>OY728125.1:743595073-744895052 GCA_963277665.1 Viscum album
GAGACTTTGAGAGAGCTTCCCAAGCATGATTTTCTGTATGAAAAAATAATAGGGACCATCCTCAATCAGGATCATTCCTAAAACCGATGAAGATTGTAGCCCTTAACTTCTGCAATACCATAAACTACTTAATAACTAAACAATTTATAACTAAATATTAGAATAATACATGAATGATTGAAGAAAGGGACAGAAAAAAAAGGCATAAACACTTAGTCCCCATTACTAAAAGACCACCTTGGAGAGGTGGGTTTCATTCCTTCTATTTGTCCTTTGACATATTCATAGACCTAGTCCCCATTAGTAGAGAAAAATATGAGTAATCCCTTTTATCATTCTAGTTGACCCTCCCTATCTTATTCTTCTCATACATGGATACATTTAATCCTGATCCTCGTCCTCTAAATCACCTAAAAAGTGGAAAGAACATTAGACACCCCTCCCCCCTGCAGCCCCCCACCCCTGTAAAGCCCCCCTAGACATCCCCCCATGTATCCCCCCTTCCCCCTGGACACTGGAAACCCCCCTGAACACTGGACTCCCCCCTAGACACCTCCCCCCTGCCTGGACACCCCCCCCCCTGCCTGGACAACACCCCCCCTACTGGACACCCCTCCCCCCTGCTAGACACCCCTCCCCCCCTGCCTGGACAACACCCCCCATGCAGGACATTGTTATCATACCACTAGATTTATCTCATATGATCATTGATGAATTTATTTCACAATATCAAAGTCATGATGGTCTGCTGAGTACACAGGATAATCTGAATATTTAGAGTTATGCTTTCATGGACTATGACATCATCATATGGAAGAAAAACCAGATTGGACAGTTTAATAATAGAGTTCACTACAGGATGGAATGAAACAGCCCAAATAGACCACCAAAATAGCTTATAGACTTTAGATCACCATTCATACATTTATCCAGATTTTTTATTCTCTATAAAATATGAAAAAATCAAATTGAAACTCATGATTATCTTAAGAAATCAGGGTCGCATATTGTTTCTGGTTGATCTATTTACTTCCAGGATAGAGAAAATGATCAATACTTATTTTTGAGATATAACTTTGACCAGAAACTATAGGAATATGCTGGATTTCTATTTGGGATGTCATTTAACACTCACCTATAGGTACCCAAGTTGCTTGAGCAGGTCTCCAAGGCTAGATGCAGCGAGCAGGTATAGAATCTTCTTCTAGAAATAGTGGAATCATTTTTTTTATTGTGTGTACTACAAGGAATTCAAGGTTGTTCAATAATCAAGAACTAATTTTTCACCTCAGCATTAAAGAGCTGCTTATGGATTGAGTCTGACTCAGAAATTGCTTCCAAGACTTTGTAATCAAGAACATGGAATGTCCCATAAAGGTTTATTACTCATTGGATCGAATATCTCAAGAATATCACTCGACTCAATCTAGTTATTTCACCTGAAGAGGTGAATTGCACAAGCATTCTCAACTTTAGGAATCAAAGTGATAAATTGGGCATTGAAACCATGGGGATGCACCCCTGAGGTGAAGAAAGAAGAGACCAGCTTACAAACTTCCACTTTAATATCCTCCCACTACTTTAAATAAAAAGAATTTCAAAATCCATCCAGACTAGGGGAACTACCAGCATTGAAACTGAAGACCGCATCCTTAATCTCAAATTCATGGGGGGTGATTGTGAGAAAAAGATTGTCCTCATTAGAAACCATCGAAGGAACAATACCATCCATTAAGGTCCCCTCCATTCCAGGTCCATTGAAAAGCTTAGTGAAATAGTCAACAACATGTTCAGCGATTGCTTCCTTGTTATGCAAGACGCATTATCCAGTTCTAAGAAAAGATAAAGGCCAGTTGTCCCTTCGAATTCATTGAATAGAGTTGAAGAATTTTGTGTTCCTATCCCTATCCTGTATCCATTTGATTCTGAAAGTTTCCATTTGAACACCTTCCCTCTTTGTAATAAGAGAGTTCATCCTGGATATAACACCCAATTCTATTGAAATGTCCTGACTAAAATTAGAATTAGTAGCTTCATCTTTAATATGTTGCAGAGTCGACTCGAGAGTGAGGATCTCTTTATCCAACCCACTCTAATTGGGCTTGCTCCAAATTCTCAGTTGGGACTTTAGTAACCTCAACTTGTAAGAGAAGGCCGATTCACCCCAGCAACAATTCATGTTGAACCAGAAAATTTTAATAAGATTGTCACATTCAGTCTGAAAAGACCAAGCATTATTGAATCAAAAAGGAAGAGGAATTTGTTTCTCTTTACTCTTGAAACTAACAAGAATTGGATGGTGATCTAAAGCAAATTTAGGAAGAGAAACACTGGAAATTGAATCACATACATTCAGGAGATAATCTGCTCATCAATGGCAATAACTTAAACCTTTCCGAATGAATAATGAGAAAAAAAACCCATAAAAGATCCCCCTAACTAGTGGAAACACTAGCGGCAGCCAAATTAAAACCAAATTTATTAAGTCCAGCAAATCCTAATGAAAAATAATCTTTAGGTTCAGAAATTACAAGAAGCTTGGGCTTGTGAACCTGAATATGCATGTGCAAAGCATTGACTGTCACAGAAATTCCTCACATTCAGATTTTTGATTTTCTCTCTTGTTGTGCCAGTCCCCCCACCCTCCCCACCCCCCATCCCACCTGCACCAGCGCCCCCCCCCCCCCCCTCGCAGCCCACCTGCACCAGCCCCAACCCCATCCCCCAGCCCCTAGCTGCACTACTCCCCCCCCCCAGCCCAGCTGCACCAGTCTCCCCCACCCTCCCCAGCCCCCTGCACCAGCCCCCCCCCCCCAGCCACCTGCTACCCCCCAGCCCCCCTGCCACCCCCCAGCACACCTCCACCCCCCCCCCCCCCCCGCATCCCACCTACACCCCCAACCCCAACCCCTAGCTGCACCAGCCCCCCCCCCCCCCCGCAGCCCACCTGCACCAGCCCCCAACCCCAGCCCCCAGCTGCACCACCCCCCACCACCCCCCTACTACCCCAGCCCACCTGCACTTGTCCCCCCTCCCCAGCCCCCCTGCACTGGACCAAGGATCCTACATTGTTTCACCAAGGGGTTACATGGTTTAGACTTGGCTATGCGCAACTCATGCTAAAAAATTGTGTGCAATTCAAAATGAACTTAAAATTATTCTCATGAAGGGAGGTCATACTATTTTTCTCAAACCATGCACCTTAACCATGAAGAGTATGGAAACCTCAAAAATTTCCATGTTCTGGCCTGGAACTCCATGGAGATAAAAACCAAAACTCTACTTAACCAAATAACAATAAAAGAACTATGCAGTGACATAGGGGCTATCATAAACTCCCCGCCATGCTACTTTTCCTCCTAGAATTTCCTTGGTCAAAACTAGAGACAAAGGAAAAGAGATGCAAAGGAAAATAGAACTAGCACACTGTGACCAGAATTTTTCTAGTACATTGTATCTTTTACTGCCTCTCTCAATGTCTCCAAACATTGTGCAAGTCTTACCACTTCCGATCTACGTATTCACATTACACATTTGGGGGTGAAACAATATAAAACAGAACTAGCACTGTAAACTTCAAATAAGTGAAATCTTGGTGTGAAGTGATGTAAAAGTAAAAAATCTCACATTGTTGTGCCCTATGACACCCCCTAGAAAATGGTGCATGGGATTATAGTATCTTCTCCTCAATACAAAGACACATCATCAGTTTTTATGATGAATATGTGTCATGGATGTCATTACCAATTAGAGGAGTTATTTTTGGAATTGTATACACTTTCTACTAATTTCTATGAAAGGGGAAAATAAAAGCCCCCTGGACAGACCCTGGACACCCCCCACTGCCCTCCTGCACCAGTTGAGAATCACTGCATTGCACTGCATCCTGTTGAGACGTAGTGTAAAAATGTTTAACAAACTCAAGTGAAACTGGAAATGCAAATTCTTGGAGAGAACTACAAATAATTCAACGAATATATGAGAAAACGCCTGTTGTGAATCACTGCATTGCACTACATCCTGCAAATTTCATCATTATAAGAAAGAGCCCATATGATAACCTCCTCCCTCATCCCTAAATCGTTATAAATGACAAAACTAATTAATGGAACACAATAGAAAAATATATATTATATATGATATTAACGGACATAAAATAATGAGATGAATCCATCAATGCTTGATAAAATAAAAAACCTCATAAAACTAAAACAATGACCCTACATAAATTACATATGGTTCCCTATATCTATATAAAACTACTAAACCATCCCTTTAGTGACTTTAAATCCACCACATACTAACCTCCTAGATAATTTATATATCCCACTCTACTAGAAATCACTAACTGTGCTTACAATTCCTTTGTAAAAGTAAAATTATAACCGCCAATCCAACCATAATGAAAAATCATTAGAAGATGGCCCATATCTACATGAGTGATACTTCCTAGGGTTAAAATGGAAAACCATCTGAGTGTGTATATTTATTCCACCTATAAAAAATGAATCCTTTGACTCTAGAAGAAGGGAATAATAAAGTCTTTCCCTAACCAATTGATCATCATCCACAACTTGTAGAATAATCTCCTTTCCTATTCTTACTTCTACTAGATCATTATGATCCTGTTATCTCCTAATTATTCACCTCAAGTTCAATTTAAATAAAAAGATACATTTTATATCCTTCATAATTAGGAAGAAAATGTGATAAACCTTTGAAAGTATGTCTAACATCAACCCATACTCAAACCGATGATACATATAATGCTCATCACCTCCCAAGGTTAGAGAAAATTTCTGTAACTCCGTGAACTAGGAAGAATATTATATAATTCATATGCTTACATACATAAAAACTTGACACGGCGTCGGAAGAGAGGAGTCGGGGAGGAGGCGTCTGGGAGGAGGCGTACGGGAGGAGGGTCGCGGTGAGGAGGAGGGTCGCGGAAAGGAGCCGTCGGAAGAGCTGAGTCGAGGAGGAGGGTCGCTGCGAGGAGGCGTCGGGGGGGAGGGTCGCGTCGGGAAGGAGGGTCGCAGCGAGGAGCCGTCGGGGAGGAGGGCGCGGCGAGGAGGGCACGGCGAGGAGGCATCGAGGAGAAGGAGGGCGCGGTGAGGAGTCGTCGGGAAGGAGGAGGGCGCAGCGAAGAGGCGTCGGGGAGGAGGAGGGTGCGGAGAGAGGGAAGAGGAGGCGCCCGATGATAATTGGGAGAAAAAAAAACGGGTTATGATTTAGCCACAGAGAGGGATATAAATCGTGGCGGTAGAAGAGATATAGCCACGGACCTATAAAACCGTGGATATAGGTCCGTGGCTATAGCCCAGATTTGTAGTAGTGGATCCCTCCAAAACAAATGCAATTGAGGGATGTCTAAGGCCAACATCGGTAACGGATATCCGTAGCTTATTGGGGTTAACGGGATATTATCGACGATTTGTGAGAAATTTCTCACGATTGTCCAACCCTCTTACCATGCTCACTCGAAAGGGAGTAAGGTTTTCTTGGAGTGATGAATGCGAAGAAAGCTTCAAGGAGTTGAAAAGGAGGCTTATCACTATGCTCATGCTCACTTTACCCACAAGTGGGGAACTTTTTGTTGTTTTCAGTTATGCTTCAAAGAAGGGATTAGGTTGTGTGCTGATTCATAGTGATAAAGTTATATCATATGCCTCAAGGTAGTTGAAAATCCATGAGAGAAACCATCCATCGCATGATCTGGAGTTGGCGGTGGTGATCTTTTCCTTGAAAATCTGGCAGCATTATCACTATGGAGAGAAATGTGATATATATACTGACCACAAGAGTCTTAAATATATATTCACACAGAGAGAGCTTAATATGCACCAGAGAAGATGGATAGATCTCATCAAAGATTATGACTGTTCAATACATTACCACCCTAGTAAAGAGAACAAGGTGAAGATGCCCTAAGTATAAAGGATCCAGCGATTCTATCAATGATGAGAATTGAGAAGGATCCAATCTTCTTAGACTTGATGAAGATGGACATGGTAATCATAGAGAAGGGAACATCATCAATCCTTTCACAAATTATTGCTCAACCATCTCTTTTGGAAAGGTTAAAGGATGCTCAAAAGAATGATGTGGGAATTCAAGAAAAAGTGGAAGCTATCGAAAAAGGGAAATCCTCGGGGTTTAATGTTAATGAAGAAGGAATTGCATTATTTGGGAAAAGACTATGTGTTCCATCAAGTCCGGAGTTGAAGAAGGAACTTTTGGATGATGCACATAGTTAAAATTTCTCTATTCAGCCAGGGAGCAAAAAGATGTATCAAGATATCCGAGAAAACTTTTGGTGGGATAATATGAAGAAGGAGATCGCTGAATATACATCAAAGTGCATGTTGTGTCAACAAGTGAAGGCATAGAGGCAGAAGTCTAAGGGGATGATGCAACCATTTCCCATACCAGAATGGAAATGGGAGAACATAACCATGGACTTTGTCACCGAACTTCCGAGGACATCCAAAGGAAACAATGCAATTTGGGTTGTTGTGGATCATCTTACAAAGACTGTGCACTTCATTGCTATTCAGGAGGATTTCTCTTGGGATCAACTGGCATGGATATATATCAAGGAATTGGTAAGGTTTCATGGAGCACCACTATCTATTGTGTCTGACCAAGATCCAAGATTACCCTCTATGTTTTGGAAGAGTCTTCAACATTCTCTGAATACTGAACTGAACTTCAGTACAGCCGATCATCCTAAAACTGATGGCCAATCCGAGCAGACTATCCAAACACTTGAGGATATGTTGAGAGCGTGCTCAATGGACTTTAAAGGAGGATGAGATCAACAGCTTCCTCTGGTTGAGTTCTCTTATTATAACAGTTTCCACTCGAGCATCCAAATGGCACCATATGATGCCCTGTATGGGAAAAGGTGCAGAACACCGGCATGTTGGGATGAGGTCGTTGAATGTAAGAAACTTGGACCAGAAATGGTCGAGGAAATGGTGGAGAAGGTGAAAACCATTCAGTAGCATATCAAGGAAGCCCAGAGTCGACAGAAGAGATATGTAGATAATCGTCGATGAGACCTTGAGTTTAAAGTTGGAGACATGGTTTTTCTATGCATATCTCCGTGGAAGAAGGTCATGAGGTTTGGAAAGAAAGGGAAGTTAAGTCCAAGGTACATCGGCCCCTTCGAGATTCTTGATCGTGTCGGCGTTGTGGACTATCGACTAGCACTTCCACCTACTATGGCCAAATTACATGATGTCTTTCATATATCCCACTTAAGGAAGTATATACCGGACCCTTCACATGTACTCTCTTCTGAGGTTGTACAATTGGAAGATGATCTTTCTTATGAGGAGCAACCAGTGAAGATCTTAGATCATAGAGAAAAAGTTCAACGAAATAAGACAATTCCCCTTGTCAAGGTATTGTGGAGAAACCACAAGTTTGAAGAAGTGACTTGGGAATTAGGGGAAATGATGAAGCTGAGTTACCCACATCTGTTTTAGTGTGGGAAAAGGAAAATTTCGAGGGCGAAATTTCTTAAGGGGGGAATATTGTAACGACCCAAAGTTTCATTAATAGAAATCCCTCTTGATCCAATTAAATGTCTCTTTATGTTTATATAAAATTTCAACTTCATTGGTTTTATGTTAAGAATTTTGATCGTTTCTAAAATAGTCGTTGAATAGTGATCACATGATTAGTATAAATATAGGGCTTTAACAAATCCAAATTTACTCAGACAAAGGAAGTGATGGCCTCATCCAGTAGAATTGCCCCATACGAAGCACATTTGTTAGAGCTCAGAAAAGAGGTGGCATCCTTGGGCTTCACTCTTAACCAATCTCAAGCTGAGCTTCATCATGTCAAGCTCGAACGGGGCCATCTACGGGAAAATTGGAAGTTGATAGAGATTACCACTCGAGCAATGTTATCCGAACCACCCCAAGAGTCGGTCACCACCGCACACCTTACCCTTAGGTCTTATGCGGCTATTTTAAGGGGTTATGTAACTAATCGATAGTACTATGTTCATATAAATTATTTTTTTGTATATAATAATGAATATAATTTCTTGTCATTATTGATACATTGTAAATAGTTTTTAAAGTACAAATGGTGTTTTTAGTTATTATTTAATTAAGAAATATATTTTATTAAATTAAAGGATTTTTGAATTAAATATTATTTTAATAAAATATTATTATTATTATTAAATTAATTTTTATTAAATATAAATGATCTTATAATTTTATGAATGCAATTGTAATTTTTATTAAGGTTTGAAATCCATTTCTGTCAAAACCCGTGAGTTTTTAATAAATGTCGGTTTTTATTTTAAAAGAGAAAATGAAAATATTTAGAAAATTATTTAGATAAAATAAATGTTATTTAAGGAAGTAGTACTTTGAAATTATCCAACGGTGAATTTTTCATAATTTTCTGAGACAGTCAAATTTTTGGGTAAAAATTAAATACCGTTTAAATATATAATGTGTTTTATGACATCCTAATGACCCAATAGTGATGTAATAAAATACTATTAGCTTTATGTTCAGCCAATATATGTTTTAACATTAAAATAATGTTATTTTGGGTTTTTTGACTTACTTTTCAAAGTATTAATGGACCCCTCAAGACTTATTAAACATCTTGTCTTTTAAAATTGTTTTTCATGGGAGTGTGACTCACCTCCACATAAGAAACCCTATTATTTTAAGAAGTTAGGACTTTGGCCTTATAAAATATTTTTTTACTCTTCCCTTTTCCAATAACCATGGGTAAAAACCCTAGGATGGTTTGTGTTTTGGATTAATTTAATGTAAGGGGTCGCAAACCTAAATAATAAAGCATTCCCTCACCTTTCCTATATAAACCCACCCAATCTCCCACTTTCTCCTCACTCAAAGCCTTTTTAGTTCGTTCAAACTCTGCCCTACTCTCTCTAGAATCCTCTCAAGGTGCCCCAAGATCCCAAGAATCCTCTCACAAGCCTCTCTCTAGCCTTTGGAAGCACACTTCCAAGTAAGGGTTTTTTCTTTCTTTCTCATTTTTGTCCAATTTTCTTTAAGTTTTTTTCCCTTTTAATTTTAATTATGAATGTTGGGGTATGTTTTCTAACCTCCCTCATACTACCCTCTTTATTTTTTAATGATGGGATACCCCTTTCTCGCTCATTAAATGCCTCCCATGTACACCCGTTACTATGCCGAAATTCCGAATGGAACTTCTCTCTCCTCATTTACATTCAAGCCATACATTTGTATCATGAATCTAAATTCCATTACAATTGTTGGGACATGTATCTATATGACCTCATTACTGTCCATTACATGTAAATATGATGATTAACACCTTTCTCTCTCATCAACCATTTTTATGAATTCTTATGTCACGCCGTTACGCTGCCAAAATCACACCGATTTTCTAAGCCAATGCCATTGTGTAGTGAATACCATGCCCATTTCTCCATCCATGGTATTCACCTTTATGCACATTTACTTATTGATTATAATGATTCATGTATGAATTCCACATTACATTATCGTGGAATAAATGATTATGTTTTATGAATCCATGTTTTATGATCCATGTGGCACACTTATGCATGAAATTAAATGTTTAAGAAGGGTGTGCCCTTATAGCGCTCCAATACATTGGGTAAAGTATAGTATCATGATACGTCATTTGCAATGATTTTTGACTCATGATAATTCAAGTTCAATGATGGTTTACTCGTGCTTTATGTTAAATGAGGATTTACTCATGATCCAAGTGTAATGAGCCTTGGCTCATGCTAATTCCATGTTAAGTGTTGTTGCCACATTTCCATGTTATGATTATCATGATTTATCATGAATTTATGTTCATGTTTCTCTTATGCTATATTGATATGCCTAATGTCTAACATGTAATGTACTCATCATGTTATTCCATGTGTATTCCCTTACTGGCCTTTATAGTTCACCCTTTTCTTATGCATGTCCTCAGGTTATCCCATGCAATGCTAAGTTCGAAGGAATGTAGTGGTCACGTAAAGGAAGTTTTCAATAAAGATGTTGTATTTCATGTTTTAAGTTTTTATGTAATGATCCTAAGCCCCAAAGACACTAAACATCTCGATCTTCTTTGTTGTATCAAGTAAATGTTTATGTAATAAATCATGTTTAAGTTTGTAATAAAAGCAGGTTTGTCATAGTTAAAGTAACTTTGAATAATTATAATATTCTTTTTACCTTGAATTACCCTATTTACCTTTAACCACGGTAAATAAAAGTCAAAAGTTACTATTCACCCAAAATTATTTTCATCTTATTGAACCACATATTACTTCTTGATATTAACCGTGTCTCTTGGAATTTTGAAATTCAACTCACGGAAGTGGTAAAATTTCATTTAAATGAAAAATTCAGTTTTTTTAACTACTACTAAGTGGTTTCTCTATTCATCAAAAATTGAAGTTTTTCAGTAAAATACCAAAAACTCAGCCTAACAATTATTTGATATTATGAATTCAAAAATTATGTCTATTTTACCAAATTCAAAACCTAAAAGTTGAATTAATTAATATAAAAATTAATTCCCGTTGTTAGAACAAATAGTCTGTTTTTACGAAACAATAACTATCAAAAGATTGACACTTGTTTGTGTCCAATTTTAAAGTGAAATTAATTCCAATGACCAAAATTGTATTAAATAGTAAAAATATAATTTAATTATACTTTAAACCCAATTAAAATGATAAAATATCCAAATAAATAAATGATATTAAAAGGTAGTTTTGAATTAAAATACAACATGTTTTTCTTTTTCATTAAAAATTGCATTTTATCAGAAAAATACCAAAATTTCATCCAATGTATAATTTGATGTTCCTATTCTAAAGAAGAATTTTATTTGGTCAAAAAAGAATATATAAAAGTGACTAAAACTATGTTTAAAAAGGTATCTTCATTAAAAGGCGGTAAATCGACCTTTTAATGTAAATTATGCTTAAAATTAGATTCATTCACATTTTAAGCCTCTAACTTTTATTGGAAAAATTTAAATACATTTAAAAAACATGTATAATCATATTGTAGTTAGTTTTGTTCATTCCCACCAATAAAATGTCTAGGAGATAACTACCATTTAAAATAATAATATTATATTATTAATTTACAATGTAAGATTTCAAGGAAACCTGTTGTTGCGTATCAGGTACGCTATTAAAAATAGAAACCCCTTTAAATTAGAATTAATATTTAATTAAAAAATATTAATAAATATGAAAAATTTCATGTTCCATATTTACCTGGGATGTTACATCCTTCCCACATTTTAGTAATTTTGTCATCGTAATTTTAAAATTGGTCTTGGAAACTTCATTAAAAGTCCCACATCGGAAAAGATTCAATAAAACTATCACTTTAAAAGAAATAAAGAGAATTACAAAGGTCACCTGAGACAACAGATACTAGGATTCCATGAAAATATGGATATGTAGGAGAATAAAAACTCTCAAGTTATGATGGAGAGTGGTAGAAAACATGATTAAGAGAAAGTTAACCACCAGAAAATTACAAACTTGTGATGTGTTAAATGGTCTTTGATTACCCAGTAGAAAGGTAAACCAACAAATTTTTTTATTTGTATTATGTTCCTTTTCATAATTTTGAAGATTTTATTTACTTCATATAATAAGAACATAAGGAAACATACTTACTTGTCATATATACTTTTATACTTTACTAAATTTCTACAATAAACGCATCTTTTCTCCCAACGATGAGTATTCAAATTGATTTGGTCACATTAAAAGTGCTATAATCAACTTATTGAGAATTACATAATCCACAAAGTATGACCTATATATTTCCCATGTATTTACATATCAACCAAACCCAAAACTCTTGGTACAAGATTAGATAATCCCCAAAAGGGATAAACTTTTATAAAATTTAAAAACTACTCTTAATCTCCCAAATTTGTCTAAAAATACGTAAAGTTAAACAAATATCGTTCAATAAACAACTATCTATAAATTCTTCAATGTAACTTAAACTATGATTGAAACCCAAAATTTCAAAATGATTTTATCACATAGTCTACAACAAAAATCTTAACATTTATCTCCAAAAACATCGACTACTCTTAAAGTCTCATATTGATGTATAATTAACCAAATCACATATTATCTATGATAAGTTAATCGTATCCATAGATAACCCAAAATCAACTTATTCTTGATTAATAAAATCCTATAACTAAAATAATTAGTCATACTAACCAGGGACTTCACGTAGTTCAGTGGTAGGCGATAAATCTGAGTCGCACATTGGTTGTGGGTTCGATTCTGCAGCTTTGTCTGACGTGATGGGTTGTCACGTGCTCTACGTGTTATCATTTTTCAAAAACTATAAAATTTTATAACATTCCCAAAAAGGGATAAATTCAATAAAAATAACCGTAAAATATTTTAACCACAAAGGTTATCTAATAACTTTCATTTTTCATCCCAAAATCTATTAACCTGTTGTTTCCTCAAATTAAAAGATCATATAACCCCAAATGGTTTTTTTATAACTATATCCACAAAAGAAAAGATAATTATTCCTTGAATAAAATTTTCATATATCAAACTTCAGGGTTACACATACTATAAAAAGTATTCTAATGTAATTTCATCATCAAAAGAGCCCTAATACTTTTAAGCATTTCACCATCCTAAAATCTATCATAACACTTGAATCCCTTATATGTTGACTTCTTACTCATTCAAAGTTCTTCATTAACCATTACTTTCCAACTTATTCTAAAATACTTCGTTCCTACAAACAAAAACATGAATCATATCCTAAGATTCAATAATGTCAAAACATATGTTAATAAATAATACATACCTTTCATTGGTCATTGTTAGTTTCTTCATACTCAATTGGAATGGCATTAGGTATTGGTAAAAATATATTTGTACGATCCTGGTGATCCCATTCCCGAATCATCTTCATAGGAAATATGTTTGTATAATGACTATGCACACCACATTTAAAACATTCAATTGATCCTTCAGAAAGAACTTCTTTCCCTTTCCTAGAGTCAACTGGATGCTTCCTTTTTCCATGGAAGGTTCTTGCTTTATGACCTTCATTCCCACGTCTATAGAATCTTCTCGTCCCTTTGAATAATTTTACTAGGTGTTTCTTTCCACATCTTTGACACATATATTTTTGAACATACTTACCTTTATGATTATTACTAGAACTTCTATAGGGATTTGTTTCTCGCATATATGATGCCTTGTAAAAATCACCAAGGTTCAGGTTGTCAATCATGACTCCAGATAGTTGGTTGAGAATAACCATAAGAGTTGTCATTGTAGCTCACATTTCATTCAGTTTCTCATTCAGAAAACCATCACAGTTTTCTTCACATCCATTGTTACATTGATTCCTGTTAGATCCATCCATTTACTAAAACCAAAAAGGTCAGTGTGAGTATATTAGTAAAATTATCATATAATATCTTATGAGGAGGGTAAATACTAAGATATACTTATTCATGTTATCTTAAACTCATTCACTTTATCTAAATTAACTATGACCCCTTCTAAAATCCTAACCATTATGGTAATTTCAATTATGCATAATGAACACCCAAACCTCTAAAGTTGTCTAAACCAACCTCTGATACCAACTATAAGGACCTCGCCTTAAACATTACATAATCTTAAATTAAATTAATGATTCACAATGAGGATCTTTTCAGGTTTAGAGTTTTAGAAATTAGGACATAACAATTACATATCAACATGAATATTATATGTAGACACTACTACTCAGTATCCATTTTTTTTAAACCCTTAAAAAGAAACATGTCTAGTTCAATGTTTTAGACAGCATGACTTTCATTGATCTCATCCTTGACCATTTTTCATCTTTAAGTCCTGTGGAAAACATTTCAAAAACTTGGGATGAGCATAAAAACTCAGTAAGGGATATAAAATTAGGAAGGAAAACATTATCCCATCAATAAATACAAATCAATGAAACCAATACCTTTCAATCATAACATACCTTATAAAATCATATGATTTATGAAAAGCACACAGAAAACATAAATCATAATGGTAACTTATGGAATTTATAACATACATACATTTTATATATCCCATCTGTTGTACCTCTCGTACCCCTAGTGGTTTGATTTTCATGATCACAATCACTTTCCTTTTTATCTAATCCCCTTTCAAGTGTTTTTGGATGATAGGCATGATTTCAGGTGGCCAAGGAATTGGGCCAAGAAAGCAACAAGGGAAAGTGGACTGAAATTCAGTCCACCGGCCAACCGATGGAAGAGCACCGGCTAGCCGATGGAGGCCTAAACAGATGGAATCCCTCTGTCCAGACCACCGGCCAACCGGTGTCACACCAGCGGCCAGCCGGTGGCACCCAGACCAAACAGTGTTTGCTACTGCCTCATCACCGGCCAACCGGTGGCCTCAGCACCGGCCAGCTGGTGGAGCCTGAGCCCGAGCCCTCCTCCATTTTGCACACACCGGCCAACCGGTGGCCCTGTACCGGTCAGCCGGTGGAGCCAGTCAAACTAGCCGTTGGGCTTTTGACCAGTGGACTGAAATTCAGTCCACCGGCCAACCGATGGAAGAGCACCGGCCAGCCGATGGAGGCCTGGACAGAAGGCATCCCTTTGTCCAGACCACCGGCCAACCGGTGTCCTCAGCACCGGTCAGCCGGTGGCACCTGCACAGAAGAGGAAGCTACTGCCTCACCACCGGCCAACCGGTGGCCTCAGCACCGGCCAGCCGGTGGCACCCAGCAGAACAGTGGTTGCTACTGCCTAAGCACCGGCCAACCGGTGGCCTCCGCACCGGCCAGCCGGTGGAGCCTGAGCCCGAACCCTCCTCCATTTTGCACACACCGTCCAACCGGTGGCCCTGTACCAGTCAGCCGGTGGAGCCAGTCAAACTAGCCGTTGGGCCTTTGACCAGGCTGGTCCACTTGCCTCCCAACGGCTCCGAAGCCCTTTCCAACGGCTCCGAAGACCTCCAAAGGCCATATGAGGGTTCCCCCTCTATAAATAAAGGACTAGGAAGCCAAGGATCAATGTCGGAAACTAAACCAAGCCCACGGACACATTTTTGATCATTTGGCGAACCTCCGGCGGATTGCTCCAAGGGAACCCCAATTTCTCCAACACAATTCCACATCCAAGGAGCATCACCAAAGAATCTTGGGAGTGCACGTCTTCAACTCCAATCATCCATTGGCGCCCAAGGCTTCTCCAAATACAGTTTTTATTGTTTATTCATTTTGAGCTTAAATTTGGGTTTGTGCCTACAAACCCCAACTCTTTCTCTCATCCTTTCTTTTGGGTTTTCACATCACCTTTAAGGTGTGAAGAGGTTAGTCAAGCCTTTCCTTTTAAAAGTCTTGAATCAAAGGTGAGCTAGCCTTCACCTGTAAGAAGGCTAGTGGGTTCTTGCTCAACCATTGAAAGCAAGTGGGTTCTTGCATAACCATTAAAAGCAAGCTGTAATAGGTGAGATATCCTTCACCTGTAAAAAGGCTAGTGGGTTTCTTGCTACAACCATTGAAAAGCAAGCGGTAGAATCTCTCAACGGTTGAGTTGGGAGCGGAGACGTAGGCCGGGTTTTTGGCCGAACTCCGTTATCAATTCTTGTGTCTTGCCTCTTTATTTCCGCTGCACTTTCAACTTTGATTTTAATTTGTTAATCATTTTTTAAAAGGCAATTCACCCCCCCTCTTGCCATCACTCCCTTTTTCTCCGCCCAACAATTGGTATCAGAGTCAAAATTTGAGTAATACCCTAACCGGTTTCAAATTCAAGATCCTTTTGTGATGGCATCAACCTCTTTCGCCCCCGAAGGCTATTCTTTGGGTCGTGCTCCATTTTTTGATGGAACCGACTATTCTTTTTGGAAAACCCGCATGACCACATTTCTTAAAAGAATTGGTTATCCTATTTTTAAAATTGTCATGCATGGTTATTCACTTTCTTCTCCCGATGAATCCAAATGGACCCCCGAAGATATTGCAAATTTTGAGCTTGATGGCAAAGCCATGAATGCTCTTCATTGTGGGCTAGACCGTAATGAATTTTATCGTATTTCTACTTGCTCATCTTCTCATGATATCTGGAATCTTTTAGAAGTAACCCATGAAGGTACTAAAGGCGATGACAAGCCTGATTGCCCACTCAACAAGAAAAAGTCAAAGCAAAAGGAGAAGAAGAAGGCTTTCAAGGCCACATGGAGTGATAGCTCCACATCATCCTCCTCCTCCTCCTCGAGCGACAACGGTAACAAATGCCTAATGGCATTCCATGAGGTAACATCTTCCGACTCCTCATCCTCAAGTTCTTCCAATTATTTAAATCATTTTTCATATGAGGATCTCCAACATGCACGAGATCAATTGGAGGAAGGTTTTCACGAACATTCTTCCAAATTTGTTTCTTTAAAAAAGAATTTCAAAAAACTCTCTTCCGAAAAAGAACAACTTCTCAAAGAGAAGGAAGAGTTGACCCTCAAAATCCAAAATCTTCCCGATGTTGATTCCATGGAATCAACCATCAAAGATTTAAGTGAATCTCTAGCCAAGTTCACCCAAGGGGAACAAAATTTGAACAATTTTCTTGGTTCCCAACGTGTAACTAGAACCACCCAAGGGCTTGGTTATTCCAAGCAGGCTTCCTCTTCCCATGCACCTACTATTTTTGTAAGGGGGAGCTCCCAATTTAAATTTTGCAATTATTGTAAAAAACCCGGGAACTTAATTTATGAGTGCAATTTTAAAAATGCCCGGTATGGCCGCCCCAAAAGTATTTTCTTTAATGATGAATTTTATAAGAGAAGACCTGCCACTAGACAAGTGTGGATTGAAAAATCCCTTCTAGCAAGTCTCACCGGACCGAAATTTGTCTCGGTTTCAAACACCTCTCCCCGGTGATTTGTTGTTTTTTTTAGGGGAGTTAGGTTTGTTTAGGCATTTTTGTTTTGTTCAAAACTTTCTTTTCAAACTTTCTTTTTCAACTCTTGGTATCAAATTTTTCAATTCAAAATTTTCAATTCAATTTTTCATTTCAAAACTTTCAATTCAAACTTTCAATTTCAAATTAAGCCCTTTTACTTCAATTTCAAATTTTTGATTCAAAACTTTCAATTCAAATTTCAAAAATCTCAATTGGTTTAAAATCTCCATCTTGTTTTTCAACTCTTTCCCTCAATCAAGTTTTATGCCCTGTGCTATTTTGATAATCACAAAGGGGGAGAAATTATTGGTTGATTGGGGGAGAAATCCTTTAAATCATGCTTTTCATTTCTTTTTCTACATTACTTGTTTTGGTGATTGTGATCATCAAAATAGGGGGAGATTGTTGTACCTCTCGTACCCCTCGTGGTTTGATTTTCCTGATCACAATCACTTTCCTTTTTATCTAATCCCCTTTCAAGTGTTTTTGGATGATAGGCATGATTTCTGGTGGCCAAGGAATTGGGCCAAGAAAGCAACAAGGGAAAGTGGTATGAAATTCAGTCCACCGGCCAACCAATGGAAGAGCACCGGCCAGCCGATGGAGGCCTGGACAGAAGGCATCCCTCTGTCCAGACCACCGGCACACCGGTGTCCTCAGCACCGGTCAGCCGGTGGCACCTACACAGAAGAGGAAGCTACTGCCTCACCACCGGCCAACCGGTGGCCTCAGCACCGGCCAGCCGGTGGAGCCTGAGCCCGAACCCTCCTCCATTTTGCACACACCGGCCAACCGGTGGCCCTGTACCGGTCAGCCGGTGGAGCCAGTCAAACTAGCCGTTGGGCCTTTGACCAGGCTGGTCCACTTGCCTCCCAACGGCTCCGAAGCCCTTTCCAACGGCTCCGAAGACCTCCAAAGGCCATATGAGGGTTCCCCCTCTATAAATAAAGGACTAGGAAGCCAAGGATCAATGTCGGAAACTAAACCAAGCCCATGGACACATTTTTGATCATTTGGCGAACCTCCGGCGGATTGCTCCAAGGGAACCCCAATTGCTCCAACACAATTCCACATCCAAGGAGCATCACCAAAGAAGATTGGGAGTGCACGTATTCAACTCCAATCATCCATTGGCACCCAAGGCTTCTCCAAATACGGTTTTTATTGTTTATTCATTTTGAGCTTAAATTTGGGTTTGTGCCTACAAACCCCAACTCCTTCTCTCATCCTTTCTTTTGGGTTTTCACATCACCTTTAAGGTGTGAAGAGGTTAGTCAAGCCTTTCCTTTTAAAAGGCTTGAATCAAACGTGAGCTAGCCTTCACCTGTAAGAAGGCTAGTGGGTTCTTTCTCAACCATTGAAAGCAAGTGGGTTCTTGCATAACCATTAAAAGCAAGCTGTAATAGGTGAGCTAGCCTTCACCTGTAAAAGGGCTAGTGGGTTTCTTGCTACAACCATTGAAAAGCAAGCGGTAGAATCTCTCAACGGTTGAGTTGGTAGCGGAGACGTAGGCCGGGTTTTTGGCCGAACTCCGTTATCAATTCTTGTGTCTTGCCTCTTTATTTCCGCTGCACTTTCAACTTTGATTTTAATTTGTTAATCATTTTTTAAAAGGCAATTCACCCCCCCTCTTGCCATCACTCCCTTTTTCTCCGCCCAACACCATCTACATAGGGAGTCACATTTGGAATACCCATCACAGTATATTCCCTAAATCTCTTAGGAGAAACTTCAATGTTTACCTCCGTCACGTTACCCAATGCATTGGAGAGCTATCTCGGGCTCACCCGCCCAAGGTTTATCATGGAACCACCCGTATACGTAAATAATTCCCAATAACCATAACATATAACACAA
This sequence comes from Viscum album, assembly GCA_963277665.1. Lineage (NCBI taxonomy): Eukaryota > Viridiplantae > Streptophyta > Magnoliopsida > Santalales > Viscaceae > Viscum > Viscum album. Next base: position 743,613,908 of record OY728125.1, read on the forward strand.
TAATAAAGGAAAGGTATCATTTCCACATTCCAATAACAATATATCAAATCAAGATATTGAATTAAACAATGCTTTATCAAACCATTTTCAAAAACCATTTAAAACATTTAATAATGATTTGTTTGAATCAAAGTTTCCCATAACACTTTAAAGATATTAAAGGAATTAACATTTTAAAACATTAATTTCCATATAAATAAATCCCAAAACCATTTTGAAAACATAGACATTAACGATACATATTTAGAATAATAAATATTTAAAACATTTAAAAACGATATTTTAGTTAAAGAGTTTTTAACAAAATGAGAGACACTTGAATACAAATAATTGAGGAATAACATTTAATCATAACTTTATAATATCATGAGAATAAAAGGATTCATGATATAATATTCCAAAGGACAGTATATACACCATATAAGAGTGAATTGGTGCATAAAAACATTGAATCCTCAATGGAATGTAAATTGAGATGAAATCCCTTATATAAACGGTATCCTTAGATTAAGGATAAATCAATGGCATAATTATGTGTGAAAAATATAAATACTCCCAATATAATAGGATATTACGTGTAAAAAAATTAGAGTTCATTGACACATATTCGTATCACGAAATTTTCAAGAAGTAGAAGTTTAAACCAAAGAATTGAAATTGGGTAAAGAAGTTCCCTTATTGAAATTCGACAGCCTAACAGAATCACTTTAAAATTCAGAAAATGTGTTGATGAGATAGAAAAGGGTATCTCATCACATTGACATAAAATTTCATAAATAAGGATATATAAGAACATATCCCAACATAATAAGGTGTAAATTAAAAGACGTTACAAAAATAAGTCTTTTAAAAGAGGAGGGTGAACGCTTCCCTTACTGATATGGTAACTTACGAAACATACACCATAGGAAAGAAGGATCATACATTGAATATGTAAATACCCATAAATGAAAGTATATTACACAAATATTACAATCATGGGAAGTCCATACACCACACAAAAGGAAATAGTGTAAAATATAGCATGAATCTCACAGGAATAAAAAGTGAGATGAAAACCCATACTACGTTGTAATCAATCGATTCCTTTGACCAAAAGATAATATCGACCAAATTTATCATAGAATACCTTAAATATAAAGAGAATCATGATAATATATATCAAATTGTAGTACATAATGCACCACATGCAATAAATAAGTGGTGAAAATGGAAATATCTTGCAATTAAATGTGAGAAAAGAAATTCCTTACCTCGTGTCTGACTTGACCCATTCGTTCTATAACGTCCTGAATAATAAACTAAAGTTAAATTCTACTTGATTAAAAACCTTTTTCAAGTTTATTATTTCTGTAACATACCAGGTAAATAAATAATATTACATTCTAATGATTATCAATATTTGTGAATAAAATGTTAATATTACTTTAAACGAATGATATGCTTGATGGCGTACCCAATATGCAACAATGAGTTTCTTTGAAATCTTACATTGCACACTAATAATATAATAATATTATAATAATTAATTCCTAGCCATTGTAATGGTAGGAATAAATAGAAATAACTAATAAATTATTACATATGTTTTTACATTTATCCAATAAATTTTAGAGGCTTAAAATGAAAATGAATCCAATTTTAAGATTAAATACTCTAATTTTTTTAAAAGATTGTTTTACCACCTTTTGATGGTGAACCTTTTTTAAATCTACCTTTTGACAATTTTTTAAGCTCTATTTGTCAAAATAATATTATTCATTAGTATTGGGACATTGAAATTTACTTTGGATACATTTTTGGAATTTTTCTGACAATGTTCATTTTTTAATGAATAGTGAAAAATACAGCATTTTACCTCAAAACTGCTTTTTTCATCTAAATTAATTATGTGGTTATATTATATTTTTAACTGTTTTAAAGTTTAATTAGAATATATTTTTACCATTTAATTCAATGGTGGTCATTATAATTAATTTCACTTGTAAAATGGACATAAACAGGTGCCAAACTTTTCATAGATATTGCTTCAAAAAAACCCGCTATTTGTTTTGACAACGGGAATTATTTTTTAAATTAATTATTTCAATTTATGTGTTTGGAATTTGGTAAAATGGATTCCATATTTAGAATCAGAATTTCCAAATTATGTAATTAATACTCTTTTGTTTTTTGGAAATTATGAATACTAACGACGGTAATTATCTTTAATTATCGTGATTAATTAGTAATCGGGTAGTTAAGGATAATAAAATAATATCATAATAATAAAAAATGACCCCAAAATGTGTCCTAATGCTACTGGTTATGTCATTTCCGACAATGGGATGCCTTGTTCCTATCTTAGGGACCCCATGGAATCACTTTTGAGTGATAGTGACACTTTATCTTTTTATTTTTAAAGAAAGGAGAATATCACAAAAGTTTGTAACACCTAAGTAAAACAATTTTAGTTTTGTCTACGTAAATGTTATCTTAGTCTATAAATAGTAATTGTAAAGCTAAAAAAAATTCTTACATCATAATATTTTTTTTATTATTTTTAGACATTAAATAAATTAATTTATCTATGACACCATGATGATGCAGCGATTACCTCATTAGTGAACTATTTAAATAAAATGAAAATATAATGTAAACTCTAAGGCTTAAACTTTTCAAAAAACTATTTGATGAGTATATTTCGAACCCTTGTCACCCTATCCTTTAAATATATCAATGTCAGACCTTTAAAATCCGAAACTAATTTTAAAATAATATAACATTTCTTGACTTTCCAAAAGTGCCCCTCCTCCCTCTTATAAAAGGCCCCCACCTCTACCTCCCTACCCACACATCTCAAGCCTTTGGATCGGCAAAACCCTGCCCATTACATCTCTCCACATCCCTCTATTCATCATTGAAGCCTCACCTTAGGCAGAAAGCTCTTCAACAAACCCTTTTGGTCTAAACTAAATGGAGTTACCCGATTTAAAGGTAATGTCTTCTCTTATGTTCTTTTGTTTTATTTTGCTTCTCCAACCCCATAAACTCTTTTTATTACTTTCTTTTGTAAAAAAACCAGTATATTCAATATGAAAAGATTTTTTTATAAGAATTATTCTAGCTACACTTAAACACACATCCATCTAATGGTTAAAGAACATATTGTTTCTGTGGATGGTGAATTACTGCCTCACGAAATGATGATTGTTCAATATTATTTTAACACCTTTAAAGATGGACATTATTATGTCACTATATTTTATATATGATATATATGATATTTATTTTTTCTATATTCTTCTGTATTTTATATTTAAAACATACCTTTTTTCTTTGCATGTTGTGAAAATGCGATAATTTCATATGAGGAACTGTGGACTACTGCCACCTCAAGTGATGTGACTCATTCATGCAATACATGGAATGTATAAAGAATGAAATTAATGAAATTATGTGACCTATATAACATATATATTATACTGGAATTATAATATATATATATATATCTCAATTATTTTTAATTCCATTAATATGACAAAGAAATGAAAGTAGCGTTCATGCGTACGTACGGCCTACCATCTCCATGAACGGTGCATTTCATTTCCTTTTATATCAAAATGTTATGGAATAGTATAAAATGAATATGTACTGGATATATATTATATTTAAATCATTAATACTATTCTGTAGATGATGTACTTATAACTACATGGACAATTCTTTTCAAACATGTTCATTTTGACTCATGTACCGAACATCGACAAAAACACCTGATATGAACTCACATAATTAACTAATTATTATAACATTATAATATGTGTTATGAATTGAATAATAAACTTTAAAGGAGTTCCTTAAGAAATTATAAATTGAAAAAAGTTTATTATTCAGGAATATAAAGAAATGAACAAGACAAGTCGGACTTGAGGTAATGGATCCTACCTCTCTCTTTCTTTTTAAGTACTCCTTTTTATGTAACTTAATATAAGATCCTCTTTATTATGTTGCGGGATGTTATTTTATATTCCTCTTTATGTAAATTTTATTTTAATATGATGAGATACCCTATTTGATCTCAACAATCCATTTTTGGAAGTTTTATGTGGCGTCGTTAGGCTGCCGAATTTTCATAAAGGGATTTTCATCTCACTTTTTATTCACGTGAGATTCATGCTACATTTGCCACTATTTAATTTTTTGTAGTGTATGTAATGCCCAATATTTTACTATTTTTATAATATAATCTCATTTATGGGTATTTACATATTCTTTTTATGACCCTTCTTTCATGGGGTGTACGTTTCGAAAGTTGCCCAAATCGGTAATGGAACCTTTCACACTCCTTTTTTTAAAGACTTATTTTGTTATGTATTTTAATATACATATTTTTATGTTGGGATATATTCTTATATATCCTTATTAATTTAAATTTTATTTCCAAGTGATGAGATACCATTTTCTCTCTCATAATCAAATTTTATGAATTTTAAAGTGATGTCGTTAGGCTGTCGAATTTTACCAAGGTAACTTCTTAACCTAATTTCGATTTCTTTGGGTTCAAAATGTAGTTATTGAATATGTCATCCTTTGAATATGTTTGAATGACCTTTTATTGTTTTACACTTAATATCCAATTATATTGGGTGTATTTATATTTTTCACACATAATTATGAGATTGATTGATCCTTAATTTAAGGATACCTTCTTTATAAGGGATTTCATATCATTTTACATTTCAATTGAGACTTAATTGTTTCTATGCACCAATTCACTCTTATATGGTGTATATACTGTCCTTTGAAATATTATATCATGAATCCCTTTATCCTCATGATATTATGAATTTCGGATTAAATGGTAGTCCTCAATTATTGTATTCAAGTGTCTCTCATTTTGTTAAAAACCCTTTAACTAAAAAATCATTTTAAATGTTTTAATGATTTATTCTTATAAATATTTCTCATTAATATCCATTTTTTCAAAATGTTTTTAAGGATTTATTTATATGGATATTAATGGTTTAAAATATTAAAATTTCAAAGTGGTATGAGACACTTTGATTCAAAAATATCTTTATTAAATGTTTTCAATGGTTTTGAAAATGGTGTTTAGAATGGATTCATTATTTCAATATATTGAAATATTATATTGTTATTGCAATTTGGGAATGTTATGTTTCCTTTATGCATGTTTTATGTGATATGATTATGTTATGGTTCTTGGTCATTGTTTATGAAGACGGGTGGTTCCGTGATAAACTAAGGGCGGGTGAGCCCGATATAGCTCTCCAATGCATTGGGTAACGCGAAGGGGTTAAACGCTAAGGTTTCTCCGAAAATATTTAGGGAATATACTATTATGGGTATTCCAAACATAACCATGAGGTTTACTCCCTACATAATAATGTTTTGAATTCCTCAAGTTACCTTTATTTCTTATTATTTCTATGAGTTATTCATAAGTATTATGTTTTCATGAGGTATGTTAAGTGATTATGTTTTATGAGTAAGGTATGTTTTCATTGATTCATATGTATACATAGACTAATGTTTTCTTTCCGTATTGTTATAACCCTTACTGAGATTTTTATGCTCATCCCATGTTTTGGAAATGTTTTTCACATGACATAAAGTGGAATAGGTTCAAGGATGGGATCAAGGAAATGTCATGCTGTCTAAAACAAGGAACTAGACAGGACTCTTTTGTCCAAGAGTTTTTATTTTGTGAAAAAAAATTGAAACTGAGTAGATGTGTCTACTTTGTAATATTTTAGATGTAATAGTTATGTCCTAATTCTCTATAACTCTAAACCTGAAAAGATCCTCAATGTGAATTATTCAATTTAATTCAATATTATGTAAGGTTTAAGGCCAGGTCCTTACAGTTGGTATCAAAGGTCAGTTTAGATAACTTTAGAGGTTAGAGTGTTGTTTAAGCAAAAGTGAAAATTTGTGTATAACCACAGTGGTTAGTATATTAGATGGAGTCATTGTTTTTTTGAAAGTTATAATGAGTTTGAGGTAACTTGGATAAGTATATCTTGGTGTTTATCTTCCTCATTATTATATGATGATTTTACCGATATACTCACACTGTCCTTTTTGGTTTTAGTAAACGGCTGGATCTAGCAGGCATCCAAGTAACAGTGGATTTGAAGAAAAATATGACGATTTTATGAAAGAACAACTGAATGATATGGGAGCTGCAATTCGAACTCTTGTGGTTATCCTCAACAAACTATCTAGAGTCATGATTTACCACCTGAACCTTGGTGATTTTTATAATCCATCGTATATATGAGAAACAAATCCATACGAAAGTTCAGTTAATAATCATAAAGGTAAGTATGTTCAAAAACCTATGTGTCAAAGATGTGGAAATAAACACATAGGAAAATGTTTCAAAGGGACAGAAAGATTCTATAGATGTGTAAATAAAGGTCATAAAGCAGGAACCTGCCATGGAAAAAGGAAGCATCTAGTTGACTCTAGGAAAGGTAAAGAAGTTCTTTACGAAGGATCAATGGAATCTTTTAAATGTGGTGTGCATGGTCATTTTGAAAACACATGTCCTACAAAGAAGTTTCGGGAATGGGATCACCAAGATCGTACAAATATTCATTTACCAATACCTAATTCCATTCCGATTGAGGATGAAGAAACTGACAATGACCAATGAGAGGTATGGATTATTTCTTAACATATGTTTGCCTATTATTGGAATCTTAGGATATGATTCATGATTTTGTTTGTAGGAAAGAACTATTTCAGAATAAGTTGAAAAGTAATGGTTAATGGATCATGAAGAATTTTGAATGAGTTAGAAGTCAACATATAAGGGATTCAAGAGTTATGGTAGATTTTCGGATGGTGAAATTCTTAAATGTATTATGCCTCTTTTGATGATGAGGTTACATTAGAAGGATTTTTATAGTATATGTAACCCTGATTTTTGATATATGAAAATTTTATTCAAGGAATAATTATCCTTTCTTTTGTGGATATAGTTATAAAGAACAATTTGGGTTTATATGATCCTTGAATTTGAGGCAATTACAAGTTAATACATTTTGGGTCTCAAAATGAAAGTTATTAGATAACCTTTATTGTTAAAATATGTTATGGTTATTTTTGAAGATTTTATATCTTTTTGGGGAATTTTTTAAGAATTATATAGTTTTGGAAAAAGGACAACACACATACCGTGTGACAACCTGTCGCATCAGACAAAGCTACGAGAATCGAACCCACAACCAAAGTGTGACTGGTATTTATCGCTTACCACTCAACTATGTGAAGTCCCTGGTTAGTTTGACTGATTATTTTTAGATTAGATTATTTTATGAATCAAGAGTAATTTGATTTTGGGTTATCAATGGAAATGATTATCCTATCATAGAGGATATGTGATTAGGTTAATTACTTTTCAGTATGGTACTTTAAGAGTATCTGTAGTTATTTTGGAGAAAAATGTAAAGATTTATCTTAGGAGACTATGTGATTAAATCATTCAGAGATTTGGGTTTCAATCATTGTTTGGTTTATCTTTGAATAATTTTATAGACAATTGTTCATCGAATGGTCTATGTTAATCATTGGGTTTGTTTGACAAATTTTGGAGATTAAGAATAGATTTTCTTTTTATAAAGGATTATCCTTTTCGGGTATTATGTGATCTTGTACTAACCTTTTTGGTTTTGGTTTTGGTTAAGGTATAAAGACATGGGAAATATATAGTTCTCTTTTTGGATTAGGTTATTCTAAAGAATTTGATTATAGTACTCTCAATGTGAACAAGTTATCCTAAATACTCTTCTTTTGGAGAAAATATAAGTATGTGTAAGAAATCTAGTAAAATTTGAAAGTCAACATGACAAGTAAGTATGTGTTCTTATGTTTTAGTTAAGCTCAAAAAGAAATTCCTCAATGAAAACTAACTTAAAACAAAAATGTTGTCTGTTAACTTTTCCTACTGGGGAATCGAATACCATTTAACCCATCACAAGTTTGTGATTTTCTTGTGGTTAACTTTCTCCTAGACATGTTTTCTATCACTCTCCCTTAGAAAATGACCCTTTGTGTTTTCTTCCATATCCATGTTTTCCTACTTGGAATCCTAGTATGGGTTACCTCGGGTGACCTTTGGACTTCTCTTTCTTTCTTTTAAAGTGATAGTTAAATTTAATCTTTTTCCGATGTGGGGGTTACAATGAAGTTTCCAAGCCCAATTTTGAAATTGCGAGGACGTAATTCCCAAAAGGGGGGAAGGATGTAACATCCCAGGTAAATAAATAATATTACATTCTAATGTTTATCAATATTTTTGAATAAAATGTTAATATTACTTTAATGGGAAGGCTTTTCTTGATGGCGTACCCAATACGCAACAACGAATTTCTTTGAAATCTTACGTTGCACACTAATAATATAATAATATTATAATAATAAATTCCTAGCCATTGTAATGGCGGGAATGAATATAAATAACTAAAAAATTATTACATATGTTTTTAAATTTATCCAATAAATGTTAGAGGCTTAAAATGAAAATGAATCCAATTTTAAGAATAAATACTTTAATTTTTTTTAAAGATTGTTTTACCGCCTTTTGATGGCGAACCTTTTTTAAATAGACCTTTTGACAATTTTATAAGCTCTATTTGTCAAAATAATCTTATCCTTTATAATTGAGACATTTAAATTTACTTTGGATACATTTTTGGTATTTTTCTGACAATGTTCATTTTTTAATGAATAGTGAAAAATACTGCATTTTACTTCAAAACTACTTTTTTCATCTAAATTAATTATATGTTTAGATTATCTTTTTAATTGTTTTAAATTGTAATTATAATATATTTTTACCATTTAATTCAATGGTGGTCATTAGAATTAATTTCAATTTGAAAATGGACATAAACAAGGGCAAAAATTTTCATAGATATTGCTTAAAAACCCCACTATTTGTTTTGACAACGGGAATTGTTTTTTAAATTAATCATTGCAATTTCTGTGTTTGTAATTTGGTAAAATGGATTCCATATTTGGAATCATAAGGTCCAAATTATGTAATTAAGACTCTTTTGTTTTTGGACATTATGAATAGTAACGACGGTAATTATCTTTAATTATCGTGATTAATTACTAATCAGGTAGTTGAGGATAATAAAATAATATCATAATAATTACATATGACACCAACATGTGTCATAATACTAATTTTTATGTCATGTACGACCATGGTATGTCTTGTTCCTAACTTAGGGACTCCATGGAATAACTTTTGGGTGATAGTGACACTTTATCTTTAAATTTTTAAAGAAAGGAGAATATCACAAAAGTATGTAACACCTAAGTAAAACAATTTTAGTTTTGTCTGTGTAAATGTTCTATTATACTATAAATAGTCATTGGAAATCTAAAAATATTTCCTACATCATAGTATTTTTTTTATAATTTTTAGACATTAAATAAATAAATTTACTTATGACACCATGATGATGCAGCGATTACCTCATTAATGAACGATTTAAATAAAATGAACATATAATGTAAACTCTAAGACTTAAACTTGTCAAAAAAACTATTGGATGAGTATATTTCAAACCCTTATCACCTTATCGTCGAAATATATCAATTTGGGACCTTTAAAATCCGAAACTCATTTTAAAATAATGTAACATTTCTTGACTTTCCAAGAGTGCCCCTCCTCCCTCTTATAAAAGGCCTCCACCTCTAACTCCTTACCCACACCTCTCAAGACTTTTTCTCGGCCAAACCCTACCCATTTCATATCTCCACATCCTTCTCTTCATCATTGAAGCCTCACCTTAGGCAGAAAGCTCTTCAAGAAACCCTTTTGGTCCAAACCAAAGGGAGTTACCTTATTTAAAGGTAATGTCTTCTCTTATGTTCTTTGGTTTTATTTTGCTTCTCCAACCCCCTAAACTCTTTTTATTCCTTTCTTTTCTAACAAAACCAATATCTTAAATATACTAATATGTTTTCATAATAATTATTCTAGCTACACTTACACACACATTCGTCTAATGGTTAAAGAACAGACCGTTTCTGTGGATGGCGAATTACTGCCTCAAGAAATTATGATTGTTCAATATTATTTTAACACCTTTAAAGTTGGCCATTATGATGTCATTGTATTTTATATATTATATATATGGTATTTATGTTTTATATAGGATTCTTTATTTTATATTTAAAACATACCTTTATTCTTTGCATGTTGTGAAAATGCGATAATTTCATATGAGGAAGTGTGGACTACCGCCCCCTCAAGTGATGTGACACATTCATGCAATACATGGAATGTATAAAGAATGAAATTAATGAAATTATGTGACCTATATAAGATATATATTATACTGTAATTATAATATATATATCTCTCAATTATTTTTAATTCCATTAATATGACAAAGAAATGAAAGTAGCGTTCATGCGTACTTACGGCCTACCGTCTCCATGAATAGTGTATTTAATTTCTTTTTATCTCTAAATGTTATGGAATAGTATAAAATGAATATGCACTGAATATATATGATATTTAAATCATTAATACTATTCTGGAGATGATGTACTTATAACTACATGGACAATTCTTTTCAAACAAGTTCATTTTGACTCATGTAACAAACATCGACAAAAACATCTGATATGAACTCACATAATTAACTAATTATTATAACATTATAATATGTGATATTAATTGAATAATAAACTTTAAAAGAGGTCCTTAAGAAATTAAAAATTGAAAAAATTTTATTATTCAGGAATATAAAGAAACGAACAAGACAAGTCGGACTTGAGGTAAGGGATCCTACCTCTCTCTCTCTTTTTAAGTACTCCTCTTTATGTAACTTAATTTAAGCTCCTCTTTATTATGTTGGGGGATGTTCTTTTATATTAATATTTCTGTACATTTTATTTTAATATGATGAGAGACCCTATTTTATCTCAAAAATCCATTTTTGGAAGTTTTATGTGGCGTTGTTAGGCTGCCGAATTTTTATAAGGGGATTTTCATCTCACTTTTTATTCCTGTGAGATTCATGCTACATTTTCCCCTATTTCCTTTTGTGTGGTGTATGTACTGGTCATTATTTTACTATTTGTATAATATAATCTCATTTATGGGTATTTAAATCTTCATTTTATGACCCTTATTTCATGGGGTGTACGTTTTGAAAGTTTCCCAAATCGGTAAGGGAACATTTCATACTCCTTTTTTTGAAGACTTATTTTGTTATGTCTTTTAATATACATCTTTTTATGTTGGGATATGTTCTTTCATATCCTTATTGATGTAAATTTTATTTCTAAGTGATGAGATACCATTTTCTCTCTCATCAACTAATTTTATGAATTTTAAAGTGATGTCATTAGGCTATCGAATTTTACCAAGGGAACTTCTAAACCCAATTTCGATTTCTTTGGGTTCAACATGTAGTTATTGAATATGTCATCCTTTTAATATGTGTGAATGACATTTTATTGTTTTACACTTAATATCCACTTATATTGGGTGTATTTATATTTTTAACACATAATTATGAGATTGATTTATCCTTAATTTAAGGATACCTTCTTTATAAGGGATTTCATCTCATTTTACATTTCTATTGAGACTTTATTGTTGCTATGCACCAATTAACTCTTATATGGTGTATATACTGTCCTTTGGAATATTATATCATGAATCCATTTATCCTCATGATATTATAAATTTCTGATTAAATTTTATTTCTCAATTATTGTATTCAAGTGTCTCTCATTTTGTTAAAAACCCTTTAACTAAAATATCATTTTAAATGTTTTAATGATTTATTCATATAAATATTTCTCATTAATATCCATGTTTTCAAAATGGTTTTAAGGATTTATCTATATGGATATTAATGGTTTAAAATGTTAAAAGCTTAAAAGTGGTATGGGACACTTTGATTTAAAAATCTCTTTATTAAATGTTTTAAATGGTTTTGAAAATGGTTTTTAGAATGGATTCATTATTTCAATATCTTAAAATGTTATATTGTTATTGAAATGTGGGAATGTTATGTTTCCGTTATGCATGTTTTATGTGATACGATTATGTTATGGTTCTTGGGCATTGTTTATGATGATGGGTGGTTCCATGATAAACTAAGTGCGGGTGAGCCCGATATAGCTCTCCAATGCATTGGGTAACGCGAAGGGGTTAAATTCTAAGGTTTCTCCGAAGATATTTAGGTAATATACTGTGATGGGTATTCCAAATGCAACCATGAAGGTTACTCCCTACGTAATAATGTTATGAATGCCTCAAGTTACCTTTATGTCTTATGATTTCTATGATTTATTCATAAGTCTTATGTTTTCATGAGGTATGTTAAGTGCTTATGTTTTATGAGTAAGGAATGTTTTCATTGATTCTTATGTATACATGGACTAATGATTTCTTTCCGTATTGTTATAACCCTTACTGAGCTTTTTATGCTCATCCCAAGTTTTTGAAGTGTTTTTTACAGGACATAAAGTGGAATACGTTCAAGGATGGGATCAAGGAAATGTCTTGCTTTCTAAAACAAGGAACTAGACAGGACTATTTGTTCAAGAGTTTTTATTTTGTGAAAAAAATGGAAACTGAGTAGATGTGTCTACTTTGTAGTCTTTTAGATGTAATAGTTATGTCCTAATTCTCTAAAACTCTAAACCTGAAAAGATCCTCAATGTGAATTATTCAATTTAATTCAATATTATGTAAGGTTTAAGGCTGGGACCTTACATTTTCTCTTATATACCTTATTACCATGTTATAAACATTATATAGTCATTTATGTTAATAATGGTTGCTTTGTCGATATTTGGTACTTGAGTAAAAAAATGAACACCTTATATTTACTAGTTGTTTATTTGGTAAGATATCCATTATCTTACGAATGATATTAATGATTTAGATATCATATATATCATATATATCCAGTATATACATGTATTTATAATAGTACATAACATTTAGAGGTACGAAATGAAATGCACCGTTCATGGAGACGGTAAGTCGTATGTACGCATGAACGCTACTTCCATTTCTATTTCTTATTCTAATGGAATTAAAACATAATGATACATAGTTATATTATAATTACAGTATATTATCATATATAATATTATTAACTTCATCGTTTATATGTCCCGCACAAGGCATTAACGAGTCATATCACTTTGAGGGGCGGTAGTCCGCACTTCCTCTAATGAGATTATCGTATTTACCCACTATGGAAACCATAAATAAATTATATAAATGGAAAATACAGAAGCATAAAAAAACGTAAACATAATATATATCATATAAAAATATAGTTCCGTCATAATTTCCACCATGAGAGGAGGTAGTAAATAATTGAACAATCATCGTTTCCTGAGGCCTTTGGTTTCCATCCACAGAAACATTATGTTCATCACCCATTAGATAAGGGTGTGTGTAAGTGTATTTTTAATCCTTATCATAGAAACATACTAGTATATTAAAGATGTTGTTGTTGTTACAAAAGGAATAAATATTGTTTAGGGGTTAGAGAAGTAAAATAAAATAAAAGAAATTAAGAGAAATTGTTACCTTTAATTTGGGTAACTCCCTTTGGTTTGAACCAAAGGGACTCTTGAAGTGCCTTATGCCTAAGAAAAGGCTTCTAGGAAGAGTAGAGGTATTTAGGGAGCTTAATTGGGTAGAGGTTGGACGAGCCAAAAGGCTTGAGAGGTGTGAGTAATTGGTTAGAAGTGGTCTCCTTTTATAAGGGAGAGGAGGGGCTCTTTAGGAAAGTGTGAAAACATTATTTTATTATAAACATATCTTCAGTTTCAAAATGTCCAAAACACATTAAATTCAAAGATAATATGAGTAATATTAGAAATAAAATCATCCAATAGTAATTGGAGAGTTTTTTGATATTATTTTAGTCTTTATAATCTTATTTATTTACATCATTTATTAACGAGGTACATATTGCATCATTATTGTGTCATAAATAATTTAATTTATTAAATGTATAAAAATTATAAAAAAATAAGATTATTTAGGAAATATTTTTAGCTTTCCAATGAATATTTATAGTTGAAAATATTACTTATATAACACCATATAAAAATTAATTTACCAAAGGATATTTTTTATGTCATTTTTGTCTTTACTTTAAATTAATTAATCTAAATTGTCAATATCACTCCCATGTGGCTCCATGGGGTCTCCAAATCGACCCAAGGATGCCCTTGGCCGGACATGACGTATCTAATAAGGTTAGGACAAGTGTTAAAGTAATTTTTAATAATTATAATATTCTTTTTACCTTGAATTACCCTATTTACCTTTAACCACAGTAAATAAAAGTCAAAAGTTACTATTCACCAAAAAATATTTTCATCTTATTGAACCACATTTTACTTTTTTATATTAACCGTGTCTCTCGTATTTTTGAAATTCAACTCACAGAAGCGGTAAAATTTCATTTAAATGTAAAATTCAATTTTTTTAACTACTACTATGTGGTTTCACTATTCATCAAAAAATGAAGTTTTTCAAAAATATACCAAAAACTCAGCCTAAGATATATTTGATATTCCGAATTCAAAAATGATGTTTGTTTTACCAAATTCAAAACATAGAAGTAGAATTATTTAATTTAAAATTAATTCTCGTTGTTAGAACAAATAGCGTGTTTTTACGAAACAATAACTATAAAAATATTGACACTTGTTTGTGTCCAATTTCAAAGTGAAATTAATTACAATGACCAACATTGGAGTAAATGGTAAAAATATATTCTAATTATACTTTAAAACCAATTAAAATGATAATCTATCCATATAAATAAATTATATTAAAACATAGTTTTGAATTAAAATACAACATGTTTCACTTTTCATTAAAAATTTCATTTTATCAGAAAAATACAAAAATTTCATCCAAAGTATATTTTGATGTTCCGATTCTAAATAATAATTTTATTTGGTCAAATAGAACATATGAAAATAACCAAAACTATATTTAAATAGGGTTCGGCATTAAAAGGCGGTAAATCGACCTTTTAATGTAAATTATGCTTAAAATTGGATTCATTCACATTTTATGACTCTAATGTTTATTGTATAAATGTAGATACATTTAAAAAACATTTATAATCATATAGTAGTTAATTTTTTTCATTCCCACCAATACAACGGCTAGGAGTTAACTGCCATTTAAAATAATAATATTATATTATTAGTGTGCAATGTAAGATTTCAAAGAAACCTGTTGTTGCGTATCGGGTATGCTATCAAACATAGCAACCCATTTAAAGTAAAATTAATATTTAATTCCCAAATATTAATAAATATAAAAAATGTCATGTTCTCTATTTACCTAGAATGTTACACTAGGTCCTTTGTTAGGTAATTTCGTCATTCTAAACGCAATGGTTCCCTTGTATTTTTAATCCGAGCACCTGTTTATGAGCTTCAAAAACCGTGCGCACGCGTTATTTTAAATAAACTTAAATAATTTTCAAACACTTATTAGGGGATCATCGGGCCTCAAAATGAAGTTTTTTCTGAGTTCCTGGTCTCAAGATAATCCCATAAATTAAAAAACATTACAGGTAGTTTCAGGGACATTACTAGTAGCTATATTTTTTTCTAATACAATACAAATATGGGAAAAAATATGAGTTACCCTTGAGTTTGGATTGTGTTTATTTTTTTCATTATTACTATTTAGTAGTTTTTATGATGTATGATATGTTGGGATTATGATTTATTGAATATTTTTTTACTCTTTACATGGGGTTTAAATAGGAATGTGTACATTAATTTTTATTAGAATTTAGATACATAGTACATATGATTTATTTTGCATGATTCAGAAAATGGTTGCAAATAAATAAATAGGCTTTGGTTATTTAAAATTTCATTAATAACATATTTGGTGTTTTTGAAAATCACTTATATGTTCCTCTTCACTTAAACAAATCCAAGAATGATTATTTTTAGGGATATGAATCACTTGATAGTGATTTTATTATAATATGCACATGGATATGATAAAGAATGTAGTGTGGGTGTTAAGGGTACAATAATACCTAATATATATGAGATCTCAGGGATGAATGAGTAGGTATTTGAGTTTCCATGGGTTATAGGTGATAGAAACACATAAACATAATTGAGAGGTGTGACCTATATGGGATATGAACCATAGACTATACAAGTGATCTTGGAGATGGTGAGATATGACTCATAGTGGTGAAATTCAAGTAACATAGTTTAATATTAGGGTAATTTTACAATTTCTATTATATATGGGTAGTGATATTTAATGGTATCCTAAGAGGGGGGTTAACCTAGACACATGTATGTATTTTGAGATATAATGTATATTAAAATTATTCATTTGACATGAATATCACATGGGAAATGTTTGATCATGTTATTGGTATAGTCATGTGGATTTACCTATGTATGTATAGGGTATGAGAGCATAAATGGTTCTTTTCACATTGGATATGATTGGAATTATTGACGATACATAATCGACTAAACAGATGTACAGGCATATGAATAATAAGAAATGATTCATAATTTTATTATTTGTATATTATAGTAGGGTAGTACGAGATTTTTTTTCTTTATTGTGAGTATAGTTTGATAGATAAATAGAAAAACTATCCACCATTTTGAGTGAGGTTTTTCAATTACTATTATATCATGGGGATCAAAGAGTTGGATGTGTTATAAAATGACCTTGGATTAACAAAGTAATAGTGGTACTACTAATTAAGTAGTCATAATAAACCTTGGGTTTCAAGTGATATATGTTAAATGGGAGGAGATGATGAATCTCATGCAAAGTGGGTCATATTATAGTTAAGGACTTTTTATTTTACCCAACTGCTTGAAGTCAAGTCATGACATTATTTTAATACCACAATAAATAATTACATTTAGGATATTTTTATATATTATACAACCACTTAAAGTATTGAGGTACCTTTTTTGACTAAAAATGGATATGATAGATATCCCTTGAAATGGTATATCATGTATTGTGTTAAATAAGAGTTGTTCAAGGAAATAGTAAGGTATGGATTGAACAGTGAGAACTTGTGGATTGGGATATGATTGGCATGAGATATGAGATCTCTAAATAAATGAGTAGGGTAATAAAATGAATAATGGATTCTTAAAAACAATGATATACTGAATAAATCAGTGTATTTTATATTCAAATGAAAAATTATCACAAATATGATTAAAATGGGACACTAGAAAATGTTTCAGAACTCTTCTTTGGATGGTGAGGAACCTGCAGGGGGTAAGAACATTATAGTTTCATGAATATTAGTGTGGTTATAGATTTTGAGGAATATCCATTTGGAATAATTTATCATGATGATAAATCATCAATATAATTATATTGTGGTAGAATGGATAACCATGATGGTAATAAACACTCAAGTGGGGATAGGGGGATAGATCTATTAGATTATAATAATTTTGGGTCATAGTAAATGATGTTCTAGAGATAATAGACAATGGGACTGTTAGTGGTTGTTGTCAATGATGAGAAAATACTATCGTGTGGATCACATTGTCTGATGTATATATGAAAAAACCATATCGTGAAGTAACTATAGTTAACTATGGGACTGATATACATGATAATCCCAACCTACTTCTAGATCATGATTTATGTCATTTATTCAATGTAAATGGCTTCGATATGTTAGGTTAGTGGAAATAATGAAATTAGGGTATTGATGGGTAATTCTAATACAAAATTAATTTGTTTTATAATTTTTTTAGTAAAAGTGAGAACATTCCCAAAATGAAAAGCCTCCTTTATTGAATAAAAACAGATTTACAAAAGTCTAAAATGAGTCTTTTTTAGAGATAATCATGTGTAACTCCAATAATATGGTGTTCTGATATAGACCAATGGAGTCAAATAGATGAATTAGATGTTGGTAACTATGAAATAAATAAATTTTTCTATGATCAGGATATTGTAATCGAGTTGATGAATTAAGTTGACACTATAGTGGGTAGAACAATGAGATTCCATTGGTTGTTAGTGTAACAAGGTGTTAGATAATGTGTTTCACGCATGATAAGTGTTGATGAAGTGGAATTTAACACATTATTTAGTGATGTATTATCATAAATGTTGAAGCATAGAAAAGGGAATAGATATTACATTTTTTTTCTGATTTGTGTATAATGAGGGTGCCCATAACTAGTAGATTACCCATAGATTGGGGCATGCATTGAATTTCAATGAGCAGCGTGATCTAGAAAAGATACATAGACATGTTTACTAAGGATGAGAAATGGCATGGAGGGGATTTTGTAATGATCCATTCCATTAGGTGTCGATAAAATTAGAGAAAGAGAAGAAATTTAATGGAATTAAAGTTGAGGTGTATTTAAAATTTTGAATTTGTATTTAGAATAAGTGTTTTTTATTTTTTTTTGATATGATTACAAGGATGTTTTGGGGGTGTAATTTTAGTTATAAATGGCCTGATGAGAAATTTATAGTATCATTTTAGTATCGTAATATTGGTTTCTATAGAAAAAATCCACCTAAACATTAATAAAGGTCACCAAAGTTTTTTTTTTCTATGTCAATGGAAGCATTCCAATCCATTAAGGGTTTTATAAAGAATATCAAGGACCTAGTGTCCTACTAGAAATCTAGTGGAGTCAATCAAAATCCTAGTGCACCTTCCTAACCCTCCTTAATATAAATATAGTTTGTTTATTCTTCTGGTTTTTATTTTATACCCACTTTGGGGTTTCTTCTTCTTAGATGGTCAAAAGAGGGTAGAGACCCTCTCCTTAGTTCCTTTATCCTCTTATTTTTCTCCCCTAAACCCTTGGTGATATTAAAGAGATAAATATTATAATTTGGAATGGTTAGTTGTTTATGAATTAATGAATGGACTTATACATTGTTGATTGTTGAGCTATAAATGGTAGATTACGATGTGGTTAGTAGATAGTGGAGAACTCAGTGACCTTATGTAAAAGAATGGTAATTTACAACCTAAGGGTCCATATAACCATATAGGTGATTAAATAGAGTAGTGTTATGATTCTACAATAACCAATAACATATACAGTATATTGGTATACTCAAAAAACATGTTATAATCATTGAGTTATTAGTTGGGGGATAGGGCGGGGTTGGTTGTTTCCCTTGTTTGTGATAATTATTCCAAATGTTTGTGTTTATGTTTTGGTTAGTAGAATAGAGGCGTGTATGGTAATGTCAAAACTACTATTCAAGATTTTATTCTAAAATAAATACATGGGAACCACTAATAATAGAAACTCAATGTTAACTGGATTATTCAATTTCTAAATAGTGATCTGACTATTCTAAGGATGTATGGGTTGGGTGATATTCCACTATTTCAACATCCTAACCCGACCCATCACCCATGAACCTTAGTCTATTCAATATAGAATGTTATTGGTATCCCCATCAATGAATCATTCCCTACGAGGGGTTGTAGGTGAGTTTGGGTATGTCAATTCAAATTATACCCTATAATGATATTCTTTCATAATTAATCCAAAAACAACTCACTTCTTAACTGAATATGAATGTTAAGATGAATAAATAGGAACAAGCAATTTTTACTCGGTTCACCAACAATGGGTAATGTCTTAAGAGAGTATACTCATCGATGTATTAGTGTGCCAAAATTCACAAAATCACACTAATTGTTTACCAAATTCAATATTTACTAATTATCCCTCTTTTTTTAAGCCACTTATGATTTTAAAACTTATTACTTACAAACTCAAGATGAATTCATAATCCCTTAAGAGTATATCATGATAATATGAATAAAAAAGAGAGATTACACCTCCATTAGTGTAGCAATATGCTCCATTATCATTACAATTGATGATATCCTATTCTTACTTTGGACTTATACATTAAATATATTTTTTTGAACTCTCTTTATTATTTATTATCCACTCTCTAAAAATTATATCCTCTCTATGATAACCCCCACAAAACTCCCCTTTTCCTCACTTCATTATATGATTATTAGTGGTTAAGATTCATTCATGTTGTGTAAACACTCCATGGTCATGAAACTCATCATATAACCTTATTAGATAGTCCATGAAACCTAATAAAGTCATTTTGTATCTTCTTATATACTATCACAATCTCCACATTTAAAAGATTTTGAAATATTCAAGGAATATCTGCCAAGATTTCATTATGGTGAAACCAAGAGAGTTCTGATGTAATTGATACTGAATCTATATTCTTTAAAAATTCATAACAATATTTATTTTCATCCTTTGAAAACTATGGGGTGATCACACTTCTGAAATATTTTAGTTCAATGCATTATGGGGTAATCATAATCATTACATCACAATATTTAATTCATGAATCTTATTTATAGAATGACCCATAATATATAATGAAAAACACGTCACACCCTTCCTGAATAATAACACTCATAAAAAGAAATATTATTAGTGTAGTGTAACCATTTTCTAATAATATATATCATTGTTTCCATTCTTAAATAATCATTCCTATGCAATAATTTATGACATAATATCATCCAATTATAACATGATTATTTTCTTCAATTTAACTGAAAATTACCTAGAAATTATCATGGATTTCTAATTTCATAGTTATATATCATATATTTTTACCCTTATACTTTTTATTTACATTGTTATGGGTTTAGTATCTTATTTTTAAATACGTTTTCACACTATATTTATTTTCAATTCATTATTTGAAAACATATTAAAAGATGAAAATTTACTAGTATTATTTGTGTCATTTAAAGATTTTATGTTTTTTCTTGAGAATTTAATGGATAAATATTTAATATGAATAAATTTTTACCATCTATTTTTCATTGATCGTTATGCTTACATGCTCAAAAAATTTTGTTCCTTAGGTATAAAAAGTTGAACACTTCACCTTATAACCCAATTGTATGTCATTTATGTATTTCTTTCATAACATTATATAAACTAATATAATAATTATAATTACATTTTTTAAGAGGATATGGTCATTCAGATATAATTTCTTCAATTTTTCCAAGAGGTAAATCCAAATACAATAGGCCAAATTCACCCCACAAAAAACCAGGTCAAGGCATATTGGGCCCACCATCTATAATTGGGTTGTATCATAGAATAAAGATATACTATTGGTCTAGGTGAACCTCTATTTTTAAAATAACACAATGGGACACATTCCCACTAAATTTCAATTCAATATTCTAAAGATATATCATTAATATAACAAATCATACCTTAATCAACCCATAATTGTGAGTTTAATAACAAGGATTGAATTTTCGTACATTCCAATGATCTTTTATGTTTATAGTTTTATAGAATTATAAAAAACTATTATATATATAACCCTTAAAAAAATAGTACACTTATAGTCAATATTTAATTTTTCCATAAAAATAGTATCCTTGAATTTAAACTATTTTTTCATTCAAAACATGTTCTCTTGTTTTAAGATGAATCACTATAGTTGGAAGATAGACCTTTTTATGGTTCTCAATCATCCTTAATCCTTGTGAAAAAATTTAAAATTGTTCCATGATAATAAAAAATCACAATAAGGGACATAAATATAAAGTATCCTTGTTAGTATAGTAAAAACATGATAACCCATTAAAATGTTTTCTTTTTTCAAAATAAAATTTCTATCACAGAATTAAAAAAATTTCTATATATTAAAATCTATATTTTCTCAAAGAAAAAAATTTTGATTCCATTATTAAACATATTAAAACCATGAAGGAATCTTCATGCATGTGGGAACTCATGAAAACATTTCATAACATTCACCTTTAAAAGTTTATAAACTTTTCTTACCACATGAAATCAAATGATTTCTATAAAAACCCTTTTTAAAAGAATAATATCTTGGAGAATCATATTAATACCCTTTTTACTCACATTTAACCCATGTTAGAAATAAATTAATCCTTGTTAATTCTATAGGATTAACCAACCTTGTCTTCTCCCTCATTTTCACATTTGAGGACTAAATCATTACTCAATGCATTAGAGAGCTATATCGAACTCACCCATTCTTGGGAACTATATTAGGCTCACCTATTGTCATCTATAATGATCAAGTACCATATCATAAACAAAATATTTTTAAAATTACATTTCTCATCATAAAACCCTTCAAAAACTCATTTGAACCCATAAGAAAAACACTTTCCATTTTCTTATAATCATAAGGAGAAAAGTATTTTTTCTTTGAAAACTCTTAAAAATGATAAATTCATAGAATAAATTGAATTTGGTTTAATTTTAAAAAAATAAAATTTTATAATAATCATGATGATTAATAATGGTTATGATGTTATTAAAGGTCATTCAAGTCATATACATTAAAAAAAATCTTTTGTGTTATTATATAAAGTTCAAAATAACAGATATGAAAAATGTTGGAAAGATTTACTTTTTTAAACCTATTTAAATAAAGTAAAATATATATGAAAACTAAATTTATAAACCATGGAATGATAAATAAAAAAATATTGAAACAATTAAAAGAACATAGATATGTTGGAGAAATATTTTAAAACATTTAAAACAACGTTTTATAGGAAAATCCCTTACCTTGAGTCCCGAATCATTTTGTTCATATGTCTACCCTCTTGAGTAATAAAATTATATTTTTTTCTAATATATTAAGATCATTTTTCATTTTAATTCCATTATCATTATTTTATTTTATTTTATTTCCCTCTATGTTTTATTTAGTTACTAAAATTGTTAAGTTCACGTTGGGAATTTTGAGGATGTACCGTTTATAATTTCAAAATAACATTGGTGCATTGACTTTGATCAAGGTGTTTTTTTTAAATTAACTCCATAATAATAATAATTTTATAATTATATTTTTTATACATTATAAACACTTTTAAAACCAACTATTGCAGGTGGTCATGAAAAATGAACCACGTCGTTTCATAGAGATGGTAGTTTGTACTAATTCATGAACGATGTTTTCATTTTTCTACTGGGTGGAAAACAAATATAGATAATATTTTAATTTTGAAAAATAAGAAACATGTTATAAAATTAATATTTATTTTTTATTTCCATCCTCAAGACCATCCTTGTAAATTGGAAATGAGAAAGGAATCACATCTCTTTGAAGAGGCGGTAGTTCACATGTATGCACGAGTGACGTTATCGTTTTCCAAAAAATGGTACGGTAAGAACTTAAGTAATATATTTTCTTTATAGAATCATAATTATTTTATAAATATCATATATATTTATTTGATCCATTATTTTAACCAATAATATGATCTGGTGATGAATATAATAGTACATCGCTTCATGGAGGTGACAGTCCACACGTACGCATGGTAGAAGTCTTAATTTACAATAGGATGGAAAAAAACATAAAAAATGGGTGTTCCGTCAAAATAATAAATTTTTAGTATATTAAATATATTTATGTTGTTGTATCTTCATGTATAAAAAATATTTTAATTAGGTATAAGATGAAATAAACATGAAACACTTGGTTAAGAATTTTTCCTCTTCTTTCGAAAACCTCCCTTGTCTAACACCTTAAGCCTAGTTAAATTGGTATTTTGGTGAGACCAAAACCTCTATATAATAGTGAGGGATGTTCGTATGGTATTTGGGTAGTAATATCTCAATCTAAATGGCTCTAAGTGTGTGGATACTTTATTATATTAGGTTCTCTTTTATAAACGAGGGGAGTAACACACTTGTAAATACTTAAAACATTTGAATATATTAAATGTATTAATGAAAGCAAAGTGGGACCAAATTGAAAATTTTATAATAAAATTTATTTTAAGATCAAAATAAACTCAAAAAATCATATTTATACAATTTTTCGAGATATTTGATACCTTATCTCTTAGTTTAACCCCCATGTTATCCCTTTTAACCTTTACTGGGGTTGTTATGGTTTACCAATGTTACTAATCATAATGACCAAAAATGAAATTGGCCTTATTAAAAACGTTAAAACTAATGATTAAAAATATGAAAAAAATATCATATTCAATTTCCATAAGTGGTAAAAAATATTTTAAATACGAATACACAAACTGAAACAAAAATAGTTTTCTGGAAAAAATCCCTTTTAAGCATAAAAAAATTAAAAAAAACATAAACTATAATTTTTATTACGAGACAATTAATAGGATTTATATAAGTAAAATTGGAATAATTACACTTTAAAACCCATAAAAAATAAATTGGTACTTTTAAAATTATTGAAAATCAATGATAATTTTAATTAAATATGTATTTTTAATTATACACAGAAAAATAAATCCTTTCAAAAAAATTATAAATAATTTCCATAATATATATTTAATAATATGATATAAAAAATGAGTTTAATTTTAAAAAAAAATTAAAATTAAAAAATTAACTTATAAATGAAATCATGTAATACATGGAAACACAATTTAGTTAAATAAAACTACAAATTTTTTAATTGAAAGATCGAATAAAATTATTTATAAAACTATAATGAATATAAATCAAGAAAATTAATACTTATAAATCCTAATATTTATTTATTTCTAGTATTAACATGGTTTTCACAAGTAATTTATTCTGATATAGTGGATGGAAAATTCTTTCATGGACAGCTCACCTCTACCCATAGAGTATTGACTTATTTGTTTATTATCATGTATAAAATGATAATGTAAATCCTCCAATCCGAAATTAAAAATAGTGGATAGTCTATAAGTTGGTAGAGTATTTCATGGGACATTTCGTTACCCATAATATTATTTATTACCTTCCTTGATGTTCTTAGATCCTTGTGAACTCCCAAAAAGGAAGTTGTTTTAAATCTCAAGCTACATGTATGTACTTCATTTATATTTTTAAATTCCAATTACTTATGTTTATTTTTCTTAAATTTTTGTATTCCCTCTATGTTTTTTATTTTTATTCCATTCTCTAATTCAACAAATCAATTTCAGGGTTTCCCATTCGTGTAATCCTTTCTTCATTCCTTATTTTTTAAGCATGAAGTTTATATGAACCATATTGGTTAATCGATTCAACCTAAACACACCTATGAAATATTAAATATAATTTGATGTGTAATGAAAAAAATAATATAAAAATCTATAAAAAACACTAGATTTTTTATTTGTTTCATTGAAGAGTTTTGGTTAAATCATTGGAATAAATCCAATTGATCATCGGTTGTAGTTAATGAATCTATTTTTGTTTCACAAAAAAAACCCTATGAGGTATCCTAGTTGAAATAAATTAAAAATATGCTTTTAGTTATTTAAAATTAAGTGTTAAAATATAAAATCCTTTACATTTAATTGATGATAGATTATCATCAATAGAAATACTCAAGGTGATCACATTCTCCAAAATTATTTGAAATATTATTCTTTAACTTCATAATTATTCATTGTTGTATAAACCCAAACACATATTTAATCAAAACCCCCTCTCATTTTTTATAATTTAAACCTTATTATAATATCAATAGTATAAGTCCCTATCAATAGATGGCCTATATTTTTTTTAATAAAAAATATATTCTAGTAAAAAAATATAACTTGATGCATCTAAAAACATGATCAAATTTTGTTTTCATTTACAATGATCCAGTATAATTTTTTTGTTTTATTTCTTACCCTTTCCTATTTTTTCATCTCCTTATCCCCCCCCCACCACTAATTTTAATTTTTTTAATTCGTTTTTCATATCTCTCTTAATATATTTATTATTTTATCTTCTATATTTTTTTTAATATAATATCTTTATGTTTTTTTCTATTTCTTTATCCTTGTTGAATTTAAAAAAAATAAAAAAGTAATAACTCATCACATATATTTGAAAAACCAATTCAAGATAAAACATATATATGTTATAAACCAAAAAATTAAAAAATAAACTTCACACGCACCTTTGGTTTTATCGGATAAGTAAATCAACCACCATGAAGGAATTAATTATGGAAACTCAAGAGGTGTCAATCCAATATAAGTGTAAACCAAATATAGAAAATAATAACATTGATAAAAACAATTTAGACTTAAAAGAACTTGATTCCCTTGATATGTAGTAACAACTTTCATAAATCAAATACCTTGAGGAAGAATCCAATTTTGAGCTGTGATTATACTCATCCACATCCTCTCTAAATTCCAAGGTCTTCCTGGTGAGGACCCTCATAAACGTATAATGTATTTTCACATAGTTTTCTCCACCATAAAACCTCAAAGTGTGTTTGAGTACCTTATAAAGTTGAGATTTTTCTCTCTCCCCCTTTATGGTGTTTCCAAATATTTGTTATACCATATCACTATTATAATTAGTTTCTAGAATATCTATAAAAATATATTCCCAAACAAGTTCCTCCCAACCTCCTAAACCAAATCAATTTGAGAATAAATTTGTGTCATTGTGAAATCACAAGAAGATATCCTTTATAAATACAAGCATAGATTTAAAATTCTTTGTTATAGTTTACCCCACCAACAAATTAAAAAATAATAATTCAATACTTTTATGAGGAAATTTTCCCCACAGATCATTCCATGATAGATTTTGAAAATGGTGGTGCTTCAGTGGATAAATATCATACTATTAATAATTACTTTATATCCAACAGGGAATAAATTCATAACAATTTAGAACATTATCAATATAACTATCTCAATGAGTCAATGAGGTAATCCTTTATTCCTTAGAACAAAAGGTGGATAATAAACTTGATGAAATGTATAAACTTTTAGGAGAATTACCTTAGGCTTATGGTGATTCACAATATCTACTTATTCCTTTAAATTTTGTTATTTATGATAATAACACCCATTTATTTGATTAATTCCCCTAACATTATTATTCATCCTAGTCTAGTGTAGTGATATTTCATAGGAATCCATTTTAGAAATCACCCCATTTAAAGAAAGGATCCTTCATGAAAAAAATAATCCTTGATTGTTATCTACTAACATAGTAATGACAAGGAGGCAATAAAAGATATACTAAATAGAAATTATAATGTAAAACACCTTTATTATCCTTCACCTTCCCTGAAAAACCCTCCTCTTCCTCCCAAATCTGAACCATTCATCGAGGATATGTTGAATAAAAAACCACCCTAGAACCTCTAGTTA
This sequence comes from Viscum album, assembly GCA_963277665.1. NCBI lineage: Eukaryota > Viridiplantae > Streptophyta > Magnoliopsida > Santalales > Viscaceae > Viscum > Viscum album. The sequence continues at coordinate 743,641,114 of OY728125.1, forward strand.
CAAAAAAACACTCAATAATAAATTAAGGAATTGAAAAACCAAGTGGGAAAACTATAAAACATCATCAATGAGTTAAATATGAAAGTTTCTAGGAAACTACCATCCCGTCCTATGATTAATCCCAAATTTATAATTAATATATGTTTCATTACACTTTATAGTGGGAAATAACTTTCTTCTTCCAATGACTCTGCACAACGAGTATGATCCTCATTAAAAATTAATCTTATTAACCTCAAAATATTAAAGTAATGATAAAAAATAAAAAAAAATATATCATTGGGGATTCCTTTGAGATATAGGTCATATCTCAACAAAAAGAAATTAAAATGAGGAACCCTTACCTAATGTTTCATTTCAGTTAGATATTCTCTAAATCCATGTAAAATAAATTTAGGTTCATTATTAATAGATATAATAAACTTGTTCATATTTATTTTACTTAATACCATTCATTTATAATTCTTTATCACCCACATATTAATTTTTTATTATTAAAATCAATATTTAGGTGTTAACCATTTTGTTTTTCCATGCATGCTTTAGTGTGGAAGTTCCAGTCCTTTCTTCTTGATCATGGATTCATTAACTCTATAATATTCATAAAGATTAAGTATATGTTTTTGATATAGTTATATAGTCTCATTGTCATTTCATGGTACATATAGTGGAGGTTGACATTAAATGCTAAAAAATATCCTTTTGGTGATTATTGATTTAACAAAAAATTGAATTTATTAGTGTATATAAATTCACATAATATAACTACATAATAATAAAAACAACTTAAATAAATCATTATTAGAAAATATAACTAGTGTTTAGGTTATCTTAGTCATTCATGATTTATAAGTTATAACATCATTCATGTAGGTGGATAAACCAACCCGAACAAGAATATGTTATAATGATTGAATGAATAATAGTATGTTATTTTATAGTAGTAATATCACTTTTATATAAAATTAATAATTTAAGAAAATATTTTATTAAATTTATAAATCATATTTAAGAAGAGGCGGATGAAGAAGATAAATAAGAATGATTAAAGATAGGTTACACTTATATTGAATACTTGAATCTTCTCTTAGAGAGCCTCTTGGAAATGAGGTAACTAGGAATCATTGTGAACGCAAGATAATATTGTTAGGGAGATAATTTGGCTAGGGATTTAAGAGAAAACGGAAGTACACATGTGGGCTAAGGTTGGTAAAGGAGGGTCCTATTATAGGTGAGTTTGAGTGACATTTTCAAAAATAACCATTCCTTAATGAATAAGGAATGTAATTTCTAATGAAATGTGGATCCAATGTCGAAAAATAATTGATATAGGATACAGTTAGATTGATCATGATATCATCCACTCATTTAGAGATAATGATTTATGATATTTTAGGTCTTTACCCCCTGTTAAACCCTTTTACCACATGTTACCTTTATTACAGTAACTCAATTTTTACCTTAATAACTTATTTTTATTCCAAATATGAAATCCATTTTATTTTATTAAGTTATTAAAAGTGATAAAAAATAAATTTAATATAAAATTCATAACCCATAAAAAAATAGAAAAATTATTTTTATGCATAAACATGAATTTATTATTATTACGTATAAAGTAATAATCATTAGATGGTTTTCAATTTGTTTGAATATATATATATATATATATTATTTTATTTTATTTAAATAATTATTTTATAGAGATAAGTTTAATTTACTAATATAATAATACCAAACATATTGAAACAATATCTTTTAAAAATATGATTTTTTTTAAAATTAAATTATTTTAATCACATCCCATTATTTATTTATCTCCTAAGCATTAAATTTTATCAATTAATTGGTATTGAAATATTTATTTTAATTTTATAAACATATCACATAATTTAAAAATAATATGAATATATAAATAATAAAAATATGTATTTTATTATAATTCATTTTAATTAATTATTATTTATTTATTTCATTTAAGAATTAATTATTATTTGTGAATTGTATAATTTTTAATCTGTTACTAATAATTACACAATTTTAATGTATCCATTTAATATTGGTATATCCAATGACCACATATCCAATGACTATATGTTTAATGATTATAAATATAATAGGCATATTATATTCCTATATATAGCCTTACATATATCACAAAAATCATTCATCTTATTAATTTTTCTTTTTCTCAAAAATTCTATTATATTTATAATGATTTTACATCTTTTCCATAATTATAATTAGAGATATGATCCTCATGTAAAACCAGGAAGATAAATATTTCATTTCCATTGAATGTTTATTTACTTGTGGGTTTATTCCTATTATAGTTTTATTAATGATGTTTCATAATTCATTATCATAGTGTATTAGTGTGTATCTTTCATTGTAATATTTTATCTCAATAAAATATATATTTATTTATTTTATTTTATTGTTTCATGTGAACCAAATTATTCAACACGTTAAAGGTAAAAAAATGAGGGGTGTTACATTCTAATCCCATAAAAAGAATTTTTCCCCCAAAATATTATTACCCATATGAAAAAAATGAGGTTACTTTTCCATCATTACATATTTATGTTCCCATATAGCTTCCTAAAACTAAATATTCCTCTATAGAACTTCAATAAAGTGAGTAGACTTAGTTTATAGTACTTTATCTATTTGATGAAATATTATTACTAGTTGTTTCTCGTAAGAAAGATCATGTTTCAATAGTACTACCTCTAAGATTCATTCATGTGATGGATTAAGAATATACTTCTTCATAAGTGATACATGGAACACATCATTCACTTTAGAGAGTTTCAAAGTAAGTGAAAGATGATAAGTTACCATCCCCAAATGATTAATGATATCAAAGTGTACAATGTATATAGGGATTAAATTTCGATTCTTTTATAATATCATAACCATATTCCATGATTATATTCAATGGAATACATTGTATCAATCTTCAAACAATAAATCTCATTAATGATTATTAGCATCAATCTTCAATTGAACATGTGAAGTTTTAATGAGTCAATAAATGATTTTAATTATCATTGATATCCCTTGACCAAGATCTAGTCCCAACACCTTATTTTATCTATCTTCAACCCATCATATTAAAGTTTTCAAACTCTTCCCATAAAATCCTCATATGGTACCCTTTAAATTATAGAATGGAAAATGTTATTATATAAGAATGTGATCTTGGGAAGGTGTCGATATAGACCTCCATTAAAGTCAATCAAGAAGGAACTTAGAATATCCTTCATTTATTTAATGTTCCTTTCATATTAACCATCAATTTAAGGATGATAAATTGTATTGAATATAATATTTTTATCCAATTCTTGTTAAAGACTCCTCTATAACATAGAGGTAAACCTAAAATATTGATCATATACAATTGAGATTGGTAGTCCATATAGACATACCAATTTCATTATGTATTTATTTTAAAGTTAATGGCGTAATAAATATTCTAAAATATAAATTAAATTCACTAACTTTTCATAGATATTAACTAAAATCCAAATGTAATTATGTCCCTCAGAATTAATGGGAATTCCTATGAGGAAATCAATGGTGATATTATGATATTCCTATATAGGTATGGATAATTGTTACATCAAACCCTTATACTTATTTAAATTAGATTTAACATGTTGGAAAACTAAGCATCAATATATATACTCTAAAATTACCCTCTTCATTTTCTCCCACTATAAATACTGCTTAATATCTCTATATATCCTTTTATTTATAGGATGGATAGAGAGTGATGATATATGTTCATTATCCAATAGATCCTTTGTAATTTATGGATTTTGAGGGGATTCATATTCATTTTTCAAATATTATAATCCCATTATAGTCAAGGATGAATTCTGGAATATTCTTTAACTTCTTCTATAGCTACATATTCGCCTTTTAAACCTCCATCATCATATGTATGGATTATTGACAATTCATTTGGGAAAGATTGTATTTCTCCCCTTCCCATTTGATTTCCAACACCATTATTTAAAAATTCATGAGTATTGGGTCCCTTTCAATCCTCCTGATGAATAAGGTAGAATGATCCTTGTTGTCTAAGAATAAACTACCTTGTTTTCTTTCCCATGGTGGTAATATATTTATTAGTCATAATCCTTGATTAAATATAACCATATCCTTTTTCATGTGTTCAAATCCATCTATTTTAATATATACTTTATATTTCTTTGATCAGTATATTCACCACAATTTTCACTGTAGAGATAATTCCTCCATATCTTTAATGAATATATTAATTCTCCAAGATCCAAATCATTAATCGAGTAAATTTTATAAATAACCTTTATTTAAATTGATATATAAGATGCCACCATGTCATTTGGAATAATAAAACATCACAATCCCTTCTTTGATATATATCTATATATCACAAACCCTTATCCATTGAAAGGTAGTGTGAGTATAGGTGTAGTGGAGACCCTTATTTTGAGGACCTTTAAATTTTATTCACATTGATTTGAAAAAAGTAACTTGACTCCCTTTCAAGTTAACTTGGTTAGTAGATTTGAAAGACATGAGAGATTTCTCATAAATAATTGGTAATATCTATCTAATCTAGGAAAACTAGGGATATCTATTATAGTGGTGGTATTGTTTCTTTATTCCATTTACTATTTCTTTTAATTATCCAGAGATATATGCTTGTTTTTTATTAATTACCCAAGAGGGATGTTTTTTAAACCTAGAATTAACTCTTGTTAAATTTATCATACAATGTCTCCTTTCTCATGCTCTTTAGCACAATACTAAAATGATCATTATGATCTTCCTTATATTAGAATATATGAGAATATCATCTATAAATAATTCCACATATTTATCTATTTAATCTATAAAGATAGTATTCATTAGATCTGTGAAGATAAAAAGGTCCTCCTATCATCACTATTAATTCATAGTACCAATATCTTATATGAAAGTATATCTTAGGTGCGTCCTATCTTTCCAACTGTAATTAAGGATATCGAGATCATAGGTCATATTTGAGAAGCATTTATCCCCTCATAGTTGATCGAATAAGTCACCAATATGGGGTAGAGTATACTTGTTCTTTATCATGATTTTGTTAAGTTTTCAATAATGAATGAAGAGATGCATTGATCCATATTTCATCTTACTAAATAATACTAGTCTAATCCATGGTGAATCACTTAGTTGTATAAAAACCTTATCTAATTTCTCTTATATTTTCTCCTTCAATTCCTCTAATTAAATCATGTTCATTCTATAAGGAGGTTTTTATATAGGCATAACACCAGGTATGAGTTATATGGAAAACTAAACCTCATGATATGGGATAAGAACAAGAAACTCCATTGAAAAAAATCAATAATTTTATTTAAAATCAACCTATATATAATTCTGATTTTCTACCCATCCATTTGATCCAAATACCTCTCATTATTGGGTGAAAAGGCCCATATAATAGAAGTAATTTCCATAGGGATTTCATAGTCAACCTTGCTCTAATAAAATATCATGGGCTGATTTGGGATATAAAATTTTAATTACCTATCCTAAAAATTAATATGGGATCTATGTATAGAGATCCAATCCATCACCAAAATCACATTGAATTTTACTAATGAGAGAATAATAATATTTTCAAGAATCACATTCCAAAAAACTCATATCAATCAGGAGTTGTATAATTGGGATTAAATCAGCATGGAACTAATTTTTCACTGAAGTTTAAATATCTAGACATCAGGATATAGTTTTTATGATATTAGGAAACTCTTGTATATAAACGACTATGTGGAAATAGAATCAAATAATACATTTTCAGTTCTTGAGTTGATGATGAGTGTACATTTCAACACTTCTTTTTCACAAACTACTTCAGCTATTATGATTTTATAGGCTTTCACTTTGTCCCTTTTCTTAGAATTTTTCTATAATTTTTTGTTGTTATTAATACATGGATTAGTAAACTAATTAGAATAATGTTCATACTCCTCAAAATTAATGGGTTGGAGTATGTTTGGTTCATTGGTTTTATCTTTCATTTCATCAATTTCATAGGATGGCCTATTTATATCACTTAAAAAACATGTGATTGATGACCTTATATTATATAATTGAATCATTTACTTTTTACTTTGAGGAAATTTCCCTCATTATTCTTCCCACATTTTTGGAATGTAAGATGATGAATCTTCTATCCTCCATGTGGTTTATCATTTGAGTTTCTCTAAAACTCCATTTTTTCACTTACTTCCCCCAAAACCATGAGAAAAATGGGAGTATCCAATTTATATTTCAACTTTAAGAGAATATAAAAAATTTATACATAGATACTAAATATTTTTGTAGCTATATATTTTAAAATACATGGTTTTAAGACACTAAAAAATGGTCAATTATTCTTTATCGGTCGATGATAAAACGAAAAGCATACCTTGAAAGTCATGTAAAGTTTTCTTCATTGGTACCAATTTATTCATCCTAATTTTACTTCAAATCATGTAATTCTTCACCATTTTAGAATAGATAGTTTGGGGAAAGTTTTTATTAATGAATATCATCTCAAACTCCTCTCATTCCATGGAGTTGATTTCTTATTCTTGCATCATGTTCATAATGAGAGTCCATCATTGATCTGATTCACCTTCCAAACAATAAATAGTTAAAACAAACTTTTTATACTCTAATTAATGGATAACAGAGAATATATTTTCTATTATTTTTATTCATTACTAAAAACATAATGGATCTAAAGACCCACAAAAGAGAGTGGATGTTTCCACATAAAGGACTCAATGGATAAATATTCCTTCCATATTGTGTTTGGAAGTTCATCAAGGTTTGTATTATTATTCACAGCTTTAGGGAATTGAGGGGGGACATCCATGTATTTTTTTACTCTATCTCTCAAATTATTTGGTTTCTCATAGGGATAATAATTTCATTATATATTGAAATCATTTTTTACTTAGTTCCTCTTGGTTTTATGCATTAACTAAAAGAAAAAAGGTTAGCGTGAGTAAAAAAACAATAATAAGAGTAAGAAATCATATGAGGAGGGAAATAAAACCAAATATGTCAAATATATTGACACATTTATCTCAACCTGTGTCATTTTAGGTTTTTCCTATATCAATTTTGGTTGAACATAGATTTTTTAAAGTTTTATCCTCTAATTATTTATTACTGAATCCCCCAAAAATAATTAAATCCCACTTGGATACCAATTGAGATAACTCGATCATGACATGTATGAATATGACACCATTTTATATGAATATTCATTAAATGTCATAATAAATCACACCCTTAAACCTATAGATTTAGTGAATTTAGAGAATATATACATGAAAATATATTTTACAATATTGTGATAATTTTTACATAGTTTCACTACACTAGACCTCATTATAGACATATCATATATTATAATCTTCTTTATAATCTAGGTGATAAGAATATAAGAAAAGGGTGGGCTTAGATTATCAGTAGGGGTAAACATACGAGATCATAATTAGATATCACAATTCGGAATAAAATTAACATGGGAACATAATCAACGTGCATGAATATAAAATAAAGAAATTATAACCAATAAAATATAAATAATATATCAGGATTCATGACATTAGGGTTTTGGCATAACATAAGACATGATTCATTGGAGTGTAGAAACATGGGTCAATAACAATGAGTTAGGAAAACATTACATAGTAATATTGAATAACACATTATTGGGGAATAATAATTTGTCACATACATAAGTATTGAAAATCCATTCCTTATGTCAAGTAACACATCTAAGAATATTATCACATAGAGGAAATTTTTTATAGTGGATTCGGTTTACTCCCAGTATATGAAATGTCATCTTGTGAGATATATGGATTTACATAATGAATTGGAGGTATATATAATTTCTTGTCCACCCATATCATGGTAGATATATTTCCTTAGAGGTTTGGGTTTACTATTTTTTCCAATTATCACATGATATATAAATATTTACCTAATTCATTTTAGGGATATAATATTATAGTCCCACCTGTCACATAGTGAACATGGTCCCTTAGGGATATAGGTTCACTCCCTATTACCTATCATCTCATTAGATATAAATATTTACCCAATGTATTATAGGTATATATAATTCTGGTCCTACCCATCACATATTGAAAAAACCATACATATTTGTGCCCCATGAATATGAAAACCTTCATAATTCCATCAGTTCATAATTAACCCCTGAGAATGAAAAAAGTTTATAAGAATCATCATAAGACATAAAAATGAATCATCAAGTGAAATAAATTGGATTATTTAATTATAAAATATCCCCAATGAAACATAATAAACATTAAAGGATATTTAAATATATTTAAAACAATAAATAAGGTAAACATAAAAATATTTTGAAAATGAGAAGAAATATCCATTACTTTTTTGTTAAATTATATTTTAAAATCAAATAATTTATAGAAAATAAGAATAAAAATTACTTTAGAAAACCATGAAAACATGAAAAGTAGAATTATTAAATAAAACCAATGAAAAAAAGTAGAGAAATTAATAATTTTGAAAACATTAAAAAATTATTCCTTCCATAATTTTGTAAAGAAGTCAAAGTCATTAGAAAATGATCAGTGTAGAAAATAGTAAAAAGGAGATTCATTTCACATCTTTATAAAGGAATTAAAATTTAATTGAAAATGACCTTAATAAAAAATAAAATTTTATAGAATGATATCCATAAAATAATATAAATAATATGTACATGGATAATAAATATTCCTAAGTGAAAATGTGAGATAAGTTTGACTCTAGTTACAGGAAACCTTTCAGTTGAATTTTAAACCAAATAGAGGTGAAATTGTTAAATAAATTGTAAAACATATAAATAACAATAGTATAATAAAATTAATTGGTTTTTAGATATAAATAACAAAAAATTTACCTTGATATAAATTTTTTCATAAAAAATCTTTATTTGAAAGTGATATTGGAAAAATAACCCCTTATGGTTTAAGTAAATTTTAAATCAAAAGCTCGTAAAAGAGAGAACCTGAGATGGATATGAAAATACCTTGATTTTATTGAAAATTATTATTAAATACATCCATAGAGTATTACATACACCATATAAAACGAAAAAAATGGTTGATATTAAGCATATCTCAATGAAGAGAAGTTTAGATGAGAAACCACTACAGATTTTATAACTTTCGAATCAAAATACCTTGAAATAGAGAACCTGATATGGGTATTTCAATCCATTTAATTTCATACAAATATTCTAAAATACATTAATAGGTATTATATACACCACAAAAAATAAAAATAAAAAGATAGTTTAAAATGGGGAATTTCTCATTGAATATAAATTGAGATGAGGAACACCTACCTTGGACTTCTTCTTGGTCAGACAATCTCTAAATTCCTATATAATATATTTATGTTTATTATTAATTTTTATAATAATATTATTAATATTTATTTTAAATAATATTACTATTTATTAATTCCTATTTATCTTTGTATTAATTATTTATTTTAAAAATTAATATTTATGTGTTAATTGTTATGTTTTTCGATACATGCTTCAATTTGGATGTCACGAGCCTTTATCATTTATCATAGGTTTATAACCTATATATGTTTCATGAATATTTAATTTTTCTTATTTGATAAAGTTTTATAATCCCATGTCCATTTCATGTAACTTATGGTGACAGTTCATATGGAATGATAAAAAATCTCTTTTTTCGTGATTATTTAATTAACAAAATAATTGAAATTATTAGTGAATATACCTTAGAATATTACCAATTAAGATTTATTAAAACATATTAAATTAATAATTACTAAATTATAACACCATTATTTAAGTTATATTATACATACATTATATAAATATAATACATCATTCATGTAGGTGGTAAAACTAACCCAAAAAATAATGTGTTACAATGACTGAATGAGAAAGAACATGTTATTGTATTGTAATAATATCTCTTTTATAGAATATTAATTATTTAAAAAAAATTATTAAAATTATAAATCCTATTTATTAATAAGGGTATAAATAAGATAAATAATATTTATTGAGGAGAGGATAACACTTAAGTTAAAAAATTGAATTTTCACTTAGATAGTCTCTTGAAAATGAGGGATATAGGACTCTTTATTGTGACCATATGTTCCCAAAAATGGAATAGGGTTTTTATGGATATTATTTTCTAAGATATTAAATCGGAAAAAAAATTAAAGTTGTGGTTTTATGTGGGTAGATTATGGGTTATTTTATATGTTATCCTGAGTGGCATTTTTACCGATACTCATTCCTTAATGAATAATGAATGTAATTTCTCATTGCAAGTAGATAAAAAGTGGAAATATTATTTATATCGGAAAATTGGTGGTATATATTTTCCACATAAACTCATTTATTTATACTTATTATGATATTTTAGGTATTTATCCATTAGTTAAACCCTTTTTCTTTATTTTACCTTTACCAATTTAACACAATTTTTACATCGGTAACTTATTTTTATAACTAAAAATGATGTTAAAATTATTGAAAAAATTATATATTCAGATTAAAAATATGATATTCATTTTACTGGATTCTATTTATAAAAGTTATAGAATTAATTTTAATATAAAATTTATTACACATAAAAATAATTATTAGAAAAAACGAATTTCTTAATCATTAAAATGCCTTTATTTATATTTCACACAATGTAATAACCATTATATGATTGTTGATTTATTTGAATATATATATACCCAATTTATTTAATTTAAATCATTATTTAATATATATAAGTATAATTTATTAATATAAAAATACCCACCATATATAAAAAACAACTCTTTGAAAAATTAGTCTTTTAACATTAAATGATTTGTATCATGTCCTATTAATTATTTTATACTAACCATTAATGTTTGAAACCTAAATGTTATTATAATATTTCTTTTAATTTTATTTAAACATCAATTCATTTAATAATGATAATAATATGTAATGAATAAAAATACGTATTTTTTTATAATAGTGCATTTTAATTAATTATTATCTTTTTATTTATTTCTAATATTATTTATTATGTGTGAATTATATTTTAATAAAAATTACATAAAATAAATTTATTAATTAAATATTGTTATATAAAATGATCGTATTTGCAATGGCCATATATTCAATAACCATATGTCCAATGACCGTATATATAATAGAAATATTACACTCTTATAAATATCCTAACATACAAGTCTAAAATCATTCAACTTATTTGATTACTTGTGTATCAAAAATTATATTATATTTATATTGTTTTTATTTCTTTCCATGGTTATAATTAGAGGTATGATATTCAAGTAAAACCGTGAAGATGAATATTTCATGTTTTTTTCTTTTCATTTACTTATTATTTTATTCCTCTTGTAGTTTTCTTAATGATGATTCATATTTAATTATCATAATTTATTAATGTTTATATTATTTTATTTTATTTTATCTCAATAAAATATATCATTTCTTATTTTACTTCAATTTTATATGTGAAACAATCTATTCACCATGTTAATGGATGTAAATGTGGGGTGTTACATGGGAGGTTGATCCACTCTCCTTTTCTCTAATATTTGGACCTACTATGGAAATTTTAGGATAAGTGGTGTGTAAACCCAAGGAACAAACTCTTTTAGCTAACACTAAGGGTTTTACTTAATCATCATCTGGAAATAATCCAAGAATAATTTTGTGGCACCATCAGTGGTCGGCAGAGATATTTCATCCCCTGTATATATTTACCCAAAGTAATTAATAGAACTAAAATATGATAATAAGGTGTTTCTACTTCTAAATTTCATAGTATAGAAATGGGATGATCTACTAAATACACCTTAACTATCAAGAAAACCAAAATGATTCATGATTCTCATAATTGATCACTCCGTAGTTGTGTGACTCCAAATATCCATCATAAAATAACATTAAATAAGAGTTATTCTCCATGGTTGAAAGTGAATTTTATATGATTCCCTAACATAATCTATAATGCTTCATTAGTGAAATGGATTGATCAAACATTAATGATGCTCAGTGGAAGAGGCCAAAATTCATAGTGATGAACACAAACCTTATTTCAAAATTCATATCCCTCACAATTTGTGGAAACAAAACCATATAATAATTCAAATTCGGTTTATAATTAGTAAAGATATTTTCCATGATAGGTGTGGATCAGTCCCTGATATAATTTCTCCAAGACTAGAACTGCTAGTTTGATTCAACACATGTGTGTCAACTAAGAAACTATAATTAAGGTATTAGGGTGTACACCCTTGTTTTATTCCATGACATATATAGACTATAAACTTAGAAACATTATGAGGATGCCTATTAATATTAAATATCTTATTGTAAACTCCTCCAAGTGGTATCCTTACTCATTATACCAACCTGATTCTAGCATCATCTAAAAAGAACCTCATTTCCCAGGAGTACAGTGATTTGGTAAACTTCTAGTATTTTTACCTTTATTTCTTCTATAAATTTTTTTAACAAGTTTTCAATCTAATCCTTAATAAGGATATTTGGGTGTAGTTAAAGATACTTCACTAACTTTTCATTTTCATCCTATAGGAAAACTTTGTCCAAAATAGGGTCTTATTATATATCTTCTCAAACTTTGGATGATGTTAAGAATTATAAATTCATCTCTCTCAAAATGTATAGCCCTCCCAGTTTATGGATTTCCCAAAAGATCATTCCCACCTCCACATATGGGAAGCATAAGTTGTTTTTCTCTAAACATCAGTAACAAATTATCATTGGGACTGTATTTGCGTGGTGGTAGAAAGAAAATTATAAGGTTCATACTACCTCATATAACATGATATGTTCGAGCTATGTCTCAAAATCTTTGATACTTTAATGGGAGTATAAGGACTAGATATATTCCTTAGATAAGTTTCTTCCCAAACAAAAGTCCCAACAAGAACTACAACCTCTACTTTGGTCGATAATGGAAGAGCTTGGAATGATTCAGTGGTTGGGAAATTCCATATCTCATTTTTTATTTATATAAGTGAATATATTTGAGTAGATCAAATATTATTTATCTTATAATCATTTCCTTTATGGGTAATATATATATATATATATATGATGTAATTTTCACATAGTTGTGACCATAAGAACATTTGATCCACACCATTTATAGATTTTTTTCTTGATCTTGGGATAATAATGTTATCTAATAATCTAAAGGAATAAAGTGGGATCCATTTAGAGTTAGTATATCACATTAGTTATTCTACTAGTATGTTTACTAGTATTTGGTGTATCATAGGGTGATAATAACATCATTTTATAAGAGCATTTCTGACCATTTCATCCCTCCTACTAGAGTCACTTGAAGCAGTGATTTGAGATGTATTTGAAACCATTTCTAACATAAAATAAATAAATAAATAGGGTAAATATTAGGAAGACATGAAAGTAAATAAAATATCAAGGAATATTGATTTTGAATAAAAGTTGGGATCCCACATTTAATATAGTCTCATTAATGTAACTGGTTTTAGTAAGAGCTATCAATCAGTTGGTTGTTGAAGTACTTACTCAAGTTAGAGATTTTTTTGTATGAACAATATTGAAGATTCATTATGATACCATGCCTAGAAGTACATATGCATGTAGATATAATTTTAGATATAGTACATAGAAAATTAATTGATTATATATTAAGGTTAATAACCCTTAATATATAAGGGTAAAAGATACATTTTGGATTCTATTGAAATTAAAAAATTAAAATATGTTCCCATTTACACTAAAATTGGATTATTTTCATGAAAAATAGGTCCAATTATGGGGGTGGGGTATTTTTGAGTGTCCAAAATAATGTATTTTGAAATTTAATTTGAATAAATGAAATAAAAATGATAATTGCGAAGGATTTCACTCAAATGGGATTCCATAAAAATTCCAATACTTTCACACACATATAAAAGAATTTCTGTATGTAAGCAAGAAATAGACTTCAATGAGAGAGACATACACCAAAAGTAAATTTCAATGAAAATTTCATAAGTAGACTTGGAAATATACTTCATGAAGTAACTTCCATGAAATGACCCCTTATGTGTATCCATCCACACTTCTGTTTGAATGAGGCATTGTGGAAATCACATGACACAAACATCATCGTACTTGTGCTACAAAAACATTATTGGTATATTTCACCTAGTAGACCAATTTTCATGAATTAAAATATATTTTTAATGGTCTTAGTAATATGTTCCAAATCTAAAAGAATTAATTTTCTTGGTTACATGACTATAAAATACACTCAATTGGTTATAGATGAAGGACCTTAAGAGGAACCTATTTGGTCCTTGACACAAGCCCTTAAAAGGTATAGCATTACACTAATAAGACATGTTTTGTGGAATATTTTTTTAAATTATTTGATATAATTTACATGTATTGAGATTTATTTTAATATTAAATGGAAATTTGTTTTTTGAGCTTTAAATTAAAAATTCCATTATTATTCTGTTTCCCCATTTAATTTTACATTGTAATATTGTCATAAATTTTTATATGGGTGTAATTTTCATTTGAAATTTTATTTTCATATTATCCATTGATTTATATATATTTTTAATTTATACTATAAAATATGGATCACACATTTTTAGAACAGAAAATTGGCATTAATGAAGAGTTGGGCTGGATTTGAATGATTAGACGATGATTCACTATTTTGGATATAAGTTTTTCATCCCTCAATTGAATGGACTGAAATTTTAAAAATATTAGATAATTAAATTATTTTAATTTAATTTTTCTAGAGTAACAAGTTATCATGGGAACTCAAACGAAATGGTGTCTCAAAATAGAGTAAATTTTGGAGACATAATTATCCATGTTCCCTTTTGGGAATTTGAAAATCTAAAATCCCAACACTCTATATAAATGAAATCATCACTTATATGAAGCTTTTTAAAAACTTGGTAATTTGTTTATGAAAAATTGGTTCGATGATACATCTGTAACATTTTTTAATAATTACGTTTTTGTGAAAAGATCT
The DNA here is from genome assembly GCA_963277665.1 of Viscum album. Classification (NCBI taxonomy): domain Eukaryota; kingdom Viridiplantae; phylum Streptophyta; class Magnoliopsida; order Santalales; family Viscaceae; genus Viscum; species Viscum album. The sequence goes on from OY728125.1 coordinate 743,656,245, forward strand.
CTTCCAAGAAAGCGCTCATTCCCCGCATCTACTTTGTGTTTCTTTTATTTTGTGATTGTAATATCTTTGAATATTTAATAATAATTTTGTGTTATTAAATATTAGTCATTTTATTTTTATTCTACATTATAGAATATAAGATTTGATATGAGATTGGGTATTTCCCTTTCAATCCCTTTTATATGAAATTCATCACTGTGATGACAACTCATCCCATGGAGGAGTAGTTTCCATTTGTAGTCAATATAATATCTACCCCCATTATTTATTTATTTTGAATCCCTAAAAAAATATAATTCATAAATTTTTATCAATTAATTGAGTTTAAATTTATAAGTAACTCAATTGATTTTCACTTAACCATGAGGTTGGACTTGTGTGAATCGTGAGAGAGAAACTTTAATCGAAAATCTAATCAATTTGGGATAGAAATTTAGCTTTCAAGTCTAATCCAAATACTCAAATAATTCTCATTAATTAACCAAAATTTTTCTTTTGGGTCACAATAAAATCATGGTTCTAGGATTGTATGTTTGAAAGTTAACTAAGGGTATATTTCTTCTAATCATTGTGGCTGTGTTAATTTATGTGGGGTTCAGAGGTTAAAAATATTAGAAAATCATAATTAAATGAATTTTAAACATTTGAGATAATGAAAAATTAATTTTAAATGGGTAAATTATATCCATTATGTCATCTCATATTGGTGTTTTTGAAGAAATTGTGTCTTTTATTGATGTTTTTTTCGTTTTTTGTTCAAAAATCACTCAACCAAACCCCACATCCCAATTTTTTTCCTTGTTCTCACTTATTTTATTTATTTTTTAATCCTATTTGTGTTTTTTTAATTAACTTCCCCTTAAATAGTGTTGACTGAGGTTATCCACTATGTTTCACTTAGTAAAAAAATCACAAATACTTTTTAGAGCATTGTGACAACGCTCATCAAATTGGCAGTTTTGCTATGGAGGAAAGTATTTTTTTCAACCTATTTTGGGTAAGTTATTTATTTTTAATTCTTATTTTGTTTCTTCTCTTCTTATCTCACTTATTTTTTCTTCTTCCTTCCCCAAATATTATTTTTTGAACCATTAATTGAAACCTCATTTTATGATATTGTGGTCCACTTTTTTTCATTTTATCTCTCTAATTGATGACATGATCCAACCCTAATGTTAATTTTTAACTTGACCTAAGTGTTTAATGATGCTTTAGGGGTAGAATAAGATAATATCAAGATTCAGCATGTTCAAAATTCTCTCATTTCATTATTTCCATCATTATGGTAGTAATGATCCTGGTAGATCATCTAAAAAATATGATTTTCAAAAAATATATGGTAATAATAATGAACTTGAATGAATCGTTCAATAGTTGTTTTCACTGGATTTTAACTATCAACCAACATGAATTGAATAGACAACTCTTATATTGTACTTTGAGCTAAAAGTTGGGTTATTTCACCTTATCCTTAAATTTCATGGCCTCTATAGTGAGGATCCAAATATAAATATAAAAGAATTAAATATGGATTTTTCAACCCATGTACCAAGAAATGTATCTAGAGACCAAATAAAATTAAGTTAATTTCCATTTTCAGATGATGTAGCTACAAAAGATTGGATTTATTACCTACAACATGAAGATGATATAACTTAGAATGATTTGAAATTTATTTTTCTTGCAGAGATTATTTCTAGTATCAAGGACAATGAAAATTTGAAAGGAGATATCTGGAATTAATGAATCACTAGGATAGTAAATGTATGAGTACTCAGAGTGGTTCATGAAGTTATGTGCAAGAATTACACATCACCATATCAATGATTAAATCCTCATCTAGTAAATCCATGAGGATATCACTCCCATGAAGAGGATAATGGTATTTGAAGTAGTAGTAGGATCCTCGGTTTAAAAAACATTTATGGATACTCAAGAATTTATTAACAAGATTGCACAAGACTCACAAATATATCGTGATCTAGGTACAATGACTATAAGGGGAGTACATCAGGTAAGTCCCTCTTCTCTTGAAAATAATTAAATTGATACTTTTTTGGATGAGTTGACCACTATAGTGAGGTATATATCCTTGAATAAAAGAGCATTTCCACCCACTCTTGTGATGTTTTTTGAATTTTTACTACACTAGACTATCCTATATATTTTTTCCCACAACTACAAGAGATAGGGGATTGTGCAACAATATTATTAGGGAGACCATTTCAACAACAATAAGAACTCAATTAAAATAAGTATGATTCATTCACACCAACATACAATAATATATGTAAGGATTATTTTGATATGAGATAAGGCTTCAGAAAACAAAAAAGGGCTTCTTTTCAATAAAACTTCCAGCAAACTCCACCTTACCAGTAGGGTTTTCGATAACCCCAAAATATATTTGGAGCCCAAGAATAAAAAAGTCAACAAAAAGGGAATTCCCAACCAAGGGTAGAATATAACAATAATTATATCATGAAACAAATTATTATTAATCAATATAATGATATGAAGAGTTAAGTTACATAGTTTAGGGAGTTAAAGATGAAAATGATGCAAATTGCTACTACCCTCCATGAAATGGAAAACAAGAAATCTGAAAACCTTCCCTAAAACCCACTATAAATCCAAAGTAAAATGTTAATGATGTTGGATTGAGGAGTGAAAATCAAATAGGAGAGAGAATTGTTCCTAGAAATCTACAATGATTCACCCAACTTGATGAGATTCCACCATCACCTCTAACTACTGAGTAACCAAAGGGGAAAGACAAAGGTAAGAAGAAAATTGATGAAATGAATCCTTAACCCCATCCATATCAAAATTGGGTTTCCAAAACTAAGTATATGGTTTAAGAGGAAATGAAGAAATAGGTTTTGGACACATTCAATCAAGTTGGGATTTGAATCCCCCTTTTGAGGCCATTAAGAAAATCTCAAGGTATTCAAAATTCTTAAAAGAACATTGTACCAACCGAAGAGGGATCAGGGGAAATGAGAGGATCGATATTGGATGGAATGTTTCGGTACTCATTACACCAACTAAAAAAATTTAAATAAAGTGAAAGGATGCTAGGAAATTTACTATCCCATGCACTATAGAGGATTTGAACTTTTTTTATGCTTTATGTGATTTTAGAGTTTCTATAAATGTGATGTCTCACTCGGTTTTCCCTTCTTTAAAATTTAGTGAGTTAAAGTCAAAGAGAGTGGAGGATAAATTGGAAAATATAGCTTCATCATATCTTGGGGGAGTCTTTGAGAATATACTTATTTGGGTAATATACATGATCTTTCTTGTAGATTTCTACATGCTTTGCATGGAGGAATATTAGGTGAATTCTCATTCCCCCATTATATTAAGTCAAACCTTCATAAAAAATTCCAAAAAAAATATAAACATCCATTAGGGCACACTTTACATGGATTTTTGAGACATATTTGTGGGATTTAATGTTATATAATCTATGAAGTACCCCTTATAGAACCATTATACTTTTTTTATCTCCCATTTTGAACCATCGTATAAATATCCCTTTGATTTTGATTATTCTGTGATTAGAGTGATTATTAGAATTGGTTTCAATTTTATGTCTAATATAATTTCCACAGAAGTTTCTAATAAACACACCTCTCTTAGATTTTATTTTTATACGGATTCATTTTTTGATTATGAGCTTGTTATTTCTAATTATGACATGGTTTTTTAGTATACTGATGGATTTGAAGAAATATGATCTCATTTTCATGATGTATATTATGATATTGATATTTCTTGTTCATATATTTCAGTTCCATTTATGTCTACATCCATTCACCACCTTACACATTGGAACTCAATCCATTAACATGAAATCTTAAGTACTCATACAAGCTGAGTAGTGATATATTACATGTTATAATTGTTAAAAAAAATCCTTATGAACCTGAATAAAAACTTTTGAATGTTTTTAGGTAGAACATTAAGCTGATCAGTTGGACCTTGCATAACATGTCGGGTATTATCCACTAAATTGTCATTCATAGGATTATTTTTTATGATTGGGATAAATCCTTAAGGCAGCCACAAAGGTGACTTAATCCAACTCTTTTGGAAGATTTTAAAAAATAAGTTGAATTTTTTCTCAAGGTTAGGTATAATTAATCCCATTTTATATTCCTAATTGATTAGTCCAATTAAATTTGTGCCTAAAAATTGGTGTTTCTATTTTTATAAATACGATAGGAGAACAAGTTCTAATGAGGGTGAAAAATAGTTGGTGTGTGTACTGATTATAGAAAACTAAATCAATCCACTCACAAGAACCATTTCCTACTCCCATTCATTGATCAAATTCTTGAGAGAATTAAATAAAGGGAACACTATTGTTTCATGGATGGATTTTATGGTTATTTATCAATTATTATTTCTCTAGATGATTAGGATAACATATTCACTTTTCCATTTGGTACCTTTTATTACCGAAATATTCCATTTAGACTTTGCAATTCACCAGGTACCTTCCATATATTCATGGAGAGGATTTTAATGATTTTATTGATACTTTCATGGAGGTATTTATGTATGATTTTAATATGTATAGTTATTCATTTGATGAATGTATTTTCAGTTTGGGAAAGGTGGTGCATTATTATAATGAGAAGAATATGGTTTTGAACTTTGAGAAATATCATTTCACGGTAGATCATGTCACTGTATTAGGGAATTTAGTTTCCAAAAATGGAGTAGAGGTTGATAGATCTAAGTTTAATATTATTTCATCCTTCAATATCCTTTATGTGTGTGTGATGTCAGATATTTCCTAGGAAAATAGGATTTTATAAATGCTTCATCATAGATTTCAGTAAGATAGATATTCGCTTATCGTGGTTTCTTTAAAAGGGTTCCTATTTTCTTTTTGATTATTCTTGTACGGTTTCCTTTTATGATATAAAGAAAAGTCTCACCACACCTCTAATCCTATATACATACAGTGGGAACTCTCATTTGATCTTATGTGTGGTGCTTCAGACTTTGTAGTTCGATCAGTCTTATCTCAGAGGGGGGAAGGGTGGTCCCATGTCATTGTTTATGCATTAAGTATTTTAGATTCATCCTAAGAAAATTACACCAGAACATAAAATCAATTTATTGTTATCATATTTTCTTTATATAATTTATTCTATTTTTTATTGAGATATAAAGTGGTTATTATCTCCGATCATGTAACTTTGAGGTTCCTTCTAAATAATCCATATGTGAATCCATGAATTATTTTTTGGATGCACCATCTTCAAGAGTTTGACATAGAGATAAGGGGATAAGAATGGGTCAGAGAAATTTTTGGCTAACCACAAGAGAATTATCACTCACACATTGGATCATGATACCCCAAACTAGGTAACACTATAGGAAAATTTCCCTAATGAGAATTTCTATGCCATATTAGGTATGCATACTTGGTATGTTGATTCAGTAAATTACTTAGTTTCCTTTGAATTTCCTAAAAACCTAATGAATCACCAAGTTGAAAATTTTAAGAGTGAATCTAGGTTTTATGTGTGGTATTATCTTTACCGTTGTTACATTTATAGTGACCAAGTCATTAGAAGATGTGTTTCTGATCATGAGTTTGAGTATATGTTTCATTTTTTTGGTGGACACTTTGGACCATAAAGGACAGCTAGAAAAGTCTTAGAATATAGATTATATTATCATACATTTTTTCATGATTCTCAAGCATTTTGTAAGTCATGATCTTGTTTCCAACACACAGGGAACATTTTTCGGAGACCTGAAATACCCCCAACAACCCGTATTATTCTATGATATTTTTTATGTATAGGGAATTGATATTATGGTTCCATTTCCAATTTTATTTCTTTTATTGTACAATATTTTCATATTTTAATGTATTATAAAATTGGTGGAGTCCAAGGCCACCAAGACTGATGATTATCATGTTCTAGTGTATTTTATCAAGGATCAAATTTTTTATATGTTTAGAGTGCCAAAGGATATCATCAATGACCAAGGGTTGTAATTTTGCAACTGAAATTTTGAGTCCTTCCTTTATAATTATAGGGTTACACACAAAACATTAACACTATACTTCCCCCAAAAAATAGTCAAGCCAAAGTTTCTAATCGTTATTTGAAGAAGATATTGTAGAAAATAGTTCATCCAAATATGAAGGATTAGAGAAAGTGCATGGATGATGTGTAATGGGATTATAGGATAGAATTCAAAACTCCCATTGTTATTTCCCCCTATAAGATAATTTTTGGTAAATCATGTCATATTATTGTGTTGGTTGAGCATTGAACAAATTGGGATATAAAAAATGAAACATGGATTTATCCCAAGATTAAGATCAAAGGAAGATACAAATTCAAGAAAGTAAGGTGATTAAATTGTCATCATATGAGAACTCAAGGATCTATAAGGAAATATAAAAATTATATAATTATAGAATGATCAAAAAATGGGTTTTTTATATAGGTGACAAATTCCTTCTCTATAGTTCATGATTAAAGCTAATTATTGGTAAGTTGTGTTCTAGATGGTTGGGAAATAATGTTTCATATCATTTTTTTATTCTAGAGTAGTGGAGGTAACACATTAGGTTGTAATAAGTATCTTAATAGTTAATGAGAAATGGTTGAAGTAGTAATTTGTGGGATTCCCCACATATTTAGTTGATATCATCCCACTATGTGAGATCATCATCACTTAAAAACAACAAGTTTTTCCTTACCCTCTCACATTTATTTTATTTATACTAATTTTAATTCTTCATTTCATGTGCCTATTATCATTTCATAGAGTCACATTTATGAAAATATCAAGTTTTAAGTGTGGGGGTGGAGGTGAGATTTTTGGGTAGATTCTCTAGGATTTTTCTCTTTGTCTGTTTCATATTTCAGTTTTTCATGTTTTCATAAATCAAAAAAACCAAAAAAAATAAAAAACAACAAAAAATAAAAAATAAAAAACATGTTACAAGATCATTACTTCCATGGAACCTATTAAGAATACATGTTTTATTTTTATAACCTCATGGAAATCATGCTAAGTATGGTAAATTGTTCATCATTGGTGGCCAATTTTAGTGGAAAAGGAAGTTGGTCAATGATATGTTTTATTGTGTTCTTATGAATCCTTTGAGATTTTTAAATCATTCATTATGTTAATTATTGTAGTAAAAGTTTCTCATTTAATCTCTCCACACACTTTTCACACAATCATGATTTGTGGGTTTTTCTTGTCCAATTAAAGGTATAGCCAAGTTAAGTAATATTTTTCAAACATATAACATGATCTTTACATAAATTAACTTCTCTTCTAATCAGTTGTATTACTATATTTAGTTGACCTATGAATGTTCACTTAATATCAAATTGATTTATATCCTAAAAAAATAAAAAAATAAAAAAACAATAAAGAGGGGAGTGGAGAAATGTACAACTTGTGGGGATATCTAGGTTGGACGTTTAAGGTTTGAATTATGGGAATGATTAATTGAGTTGGTTTAAAATTTTAATTACAAATGATTTTGAATAGGTTTGGTGGAATATAATTAGGTACGAAGAAAAGATTTACTTGGACCGAATATACTAGATAAATGGTGGAGAGACCAGCTTTAAATGGTTGGCACACACAAACATGGGGAATTTGTGGCACAGTTCACTCATTAGATGTTTCCACCTGATTAGTGTTATTGATATCACTAGATTTTGTTTTGATACAATTTATGAGACATTTAATTCATGATTTTTTTAGAATGACTTATATCATTTTATTCTTGTTATGCTTATATTTATATCATGGATTGAGAAATTTTAATTTTCATTATTTTAACATGGGATTTTTCTGGCAATGAAAAAGGGTTACTATGGATAATTTGATAAGACATTTTTTGGTATAGTTTATTTATAATAATTGATATAATTTCTATATAGTGATATTTATTTTAATATATAGTTTAAATTTCTGTTTTGAAGTTGAAAATTTATATTCAATGAAAATTATATTTTTTCCCATATAATTTTAACATTGTAATTTGTTTATAACATTTATTATGTGTCAATTTTTTTTAAATTTTATATACATATTAAATTCCCATATATACACATTTTTCATGAAAACCATTCAAATTGGATCAGATATTTAGAGGGCTGATAATGGGTATTAATGAATAGATGGACTAGATTTTACATATTGGAATTTTCTTTGATATTTGGAACATAATTTTTTCATAATTTCATGTAATGGGTTGAATTATTGCAAGATTTTATATAATTATATTATGAGAATTTAACTAAACTAGAGTAATAGATAATTTTTGTGGAAATGTTTCCTAAATAGCGGATCAATATAGAGTAAATTTTGGACATAGAATTCTACATATTCTCTTTTTGGAATTTGAATCCCAATACCTCTCACATTATATTTAAAATATACTTTCACTATTTTGGAGGTTTGGTAGAATATTTGGTAAGATTTTTATGAACTTATTTTTCAATAATACATCTCTAGCCTCTTGGAAGAAGTAAGTCTTTTTAAAAATATCTCTTCCAAGAAGAGGCTCCTTCCCTGCTTCTACTTTTTGTTTATTTTATTTTGTTCTTGTAATAAATTTTAATATTCAATAAAACTTTATGTTATTCAAATTTATTATTTTTATTTTAATTATTTGATCTATACTATAATATTGGAAATGATGTTGGGTATTTCCTTTTCAATCCATTGTATTTGGAAATTGTCTCTATTATGACAACTCCACCCATGGAAGAGTAGTTTCCATTCATAGTTGTTATAATATCTACCCCTTAATTTACATGTTTTGAATCTATGAATACATAGTAATTCATAAATTGGGATCAAATAATTGAGTTTTAATTTCTAAATAACACAACAATTTTCACTTGACCGAGAGGTCGGGCTTATATAAATTGTGAGAGAGAAACTTTAATCACTAAATCTAATAAACCTGGGATATAATTATAGGGCTCAATTATAATCCCCGTACACAAATAATTATCATTTATATAGGTTATATGTTTCACTAATTTTCCATTGACTATAAGTTTTATTTGGGATCATAATCAAAATGGTTGTTATTATTGGAAGTCTTGATGTTAAACTAGGGTAAATTTATTCCAATATTTGTGTTCATGTTAATTTTTATAGTTTTTAGGTGTTAAAAAGATTAGGGGTTCATACTTAAATGGATTTTAATCATATGGGATAATGATAAATTAATGTTTAAGGGGTATATTAGATCATTTATTCCTTATCATATTGGTTTTTTTAAAGAAATTATGTCTTTGATTGGGTTTTTTGTGTTTTGTTTGTTGTTTAAAATTCACTCAACCAACCCCCACCCCCAAATTTTTTTTCCCATGTTTTAACTTCTTTTATTAGTTGTTTTAATCCTTTTATAGGTTTTTTATTCACTTTCTCATCAGTAGAGATGACCTAGGTCTTCCACTGTGTTGCACTTACTAAAAAAATCACACATATTCCAATATCATGTAAGACAATGATCATCACATGTTAAATGGAATAGAACTATATAGGTTTTTATTCCCTTAATAAGGATATGTAAGAATCTCGTGTCATGGGAACAATCTTAATTTCAACACATCTTATACCTCTCTATAACCCTCAATCCTTCCTAGATAGCACAAAACTCCAGCATATCACTCTTCTTCGGAATGATCCCTAAGGGTTGCCTATCTGAAAATTCCTCTATTGTTGGTGAGATAGTAAACATTAAACCCATTAGTCACATGATGTAGAAATCTATTTCAACCTTCACGCTTCCTTGGATGGTAAAGAAACCTAACTTACCCTTTGGTATTCGATATCATCCTGAATAAGTACCTTTTCCAAACCCTCATATTGGTGATAATTTAGTATATCAATCTATTAGTGATGAGATAGTTAATTCACATACAAGTTGGTGATAATCTAATAGATCAATCCAATTTTGACAAATTGATGAACCCACCTCCCTATTGGTGACGAGAAAACATATTGATCCACTCATGATCAGCGAGTGAACTAGTGATGAGCTAGTAGATTCAAAGGCCTACGTAGATGGTGTTAAGTTCAACACTTCCATCATAAATGGATTTAAACTATAGAGTAATTTCATACATAAACATACACATGTGATGAGATTGATATACCCTATTTTATAAGAATGGGGTGATTTATTTTAATTGCAGTTCGTATTCAATGTCTTGATCAATAAACCCCTTTTATAATAGGTTTTATTCCTCATGAGGCAGCTAGAATTAAAAATATAATTTGATTGAGATTATAAGAGAGTCTCAGGAAAGACAGTAACCTCCTGAGTGAAATTATCTAACCTCTCATCCTCTCAGTTTTTCATGCAGTACCCAGAGTGTTGTTAGCTCTTCTTAATGGATATTCTCCTTTAGAAAGTGGGTATGTGGAAATAAATATGTGGAAACGTCATAAAAATTACTAATTGTGGATTTTTTATGTTATTTATTTATTATCATATACAATGATAATAATTTTAGAGTCTCTCTATACGATATTATCATACCCTCATCACTAGTTTGAAGCCTCTAGCATATAGAGAGATAGTCTTGAGGTGATGTGGCATCTCAACTTGGCCTATACGGATGGTTACCAATGATAGAAAATTAATTGTCTAACTATCAATGAAGTTTTTGATTAATAATGGTGTTATATTATAATCATTATAATGTAGTTCATTTATTTGGTGAAATGTTTATAAAATGGATCCAATCCTTATTAAAATGAATCATAACTTTTCTTAACTCATATTTCATTAAATGTTGCTCAGTATCACTTTTTTATGTAATCATAAAAAATTGATAACATGTATTAAAGTCTAAAGTAGTTCATATATTTGAAAACCATGATTCTATTGTTTTTTAATCAACTATGGAAACAAGATCATTTCGTCATTTTCTAAGGGATCTTAATGAACATATTATTGACCGATGTTTTAAATTAGTTGAGGCCAAAGTAAGTTCTTTATATAATATTTATGATATGACTTTTATTCATTCATTCAACATTTAATTTTTATTATAAAAGATAAATACCCATGGAAAACAAGGCCATGGGTAGAATATAAACAGTTTGTAGAGGTCTAAAATAGTGGAGACCAAGTTGGTCTCCCCTAATTTAGTACACCCCTTCTGGTTCCATTTGAAGAGAACTAGAAAAAAATATTGGTACCTTGGTCCGCCACCGTCAATGATGCTAAGTAGTCTTCACCTTTTTTACCTTCACGCCATGTATGGGAAAACTGTGTTTTGTCGATGTTGAGTCTACCTCTACAATTCCTTATAATATAACCAATCGACCAAGTAGGATACATCCTGCCACTCATCAAGTCATGGATGATCTTTGAGTCAGTTTCAATTTGATAAAGGTATAAATTCCTTTGAGGACACAATGTGATCCCCATATAAATCGTCTTGGCTTCAGCCTGGATGGAACTTCCCCTCCCATAAAAAACAGTAAAACCAAGAAGTATACTTCCATACCCATCCCGTACAACACCACCACCTCAAATAATTCATCCAATGCATGAGTCAACAAAATTAAGATTAAAACCTATTCTTGGAGGAATCCAGTGAACCCAATAACCTTTTCTCATATGATCTGAATATATAAAATCTGGACTATATATCAGCATGTTCCATAAATTAGGATTATAACTAGATATCTTATAATAAGGTTCCAAATAATGAAGAATGAGTATTTTCTTGATTATAATTGAACTCTTTGTGCAATGAATAAATTCAAAGTGAGATTTGTTTCTTGCTTTCCAAATGAACCAACACCCTTCATTGAGAATCACAGCTCTTGCAGTCTTCTTAGGACTTGCACCATTCAAATCATGAAACCACTTGTCCAGAAAATAAGTTTCGGTAGGAAAAGGTTCTAAATAAATTTTAATTCTTAAAAGAACCTCCAAATAGCCATTTCCCATTCACTCTCAAATAATATATGATTAGTGTCCTCCTCCTTATTAAGGATATAATAATTACATTTAGAAATCGGGTTAATACCCCTTCTTTTAACATTTTCATCCGTAGAGATAGCTTGGTTTCTAAATCTCCATAAAATGAAATTAATTTTTTTGGGGATGTTGTTACACAAAATCATATTATTACAATGTCTTGATGAGCCTGAGGAATAGAAATGCTCCTAAACTCTTTAGAATAAAACATTCCAGGCTTTGAAGTAGTAAACAAACACCTGTCCAAATCCTGATTCATAATAATAAGATCAAAAGTTCTCTTTCGATCCTTATCCAGAACATCATTGATAAAATTAGGATATCTACTGGAATCCCTAAAAGAAATCATAAGAACTGGATATCTTGGGAAACCAAAAGTCTAACAAAGCTAATTATAACTCCAAAAAGAAATATCACCCCTTCCTATAATCCATCGTGAGTGTTGACGGATGTTAGGAAAAATACATTTAATTAAAGACCAAAAATTTGATACAGGTCTTATGTCTTCCACATAGTTTTCTCCTTGTAAGGAAATGATTTTACCCTAAAGCGTATGACCCTCCACAACCTCCCAGGCTAGTTTCGCATGCATGCAGTTCACAATATCCCGTATACATCTGACATCAATACCAACATTCTGAACCTGTCTAGCCACTCTTTTCTATGAATTTCAATGAAATTTACACTCAAAGTGAGCATCCCAAATAAAATCATCTAGGATTTTATCAATAGCTGTAATAACCCCATTTGGCACATTGCAAGCTGAGAGAACATGAATCAGAATATCCATCAACACACTGTTAATTAAAGAAATACTTCCTCAAAAAGATAGAAACATATTTCTCCAGTCATGTACATGGATCATGATTCTGCTAATGATACCATCAAACTCCCTAACACGAATACGACCAAGAGAAATAGGGGAATCAAAATAATATGAGGGAAACAGACCCTTCTACATGTTCATCCACCTGGAAATGGATTGGACCTGCCTATCACCATAATTATTAGAAATATATAAACTTCTCTTCCCTATATTGATAGTTCTCCTACTCCATAAACAGTACTCATCCAAAACATTTATAAGACCATCAACCGATCTAACACTATCATTAAGGAAAATTAAAGTGTCATCTTCAAACATCAAGTGAATGATCGGTGATTGATTCATTTTCCTCTAATATGATAAAATTTAACCTATGGATATTTTCTTATTGATAAGACGGCTAAGAACATCTGGCATAAGAATAAAGAGAGTTGGGGATATAGAGTCACCTAGCCTAAAACCACGAGTTTCCTTGAAAAAACTATGAGTTTTTTCCATATATGAGACCGACATAAAAGAGGATATAAAACACAAAAACATAATATCAATAACCCATGAAGAGAATCTTATACCTCTCAAAACCCTGATGATGAACCCACATTCTATACCGTAATAAGATTTATTCATATCCATCTTCAGATCCATATTTAAACCATGGAATTTGATATTGATATCATGAATCATTTCATGAGCCAAATAAACTACTCCTAGGATAGATCAAACTTTAACAAAACTGTGATGTTCCAACAAAATTCAAAAGGAAACATAGATAGATAGACAAGATTTATGATGCTAGATATGATTTTTATGTAAAATTACACATACCCACTGGCCTATAGTCATGGACTGGGGATGGATTTTTAATATTAGGAAGCATAACCAAAGTATTAATGCTAGCCACCCTTGGTATAGAACCACCTCGAAATAAATCCTGAATGGAAAAAATCACATCAACTTTAACCATGTCCCAGGACCCTCTATATAAAGTTCCTGGAAAACTATCTGGACCCGGAGCACTCTTCGGGTTAAGTCTCATCATAGTATCATGAATCTCTTCCTCAACAAGAATAGATTGTAGCATATTGGTATCCAAGTAAGACATCATATTCATAATCCCCTCAAACAGATTTTCATTCCCACTAGGATAACCATTCACCATATTAGGATTAGGATTATAAAGAATATTTTTAATGAAAGAAAAATCTAAGGAACCAATCACCTCTCTATCACCTGAGAAGGACCCATATTCCAGAAGAAAAATCTAAGGAACCATTCACCATATGACTTCTATTAATATTCATATATTTCATATTTGTGTAGGGTTTTTTATTTTATTTTTAAGAAATATTCTATATCTACAAAACTAATCAATTTTATCGGTTTAGAGATTCATATTTTCCTTTATTAGGAAATTGTGAAATTATAGTAAAGTTTTGATTATTTATCATCTTAATTATCAAAAAATTATTTTTTATCTAGAAGATAACATTATATTATAAAAAATATCTAATCATTGATTTTAAAATTGGTTATTTTCTCTAGAGTGTGAGTCTCATGTCATTTGAGACAATCAAATTTTTTGGTTATTTTTTAGATCAATATAATTAAATAAAAACATTTTAAAATATAAGGATGGCCAATTTCATACCCATTATAATGAATTTTGATATAAACACTTGGTATAACTTGAAACAGGTCATCTTCATCCTATGGCTAATAGATATTTTCACTAATGGTGATATATTTTATTGAGAAATATATATGATATCAAATTTTGTAAAATGCATGGCCATGAAATTTATGATATCAACCTAATTTGTTGTATCACTATTACCAATATTAAATATTTATATTATTATAATCACATCATTAATGGTTTTTTAATAAATAGATATAATATGTTTCATTAAATTTAAAGTGTTTAAAAAATAATTAAGGGTATGTGATAACAATGGTCATGTGTTATGAAGTGTTACAACATAAATCATTATTTGTACAATGCACTCATGAAAGGTATGAACTCCTAGAGATTTTTATATTTATTACATGAATAAAATTTCCTGAGATCACATATCTAAATAAGCAAATATATTGGTGATTATATTTATAGTTAAATTTTTATCTCCCCCTCTCTATACCACCCTCCCTATACCTCCCCCTCCCCCTCCCTCATTCCCTCATAATTAAGGTGATAAAACACATTCATTGAAAGAGGGGTTATATAGAATAGTATTTTTATTCCTTACTCAATGGATCATATGAGGAAGAAATAATCATTATGATGATTCTAGATTATCATCATCAAATTAATTGTTGGGTCAAAATAATCCTTGATAATAAATTTTGTTCATCATTTTTTTGAAATACATAGAATTATATTAGTATTATTTTTGTAGAAGTTTTTCATTTTAACTACATTTTAAATTATCATATGTCTATAAAATTTATCAGTGGTATAACATCCACTATATTAAAGATTTGGATAATTAATTTTTTTCTAAAACTCTACGTATACATGAAGAACATGATATCATAGACAAACCGTGATATGAATACAGTTAAAATGACTAAATTAATACTATTGGATCGATATTTATTTGTGTTTGATATATGATAAAAATGTCTATACATTATCTATTTATAGGTTGTAGGTCAAATTTAGATAAATGGAAAGAGGGTTGAATTACCTTTTAAAAAATATGAACACTAAAAGTAAAAATTAAATCATAATATAAAATTATAATTGGAATATAGAAGAGTATGTGTATGAGATCATAGTAGACTAATTTAATTAAAGTAATCTTAATTAATTGAATTAGATGAAAACATTATTTGATAGATTAATTCCATCAGAATAAAATTTTGTGCATCAAAATGTTGTTTATTAAGTGTATCTAATAAAACAACTTAATAAACATATTTTATTACTTCGAATGAGTAAGAACAATATTATAATAAAAGGAGTATCTATATAATTTGATTCAAGCCTATAAAATAAAAGAAAAAGTGATTAAAAAATAAAAAGGAGAGACAAGGTTTGATAGAGGAGTTTCGATAAAGATGATGTGATCCCCTATTCCTCCTATCATAATTTATTAAGTATTTATTTATTAATGATCCCTGGATTTTAAATGATATTAATAAACAAATACTCTATTTCACTTTCATGGTTTTGACAATAAAATCATTCCACCCTTTCTTTTCACTGGTTATAGTAAGAAACTTACAGATGAAGATCCCTCAATTTGTCAGACCTAAGCACCCTTCCCTCACTTTGTGGTTGAAAGTACCCTTTGTATAAGTGATATGAGAAAATATAAGTTTTCTTGATGAAAATATATTAAAAATATTCTACCTTATCTATCAAGATAGATAGTAAAATTTTATAGGAGAGATAGAGAAGAAATTTAGATCAGAGCCTAAGAGATTAAGAGTTGAAATTGACTCCTAAAAGAATGTTTTGTGATTGATAGAGACAATAAATTTGATTTATAATTAGAACACTCTAATTTGTTATTCATTCCACCAATATTATTTAAAACTCTATGGACTCTTATTTATAGCCTTCAGAGTCACTAAGAATATTATATAATTCATTTGAGTTCATTTAATAATTCTTCAAATCTTCCTATACAAGTTTATACAGTTCTTTCGAAAGAAATATTTTTTCCTAATACTTTGAAAATTTGTAGATTTTAAATAAGTGATTCTAAAAATGAAAAGGTTATTATACTCAAGAAATATTACAATGATCTTATAAAAGTAATTTCATCAATTTTAATATCATTTGATGAATCTTATGCATTACTGAGGATATACTCAAACGACTCCATCCACTATATATCTCTAGATGACTTATGATCATTTTTACCATAGGAAAGTATTGATATTATGTATTATGGTCCTTCTAATATGGATATTTATTTATTATTAAGAAATATCAATTAAGTTATATTTTTTATTCATATTACGAATAAATTGGACTTATTAAGTGATAGGTGGGGGAAAAATTACAGAGTCCCTAGATGAATCGATAGGTCTCATGAGATAAAACAATTTGAGTATTTGGTATATTCCTTACCCATTTATGTATGATGTCTTTGAATGAGAGCAAGATAGTATGTTTAATTGGTGAATCAATATAATTTAATTGAATCATCATGAATAAAAGTAAAATTATTGAAGAAATAAAAATGAGAGATAAGGTTTGATATAGGAGTTTGGATAATTCTTGATATGAGACCCTATGTATCTTACCCCAACTTTTTGAGATTTATGTATTAATACTAGCTTGATTTTGATAAGAATCAATAAACCAATAATACCTTAACTATTTATAGCAGTGTCAAGAAACTTTTCCCTCCCATTATTTTTACTAGTTGTGATAATGTAAGGTCCCAAAAATCCAGAAAAGGGAAGGAAAATACTCCTAAATGTGGGGAGAAGAAAATAAATACAAATTGGATGGAAATTTTGAGAAGAATTTGAAGAAATCCAATTATTAAAAGGAATTCAGCTTGGCCATGTACCAATTACCAAGAATGTTTTGTAAATGGATACACCAAAAACCATTCAGTACGAGGAAGGCCTTTGTCGCACTGGCCCGCGAGGCATTGGCCAGCGAACGAAGCAATTTACGGTGAATTTCCATTCATGAACTGAAGCCGCCATGAACTGTTCTAGCAGGTGAGAATCCGAAGTAAGTGTGCCCCACGTACCATCCTCATGAATGATGTGGTTCACAGATGAGTAGATGCTGACAGCATACCTCACATATATAAACCCTAGATTGATCGAGTCTTTTTCTGTTCATATCTTCTCCATGGGAATCAGGAGAAGGTGTCGCGCATACCGAAGATACAAATTTCTCGGAACACTATAAAAGTACCACAATGGGAATTAAGGAAGGGGATGCAGGAAGGAGATGGATAGAGGAATTGATGGGCGATGAAATCTTGAGGGAAACTCATAGGTTCCACTCTGGATTCTATCTTGATTCATCGGAGAAGCACAGAACTATGAACCACTTCCTCTGCAGGTACAGCCAGCCACGAACCATAAAAATGGGGGAATTGAATAATAATAATGGAACTGCGAACTGAACTGGAAAACTGAGAACTAAAAACTTCTCATGGATTAATTTTCCGTGAATATTAATTCCCCTAACCCTACTTCAATATGGCGCTCCGCTTAGCGTACCGCTATGAGGACTGAACTCGGCGCCGCATAACCAGTCGGTACACAGATGTAACTCAAAGAGGAACAGTGAGCCGAGTACCACTTTGGTATGTGATTGGAGATACCCATTCCCTCTTACCACATCGGTATATGGATTTCCCTCCTACCCATGTACCACTATGGTACATGGAGCCTTCCCCATCCTGTATGAGGAAAATGTACACGGAATGGGGTGTTTTTGGTTATTGTTCCCTCTGGTTCCAACCTCACCCCTCCATTACCATCTAGTCCTCTGTAATCATTATGCTAACCAGTTTTCTGGAACTTGGCCAAATCCTCAACCAATGTCACCGGACCCATATTATCAGACATCAAGTGCATCATAATGCCCCATTAAGTCTACATACCAACAATAAACGGATTCATGAAGGCCCTCCCCATAAAGGTGCAGACTTTGAGAATTCCTGTAAGGCTACATTCCCACAGTAACCCAGATTCTAACCTTGGGATGCCGATGTGAACCTCCCTATTCTCGGTATTAGGGGTGATCACTTTATTTTCCATTCAATGAGTAAAAGTGATCAATTGAATGGGTTATGTTCACTGCCCCCTTTGATGAGGAAGAAATTCCTCCCTTTCCTAGAACATGATCTAGGGCCCTCACACTGAGGAAAGTCTCCAGTCCTCTGAGGCCGGGCCACATGGCCTTTTATGCCATTTTACATGGAAAGGTTCATCGCTCCGTGCCCTCGAGCACCATCTCCCCTACCAGTTCCATCACGGGTTCTCCCTCCCCCGCCAACAGGGTAGGAGGCATGTGCATTGTTGAATCTTTCAAATCCAATTTTTTCTCACACCGAGAATGACTTATGTGGGCTTAGAGGTTCAAGAGGATTACAACATCCGCACACATTCTGAACTACGAGAACTCTGATTCCTAATCAAATTAGGATACATAGGACCGCTACCAGAAGGCTTGATCTCAAATGGGTGCCCATCTATAAAGGTTCCACCCAACAATGTTTTCTTAATGGGAATCTTCCATGTGTAATCCCCATACAATCTGAACTACAAGAACTCTGATTCCTGATCAAATAAGGATACGTAGGATTCCTTCAATAAGGCTCGAGCTCAAATGGGTGCCTACCCGTAAAGGGTCCACCCAACCATGTTTCCCTAATGGGTAGCTTCTATGCGTAAGCTCCACATAATCTGAACTATGAGAACTCTAATTCCTGACCAAATCAAGATATGTAGGACTCTTTCCAGAAGTCCTGAGCTCAAAATGGTTCCCATCCATAAAGGTTATACCCAATCATGTCTCTCAAATGGGCAGATTCTACATGTAATCCCCACACATCTGAACTATATGGGTTATAATTCCTCTCCAGAGGATTTGTAGGAAGCCCTCCTTATGGGCTTGATCCCAACATCAAGTCACCTTCTATCCCCCCTGGATAACAATAAACTCTAGAGCACCTTACAATATGGCTAAGTCAGTGTCACCTATGTGGCATCAAACATATGCATGCTCATGATGATCTTTCAAATTAAGGGTATCCCATGGACACACTCTTCGGGAATGAACCAAGGATTCAAAAACATATGAACATGACTTAAATATATAAGAGAGTCCCAGAGCAGGAAATAGTCCTCCCCTAGAAGGGTGTAGTGAGCCTGAACTCCCATCCTCTTGACCAATGGAGTCCTCAAGTGTCGTAGGCCAAATCGTCAGGCAACGAGTGCCTGCCTTTAGAAAGAAGGTCCATGAATCCTGGATACCAGGGACATTGGGCATTCTTAGCTCCATAAATAAACCCATTAGAGACCATCTGAGGAATTTATATCTAAGAATGACCGATTGCAAGAGTTCTTAACCCCACACAATCACCCACTGGGGACCAACAGTTCCCCATAGGGTTAATTCAACCTTTTTTAAAGGATAATCATGCTGAATGGGTTAAAACAAAGGAATGGTAAATTTAGAGAGAGCCCATCTCAATGGAAAAGGGATAGGTGATGATCCTCTTCGTACGATCTCTGCACAGCTTGCATCATGTGCGACCTTGGAGGTGGAACAAAAATTGTGAACCCGACGTGAATCTTTAACCACGGTGGTAGTTCAACCCAAATGATAAAATAAAAATGGACACTACATGTTGGACCATTTTGTCTGCCCTGGAATGCCCAACACATGCCACCTCGAAGATGGAAAAAAATTGTGAACCCGATGTGAATCTCTAATGAAGATGGCAGTTCAACCCCAACGATAAAATACAAAAGGATAATACACTTATGACCATTTTTTCCCCCATTACACGTAAATGCACCACCTCGAAGGCGGAACAAAAATGGTGAACTTGACGTGAATCCTTAACCAGGGTGGTGGTCTCACCCCACTGAAGCCCCTTCACCCTGAAAAAAATTGGAAGGGGTCCAAGCTCAATCACAAAATATGCATATGTTTAAAGGAATGCTACTTTGAAAATTTTTAGTGGTATTTTTTTCATATATGTATTGCAGGTTCCCGTAGAGAGACCTTCGATCCAAATGACATCCCCATGATCCATGAAGACGCACACATCAGCGATCCTATGGGTGGGCAGGGCCTCAACAAAGAGTCGGACCCCTTCACCTACCCATTGTCTTTAAAGTTGGGTGTCCAATATACTGATCAAAGAGTACCACTGAAATGGTACTCTCCCCATGCTGGATTCTGCATGACAAGCCCTCCAGTATGCAAAGGTCTGTTAGTCACCTCTTTAGCGGTTGTCGGTACCTCATAACTTGGAAGCCCTGGTGGTCGTCTCAAATCGTTTAGGGAGCCTATCCCGAGAACATGATAATGACTACCTCCCTTTCCTCAGAGAGACAGATGAATTCAGTGCTACCAAATTCATCTCAACTAAATAGTGGCCCTACCCATGGGCTCCCTCTAGATAGCATCGCTACTGACACCGGATGACCACACCTCATCCCACTGAGGAGGAAATTATGCGGAGGGCACCTACCAAAGTCCAAGAGACTGAGGACCCTCTGAATTCTCGCCAAGGGTGGAGAATATATAACCAGAGACACACTATCACCTTGGTTCCTTAGGAGAATCTTTTTCATACTAATGTGGAAGAGTTTAACGGGTATACACACAACTCTTCCATCTCCACTCAATCCCACCACAGATATACGGTGGCACGATACAACCACATGCACATTTTTTCAAGTGCTCTCTAGTCCTGCGATGCAGACAGAGTGGTTGGATATAAACAGATGCAAATATCCGCCGACGCACAAGTAGCCCACCATCCTAATAGGGAGACACTCAGATATATGCTAGCATAAACACTTATTGACGCTTTACATGCCTTCTATCTAAATAGGGAAGCAACATGCTATACGCAGGCACAAATACCTACTGACACATTCCATGTATGTCATCTAAATAGGGTAGAAACAGGCTATACACAGGCACAAATACCTTCTGATGCACAAGAAGCCCACCATCCAAATAGGGCAGCAAGCAAATATGAGTAGAGTCAAATTCTTGCGGATGCATATAAAGCCCGTGAGACCAATACAGTGGAAAGAGAGCAGATGAAAATCCCCACTCACGAATATGAAGACCAATAGTCAAATACTATGTCAACCGGATAAGACAATTGGTGACAGACTCGTTCCTCTGTCCTGGCACAAGAGAATTGGCAGTGTCTACTGGAAACACCTGGAGGACATGAGTAGGTACAAAATCCTGCTCTGACATCGGAATGGGCCTTCATACTCATTCCATTCAAAGATGTATCTCATCATATCTTGGAAATGATGGAACATGATATGTAAATTCCAGAACATATCCTCCAAACATGACAAGATATCATTGTATCGGCAGAAAAGTTAGGAAATTGGGCCCATGACCTGATTTTCTCGAATGGAATGACTCACTCGTGAAATGAGTTAGTTGGTCCAGAGCAGTTATGCATCCCTGTTCTAGTCCAGGAGGGTCGATGGTAGTATCTCGTGACATACGGACAACCAGATCGAGAACAAATACTCATTCCAACTGGGGAACGTCAGTCCAACATGGTGGTTGCCCTAGGGCAGGCATATATCCCTACCAAAACTCAAGATATTTGTCAGTGTATTCTGAATACATCACAGGACTCAACAGGATGGGGAACCATATAATGAGTCCATTACCAACTGCAGATGACCCCAGTTACCCACATGAGAGTGCCCAAAAAGGCAACTCAAAAATGAAGAGCACATGCATGACCCTGCTCTACTGGAAGCTGGGGTTTTTGACGCTCTTAAACATATAACAACAAAGGATCAAGACCCATTCATTCCATTACCAAATTATGGAATAGGCAGTAGAAATTGTGAAGGTACTCCCCACAATGCCACTACCAGCAGCTCTGAAGGCCCTCCACAGAGCACCCTCGGGGGCTTAATCTGTGGGTCTAGAATGATCGATCATAAGAGAATATCCCCTAATGTACATCGGGGTATCCCTCCCCTTGACCAGATGATTAGATGGCAAAAAGGACCTACCCTTGCTGTCATCTTCCCTGATGGTCCTCCCCATGGTATACGCTACAGATATGTTTCTCCCTATATTTGGACATCAAGTCATGATGGTGGTCCTCTCCATGATGATAGTCATTGCGAAGGCCCTACCTACAATGATAGTTACTATGAAGATCCTCCCCACAGTAACACCTAGAAATGAGAAGGTCCTCCCCTCATTGCAGTACAACTTGAAGGTCCTCCCTAGGATGTACAGTGTGGAAATTCTCCCTACAGCCAGACATCAAGTCATTAGGGTATTCCTCTTCATGATGACAATCACTGTGAAGTCCCTCCCCACAATGAAAGTTACTATGAAGGTCCTCCCCACGGTGACGTCAAGAAGAAAGAAGGTCCTCCCCTTTCTATAGCCCACCCTGAAGGTCCTCCCCTTTCTATATCCCACCCTGAAGGTCCTCCCCAGGGTATACACCATCAGTAAATTTCTCATGGTCGGGCATCAAGTTGCCATGGTAGTCCTCACCATCGCAGCACCACTTGCGAAGTTCCTCCTCGCAACCAAAATACATGTTGGAAAGAAGGTTCTCCCCTTATCAGAAAAGATATGAGAAATACCTCCCATGTAGAGGCGCTCGGAAAGAAGTCAGACACATCAGGCACTCTGTCTATAATGAGTGATATTCTTTCTCAGCTGGAGGATGGCCTGGGGCCATTCTCATCTTCTAATCCAGCCCCGCGGCGTCCACAATTTGATAAGGCCCCCACTAGCCCAATCTCTTGGAACGAAATCATCAAGAATCATTCAAGTTGGACATATCAAGTAGAGGAGCCTCTAAAAGAAAAACGTCATGATATGTTACTTGTGAGAATACAACTAGCTAGGGATAATATACCAGTGATGTATTGGCCTACAAACACTTCTCACATCGACATACCAGGAGAATTGTTCAGTGAATGCATGAAAGACATTATCCTCAACATATGGACAACGCTTAGAAAGATTAAAGAAAAATTCCAACCCTAAAAAGGGTATGCAGACCATGTCAGCACAATAGGGTAGCTTCGCCATCTGATCAACGTAAAAGCCCTCCCATCCGCAAGGCAACCGAAATCAGATAAGTGAAATAAAAAACCTTGAACTAACTTACCTCCATGCATTTCATAAATTGTGTCACCTTATTGGAAATTCCCTAGTTAGAATTCACATTTGGGAGTGGGGAGAACATGGAGATTTACACTTCACCCCACGACCCGTCCAGTAGGCCCCAATGGAAATGAAATCCTATAATTTCATAACACATAGGCAACAGTAAAATGAAACCCCTGCTCAGAAAATATGGGATACTCAACAAAAATCGTCCTGGAGTAAGTCTCAAAAGCGTAAGGGCCGAAGAGATCAAGACATCAGAAAAATTCTGAGTTAGGTGACCTGGAACATTCAGCAGGCTTCCCGCTTATTGAAATTCAACCAACAAGTAGTGCTCATGACTTCAAAAGACCATAGACTCTATACAGACCCAATTCCACACCTAGCTTACACCCACGCAGGAGCATGTGAAATTGAAAGAGTGGCCATAGCGGCGACTACCGCCGCGATATGGGAACAATACCATCCCACGGAGATGGGGCAATTTTTAAATAAAAATGCCCCCATAAGACCAAAAAATAAGGGCCATAGCACATCAATAGGAAAATGAGAACAACCACATCCCATAGGGTTGGAGGCATTTTTACCTCAAATCCTTGAACGGCGGATGTTTGTCTTCCACCGTCTAGGAAGAATGATGGACAAAGGAGTTACTTGTTCCACCCCTTCCCGTGGTCTGCACCCTTTGAGACAAAGGTGTGTTACAAGGTCAGACCAGAGTTCCCTTCGGGTCAATATTCATCAAGAAGCCTGAATAATGCCGCAGAATGGAAGAAGAAAGTATAATAAAGGGTGATAGAATCCTTCCTACCATTCGTCAGTGGGTACACCACCCTCAATGCGGTACACCTCAGTGAACATATTGAGCTTCAACCCCACATATCTCATAGGAAATTACACATGATGAGAAGACAAAAGGGAATATGGTTCCCTCCCAGAGGCATCCCACACTAAGCCTGAAGGTGTGTATACCCGAAACCAGAGCACAACCCTAAATCTAGGTGACCCCTCAGTCAATCTGACATTACCTCCCCCACGAAATTCCAAAAAAGAGAAAAATAAATCCAAGGTCATCTATGACCCGCCTCCTCATCCCCATGAGAGTGTGTCCCTCGCCCTTGAGGAAAGTTTCATCAAGAAGGAGGAAGAAATGAAAGAGCTCAGATGAATTAATGTTGAGCTATGTCAAGGGAGTTATCTCACCAGATGTGTACCCTCGGCAGAATGTCATCAGGTTCTCCTAGAAGAGGTACCCATACCACAGGCACTCATTTAAGTGAATGAAGCCAAGTTTGGAGGGCCATTCAACTAGGCCCTAGAAGGATATCAAGACTTCCCCTGTTAGGAAGGTCGCCAGAATATACCTAGGTAAACCAACAAGTGATGGCCCCAGCTAGGCATCCACCCCAAATTCTAGTTGCATCGGCACGCCCAATTTTGGCCCCTTCTGCACCAGCACATGCTCAAGCCTGACAAGATATGCATCAAGGTCTCTTAAACACTGTCGAGTAGCTAACAGCCTGACTAAAAGCCTTGGAGCGGTGGCGCACTCTGATATAACCATATCACGAACCCTGCCCCGAGTGGGTGAGCAATGTTCCACCACCACCAAACTTCGGGAACCCCGTATTCCCAGTATTCAATGGATTGGGGGACCTAGAACCACATTTGATGCACTATGCCTCTTACTGTGACCCCATAATGGGAACTCTAGAGAAAAAAGAAGCTATAAAACTTAGGTGCTTCATACAAACCCTACAAGTCTCGACTTTCATAAGATATACTTCCCAGCCAGCCAATTCAATCACAGGATCGGAGGACATCTAGTGATAGTTTCTCTTCCAGTTCATCTTGACGATGCCCAAGACGATGGTTAGTGATCTCATGAACTATAGGAAATGATAGAATGAGAGTGTCTCACACTTTATTTCTAGATTTAATGGCCTGACATATTCCCTGAACTAGACACTCCCCCAGGATGAGATGCACGCCATGTGTATCGACAACCTTCGGGAAGAATTACAAATGCCGCTCATCCTAGTGAAGTACACCAGTGGGTTTAGAGACTTCTCTGCCATCGTCCAAAGAATAAAAGACTCATTGCAAAGGACTAACCTTAAGTCCCTAGTGGACCCATCGACCCCTAAAAAAAAGAAATGGAAAAACTGAAGTGACTTCTCTCATGTTTAGGCCACCCCTGACACCAGACCTAGTTGAGAGGCCCCCACCGAACTGTGTGGGACCCCTAGGATGCCAACAACCACCCCCACCTCGGCAAGGAGAGCGACGGGGTGCTAAAAGAAATTAGTTTGAAGAATGAAGAAATAGATTTTATTTGTTCTGAGATGACTAGGTCCATGATTATTTCATATCTTCCATGAATTGCAATCTTCTCTAGCTGCTACATATAAAGCAAGCCAATGAATTGGGTCTTGAAAACCATCCAAATAATTGTCCATACCACTGGACACTAGGACACAATATTCAAGAATTATTTGTTTTCAAGGATATTCTACAAAAGATGGTGGATTATGGGAAAGTCAATTTGGGCCCACTGCCAGCACAAGTGGCGTATGTTTCCACCTCCAACTCAAGAGAGGAAGAAGAGTGAAAAATAGTCACCAGTAAGAAGGAGAAAAAATTTGAAAATTGGATGACCTGGAAGACCATCATCCCAGTCCACTGTATCCTCCAGGAACAGTTGAAACAACCTACTGAGCCCCCAAAAGCTCCTAATACAATGCAACCATCCTCCTCATCCCTATGGTCCTCTAAAGGCTAGAAGGGTAGAAAGTAAGAGCAAGAAGATGAGCTGGTACCAAATTCAAAGTCAGTGTTGACACTTTTAAACTTCATTCCAATAGACTTGGTACATCGGGCACTGCCCCGCCAAATGGTACAACGTGCACCACCCCGCCACACGATACCATCAGAAGGAGGCAGTCAGATAGGAATAGTATCATATCAATAACTAGTCTTCAGCTCCATTAATGTTATTAACTTGATGGACCCCTTCTCTGATTAAAACTATTTCCACGAATCCAAATTCCCTACTCCCAACTGGAGAGCTAGAGGAAGAGGTTGTAGAGGCCGAAGGTTTCCCAGAAGGCATGATCATGGCAGTGGTCAAATTCCTAGCCACGACACAAGTCAAATCATTAGTATCATGGAAACCTATGGAAGGAACCTCCAGCAGACACAATGAGAACCAGATTGCTCCTTCTCCCCCGCTGGAGGAAACCCAAGCCCAGTTACCATAGAATATCCATATGGGGAAGAAAACGTATCAAACTGCACAAAGTATGCAGGAAAGCCAGTCCGACCAAATGTAGAAAGGACTGCATCACTGTCGGCCCCTACTACAGAGACCGAAACATCTATGTCCAAAGCTCAAACCCCTAAAGTTTCTATGAAAGAGCAACCCTGAGCCAGGAAGAACCAAACATTAGAGCAGAAGTATGACATTTCAAAGTTGTTGGCTTTAGTATCAAAAAAGTTGTCAAACCTAGATACGTTGATTTTTTTCGCAGATCTTAGGTAATCACTTATTGAATCCTTTCTTAGTCCCCAGAAGTTTGAGGCTGAAGTAGCAGCAGATATAGTCTACGGAACAGAGACCAGTCCCAAAGAATGTCACACCGACATCTCCTTCACATACAGGGATGAAGTATCCATCATGAAAGGGCACATCAAACCCATATTTGTGTCCGACAAGATAAATGGAATTGATGTTCATCGGATTTCCATCAACATTGGCTTGGGAGTTAACATTCTCCCACTGAGAATGTTTCATCGACTGTGATATGATGAAGACATCTTGACACCCTACACTACAACTCTATTGGGATATGAAAAAAGTGAGCAAAAACCATTGGGATGAATCAAGATTAAAACTTGGCTCGGATATCTCATATCATATTCAAAGTTCCTAGTGGTGCGGTAGAGTACGACCTTCAAAGTTCTATTAGGGAGGCCTTAGCTGCATCAGCATGATCCAATTATGTCCTCATACCATAAGTGTATTAAATATTAAACTAATGAAAAAAAACAGGATGTTTCACACCAATAAATTCTCATTTGAGTGCTATGAGTTTCATTACATCGATGCAGGCTTCAATGAGTTGGAAGAAAAACACCTATTGTCCAATGACGTTGATTGGATTAATTACTTGAATGGATTGGAGATGGCATCCACCGACCCCTTCTAGAAGCTTGGGGAGGAGTACGTACTACCCATCAACCAAGTTTAATGTGTAAGTACAAGCCTAGATACATAATCAGTTGTCTTTATGGCCTCTGTTATGACCACCAAGTCCAAAAACATAGAAGAATGGGCTAACTCTCATGTTGTCAGTAAAATCCCTATCAAAGATGCTCTCGGCCCATCCTTGAGGAATCAAACTGACCTTGCCTCATGCACTAGGGAAAAAGATGATTTATTTCCCAATATTGGAGAAGTTATCTAAAAAATACTTTCTCTATTAGAAATAGAAGATGATGAATATGAAGAATAAGAAGAAGAGGAAGAAGACCTCAATGTTCCCCCACCTGCAATTGATGAATGTATTTCCACCACCATCGATGAACTTAAGGAGATAAATCTGGGCACTGAAAACAACCTGCAGCCCACTTTAGTTAGTTTGGCCATTCCTATTAAGAAATAGGAGTCTTATTCCTATTTTCTAAAGAATAATCAAGATTTGTTTGCCAATAATTACACAGAGATGCTAGGCCTCAATCCTGAAGTTACCACCCATCATCAGGGCTTACCAAAAGATCACCAGCGCTATAAACAAGCACCCAGAAGGACCCACCTGATGCATGCTACTATGATTGAGGTCAAAGTTGAAAAACTGATAAATGACAACTTCATATGGGAGGTCCAATATCCGATATGGCTAGCCAATATAGTCCCTTCCAAAAAAATAATGGATAGATTAGAATATGCATCAACTTCAGGGACATTAATCGGCATTTCCCAAAAGACGACTTCCCGATCCCGATCATAGAATTTTTGATCAATTCAATGGCTAGATACGAAGCCCTCTTCTTCATGGATGGCTATTCTGGATACAATAAAATCCATATGGACCTAGTAGATTAATAAGCTACTTATTTTAGGGACCCTGAGGGAGTTTTCTGTTATAAAGTGATTCCCTTCGGTCTAAAGAATGTCGGCGCCACATAAAATCACCCCATGCATCGCATCTTCAAGCTCTTTTTGGGAAAATTAGTCGATTGTTATGTCAATGACCTGGTGGTTAAGTCATGATAGCATTAGAACCAACTAGATGACCTTGAAATTATCTTCAACAAATTGATACTGCATAGTTTAAAGATGAATCCCCTGAAATACACCTTTGGCGTTACCCATGGAAAATTTCTCATCTTTGGCATATGCCATCGTTGAATCTAAGTCAACCCCGAGAAGTTGAAAGCCATTCTTGGCATGTCCCGACCTTGAAACCTCACCAATATGAGAGGCCTCTAGGGGCACCTCTCTTACATTTAGCGCTTCATAGACAACCTTAAAGGTAAATTTATACCTTTCACTAAGCTCATGATGCAATGAGTTACGTATAAATGAGACAATGATTGTCAAGAAGCATTTGACAAGCACAAAATATATCTCATAAGACCAATAGTTCTCATGCCTCCGGTTGAGGGGAGACCACTAATTTTATACGCAACTGCCCTATAATGGTCAGTAGGTGCCTTCCTCATGCAAAATAATTATGCTGGCAGTGAGAACAGACTCTATTACCTTAGTCGAACAATGATTGATGTTGAAACTCAGTATACGACAATCAAAAAGAACTTCCTATCCCTAATCTTCGCAATTTAAGAGCTCGGGCATCACCTGCAGTACCATGATATCCACCTGGTCTCCCGCTGCAACGTGCTCAAGTATTTCCTCAATTGTCTCATGCTAAATGGGTGCCTATCATGATGGGTAGCCATCCTGAAAAAGTTCGACATATGGTATGTGCCCCAGAAGGCCATAAAAGGTCAGGTGTTAGTAGACTTCCTGGATGAAAAACCCTCAGAAGAAACACCATTATTGATTGTCTATCTTTTTGATGAAGAAGTGTTTTCTGTCTAGGGGAACCCCCAGATGTGGGAAATGTAATTTGACAGTGATTCCCGAAGCTCGATAGGGAACAGGGTGGAAGATCCCAATATCAACAAATTGGGGTTGGGAGTCATGCTCGTATCTCCTGAAAAGTCCATCTTGACTTAATTTTTCATGCTTTTAGAAGGGTGTACAAACAATGATATGGAGAATTAGCCACTAATTTTAAGCCTTGAATTCGAACTCCACATGCAATCCAAACACCTAAAAATAAATGGGGATTCAGATTTAGTCATCAAATAGGTCAATTATGACTATGATATAAAGAAAGAAGTGATGGTTCCCTTAATGATCCATTTTCAAGAACTGATGGAAGAATTCCCATCAGAACCAATGTTGACTCATGTCACCTGGTCACAGAATGCTCAAGATGATGCTTTGGAAAATGCAGCCACAGCCATGGTCAATCCCGACCGGGATGAAACAGTCATTAACATTGCTCATTGTCTGATTGTATTTCTGGTCATCCAAAGAAATATGGAGGAAATTGATGAAATTATCCCCATTATTGAGCCTTATAGTCATACTACCAGTTGGATGACACCCATTACAAGTTACCTTCGGAACAGGGAACTCCCACCAGTTAGGGATGAAAGGGAGCAAGTCTAAAGACAGGAAGTCAATTTTACTCTGTACAATGGGGTGAACCAAGAGAAGGTCCTCTACAAACAAGGTCTTGATGGAGTCCTTCTCAGGTTCATTGATAAAGAAGAGACTGGTGTCGTCGTAAAATAAGTGCATGCCAGAGCTTGTAGAGCACACCACTCAGCAACCAAGCTCTCTCACTAAGTATGAAGGCTTGGGTATTAGTGTCCCACAGTGATCCAGGATTGTGACATATTCCATAAGAAGATTCATTCCTGCCAAGTTCATACTAATTTCATACACCGCCCCAGGAGTTTCTTTATGTGGCTAAATACTCTTGACCATTCTTTACCTGGGGGGTGGATGTTGAGGGACCATATCCTCCTGTTACAACCAGATAGTTCAAGTTCATACTCACAGTAACCAACTTTTTTTCTAAATGGGATGAAGCCATACTCCTTAAGAAATTCATGGTGAAAAACATCGTCGGCTTTGTGAAGGCCAACATCATCACTAGATTTGGTGTCCCTCATACAATACTGATGGAAAATGGCACCAACTTCTGATATACAGAGCTGGATAAGCTATACCTGTAATATGGAATCAAGGCCAACCAGTTATCCCGATACCATGCAGTGGCCAATGGGAAGATAGAAGCTTTCAACAAGACTCTGTCCAACATACTTCAAAAGATAGTCGACAAGGATAATAAATCGTTTCCATACAAGCTCCTTCATGCGTTGTGGTCGTACTGGACCACAACCAGCACCGCTACTCAGGCAACCCCATACTCACTAGTATATGGGGCAGAGGTAGTGTTACCTATCGAAATCCAAGTATCATCACTTCGTGTGGCCATTTGCGATCAACTGTCCATAGAAGAGAAATCCTAGATATGGTTTTATTAATTGGAGCAGTTAGACAAAAAAAGGATGCACATGCTACACTGTTTGGAAATCTACCAAAACCAGATTGCACGAGCCTTCAAAAAAAAGGTTAGCCTTCGATATTTCCTCAAAGGGGAAATGGTGTAAGTACTCAGAACCCAAATGATAAAAGGGAAAAAGCCCTCAGAGCTTGAACCAAAGTGGGAAGGACCATATTTCATACATCGGGTCAATTCCAATGGAGTTTATGCACTGATATCAATGGACGGAAAGCTCATCATGGCTCCTACAAATGAGAAGTTCTTGAATAAATGCATCACATAAAAATTCTCCCATATCAAAGTCCAAGAGCTATGATGTTAAACTATGAGTCATAAAAAATGACCCTATGTGTTGGTCCAAACTCTAAGACCTTAAACTATGAGTAATAAAGGATGCCCCCATATCATAGTCCATACTCTATAATCTTAAACTATGAGTCATAAAAATATCCCCAATGTCCAAAATCTATGACCTTAAAATATGAGTTAAAAATATCACCCCATGCCAAGGTCCAAACTCTAAGACCTTAAACTATGATTTAAAAATTTCACCATAATGCCAAAGTCTAAGCTCTACGACATTAAACTATGGGTCATAAAAAAATGCCCTTATATCACAGTCCAAACTCTAAGACCATAAACTATGAGTAATGATAAATCCCTATGATTGGTCCAAACTCTAAGACCCTAAACTATGATTCAAAAAAATGTCCCCATATCATGGTCCAAACTCTACGACACTAAACTATGAGTCATAAAAAATGCTCTCTCATGTCATGGTCCAAACTCTAAGACCTTATACTATGAGTCATAAAAAAATACTCCCATGTTATGGTCCAAACTCTAAGACCTTAAACTATGATTCATAGTCCTTTCCACATGAAATTAAACTGTAAGGAACATGTCCTTTCTGTAAGATGTTAAACTACATAGCATAAAACGTCCTAATTTCATGATAATAAAATACATGATCTTTCACAATACTATGTGTGGCTTGATTCATACTCTCACAAGATATGTAGTGAGGACTCAATCTTCATTCCTGGCCCAGCCCCCATAAATAAAACAAATGCCTCCATCACACCCCCTATCTACCCATATTCGTAAAGAATACCCTTATCACTCCTTGTTTCTCACAAATAGTACAACTCCCGTGAGCTTTGGAATGGTGATAGAGATTCTCCTACTAAGGTCAACTACGGGGAAACATGGAGGACCTAACAACTATGATGGGTAGAATGAAAATGCCCCTACCCATTAGACAGAGCCAAATTGGTATGGGGTACACACAGAACTACATACAACTTGATTGTTGCTCTCACATGATACGTAGTGATGCCTAAATTTTTAATCATGGCCTATCCCCACAGGGAAAGAAAATGAAAATACCCCCATCATATTCTTTGTCGCATCACACTTGCAAAGGAGACTCTATAACCACTCCATGTTTCTCACATCGATTATAACTCACGTGAGCTTAAGACCAGTTGTATGGATTATCTTATGCAAGTAAACCATAGAGGAGTACGGTAGGCCTACCACCCGTATCAAGTAAAACCAAAATGCCCTCAAGTTTCCCTAACACGTCGAACAAAAATTTTTTGGGAACATCCAGAACTACATGTGGCTTGATTCCTGCTCTCATAGGATATATAGTGATGCTTAGATTCGACATCCTGGCCCAGCCAATGGAAAAAATTCCCATTTCCCCCATGTGTGGGTTGGACCTATGTAGAATCTCCATAAAGGTCATGGTTAATCATGGTCTAGGTATTCTCACATTTCTAGGCATACCTTTACCATTTGTCACACTCCATACCTTGGGAAAACTTAGATCCTCACAATCATCTAAGTCCATCTCAGGTTGAAGGCTATTGTCCTACGAACACCTTTGATTGACTATACACATCATGCCCAGGTGTCTCTAAATACATCGCCCACAAAACGGCCATCAATAAAAGGATAATTTTTCCCCAAGAGATTCCTCCCCTACCTTAGTATTCCCAATGTCTTTCAAGCCCGATATCATCCCTCCTGATCCAAGTCTCCCAAGGGACTATGGTTTACACCTTCTATCACCACTCACATATAAGTAATGCCAGAACACCCCGACTGCTATTAACCTAAAACTTTTGAAGACCTCTGCAAATCCAAAATCATCCTCACCACACTACACTAAACTACAAGGCCAAAATCATCCTCACTGCATGATGTTAAACTGTAAGGCATTGGCTTTAGCCTAAACATTCCCCCTAATGTTGAATTCACTATTCTTAGATGGTGACATGGAACCCTTGTGATCCCTTGTTTCTCACACTGAGCACTGCTCACATGAGCTTAGGAATCTAAGCAAGAGATCTTCTGTGACATTATGGTGGAACGGCCCATGAATTTGGTTCTAGCAGCATGACCCCAAAAGGCATGTCAGGGTTCCCTTCTTCGAGAGGAACCCCATGTCCTAGCCATGTGATGTTAAATGACCAAGTATCCCAAGGATCGAATGAAAACATCACCCTACATACAGGTTAGATCTATGTAAGGGACACCATTCCATGAGTAAATCATAGCCCAAATGTCCCCAATATGTCATGGAATACCCCTTCAATATTCCAAACTCCGTGCTTTAAGTGATCTTGAATCTCCATAACCCTCCATGGCCATCTGGGATGGAAGGCCAGTGTCCTGAGGACACCTTTTATTGACAATTCATATCATTCCCCAGTGGCTCTGCATACATTTCCCACAAAAATGGTCATCAATCAAAGGTAAATTTGTCCCCAAGTGAGTCCTCTCCTATCTCAGTATGTACAATTGATTCCAAGCCTCATTCCATCCCTCCAGATTCAAGGGCCCTCAAATTCATGGTTTAGATTTTCTTACCTTCACACATCTATGATATATCAGAACATATGGGTCTACATAACCTCTGGAATCCTTTGAGGTTTCTATAATATATCATATATTCATGTGTGAAGTTGATCTTCATGCAAAGGAAGAGTAACCCCACTCATTTTCGGGTTTCACCGATAAAGGTCAGGTAAAAAGACTCCTCTTGTGACTCGGGGAACCCCTGGTCGAAGGTCACACACCACATTCTAGAAGTTCCCAATTTCCATAATCCTTAAAAGGCCATCAGATATGTAAGGCCAGTGTCCGGGGGACACCTTTTCTTGACTACGCATATCATGCCCCGGTGGCTCTGTATACGTCGCCCACAAAAATTACCATAAATCAAAAAAAATTTAGTCTCTAGAAGAGTCCTTTTTAGCCTCCATATTCTCAAATGGCATTCACATCTTGTTACAACCCAAGATTCAAAAAAACTCCTGAACGACGACTATGTACCTCCTTCTTCCCAAGTTCCCCTGACATAGAAAAGACACTTAACTGAACTGACCACTTTCTAGCTCTCCCTCACACAAGTAAGAAATGTGTAGGAATGATTTCCCACTCAAGGAAAATGTGAATGTTCCAAATGTTCTCAGAAAACACTACTCAAGACAGTCACCTATTGTGGCTCCCAACATCAAGATGAATCCAAAATGTGGCAAATCCCACCAGGCCATCGGGAATAGAAAGTCAGTGTCCTGCATACACATTTGATTCACTATGAATATCATTCTCTGGTGTCTCTACATATGTCACCCAAAAAAATGGTCATCAATAAAATGTAAATTCTTCTCTTGGAGAGTCCTTTCCTACCTTTGTACGCCTAAAGTGGTTCTTGAGTCTCATGTGTGTCCAAAATTCACAAATACAAGGTCAAGAAAAATCCATAACCCATGTCTGAAGGATACTAGAACATTCCCGACTAATAGTCCCAAGTCAGGTCCCTAATCTGTTAAGTTTGGTCAATGTTGTTTGACCTAAAATATCAGTATTAAGTTTGATTGGTAGGATTGTGAACTGCCAGCAAAAAAAAGACGCTATACTCACCAAAGGGAAAATCCGCCGAAGGCACCTCTGGGTAAAATTCGAGTATTGTTTTTCTAAAAAACGCATTGAGCTTTCAGAAAAGGTGTAAATCTTGTTTGGTTTAAAAAACGAAAAGGGAAGCCTAAGAAAAAGCCATGTTATACATGATAAGTCCTTACCAATTAGGATTAGGAAAAAATTAGTGTAATAATGAAAAATACACAAACTTTCATGAGGTTTTTCATAAAACCTCATAAATAGTCAAATTATGCTTTCTGAGTCCCACAACTCAAGAAAACATTAGAGAATTATATGATCACTCATGTCGGGACTACTTCTACATCAAAATAGCCTCCTTTTCATTCCGAACTGACCCCATTTTGATGGGGGAATTTGTAGGGTCCTGAAAATCTAGAAAAGGGAAGGAAAATACTCTTTCATGTTGGGAGAAGAAAAGAAATACAAATTGGATTGAAAATTTGAGAAGAATTTGAAGAAATAAAAATTTTCAAATGAATCCTGCTTGGCCACATACCGATTACCAGGAATGGATTGAAGAAGGAATAAGCTGCAAACCATTATGTACGCAGAAGGCCTATGACGTGTTGGCCTGTGAGGTGTTTTCCAGTGAACAATGTAGTTTGCGGTGAATTTCCACCCACGAACGGAAGTCGCCAGGAACTATTATTGTAGGCGAGAATCTGAAGGAAGTTCACCTCGTGTACCATCCTCACGAACGATGTGGTTCGCAGATGAAGATATGCCAATATTGTACCTCACATCTGCAAAACCTAGATTGACTAAGTCATTCACATGTTAGATTTCCTTTATGGTCTTCTGGAGAAGGTTTCTCACTTACAACAGATAAAAATTTCTCATAACACTATAAAAGTACCACAATGGGAATCAAGGAAGAAGATGAAGGAAGGAGATAGATAGAGGGAAGGATGGGAGATAAAATCTTAAGGGAAACTTAGATTTTTCACTCTGGCTTCCATCTTGTTTCTTGTCAAAGAACAAAACCATGAACCACTTACTCCATAGGTACAGCCAGACTCGAACCATAAAAATGAGGGAATTGAATAATAATAATGGAACTGAAAACCCAAATAGTAAACCGTGAACTAAAAACTTCTCGCTGATTAATTTATCATAAATGGTATTTTCCCCAACCCTCCTTTATATGGCACTTCACGTATCATACCGCTACACGGATTGAACCCAGCATCATGTACCCAATTGGTACACAGATGTAACCCAATGTGGCACGGTGATCCGCGTACCACTTTGGTATGTGGTTGGTCATACCCATGTCTGCATACCACACTGGTACGCGGATGCCCTCCTGCTCGTGAACCACTATGGTATGCAGAGCCTTCCCCATCTCTCATATGAAACTAGTACGCGGAATGGGGTGTTTTTGGGTATTGTTCCCCCCAGATGCAGTCTCACCCCTCCATTATCTTCGAGTCCTCTGTAATCCCTCTACTAACCAGTTCTCCAGTGCTTAGCCAATGCCTTCTTCAAATCCTCCAGACCCGTATGATCAGGCTATCAGGTGCATCAGCGCACCCCATCAAGTCTACATGCCCTCAGTAATCGGAGTCATGAAGTCCCTCCCACAAAGGAGTAGGCTTCAGGAGTGCTTGTAAGGCTACATTCCCACGGTAACCTGGAGTCCAACCTTTGGTTTCCAACATGAACCTCCCCATTATCAAGATTAGGGGTGATCACTTTATTTCCATTAAATGAGGAACATTGATCAGTCTAAGAGGTTATGTTCGATACCCCCTTTTATGAGGACGGAATTCCTCCCCTTCCTAGAACATGCTCTAGGGCCCTCTCACTGAGGTAAGTCCCCAGTCTTCCGAGGTTGGGCCGCATGAACTTTTATGCCATTTCACCTAGAAAGTTTCATTACTCTACGCCCTCAAGCACCATCACCGTGACCTCTTCCTCTGTGGATTCTCCCTATCCACCAATAGGGGAGGAGGCATGTGTATTGTTGAATGATTAAAATCCTCTTGTTTCTCACACCGAGCATGACTCACGCGGAATTAGATATTTGTGAGGATTACAACATACGCACACATTTTGAACTACAAGAACTCTGATTCCTGATCAAATCAGGATATGTAGGACTCCTGCCATAAGGCTTGTGCTCAAATGGGTTCTCATCCGTAAAGGGTCGACCCAACCACATTTTCGAAATGGGAAGCTTCCACGCATAATCCCCACACAATCTGAAATATGAGAACTCTGATTCCTGATCAAATCAGGATATGTAGGACGCATTCCAGAAGTCTCAAGCTCAAATGGGTGCCCATCGATAAATGGTCCACCCAACCATATTTTCCAAATAGGAAGCTTCCACGCATAAGCCCCACACAATCTGAACTATGAGAACTCTGATTCCTGATCATATCAAGAAATGTAAGATGTCTTCCCAAATTCCCAATCTCAAAAGTGTGTTCATTTATAAAGAGTCCACCCAATCATGTCTCTCAAATGGGCAGCTTCCATGCATAATCCCCACACATCCTAACTATGTGGGTACTGATTCCTCTCCCGAGGATGTGGCGAAAGACCTCCTTGTGGGCCCAATCCAAACATCAATTCACCTTATGTCCCACCTATATGATGATTAACTCCAGAGTTCCATAAAATATTTATAAGTAAGAATCACCTCCATGGCATCAAACATATTCATTCTCATGACAATGTTGCAAATTAAGGGTAGCGCATGGACACACTCTTTAGGAATGAACCTTGGATTCATGAATATATGAACATGAAATAAATCTATAAAAGAGTCCCAGAACAGGCAATAGTCCTCCCCTAGAGGGGTGTGGTGAGCCTGACCTCCCATCCTCTTGACCAATGGAGTCCTCAAGTGTCCTTGTCCAAATCTCCAGCCAACGAGCACCTGCCTTTGGAAAGCAGGTCCATGAATCATGGATACCAAGGTCGTTTGACATTACTTGATCCACAAATAAACATATTGAAGACCATATGAGGAAGTTATATCCGATAAGGACAGATTTCATGAGTGCTTGACCCCCACACTCTCACCTGCTAGGGACCAACAGTTCCCCACCGGGTTAATTCAGCCTTCTTTAAAGGATAATGACGCTAAATGGGTCGAAACAAAGGAGTGGTAAATTCAGTGAGAGATTTTCTCTATGGAAAAGGGACAAGTGATGATCCTCATAATACCATCTACGCACCACCTGCAACATGCACCACCTCAGAGGTGGAACAGACAAGAAACATGTTGATGAATATTCTTCACTTTTTCATTTGTGAGCACATGTACCTCACTTTGTGATTGTGATCACCATTTATAGAATATAAGTGAAAAAAAAAAGAAATATTTTCTTAACAATAATCCATTAAAAATTCACTCTCTTATCTCTCAAGTTGGGTAGTATAATTTCCGAGGAGATATAGAGAGTAAATGTACATAATATCCTAAGAGACTTAGAATTTAAATTGTATCTTGAAAGAATGCTTTAAGATTAACGTAGATGATCACTTTGATTTGTCATTAGCATGATCCAATTCAATGTTCATTACACTATTCTTCTTAAATCTTTCAATTCCTCTCATTTAAAGCCTCCAAGTTCACCAGTAAACTTGTAGAATTCATCCAGGATTATTGAAGTCATGAAAGAAAAATTTATGGCATTTTTTACCATAATAAATGATTAATTAGACTATGTGTCTCAATACAACTGGGGAGATGGTAGCCTCCAATGGGTATCTTGTGGAACACTTGGGCTCAAGTTATTTTATAAATCATACACTAGATAACCAGTATTTTACACTAGGTAGTAAGTGATCTATAGTTAGAGATGCATGTTCTAACTGATACTACCCGATGGTCAGTTCTCTTCCATCGGCTAGTCGTTGGTCTTCCTGGAATGATGGATCATCATTCTTTCAACACAAGGTAGCTGGTGGTTCCTTTTGGTGTTAGATTTTGTCAATAGATTTCAAGATTCTTTCCATGATTCAGTTTAATATAAGAAATTCAGTCCATGAGATCAAAATTTCCTTTAAAACATCAACAGAGAACTATAATTATCCTTCAATGTCCTTCAAGACTTCAATATAATCCAACAAGCTCAATAAAATTACTTAATTTGTTTAATTAAATTAACCACAAGTTATCTCATCATAGAAACTAAAATCAACATAAATAAAATGATTAGATACAAAAGAGAGTGTTTGTGATCATGAAAACACTATGAAAAATAGATAAGTACAACATTGGTTTTAAAAAATAGTTTTGTTCTTCTCAAGTGATATAGATATATTTCATTGAGTGATAAATCCATTATTTTTATTATATCCCATACCAATATATGATATATTTAATGAAATGAAATAAAACATGGCTAATGATATCATAATGGTAATATATTATATTTTATTAAGTGATTGTGATATCATTTTCCGCAAGATAGGGGTTGTGATATGTAATATCATAGATATTGGGATTTGTATAGAAAAAAAAGTTCATTTATATCATAAACAACCACCAAAATCTTTTCTATAAAAATCCAACATGATGAATTGGAATTTCAAACAAGAATATAAATAATATACCTTCTATTTTGAAAAACTTGATCCTCTTTCTATTTGTTTGTAGAATATCCCTTATTGGTATCCAATAGACTTCCACCTTTAAAGGTATTTACAAGAAGTTGAATCACCTAGATCATTTTTAGGTAGGATTTGTCTCAATCATCGTGGAATTCATAAACCTCTACCAATGGAGATTGATGAAACAAATAGAGTTTCGAAAATCATATTTCCAACACTTTAAATGCCATCAAAACCTATCTATCATCTTTATATAAGATTATTATTTTATAATACAAGGGTTAAAGCTAATATCTAATCATTTCATTAATGATACAACACTAAAAAATATTGTAATATACACTTAATAATTTGAAACTAATTTTTAACATTTAAATATTCATTATGATATGTTTGTAATCCATTAAATTTAATTAAAATATGTTATCCAAACATTTGAAAACATGATATGTAAGAATTTAGCTCATAGTAAAAGACATCACATATCATACACAAATCTATCACAATGATATTCCTCTAAGACTCCTTGAGACAGGCACAATACAATATTATATATTTCAATACCACAACGTAAGTGATATACTCATACTAATACCCATTTTATAAGACTTAAGTGGACTATATATTTCAAAATCTCACTTTCACTTGAACCTCATATACTTCATTTGAATTTCACATTATTTCACTATGCATATAACAAATTTTAAAATCACCCAAAAAATATTTTGTATATCATTCAAAAATATTTTCAATAAATTATAAAATAAATATATTAGTTTTATATAAATAATTTAAAAATAAATAAATAATTCTTATGCATGTAATCATTTTGTATAATCTCATATGTATTTTTAGTGTTGATAATGATTATGAATTTATTAATTTATAACCATAAACAAAGAGTGGTGTTCAGAAAAATGTTGGTGTTAATCAGGATACAAAGGGATCTAGAAGGATTTACATAAAACACTTGTATCTTCATTCTTATGTTCAACATACATATCTCATACATCATGCATAATCAGATAATCCCATTTTCCTATTATCCTAGTAAAGATACTTCAATATGAGGTGTATTGATGAAATTAAAACTTTTATGAAATTAAAACCCCTTGAATGAATGTTAATTTGGATCAATGGTATTTTAGATTCTATAAAGTAATATAATGTAGTGGAAATAAAGGAAAATTAGAGATTATGTGACATTATATTAAATAAAAATTTAAGGTTGTTTACATGGAAAGTGTTATAGTAAAAAAAATGTGGATTAAATAAAAACAAATAGGTCCAAGATATGAAATCCCTATGACCCAAGATATTAATTAAGTGTATAAAAAGGTTTCTAAACTTATTTACTTTTTATTAAAAGTGGTAGGAGGATCTAAACAATTATTTGGATACCCAAATACAAATACATTAAATGTTCACCTTTAAACCAAAGTTTAAAGAAATAACTTTTTTGATCAAATATCAAAAAATTGTCAATTCATTACCCCATGACTTCGATATGAATATCAATAACATCCAAGTCTATATCGCTCAAACCTTTTCAACCAAAATATTATTAAAATAATGGAAAAATGAAAAAATAAATTTTCATGACTTATAAAAGCAAAATAAATATAAATATTGGCACAAAATAGAATAAATAAAAAATAGAAGCATAATAAGCTCACTAAAAAACATAGAGTTTGTGATGGAATTTTTTTCTTTAACTCAAACTTCATCTCCT
Organism: Viscum album; assembly: GCA_963277665.1. Classification (NCBI taxonomy): domain Eukaryota; kingdom Viridiplantae; phylum Streptophyta; class Magnoliopsida; order Santalales; family Viscaceae; genus Viscum; species Viscum album. The sequence continues at coordinate 743,697,840 of OY728125.1, forward strand.
ATTTATAGACAACTCAAATTACTATTGTATCAACTTATCTACAAAACATAGATGATATTTTTCTTCTTATGGTACTCCGGTATTTTTTAGAAGTATCCATTGAATCTTTAATAACTTCAAAAGGTATTTAGTTTCACCATTCATTTTATCTTACATTGATTATGAATTTATAAATTTTTTAAGAATTATTATTATTTTTTATTATATTGAGAGTTTAATAAATGTTTATTTGGAAATGAGTATAGTTCAAATGGTTAGATTCTTTATGATAACCCAGACCCAGATGCCGCTTAATTGGTTCCCCAATCCCAGTGGCCCACATGTCCTAAAGTGTATCTCCCCAAATGTAAGAGCATGCCGGCTAGTAGAGAGGGTCTAGGGTGTGTCTATGGGGAGACTATGGCCTCATTACCAAAGTGTATCACATTGTATAAATATAAATAGAGGTAAATAGTAGATTCAATATTAGTAAAAAAAAGTCACATCGGAAAATAGAGACAACAGTAACTATAAATGAAATAAATGGAATAAAATACAACAACTAATGATGATATTTAATGTATATAGAATACTGGAAAACATGGATACAAGACAATAGGCATAACATGTTCCCCCAAAGTACAAAAAAAATCAAATAATATCCCAAGCATCCTGAGCTTCAGGTTGGTCATCTACTATCAAGCTCCATCCTAAACAGTAAGAAATAAAGTGTTTGAAGCTATATGCTTCCCTTTATAAACACCTGAATTCATGTAATCTTTCCAGGGTTCCAAAAAGTTCTCAAATATGGTGTGAGATAAATCATAATGGGCCACCACCAACGGTGTCTATAACATCTGACCCATGTAAAAGAAATATAATAGTGTGTAAGCATGCATATATAAAGTAAAGTAGTGAAGCATAACTAAATACCCAAGTACCTACTTCATCCCTTGTTTGGTGTCTAAACATGTGACCAGCTCATTAATAGATTATTACCAGTTTATAAATAAGTTGTTTGTTTTCAATAGTGAAGGTCTAATATGTAACAAGGTATCCAGTAATGATATTCAGTAGTGAAGATACAAGGTAATGACTAAGGTAACGTAGACCTCAAGTGTCACCAAATTATTAATAATATTATCCTGGATAAGGTTAAGAGAATAATCCAATGAGAATATTCCATTTCGTTCCACAATAATATGCCTACCGAGTCCATGTTGATCATCCCAGGTAAAATGCTGCTAAGTAGTGACTGGGCCCTATGGGCTATAACATGGCACCTACTTTTCAATGTTGGATCCAAGGAGTGTATACATGGAATTCTTTAATACTACATGAGGGATCATATGGTTTCATACTAGTCATCTAATAATATACAAGGATCGGGATCTAGGTGGGACCCAACCTAAGTAATTATCATCCTTGAATCAGAATGGGGTTCTCAAGTGCTCAAGGCATTCCCCCATAAGAATATAAAGTGATCTTGAGTTAGGAAACTCTTATTTAATAATTAATTCACATTATATTCCATTTGGTTCAGTACTTTCCTTTCATTATTGTGTCAAGGACAAGTATCATGCAAGCCTTTAATCAATTCATAATTAATCAATAATTCCATTCGGTTCAAACCTTGCCTTTCATTGGTGTGAAAAGTCCAAGTAGCATGAAACCCTTATTAAATCCATTTGAGGAATTTTTAATCATCAAGGTTTCCTTATCTACCTTACATTAACATGTTAAGGGGTTATATGGACATGAAACCTATTATTAATTTTCAATTAATATGTCCAAGTCTTAGTCGTACTCATACTTTCCAATTTATCACTTAAATCAATTAATTACATTTAAGAACTTTCCCTATGTGGGTCAGGTGGGAGTGACATGGTACTTTCCATTCACCATTACATGATTCAATAATAATTTATTATATGGATGCTTACTATTATTAATGTGGTCAAGCTTGAGCACACCCAAACGATGGCTCAAAAGTGTCAAAACACTAAAACGAAAATTATGGCATATCACCCTACATGGTCTATTGGGAATTGTGGGTGTAACCACCAACAATTAATAACATATTTGGAAAGATCATAACCATGTTATTATAATGAATATAACCATGTAATGTAGATTTAATAAACAGCACCTGATGAAATCGATAGGCCCCACACGATAATTTCAAAATCAACAAACTTGAGGGATGAGTTGTAGACCACCCACCTTAGCCTCATATGATTATCCTCTTATAGTATTAGGCTCTAATTTGGCTTGGAATGGAGTAGATATAAGAAAATAGTTAAAACTCTCACACGTTGATAACTAGATCGAGAGAAAGAGAGACGATGAATGGCCAAAAAGTACTCAAGTACTTACTGTTGTGCATCTAACGTGATGAATTGAAGCTCGATTGGATACCAGATGAATGAGATCTCTTTATCCCAATATTAGGACTTCAAAATGATTCAAAATTAGAGGAATGGAGGCCAATTCTGCTAGAAATTGGATTAGGGAGGGAGGAATATCATAATTAGATCATTAGGAGAAAATTGTAATATTACCCAAAAATTAGCCTGTTCACAGTTCATTTGCATGGTTTTCCAAACTATGTGCAAACCCTGCATGACTACCTAGGGAAAAGGGGAACTCTCATGGTTAGGACACATGGTTAGTGAAACTATGCACCAACCATGCAATATGGATCTACCTGAAAATTCTTACCTTCCACATGGTTAGATCTAACCATGTACCCTACTAGCATGGTTTACTCTAACCATGCGACAGGGCCAGTTTTCCCAAAAAAATGGGTTTCGGGATTTGAACAAGCCTCGGTCACCCCTGAGACCTTTCTTAACTCATTAGGAATCCATATTTGATCCAGAATAAGAGTTATACTAAAATTTTAAGGATCCATACCTGAGTGAAAACTGGGTTCTTACATTCTTCATATTAAAATTTTATTATTATCACCATCATCACTTTTTATTAAATAAAGGGGTAAAGTTATGGTGGATTATAAAAATGAATTCCAAGGAAGTCATAATGCACAAATCACTTATAGAAATCTGGGAGATACCCAATATTAGAAAATAACTTTAGATCCCCAATAAACCTTCCCATGGAAGAAAAATAATTAGTAAAATAATTTACATCTCTCTAAGTATGGATAGAGGATGTTTTTTGTGAGGAAAGGATAAATATGGATGAATAAGGTGGATAATTAATACACCAAAACATTATAGTCATGTCAAACTCAATGCACTAGAGATTAAATCCTTCCTTAACATAGAATTAGATCAAAAATGAAAGAGACCTTCACTTTCATGAGTATGTATTTTATAGACTAAAACATTCTATAAATATAAACAAGATAAAACTGATTTGATTATGAACAAAAACACTTACAATGGTTCTATTAACTCATAATCAATCAATATTCATTTTTATACAATGACAAATCATATACTATCTTTTCAAACATCTTTGGAAAAAGGCATTCTTATAATGGGAATGTGGAAGACCACATTAGTTTCTCTAAGAAATACCATCATTCACCATCAAAAATGAACCCTCTAGGTTTGAAACAACCTCTAGAAACTTTCATAATAAAATTTTAGGGATATATGAATGGAGACTAAGAGAAACCACATTATGAAACAACTATAATTTCTCTATAATTACTTCTTATTAAAAGTTAATTTCAAGTAAAAATATGTTAAAAAAGATATGTGTTTTTTTATTTATCAAAAAAATTATTTTAAAGATTCTATTTTAATTTTGACTCAAAATTATCTCACTTTTTGTTCATCACAAAAAAATTATATAAAAAATAATAAACCATAAATGTATAAATCTGATTGAAAACTACCAATTAACTCATACTCATTATTCTTACCATTATCTAGAATCTGTCTCTCTATTATAAAAATTAATTTAGTTTTGAGGACTAATCATATTTACAATTATCCTCATTTATAATTTCTAAAAATAAAGATAGTTTTAAACCTAATATAAAAATATAAAAAATTAAATATAAGAAAAAAAGGATCTCAAGGTTTTTGTTTCTTTTCTATATTTTCTCTAAATTTTATGAGGATATTATACTGATTTTCCATTTCTTTATTCTTCTTTTAATCTTGTTTAAATTGATTTAATTATTATCATTTCACTTTCTAATCTTCTTTGTAACCTAAGTATCCTCGTGGTAATATTGACTAAAATAAATAGTTATTTCTATATCTATATTTTTTATTAACTATATTTCTATGGGTTTTTTTATTTTAAGTAATTGAATGGAAACTATCATTCTACTGTTGTATAATGTTGATATTTGAGAATATTTTTGGAAGTAAAAAACACTATTTTAAATATCCTTCCATGATCCTATTTTTAACGGATTATCATTTTTTAATTTGTTTTAAATTTAAGAAAATATCAACCTTTATAAATTCATCCAAAATTACTTTCTTTGGGGGAAATAGAAGATAATTTAAAAAACTTTCTTTTACAATCTTATCTACCTTAGAAAGAAAAATTTTGGGGGATGGTGAATTTCTCTTGATTCTACCTTCTCTGGAAATTCATTTATAGTTATAACTTATTCATCCTTATTTCCTTATTTTTATAGAGTTTATTTGGAAGTATATTTCTCTATATATTACTTAATTGGTAAAAAAAAGTTCCAAACTCTGAGTAAAAAAATATAATACGAAAATCTTCAATTTGTACTTATTTTGGATTATATTATTATAAAATTTATTATAAATATGATACTTCCAATATATTTTTGGTGGGGTATATGATTGTCCTTTATATTTTTGAAACATACGTATTGGATTTTATAAGTTATCTATTGATAAAGTATCTTCTTTTTCAATTTTATTTTCATGAAGTAGAGCTAATTCATAATATGAATCAAATAAAGTAGTGATATTTACTTTTTAAATCATTTGTTTTTATTTCCTAGTCAAATAAATGAACCTAAGATTTTCCTTTTGTAAGTCCACAATAGTAGGTTCCTATTACATTGATTCTCTAAATTGGATTGGTGGAAGAATAACCCTCTCAACTTATTAAACTTTATAGATTATGACTTCTTTCTTTCTCTCGCCTCTTCTTACTTTTCACTAAACTCTTCGATAAATTTATAAGCATTGTGTTTATCAAATATAGGTCTACCTTTGTCTTTTTCAACTTTTTCTTCTATAAGAATTTGGTATGGATGGAATGTTATGTCACCTCCTTCCTATTTCTACAAGATCCATTAGGATCAACCCTGATATAAACTATTTTAAACATTCTCAATTTTTAATAAATATTTTTTTCCTCTCTTCCATTTAAGGGTTTAAATTGTTCTTCTTCAACTTAATCATCTGATAGACTAAAATAAACCTCATTCTAAGAAGTTTAAATAAATAAAATTATAGAATATTCATATTTTTTATTTTATTATATATAAGTTGATACTTGCCAATTTTTATCAACAAACTATTTAGCTATCATACACCTATTTCATTTTTTCAATAGTTTCTTCATTGATCAGATTGTTAACCATATGTCATAGATTTACCAGGTTGATATTTTTCATCCATGATCATCCTTAAAATAACTCTATTTATTACATATAAGTAGGGAGGAATTTTGATTTTAAAAGTTTTGTAATGTATAGATTTGATATAATCCCGAATAAATAGAACTATAGTGGATTATTAATATAAACATGATAATATAAAATGTAAATATCTTGAACATTGATAGTGATAATATGACCCTTCTCTGTCATAAGAATATTTAAAATCACTTAAACAAAATCATCAGTTAAAACTTATCTTTAGACAAGAAAATTATAAAATTGAATTCATCTTTATTAAATAGACTATATTTTCTTGGAATCTTATAATATGGATGAAGGAAAAGCTCATAAGGAGAATGTTTTTATCCCAAAGTTCTCCATATATAAAATAATGGAGTAAATGATTGATGATATTCTTGGATGTCTTTGAGATTCAACCAATAATCCATGTATTTTAATAACCAAAATAAATTTCATGAAAACTGTTGACATGAAGAAAAACAACATTATCAAAAAGTGGAAGCCCATGATGAAGTGGGTTGTGAAGTCCATGTGTGAGAAACAATATATATCCCGAAATAAGACAGATCACTTGTCTAGGGGGAGGAATGAGTATAAAGATGAATATAAATAATTTTATTTGGATGATAGTGACCAAAAAAATGTTGAGAAAATGATAATGAGCTCCATCGCTGGTGAAATTTCATGTGAAACCCAAAAAAAAACAGAATTTATTTTTTCAGTAGAAATGAATTCATTCATGGAATTACTACATTCTCATGGGTGATAAAAAAAGAATTAAATATTTGGATGAGAGAAATAATGTAGGATATTTCCCAATTACTTTCCCACGTGAATTAAAGTATGAACCTATATGAAAACAATTCTAAAAAGAAATATATAAAATTTGGATAGTTTTCAACGTATACAAACAAATGAAGATTAAATGTATATTTTTGGAATTTTGATATTTTCAACTGATTTTCCTGTTATTATTAAAACTCTATTTTAATAAGAGGATCCAAGTATATATGTATCAAGGGGGATACACCATATTATGTGGAATCATGTCAAGAAACAAGTGAAGTAAAGAATTTATAATCCAACTAATGGAATGGGGAGTTCTTACAAAAGATATGATCATTGTAATGAAGGCACCATCCATCCATATACAAACGTTGATCTTAAAAAATTGGTGTGATTAGTGAATAATGATATTAAAGATAATATTTCAAGTAGCTATCCATTTATTGTAAATGGGGTACATTATATATCGATCTTCCAAATGAGAAAGTGTGATTAGAAGGTTATATTCAACCATTGATTCATCCAAGGTGATGAGTCATGACTCAATACCCTTCCCTCATATAACATTTTTATTATGTTTTCATAGGGTCGGATACAAGGATTCATAAATCCAAATATTCATATTAATCTAAAGGAGTGGGTTTTATAATGAACAATCTAAGGAGATAATAAAATGATCGAGAGTTTAGTGATTTTTTTAAACATTATTGTAAGTTATTTCATGTAATATCAAAATGCATAAATAAATTTCTAGTTATCACATTTTGAAAACAAATCCAAAGGTGGAGACTAAATACCCCATGACTTCTATGTTGGATTTATTACTAATGTAGAATGGAGATCCTATATTATAAAGGAGGAAGAAGAAGAAGGAAATGGTTCACTAAACATAACCATCATTAGATAATGAATAATACTTACATATGATAAGGAAGTGAATGGATTAATAAAGGTCATGAGATTTAAGATCAATCCATGATCATGATATATTCCCACATTAGATATCCATAATATAATAAGATCCAATAGATAATCATACTCCATGAGAATATCCAAATAGATATTTCATGATACATACAAGGCCTCACACACCAAGTATTGTAGATTCCTAAAAAACTCTAAATATTGTTATTTTTTTCATGTGATCCTCCAATTGAGAGTATTCCATGTGTAAAATCACTTGATAAAATTAGTAAAGAACTATATAATACATTCACATCATGGTAATATAATTTAAATATATTTAATATAATTTATAAGGAATGGTGTACATTATAGGTGCACCACAAGTTAAATGAAAACATAAATGCATAATTGGTGCTTGGAGGAGTTTAAGAAAACTTATATTTATATTTAATGTATTTTTGGATTGTTTTTCTAAACATAAGTTTTTCTATGATGGTAGGAAAACATATTACACATCTAATATAAAAAAATGCATGATTCTATACTCTGAGGGATATTTAAACTCTAAGGAATTTCTTAAAGGAAGAATCTTGAGGTTGGATCATAGTTATAAGTAGAGTACACTTAAACAAGGTATTCACTTTTTCTCATAGAAATATGAATAGGTTACCTACATTAGAAAGATTTTGTGGTAGATTAGTAAGTACATAATATTGAAAGTGAATAAACACAACATATTTGTATCACATTACATATAGAAGTATGTGATTCAATAAGAAAATTCCATGAGAACTTCATGTAAGAATAAATAAATAATAAAGAGAAATGAAAGATTGTAATAACTATAGTTTGAATATATCTGTACATGAAGTGAAGGTAATCAATGCACATCAGTTAGAGGTCATTTTAGGAAGTGTCTTCCATTCCATGATGTTTATAGAATATCATCATGATATCATTAATGAGGAAGTAAATATTACATGTTATGTATAGAGAGATATTAAAAACATTTATTTGAGGTGTATTTGTGTTTCTATAAAAATTGGAAGGTGTGAGATCTCAAATTAAGAATAATGTTTTATAATGAAAAAAAATTAGAGTATCATCTTCCATTTAGGTGGAAATATTCAATTTTTAAGGTACCATTGATGATAATAGATATTTGGAGTATATATAAAGAAATTTTGAAATATTAAATATATTTACAATTCAAGTTAAACCACATTAATGATAAGCATGAATCTAAAGATATCAATATATTAATTTTTTAGTCATAAATAGTTCATCATGCAGAGAATGAAACAAAATAGATATGATTCTTTGGATAAAAACCTATCAACTAATGATGGATTATTATTAAGAATTGTTTTTAAATTAATTATAATTTTTTAAAACATTTATAATAAGTTTTGATATAATTAGAGGCCTAAAATTTATATCTCCTACTATTTGATATTCAAAAATCACTACAACAAAGCAAGAAAAATTACATATCGTCAGTTATATGGATTGTTTGTTAATCAAAATAGAATATTAAGGTATATTGATGATCTAATGAATATTATTTTATGAAATTATATTCATATTGATATTTTAATCAAATTATTTAGAGTATTGTGTCAAATTTCATGACCAAAACATATTTTTGTCTAGTAATAATAAGATTACATATTACATATTATGAATTAACTAGTTTTACAAACCATGAAGGAGGCTGACTAAGGTTTTCATTAAAAATAATCAATGTTTTTAAAAAATAGATTTCTATAGAATTATAAATCATGGAAATAAACTTTATATAAAAGAGGCAATGTTTAAAATACAATAACCTTCTAGAAATCATGAAAACTCGTTTCTAAGTGATATATGTGGTAAATAGTAGGCATGTGTTGGTGGTTATTGTCCCCTAGATCCTTGAACTATGCTAGGGAAATTTTGGGATGTGTTTATATAATATTTTTATATAAGGTAAAATAGTTGGGTTTTCAATAATATAAATAGATATTCTAGAGAAATAAGAGATAATTTTATTGAAATTTTACCCTGCCCAAAGAAAAGAATAACTTTATGGAGTAGGTCATCAAGTCACTATTTTTTATTAAAGTTTATTTTTCATTGATTTCTAAAGACTCCGCACTCACTAAAGGTTTTTTAATAATCAATGGTGTATTTTGAAGGACTAAGCTTGTGTTTAGACTATTAAATATCATTACACAAATAGATATTATACGAAGAGATCCATTTTCAACATCTTATCATGAATATTCTATTTATTGTGAATAAATGCTTCATTAAGTGATTTTGATTATATTGAATAATATCTTACCCGCAAAAAAAAATAATATGGATTCTCATTTTTAGTGTTTTAGGATCTATCATTTACATGGTGTACTAATTCATGAGAATGGAGGTTTAATTAAAGGATCATATTAGTACTATTTTAGTTACGGATTTTGATGAGATTGAGTACATGGTCATTTCTACATAAGAAGAATACTTTGTAAAACTCTAAAAAATACATGAGAATGTATTTCTCATTATGGATGTAATTACCCAACCCCAGTTACCTAGAGTTAATGCATTATTACATAATATTGGAATGATACGAGGAAATAATGTCTCGAAATACCAATATGTTTAGTAGCCTTGGAAATACTAGATACATTCATAAGTTTTACATTAAATTATAAAATGAAAAACTACAAAAACATTATTTCCATAGACCAAACACATATCCCCTCAGACTATCCCTGTAGGTCAGTCATAAAATACTTCTTCACATCCTAGGAAAAATAAAACATAGAAAGTGGTGAGCTCATATGCTCAATAAATATAACAATATAGCGGAAACTTTCATAAATAAGAATAAAAATTTAAGGAAATGTATAATACTAAAACAAAAGCCTTTTAAAATTGAACTTCAGCATAATATGTAAAATATAAAAGCAAATAATCCCATTTACTTATTCAAATGGATATTCTACTAGTCAAATAATCACATGCAACATCAATAACCACTTTCATAATGATGGAATGCATAATTACAAACTTCATAACCATATAGTCAAGGCCTTGTGCCAAGACTAAAAATAAGATTTTGTCAAGGCCTTATGCCAAGACACTAGTTTGACTCATGAGACCTACTAATGCATTGAGGAGCTATAGAGGGCTCCACCCATAACATACTAAGTCGAATACATTCCTCAAATGAAGAGGTTTAAACATAACATAAACATTCGTATTAAAACTAGAATACGAGATGTCAATACATTATCCATAAACCATGAATGGTGTAAAAATAACACATCCACATTCAAACATATCGCAAAACCTTCAATAAAATATGTAATTTTGTATCATAATAAATCAACTTCAAATAAGCATAAAATCCATCAAAGGATATTGACATAGATGAAATCAAATCCTTTTTTAGAGAAATGTATCTTTCTATTTTGAAATCATTTAAAATTAATATAATTATAAAAGAAATCATTTATTTTGGAAATATTCTTATAAGCTTGTAAGGGAAGCTTTGATGATGTTATAACAGCGGAAAATAGCCTCACCCACCATATAAGATAAAAAAACATTCTTACCTTAATTTTGTCGAAAAGGTTATAAAGTACCTTGTTTGGAAAATGACGGAAAAATTACTTTCAGAATATATAAGGTAAAATAGGGGTATAAATGAATTTATCCAATTGTCTATTAAATAGTAAAAATGTTGTGAAATAAATTTTTAAGAAGCATGGATGTGGATGATAAAGAGTTCCCGATAGATAATTACGTATAAAAAAACTCGGATAATGAAGAGATTGTGAAATTAACCCTTACCTTGTTCTTTTCCTTGGTAGAGGGTAGGTTAACCTCATTTACAATGGGGAAATTATTTTTATTAAATTATAAAAGAACCATACACATTAATATGATATCATATATGATCTTCTAATATTTCTTTGTTAATGATATTTATGTAGTATCATCGTTTTGGGTGTTAACTGATTCGTTTTCCTTTATATTATTTTTTACGTAAGTAATGTTTGTTGTGGATATAATGTATCTTATTCATATTCATAACAATATTAATTCTTTAAAAATTATTTTTAATCATAAAATGAAAATTATTCTTGAATGGATACGATGGGGAATGAATCTCCTCGCGTTCGTGGAGGCGGTAATCTGTACGTACGCACGAGCAACAATATCATTATTTTAATATTAAAATAATATATAATTGGAGGTTATATCTTATATAAATAATAATTATCATGTTATATTTATCATATACATCAATTATACATTATTATTATACTTATCCAAATAATAATGTATTGAATAACAACTACACCACGATGTGGAGACGGTAAGTCGTACGTATGCTCTTATGGTGACGTGTCATTAAAGGGATGGATAGAATAGTGAATATGGTTGTACCATATTTATAATAAAATCATATTATATATAATACATTGGATTTATTATTTTAGAATGGAAACAACAAAGAAAGAGGAAGTTGAATAATAAAGAAACTTGAAAGAGGTGATGAAATATTTACCTCTTCTTCGAGTTATTCCTTTCGATTTGATCAAAATGGCTACTTAGTTTGGATTTCTGACTAAAGTAAGTCCTCTAGGATTAAGGTAGGATAGTTTAGAGGATATTTGGGTAGGTTTTGGCCGATCCAAATGGCATTGAAGGTGTGAATTTGATATAAGGGGAAGTTCACTTTTATAAGAGGGGTGAGGGGCACCTTAGGTAAAGATTGAAATATTATTTTATAATAAACTCAATTTCTGTTTATAATGTCTCCAAAATGATTTATTTAGAGTATAAGGTGGTTATGGGTCGAAAACCACTCAACCAATTGGTTTTAGACAGGTTTGGGTCACTATATTAACCTTATCTTCTAGATTTAACTCTTAGTTAATTAGATTGACATTTACCATGTCTCTTTGTATTTTTATATTATATGGTTAATAAAAATACTATAAACTTAAAATAGAACATCAAGTAGTTCATTAATGACATATATAATAATATTTAAGGCCTTTTTCCAAACCTTAGATTTTTTGGAATAGAATATCAATTAATAATATATTATTTGTTTTAAAAACTCTTTTGTTTCAATTTTGGCACTATTTGCTATTTTGTTTTTGTTAAATTCCTAACAGAATTATTACTTCAAAAAAAATTCATTTAATCAATACCAACATGTCACATTAACCTAGAAATTTTTTTTATGGCCACAAAACCTTTAAATTATATTTATTTTAACATCTATAATACCATTTATTTAATTCCATCATTAATAAGGAAAATACTGTATCATCATTGTGTCGTAAATAAATTTAATTATTCAATGTATAAAAATTATAAATAAAATTATATTATATAGGGAATATTTTTAATTTTCTAATGAATATTTATAGTTAAAGAGATAACATATATAACCCTATTTATAAATTGTTTTACTAAAAGATATATGCTTATGTCATTTTTGTATTTACTTTAACTTAATTAATATAAAGTGTCATTATCACTTACAAGTGGCTCCATGGAGTTCCAAAATCGAAAAAAGGATGCCCATGGTTGGAAATGTATCAGCCAATAGGGTTAGAACACGTGTTAGGGTAATTTAATATTATTATAATATTATTTTGTTACCCTTATTTACTGGACTTACCCATGGTAAATAAAATATTTACCAAAGTAATTATTCAAAAATCCTAAAAATAAAATTTGCCTATTTACACAATTTGGACCTCCTGATTCTAAATATGGAATCCATTTTTTAAAATTCAAAACTTATAAGTGGCATAAATTAATTTAAAATTAATTCCCATTGTCAAAACAAAATGTGTGTTTTTAAGAAATAATAACTATCAAAAGATTGACACTTGTGTATGTACAGTTTAAATGTGAAATTACGTCCAATTACCAACATTGGATTAAATGGTAAAAATATAATCTAATTATAATTAAAAACTACTCAATAGTATAATTTAGTACAATAAATTATTTTGAATAAAAAATTTGGTTTTAATTAAAATTTAGTATCTTTCATTATTCATCAAAAAGTGAATGTTTTCAGAAAAATACAAAAAATTCACCCTAAGCTAATTTTGATATTTTGAACCCAAAAATGAAATCCATTTTGAAATATAAAACTGATAAAATTTTAATAAGTGGGTATTACTATTCATAACGGCTTGTTTGATTGGTCGCAATGTGTTAGAATCTTGAAGTTGTGTACAATGCAAGATATTGTATTATTCAAATGGAAACATAATGTGGAAGCTTGGGGTGTTACAGTCTCCCCTACTTTAAATAATTTCATCCTTGAAATTTCTTGAATATTACTGCATAAAAAGATTTTGTGGTTCTTCATTATAAGTTCCTCGAGTTCCCACGTTGCCTCTTCCATCATATGGTTTCTCCATATAACTTTTACCAGATGAGTCGTCTGGTTTCTCAACACTTTTTCTCTTGTATTAAGAACCTTGACAGGGTCTTCACAATAAGGTAGATCGGGTTCCAGTTCTAATTCATCATAGGTAAGTACATGCATTAGGTCGGGCATGTGTTTTCTCAACAGTGATACGTGGAACACATCATGAACTTTGGAGAGACTTGGAGGCATTGCCAAATGGTAAGCTACAACCCCAATTCATTCTAGAATTTTGTAAGTTCTGATGTACCTGGGACTTAATTTACCCTTCTTACCAAAACTTATAACACCCTTCCATGGAAATACCTTCAAGAAAACAAGATCTCCTACCTGAACTTCCAAATCCTTCCTTCGGTTATCGGTATAGCTCTTCTGCCTACTTTGAGCTACTTTGATGTGGGTTTGGATTACCTTCACCTTTTCCATTATTTCCTCGACAAGTTCTGGGCCTACGAGTTTTCTTTCACCAACATCATCCCAATAGGTTGGTGTGCGACATCTCTTTCAGTATAACGCTTCATATGGTGCCATCTGAATACTTGAATGGAAGCTATTATTATAGGAAAATTCTACCATAGGTAAATATTGATCACACATACCTTGAAAGTCAAGTGAGCAAGATCTCAACATGTCTTCTAAGTTTTGAATAGTCCGTTCTGATTTTCTATCAGTTTGAGGGTGGTAGGCAGTGCTCAAACAAAGTTCATTATCCAGGGCTTTCTGAAGACTTTTCCAGAATCTTGATGTAAAATAGGGATCACGATCAGAAACAATTGATAGGGGTACTCCATGAAGTCTTAAAACTTCATTAATATATAGTCTTTCTAAACGTTCAAGTGGTAAATCTTCTCTTATAGTAAGAAAATGTGTTGACTTGGCAAGATGATCAACAATGACCCATATTGCATCATTCCTTCTATGAGTCCTTGGTAGCCCCATGAAAATGTCCATTGTAATATTATCCCATTTCCATTCGGGTATGGGAAGAGGTTGCATGACTCCTCCAAGCTATTTCCTTCCAGCTTTTACTTCTTGACAAACCATACATCTTGACCCAAAATCAGCTATCTCCCTCTTCATGTTGTCCCACCAAAAATGTTCCTTCAAGTCACTATACATCTTGGTGCTCCTAGGGTGTATAGAGAAATTAGAGCTATGAGCATCATCCAAAAAATCTCTTTTTAGATCAGGTATATTGGGAACACAAAGTCTCTTCCCAAATTTTAAAATCCAAGATTCATATACGAAGTCACTCAATCCCCCATCATTCAAAGCTTTAATCTTCTTTATAAACTCATCATCATTAGCCTGAGAACTTTTTATCCTTTCTAGTAAAGATGGTTTGGCAACCATTTGAAAAATCATTGATGTTTCAACTTCCATGGTCATTCCCATATCCATCTTTACTAGATCCATGTTTATAGAATCCTTTTCAACTCTCATCTTGTTCAAAACTCTATGATCCTTTCTACTCAAAGCATCTACCACCTTATCTTCCTTCCCCGGGTGGTAGTGTATAGTGAAATCATAATCCTTGAGTAGTTCAAGCCATCACCTTTGCCTCATGTTGAGTTCTTTTTGAGAGAAAATATACTTCAAACTCTTGTGATCAGTATAAATCTCACATTTTCACCATATAGATACTGTCTCCATATATTTAAAGAAAATATTACAGCTGATAACTCAAAATCATAAGTAGTATAGTTTTTTTCATGAACTTTTAGCTGTCATGATGTATAGGAAATAACCCTATCATTCTGCATAAGGACACAACCAAGTCCTTTCTTTGAAGCATCACTATAAATAACAAACCCATCATTCCCCGATGGTAGAGTCAATATAAGGGCATTGAATAATATTCTCTTCAATTCTCTAAATTATTCATCACACTCTTTTGTCCAAAAAAAATTTAACCCCTTTACATGTGAGCTTGGTAAATGGTTTTCCCAATCGGGCAAAATTCTGGACTAAACATCTACAATAACCTGAAAACCCAATAAAACTGCGTACCTCTGTCATACTCATCATTGTTGGCCATTCTTGAATTGCCTTGGTCTTTGAAGGATCAATAGATATTCCATTCTTAGAGACGATATGGCCAAGAAAAGAAATCTCTTGAAGCCAGAATTCACACTTTCCAAAGTTCCCATATAATTTATTTCTTCTAAGAGTCTTCAAAATAATGCACAGGTGATTTTCATGATCTTCGTAGATTTTGGAGTATACCAAGATATCATCAATAAATACCACTTCAAATTCATCAAGATATTCCTTGAAAACCCAATTCATTATTTCCATGAAAACAGAGGGTGCATTAGTCAGCCCAAAAGGCATTACTGTAATCTCGTAATGCCCATACCTGGTTCGAAATGCTATTTTTGGAATGTATTCCTTCTTCATGCACAACTGATGGTATCCAGATCGAAGGTAAATCTTTGAAAAATATTGAGCTCCATGAAGTTGGTCAAATTAATCATCAATGCGAGGAAGGGAATACTTGTTCTTTATTGTTATAGCATTGATCTCCCTATAGTCAATGAATAACCTCATAGATCCATCTTTCTTCTTAACAAAAAGGATGAGGGCTCCCCATGGAGAAACACTAGGGTGAATAAATCCCTTATTACTCAATTCCTATAGTTGTTTCTTTAGTTCTACTAATTCCACAATGGCCATTATCTAAGGGGTCTTCGATATGGGCCTTGAATGAGGAATTAAATCAATGGAAAACTCAATTTCTCATTCTGGAGAATGTGCAGGTAAATTCTCTAGAAATACATCAACATACTCTTGCACAATAGGTACATCCTCTATTTGAACATTCTTTTCCTCATCCATAGTTATTTCATTCTCTTCCTCCCCAATAATTGAATTTAGTTGAGCTACTCGGGGTGGATCTAGATAAGAATCAGGTGGTGACGATTCTGCTCTAAAGATAAGGTGTCCTTATCACCATCATAAATAGTAACCTCCTTCTTCTTATAATAAATTTTTGCATCATGGTTCGAAAGCCAATCCATATTGAGTATTATATCAAATTCAATCATGGTTATGATGATGATATTAGTAGATAAAGAACATTTATATGCCCTGATGGGGACTAATTCACAAAACTTTGTTGTAATGATACTTCCCTTAGGATTTTTGACTGAAAACTCCCCTATTAAATCAAATTGGAAATATCTAATTTTATTATCAAACTGGGAAGATATAAAACAATGTGATGATCCAGAATCAAATAAAGCATTTTATAAACTTGAGGAAAACATTAAATTACCAGCCACCACGTCTTTCAGAGCTTCAACCTCAATAGTAGTGATAGCATAAGCTTGGCCTTGATCCCTTGGCCTTTTATAAGGTAAGTTTCATTGAATCATAGGAATTGATTTACATAAAGCCCCATTTCTCTACAATTGTATCATTTAACATTGAAAGCCTCTTTCTTCCCCTTGCAATTACGATCTTGGTGGCCTTTTTCACCACACTTGTAATAGACTCCCATTCCTTTTAGGAAAGTACCAGGGTGTTTCTTCCCACATTTACTACAGGATGGATATTAAAATTTTCCCTTCTTCCCCTTAGTTCCATTTCCAGAGTGTTCAGAAGATCTCTTCTTCTCTTTCTTTTCTTTAAAGTCATAAGACTTAGAGAATTCCTTTTATGTCTTGATAGCACATGAGACAATATCTTTGTACAAAGAGAAGGATTGTGAGACTAATGCTCGATAGAGAAATGGTTTTAATACATTAAAGAAATGATCAATATTACTTCATGGGTTACATATATAATCTTCAACATGCCTTGCTAACCTTGTAAAGTTAGCTTCGTACATTGCGACATTCTCATCCTCCTTTTGCCTCAGACTCAAAAATTGTCTTTCTGTATCCACTCGATGGTCATGAGGAAAGTATTTTTCTAATAAAATCACTTTAAACTCCCTATATTCTATATTTGATACTTCATCATCTTCCTTTGTTTTTTGAATCAATGACCACCATTGATCAGCATCTCCAGTGAGGTGGTAAACTGCCATGAAATTTTTTTCCTTTTCACTACTCTCCAAGGAGTGGAATATTTTCTCTAAGTAATTTATCTATTTCTCAGCTACTAATGTATTTTTACTCCCATTGATTTTTTTTGTTTTTTTTTCTCATGAAGCGATCTCACCTTGATCCTCCACGTTTTGGATCAGGGTGCTCCATACGGGTAAGGTTATTATTCATAACCTAAGTGAGTTGTCCCAGTCTGGTGATAAGCTGATCAGCACCAGTTGCTTCACCAGCTCCACTATAATTATATTTAGTAGGATGGAAATCCCTACATGGATTGCGTGCATTGATACGGTTCCCATTCCTTCCACTAGGCGCCATTTCTAAACAATGGCATAAACTAGATTAGTTTATGAATCGAAATATATAATTCCAAACTAGTAAAACACTTAACAGAAACAAAATAGTTTTTGGATATAATCCTTAATCAAAAAATATTTTCTTTGTAGAAGTAAATACTCATAAACCCTTCATAATTATATGTAAAGAAAATGAGAATTTTCCAAAGCATATCCCCCGAGGGTTCTGTAACCAAGAGTGCAGCTAGGCCCATTGTCGTGCGTCAGTTCCCATTCAAGTCTAGCTCAAAG
Organism: Viscum album; assembly: GCA_963277665.1. Lineage (NCBI taxonomy): Eukaryota > Viridiplantae > Streptophyta > Magnoliopsida > Santalales > Viscaceae > Viscum > Viscum album. The sequence continues at coordinate 743,716,191 of OY728125.1, forward strand.
TGGTGTTTTGGGGTTTTACCCCTAGGTATGTTTGTGCCAGATCCACCTCTACCTTCTCATATACAGACAGGGATTTATTTCTTGTAAAACACACAAAATCCCTATAATACAAAAATTCTAGGAAGTTCTTCTATACTAATCCTCAAAGTCTATCTTAGGGTAATGTGATCTAATTAGAGTTTATCTAAATCTATATTTCAAGGTTTGTACTAAAATTACTCTGATACCAACTGTAATACCCTGACCCCAGTTACCTAGAATCGGTGCATTATTACATAACATTGGCATGATACAAGGAAATCATGTCCTGAAAGACCGATCTATTTACTAGCCTTGGAAATACCAGATACATTCATAAGTTTTACATTACATTATAAAATGAAAAACTACAACAAAATTATTTCCATAGTCCACATTCATATCCCCTCAGACTATCTCATTAAGTTAGTCATAAAACACTTCTTCACATCCTATGAAAAAAAAATATAGAAAGGGGTGATCTCAGATGCTCAGTAAAGATAAAAATATAGCAGAAACTTTCATAAATAAACATAAGCATTTAAGGCAATGTATAAGACTAAAACAAAATTCTTATAAACTTGAACTTCAGAATAATATGGAAAAGATAAAATCAAATAATTCCATTTAATTATTCACATGGATATTCTACTAGTCGAATAATCACATGCTATATCAATAGCCACTTTGATAATGATGGAATGCATAATGCCAAACCTCATAACCACATAGTCAAGGCATTGTGCCAAGACTGCAAATAAAATTTTATCAAGGCCTTGTGCTAAGACACTAGTTTGTATCATGAGACCTACCGATGCATCGAGAAGCTATAGATGGCTCCACCTGTCACATACTAAGTCGAATGCATTCCTCATATGAAAAGGTTTAAACATAACATAAACATTTGTATTAAAACTAGAATACGAGATGTCAATACTTTATCCATAAACCATTAATGGTGTAAAAATAACACATACAGAGTCAAACATATCACAAAACCTTAAATACAATATGGAAGTTTTTTATAATAATAAATCAACTTCAAATAATCTTAAAATCCATCAAAGGATGTTGACATAGATGAAATAAAAACCTTTTTTAGAGAAATATCGCTTTCTATTTTGAAATAATTTAAAATTAATATAATTATAAAAGAAGGCATTTATTTTTGAAATATTCTTATAATACTGTAAGCGAAGCTTTGATGATGTTATAATGGCGGAAAATAGCCGCACCCACCGTATAAGTTAAAAAAACATTCTTACCTTAATTTTGTCGAAAAGGTCATAAAGTACCATGTTTGGAAAATGAAGGAAAGATTCCTTTCAGAACATATAAGGTCATATAAGGGTATAAATGACTTTAAACCATTTTCTAGTAAATATTAAAAAAAATTAAATACATTTTTAAGAATCATTGATGTGGATGATAAAGAGGTCCCAGTAGATGAGTACGTATAAACAACCTCGGACAATGAAGAGATTGTGAAATTAACCCTTGCCTTGTTCTTTTCCTTTTTATAGGGTTGGTTAACCTCCTATATAATTGTTAAATCAATGTAATTAAATTATACAAGAACCATATACAATAATATGATATCATATATGATCTTCTAATATTTCTTTGTTAATGATATTTCAGTAGTATCATAGTTTCGGGTGTTAACTGATTCGTTTTCCTTTATAGGATTTGTTACATAAGTAATGATTGTTGTGGATATGATGTATATTTTTCATATTTAGAATGATATTAAGTCTTTAAAAATTATTTTTAATCATCAAATGAAAATTATTCTTGAATGGATAGGATGAGGAATGAATCTCATCGCATTTGTGGAGACGGTAATCCGTACGTACACACGAGCGACAATATCATTATTTTGATATTAAAATAATATATAATTGGATGTTATATCATATATAAAGAATAATTTTAATTTTATATTTATTATTTAAATCAATTATACATAATTATTTTACCCATCCAAATAATAATGTATTAAATAACAACTACACCACGACGTAGAGACGGTAAGTCGTACGTACGCACGTATGGTGACATGTCATTCAAAGGATGGATAGAATAATGAATATGGTTGTACCATATTTATAATAACATCATAATATATATAATATACTGGAGTTTTTATTTTATAATATAAGAAACAAAGAAAGAGGAATTGGAAGAAGAAAGGAACTTGAAAGAGGTGATGAAATATTTACCTCTTCTTGGGGTTCTTTCTTTTGATTTGTTAAAAAGGTCACATTAGGATTGCTTTCTGAATAAATTAAGGAATCTAGGATGAATTTAGGATAGTTGAGAGGATATTTGGGTAGGGTTTGGTCGATAAAAATTACTTTTAAGGTGTGAATTTGAGAGAAGGGGAAGTGACCTTTTATAAGAGAGGTGAGGGGAACCTTAAGAAAAGATTGAAATATTATTTTATAATGAACTCATTTTCGGTTTCTAAGGGCTCCAAAATGATTTATGTCTAATATTAGGTGTTTATGGGTCTAAAACCACTCAAACGAGAGGTTTTAGACAGGTTTGGGTCACTATATTAACCTTATCTTGTAGATTTAACTCTTAGTTTGACATTTACCATGTCTCTTAGTATTTTTATATTATATGGTTAATAAACTTACAATAAACTTCCAAGAGAACCTAAAGTAGTTCATTAATGACATATATAATATTATTTAAGACCTTTTTATGAACCTTATATTTTTAGGAATAGAATATCAATTAATAATATAATATTTTTTTAAAAACTCTTTTACGTCAATTTTGACACTATTTGCTATTTTGTTTTTGTTAAATTTATAACAGAATTATTACTTATAATAAAATACATTTAATAAATCCTGTCATGTAATATTAACCTATAAAATTATTTATGTCATCAAAACTTTCAAATTATATTTATTTTAACATCTATAATACCATTTATTTGATTTTGTCATTAATAAAAAAAATATTGCATCATCATTGTGTCATAAATAAATTTAATTATTATATATCTAGAGATTATAAATAAAATACCATTATATAGGTAATCATTTTATATTTCTAATGAATATTTATAGTCTAAGAGATAACATATATAACCCTATGTAAATATTGTTTTACTAAAAGATATATGCTTATGTCATTTTTGTATTTACTTTAACTTAATTAATATAAAGTATCATTATCACTTACAAGTGGCTCCATGGGGTCCCAAAATAGACCCAAGGATGACCATGGTAGGACATGTATCATCCAATAGGTTTAGAAAACGTGTTAGGGTAATTTAATATTATTATAATATTGTTATATTTATCCTTATTTACCAGATTTACCCTTTAACCGTGGTAAATAAAATATTTACCCAAATAATTATTCAACATGTCCAAAAATAAAAGTTACCGATTTACACAATTTAGACCACCTGATTCTAAATATGATACCCATTTTTATAAATTCAAAACACAGAAGTGGAAGAATTTAATTTAAAATTAATTCTCGTTGTCAAAATACAAAGCATGTTTTTAAGAAATAATAACTATCAAAAGATTGACACCTGATTATGTCCAGTTTAAATGTGAAATTACATATAATGACCAAAATTGGATTAAATGGTAAAAATATAATCTAATTATACTTAAAAACCACTCAATAGTATAATTTATCACTATAATTTATTTTGATTAAAAAAAATTAATTAAAATTTAGTATGTTTCACTATTCATTAAAAACTAAATGCTTTTAGAAAAATACCAAAAATTCACCCTAATCTAATTTCAATATTTCGAACCCAAAAATGAAGTCCATTTTGAAAGATAAAATTGATTAAATTTTAAAAATTGGGTATTACTATTCATAATGGCTAGTTTGATTGGTCGCGATGTGTTAGAATCTCGAAGTTGCGTACAACGCAAGCTATTGCATTATTCAAAGGGAAACGTACCATGGAATCTTGGGGTGTTAAAATAGAAGTGAAATTATAGAGCCTCATTGGAAATGTACCCTTGTTGTAATTACTTGATATTATTTATATAGTTTGTTTTCAATTTGTTTTTAAGTGTTTGAGAGAGTGGCATTGATTTCTATCAAATTCAAGATCTATTTCCCAAATTTAATGATTTTCAAGAGATTAAAAATAAAAATTCATATGAAATGGGATATCCCCTATTTTACACAAAGTTTTGGTTTTTTTGAACATTCTTTTGGATCATCAAAATGAGTATACCAAATGGAGATGATCAGATAGAGATTATCAAAAATGCAAAATGGATGTTTTCTTATGTGATGTTTCAAAGAATTTGGGCAGATGTTTTTTCACCAAAAAAACTTTCATCAAATAGTTTTCATCTGATGTGAAGTCTTCATACTAATAAATTCGGTGGTGAGAGTTCGATGATCGAATGTAACCCTCATAATGGAAGGTTGACTGAAAAAATAAAATGTCAGTGCACATTGTTAACCAGATAGATACCTATATAAAGAGGTGTGGTGGATTAGATTTGGAGATATAATTGAGTGCATGGATAGTGAGTGTTTCTAGACTAATTATATAAGACCTAATAGTGGATAGAAAGTGAGAGAGAGATTTGTACTCATTTTTATCTCCCATAATAAAAGATGTTTACGATGGTCTCCCATAGATATATTAATTTTTCCTAACCACATTAAATCTTGTTTATGTAACACCCCAAGATTTCATAGTGTGTTATTTCTTCAAAATAATTTAATAACTTGCACTACACGCAACACCGAGTTCAATTGCACCATGACTTACCAAAAAAAAGCCATTAAAAGAGGTCATGAATAGTATTAACTAAATTTTAAACTTTATATAATCCTTATAATTTTAGAATCCATATTATGAGTTTCTTAGTCATAATGCAAGAACAGATTCATTTTCAGTATTGCACTTTTATCAACTTTTGATAGTGAAACATTTTTAAATATTTTAAACTTTTTGAGTAAATGGAGACATCAAAAAAATTTAAAATGAAACATCCCAAGCTTCCACGGTACGCTTTCCTTTGAATAAAGCAGTAGCGTGTGTTGTACGCAACTTCGAGTTCTAACACACCGTAACCAATCAAACTAGCTGTTATGAATAGTAATACCTACTTTTTGAAGTTATATATATTTTATATTTTAAAATGGACTTCATTTTTGGATTCGGAATATCAAATTTAGCCTAAGGTGAAATTTTGGTACTTTTCGGATAACTTTCATATTTTGATGAATAGTGAAAATTACTAAATTTTAATTAAAAACAACTTTTTTAATCAAAATAATTAATAGTGATAAATTATGAATTTGAGTGGTTTTAAAGTATATTTAGAATATATTTTTACTATTTAATACAATTTTGGTCATTGGACATAATTTTACAATTAAACCGAACATAAACAAGTGTCAATCTTTTGATAGTTATTATCTCTTAAAAACACGCTTTTTGTTTTGACAACGGGAATTAATTTTAAATTAATTTCTGCCACTTCTGTGTTTAGAATTTAGGAAAATGGATTCCATATTTGGAATCAGGATGTTCAAATTGTGTAAATAGGTAACTTTTATTTTTAGACATTTTGAATAATTACTGCGGTAAATATTTTATTTACCATGGTTAAGGGTAAATCTGGTAAATAAGGGTTAAAAAATAATATTATAATAATACTAAATTACCCTAAAACGTGTCTTAACCCTATTGGTTGATAAATGGTCGACCATGGGCATCTTTGTGTCAATTTTGGGACCCCATGGATCCACTTGTAAGTGATAATGACACTTTATTTTAATTAAGTCAAAATGAATACAAAAATGACACAAGCATATATCTTTTAGCAAACCAATTGTTACATAGAGTTATATAAGTTGGATTTTAGATTATAAATATTCATTAGAAATATAAAAATATTTCCTACATAATGATATTTTATTTATAATTTTTAGACATTAAATAATTTATTTTATTTATGACACAATGATGATGCAGTAATTACTATAATAGTGAAAAATTAAAATAATTGATATTATAAATACCCAAATAAATATAATATGAAACTTTTAATGAATTAAACTAATTTTCTAGGATACTATGATATATTAGGATTTATTTAATTGACTTTTTTCGAAGTAATCAATCTGTTATGAGTTTCACAAAAATCAACTATTGAATAGTGTCAAAATTGACATAAAAGAGTTCTTAAAACAAATATTATATTCTTAATTGATATTAAATTCCTAAAAATCTAAGGTTCGGCCAAGAGACTTATATCTTGATAGTTGCATCATTAATGGACCACTTGTGGGTCGCTTGGATGTATATAGTAAGTTTATTAACCATATTATATAAAAATACAAAGAGACATTGTAAAAGTGAAACTAATTAACTTAGAGTTAATACTTAAAAATAAGGTTAATATAAGTACCCAAACCTGTCTAAATTCTATTTGTTGAGTGGTTTTCGACCTATCCCCACCTTAACCTTTGAATAATAAGCTTTGGAGCCATTAGAAACCGAATATGAATTTATTATAAATTAATATTTCTAGCTTTTCCAAAGGTGCCCCTCACCCCTCTTATAAAAGGGCACTCCTCCTTCTCATTTCTTCACACCTTCAAAGCCTTTTGGTTCGGCCAAACTCTGCCCAAATACTCTCCCAACATCCCTCACTACAACCTAGAGGCCTTAGTTTGATCATAAAGACAACCTAAGGAGCCCTTTTGATCAAATCAAAAGGAAGAACCCGAAGAAGAGGTAATGATTTCACCACCCTTCTCCAAGTTCATTTCTTCTTCCACTTCTTCTTCCTTTGTTCTTACCATTCTAAAATAATAACTCCAGTATCTCACATATACTGTGATGTTATTATAAATATGGTACAACCATATTCAGTATTCTATCCACCCTTTGAATAACATGTCACCATACGTGCGTACGTACGGACTACCGTCTCCACGTCGTGGTGTAATTGTTATTCAATATAATATTATTTGGATGGGTATAATAATGATGTGTAACTCATGTAAATAATAAATATAACATGTTAATGATTATTTATATATGATATATCATCCATTTATATATTATTTTAATATCAAATAATGATATTGTCGCTCGTGCGTACGTACGGACTACCGTCTCCACGAACGCGATGAGATTCATTCTCCATCGTATCCATTCAAGTATAATTATCATTTGATGATTTAAAAATGATGTTTAAGGACTTGATATCATTCTGGATATGAATAATATACAACCTATCCTTTAAAAAAATGTCTTACGTAACAAAACATATAAAAGAAAACAAGTAAGTTAACACCCGAAACAACGATAATACTAAGATATTATTATAAATCGATATTAAAAGATCATATATGATATCATATTAATGTATATGATTCTTGTATAATTTAGTGAAAATTATTTCACCATTATACAGGAGGTTAACCTACCCCAACCAAGGAAAAAGTACAAGGTAATGGTTATTTCACAATCTCTTCATTATCCGAGGTTGTTTATACGTAATAATCTACTGGGATATCTTTATCATCCTCATCCATGTTTCTTAAAAATGTATTTCAAAACATTTTTACTATTTACAAGAATATGGGTTAAAGTCATTTATACCCTTGTTTGACTTTTTATAAGAGGTTTATAAAGGAATCTTTCCGTCGTTTTCAAAACAAGGTCCTTTTTAACCTTTTCGACAGAATTGAGGTAAGAATGTTTTTTTTAACTTATACGGCGGGTGCGGTTATTTTACGCCGTTATAAAATCTTCAAAGCTTCCCTTACAAGCTTATAAGAATATTTTCAAAGAAAATGTTTTATTTTATATGGACCTTAAATTATTTCAAAATAAAAGGAGATATTTCTTTAAAAAGAATTTTGAATTCATCTATGTCAACATCCTTTGATGGATTTTAAGATTATTTGAAGTTGATTTATTATGATACAAAAATTCTATATTGTATTGAAGGTTTTGTGATATGTTTGACTGTGGATGTGCTATTTTTATACCATTCATAGTTTATGGTGAAAGTATTGACATTTCATATGCTAGTTTTAATATGAATGTTTATGTTATGTTTAAACCTTTTCATATGGGAATGCATTGGACTTAATATGTGACGGGTGGAGCCCGCTATAGCTCCTCGATGCATCGGTAGGTCTCATGAGACAAACTAGTGTCTTGGCACAAGGCCTTGACAAAATCTTATTTGTAGTCTTGGCACGAGGCCTTGGCTATGTGGTTATGATAGTCTGGCATTATGCATTCCAACATTATGAAAGTGGTTATTGATTTTTGCATGTGATTATTCGATTAGTAGAATATCCATGTGAATAAGTAAATGGCATTATTTCATTTTATTTATGCCGTACCATGTTGAAAGTTCATGTTTGAAAGGCTTTTGTTTTAGTTATACATTACCTTAAATGTTTATGCTTATTTTTGAATGTTCCGCTATATTGTTATCCTTACTGGGCATTTGAGCTCACCCCTTTTCTATGTTTTATTTTTCCCAGGAAGTGAAGAGGTAAATTATGAATGACCTGCAGGGATATTATATGGGGATATGAGTGTGGATTATGGAGACATTATGTTGTTGTAGTAGTTTTTCATTTTATGATGTAATGTAAAACTTATGAATATATCTAGTATTTCCAAGGCTACTAAACCAATCGGTCTTTCGAGATTTGATCTTTCTTGTGATCATACCAATGTTATGTAATAATGCACCGACTCTGGGTAACTGGGGTCGGGGCATTACAGTTGGTATCAGAGGAAGTTTAGTACAAACCTTGGAAGCTAGATTTAGATAAACTCTGATTAGAGCACGTAGACCTAAGATGAACTTTGAAGATTAGTATAGAAGAACTTCCTAGAATTTTGGTATTGTAGAGATTTTGTAAGTTTTCCGAGCAATACATCCCTGTCTGGATACGAGCAGGTAGAGGCGGCTCTGGCACAGATGTACCTAGAGGTAAAACCCAAAAACACCGCTTTGAGCTAGACTCGAATGGGAACTGGTGCACGACAACGGGCCTTGCTGCACTCTTGGTTACGACAGTCCCGGGGGATATGCTTAGGATAACTCTCATTTTCTTTACAAATCATTTTGAAGGGATTATGAGTATATACATCCTCAAAGAAAAAAAATGATTATGGATTATATCCATAAATAGTTCAATTTATGTTAAGTGTTTTATAAGTATGGGATTATGTATTTTGATTCATAAACTGATCTAGTTTATGCAATTGTTTAGAAATGGCTCCCAGTAGAAGGAATGAGAACTCCGGAAATGCACATGATCCAAAGAGAAGGAAGGATCATATCTTTCATGGTCTTAAACTAGAATTTATAAGAGAAATAGTCTCCCATGTATTATCATCATATGAAGAAATAATATCATGTATTGATAAGATAAGTAAAGAGATTACTGAGTCCTATGGCTTTGAAGGGAAGCAAGAGAAGAAAAGGATAGAAGAGAGAAAGATGGATAAAGGGAAGAGGGAAAAGAAGAATTTTCCCATATGTGGTAACTGTGGAAAGAAACACCCTGGAACTTGCCTGAAAGGAATGGGAGTTTGTTATAAGTGTGGAGGAAAAGGGCACAAAGTACGTGACTGCAAGGGTAAGAAAATGGTTTCAAATGTACAATGCTTCATTTGCAAGGAGTTTGGACACTACGCGAACCTATGTCCCAGTCATCAGACTATGACGCAAATGATGCTATTGGATAATAATCAAGTTATGATACTACCACAGATGAAGAGGAATGATTAGAGTTCTTATGTTGATTATGTCAATTGAGTGTTGTATCAACAATGTACTTGTTATAATAATTATGGAGTATATAAGGATTGTACTGCAGTACTATTTCATTAAGGACTTGAGATTGTGTGGAACAATGAAAAGTGACTCAATAGCAGGATAAATTTTTGGAAAATATATGGTTGAGAGAATGATAAACCATAATATAGTTCTGATACCGAGGTAGTGATTTTCGAATAATACATGATTATTTTGGAAAAAATATATTGGATATTCTTGACTACCTTGGAACTGATTAATGATTTGTATATTCCATCATTGTTGGGGTTTAAAACATTTTTGGATTGATGAAGTATATCCAGCATTCTATATGGAATAAGGGAGCATGAATGTAATCAATAAGGAATATGGTAATACATGATGAAGGTATTCATATGATATTACGGGGTAAAAAGGATCTATATTATGTTTACCTTCCTTATAAATGTTAGACTGTGAGTTTGGACAGAAGTATTTTGGATAGTTCTAGTTTGGATTATTTTGGATTGCCATAAAAGGACAACCCGGAGGTCGGGCGGCAACCCGTCGCGTCCGGCAAGGCTACGAGACTTGAACCCGCAACCGAAGGGCGACAAGGGTGTATCACCTACCACTGGACCATGAGATGTCCTGGATTAAATAATGTAGTTTTTATTAAAAGATCATGTAGATGAATTATAAATTCGTTTATTTTAGAACCCTATACGAATAGTGTAAATAGAATTTTTTTTACATTCTATTATCTTTTAGAGTGAAAGATGAGTTTGTGGTAGAAATTTATTAATGGATAAAACTCTAATTATAAAGTAAGTATATCTCCTTATGATCTTAGCCAATCTCATAAATAAATTCCTCAATATTAATAAAAGCAACTTTGAACAAAAATGTTTTCCTAGATGGTACCTTAAATCATCACTAATTTTTGGCTTTGGGATTGTTGGCCTTTTTATAGCCATGTTCTCTACCACTCTCCATCAGATAATTGATGGTTAGATTTTTCTTCCATATCCATATTTTCCTACATGGACCCCTAGTATGTGTTATTTTCGGTAATCTTCATACTTTCGACTCTTTATTTTAAATAAAGGCCTCATTAATTCATTTTTCGATGTGGGATTTCAACTAGGATACTTTGAAATGTCAAAAATGTGTTATCCTAATACCCTATGTTTTGTTGAACCGATGGTATTTCAATTCATCATAGATTGATGAATTTAAGGACCTCAATTTTATACTTGTTTGTGATTGATGACCTCAATCACTACCTATAAATATTTACGTTTTTCCTCCAATTATATGTCTCCAATTTCCACCAATGTTCTCTTAATCGAGATCATAATTTGGTGGTGACCCTTTGATTTCTCTTTTCCTCATATTAAGACTAAATTTTAGTAACCCAATTTCCGATGTGGGTTTTCCCACAAATATATTTTCTACTTTCAACCTTTTATTTTCGAAGAACAATTTCAAATTGCGAGGACGCAATTTATTGAAGGAGGGGAGAATGTAACACCCCAAGATTTCATAGTGTGTTATTTCATCAAAATAATTTAATAACTTGCACTACACGCAACACCGAGTTCAATTGCACCATGACTTACCAAAAAAAAAGCCATTAAAAGAGGTCATGAATAGTATTAACTAAATTTTAAACTTTATATAATCCTTATAATTTTAGAATCCATATTATGAGTTTCTTAGTCATAATGCAAGAACAGATTCATTTTCAGTATTGCACTTTTATCAACTTTTGATAGTGAAACCTTTTTAAATATTTTAAACTTTTTGACTAAATGGAGACATCAAAAAAATTTAAAATGAAACATCCCAAGCTTCCACGGTACGCTTTCCTTTGAATAAAACAGTAGCGTGTGTTGTACGCAACTTCGAGTTCTAACACACCGTAACCAATCAAACTAGCTGTTATGAATAGTAATACCTACTTTTTGAAGTTATATATATTTTATATTTTAAAATGGACTTCATTTTTGGATTCGGAATATCAAATTTAGCCTAAGGTGAAATTTTGGTACTTTTCGGATAACTTTCATATTTTGATGAATAGTGAAAATTACTAAATTTTAATTAAAAACAACTTTTTTAATCAAAATAATTAATAGTGATAAATTATGAATTTGAGTGGTTTTAAAGTATATTTAGAATATATTTTTACTATTTAATATAATGTTGGTCATTGGACATAATTTTACAATTAAACAGAACATAAACAAGTGTCAATCTTTTGATAGTTATTATCTCTTAAAAACACGCTTTTTGTTTTGACAGCGGGAATTAATTTTAAATTAATTTCTGCCACTTCTGTGTTTAGAATTTAGGAAAATGGATTACATATTTGGAATCAGGATGTTCAAATTGTGTAAATAGGTAACTTTTATTTTTAGACATTTTGAATAATTACTGCGGTAAATATTTTATTTACCATGGTTAAGGGTAAATCTGGTAAATAAGGGTTAAAAAAATAATATTATAATAATACTAAATTACCCTAAAACGTGTCTTAACCCTATTGGTTGATAAATGGTCGACCATGGGCATCTTTGTGTCAATTTTGGGACCCCATGGATCCACTTGTAAGTGATAATGACACTTTATTTTAATTAAGTCAAAATTAATACAAAAATGACACAAGCATATATCTTTTAGAAAAACAATTGTTACATAGAGTTATATAAGTTGGATTTTAGATTATAAATATTCATTAGAAAGATAAAAAGCTTTCCTACATAATTATATTTTATTTATAATTTTTAGACATTAAATAATTTATTTTATTTATGACACAATGATGATGCAGTAATTACTATAATAGTGAAGAATTAAAATAATTGATATTATAAATACCCAAATAAATATAATATGAAACTTTTAATGAATTAAACTAATTTTATAGGATAATATGATATATTAGGATTGATTTAATTGACTTTGTTCGAAGTAATCAATCTGTTATGAGTTTCACAAAAATCAACTATTGAATAGTGTCAAAATTGACATAAAAGAGTTCTTAAAACAAATATTATATTCTTAATTGATATTAAATTCCTAAAAATATAAGGTTCGGCCAAGAGACTTATATCATGATAGGTTCATCATTAATGGATCACTTGTGGGTCACTTGGATGTATATAGTAAGTTTATTAACCATATTATATAAAAATACAAAGAGACATTGTAAAAGTGAAACTAATTAACTTAGAGTTAATACTTAAAGATAAGGTTAATATAAGTACCCAAACCTGTCTAAATTCTATTGGTTGAGTGGTTTTCGACCTATACCCACCTTAACCTTTGAATAATAAGCTTTGGAGCCATTAGAAACCGAATATGAATTTATTATAAATTAATATTTCTAGCTTTTCCAAAGGTGCCCCTCACCCCTCTTATAAAAGGGCACTCCTCCTCATTTATTCACACCTTCAAAGCCTTTTGGTTCGGACAAACTCTGCCCAAATACTCTCCCAACATCCCTCACTACAACCTAGAGGCCTTAGTTTGATCATAAAGACAACCTAAAGAGCCCTTTTGATCAAATCAAAAGGAAGAACCCGAAGAAGAGGTAATGATTTCACCACCCTTCTCCAAGTTCATTTCTTCTTCCACTTCTTCTTCCTTTGTTCTTACCATTCTAAAATAATAACTCCAGTATCTCACATACACTGTTATGTTATTATAAATATGGTACAACCATATTCAGTATTCTATCCACCCTTTGAATAACATGTCACCATACGTGCGTACGTACGGACTACCGTCTCCACGTCGTGGTGTAATTGTTATTCAATATAATATTATTTGGATGGGTATAATAATGATATGTAACTCATGTAAATAATAAATATAACATGTTAATGATTCTTTATATATGATATACCATCCATTTATATATTATTTTAATATCAAATAATGATATTGTCGCTCGTGCGTACGTACGGACTACCGTCTCCATGAACGCGATGAGATTCATTCTCCATCGTATCCATTCAAGTATAATTATCATTTGATGATTTAAAAATGATGTTTAAGGACTTGATATCATTCTGGATATGAATAATATACAACCTATCCTTTACAAAAAGGTCTTACGTAACAAAACATATAAAAGAAAACAAGTAAGTTAACACCCGAAACAACGATAATACTAAGATATTATTATAAATCGATATTAAAAGATCATATATGATATCATATTAATGTATATGATTCTTGTATAATTTAGTAAAAATTATTTCACCATTATACAGGAGGTTAACCTACCCCAACCAAGGAAAAAGTACAAGGTAAGGGTTATTTCACAATCTCTTCATTATCCGAGGTTGTTTATACGTAATAATCTACTGGGATATCTTTATCATCCTCATCCATGTTTCTTAAAAATGTATTTCAAAACATTTTTACTATTTACAATAATATGGGTTAAAGTCATTTATACCCTTGTTTGACTTTTTATAAGAGTTTTCTAAAGGAATCTTTCCGTCGTTTTCAAAACAAGGTCCTTTTTAACCTTTTCGACAAAATTGAGGTAAGAATGTTTTTTTTAACTTATACGGCGGGTGCGGTTATTTTACGCCGTTATAAAATCTTCAAAGCTTCCCTTACAAGCTTATAAGAATATTTTCAAAGAAAATGTTTTATTTTATATGGACCTTAAATTATTTCAAAATAAAAGGAGATATTTCTTTAAAAAGAATTTTGATTTCATCTATGTCAACATCCTTTGATGGATTTTAAGATTATTTGAAGTTGATTTATTATGATACAAAAATTCTATATTGTATTGAAGGTTTTGTGATATGTTTGACTGTGGATGTGCTATTTTTATACCATTCATAGTTTATGGTGAAAGTATTAACATTTCATATGCTAGTTTTAATATGAATGTTTATGTTATGTTTAAACCTTTTCATATGGGAATGCATTGGACTTAATATGTGACGGGTGGAGCCCGCTATAGCTCCTCGATGCATCGGTAGGTCTCATGAGACAAACTAGTGTCTTGGCACAAGGCCTTGACAAAATCTTATTTGTAGTCTTGGCACGAGGCCTTGGCTATGTGGTTATGATAGTCTGGCATTATGCATTCCAACATTATGAAAGTGGTTATTGATTTTTTCATGTGATTATTCGATTAGTAGAATATCCATGTGAATAAGTAAATGGAATTATTTCATTTTATTTATGTCGTACCATGTTGAAAGTTCATGTTTTAAAGGCTTTTGTTTTAGTTATACATTGCCTTAAATGTTTATGCTTATTTTTGAATGTTCCGCTATATTGTTATCCTTACTGGGCATTTGAGCTCACCCCTTTTCTATGTTTTATTTTTCCCAGGAAGTGAAGAAGTAAATTATGAATGACCTGCAGGGATATTATATGGGGATATGAGTGTGGATTATGGAGACATTATGTTGTTGTAGTAGTTTTTCATTTTATGATGTAATGTAAAACTTATGAATATATCTAGTATTTCCAAGGCTACTAAACCAATCGGTCTTTCGAGATTTGATCTTTCTTGTGATCATACCAATGTTATGTAATAATGCACCGACTCTGGGTAACTGGGGTCGGGGCGTTACAGTTTATCTATTTGTTTTGTTGTTTTTTTGTGAAGAATGACCGTGGATTTTTGGGTGGTGATTTGGTTTCTTCTCATCCTAGTTCTACTTCACATTACTCGAAGCATGTGGTTTTCAGAAAAACTCTTCATTAGATAATATTGGTTTTCATTTCCGCTATACAGGAAGAAATGATCAAACAGATGTCTCCATCAAGTGAACATTTCCTTGGAAGGTCCATCCATTAGATAGAACAGATAGAGTGTTACTTTTATGGGGTTTACCCTCTATCCGAACAAGTGGTATCAAAGTTTGATCAGTTGTTTCTACTTCACACAACATTTAGGTAAATTTTTTCCCCTTTTCTTGATTTTTTTTAATTTTAGTTGGTTTACTATTATTTAAAGAATAAATTCAAAGGAAGGAAAAGATTGTATCAGTAACTTTGATGGAATGGACTTTTCGTTTTAGAGAATTTATTTTGAAAATATTTTGATATTAAAGGATCTTGATGCTTTTTTTCATTAAGTGTCCTGAAACAATAGAAAAATGGAATGGGGGAGTTGGATGGGAAGGATCTGACCTTAATCAGGATGTATATTTCTCAAAATGTTGCATTTAACATTAGAGATAAGAAAACTACTACATAGGTCATGAAAGTGTTAACTTAAATGTATGGAACCTAACATCTCTTCACAAAGTTTTCATGATGTGAATATTGTTCAACTTATGGTTGTAGGATGGAATACCTATAACTGGTCGTGTGAATGACTTCTATATGATCCTAGGGAAGCTAAAATTTATGAAGGTAACATTTGGAGATGATGTTTGGGATCTTATTCATATTTCATCATTTATAAAAAGTGGATTCCATGGTGACAGTGATGACCATCTATAATGGGAAGTAATATCTTGTGTTTAATGATATTCAAAACATTATTTTGAATGAGGAGTTAAGGTGGAAGAAAATTCAGAATCCATCTAGAGTTTCTCTCACTGATACCAGATGGGGAAGGTCGGTTCATCAGATAAACCATCAGAAGAATAATTTTTCATAAGATAATTCTTAGAGAATAAATCAAGGTAAATCAATAGGTTCATGTCCTATATATTATATTTTCAAGGAGAAGAGACATGTCATGAAATATTCCAAGAAACATTCAGATACTTACACTTTTGGATAGACCAAATTAGTCGGTACAAAAAACAGAGGGTCTAACATGATACTGAGTAATATCAATAGTCATAGGTTATTGAATCATGGGTATAACTTCATTCAATTAGTGAGTGAGGGTTCATGGTTGATTATATACTAGGAATCTTGGTTAGAGTACATATAAGAGATGATGAAAAACTTGATAGAGTTGGGAAAGGTGATGTGAACATTTGAATGAAAAGTAAAAGTGTATTGAAATTAAAAGATGTTAGACATATTCATGGTCTCTAGAAGAACCTCATATCAGTGATAAATCTTTATGATTCTGGTTTCAAAACAAATTTTGTATAATTCATTTTGGAATATTTTTTTAGGTTCCATGGTGATTAATCATTGAGATAATAATATTACCTTATACCTTACCATATAGAGTGATAAAGTTGAAATTATTAGAATGAATTCATCAGATGGTCAGATAATGTGGCATTGTAGTTTTGGTCACCTCAGTGAGAAGAATGTTGAAGTTATAGTAGTGAAGGGAATACTCAATTCAGATCACATGGACCATTGAATATGTGAGAGTTTAATTTTAGGAAAACAAAAGAGAGTTTTATTTAACTTTTATGGAATAAATACAAGGAGTTAAAGTTAAAACTTTTTTATTTAAATGTTTGGGGATAATACTAGGATCACTTTTATGGAGGATCATAGTACATTGTGACCTTCATTGATGATGTGACTCACAAGATCTGGTTTTAATTCCTTAATAATAAATCTGATGTGTTTTTGGAATTTATTCCATGAAAATTTCTAGCCAAGAAAGAGTGTGAATGTAAGTTGAAATTTCTCAAGACAGACAATGGTGGGGACTACACATGCCAGTACATTTATTACTTCTATAAGAAGAAGAGAATCATTATTGATAAGATTGATCCAAGGTATCCCCAACAAAATGGAATACTTAATTGAATAAATTGGACTCTAATAGATAAATCTTAGAGTATGAGGCTTTACATGGGAATGTATCAGGGAATTTGGGAAAGGGCCTTAAATATAACTACTAACATAGTGAACAGAAGTCCAACTTTAGCTATGGGATAAGTAATTATTGAGGAACCTTATTCTGGTAAGAGACCAAAGATCAATTGTCTCAAGATCTTTGGAAGCATCACACTTGTTCGTATTGATGCTAATGATATATACAAGTTGGAGGAGAAATCCAAAGTGTATTTTCTTGTCAAATATGGTGATGAGAACTTTGTTTTTTTTGTTCTATGGGGCAATGAAAAGAAATCAGTCATCTAAAGTTGAGATATTATTTTTAATAAAGAACTTCTTTACAATGATTAGAACCTACTGAGAGGGAGGTTGGGTATATTTTAACTATCTATGTTTAATGTTATAAAAAAAGATATTGGACAAACTTTTAGTATAGAAAGTTTCGGGGGAAAATTAGAGGTTAAAACTTTGTTAGTCAGGGTACTAGACATGAGTATATTGGATAAATTATTTATAGATGGGGAAAGTTTTAGAAAAAAAGTATAGGATAGAAAATGATCATACAAACCATTACTAAACATAAGACTACCATATATAAAGGTTCTGATGGAAGAACCTAAGCTTGTGTTGAGGAGATCCAATCATATCAGGAAACCGATTTAGAGGTTTGAGGTTGATATAAATTTATTAATTCTAAAGAACATAGGGGAACCAAAAAGTTTGGATGGAGAAACTACTTTAAAAGTCTCTATATAGATGGATTCATCCATGAAAGTGGAAATTAATTCCTTAAATCTCAACAACACTTGGTATTTTTATAAGCTACCATAAAGAAAAGGGATATCTGGAAAAAAATGGGTATTTTGTTTGAAATAGGAAACTTATGGAATTAAGATACACAAATAAAGGTTAGTAATGAAAGGTTTTCAGTAAAATAAAGGAATTTACTTTTCTGGAATGTTCTCACCAATGGTGAAACACAAAACAAAATTGACAATTCTTAGCATTGTTTCATACAAATATTTACACTTAAGTTATATGGATATAAAAACATCATTTCTTCATGTGGACTTAGAGGAATAAATTTACAGGGTTTGGATCAAGGGTTATGAAGTTCATTAGTAGGTGGATTTGGATTTTAAGTTGAAATGAAATGTTATTTCTTCAAGAAAGCTCTAAGTTAGTGAAATAGAAATTTCAACACTTTCATGTTTAAATAATATTTCATTTGATGTGAGTATGATCATTGTTCTTATAAAACGCAATAGAAATATAGAACATATCTCATACAATTACAATCTATGGATGATATGTTTATTTTTTGTCTAAAGATCCAATGGATTTAAGAACATTATAAGAATATGTCAAGGAGGTTCAAAATGAATAATCTTGAGAAATATAAGAAAATTTTTCGGTTGAAAAATTATAGTGATAGGAAATTTAGTTCATTAGTTTTATCCAAGAAAGAATACATTATGAGATTCATTGAAATATTCAGAATGACTGTTTGTAAACCTATCTCAATTACCCTTATTGAACATTTCAAACGTAGTAAAATGCAGGAACTGTCAATGGTCAAAGAAGATCCTGACATAGAGAAGGGACCTTATACTTTGACAATAGGAAGTTTTATTTATAAAATGTTTTGCACTCGACCAAATATTACTTTTTCAGTGGTATTTGTTAGTTATTGCATTTCAATTGTTATAAGAAAACATTGGGAAGAAATGAAATATACCATATGATAGTTGAAGGGGTTGGAGGATGATGTTTTATGTTTCAGTGATGATGATCATTTGAAGGGTTTTCTAGATATAGATTTCTTTGGGGACATGAACTTTTAGAAAGGAACTACATATTTTATATTTACTTTTGGTGGAACAATAATTTTTTGGATGTATAGGTTCAAACTAGTGGTTATTTTATCGATAATAAAAGCAGAGTATATTGCTAATATAGAAGTGGGGAAAGAGATGATATGATTGATGCACTTGGTGAAGGAACTCATAAAGATATTAGACAGAGAAATGTTATTTTGTGATAGTTTTAGTGTCATTCATCATTCTCATACATTGTATTTCGTTCCAGAATGAAACACATTGATTTGAATTATCACTCCATATGAAGTATTCTGAAGGATAAAGTATTGTATATTCATATGGTTTTGGGAAGAAAAATAATGTGGATATGTTTACAAAGCTGATAGTCTAAGAAATTATGAGGCAACATTGTTCCTTTATGGTAATCATCTGATCAAATGAAGTGAAGGACACTTAATGTATCACATAGGGGATGATATCAAGTAGATGAAATAAGGAGGCTGAAATATTGAACCAATTTCCAAGTGGTGTATTTTTTTGTTTGTGGAACTTTCTTCTGAATCATCAGACTGAGCATACCGAATAGAGATGATTGGATAGAGATCATCGAACAGACTGGATAGATGTTTCATATTGTGATGTTTCAGATCCATTAGATAGAATATTTTTCATCGTAAAAAACTTCAATCAAATAGTGTGTATTGGATATAGAGTCATCAGACTGGGGAATTATTTAGTGAGGCTTTGATGATTGGATGTAGATCATCGAACAAAACTCTCACAATTGATATTCACTAAGAGTAGAAACTATTTTTATGGGTTTTTTATTTATAACTAGTTGTTTATGAATTCAATTAAAGATACAATATTATATCGGTGGTTTCTCAAGTAAATGGATGTTTGTCCATGAAACTCAAAGGTCGGTATAACTTATTGATGAGACAGATACCTTTATAAAGAGGTGTGGTGGCCCAACTCAGAGATATAACTATGAGTATGAGCAGTGGGTGTTTCTAACTTTATTTTCTAAGACCTAATTGTGGAGAAGAAGTGAATGAGAGCTTAGTACTCATTTTTATCTCCTATAGTGAAATATGATTGCAGTGGTCTCCCATGGATGTAGTACATTTTCTTAACCACATTAAATATTGTGTGTCTTCATTATTTGTAGTTTTTGTTTAAATTGTGATCATGGAGTGTTGTGTGGTGAATAGGTTAATTTTTATCCTTTATATAGTGTAGATTACTTAGAGGATGTAGTTATCAGAAAAACTATTCATTCGATGACATTGGGAATAATTTTTGTTGCGCGGTCTAAAGCAATC
Organism: Viscum album; assembly: GCA_963277665.1. Lineage (NCBI taxonomy): Eukaryota > Viridiplantae > Streptophyta > Magnoliopsida > Santalales > Viscaceae > Viscum > Viscum album. Next base: position 743,736,900 of record OY728125.1, read on the forward strand.
AGATGGACATCTCCATTAAGTGAATGTTGTCTTTTTTTAGTTCATCTATTGGATCAAATGCACAAATTGTTTCTTCTCTAGGGTTTCCCCTCCATCCCAACATTAAGGACAATTCACTCCTTAAAGAGTTTTGAACCCTATAAATTTAGGTGTGTTTCTTTCTTATTTTCAATTAAAATGCTCATTGGAGAGATTTTTTAGTGTCTCCTTGATCCAATTTATGTTTTTATAATTAAAAGGATTTATTTATTTTATTTCCCTTAAAAATTTTAAAATTATTATCTTATGCGTTGATTAAATTATGTTTTACTTTAATTTTATCATAATATTTCCCTATTTAAAATAAATTTATATTTCGGGTTTTGATTTTTCATAAAATTTTATACAAGTTTTATATTGAGTTCATAAGCTAAATATATCATTTTTAGACCTTTAAATATAATTTTTACATTATTTTTACTATTCCCACATAGACAATTCACATAGTCAATTATCCCATGTCCCCAATCCATGTTTTCAAATTTATAAATTCAATTACCTTCTATGTTTTAACCATAAAATTGGATAAATAACTTCAAATTGGGTGATTATTGTTGGGGTGAAAAAATAATAACATTTTATAAATTTAATTAGAAGAAATAAATTTATGAATCGATCTCTATCATGTCTAAAATTAGGTTAGAATCCACTACATGTTTTTTATCTAAATTCTATAGTTTTTTAAAAAACATTATCTATGGTAATTTTATGATAACCTGAGCTATAAAATTTTTATTATGGTTATTTTTGATTATTTATAAAGATAATGAAATTTTCTAAATATATGTCAACTGGACTAAAAGTTGATTATGTCATTTAAAAGATCTTATTTTGGTTTGAAATTTGATAAGTCAGGTTATTCAAAAAAATTAGAATTGGATATATGAATTTTTTTATGTGAATTCGGTTATGTTATTATACTATATGAAATTCGCTTATGTAAATTTGTATAGATCGATTCAATTACATAAAGAAAAACATGTATGTGAAAATCACAACATAAATTTACCTACATTATTATTTTCATGACCCCCTCCCTCCAAAGTAACCCTTCATGAGTTGGTAATGAAGGAAGACAGATAATGACCCCTGAGTTCCGCCTCTTGCAGGCCTCGAGTTGGCGATTAACATGAAGGGTATAAACAATATCTCAAATGGAAAGAATTACCCTCTATAATAATAAGATCAGGACATAGGATATCATCGATCTATCAAATCTAATACATATTATAAAAAGAAAATGACCAAGAAAAATCATCACATTATGCATGGATATTGTAAATAAATACAATAATCCCAAAATTAAATATCCAAAATAAAAGATAAGGTAGCAAAACAGTATCAGTATGAAGTTTCAAGCCAGTAATGTTCAACACAGTCCATGTAGCCTACCTAGAATACTGAAAACTGTTTGTATATATATGGGGTGATAATAAAAGTATACTCAATAGGAAATGCAAATTTTCTCATGAAATAAGCATACTAAATCACCAGTGAGAAAATAAAAGAACCAAAAACACCTAAATAGATCAAATAACCATCTCATCTCACTAAGGCTCACACAAAAAATAACACATCTAAGTCTAGTACATAATATAAATCATATCGATGATAAGGTTCCCTGCACCACTTTCCTAATAATTATACACTCTCACACCCCCAATGAATTACATCATGGTGCTTCTAGCTCTTCCATATCACAATATACTTATAGACACTTTGGATATCACATAAGATCCTGCCACATCACATCACATCACATCTCGCCCATAGACACATGGGCCAATACATCTCATCACGCCTCTCCCCAAACACCTTGAATAAAACATCACATCATATCTTATAACCAGGGTAGTAGGGTGTCATGAACATAAAAGAAATTAACCTCATGCCCTCCTCCTTCCATGCATGACCCCCACCATAATCCATATCACCATCTCATAAAACATCTTGATGGTTCACTTTCGGCTTCTGGTCATCACATTCTATGTATGACATAATCTCCTGGAATAGGGAGAGGGGAATAGTGGTAGTCCATCTATCTATCCTCGAAACTGGGGTGTTGGAAAAACATGTTCTAAACTATTGGGTTTCAGCACTAGCTGCTCGATATTGGTGGGCATGTATAGAAAATCACAAAGAAATAAAATTTATATATATAATATCATAGCACATAAGCCCATCCTATGGGTTCAAAATATTAACGTATTCCCAACTCACAACATTGCCACATCACCTCACAACCTTGGCCAATTTCATAACCACCACTAAATTCAGGACACCACACAACAAGACAAAAGCCACATTTCTTATTTCATCTTCTTTCTCAAATTAATCCATTTTCCAAATTTCACATTACAAACCAATGAAATTTAAATGGGTTATTCATTCAATATTTCCAAACCACTTATTTTACATTAAGAAATAACCATTTAAGACATACTTCCCCTTTTTTACTTATTCATTATCCATTCAAGTCATTAAACAAACCAAGCCATGCCACTTAAAACCATTATTAACTAATTCCCTTACTACTCGGGAAACTAGCACATCACAACACCCTAAAAACAACAAACCACTATTATAAAAACAATTTCATCCTCATCTTTATTTTCATTCCATCAATCCACACATGGTTACTATCACACATCACCTTTGATTTCCACCACAACTACCACATATCATCCACATCTATCATATCTCATCGCATCACAACCACTTCCATAACCACATCTCATCACTTTACCATCATAACTTCCCCACACCAAAACACATATTCCTCACACACTAAAACCACATATCACAACACATAACATTTTTTTCAGGTTAGCTAGGGTTTTTTCATCAATTCCACTTATTTATTTTTGGGGTATTATAACACAATTCGTAAATCTCTTAAGGAAACCATTTCATTAACCTGATATAAGTGATTAGATAATTACATTTAAATTGATTTCAATAATCACACCAAACAAGGTCCACATTTCATGTCAATTCATAACAAATGAATCTCCCAAGGACCATAATTTTTAGTGGGTCATTTAGCATATACAATCACAATATCAACAATAATATCAAAAGTTTTGAAGACACGCAAATAATTTCCCTTCCACTTCAATATCAATTAACCATTTCATTATATTTATTAGGACTATGAAAACCAACGTAAAATAGATAAACAATAGTAAAAACCCTGCTTGTATGATACATAAGATGAGAGATGAGGGATCCCCTATGTTAAATGAAGCTTTCTGATTCACTGTGCAAGGTTGAGGCAAGAGGAAGGACGCCACAGAACACCACAATGATTGAGATCACCTTTAAAAACTTGGACCACAACAACCAAATCATTATATTACCCAAGAATCATCAAAACATATGGTTCCCTAACAAAACCCCAATCTATATGAAGAAACAGGGAGAGAAAAGGGAGAAATTTTTTTGAAAGACAAGAGTGGAACTCGTTGAAATCACCATAGATTGATTCTCTAATACTGAGGTCAAATGCCAATAAATAGGGGATGAAAGATAACTTTTGGATGCACTTGGGTCACCTAATAAATGAGATTAACATTGATAGGGTCTAAGGGAATTTAATGATTTATTATTGGTCTGAAAAACATACGATCATGGAGAAGCCTTCCAGCACCATGCCACATCCCAATTGAAAACCAAAGGGGTTACAGTTCAGAGGGGAAGACCATTCCATAGAAAATTGTAACCAAGAAGGGGCTATAATATAGACCCAATCTACAGATTAGTGGTGAAAGAATTGGTATAACTGCTAAAAAATGACCCTTGGGACACTATGTCATAGTTACAGTCTCCACACTACTACAGTCACCCATATAGAACAACTACCCCCCAAAACAGCAATAGCTCCAAAAACACCTCCAACCACCCACTACACAGCAGCTGGACCTCCTATGCTACAGTGGCCACCCCTACAGCACACCACCCAACTCCACACCATAGAAACCTTGTTAGGTGTATTTTTCAGCTGCAACCTCCCTTTTCCTCCAACTACCCTCGTAACCTCCTCTAGACACCTCTACCACCATTATTAATGTAAATTAACATGTCAAATGGTCCGAACTATTATGTAAAATACCCATAAAACTATTCTCGACCTCAAGATTCAAAAACAACTAGGAAGGAAATATTGAATAAGTCCAAACAATAATTCATTAAGATAACTCTCAAGGATCTCATTACAACCCAAACACAACCACATCACCAACCAAACACACCAAACATGAACATGATCATTCACCAAACATCCCTTACAACCACAATACCACACCAATCTACATCAACCACAAACTACCCCATTTTTTACATAGTCAATCACACCTCCATCTCATTCTCCACAAATCCCAATCCAACGATCACCAAAACCACCACCCAACAGACCCCAATGCACAAAAAACATGAAATTATATATCCCAAGAAATATATTATCCTCTTTGGGTGGAACTGACTCACCTGTATAGTTTTAATGGTTTCAAAGTATAACACGTCTCGATTAGGAATAAGTTTTTTCCCTTATTTATATGCTTGAAGTATTAATCATATATCACATCAACAAGAATATTCACATCTCATAGAATAAAAATATTCCAAACCTTACATTGTCAAGAAAAAAAACAAGTAAAAAACAAGTCAAGATAAAAAACAACTTCGAGTACTAAGAAATAATCTATGATTTACACTCCCAAGTACACTCCTCCAAGACACCATGCCTCCACAACACACAAACCAAATGAATGGTCTGTCCTCACAGCACCTTCTCCCAAAAATCCTGCATCACTTCCAGCTTCTCCATGAACGTCATGTTATCATCAATATCCAACTCTCCCTAGTCAATGAAATGCGAGTCATTGTAAAAATACCAATGGAACTAGGCAACGTGGAAGACTTCATGGATCCAGTCCATCAATAGAGAAAGTAAAAACTAATAATTCACCTCGCCAACATGCCCCAACAATTAGAAAGGCCCAAAAAAATGGGTTGAGAGTTTACTCCCCCTGCCAAAACTCCACTACCCACATCAAGGGTAAACTTTCAAGAACACGTGGTCTCCTACCTCAAAATACAATACCCTACTCATGTGATCAGTATAATCCTTTTGTTCATCTTCTTCTACTTTCAACCTCTCATGAACAAGTTGAACTTTCTTTATCATGCACTACACCACATCAGGACTGAGAAATGATGACTCCCCAACCTCATCCCAGTTCGATGGAGAATGAAATGGACACCCACACAAAACAATAAATGGGATCATGCTAATGTATGAGTTGTATCAATTATTATAATAAAATTAAACCAAAATAAAGTTCTTCACCCAAGATCCTCTGAACTCTAAGATGCACTCCCCCAACATATCCTCTAGTATATAGATGGTCTGATTCATTTTTCATCTATATGAGGGTGGAAAAAAGTTCTAATGTGAAAATGAGTGTCGAAAGCATGATAAAATGCCCTAAAAACATGCGAGGTAAAACATGTGTCCTAATTCAAGATAATAATACTCATAAATCCATGCAACCACATCAACTCCTACACATACATCCTCACCAAATCATCCATGATGCTTTACTCATTGATTTCTAGGAAGCAGGTCGATTTCATCAACCAATCCATGAGTACTCATCTAACATCACAACCTCCCTATGCTCGGGGTAATCCTATGGTGAAATCCATTGATATTTCATACCACTTATACTTAGGTTCATCCAAGGGTAGCAACAAATCTTCAGTAACTCATGCTCAACCTTTACCTACTGGAAAACCGATCAATGTGCCACAAACTCCTCTACTTCCCATTTCATCCCAGGCCACCAAAACTGCATCCCAAAGCAGCAATACATCTTGGATACTCTTAGGTCTACCAATAAAGGTGAGATATGAAACCCATGAAGGACTACCTCATGAATTGGTACCAAAATAAACAACCTTCCTTTAAACAACATCTGGTTGTGTCCAATCTCCAACCATCCATCCAGAGCATCACCACGGCTAACACGGTCGTGCATCACCTATGCCTCCAAGTCTCCCCACTATGAATTCTCCACCTACCACAACATATAATACTATACTATTATATGAAACAATAAATATCCCCCCATTAACCACCCTCACATCTATGTGTAGGGATAAAAAATTCTCCATTTTCCTCCAAGAATCTCTAGATTTCTGGAACACATCCTTACATGATTTCTTGATCAAAGTGTCGGCCACAAATTTCCTCTTCCCTAAGGTGTAGGAGATCTCAAATTCGTAGTCCTGGACAAACTCTATCGACCTATATTTCTGAAAATTCATATTACAATGATAAAAGATATGCCATAATCTCTCGTGATCCATGAAGACCATAAAGCACTCCCCAATAAGGTAATTTCACCACAACTTCAATACAAAGACAGCCACTGCAAGCTTCAGATCATGTGTGTCATAGTTATGATTATATAGATATAACTTCCTAGACCTATAAGTGATCACTAAATTTTGGTGCATCAATATTAATCCCAATAACATAAAGGAAGTATCACAGAACCCCTAAAACATTATGCCCTCCTATGGTAACTAAATCATTGTAGCACTGATCAATTTCCCATTCAATTAGTCGAACACTATCTAATGATAATCATTATAGATAAAATCTTATCCCTTATTTTTCAAATCTTTCAATGGGTATGTAATCCATGAAACTTCGGATATGAACAACCGGTAATATCCCACAAGACCATGGAAGTTATGAACCTCCATCACAGTCTTGGGTGTTTCCTAAGAAACAGCTATCTCAACCTTAAATGGTTCCACGACCACACCCTACTAGGAAAAAAAATTCTTGAGGAAATTCACATATCATGTCCAAAAATTATATTTGGAAATTTTTTTATAAATTTGGAGGTGTCTAAGAACCTGTAGGATAGCTCTAAAATTACTGACATTCTCCTCCTCTAACTTTGAGTAGATTAAGATATCATAGATGGCCACAACTATGAATATTTCTTGGAATTCATAGAACACGGATTTCATGATCCCCATGAACAAAGTCAGTGCATTCATGACACTGAATGGAATAAAAATTATCTTTATGTGACTATACCTACATTCGATGTCAGCCTTTGGGATATCACCCTCCTTTACCCTCAACAGGTGATACCTAGACTAAAGATCAATCATAGAAAACCTACTAGCTTCCCTAAACTATTCAATAAGATCATATATCCTCATAAGGGGGTAATAATATTTTATCTTCACTTGATTAAACTTCTAATAGTCTACACAAAACCTCATTCCACCATCTTTATTCTTGGTGAATAACACCAGATCACCTCGCAACGACACACTGAGTCGAATGAGGCCCTTTTTCATTATATCATCTATCTAAATCCTCAACTCATAAAACTAAGAAGGTGTATTTTGATAAGGATCCATTGAAATTTGAGAAGAATTGGGTTTCACATTCATCCTAAACTAAACATCACATTGAGGGTATAGTGTCATAACCACCTTGGAAAAAACATCCAAAACATCACAGACAACCCTAGGAGCCTCCTCTATCCCAATGTCCACTAATTCCATGTAAAACTCAATCATCAAAGAAATAAGTGGATCTACATGTCTAGGGATGTAAATGAGATTGATTACTCATGAGCTACTCGGGATTAGCTTGACAGATACTCAAACTTGGGTTGATTTTTTTCAAGTCGAGCTTAAGCTCGATCTACTCGAGTAAAAACACAAGTCAATTTTGATTATTATAACAACATAATTGAGTATCTAGTGATCCTAATCTAGTATCTAATTTTTTAATATATTATTTTTATTCAATATATATGTGTCTAATTTGGAGCTTGATATTTTTATCTTGAGTACAAATTCGAGATCGAGCTTAAATTCGAACTATATTTTGTAATTGAAATTCTAAAAAAAGTATCCTAATCAAACCTTTTCGATCCTAATTGAGTGCTTAATAAATCCCAAGTAAAGTTCAAGCTTCATATTGAGTTAAGAAATCAATACTTGGTCAATCATTGAGTTGATCCCGAGCACCTAGTTCAAGTACCATGCATGAGCTTGAGTACTGATATACTTGACTCAACTCAACTTGATTACACCCCTACACACTTCTATTGACCAATTGGAAACTCTCCTCACTAATGAAAACTGTGCAGTGTCCATTCATATTCATTATCATGAATCTCCTATATAAGTATTAGATAACATCAGGAAAAGAATACAACTAGTCTATGTCAAGAATGGCATTGTACAACTACATATAAAGTAATAACAAATCCTCACATGACTGATGTAGCCCCCTCATCAGTCTATACCCCTGTAACAAATCAAACAAGCTATTATGTACTCCAAATAGTGTAATCGGAACCAAGGTTATTTGACGAATCTAGATGTATAGTCTTAGAGTATGGACCAGAGCATGTACAACAAATGAGTTTGAAGCTCCTGAATCAAACAAAGCAAAATCAAGGGTAGAAGACAAGATGATCATACCTCTAACGATATCTGACTCATCTGGAACTTCCACTTCTTCAATGTTGATGACCACCTCCATGGACTTGATTAGGTAGAGGTTTATAAACATGATTAACATCTTATGATCATCCTTTTCCTTCTCTATCCCCTCTCAACGGGGCATAAACGTATTTCCCTACTACTAAAATGGTCTCACTGGTAGCTACTGTTGAGGTTAGCACTGAACCTAATCACTTATACCAAATTGATCTTGAATAACCAATGTAAACTAATCCTGATGATATCCAAAAACCCCACATTCCAAACACACAGGCCCTAAGTTCCCAGGAAAATTACAAAAACCACTAGCCCTAGAATGCCGAAAGGGAAGATTCTAAGGTTAAATACCTATATGTAAAAACCTCAAAGTCCCTAGAGATTGATACCAACCACTAACAACTCTACTTCTTTAGGAACCCTATTGGATTCCCTCTCATAGTAAACATCCTTGTTTTTTCATATTCTCAACCACCTCCACCTTCTTCTGAACCTCCAGATATGTCGACAACGTAAAGGGGGTGATTTCATACTAGATAAAAGGATGGAGGCATCCTTGAGACATATCTCACAGGACTGCTCATTAGAAAAAAGATCTTGAAAAAAAACACATGAGGTTCTTGAAACTGATTCCTAGCTCCCATATAGACGTACTCCCCTACATGAGATAGAGAAGATCCTACCTCTTCATTACCTTCATGGTTAATGAAAGGAACTCTACTTGGAACTCTTTCTATAAGTTGACCCACAACACATCCTCCTTATGCTCACCAAGATATAGTTTCCACCACTCTAATAGTGACCCTATCCTTTTACATATAACATTTCATGATTTTAAGCATAATTATATATTAGATTAAAATCCAAGGATCATAAATTCTAGTGTCTTGGAAGACTAGGTACATAAAATTGAAAACATGGAACTAAAAATAAAATTTATTCATTTAGTCTTCATAAAGAGAACCTAACTTTCATTGTTCTCATACATATTCATAAGAAAACTTGGGTATAACATGAAAAAAGTGATGAGATTAAAATCCCAGTAAGGGAATAACCATAATAACAAATCATTAGCACAAGTAATAGAAAGAAATACATAATGACATAAAAATGAATTTAACATATAGAACCTTAACATATAGAACATCTAATCATATAAACATGGAGTCATAAAAATGTGGTATCAACATAAAACATGACTTTAGTATGAGGTAAGGCTAACCTCCAAGATAGTTTCACAAAGTAGCACAAGCCAAGGATAACCGACAAGACTGTCGCACATAAATTCTCAGGAGACTTAACTTTACCCAATGCATTAGAGTGTTATATAGTCGCACCCATATTAACTTTTCATGAATATTGTTTCCACATAAATAATCATACATTATCAATTTTACGTAAACTTAAGTATTATCCATGCAAAGAATTGGGTACCATAATCATGACACAAAGCATAACAAATGGGCGTAACACAAAAGTGTCCATGAAAGAAAGGAACTAAATTATACATGGAAATTCATAAGGGAAAATATGTATATATCATGGTGAGTGATTTCATGTAGAAGTGGCAACATGTAGGAAAGGTATTCAAGAAATTTTGGTATAAAAAAAATTTTGAGTGGTTTTAAGGAAAATATTATAGAGCCTTTAAAATAGAAAAGGGAACAATCCTTTTTAAAAAACCAGAAGTGAACCAAGATGTTTTTCACAATAAAAATGTGTATTTTATAAAGACAATGGTGGATTAAAATAGAATATATAGTGCACTTGCAATCAGGTAATAATTCGGGAAGCTCCCTCAAAATAGGTTTTCTTATCAGGAAGTATTGAGGAGGGACACTTAAAAACATGTATATCCTCAAAAGAGAATGATCAATGGAATGTGTTACATGAGTTTGAAACATTCAAATAGAATTTAGATGGTGAAAATAAGAATAATAGATAACCTTATTTAGGTAAAAATAAATATAAATAAACCTGAAGGAATAAAGGAGGTTTGGGTTGAATCCCTCATGGAATATGAGCATGGTATTGTGTGTGCTTAAGAGGGCTTGATGAGAGAGAAATGGGTTTCTCATCATTTAAAAATATTGAGGACAGTATGAGGGAGGTGCATAATCATACCCCATCACTAGGAATTATACATAAAAGGGAATAACATAGAGTAAAATCTTGAATAAAAGTGAAATAGAGTGGATCCCTTACCTTAACTCTAAACATGTTCTTCCCTTGATATTAATAACCTCTTGAGTTTATCTCCATTGAGAACCTCTTAAGGGGATAGGTTTTGGTCTTTTGATGAGAAAAAAGGATGTTTTACATGGGGAAGGATGTTGGGGAGATAGTTTCATAGAATTTAAGTATGGAAAAAGTCTTGAGATGAGTGAAGAGAAGAGGTAAGGAGGGATGGTATTTATAGTGGAGAGAGGAGAGTTTTCGTAATATTATAATCATTAGTTTATTATTTTTTCATAAGACAAGTAATAGGGATGATTATGTGACCAAGAATATTAATAAATTTATGTGAGTTCAATATTTGGGTTCTTACATCACTTATGATGTCAAGGATAAAGGATTTAAATTATAATGTATTTATACAATAAATTAATGTATTTTACTATTCACCAAAAATTCACCTATTTCAGAAAAATCCCAAAAATTCACCCTAACAATTTTTAAAAGTTTAGAATAAAAATTGAAATCCATTTTCCAAAAATAATTTTCTAAATATGATTTATTTAATATTTAATTAAAATCATAATTTATTCGAAAAAATCATTTTTAAAAACATTTATTTACTTATTCCAAAATATAGGTACATCATACTTTCACTTGAATCCTATTTATATAATATCATATATAAGGTTACTACTCATTATGTTATATTACTATTCATAAGGGTATTATTAATATTTCCCAAAAAATTATGTTTGCCTTATCGGACTCCAAGCATCTTACTGATCGCAACCGTGAATGTCAGATATTCGAAATTCCAAACATATAAGTATAAAATTTATGTTTAAATGTCACATAGTAATTAGTAGTTCATTGTGTTGTGATTTTACATGGTTATATGACATAATCATAAGAATTAAATTTCCATTGAAAACATTGGGTCATTACATTTTCCCCCCTTAAGAAATTTCACCCTCAAAATTTTGTTTTAAATTCTAGGAAAAAAACAGGTGTAGGTACTTTTCTTTCATTTCCTCCTCCAGTTCCCATGTTACCACTTCATACTTATGATTCTTCTAGAGTACCATGACTAGTTTAGTAGTCTTATTACGCATAACTTTATCTCTACAATCAAAAATCTTTACTGGTTTCTCCTCGTAAGAAAAATCATCCTCCAACTATACCACCTCTGAAGAGAGTACATGTGAAGGATCTAGTATGTACTTCCTTAAGAGGGTTACCTGGAAGACATCGTGAAATTTGGATATAATAGGTGGAATTACCAGTCGATAGGCTACATCCCCGATACAATCAAGAATCTAGAAGGGGCTGATGTACCTGGGACTTAACTTCCATTTCTTTCCAAACATCATGAACTTCTTCCATATAGATATGCATAGAAATACCATGTCTCTAACTTTGAACACAAGGTATCATCGACGATTGTCTACATAACTCTTTTGTTAACATTGGGCTACCTTGATATGTTGTTGAATGGTTTTCACCTTCTCCACCATTTCTTCGACCATTTCAGGTCCTAGCAGCTTATGCTCACCAACTTCATTCCAACACACTAGTGTTCTGAACCTTTTACCATAAAGGGAATCATATGGTGTCTGTAGACGCCGGAAAAGTCCGTTGTTCCCAAAAAAAGATCCGGATGCGGAAAGAGAGGTCATATTTGGAGTCGGAAGCATGTTTCGGAGGGCCCGGAGGCCTTGCATGGAATTTTGGAGACCCGCGCGCAAAGTTGATGAGCCGCGCGCAAACCTCCCGGGATGCGCGCAATGCGCTGGGCCGGCGCGCAATTGTGCGCGCCAGTGGCCCGCGCGACTCCCTTGCGCGCCGGGCCCGATTCCGCGCCCACGAACCGGATTCCGCGCCCGGGGTTGCCTATAAATATAAGGCGACCCCCGGCGTTTTGAAGGTTGCCAGAATTCGAAAGGTCTCTCGTGCGCGCAATCCAACCCCTTCCGCGCGCAATGCCGATCTTCAGGTAACCTCTTTTCTTTCGCGCAAGAAAGCCTCGGGGTTCGCCTTCGCGCACAATCCCTTTGGCTCCTTTCCTTTGAATAACCCTTCACTCAAAGGCATTTGCGCGCGAAAGAAGCCTCTTGCGCGCAATTTCCCCCGGGTGCGCGCAATCCAGCCCGATTGCGCGCACCCCCCATTTTCAAAGTGGTCATTCATTAAAGAATGAGCCGTTGCCCCCGTGCGCTATCCGAAGCCTGGTGCGCGCAATCTCGATCATCCGCGCGCAAAGTGCTTGCCCAATTGCGCGCCAGCCCGCCCATTTGCGCGCCGACCCGCGGTATTGCGCGCAAAGCTCCTCTTTTGCGCGCAAACCGCCAGGGTCGCCCCCTTTGACCCCCTTTGGGTACCCGCCTGCGTGGCGCCCGACGACCCTCATCCCGGGTGCCCGCACCGTGCGTTGTCTTCCCGTGTGACTCTCCAGGCTCGCGCGAAGTGACACGGACCTATCGGCGGCTTCAACGTCCTGCACGACGTTAAACTGCATACGTCCCGCGCGACGTTAAACTGCATTCGTCCCAGCTACAAGACGTTAAACTGTACGCTATTCATCCTGCACGACGTTAAACTGTAATTCGTCCTGCATGATGCTAAACTGCACAACGTCCTGCACGACGTTAAACTGCATACGTCCAAGCTGCATGACGTTAAACTGTCTGGCCCCCATCGTCCGCGCTGCAAGACGTTAAACTGCCAAGCATCTTCGTCTTCAACACATGACGTTAAACTGTACTTCGTCCGGCAAGACGTTAAACCGTCCGCTTCTTCCTCAACACACGACGTTAAACTGTACTTCGTCCGGCAAGACGTTAAACCGTCCGCATCAACCTATCTCGTGCCCCGCACGCAGGGTCCCCCCGGTTTGGATGTGGCCCCCACCCGTTCGTCTCTGCAGGGATGACGGGGTTACCCCTCTTTAGGGATGATTCATGGAGTGGCCTTCGCCCACGGGGGTAGAGTGTTAAAAACAGAACGAACTACGTGGACTTTGATCCCTGTCTCCTAAACAGGGTACGTAGGAAGCCTCCCTGAGGTTCAAGCCCACCACCTGGTCGTCCCGGTCGTATTCACGTCGGTTCGTCCATCAGTGGACCCCTTCTGGGTTCACACTTGCGTCGATTCACCTATGAGTCCGCCTTTGTGGGAAACTGCACGTGTGTATCTCCATTGTGCTTCCCCACTGTCGAAGCCAGTAGAGGGCATGACAGGGATCGAGGCCTCTCACCTCCGGCCCAAGTCCCTCTCCAACTGAGCTTTGCCGCATCCGGGCTGCCTTAGTGCGTAAGTCCTGACAGAACGAACTACGTGGACTTTGATCCCTGTCTCCTAAACAGGGTACGTAGGAAGCCTCCCTGAGGTTCAAGCCCACCACCTGGTCGTCCCGGTCGTATTCACGTCGGTTCGTCCATCAGTGGACCCCTCCTGGGTTCACACTTGCGTCGATTCACCTATGAGTCTGCCTTTGTGGGAGACTGCACGTGTGTATCTCCATTGTGCTTCCCCACTGCAGAAGCCAGTAGAGGGCATGACAGGGATCGAGGCCTCTCACCTCCGGCCCAAGTCCCTCTCCAACTGAGCTTTGCCGCATCTGGGCTGCCTTAGTGCGTAAGTCCTGACAGAACGAACTACGTGGACTTTGATCCCTGTCTTCTAAACAGGGTACGTAGGAAGCCTCTCCGAGGTTCAAGCCCACCACCTAGTCGTCCCGGTCGTATTTACGTCGGTTCGTCCATCAGTGAACCCCTCCCGGGTTCACACTTGCGTTGATTCACCTATGAATCTGCCTCTGTGGGGGACTGCACGTGTGTATCTCCATTGTGCTTCCCCACCGCCTCGATCTCCTTGTGAGTCGGCTTGCCAACGTCCAGCATGACGTAAAACTGTGGTTCACCCGGCCGTTCCATCCCCCTCTGTGCGAGGTGGTTCGGTTCAATCCTCCGCCCGGCGGCCTCGACCTCTTTGTGAGTCGGCTTGCCGACGTCCAGCATGACGTTAAACTGTATATCCGAACTACGCTGACTTTGATCCGCCCTAACGCACGGTACGTAGGAAGCCCCTACGGGGTCCAAGCTCTTCACTCCATCATCCACCCTGATCCTTACCCGGGCCGCCACATCCCGGTGGGGTCATGCCATTTCATTCCACTCCACTTCACTCGGGAAGCCGCCAATGTGCTGGCCCCAGCGTCGGAGGTTCCCCGCAAGGGGTTCTGTCATCTGATCCACTTCTCGTGTTGATCAGTCTGATGTCGTCCCCGCTGGACGTTAAACTCGCGGCATACCCCGTGTTAAACATGGGAAGCTGAGGAAAACCTCAGGTGATACAGTTCCCTGCACCCAGCGCGGGATGCCTCAGGCCATCACGCCTTTGAGAAGCCCTATTAGGGACGGAAGGCAGACATGCAGAGGCGCAGTGTTAAGACACGCCCCCGACACCTGGAGCCACCCGGTCTCCTCACCGCAGGTTGCTGCCCCGACCAGACTCCTTGGAGCGTCCGGGCGGAAGCAGCGTAATTAACCGGTGTCCATGGAGACATGGCGCCGGGAATGAGATTCACGAACATTCTTAAATCAATGAGGGAGACCCGGATTAGGCGACGAGTTCCGAGGAGACGTCCACGGAAGGAGGAGACGACGTCCCATCATCCCGGTTTCGATCAAGGAGCAGACGCCCCTGAATAAGGGACGAATGCCGCCCGCCCTTGGAAAGCGGGACTGCAGGGCCACAAGCCGTGCGCCCATCCCCTCGGGTCGACGGGTGCACGCGCAAACGCGTCCTGGCGGAACAGCGTAACCCGACGCACATCCGCACCGAAACAGAAAAATGGTGAACCCGACGTGAATATCTTCTCCTCAATACGAAGACCGATGGCTTTCAGAGGTGTTGGAAGACCAGCATGCTGCTCAACCGAGGAAGAGGGAGTCATCCCCACCAGGGACATGGCTCGCCTAGACCTCGAGGGAGCTGCACCTCGCCACCAACGCCGCCCCCGAGGGCCGCGCAGGGAGGCACCGCTGCCTACCTCGACGTCCAACCACTTTGGGAGTTTATCCCCAGAGCGCTCCGACAACTCCTTCCCCTATGCGGATGAGGTGGAAGATGCCCGGGACCACCCTATCCGGGATTCGCTCCAGGGATCCGCGATGAGGGCTCCTGTCAGGCCACGGCGACATCGCCGCCAGGCCTCTCAAGTCGAAGAACGGGCTCTCCACCTGCCTGCGCCGCTCATCCCGACTCGTTTGTCCCGACGCCAACGTCGGGCTCGAGCGGAAGAGGATGCCCACCTTGGGGCCCTAGCAACGGCGGCCGCGTTGGCTCAAGCCACTGCTGGCTCCAGTCACCAGGCCCCTACGCATCCTGAGCAGGGGCACTTCTATGCCCGACCCGGATCGAGGCCCCGACCGCCCCAAAGGCAGGTTGGGTTGACTCTCCCGGTTGCTGGTACAGACAATGGCCACCGCGGACCACCTCACGGTAGCGCTATTCGCCAACAGGGTCTACTCCGTGTGGCCGATCCAAGAGGCATGGGTCACCCCGCCTTCCGATCCCGGCCCGGAGGCCTGCCCGGAATCATCTCTCCCCGCGTCCCCTTTGATATCTGTCCCGGTGCCCCTCGCACCTTGGTTTCCAGTCCTCTTGGCCCCAGCACCAGTGCGGCCGGAGGACGCCAGGATAGAGATCAGCCATGCCCCGAAGAACCACCCAGGGGCAGGAGGGCGAGGCGTCGACGCCGAGGGAAGAATGTTACGTAATTCCGGACAGAGATCCGACCGGTTCGTTTCTCTGATACAGAGGCGGAGTACGATTCGGCGACAGAGCCCTCCCCCCAATCCCACCTGTCAGGGGCAGGGGTAGGAATGCGGCACGTCAGCCTCGTACTTCCCGAGAGCGAGATCGATATGATCCCCGCTTCTCTCCGAAGGTATATCCGGAGTAGCGAGGGCCTGGTAGACCCCCAAGGATCAAGCTTGCGGTTGGTACCGGCCCCTCTGGAAGCGCCTTCTGCCTCGATCGGAGAAGTTGGAGACCTTTTCTGGGGACCGACGGTCGAACCACGATCTAGGGCACCCTCGGCGAGCACCGACGCTACGGCAGGATGTTCGCTCGCCGGCCCGTCCTATCGTGATGTGGTAGCCAGGGCACCGCCACCCTCAGAGGGCGGCCCGGGATACGGAGGCCAATCGGCCTGCTCGCCGTATTCACCGCCGGCCAGCCTGTCGGCCCGGCGGCCCGCCTCGGCACCACTGCCGGTTCCCCGTCCATTCCCAGTCGTTGAAGAGGACCAAGGAGACCTGGGTCCCGAGTTTGAGTCGTGGAGCTTCTGGACCATCCTTGCAGAGGGGCACTTCCCTGAGAAGTTTTGGCCAGTCGCAGGACCGGACTTTGATGCACCCGAATCGCTCACCCCGGATAAGTTCGAATGCTTCCGCCGAACTCTCCGGGAGACTCACTCCCGTCTTCACCGCTTACAAATGCCATATCCCGGGAGTCAAGTGCACCTGGAGGATATTGGTGAGCAGTGCCGTCAAATTGACCTGGCCACGCTCCCCACGGTTCAGCACCCCGGATCATTTGGGCACCACGAGGCCCTCCAACAACGATGCGTTGAGTGTTTTCAAGTACTCCGCAAGGTTATCGAGGAAGCCACTCCCCACGTGTATATCCGTGGATGGGGGCAGTACGCTGCCCTACGCTTCAGTGCGATTCGCCGACAGCCCGATTCACTGGGTGGCCCTGAGGGTACATCCCCAGGGACGGAAACAGTCAATATGGCTGACCTGTCGGGGGAGGGGAACGTTTTGGAACTTCTCGACGGGGGCTCTCTCCCCGAAGACAAGCCGTTGTTGGATCCATCGGTGAGAGTTACTCGTCATCAGAGGAACCTCCTGGGACTCCCCGCACCCACTGAAGCACTGACGTTGAGCCGAAACGTCAGCAAAGGTAAAGAGCACGGCGGGGCTATAAAGCCTGCCGACCCATCCACATCCACGCAGAGGGCGGATGAGGATCCCGAGAAGGCTATGCTACGTCAACAGCTCGCCGAGCAGAAGAAGCTAGTTGACCAGCTCCTCACCGAGCGCGCTGCAGAGCAGCGGCCTGACTACGGTGATCCTAGGCCAGGACAGCAGGGACAGGAACAACCACCCCTCGATGAGGCTCTCCCGGGCAACCGTGATTATTCCATGTTCGCCGACAGGAGAGAGGCCATCGCCTATGGCAAGAGGGCGCGGTATGTTTCACCACACCCTCCCGAGCGGCGTGACTACCTGAGAGACCCCGCTCGGATTCCTCCCGCTGCCCCAAGGGCCGCTCCGCCCGCCATCCCACGAGCTGCCGAGTTCGACGACCCGGTCGACGACCCGATTGAAGGGCCATGCAATGCGCTCATGGTTAGAGATCCTCGCCAGGACTGGAACCCATGTCCGGACGATCCGATGGCGGCACTCATCGCCCACTTGGAAGCCTTGGAGACTCGGCAAGTGGCAATCCCACCGGACGGCAAGTCATACCCAGCATGGGTGGATGACATGCCGGCGCCTCCGGGATTCGGGAATCCCACTTTTTCCCCCTTCAACGGGACTGGAGATCCGCCATAGCATTTGGCCCATTTCAACTCGAGGTGCGGGCCTATGTTGGGGACTCCGGCGCAGCAAGAGGCCGCTAAGCTTCGCTGCTTTGTCCAGACACTGGAAGGGCCAGCATTTGTCTGGTACAGCCAGCTCCCCGTCGGGTCGATAACTAGCTGGGAGGACCTTCGTAGACAATTCCTCTACCAGTTCAGTTCCACGACCCGGAAGACGAGTATCGTAGACCTCTTCAAGTGCAAGCAGAGGCCTGACGAGCGAGTCGCGGACTTCGTCGCCCGATGGAAGGGTCTCACGTATTCCCTTGACATGCCATTGACTCAGGAGCAGTTGCTGACAATGTGCGTCGGGAACGTCAAGACCGAGTTGGTCCCTTCCCTGATCACTCAGAATTACCCCGGAGGGTTCAGGGACTTCTCAGACAAAGCTCAACGTCTTGAGGAAGCCCTGCAACAGGCCAGCCAGGCACACCCGCTGCCTCCTATGATTCCTGCAAGGAGAGTCAGCAGGGCTGAGCCCGCTGCTGTTGCCCAGATAGAGGCCCCCAGGCCATTGGAGCTGCTGCCGGCGAGACCAGCTCCACAGCCTCATAGGAATCCGCCTCCATGGGCTCAGTTCCCGGCCCAGCAGCGGCAGCCTCAGAACCAGCCGGCCCCTCCGCGTAATGTACCGCCACAACCCAGGCGAGATAATCAGGGTCCACCTCCTCGGCAGGCCCCTCCAGCCCCTCATCAAGACCACGCTCCCAGGGGCCCGCGATACCTGACCTACTCATTTCACGAGGATCAGGTCCCCGGTTATTTCCGGAGCGCCCTGGAGCAGAGGATTGTGCGACTGCCTGAGTGTTGGAGGCCGGAGGAGGCACATCTCACGAATAACCCCCGCTACTGCCCCTACCATCGGGCCCTGGGACACACCATCCAGCGGTGCTATGTGTTTAAGGATTGGCTCCAAGACCATATTAACAACAATGTAATCAGGTTGGGCCCAGCTCCGGCACAAGTGGCGGGCGTGTTCGTGGGATCAGATGACGATAGCGGCAATGAGGACGAATGGCAGCTGGTCTCCGACCGCGGATCCCAGAAGTATAAAAACTGGATGGCCCGCAAGACGATCGTTCGCGCCCATGGAATCATCTGTGCGCGCTTGAATCATCCTGAGCCCCCAGAATCTGCGGGTGCTACTTCGGCATCGTCGTCCCAGCCTGCCTCTTCCAAGAAGAGCAAACGGCGGCGGCGCAAGAAGGAAGAGCGCGCCCCGCCAGTTCCGCCACTATCCCGCACTCTCGGCGATTTCATGCCCCCGGAGATGGGGATCCCTCCTCGGATCCGCCCAGTGGTGAATGATTCGTCCGATGACAGTATTGGGTACGCTTCGGTTAATACCGTCGAGCTGGTAAATCCCTTTTCGGTTCCCGACGTTAAAGAACACCAGGTGGACCTCCCTAGTGTCCCCAGTCGTCGCCACCGTCGGAGGAGCCGCAACAACAGGAGTCGCTGGGGCATGACAGTTGGTACCTCCAGCCAGGACGTGCACGCCACTGAGACTAGGCAGCAGGCTCAAAACCGAGCTCAGCGCGCGCAGCCCCCCCATCCGGGGATGAAGGATCCGCCTCCGCCACTGTTTGTGGTGTGGGACCAGGCAGAACCGCCTCAGCCGCGTCGCGATCAGCTCCGCCCTGCCACGAGTCCATCCCGGCCTCCTGACCCCAGTACGGTGACTACTTCCCGGGCTTCAACCAATGAACAGCGAGATGCGCCAAGCACCAGTCGGCCGCCGGCCCAACCGGCAAGGCCCGTCATGCTTCCAACCGCAGAGCAACCTCCTGCAACCAGGGGCTCGCGCTTGGCCAAAAAGTATGATGTCCTGAAGCACTTGGCCGACATCCCAGCGAGACTCTCCATCCTTGAGGCTCTGCGCATGTCATCTGAGATGCGCGAGGCACTCGCTGAAGCCCTGAAGAGCCCCCTCCAGTTTGAGACAGAGTTTGCGGCTGCAGAGGCCTTTCACGCCGAAACGATTGAGGACGCCGAATGTCAGGCAGTTATCTCGTTTTCTGGTAAGGATGAAGACCCTCCTATACAGGGGCACATTCGTCCGCTGTATGTTACCGGCCAGTTCAATGGCCTTGAAGTCCGGCGCTGTCTTGTCGACATGGGGTCCGGGATTAACCTGATTCCAACTCGGATGCTCCGGAGATTGGGGTTGTCTGAGGATGACTTGATCCCCTCCGACCTCAGGATCCAGGGGTACGACCGCACCGAGCAAACCCCGGTCGGCAAGATACGTTTGAAGACCCAGTTCGGTGACTTGGTTGCCAACACCGAATTCATGGTAGTCTCTCAAGACACTGCGTACAACGCATTGATGGGCAGGCCCTGGCTCCACCTTCATGCGGCGGTTCCCTCTTCATACCACCAATGCCTCAAATACTCCCTTAATGGTCGAGTAGGCGTGCTTCAGGGAGATGCCTCTCCTTTTGCCTCATGTGAAGCCCGCTATCTGGACGCGGACTATTACAAGAGCAAGGACAAGAAGATCCTAGCAGGTGAGGTTGAGCCTGTCGCTATTACAAGGGATCCCTGGGCAAGCTTGGATGACGCTTACGTCCTCCCGATTAAACGGTTGGACGTAGCCATGGTCTCGACGGCCTGTGAGTCTCCTGATGAGATGACCGCGACCGCCCGTGCCAGTACCAGTGGCCCAGCAGGATCTGGTAGCCCCAATGCAGTTTCCAACGCAGTCTCTCCCGTGGACGATCCCTCCCCGAGTGGAGAGGACGTGGAAGATTCACCCCCAGCCTTTGAGGAGGGCGTCTCCGCCACGGTCGATGAGTTAGTACAAGTGAACCTTGGAACCGAAGTAGATCCGAGACCCACATTGGTCAGTGCCGCCATGCCCTCTGAGGAGCGGCAGCAGTACGTGGACTTTCTCAGGCAGCACCGTGATGTGTTCGCTTGGGGCTATGACGAGATGTCGGGGCTAGATCCTCAGGTAGCTGTCCACCGCCTTGGTCTCCCGGCGAGCCATCGCGGGTTCAAGCAGCCTCCCAGGAAGATGCACCCATTCCATGGTGCCATGGTTGAGGCCGAAGTTGACAAGATTATCAAAGCCAACTTTGTGAGAGAAGTTCAGTACCCCAAATGGCTGGCCAACATTGTGCCGGTCAGGAAGAAGAACGGGCAGATCAGAGTCTGCATCGACTTCCGCGATCTCAACCGCCACTGTCCGAAGGATGATTTTCCCCTTCCAGGGACAGAGCTGTTGATTGACGCCACGGCAGGGTTCCAAGCCCTCTCCTTCATGGATGGATACTCCAGATATAACCAAATTCGGATGGCCCCTGAGGATGAGGAGTTCACTACCTTTAGGCCCCCCCAAGGTACCTTTTGTTACCGGGTCATGCCTTTCGGCCTGAAGAATGCAGGTGCCACCTATCAACGGGCGATGCACCGCATATTCAAGCCAATCCTCGACACACTGGTGGAATGCTACGTCGACGACTTGGTAGTCAAATCGCGCCAGCGTCAGGACCATCTCAAAGATCTTGAGAAAGTGTTCGGCTTCCTCCGGTCTCGCTGCCTGAAGATGAACCCGTTGAAGTGTGCCTTCGGGGTCACCTCCGGAAAGTTCCTTGGATTTGTGGTAAGATACCGGGGTATTGAGATCGACCCAGAGAAGATCAGGGCGATTAGCCAGATGCCTCCCCCAGGTAACATCCGGGAACTGCAGGGGTTCCAAGGCCACTTAGCCTATATACGCCGATTCATCGCGAATCTGGCTGGCAAGTGTAAGCCCTTTTCTCGGCTCATGAAGAAAGGTTCCACCTATGTATGGGATAAAGAGTGTCAGACCGCTTTCGAGGAAATCAAGCAGTACCTGCTGCAACCTCTGGTTCTGATGCCGCTTGTATCCAGGAAGCCGCTGGTCCTCTATGTGACCGCCCTGGAATGGTCCCTGGGTGCCCTTCTCGCCCAGAAGAACAACGAGGGAACAGAGAATAGCCTCTATTACCTCAGTCGCATGCTCATCGATGCGGAAGTTAGGTATTCCCCCATCGAGAAGAGCTACTTGGCGCTCGTATTTGCCGTACAGAAATTACGGCACTACTTGCAACACCATGAGGTACAGTTGGTTTCTCGGGTAGACCCGTTGAAATATATCCTGAGCCGGCCTATGTTGACTGGTCGTCTAGCGCGGTGGGCTGTGATTCTCCAGCAGTTCGACATCAGGTATGTGTCTCAGAAGGCCATCAAAGGGCAAGCATTGTCAGACTTTCTGGCTGCTCACCCAACCTCCGCGGATCAGCCGCTGGATCTAGGCTTTCCTGATGAGGCCATTCTCTCGGTCGATCATGCCGGTCCATGCTGGCAGATGCACTTTGACGGTGCCTCCCGGAGCCCCACCGGTAGAAGACTTGGTAATCCTAAGCTCAAAAGAGTGGGCTTGGGTATCGTCTTCAATACCCTGGAGCAAGCTGTACTGCCATACTCTTTCCTGTTGTCAGAGGGCTGTACCAACAATGAGGCGGAATACCATGCCCTCATCACCGGCCTCGAGTTAGCTCTCGAGATCGACGTGCCCCATCTGTGTGTGAAAGTGGACTCCGAGTTGGTTGTTAAGCAGATCAATGGCGACTATGTTGTCAGGAAGTCGGAACTTGTGCCATTACTGGAGTGCACCCTCCTTCTGATGGCCCGGTTCCCTTCTCGGCCAGAAGTTGTCCATATTCCCCGGTCGCAGAACTGTCGAGCAGATGCTTTGGCCAGCCTTGCTGCGTCACTTGCAGAGCCTGAACAGGATAACCTGACCGTCCGCGTGACGCACCGCAGGCTCATCGCTCCCGTTATCCCAGAGGGAGATCGCGGCCCGTCGGTAAGTAATCTCACCGCGGTTGCCCCTACGCCCGGAGCCCCGAGTACCTCAGATATGGCAGTCGAACCAGCCCCTGATTGGAGGACGCCATTGGTTGAGTACCTCCAACATGGCATTCTCCCGCCGGATCGGGCCGAACACGAGTGAGTTCGACGCCGCGCATCGTAGTTTGTCCTCCAGAGCAGTCCCGGCCTGGAGCAGATCCTCTATAGACGCGGATTTGATGGTGTTCTCCTCCGTTGCCTTCAGGGAGTTGAGATCCCGCGAGTCATGCAAGAGGTTCATGCTGGTTCATGCGGTGCCCATCAGACTGGGCCGAAGCTGTCCCACCAGATTCGGAGGTTGGGATACTTCTGGCCCTCCATGATCCATGACTGCATCGAGTATGCCAGGAGGTTCCATGCATGCCAGGTTCATGCGAACTTTGTGCATCGGCCGCCGGAGCCTCTCCATACCACCAGGTATTCTTGGCCCTTTGCAGTCTGGGGGATGGACGTTGTGGGACCTTACCCGCCGGCGACGGCTCGCCAGTGCCGGTTCATTCTGACCGCCACGGACTTCTTCTCCAAATGGGCAGAGGCGATTCCGCTCAGAGAGGTCAAATCCTGTTCGATCGCTGACTTCGTGACCTCCAACATCATTCATCGATTTGGGGTGCCTCACGCTATCCTCACGGACAACGGAGCCAATTTCCGAGCAGCCGAGTTGAAGAAGTTGTACGCCAAGTACAACATTCGCTCGAACCATACATCTCGCTATCATGCACAGGCGAATGGACAGATCGAGGCGTTTAACAAAACCCTCTCTAACATTCTGCAAAAGATGGTTGGTCAGAACAAGAAGAGTTGGCCGGACAAGCTCCCCAACGCCCTCTGGGCTTATCGGACGACGACTCGCAATTCCACCCAGATGACCCCTTATTCCCTGGTGTATGGAGCTGAGGCCGTCCTGCCCATCGAGATCCAGTTACCGTCCTTGCGCACTGCGGTCTACGACCAGCAAGCGCCGGACAGAGCTGCTGAAGCCCGTCTAGTCGAGTTGGAAGCACTGGATGAGAATAGACGTCGCGCCTTGCACAACTTGGAGAGGCATCAAAGCAGAATGGCTCGAGCTTTCAATAAGAAGGTTCGCCTCCGCTCCTTCCTGTAGGGTGACCTAGTGCTATCCCTAAGAGCGCCAATGATCCCCGGAAGGAAGCCACCCAAGTTGGAGCCCAAGTGGGAGGGACCTCTTGTCGTCCAGAAAGTTTATCCCAATGGCGCGTACTCCCTAGCGACTATGGATGGTGAGCGTGTCACTCCTCCCACCAACGCTAGGTTCCTCAAGCAGTACTTTGTCTGAGTGTACTACGTCCAAGCTGCACGACGTTAAACTGCCTAGCATATCGTCCACGCTGCAAGACGTTAAACTGCCAAGTGTTTCGTCCAACATGACGTTAAACTGTACCTCGTCCAAGCTACAAGACGTTAAACTGTTTAGCATTCGTCCAACACGACGTTAAACTGTACTACGTCCAGGCTGCACGACGTTAAACTGCCTAGCATATCGTCCGCGCTGCAAGACGTTAAACTGCCAAGTGTTTCGTCCAACATGATGTTAAACTGTACCTCGTCCAAGCTACAAGACGTTAAACTGTTTAGCATTCATCCAACACGACGTTAAACTGTATGACGTCCGAGCTACAAGACGTTAAACTGTTCAGCATTCGTCCTGCATGACGTTAAACTGCCTCTCAAGAACTACGTGCGGCTTGATTCCCATCCTTATGGGATACGTAGGACCGCCTGAACATTCATGTTTCAGGCCCAGCCCCATCCTTCGGGAATTTCCATCCCATCTCAGGCCCTTGGCCCAGTTGTCTCTGGGTATGTGGCGTATGGTGTGAACGTGGGGCTATGCCCTCATTCACGTCGGTTTTCTCGCCACGCTGTACGCCCCCCACGTTTGGGGATTCCTTCTGCTCCCCCCTTTTTCTCTCTTTTCGTCCTGCATGACGTTAAACTGCACTTCAAGAACTACGTGCGGCTTGATTCCCATCCTTATGGGATACGTAGGACCGCCTGAACATTCATGTTTCAGGCCCAGCCCCATTTCCCGGGAATCTCTATCCCGCGTTGGGCCTCTGGCCCCAGTTCCCCTCCTTTTTGTGCGAGGCGTGTGGCATGAGCGGGGGATTATGTCCTCATTCACGTTGGTCTGCTGGCCGCGCCATACACCTCCCCCGTGTGTGGGACTACCTCACACCCCTCATCGTCCTGCATGACGTTAAACTGCCTCTTAAGAACTACGTACGGCTTGATTCCCATCCTTATGGGATACGTAGGACCGCCTGGACGCTTGTGTTTCAGGTCCAGCCCCGTCTCTTGGTTGATCACGGGGATCTACCGTCTTTTGGTTGCTCTCAGGGTGAGTCCTCCGACCCTTTCCGGTGATCTGTTAACATGTCTTGGGTACTTTGGTCTATGACCCGTAGTGTCGGATGCAATCCCGGCAAGTCCCGTGTTGCTTGTCGGGCCGCGCGCTTCCTCTTGTTCGAGCCTTCACTCAAAGGGATCCTCGTTAGCAGTTTGGGTACGATGCCTCAGTGCTCTCCTACCGCTCCTGGTCGATTTACCGGCGGGTCCTGGGCCGCAAATCGATATGAATCCTGCGATTGAGCGGTTGATGCTCGTTTGCTTGCCCAGTTCTAGGCTGACGCAATCGGATGTTGTGTTGCGAATATGGTCACAGACATCCTTGATCGCCATGTCGGCTCTTTTAGGCTCCGAACATTGGTTGCACGGTCCTCATCACGCTCCACCTTTGTGCGTTGTAGTGGAATCTCGACACTCTCTTCATACTGACCTTCAGTACACCTTTACACGTTAGGCAGGCAACCAGGGTAATAGTGTCTGTCGAGGCTCCCACGATCTGAGCACCAAGGATATATGCTGATGTCCTCCCTAAGGGCTGTGTATAGCTGGACCCTCGTCCCCATAAGGAGGAAGGAGTCGCCCGAACAATTGTGTTTTGGGCCCAGTATATCTGGAGGCTAGCATCTCTGCCCCTCGGGTGATGGACATACGCAGGCCCCTATCCCAGGATCCTTCTCCTGGAATCGTGTGTAACCGCAGGGCTGGATATGTTCCCGCCTCCGCTGAGTCCGCCATATCGCAATACGCGGATTCCTCCATGGTCTGAACCACACGACCTTAAACTGTGTTGTCTGGTCCTACCACACGACCGTAAACTGTGATCGTCTTGGCCGCCCGACGAGAAATGGCACTGCATCGTGATGTTCCCCTCAGGGGACACTCACGTTGGGCGCTGGTTAATAACCACGCCATTCATCAATGCCTTTCATGTCTTGATTATTGTGGCGACGCCAGGGATTCCTTAATCACAGGCATGTCGCTGCACAAAGAAAAACCATCCATCTTTAAGGACAAACAAGAAATATCAAATACCGCTTCTTCTGTGTGCGAGGGTCAGACCCGCACCCTTCCCCGCGCTGGTGCCCGATTGTGTTGAGCCGCGCTTCAAGAACTACGTGTGGCTTGATTCCCATCCTCATGGGATACGTAGGAACGCCCGGATGTTTGAAACTTCGGGTCCAGCCCCCCACCTCTTAGAGATTCCCCCTTCTCTGGGGAATCCGCCACCTTCAGGCCACCCTCAAGGCGTGTCCCTCGACCCCTTGCAGTGGTCCACTGATGTCAAGAGTACTCTGGTTTATTTCCAGGAGGGTCAGGTTCATCTTGGTCAGGTTCCTTCCATTTTCAGGCTTCATGCTCCCTTTCATTCGGACCCATCGCCTACGCCCTGGGTGGAGCCCCCGTGAACGGTTTGGACACAATGCCTCAGTGCTCTCCCACCGACTCGGGCTGGTGCCCCCAATGGCCTCGGGCAGCAAATCGATATGAATCCTGCGATTGAGCGGTCGATGCTCATTTGCTGCCTCATTTCATCAATGGTTAGTGCGATATTGATGCTGCTTTTCCGCCACGGTCGGCAGTACTCCCATATCGTTACGCCGGTGCCCCCAGTCCTTGAGTGAATGGCCGCATGATTCACATCACATTTTCCACCTCCCATTCTGACCAGGAAAAATCTCGACACTCTTGACACTATCCCTCAGTGCATCTTCGCATATCCAGGGGATAGGACCACGATGCGGCGTACTTTGAGGTCCTTATGGTCTGAGCTCTAAGACCTTAAACTAAGATCTACCCTTATGGTCCGAGCTCTAAGACCTTAAACTAAGATCTACCCTTATGGTCCGAGCTCTAAGACCTTAAACTAAGATCTACCCTTATGGTCTGAGCCCTAAGACCTTAAACTAAGATCTTCCCTTATGGTCCGAGCTCTAAGACCTTAAACTAAGATTTACCCTTATGTTCCGAGCTCTAAGACCTTAAACTAAGATCTACCCTTATGGTCCGAGCTCTAAGACCTTAAACTAAGATATGCCCCTATGGTCCGAGCTCTACGACCCTAAACTAAGATCTCCCCAAACGGGGTTCTGCGTCCTGCATGACGTTAAACTGCACTTTCAGAACTACGTGTGGCTTGATCTCCAGCCTGATGGAGTACGTAGGAACGCCCGGGCATTCCGACTCGGGTCCAGCCTCAGGGATCGCCATGTCCCGCCCCTCCTCGTCGCCGGCCGTCTGGCCTGACTTCGGGTAAAGTGGTGCAGTTGTGATATTCTCCCCGATCCAGCTCGGGATGCCCCATTGCAATGATGGGAAGCGACAGTTTCGTCGTTAAAAAGGTTCTGTCTAAGAATTGGGGTGATTCACGGCCAGATTAGTGCATCCGCCTAATACGCTTTCCCCACGGTGGCGCAATTTTGAGAGCGTTGGATTCTATCCGAACAAATCGTCACTTTGCCCCACGCTTCGCATGCCCTGTTGATCTGGATTTCCACCCTTGTGCCTGAAGGAACCCCCAAAGCGGCATTGATGATGACATGTGATCCGCCTCCTGCAATATGGATGATGACCTTCGGTCCATCTATCGTAGTAGTATGGTCGATTGATCCATTGTCCGCTTGCCGTCTTGGGCATTTCCTGGAAGGCCAACCGTTGTGGATTTCTGAATTCGGGACACACGATTCACCCTTTCTCATTTCCCTACGTTCGGATAAAATCTCAACGCCCCTAGCGTTGTCCCGCTCGTGTGTCGGAACAAGTTGGGGGGATGATACATTGATTAGGTCTGAGGTCTCCTTTCCTATGAATGACCTCCCTCTTTTCCTTAGAAATCCGGACCCAGGGCCCCTATTTATAGGCAAAGCCGGGAGTCCGCGCTGCGCGGAAAGCGCTTTGCGCGACCGCACCGGAGAATTTCGCGCCTGACGCCCTTTTTTGCGCGCCACAGTCCCGCGCCACCCAGGACTTCGGCATTCCGGCGTCTCCCTCGGAACCCGATCGTTGCGACCTCTCGCCGATCCGATTCTGAGGGGGGGCTTTTGTAGACGCCGGAAAAGTCCGTTGTTCCCAAACAAAGATCCGGATGCGGAAAGCGAGGTCATATTTGGAGTCGGAAGCATGTTTCGGAGGGCCCGGAGGCCTTGCGCGGAATTTTGGAGACCCGCACGCAAAGTTGATGAGCCGCGCGCAAACCTCCCGGGATGCGCGCAATGCGCTGGGCCGGCGCGCAATTGTGCGCGCCAGTGGCCCGCGCGACTCCCTTGCGCACCGGGCCCGATTCCGCGCCCGCAACGAGAATTCCGCGCCCGCGAACCGGATTCCGCGCCCGGGGTTGCCTATAAATATAAGGCGACCCCCGACGTTTTGAAGGTTGCCAGAATTCGAAAGGTCTCTCGTGCGCGCAATCCAACCCCTTCCGCGCGCAATGTCGATCTTCAGGTAACCTCTTTTCTTTCGCGCAAGAAAGCCTCGGGGTTCGCCTTCGCGCGCAATCCCTTTGTCTCCTTTCCTTTGAATAACCCTTCACTCAAAGGCATTTGCGCGCGAAAGAAGCCTCTTGCGCGCAATTTCCCCCGGGTGCGCGCAATCCAGCCCGATTGCGCGCACCCCCCATTTTCAAAGTGGCCATTCATTAAAGAATGAGCCGTTGCCCCCGTGCGCTATCCGAAGCCCGGTGCGCGCAATCTCGATCATCCGCGCGCAAAGTGCTGTCCCAATTGCGCGCCAGCCCACCCATTTGCGCGCCGACCCACGGTATTGCGCGCAAAGCTCCTCTTTTGCGCACAAACCGCCAGGGTCGCCCCCTTTGACCCCCTTTGGGTACCCGCCTGCGTGGCGCCCGATGACCCTCATCCCGGGTGCCCGCACTTTGCGTTGTCTTCCCGTGCGACCCTCCAGGCTCGCGTGAAGTGACACGGACCTATCGGTGGCTTCAACATCCTGCACGACGTTAAACTGCATACGTCCCACACGACGTTAAACTGCATTCGTCCCAGCTACAAGACGTTAAACTGTACGCTATTCGTCCTGCACGACGTTAAACTTTAATTCGTCCTTCATGACGCTAAACTGCACCACGTCCTGCACGACGTTAAACTGCAAACATCCAAGCTGCATGACGTTAAACTGCCTGGCCCCCATCGTCCACGCTACAAGACGTTAAACTGCCAAGTATCTTCGTCTTCAACACACGACGTTAAACTGTACTTCGTCCGGCAAGACGTTAAACCGTCCGCTTCGTCCTCAACACACGACGTTAAACTGTACTTCGTCCGGCAAGACTTTAAACCGTCCGCATCAACCGATCTCGTGCCCCGCACGCAGGGTCCCCCCGGTTTGGATGTGGCCCCCACCCGCTCGTCTCTGCAGGGATGACGGGGTTGCCCCTCTTTAGGGATGATTCATGGAGTGGCCTTCGCCCACGGGGGTAGAGTGTTACAAACAGAACGAACTACGTGGACTTTGATCCCTGTCTCCTAAACAGGGTACGTAGGAAGCCTCCCTGAGGTTCAAGCCCACCACCTGGTCGTCCCGGTCGTATTCACGTCGGTTCGTCCATCAGTGGACCCCTCCTAGGTTCACACTTGCATCGATTCACCTATGAGTCCGCCTTTGTGGGAGACTGCACGTGTGTATCTCCATTGTGCTTCCCCACTGCCGAAGCCAGTAGAGGGCATGACAGGGATCAAGGCCTCTCACCTCCGGCCCAAGTCCCTCTCCAACTGAGCTTTGCCGCATCCAGGCTGCCTTAGTGCGTAAGTCCTGACAGAACGAACTACGTGGACTTTGATCCCTGTCTCCTAAACAGGGTACGTAGGAAGCCTCCCTGAGGTTCAAGCCCACCACCTGGTCGTCCCGGTCGTATTCACGTCGGTTCGTCCATCAGTGGACCCCTCCTGGGTTCACACTTGCGTCGATTCACCTATGAGTCCGCCTTTGTGGGAGACTGCACGTGTGTATCTCCATTGTGCTTCCCCACTGCCGAAGCTAGTAGAGGGCATAACAGGGATCGAGGCCTCCCACCTCCGGCCCAAGTCCCTCTCCAACTGAGCTTTGCCGCATCCGGGCTGCCTTAGTGCGTAAGTCCTGACAGAACGAACTACGTGGACTTTGATCCCTGTCTTCTAAACAGGGTACGTAGGAAGCCTCTCCGAGGTTCAAGCCTACCACCTAGTCGTCCCGGTCATATTTACGTCGGTTCGTCCATCAGTGAACCCCTCCCGGGTTCACACTTGCGTTGATTCACCTATGAATCCGCCTCTGTGGGGGACTGCACGTGTGTATCTCCATTGTGCTTCCCCACCGCCTCGATCTCCTTGTGAGTCGGCTTTCCAACGTCCAACATGACGTAAAACTGTGGTTCACCCGGCCGTTCCATCCCCCTCTGTGCGAGGTGGTTCGGTTCAATCCTCCGCCCGGAGGCCTCGACCTCTTCGTGAGTCGGCTTGCCGACGTCCAGCATGACTTTAAACTGTATATCCGAACTACGCTGACTTTGATCCGCGCTAACGCACGGTACGTAGGAAGCCCCTACGGGGTCCAAGCTCTTCACTCCATCATCCACCCTGATCCTTACCCGGGCCGCCACATCCCGGTGGGGTCATGCCATTTCATTCCACTCCACTTCACTCGGGAAGCCGCCCATGTGCTGGCCCCAGCGTCGGAGGTTCCCCGCAAGGGGTTCTGTCATCTGATCCACTTCTCGTGTTGATCAGTCTGATGCCGTCCCCGTTGGACGTTAAACTCGCGGCATACCCCATGTTAAACATGGGAAGCTGAGGAAAACCTCAGGTGATACAGTTCCCCGCACCCAGCGCGGGATGCCTCAGGCCATCACGCCTTCGAGAAGCCCTATTAGGGACGGAAGGCAGACATGCAGAGGCGCAGTGTTAAGACACGCCCCCGACACCCGGAGCCACCCGGTCTCCTCACCGCAGGTTGCTGCCCCGACCAGACTCCTTGGAGCGTCCGGGCGGAAGAAGCGTAATTAACCGGTGTCCATGGAGACATGGCGCCGGGAACGAGATTCACGAACATTCTTAAATCTATGAGGGAGACCCGGATTAGGCGACGAGTTCCGAGGAGACGTCCACGGAAGGAGGAGCCGACGTCCCATCATCCCGGTTTCGATCAAGGAGTAGACGCCCCTGAATAAGGGACGAATGTCGCCCGCCCTTGGAAAGCGGGACTGCGGGGCCACAAGCCGCGCGCCCATCCCCTCGGGTCGACGGGTGCACGCGCGAACGCGTCCTGGCGGAACAACGTAACCCGACGCACATCCGCACCGAAACAGTGTCATTCAGATACTCAAGTGGAAAATGTTGTTGTAAGAGAATTCAACCCGGGGAAGATGTTGGTCCCATCCTCCTTTGAATTCCATATAACATGCTCTAAACATATATTCTATTGTATGAATATTTCACTCGAATTAGCCATCAGTTTGAGGATGATAGGTTGTACTAAAGTTCAATTCAGTGCTTAGAGAATGTTGGAGACTTTTCAAGAACTTTTAGGTAAACCTTGGATCATGATCGGATACAATAGATAGTGGTACTCCATGCAGCCTTACCAATTCTTTGATCTAAATCCATGTAAGTTGATCTAATGAGAAGTCTTTTAAAATTGTGATAAAGTAAGATGTCATCATAAGACGATCCACAATGACCCATATAGCATTGTTTCCTATAGATGTATTTGGAAGTCCAGTGACAAATTCCAAATTGATGTTCTCCCACTTCCATGTTGGTATGGGTGGTGGTTCTATAATACCTTTATACTTTTGTCTATCATCCTTCACTTTTTCACATACCAGGCACTTTGATGTATATTTCAGAAATCTTTCTTTTCATATTGTCCCCCCAAAATTACTCTCAGATATCTTGATACATCTTTGTTCTCCCTGGGTGGATAGAGAAGGTTGAGATATGTGTGCTATTTAGAAGATCCTTCTTTATCTATAGATCAGATGGTACACATAATCGTGATCCAAATATTACAACTCTGTCCTTGTCAATTTTGAAATCATAGGATTTCCCATTTCGGATAGCTTCTACCATTTTCATAATTTCTACATCTTTTCTTTGATCATCCTTTATTTTATCCGTGAGGGATAGTTGAGAAATAATTTAAGAAATGATTTATGTTGTTCCTCACTTAAGTATTCCCATTTCCATCCTCTGAAAATCTAATAATATCAGATCTTTTTCAATTCATATCATTGATAAATATACAGGATCCTTTCTACTTAGAGGATCTACCACCTTTTTTTCCTTACTGGGGTGGTACGGGATTGAGAATTCCTAATACTTGATGAGATCTATCCATCTTCTTTGGTGCATATTAACCTCTTTCTATGTGATTATATATTTGAGACTCTTGTGATCAGTATATATCTCACACTTCTCCCTATAAGGAAAATGCCGCCATATTTTCAACACAATGATCACAACCACCAACTCCATATCATGTGTAGTATAGTTTTTCTCATGTATTTTCAGCTGCCTTGAGGCAGAGTCTATCACTTTATCATTTTTCATCAGCAAAAAGCCTAATCTTTTTTCGAATCATCACTGTACACCACAATGAGTTCTACACTTGTTGGGAGTGTGAGTACTGGCGTAATGATTAGCCTCTTTTTCAACTCCTTAAAACAGTCTTCACATTCCTGATTCTAGAAAAACTTTACTCATTTTCATGTCATCTTGGTCATTGGGTTTGACAATCATGAAAAGTTATTCAAAAATCGTCAATAATACTTAACTATACCCAAAAAGATACGGATATTTGTTACAGTTGTTGGTCTGGACCTCTCTTTAATTGCCTTTTTCTTGGAAGGGTCCACAGATATCACTTTACTAGTGATAACATGACCCAAGAATGATACTTCCTCCATCCAGGACTCACATTTACTATACATTGCATACAGATTCTCCCATCTCAAATCCTTTAACACAGTATTCAAATGATCCCCATATTCCCCCTTGCTCTTGGAGTATATCATAACATCGTCAATAAATACTACCACAAATTTTTTGAGGTAATATCTAAAGACTTTATTCATTAAATACATGAAAATTGTGGGAGCATTAGTGAGTCTGAAGGTAATCACTATGAACTCAATGTCTATAACTTGTTCAAAATGAAATATTGGGAATATCTAGCTTCCTTACCTTTAATTGATGATACCCTGACCAAAGGTCCACATTAGAGAAAAAACTATCCCCACGAAGCTGATCGAACAAGTCATCTATCTGTGGAAAGGGATGCATAATATTTATTGTGATTTTATTGAGATCATGATAATCAATGTAGAGGTGCATTGAACCATCTTTTTTCTTAATGAAGAGGACTGATGCTCTCCATAGTGAAGCACTCAGGCATATAAAACCCTTCTCCAGATTCTCCTGTAATAGAATCTTCAGTGCTTCTAGATCTACGATGGCTATTCTATAAGGTGTCTTTGATATAGGTAGATATCCAGGAAAAATTTCAATTGAGAACCCATCCTCTTGATTAGGATGAAGACTGGAAAACTCTTCAGGGAATAAATCTGGGTAATCCCTCACAATGGGAATGTCTTCAAGCATGATCTTCTCCTTTGTCTCAATCATTTGATCTAGATATTCTTTCTCATAAGGAAACAATATCCACACTTTAGAAGATGGTTCTAAAGGAGATCCATCTTCCTCCTTACACTTATAAATAATTGTAGGATGCTTCAGGATGTGAAGAGTGATCTCCCTTTCCCAACAGTTAATGTTGTGTTTTTATAAAGATAGTCAATCCATGACCAAGATAGTATGAAGAGATTTTCAGGGAGGTTCTGTCCACAAAGTTTAACCGGCGAAGAGTTATAAACCATGGACGCAATAATTTCCCCATTTTTGGTTCTCACATATAAATTATCTTCCAAATTTTGAGGTGTTTTTTGAATAGTTATACTAAATATGAAAGATATGAAAGAATGTTTAGAACCAGAATCAAATAGTATGTTCAGTATTTTAGAATGAATAACTAGTGTACCTGCCACCACATTGTTTTCTAGCTCTACCTCTGAAGTAGTGATAGCATAATCCCTTCCTTGTTGCCTTGGAGGTTGTTGTTGATTTCGTATGACAACCCCTGTCTTATATTATTTGTTCGAATAATGCCCATGATCCTTGCAGTTGTAACATTGTACTATAGGTTGAGTGTTGATCTGAATATTCCTTTATTATTCCTCATTAAGAGGATTCTTCATATCTTAGTTCCATTTTTTAACTAGATGTCTCAGCTTTCCACATTTGAAGCAATTCCTAGTTTCCTTTAGGCAGTTCCTAGGATTCTTCTTCCCATAACTTTTACAAGTGGGATATTTGGGATTCTTTCCATTATGGTATTTGTTTGTCAAACCACTTATATTGTTCTCCATTTTTTTCTTCTTGTCACCCGACCCATGTGACCACTGAGAGTCTCTAATCTCTATTTCAACCTTGAGGGCATAATGGACAATATCCTCATAACCTTAAAAATCTCTAATAGCCAATGATTTTCGTAGACTCAAATTTAGTCTACTAAATAAGTGATCCACCTTACTTTCAGTGTTCCTGAAAATTTTAGAGGTGTACCTTTCAAGCCTTGTAATTTTTGCTTCATATGCCCCGATTGACTCATCTCCCTTCTACTTGAGACTGAGGAACTCTCTTTCCATCTTGAGACAGAGGGTTCGAGGAAAATATTTATTGTAAAACATCATCTTGAATTCCTCCCAATCCATCGAATCAATTTCCTCTTAGGACTTTGTATTCTTGATCAGTTTCCACCACTGATTAGCTTCCCCATCAAAATGATAGACCGCAAGTACAACATTACCTTCTTCTAAGCACTGGAGGATGGAGAATATCTTTTCAATGGAGTTAATCTATTTTTCAGCATGGAGGGGATCAAAAGATCCAATAAACATGGGATTCTTTTGTTGCATTAAGGATTTTATGACAAATTTCTCTCTACTTGGAGGAGGAGGGTGTTCCACGAGATTCAAGTTATTATTCATAACTTGAGCCAGCTGAGCAAGTACTGTCAGGAAGTTTTGGGCACTTTTTCTCATCATATCATGCATATTATTAAGGAAATCTTCACATTTCCTATCACATTGGTTGTTGGAATGTGTTATTCTATTTCCCTCCATTAACTAAGAAAAATAAGGTACAATTATAGGGCTTGAATACTTAGCTATTGAGCATAAAAGGAAACTTTGAACAAAAAAGGATAAACTTGTAAAGTATAAATATATCCTAAGTTGTGATTCCTTAGGTTTAAATCTAGGCTATCTTTGATCTATTTATTAACTTATATCTTATGCACTTTTTTATTCCCTTAATAATGGTTTGTACGAAGATCATGAATTTACCAGAGAATATCCCTCGGGAGTGTCAAACCAAGAGTGTAGCAAGGCCCATTGTTGTGTACCATGATACCCCAGCTCAGGCCTGAAACTCCTTATAGATGATTTCACTCATAGGTATATTTTTTCTAGAGCCTCCTCTACCAGTTTGTATCCATACAGGGGTTTATTTTCTTGATAAACCACTTACTTTACACTTACCAAAATTTAGGGATGTTTGCATATACTTCATCTCATCCTTAAGGTTCTTACTAAAGATATCTATTCCTAATCTCAAAAAATAAATTGACCATCCTATGATACTAAATATAGTGACCCTATCCTTTCACATATAACATTTCATGATTTTAAGCATAATTATACATTAGAGTAAAATCCAAGGATCATAAAGTCTAGTGTATTGGAAGACTACGTACATAAAACTGAAAACATGGAACTAAAAATAATATTTATTTTTTTAGTATTTATAAATATCCCATAACTTCCATTGTGCTCATACATCTTCATAGGATAACTTGGGGATAATAGGAACAAAGGGATGAGCTAAAAATCCGAGTAAGGGAGTAACCATAAGAACAAAACATTAGCACAGGGAATAAAAGGCATGACATGATGATATAAAAAGGCATTTAATATATGGAACCTTAAAATATAAACATGGAATCATATAAAAATGGATTCATATAAATTGTTCAGCAACATAAAACATGAATTTAGTATGATTCAAGGATAACCGCCAAGATCTTTTCACATAGTAGCAAAATCCAAGTCTAACTGCCAAGACCATCGCACATAACATCTCATGAGACTTAACCTTACCCAATACATTGAAGCGCTATCTAGGTGAACCCATATTAAATTTTCCTGATTATGTTTTCCACATAATTAATCATACATAATCAGTCTTACATAAATTTAAGGATTTCCCATGTAAAGAATTGGGTACCATAATCATGACACAAATCATAACAGATGGGCATAACACAAAAGTGTCTATGAAAGAAGGGAACTAAAGTATACATGGAAATTCCTAAGGAAAAATATATATGTGTCATGGTGACCGATGTAAAGTATAAGTGAAAACATGTAAGAAAATTATTCAAGAAATTTTTTCATAAAAACATTTTTGAGTGGTTTTAAAGAAAATACTATATAGCATTTAAAATGGAAAAGGGAACAATAATTTTTACAAAAAGAAAAAAAGAATTGAACCAGCACTATAAGAAAACCGCCTATTAGTAGCGCTTATTTTTGAATATAGCGGTAGTTTAAACCATTGTTATATGGTTTGGTGGCGGTTTACAGAAACCGCCACTAAATTGGGCGTCGTAAATCTATTAGCAGCAGTTATTTCCATTTAGTGGCGGTTTATGGGAAGCATCGTAGCTGCCTCATTTAGTGGCGGTTTTACTGCTTTTAGCGGCTGTTTTTACGGGCCCTATATTTTATTTTATTCACGGCGACTATAACCGCAGTGAAAAAAATAAAATCCAATGGCCGTAAAACCGCCCCTAAAGTTACGAAAACCGCTACGGAATTCATGCGGGTTATGCGACTCTATAGCAGTGGTTAAAACCACCGCTAAATGTAAGCCAATAGTAGCATTTATAACCACCGCTAAGTAAATAATACTTACTTTTAGTGGTGGTTTTAACCGCCGCTAATGTCTTACCAGTATACTTTAGCGGCGGTTAAAACCACCACGAAAAGCTGACCAAAAAAATAGTTGTTCTACTTCTACTGCACCACTGCCCTAAAAAACAAATCAAACCAGAAATACCAATAGCCTAATAGATTAATTCACACAAAATTTAAAAAATAATGGAGACAACTAGTAAAACAGTTATGTTCTTGATGCTTGGAAAATATAGTGGAACATCATAAATGGATATGTGTAGTGAGGAGGAGTAAAAAACATGACCTGAATTGATAGAGAATGGGTACAAAACCACACAACACATTCTAAGGTTGATTTAAAATTAGTTTAGATTAGTGATTTGTGGTCATGGAATACTCATTTAAGTTCATATAATTAGGACCATCTAGTGATCATGCAACTCAACCATGCTTGAGGTGGACTTCCTCCCAACCCCTAAGACCTGCTGAGCCATGATTGATTCAAGAATCAAGAATATTTATATAGTTATAATTGATTATAGGGGTGAACCCAATGAAGGGAATAAGTGACCTGAAAAATATCACGATTACAATTAAATCTTTTGAGAACTAGGAAGTGAAATGGGATTAATTGACTAAAATAGAATTATTATTGACCATGTTTAAAACATAGGATACCTGAGCTGGTTGAGGATAGGATGAAAAATATCATGATCTACTATTCATGGAGATCAAAGCATGAGATCCGCTTTTTATCAGTAAATGTACTTCATTGAATGAGCCTGAGATGGTATGTAAGACACTATGTCCATTAATCATTTCATTGGAGATCCTTTTCAGATTGGTAGGGTGAGGATTATCCAAATAATAGAATGTGTGAACCGCACAAGTGTATATGGGGATGTACCATATAGAATATTAGGTTCCATGGGAGATATTTCCTCATGTGCTCAAATGTTCTATTTAAACATGTGGTTTGACAAAATTCAAGCCTGGCCGAGAGGGAAACATCCCAATGATGAGTTTCTGGTAGGGATGGGACTGAGATAAAATATACATGCATCAATATGTGTCTCCTCATAATGGGAATCAAGAAAAACATAGTTTTGATGTGTGACATGGTAAGAGACTATTGTCGGTGGAGTGATTTCATCTCTAGCAAGGATATCATATCATCTCATATTCGGAGAAATATAAGTTTTATATGGGTAATGTGTGGTCCATTTCATACTTATCATATGAGTAATATCAGTTTTATATGTGGTAATTATTTTTATAATCATCCCACACTTATCGAATGAGGCATCCTTATTTCATTTAATAGGGTATGGTAGTTAATTAACATTGTTTGCTGAGGACATTGGGCTTTGATGTTTAAAATCATACAACATGGAATATGACTACAACTAGTTTAAATTTATAGAGCTCCAAATATAAGAATAGGTTTGAGTTAAAGGTCTCCAAGATTTGACCAAAGTAGATAGGAAAGGGGGGAACCTATACTGATTCGGTGATAGGTTTGTGCCCTGGATTAAATGTTTATATGTAACTACTTATATCGTGGTTATTGGAATCAATCCACATGTTTTTATGATTCACGGTGTCATAGGATACCAATGCTAGAATGGTTTACCTTCTTGGATGATGAAATTGAATAATTAAATATTATAATATTAGGCATCGAGAATTTATAAGAGGTGAAATTATCTCTCTTTAAGAGACATATCAATTTTTTATGGGGTTAAATTATCTATCATTAATAGGTATATATATTTTACACAGGGTAATGATATAGTTTAAATTCATCTTATTAGGATTTTAGCAGGTCTTTTGCATCTATATACCCATTATTTACTTCCTCATATCATGAAATGAGAGCATCTTGGCCCACTAATGTGTCAACATAAATGAAAGAATATTATTGCTAAAAAAGAGGCTCATGTGAGTGTTTTGGGGCAATGACACCTTATGTAATGGATTATTATATGGTTAATCATCAGCTAGGATCAATGATAGAAGATATATGCATCAATACGTATCCCATGGAAATGGGAATCAATCCACCCATAGTTCTAGAATGTTGTGGGAAAAATGTTTGATGAAACTCTAGGGATGAATAAACCCATGTAATGGATGTATGAGCATATTTTATTGTCAAAATGCTTGGACTAGGGATATCTTGATATAAACTATTATAGTATATGTTTTTGAGGTGGGGGAATCAAGAATGTTTTTGTGGTGAATAAAACCTGGGGTTATAGGATAAAATTTGCCCTTCAACCCATGAAAAAATCCTGAATATGATTCCACACAGTGTAAGATCATACAACCAAGACCATGATGAAAAATTTAACGTCATGATTCATGGACTAGGATGATGATTCTATGCATGGTATCTATGTGTCATGGTATGGGTAAAAACCAATGTATAAGGGGTTAATGTAGTCCCAGGTACCACATGAACATTTTGATATGAACTGAACATTATTTAAGGTTATAATCTGTGGACCGTAAATGGAGCAATGGGGCCAAAGGCTTAATAAATTTACATATAGACCCAAAAAAGACGTCTAAGCATCATTATGTATCCCATGTGAGTGTGAATCAAGACACATGTTGTTCTAGAATATGTTATAGTATAACAACAACATTGGAACTAGGGTTAATCCTATATATAGAGGTAATTTTGGAATATAATGATTATCATGAGGAATCACATTTCGAAGGAATGAGATAAGGATAAAGTTTAATGTCATGTCTTGAAGAAAATGATTTTTTTCATCTCACATAATTTGATGCTTAAACGTTTTATATGAGGTAATGTTTTTGAACATATCATAATTATCATAAGAGGAATCAAAATTTTATATAGTGTAAAACTTTTAGATTATTCAATACACATCATACAATGAATCCTTGTTTTATACGGTTTAATACCATCTCCCATTAAGAGGAACCTAGGTTTTATATGGGGTATGACCACATTTTATCATCATGAATAGAATATGATAACCATTAGTAACACATAAAGATTCACTATCTACACATTCTGCCTCACCAAAGTGTCCACAACACTATCCCCTTGATCACTATGAAATGACTGAATTCGTTCAACACATCAACAATGGGTTTAACTCCTAGTCATCCAAAATCTCGACTACCAATTAAAACACAAGCCTAAATGGAATGATGTATACCACACTCAAGAAATAAAGAAATAAAAGGAAACATTAGAAATAAATAAAATGCATAAAAGGAAACATGAGAAATCAAAAAAAAATGTTAGGACATGAAAATGTTTGGTGGAAACTATGTGCCACACATGTTACATATACAAACCAATTATTCCCATATTAGTTCAACAGATCAACA
Organism: Viscum album; assembly: GCA_963277665.1. Taxonomy (NCBI): domain Eukaryota; kingdom Viridiplantae; phylum Streptophyta; class Magnoliopsida; order Santalales; family Viscaceae; genus Viscum; species Viscum album. Next base: position 743,777,930 of record OY728125.1, read on the forward strand.
ATACAACTACTCATGGTCTGATGATGCATCGTCACCCTCTCAACCTCTATCTCCACTTTCTGATGTCACTTGTAAGAACATTGTATTGAAAATTAAATAATGTTTCATATTTATATTAAAACTTAAAACCAATTAAAGTTTTCAAACTAAATGATTTTGATTTTTTTTACCTACTTCCCACCATTCGATGCACTGCCACTAGGGCATATCTTCTCATCTGTTGATGTATATCAGTCATCGCTTTCTACAAAGAGGATATCTAAGCCCCTTGGTCTTGAACTGTGGTTCGTAGAGAACCAATATCCCTCTGAGCATCTTTGGGTATGGACTAACTATAACCATGAGTAGATGCAACTGTAATCCCTGGTGGCATGCCAAAGACCTCAGATGGTATGGGTCCGAAACTCATCTCACACACTCTACCAGGATGCTCCTTCCCAAGGACTTTAGCAACTGGGTCATCCTGGGAGACTGAGTAGGACTTCCAAGGATTGGCATCCCATAGTTCTTTAATCTTTACCTATAAATCAAATATAAATATATATTAACATAGTGAAAACTGATAATAAGTTATTATAATAAAAAATTGACTTCATACCCCAACTTATTTGGCAGGCTCACTAACAAAACATCCATCTGATTTTTTCTGAACATCCAACCACAGTTCAGTTTGGGATGCTTCGTGCCCTAAACTCTGTGACTGCATTAAGAAAGTATAAATAAAAAATTCAATATATTAGATATATAATATTTTCTTATAAATATTTAAACTAATTAAAAGATTACCAATGTCGTTCGGCTTCTAGAAAATCTTTTTGAGCCCGTAGTGTGAGGGATGACTTGCTTAGCCCGGTTTGATGCATTCTATCTTGAGTGATCCTGAAATAAATAAAATGAAATTTAACATTAATGTATTCAATTTCATCTCCTCTTCATATACATGAATAAATGTAAAATGAGTATAATATAATAATATATATTTCAATACCATTCGCTTCTCATCATGATGTCTATCAACAAAATCTTTCCACTATTCTTTCGGTACCCCACTGGGTAGCTTCATATATATTTGTTGCACGGTCAACAAAGTATTGTTGACATCATACCACAATCTCAATTTCAAATCTTTCTCTTTCTTACCAAGATTTTTCAACATCCACTTCCATGTTATCACATCAGCAACTATAAAGTGGAAGAACATATGTATACAGAAATTCATTTTGAACATATTAGTAACATGAAATTCAATTAAACCATAATGTAATAAAATTAAGTTTATTTGGGAATCAAAAACTTCATTTCTCCAGCTTGGAGGCATATGTATCCAATCATTATAAGAAACAGGAAGGGAAATGGGCTCCGCTTCCAGCTAGCCTAGAATGTAGCCAAGTAACCTCATGGCGCCATCCGTAGGGACCCCATAAGAATCAAATGGCACAACTATCTTCATGCCAATCATATTCCAAACATCTGAACTTTTTATGTTTTTCTCTAAGTTTTCATTTTTTTCATCTTCAATGAGCAAACAATTAGTATAAACAAAATGCAATAAATTTATTTAATTAAAATTTGTACCTATGACAGTGACACTTCAGTATGTCCGTGATGAACTGGAAGGGGCGTGTCGCCGCCCCACTACTAAGGCTCCTGAAGGGGGAGTCAATGAATCAGCCTCTAATGGGACACCCATAGATGGTGTGAGAGATGGAGTAGGGGGATATGGTGCAGGGGAATAGGCATCTAGTGCCTCAGATGTCATGGGGAGGGAGCTAGATGGATCGTTATCTGTCACGGAACTAGATGAAATAGTGTACCGATTCCTCCTTGGCATTCCTGTCATTTAATCAAATAAAATTAAGTTCAGAATCTATATTTTAAAAAAAATTATGTAGAAAAAAAATTAAAATAGATTCCCAGTAATAACAGACAAAATATATATAACAATGACAATGAATGACTACAGAAATGAAACAAGTGGTTGTTGGATGAATAAATAATTGTACAAAAAATTATTTTTACCTTCAATCATATCGGTTTCCTGCTCCATTGCTTCATCCACTTAATTCATCCTTTCTAGACTAATATTTCAATATCATGATAGAAAAATAATTCTACTTCCTATTGTTGATGAAATTCAATTCCAGAGGTCAAATCTACCACTTCATCACCCATATCATGCAAATCTATTTGTATTACATGAACAACTACACTCCACCCCTCACCCACAACATCATTCACATAATATACCATTTTTTCTTGCAATTCTAAGATATATGGATCATATAGTTCATGATCACCAACATCCATCAAGAGAGAGAAGTTCACATAAGTAAATTGCAAATAATTTCTTTTAACACCTCTGATAATATCAACCCATTTTCATTTGTATAAAACAATAGAAAAATGTTCATGGTAGTTTAATTCAATAATATAATGTACCTTTCCATAATATCCCACTTCATAAAATATAAATATACCACTATTATGTGTTTTCAAACCCACTTCTCGATTAACTGTACGAAATCTAAAACCATTCACATTATAAGTGTCTAACTTTCTAACTTGTTTTATAGGTCCTCTAGCAAGAAACTTCAAATATTTTGACAAGTCTACTCGAGTATCAATATTCATGATATGAAAAAAGAAATATAATTTAATAGATTTACAAAATGTATGTGTCAAACTAATATTTATATTTCTTGCAATATTTATGAACTTACACGTCATGCAAACAATTCTACAAGATATTTATTCACAGATTTCGGTATATCTTTCTCATTTCATGTTCGTCCTCTCATTCGTCTCTTTGTTTGTATCCTCTAATCTTCAATAAATTGATTTGCAATTTCACTATTCAGCAGCACATCTCTATGTACCTCTAATAATTCTAATTTTTTCAGTGTCACATTTGAGGTCCTCCCAACTGATCGACCAATAGTAGGAAATATTTTTGATTTCTGATGCATTTGATATTGATTCTATGTGTCATCAACATGTACAACTCGATTAAATCTTGTCTCAATATCATCCAAATATTTGTAACAAAGGTTAAGACACTCCTCAGCCAAATAGCCTTTAGCAATAGAGATGTTTGGTTGAGATTTATTTCTCACGTATAATTTCAAATGCCCAAGATATGTGTGAAATAAAATAATAATATTATTCATTTATTTAAATGCCAAAAATTGTTTACATAACTAGAAAAAAAAATAACTCTCAATTGGATACATCCATTGATAATGAATAGGGCCTTCTAATTTAGCTTCCTCGACCAAATGCATAGTTAAATGCATCATGACAGTAAAAAACGATGGAGGAAAGATCATCTCCATTGCACAGAGGGTCATTACAAACCTCTCCTGGTGGTTGTCAAGCTGAAATGGATGTATAGATTTCTCACATAATTTCCTGAAAAATGTGTAGAATTGGAGTATAACAGCAGAAAATTTTTTAGGTGATAATGTACGCAATTTCAATGGTAGTAACTGTTGTAACAAAATATGTGAATCATGACTTTTTAATCCATGTAACTTACGATTCTTCAAGTCAACACACCCCGATATGTTACTCAAATACCCATCAGATACCTTTACATTATTTAAAATTCAAAGGAATCTTTCTTTATCCCTATTTATCATTGAAAAATGGTCGAAGCATACTTTTCATTCTCATCTGGCCATAGATCACGTTTTATGTTCATTACTTGTAAGTCTTTGCGAGCATTGAGATGATCCTTTGACTTTCCATGCTCATTAAGTAATGTGAAAATCAAATTATCACAAACATTCTTCTCAATATGCATCACATCAAGATTGTTCCGCAACAAATTAAATTCCAAACACAAGTGTTTGAAGAATATACTTTTTTTCTTCCATTGTTGCGTTCTGATTTTACTTGAAAATGCACTTCAGACCTGCTTTTCGCTATCATTAAAATTATGAACCATCCCAAATTTGGTTTCAACCTTTTCAAGTTGTCTCAATATTTCAGAACCAGTTAACAACTTTGGAGGTGGTCTACGATCAATGGAACCATTAAATTTTTATCTGTTCAGCTGAAATCTATGAGATGTATCGAGAAATCTTTGATGGTACTAGAAGCACCATTTTCTACTGTGAGGTAGCTGTTTGGGATCAAAATCAAAGTTACGAACAGGAAAAGCCAAACCTATGTAAGTGTTCCAACCAGATAAATTCCCAAGCCCAGGGAAGTCACTAATAGTCCACATTAAAGTAGAATTCATTTTGAACATTGTTTTAGAAGAAGAGTCAAATTTATCAACAACGTTGTTCCATAACTCCTGCAATTCGTCAATAAAAGGCTGCAAGTATACCTCGATATCATTTCTAGTCATTTGTTTTATAGGAATAATCATTGAAATGATAAAATATGTTTGTTTCATACACATCCACAGAGGCAGATTATAAGGGATCAAAACAACTGGCCAAATGCAATAACTGGTACTCAAAGTCCCAAATGGGTTGAATCCATCGGCAGCTAATCCCAATCAAACATTCCTATGATCAGTTAAGAAATCTAGATATAATGAATCGAATTTCTTCCATGATTGGGAATATCGTGGATGTCTCATTAACCCATCATTGTTATTATCTACAGAATTCCACTTCATGTGTTCGGCGGTTTTTGATGACATGAATAATCTTTGCAATCGAGGATTCAAAGGAAAGTAATGCAAAACCTTTTCAAGAGTGTTCCTTTTTCTTATTCTCCATGAAATTATGTTCATTCAGACTTCCAACATCACCCTTTGACTTCCATCTAGAAGAAGAACATTTCTTGAAATTCTGTCTACTTGAATCTTATCCCCAATAAAGCATACAATCATTGGGACAGGCATGTATTTTTGTATAATTTAGACCAAGCTTGTTAAAAACTTTTATCATATCATAAAAAGATTCTGGGTTTTTTGCTTCAGGAAATACATCATGAATCAAATCCAATATCATGTACATTTCCTTATTTGTAATTCCACATAGACATTTGATATGGTACAACTTCAGCAGAAATAAAAGCCTTGAATATTTCAAACACCCACAACACAACTTTTGATTTCCATCATCAACTAAATCATGAAATGCATTTTCCTCAGTGAAGTTTTCTCTTACATTTGGCTCCACTTAATAAATAGGAGGATACAATGATATGTTACAATCTTGATCTACTTGTGTTACAGTCTCAAAAACATCACTTATCACGTTGAAATATCTAGCACCCTCTTCTTGTTATTCTGATATGTTTTGATGCTGATAGTGGTGTCTTGTAGTGCCAAATTCATAATTTATGATGTTTTTTATTTCATTTTCCATTGTCTATGAACTTGGGACCTTATTCTATGGATTAACATCAGTGCTCAATCTTTATGTAACATTCGATTCTCCATGCCAAATCCAACACAAATACTAACCAGGGAATTGCTTCAGTATTAAATGTTCATAAACTTTATCTCTATTCAGCCATGTTATAAATTTACAGTTAGGACATGGACATCTTATTCTCCCTTCAAAGGATCGATTAAAAACTTAAAATTCTAAAAAATCATTCAAACCCTTAACATACTGAGGTGTGTTCCTTGGTAATGTGATCCATATTTTATCCATGTATATCACAATGTTCCTACACAATAATAAAAAAAATTAAAACACATAGTTACTACTAAATAAAGAAAGAGATTTATATATACGATAGTGTAAGATTACAGAAACATAATATAATAAAGATCAGCCCCTGGGTTAGATATGAACCCTCTAGTGTTTGGGATAGGGGAAGTTTCTTTGGTAAAGAGAAATAGTGTGCTAACAATGTGGTGGCTACTTTACCATGAAAACCAAAGAACATTGTTAATTTGGAATAACTACATGGATATAAAAACTATTCATAAGGTATAAGAAAAAATCTATAATATAGTCAATTCATCCAGATGGTTTTCATGGAAATGAATGGTTAAGAAAAATCTGTTGAAATAATAAAAATTGTCAATAAAACCAATCCAATGTGGTGATTGTGGGAGTGTGTCAAAGTGTCACTCGTCTCTTACTACTATTATACCACCATCTTCTTAACCAAAACCAATTCCAAGTAAGCTAATTATCATATAATATTAGAGTCTATGACCTCAATGTTACTTCTAATCTAGAGGTTTTAGAACATCATTTTTCAAGAAATCTTTAATAAAAACTAAAACCTTATCCTAAATCTTGGATACATCCCTACCATGAATTCTCAACCTAACAACACTCACATGAGGACTCCAACATAAGTGGAGTTTTGTAAGAGAAAACCCCAACATAAGTTCTATATAGAGTCTTCATATAAAACTCTAATACCGAATAAATCTACTATATATAATTTTTAGGGAAAACCTTATGATGCTTAAAAAACTCAACACATTCTTAGATATGGTCATACAACCCTACAAAGGGTTTAAAATCTCCAGAACTCAAACTATCCTTAGTATTTGTGGATATAATCTCATCTAGAATAAGGTCTTAAATTAAAACCATAACAGATTAATACCATATGATTTTGAGAAAACCTCATCCACTAAAAACTTAGTATGTTATGTACATAACTTGGTTCTAAGATCACCATATGGTTTGTGGGTTTCCAAAATAGATGAATTTCATGAGTTGATGACTGCACTAAATCCTATACCACATGAGTATTAGTGGATTCTCAAAATCTAGGAGGCATCAACTACTGGAATTCATGTTACACAATTTGCTTATGGTTATTCCATCAGTGGGAACTACTATCTTCTTTATGAGAAGTTCTATACTAAAAAAGGGGAGAGAAGCTATCTAAAATAATAGGGAAATTATATCACTTATATAATTATTTAAATCAACACCTCATCACTTAAATTAAATGTAGAAAAAGGATCAAGCACTGAGATAGGATTTTCACAAACTTAACTCTAAAAAAAGTTGTTTTGTGTGGGTGGAATTATTCATTTGATAGGATGAACCCATAATGATTATAGAATATCTAAATCAACTAAAATAGGAGTTACATGAAATTTAATGATTGATAACTATATGATTCATTTATCAACTTAATTTTACTCTATATATGATGATTTAGAGATTTGGGTTGACTAAAAGGTTACCAATGTCTCGATGAAAGGATACATTTACAACCACACCTACTCTAGCCTCACTGGTATGATAACTAAAATAAAAAACCCCATGATATCACAACATTAAATTCCTAAACTAGTCCTCATGTGAATAATAACTCAAAAATCTATTCCTAGGAATTGAACCAATCTAATTCCACCCTTACATGACCTACCCCATAGAGACCAAAACTAGTATAATGAGAAACTAATTGTGCCAACCAAATCCTAACTCCAATAGGCCAGGGAATGGTGAAAAATACTGAGTAGGAATATCACATAATATAGGAGTCCATATCCTATAATAACTGAGGTCATATCCTATAATAACCTTCAATATATATGCATCCTCAATATGAAAAATAACCAAAAATACCTATAATATATATAAAGGAACCATTAAAATGTATACAATTCATAATGGGAATAACAAATGACAAGTACAACACCATAGGGGAAATAAAATAGGATAAATACATATACAAAACACCACACCACTAGGAAAAATAAAATCAAGATAAAGGAAGACACCTCCACATAATAATGGACTAAGGTATCACATAGTTTAAAGTAATTGGATGGGGGTATATATTGTAATGTTTAATTACATGTGGTAAATATGTTCAATATGTAGTTTCGCATCATATGGTGAGGATGAGTATGAGTTAAACTCAGTAATACTAATGAGAAAATAGATCCAAAACCCCAAATCCCATGTGATACATGCCTAATGTTGGAAAAAAGGGAAATAAAGGGATAACTAGGGTCGCGGGGGGCCAGGGAAGTGGGGTCGTAGGGTCGCAGGGGCTGGGGGAAGCGGGGTCACCGGGGTCGCGGGGTCACCGGGGGCACTAGGATCACGGGGGGCCAGGGTCACCAGGGTCGCAGGGTCTCGGGGGGCGGGGGAAGTGGGGTCGTCGGCGTTGTTGGTTCACTAGGGTCATCGGGGGCTGGGGAAAGCGGGGTCACTGAGTTCGCAGGGTCGTCGGGGTCGTGGGTTCGTGGGGGTCAGGGCCTTATATTTGGATGAATTCATTATTTGTTCCTTGGAGTGGAAAGAACCACATGAGGTATGGTAGTCTTGAGGCATGATAAGTGGTGGTGTTCATGGAAATGCATGATGAAATAACTTTGGAGATTAGGTTTTGAGGTTCTACGAACCTTGTGTGGATTGAATTCCTAGACCTCTTTTTGGTGTATTCACATAGAAAAGAGTGGTGGTGTGACTTGAGGGTGATTTGGATCATATATTTGTTAGTGCTCATGAGTGTAGAAATATGGTTAAATGGGATGATCGAGGATCTGGACATGGATTTGAACTAAGAGTCAGATTCAGACTTTGGTGTGGCCATTGAACATTTTTGTTATTCCTTGAGTTTTAAGGCATCGTGGTCGGGATATGATAGCGCATTGGTGGGTGGTATTCAGAACCTTTGGTATAATTCTTCTAGATAAGGACTTAATAGTGTTGTTTCAAAATAATTGATGTGGTAAGGTGGAGACCGCATCAAAAATGTTGTTCAAGATGCGGCTGATGTGGTTTGGGGATCAAACTAGGGTATTTGAGGAATAGTTGATGTGTTTTTGCTTGGTGTTTGGAGTTTCATAGTAGAATCATGTTGGGAATTTTGAGATGAAATGTGGGGTGTGTTTACTATCCTCCAAGACAACATAATAAGATAATCAGAATCACATAGGTGGAAATAGATCCTAGAAGGAATTCTCTTTAAACATTATATTCGGGAACTTGGAATAATTATATTCATCCAAACCACTACAATAATTTAGAATGAATTCAATACCATTCACTTAAAAACAAAAAATAAATTTATGAAAAGTAAAGTAAATGACAGTAAGAAAGAACACTTCGGTTTTATGTTGTTTGGATTGAAATTTTGGCTTCTAAGGGAGAAACACTAAAACATTCCATTTTACCGAAAATAAAAGATTACAACTTGTGAGTAACAATCCATGACCTGATTCATTACTCATGTATCCTTATAAAGTCACTATAGTCTCATATGGTAGAAGGGGATTCCATGCAAATGTATTAAAAGTATAAGGGATTCCATGAACATATATCACAAGTATGAGGTACTCCAGACCTTAGTAATACTATAATTAGGGATATGAATACCATGTATTACAAGTATAAGGGATTCAATGACTAGTTGTTCTAAGTATTAGGGACACCATGCTCGGGTGTCACAAGTATAAGGGACACAATTCTTGAGTACCACACATATAAGGGATGCTATGCTTTAGTAACACATGTTTGATGGACTCCATGATTGAGTATCAAAAGTATAAGGAACTCCATACCTAAGTGTCATAATTCATTGTAGTCAAGTAGGCCTTATAATCTATCAGCATTATAGTTTAACAAGGGAGTATCATTTTTTATGTAGAAATAGGTGATATGGTCTCATGACACCCTTCTCATCATATTCATTATAGTCTTTACAATTAAGATTCAAGAAAAAACCACATAAAATGTGGTTTGGTCACCTAAGAATGCACAATACCTAGGGAGATTCCAATTGAACACCTTAAGTTATTGAAATAATCGATAGGGATTAAACATAAATAATAAAAAAGTTATAATAAGTTTTTCTATTAAGGATAACATATTATTCACGGGTTATGTGTATGTTTAATGAATCGAATGGAAAATAAACCATGAATATTCATAATTCATAATATAAGGAGAGAAGAATTGAGAGAAAATTACTAGAATTCAAATATTAGGGTTCGTATAGGTCGTCGGGGTCACGGGGGTCCGAGGGAAGCGGGGTCGCAGGGGTCGTCGAGGTCGCGGGGTCGTCGGGGTCATGGGGGGTCGGGGTCGCTGGGGTCGCGGGGGTCGTGGGGTCACCAGGGTCGCAGGGTCATCGGGGTCGCGGGGGGATGGGGTGGCAGGGGAATTGGGGGCTAGGGGAAGTGGTATCGTGAGGTGAGAAGGAGTTCGGGGTGGGGGGGAGGGTTAGCAATGTAAAAAAATATTGTTTCGCATCAGTTTATTATAAACCCCCACGAAACCATTTTAAAAAAGGGTTTAGTGGTGGTTCCCAAAACCTCCGCTAAAGTCAATTTGTGTTGTAGTGCAGGACTTCATTCACCATAAAAATACTTATTTTATAAAGAAAAATGTTTGTTAAAACATAATATATAGTGTACTTGAAATCGAGTAATAATTCAGGAAGCTCCCTCAAAACAGGTTTACTTATCGGGTAGTATTGAGGGGGAATCACTTAAAAACAAGTATATCCCCAAAATAGAATGATGAATGGAACTTGTTACATGAGTTTGGAACATTAAAATAGAATTTATAAGGTGAAAATAATAAGAATATATAACCTCATTTAGGTAAAAATAAATATAAATGAACCCAATGGAATAAATGAGGTTCGGGTTGAATCCCTCATGGAATATCGGCATGGTATCGTGTGTACTTAAGAGGGATTAATGAGAGAAAATGGGTTTCTCATCATTTAAACATCATGAGGATAGTATGGGTTATGTGTATAATCATACCCCATAACTAGAAATTATACATAAAAGGTTATAAAATAAAGTAAAATATTGAATAAAATTGAAATAGAGAGGATTCATTACCTTAAGTCTAAAGGTGTTCTTCCCTTGATATTAATGACCTCTTGAGTTTATCTCCTTTGAGAAACTCTTAAGGGGAGAGGTTTTAGTCTTTGGAGGAGAAAAAAGTCTAATGGATGTGGGGAAGTATGTTGGGGAGATATTTGGGTAAAGTAAGAAACAAGGCTTGAGAGTAATGAAGAGAATAGGTAAGGAGGGGTGGAATTTATAGTGGAGGAGAGGAGGGTTTTCATAATATTATAATCATTTGTATATTATTTTTTCATAAGAAAATCAATAGTGATGATTCCATGACCAAGAATAGTAATAAATGCATGTGGGTACAATATTTTGGTTCTTACATCACTTATGATTTTAGGAATAGTGGATTTAAACTATAATGTATTTATACGATAAATTAATGTATTTTACTATTCACAAAAAATTCACGTATTTTAGAAAAATCCCAAAAATTTACCCTAACCAATTTTAGATGTGTATAATCCAAAAATGAAATCCATTTTTAAAAAATAATTTTCTAAATACGATTAATTTAATATTTAATTAAATATCACAATTTATTCTAAAAAACTAGTTTTAAAAAATTATTTACTTATTCCAAAATATAGGTACATCATAATTTCACTTAAATATTGTTTATATACTATCATAGGTAAGGTTACTATTCATTAAGGTATATCACTATTCGTAAGGGTGACATTACTATTCACCAAAAATTATGTTTTTCTTATCGGGCTCCAAACATCTTACTAATCGCAACCGTGAATGTCAAATTTTCGAAATTCCAAACATAGAAGTGTAAAAATTATGTTTAAAGGTCACATAGTACATAGTAGTTCATTGTATTGTGATTTAAAATGATTATATGAAATAATCATATGAAGGAAATTTCCATTGAAAACATTGGGTTGTTACAACTCTCACGTAGCACTTTGCATCTCGCTAACTGCCAGAAGGACCCAATACTCCCCTGGGGAACAAATCAAACTGAAATAGATCTTGATATCCTCCAACCATATCTTTGTTTCTATATTGGAAATAATGACCTATTACTTCCCTGAATATAGCTTCTGAAATTCATGCAATGTTCTCTTCCACTTATCATTCTACTCAACCAGATCAACCCTCTGACGATCAACTGGGTTATCCTACTGAACCTCCACTTCCAGAACTACACACAGATGATGTTAGAGAGCCATAAAAAGGGGGAAAGGTATTTACTAAGATCAGGTTGTATGTAATTTTATTAATATTTATTTAATTCATTTTAATATTCCAAAAAACAAAAAATCCAAACAAGAACTCAAGTAAATCCCTATGCATGTGCCTCTACTAGGTTTCTCCCCTACAAGTGGCACTACTTCACTTGTTCAATCAGTAGGCTCAGATTCCTTACATCAGATCACAATGGTGATAAAATCTCATGTCCAAGATAGTCTTCCCTAGCTTATGTCAGGTACCAAGATTAACTAACATAGTTACCCTACCAAACCATGCAATCATCGCTATGTCTAACTCCGAACTACATCCTATCCCTTATCCATACCTCTGATACCACTCTATCATGACCTCCTCCCTCTGAAGGTACCCTTCCTAGGTCGACAGTGAATGAAGAGATGTAACAAACCCCAAGTCCTGCCTCTAGTTGGTCCTAGGTTGATGACTATTATTAAGGGTATAAACAATTAATCAAATGGGTGGAATTACCCTCTATAATAATAGGACCAGGAGATAGGATATCAGCAATCGATGAACTCTAATATATGCTATAAAAAATCAAATAACTAATAAAAACATCCCATAATTCATGGAAAATGTAAATAAAAACAATAATCTCCAAATTAAATTCCCAAATAAATGGATAAGAAAACGACATGGAAATAGTATGAAGGTTTGATATAGTAATGTCCTGCATGGTCTACGTAGTCCACCTAGATTTATAAAAAATAGTTTTTATATGTGTGGGGTGAGCATAAAAGTATACTCATTAAGAAACCCAAATCCCCTCATGTACTTGTGAAATAATCATACTAATGTACAAGTGAGCAATAGAAGAACCAAAAACACCTAAACAGGTCAACTGACCATCCCATCTCACCAGGTCTCACTCACTAAATAATGAATCCATTTATAGTAACATAATATGAATCATATATATGATATATCACCCTGCACCACTTTCCCATTGATTATATACTCTCACACCCCAACGATGTACGTCCCGGAAATCCCACCTCTTCCATATCACAACCTACCTGCAGACACCTGGGATATCACATCACATTACATCCCACACGTAGACACCTAGGCCAACACATTACATCTCATATCATCACATATTTCTCATAGACACTTGGACCAACACATCACATCAAATCTCATAACTAGGTTAGTAGGGTATTGTGAACATGAATAACATCAACCTCATTCCCTCCTCCTACCATGCACACCCCCATGATAAGTCATCTCATAATCGCATAAACCATCTCTATGGTATACTTTTGATTTATGGCCATCAAAGCCTATGCATGCCATCGTTTACTAGAAGAGGGAGTGGGGAAGATATGATGGCCAGTGATACATCCTCACAATCAGTATGTTGGAAAAAACACCCCCAAAACAATTGGTTTCCATCACTAGGTGCTCGACATGGGTGGGACGTGTATAGAAACTCACAGGGAAATACAATATATATATATATATATATATATAATTATTATATCACACCACCATAACCTATAGGTTCATGAAAAGAAAATCATACCAAATCAAAACATCACTACATCACCTCACAACCACCGCCACTTTCATTTCCACCACTAAATTCATGACACCACACAACAAGTCACAAGCCATATTTCACATTTCATCTTGTTTCTAAAATTAATCCATTTTCCATAATTCAAATTACCAAATAATCACATTTAAATGAACCATTAATTTAATATTTTCATCCCACTTATTTCACTTTAATCTACAACAATTTAACTCTTACTTCCCCTTTTTATTTATTCATTAGTCATTCATACCATCAAACAAACCAACCCATGCCATTTAAAATCATTATTAACCAATTTCATTACAACTCGATCAACTAGCACTTTACAACACCACAAAAACAAAAAACCCACCACAAAAAAACAATTTAATCCTTATCCTCCATTTCATTACAACATTCCCCACATGGATACCATCACACATCATGACTTCTTTCCACTATAATCTTCACATGTCAACCACATCTGCCACATCTCACCACATCACAACTACTTCTACAGCCACATCTCATCACTTTCCCATCACAACCACCCCACAGTATGACCACACCACAACACATAATCCCCACACACTACAATCAAACATCACAAAAAATTACATAACAACACCTAACCTTTTTTCATATTAGCAAGGATATTTTCAACAATTCCACTTTATTTTTAGGTCATTATCACATAAACCATAAATCTCTTGGGAAACCATTTCATTAACAAAATACAATTGATAATCCAATTACATTTAAATTTATTTTGATAAACACAAAACAAAGGTTCCACAACATGTGTTAAATCAGAATAAACAAATCCCCCAATGGTCACAGTTCTCAACAGTGAATTTAGCCCATACAATCACAATATCAATAATAATACCAAAAGTTGTGAAGACATGTGAATCATTATACTTACCCTTGAATTTAAATTAACCATTTAATTCTCTTTATTAATCCCATTAAAATCATATTCTCATAGATGAAAAACAGGAATAACCCCCTCCCACTTGATACACAAGATGATAGATAAGTTATCCCCTACCTCAAATTGGAGATTTTTGATTCGTTGTGCAAGGTTGAACCAAGAGGAAGTCCACCTCCAAACACCACAATGATAGAGAGAACACTTACTAGAATAGAACACAATAAACACTTCATTATATTACCCAAACACCATAAAAATCCACAATTCCCTGATAGTAGCCTTTTCCAGATGATTAAGTGAGGATAAAAATAGGAGAAAATAGGGAGGAAGGAAAGAGGAGAAATCACTGAAACCATCACAGACCAATTCTACAAGATCAGGGTTAGACGCCACTGAATAAGGTTTGAAAGAGCCCTTTAGGATGATATATTTTCCATCAAATGTGCCCTATATCCTTTTCAATAAAATTTCAAGATTTACTCACTTAAGAACTCCCAAAAGTAAAACCATAATATTCTGACCTAGATATCCCCATATGTTGTTCATTTCATCACTCCCGTCAATGTTTATTTGTTTTTGTGATTTTTTTAAGGTTGTATGACAATTGGATAACAAGTACATATGCATAGGACAATCTAGTATAGTAATGAAATAGATCAGATAAATAATGAACATATGGAAAAATCATTTTGTAAAGTAGAGACAAACTAACCTAACTTATATTTACCTTATATTAAGTAATAAATTTTCACACTTCATGGTTGGGTACGAATATGGGTATAGAAATTAAGTGACACAATTTTCCCTTAAACTAATCTTATAAAGGGTTCCATTCTTCTCTTAGGTTTCAAAATGATATAACCATTTATATCATTGATAAACAACCAAATTTTAAGATAAATTCACACTGTAATGTTGAATTCATGCAAAAAATACAAATTTCATCAGAAAAAAAATGAATGCTAAAACAACATGAAATAGGGAAATTACTCATGCATTTTAAATAACTTCTATGATTAAGTGGGAATAATTTTCCATGATAAAGTGGGAAGTAAAAAATTAATATTATTTCAAAAAATTGAGGGGGAAATATGGGGAAAGTGATAATATAATCCAAAAAAAGGGAAAATAATAAATATAATGAAATTTTATAACTAACCCATGAATTTACCCATCCCCCACACCTAGATTGGGAAGTGTCCTCACTATAATAAAAGAGAATGTGGAAAGGAAGGATAAAACCTAGTGGGTGTCATTGGTAGGTTTCTTCTTGAACTTGGATTTCCTCCATTGGCGACTCTAGAATGGATTCATGAAAGTGCTCCAGCTGCTACCCATTGATAGTGATGGTTTGTTTGGTTTCTTCATTTTGAACCTGAAAAATATCAAATGAATAAACATTAGTATCTTTAAATGGGTCAAACCAGTGGTAATGAAGCTTAAATGGATATAACTTCAGCCTTGCATTGAAAAAGAGGACCTTCTACCCAATGTGGAACTGAAAATGAGGATTAGGCAGTCATGGGAATCCTTGATTCTCTCTTTATAAATCCAAGAGTTCTCATATGAATATATTCTCATTTCTGTCATCTCCTAAATCTGTAAAATCCTTTGAGAGCCTTCACCAGAAATACTAGAATTTCATTATTTAATGGCCTAGTAGGCTTAGTCACCTATTTCAACAAGGAGGTGACATCTCTTTCCAAACACTAGCCGATATTGTGACATATCAATGGGAGTTTTTAAGGAAGTACAATAAGCCCATAATAAATCATCAAGTATATGACTCAATTTTTTCTGGGTTGGACCATTTTTTAAATAATTTGTTTTATCCCTCTATTTGAAACCTCAGCTTGGCCATTGGTTTGTGGGTGATAATCAGTAGACACTCGATGCCCAACCCTATACTGATGCAAAAGTGATTTAATTGTTCGGTTGCAGAAATAAGAACCCTGGTCACTAATGATGATCCTAGGTAATCCAAAACATAAAAAAATTTGGGTTCTCAAAAATTATACAAATGATTTGGAATCATTTATCCTCATGTATCATGCCTCTACCCATTTTTACACGTAATCAACTGCCAGAGGAATGTACAAGTTTTCAAAGTAATTGGGAAATTGTCCCATAAATTCAATTCCCCAAACATTGAAAATTTCATGGAAGAGTAAGGGTTGTTGTGGTATTTAATTTCTTTTAGAGAAATTCCCCATTCTTTGACAGTGATGAAAAGATTTAAATAAATCATGGGCATCCCAAAAAAGTGTTGGCCAAAAGTGACCAGAATCATGGACCTTGAGAGCAATCCATTGGCGACCAAAGTGGTCCCCCTAATCAAGAGTGTGGGAAAATCTAAGGACATAATAAAACTCTCTTTTGGGAAGACAACTCCTGAGGACCTGATCACTACATGTTCACCAAAGGTAGGGGTCCTCCAAAATATACCAATGGGAATCATGTTTTAGATGGTCATCTTTTTTTTGTTGAAATTGGCAGGAATGAAATAAGCTACAAAATAATTTACAATTTCAGCATACCAAGGAATATAATTTTCCACTTGGTACAGTTTCTTATCAGGAAAGATTTCATCTATGGGAATATAGAGGGTGATTTAATGTCTGGAAATGGGAGGATCCTACTAATATGATTAGCCACCACATTCTCTATTCCTTTTTTGTCTCTAATTTCAACATTGAATTCCTAAAGTAGAAGCATCCAACGAATGAGATGTGGTTCAAATTTCAATTTCTTAAGGAGATACTAGAGGGATACATGGTCTAAGAATATAATGAATTTTGACCCTAAAAGGTATGACTTTAATTTATCCAAGGAAAACACAATGGAAAATAATTTTTGCAGTTGTGGTGTAGTTTACTTGGGAAGGGTCTAGTGTATGCAAGGTATAGGAAATGACATGTGGATCTCAGTCAACCCATTGTAATAAGATAACCCCAACTACATAGTTAGAGTTGACACACATGAGCTCAAAGGTTAAATCCCACTAATGTTGTTGGATTATTTGGGGTGATGTGAGACTCCTTTTCAATTTTTTAAAATTTTCCACATATTCTTTATCAATATTGAATTATTATTTTTTTGATTAATTAGGATAGGGGGAGTGAAATCTTTATATATTCACAAATGAAATGATGGTAAAATATAGCATGACCTAAGAAAGAACGCACATCCCACACATTTTTTGGGGAATGGTAGGGAAGAAATAAAATCCACTTTTGATTCTTAAACTTGGATACCATATCCATAAATTACATGTTGAAGTACTATACCTTTTTGTACCATGAAATGGAATTTCTCATAATTTAATATCAGATTATTTTCAATAAAATTATGTAGGACTGAACCAAGACAACATAGACATTCATCAAAATATGAGCCATATATAATGAATTCTTCCATGAATACTTCCCTGTAATTCTCCAGGTAATCTGAAAAAAAAATAACCATGCATCGCTAGAAAGTACCTGAAGCATTTCACATGCCAAATTACATCCTCCTATAGAAAAATGTGCCAAAGGGTTGATTGAAGGTTGTCTTTTCCTAATCCTCAGGGGCAATATGGATCTGAAAGTATCCAGAATACCCATCAAGGAAACGGTAGTGGGACTTTTATGCTAGCCTCTATATCATCTTTTCAATGAATGGAAATGTGAAGTGGTCCTTCCTAGTGTTTTTTTATTAGGAAATAGTCTATACAGACACGCCAACTATTCTGCACATGAGTTGGAACCAATTCATTATTTTCATTTTTAGTTACTATAAGACCAGTTTTTTTAGGAACTACATGAACTGGATTGACCCATTAGTTGTCATAAATGGGATAAAATTCTAGTATCCAATAATTTTGTTACATCCTTTTTAACAACATCTAGGGGGTTTGGGATCAATCAACATTGTGTCTACCTCACTGTCTTAGCCTCATCATTTAACAATATATAATGTGTGAAAATTGATGAGATAATACCAGGAATGTCCACAAGAGTCCATCCCAAACATTTTTTATACTCCCTAAAAAGTTCTATTAGTTTAAATACATAATAAATAGGGAGTGAACAAATAATTATGATAGGAAACTTGTTTCCATTCTGAAGATAGGAAAATTATAAATCTTGAGGCAGTTATTTTAGTTCAAATTCAAAGGGATTTTGGATTTATGGGAGTGAATGTGCAAGTGAGAGTTTAATGATATCATCTAACTACTCAATGGTATCATCCTCAAATGTGGAATGATATTTTACAAGATTAGTAGTATCATCGATGGTTATGTGGTCCTCACTGTTCAAAAAAACATCAATTAACAAATTTTCATGACATTTTTCTAAATCGGTACAACATTCAATGTATGATGCATTAAGTAACATTTTAATCAATGATGAAAACTCATAAAGTGGATCAAGGGAATAAAAAAATATTTTTTAGGGGAACTGAGTATATCTATAGATTTAACTAAGAAAGATGAATGTTTTTATGAGAAGTGCTTCATGGAATCAAGGATATTGTAGACAATTTCACCACCAAACTCCAAGATAATTTACCATTATATACATTAATTATGGTTTTGAAATTTTTCAATAAGGGTAACCCCAATATAATCTGGTCATTTCCATTCATCCTATCATATTCCATTTTAAGCACATAAAAATCAGTAGCAAAATTTAAAATTTTCGGCCACATAAGAAAATCCTCTAACACACCAGAGGGGTACGCGGTACTCCAATTTTCTAGTTGAACAAAAATTCATGTGGGATTCAATAATCTGACCTGTAATGAAGAGTAAATAGATTTATACATCACATTTATAGAAGCACCTAAATCAATAATATCATTTAAAAGGGAATACTCCCATATAGTGTATGGAATCATGAATGTTCCAGGATCATTTCATCTGGTGTGGATTGATTTCTCTATCAATGATGGGACATTTCTCCCCAAGCTCAACTTCTCATCATCACAAAGTTTCCATCAGTTTGTACACATCTCCTTTAGAAACATGGTGTATATTGGATTTTTCATCATAGAATCATGTTAACCTGTATTTTTTTGAAATTTTCTGATATTTTATTATCAAGTTTAGTTTTCTTTTGTTTAGTAGGTTGGGTGGCCATTTGGGGAAATGGAAGATGAATGGTAGGGCTAGTTCACTCATCAATAGACACACTCTATCCTTTGGAAGTTCTTCTCTCAGGATAAGGTTTTACTTTATGTGGACCATTTATAGTGGTTGGGATGTCGGTTTCCTTAGGAGGGGATGAATATAATGGAGGATTGATCTTTCTTTAAAGTTTTGTTCCACTCTGAAGGGTTATAGAAGTAAAAAATTTCTTATCCCTAGGGTTGACTAGTGGTTGATAAGGTAGTATACTAGACCCATGAATTTGAATTTCCCCTACAGAGTTAGAGAGTTAGCCTAATTGGGATTTAGGCCTTCTAAGGTTGCTTAGGTGGTTTTTGTTTTTTGGAACTGGAGATTGTTGGTAGCCATTTTTTTCATCATATCTTCCAAAATAGGCTTGGGTTTTGGAGGTGGTGTTGGAAAGGCCTTTCTAGAGTTTGAGGATTTCTAGGGAGTGGTGGATGGCTAATCTTCCACAATTGGTTCCATGGTTGTTGAGTTTGGTTCGAATACCCCCTTGCATATAGGATTGATTTTCCTTACACCCAGGGTTGGATGGATAGTAAGGTTCTTTCCTAAGAGATTTGTCAAAGGGGCGTCCTAGGAAGATTGCCTCAAAATACTCATATGTTTCTCACAATTGAGGACATTGGTTAGAATAGTGGGTGTTGGAAGAACAGATAAGACAATGGATTAGAGGAGGAGATTGGTATTTACCTTGGGAAATAGAAACTTTTTGAAGAAGGGTGCTTACCTTTTCAAACTTTGTGTCAACCTTATTCTCAAAATCAGAGCTCTACACATAATGGACACCTAGAATGGGTATACTAGACATTGAAATGAATTGTTGAGTGTTATTCATCATGTTCTCAATGAGGGTCCTTGAAATGATTGAAGTTTTATCAACTATCACACCACTTATAGTAGCATCAATTATATTTTGATTAATATGAATTAAACCTTCATAAAAATATTGTATTAAGAATTTATCACTAATTTGGTGGTGTAGGAATCTTGAACAAAGCCTTTTAAATCATTCCTAGTATTCATGAAGTGTTTATCCTTGAGATTATATTCTCCCAAAAATTTCTTTCATTATTGTTGCAGTTCCAGAGGCTAGGAATTATTTTTCAAGTAAAAGGTATTTTGTGTTTTCTCAGCCTCTAATTTGTGAATTGACATAGTAAAGACAATATTTTGCTGTGTCTTCTAATGAAAAATGGAATGCCCAAAGCTTTACTTGTTCTTTATCTACATTGTTAGGTTTTAATGGTGAACACATATTATGAAATTATTTTAAATACTTATATGATTCTTCCCCATCTAGTTCATGGAATCTTAGTAATAAGTGAATTAAACCAGATTTAAGTTCAAAATTGGGAGTCTCACCTTGTATTTGAATGTAAGTGGGTTGGATATCGACAACATGTGAGGTTAGTTCTATTAATGTTCAGTTATTTCCAACCATGTTATACAAGTTTATTTCAGTTCTGATGTTGGTTTCAGAAGAAGAAGATTAAGGATCAAGAAGTGTATTGATTGTTTTTGTGTCCTTCTTCATTGGATTGTTTAGTGCTTCTTGGTGTCGATAATGTAATGTCCTCTCTGGTTTGTGTTCTAATGGAAGTAGTTAATATGATTAAGATCACATAATTCATTGAGATTACAAATGGATTATTTTATAAATCAACTAAAAATAAAGGAAGAAAATAAGTGAACAAATAATTAAAAAATACATAATATTTTTACAAAAAGCACACACTAAAAACAAAAGTGCTCCTCGAAAATGGCTCTCCCCAGAAACAGCGCCAAAAATTGAATGTTTTATCAGGACACATCAAATTGATTATATTTTTAAAGTTGATTTATATTCTAGGGAAGACCCTAGGTCATCCCTTAAGAAACCTTGATATGTTTAGATAATGTGTTTTTAATAAAATGAACTAAAAAGGGGGTGGTTTTTAAAACAGTTTTAAAAACAAAATGACTTAATTTAAAGAATTTAATAGATGAAAAGTCATATATTTTGAAAATATATGTTAATTATGTGATAATTTATAAATTAATACACCACTTAAAAACAACCATATTCTTAATTGATTATTAGGTTTTAGTGTAATCCTTTGGTTGAGGTTTAACCAAGATCTTGGGTACCCACAAGCCTCTTAAAATGATGTTAATAGCACTAAACCTTGATATAAAAATAATGTAGTCAAGTTATATCCCCTTATCATGATTTAAGGTATATAAAGTAACACTGAAATCTCAATTTTGTTGGGAAATAAAATGATTTTTATGTTGCCTAATAAGAACAACACTAGTCACACAATTAAAATTGTGCACCGATTGATTATGAAATAAGAAGTGTTTCAGTTAAATGCATAAAAAAAGTTAAGATACATATAAAAGAACAATTTAAAACCATAATATACACCAAAATAGTAGAAAATTATGAGTTTTAACTCCCTATTCAAGTGTTTTTCTCCCTCGCAATGATCACACACCGTTTAGGTCGACATCGGGAGGAGGAGGAAGCTCAGGTGGATCTCGTTCTTCATTTCAGATATACCTATAAGGATAGGTAGCTCTAGAAACCCCAAGGTGATGAGAGGACTCCTCTAGAACTATAAATTTTCATCACTTCAATCCCTTGGTCTAACTTTCAAATGGGGATCCCAAGGTTCCAATTTATAGAAAATGTGGAAGGTGGTTTTGGGCACCCTGATTTTGAGAAACCACTTGGCCCATGGTTTTAGATGTCCAGAAAGACTTATCTCACCTTTAACATAAATAAAAAGTTTTAACCCCACCTTCGTACTATATCCACCTAAATTTTTGCACTATTTTGACAATCACATCCAGAGATATGAATAAAATATAGAACCCATTTTTTGACTTCGAGCATATTTGATCCCATGGACATATCAGTTAGGATGGAGCCCTTAATGGATGAATGGTACTTTGGTGCCTACATATGAAATGTATCCCATTGAATTTTGGACCCAAAAATATATCATTCCATTTTGATGCATTTTTTAGTAGAAGTGTGCAGTTGATTCCACTAGTTTGCTTGGATCTTGCGCAGTTTCCAATTTTTCTTGAAATTCATCATGGGCCCTTCAAATCACCTCCACCTACAATTTAATTATCAAAAAAGTAACATTTCTCATTCTAAGAGTTATAAACACAAAATAATTAAACCACAAATGATGTGAAATTTTTTATAATAATTGGAATATATGATAAAAGACAAGTTTAACATAGTGGTGTAAGGGTGAAAATGAATAGTGAATCACTACATGATTAGGATGCACTTGGGTCTCCTAAGAAATGAGGGAAACATTGGGAAAGTGATCATATCCTAGGTACTTTTTATATATTGTCTGAAAAACTGAAGCCCACGGTGGAGCCTCCATCACTATGAGACAACCCTGTAGAAAATCGAAGGGATTGCAGTGTGGAGGGGAAGACGACACCACAACTCATCCAGTTAAACTAGTTTATTAGATCTGTGGCTATTTACACACCATAGATTCTATTAAATGGGAAGGAGACAATGGCACAACTATTGTTTAATATTTAAATAATTTTTATTCATTTTACAATATGGGTATTAATTGGGCCATCTTCCCAAAAAACATGACACCTTCCTTTCAAAGGGGTTAACCGGTAGGTGAGAAGGTTCTATAGTTTTTGAACTTTAAGAACCCAACATAGTCTAAAAAAGAGGATGGAATGTCATAAACCCAATAAATTTATCCATAAAATCTATTCCTGACAAAAAATGAAAAAAATTAGTAAACCAGAAGAAAATATTTCCAAAATTATGTAAAATAGATAGATGAGAACAATTTAATTTCTCCCAAAATAGATTAGAAAAGAATCATGCTTAAAACAATATAATGAAGCCAATATTTCATTGAAAAAGTAGAACAAAATAAGTAAAAGAAATTGGTGGAAAAACAAATTTTTTTGAGTGGGTCCCTCAAATCAGGTGTTCCCTGCATGTATCTTTCATCATTGAGTCAACTCCCAATTCTATAACTGCCTTCATTTGGAACTCCTACTACTTGAGCGTACCTCCTCAATTAGGCATGGATCTATTCATGTGTGTCCCTGTATTTTTTCCCCCCATTCTGCTTCAATCCCTCACCAGGTTAGGTCTCACGATGGAATGTAAAGAACCTCATGGTCTATCAATCAGGGGATTCGACTCCCAGTCTGCAGCTCAAGCCTCCATGTGTTCACCATTGTTGTTTATCAACATCCTAGATCATGACTCAAGTGAGTCTCCACTGAAAGAGTTGTGGCCCTCACATGGATTTGATTTCACTCCATACACAAGATGTTCTTGAAATTGTGTAAATCATCAACCCAACTGCTGTGAGTTTTTTTTAATACATTTTAAAAAAATATTTTTTCAAATAAAAATAGGTTAAAAAACTGAAAATTATTATGGAAAGTAGGCATCAATGATGCCTTTTTTTGAATATGTGAAAATGGGAAAGGTTGATGCCTCCTTTTCCACTCCATTTCCCCAAACCGCCTATAAATACAGAACCCACCCCTCCCCCTTATCCTCACTCATTTCAAACCCTCTCAATCTCTAATTCCACTCCATCTCTCGCTATAAATAGTTTGACACTTCTTACTTTGTGTGTGGCAGTTTCGATGGCCTAAAAGAAGTGCTGAATTTTTTGAAGCATCCTTTGGAGGTATTTTTTCTTATTTATTTTAAAATTATTTATTTATTTAATTGATTTTTTTTGTTATTTATAAATATTTTATTTACTTGGTAGTTTAGTAAGTTAGTTATAGTTTATAAATAATAGTTTTTATTATTAAATAAAATAATATTATTTATTTATGAAATTTGAGTAAAAAAATTATAATTAGTATTAGTAATGTATTTATTATTGTAATAAGATAATTATTTAGTATAACTAAATAGTTTTTAAATATTAGACACAAAATTAGAAATTGATTTTTACTAGATGATGAATGAATATTAGTGAAATAATGGTTTACTAATAATTAACTATTAAATAATTAATGATAAACTAATGCTAAAGTAATGATTGAGTATTGATTAACTAATGAATAACTTATAATTAAATAATGATTATCTAATGATTATCTAATAATTAACAAATTAATTTCATATGATTAACTAATGAATGAGGCATAATTAATAAAGGATTAAGTAATTTTTATCTAATGATTAACTAATAAATAAATAATTAATAACAAATGATTGACTAATGACTAAATAATGACTAAGTAATGATTAAAGAATGATTAAGTAATAATTAAATAATTATTAACACATGATTAACTAATTATTAAATAATGTTTACTTAATGATTAAAGAATGAGTAACAAATAATTAAAGAATGATTAACTGATGATTAAAGAATGATTAAAGAACGACTGACTAATGATTGACTCATGGTTAAATAATGATTAACTAATGATTAACTAATAAGTTAAGAATAATTCACTAATGATTAAAGAATGATTAACTAATTATTAAAGAATAATTAAGGATTGATTAACTAATTATTAAAGAATTATTAACTGATGATTAAAGATTGATTAACTAATGATTAACTAATGATTAATGAATGGTTAACTAGTGACTAAATAATGATTACTTAATGATTAAATAATAATTGACTAATGCTTAACTAGTGATTAAATAATGATTATCTAATTATTATCAAATGATTAAAGATTGATTAACTAATAATTAAATAATGGTTAACTAATTATTAAATAATTATTAACTAATTATTAAAGAATTATTAACTAATTATTAAATACTGATTAACTAATGATTAAATATTTATTAACTAATTATTAAATAATTATTAACTAGTAATTAAAGAATTATTAAATAATGATTAAATAATGATTAACTAATGATTAATTAATGTTTAAAGAATGATAAAAAATGATTAAAAAATGATTTAATAATTATTAAAGATTGATTAACTAATGATTTAAGAATGATTAGCTTATCATTAATTAATGGTCAACTAGTAAATAACTTTAAAGCGACTATATAATATCTATTTATTAATTAGTGATTAATGAGTGATTAATTAATGATTATGGAATAATAAATTTAGGATTAACTAATTCTTAACTATTGATTAGGTAATAAATAGAAAATTAATAACAAAAGATTAATTAATGATTAAAGAATGATTGACTAGTAATTAATTAATGATCAACTAATAATTAACTAATAATTAACTATAAGATAACTAATTAAATGATTAACGAGTGAATAATGAATTATTAAGGAATAATTAATATATAATTAACTAATGATTATCTAATGATTATCTAATAATTAACTAATGAATAAAATATGATTAACTCATGACTAAATAGTGATTAACTAAAAATTACTTAATGATTAGCTATTAATTAACTAATAATTAGATATAAAGTCACTATTTAATATCTATTAATGAAGTAATGATTAAATAGTGATTAATCAAAGATTAAGGAATAATTAATATAAAATTAATTAATGATTAAAGAATGATTAACTAATAATTAATTAATGATTAGCTATTTATTAACATTAGATTAATATAGAATTAACATAGAATGAAATATGGATAACTGGATGACAAAGAGGCTTAACTACACACATGATTTGTTACTCCCATAATTTAGAAAATTCTTACCTTATTTCATGCCTGGTTTGTTACTCTCAATTAATATGTTTTAGATGAATCACATTATATTTATAAACCACTAAACATACCTTTAGGAAAATTAAAAAATATACTATAAAACATTAGTGTAATATTTTAGGATATAAGAAGACATTAAAAAAATTTGATATAATAAATATTATGTGGTTATCTAAGAAATAAAATCATTTTCTAGATACTACAAGTGGATGTGGATCTATCATAGATGTACCTAGGGGTAAAACCCAAAAACACCGCATTGAGCTAGACTTGATCAGGAAGTGGTGAAAGATAATGGGCTTGGTTGTACACCTGATTTGATACTCCTAGGGGATATCCTTTAAATGATTCATATTTTCTTTATAAAACACTAAACATACAATAAGGAATATTAAAAATTATCTATGAAACATTAGTGTCATTTTTACGATATAAGAAGATGTTATAAAATTTTAGTATAATAAAAATTTCATGGTCAACCCTCATTGCCAATATTATTTACACTATTAGAATCTTGACCAAAAATAATTTTTCACATAGAGAATCATGTTTTCTAGTGTCTATTACTATGGGAAGTTTATTTAAACTGAGCAATAAGCTTCTTATAATACACAACCAATAATAGTATTTAGGACATCTGATTGTGTAACTGTAAGGGAACTTCAAGAAAGAATTTGTGGTTGTCTAAATCTGAGACCCGATCAAGTGATAAAGTCTATTAGCTATAGATATTTTCAATTTCAAGCTACATTATGGAATCTATATTGTATATTGGTTGTTGATGAGCAGTAGGTATAAGCAATAACTTTATTTTCATAATGGACAAATGGTTCTATAATGGAGTTATATGTTGAGGTTTCTAGTGTACAACAGCAATGTCCAATTTCACGAATACATAGACATATAATATTAGTTGTAGAAGTTTCATCACAAGAAAATGAGGTTATTACCTATGATGTGGAAGAGGAAACTCTAATTGATCTCCCAGATATACATCTAAATCTTACTTCTGATAAGGAATTTTCTAATGATGTAATAGACGAATACAATAGTACTGATGAGGAGCAAGCTGCAAAATCTGGGGAGGAATTTTCTAGAAATGCAATAGTTATACATCGGGCTCGACCTATAATAAATCATCCATCACTCTTTTCATCCTGTTTGGAAGAAATGAAAAATTTTCATTAATTCAGCTGGAATGTTATCACACCTACAACTGAGTTTTCTAAATATGTAGAGGATATTTTTAGTCAGCTGAACAAAATAATATATGTTGGAAGGGGTTTTCCAAGTAAAGATGCATTGATAAATATTGTAAAAATATTTCATATTGAAAGACACATTAGATATTTATTTCCAGAATCAAGCCATAAAAAATACATCATACAGTGTGATAAATATGGGGATGATTGTAGATTCCTCTTGAGGGAGATTCCTACCATTGCATTTGGAGGTTGGAAAATTTTGAAGATTGACGTAGCTCATACTTGCGTTCAGCCAAACCTAACACAATATAATACATCATCAGATGCTAAATTTGTGTCATTTATTATTATTGAGATTATTAGGACCTGTCAAGATGTTATTATAGCCCTTGTTCAAGAGATGATACAAAAAAACCTTTGGTTATAAGATTTACTATAATACGGCATGGATAGTGAAACAAAAGGCAATTTTCAAGGTCTACGGTGATTGGGATAACTCTTATCGGGTGTATCCACAAATGATATCTATTTTGAGACGCAATAACCAAGTTATATTCCATATCAATACGAATTAACATGTGTCTTAAGATAACTAACTTGATCTATCTCAAGTCAAATTTTTCATCTGTTATTCTAGGCATTCCTCCCCTGTATTTTTGTATTTTTTTTTTGAAAACAGTTCATATAGATTGACAGAATGTTTCTATATGGAAAATACTTGGGCGTATTATTGAATTCAAAAACCAAAGATGGAAACCTTATAACTCTACCACTTTCATTTTCTATTATAGAGAAGGAAAATTACGAATCATGGAGTTGGTTTTGGGAATGTATCAAAAACCATTTCGCATGCATTAGGGGTGTCTATTTTATATATAATCTTCATCAGGAAATCAACAAGGAAATCAATGTGTATCCCGATATATGGAGACCCCTGAATTCACAACATAGATACCACATCAGACACATTTCTAGCAATATGTGAAACATATTCCATAATGAACCTATGAAGAAATAAATTATGAGTTTTGATATGAAATCTATTTATTATATTTTTACTATTTAACATAATGATAAAATTAATTTATGTGAAATATGATCACTTTTTTGTATCATATGAGCCAGATCATTGAAGGTTTGAATAGTGTTTCGAACAAATCTGTAAGGCTAATCATGAAGGGTGAGATTATATGATGCGGGTTCCAAAAGAAAAGTGGACTTTGGAAAATGGTACGGAAAGAGGTATGGACACATGACCAAAAACATTATGGAGTGCATGAATGGAATCTTAAATGGGATTTTTAAGTTACATATAACTGGCCTAGTTCAAGAAACATTTTATCATTGTTTCAAGAACTTAGTTGATATAGAAAAACATATTGCAGACATGATTCATTAGGTTCTAAGGTACGATAGACACTTTTAACGATAGATTAAAAAGAATATTAAAGAGACTTCTTCTTATCGAGTGTTCATTTTCCACAAATAAGAATCTTCATTTAAAGTTCAATAGTATCTAGACCACATCACAAATAGCAGCGGTCGATTCATGGTGGTATTACTAGAAGAGAGGCAATGTCAATGTGGCAACTTCCTAACATTACATTTTCCATGTGTACACGCCATTGTAGCATGTGCCTATATGAACATATCATGTATAGAATATGTTAATCCATTTTACCAGTTAGAAACTATTTCTAACTGTTATGCTGCCCCATGGATGCTTATTTGGGAGTTTTGATATTTCTCAATGCCCAAAGACCAACCAATATTGATACCTGACATCAATAGGTTGTGCCAGTGAGGGAGAATGAAGCCTAGTGGGATGGGGAATGAGAAGGACTGGCATCAATAATGAGGGAAACGATTGAGATGC
Source organism: Viscum album (assembly GCA_963277665.1). Classification (NCBI taxonomy): domain Eukaryota; kingdom Viridiplantae; phylum Streptophyta; class Magnoliopsida; order Santalales; family Viscaceae; genus Viscum; species Viscum album. The sequence continues at coordinate 743,807,291 of OY728125.1, forward strand.
AGTATATTTCATTGGTAAGGTCATAATAGGAAATGATGCCCTAACATTATTGGATCAAGTTCACACTCTTAGCCAAAATGATGTATTGCCTCCAGTCTGATCTTTTTATATTATTAAATAAATGGTGTTAATATAAAGTCCATCATTTATTAGAATTTTCTGGAATTTTTGAATACTTTTACTCTCAAATAATAAATAGTTTATAAATTATACGACGCTTTACATAAATCACACACAAGAGAAACATTCTATAATGTTACATCTTCTCAATAAATAAAACTTTATTCTAAAATTTTATTAGAAAATAAGTTAATTAATGTTTTGGAAAGTGAGGTAAAAAGAAGATAAAACATCATATCAATTTATTTCTCCATGATAAAATGAAAATTATGATCACAAAAAGTGAAATTGATAAGAACAAACTCATTGAATATCACAGGAATGTTTTGCAACAGACAAGAAATACCATTACATTTTCCAACCGAATAGAGTTTAGATGAAATGAGCCGCACTTTTAAAGTGAAGTAAAATCCAACTTATTTTCAAGTGGTGGATTAATAACATCTTCCAAAGGGATGTACTTAACTTTTGAATTTTCAAAAAGTTTCGGTATTCTTTTGAAAACATCACCGTATAAGGTGGAATATCATTATAAGCTCAAAATATTTTTAAAATTATAAAGTTAATTAAATTCATTTGGAAGATGTTACTAAGCAACCACTTTAAAATAAGTTGGATTTTACTTCACTTCTAAATTCATGCTCATCTCATCCAAACTTTATTCTGCTAAAAATTTTCAAGGTATTTCTTGTCTTTTATAAAGAATTCATAAGTTATTTAATAGGTTTATTCTTGTCTATTTCACTTTATATGATTATAATTTTCATTTTATCATGGAGAAATAAATTTATTTTATGTTTTTACTTTATTTTTACCTCACTTTAAAAGAAATTGTGTAAATTATTTTCTAATAATCTTTCAGAAAATTAGGGGAAAATGTTTATATATATAAATATATAAATCAATATCTTAAAAATACTCTTTCTAAGGTAAAACTATATCTAAAACCATTTTATAAATATTCTTTGAGAAATATGAATACATTTTATTTTGGTAAGTAAAACATTATAAAACAGTGGGAATATATATATTATGTCTTATATTTTACCAATCATGACATTATGCTGACCATAACAATATATTTACATTATAAACATAAAAATTATTTCATATTTATATGTAGATATAGAGGATACTATGATAATCACTAAGTATTATATTAATGTTTCACATGATGTGCTTGCGGGTCATGAGGTTCGATAGATCATAGTGTGTAGAGTACACCATTATCATCTCATTCAACCTCTAGGTTCTAGTATACATTACCTATGTCATGTTGGATTCTATGGAATTGTTTTATCTGATTTTACATTCATTGATGATCACCTCTTTACTTCTCTTATTAAGAGATGGAGATCTGGGATACACATTCCACTTTCCGGAGGGAGAGACAACCATCAACCTTGGGGATGTGGTAGTTATGCTCGGTATTCTTCTCTAGAGAGATGTTGTTATAGGACCCACCCATGGAGACTAGAATGATCATGTAAAATGATTTCTAGGTGTCAATATTGTGATCGATGATGGTTCTATAGATAGTGGGTCAATATCTATGAGTTGGATTGGGATTCACTTTGCACATTTACCTGCTGACGCTGATGAGAAGACTATCATGTGTCACACCCATGCATATATCTTTCGGATCATTGGAGGGATATTGTGCACTAATAACTATGGTATGCATGTTCACATGATGTATCTAGGGCTACTGGAGGATTTTGATCAGGCTGGGAGATACGGTTATGGATCTGTGTGCTTGGAATACACTTATAGAGAATTATGAAAGGCATTCCGATCAGACCTCACTAATCTCGAGGGATGTGTCATCCATATTCAAATTTGGGCATGAGAGTGCATCCCTTTTTTATCCTTTATTGTTGTTGTTTATGAGATTTATATATATTTTTTGCAAGATTCTTCACATGGATTTTGGTTTGACCATTCATCTTTATTGTTTTATGATGCTACTTTGAATTATTAAATTTAATTTATTATTATTTATTACTTTCTATTTTGTATGTCATAGGTGCACTCAGGAACACCTCTTTTTTAAGATGTCGAGGCATAACTTGGATGCACATCGTCTCATGTTGGACAGTCTAGTACCCACTGATGTAAGTATATACAGTCTTTCATTTACTAATCAATTTGATAATATTATATTTTTTTAGTTTTTATTAAAAAAAATTAATAAATGTTACATGTCATTTTAGATTGTTGAGTGGAACTATCCTAATAGAGTCATTCTCTAGTTTGGATTTGTTCATCATATTCACTTTCCACCAAGGCATTCAGTAATGCTTCATTATATGAAGCTGACAGGGAGGCAGGATGTCTACTGGTACCGAGAACATGCAAAGTATTTGGACCTCCGAAATAGATGAGAGTTATTTCATATCAAGGGTATGTGTACTGTGAAATTCCTTCTATAAAGTCATCTTTAGTATAAGCCATGTTATAAAACGAAGTGTATAATGTATATTACTCCACATGTAAGAGGTCTCCAAGATATGGTAACTTAATAAATTTCTATTAGTTTATGTGTTGTACTTTTTTTAATTCATTTTGAATCTCTTTACAGCATACTCAACAACAACATATTATCCACAAGTTTGATCCATAGGAGGGTGAGGTCTTTAACTAGGCACTATACATTTTACAAGATAGTATCTTTGATCATCCACCCCATAGAGATGTTTTTCCTAGTCAGGGAGTGGGGTTTTATGCTTAAGAACCTCCTCCAGTAACTACAGATGTTGAGGATCCAAGACGACGATGACGTATATAGAATCGTGTTTCATGCGAGGTCTCACTAATTCCACAGACAAAGGTCAAACCTCTAGTAGTCCAGCCTCAACTTATTGGGTATGTGCATCAGGAGTCATATGATCCATTTTTGTTGTTAAGATATCTATAGTTTTCTCTGGGTACATCTAATCTAAGCTTTTATTGGGGGTTATTTACGAGGTCTCCACCTTTTGTTCTTGAGCCTTTATAGGATTTATGGTTCAAACATGAGATAATGGTAGGTCCTTCTACTTATGTGGTGGGAGAAGGATCATGTGTACATGAAAACATCCATCTAACATCTCTTCATTATGATTTACATCTATATAATCTAACATTTGAGGTTCCAGCATCAAAGAAAGAGCTCTCTTCTGCTCATTATACTTCACCACAGCATAGAGGTCGAGGATCTCGATACAAGCATCTAATTTGTACACCATCATGCAGGAAGGGACCTCATCATAGTCAATTATTATACTCATTTATTTATATGTGTGATATTGACTTAAAGGATTTGTAACAATAATGCATTATATCCTCTATATGGTTTTCTTTCTATTAAAATGATGAAATTCGTTTTACTATCAATCATTTTTACATGTTTATCCACTGTTTCAATTTTAATTTATATCTTAGTTACATCTTATATTTTATAATTTATCAAATTCGACTACTTGAAACAAAAGAAAACTTATTAAATTTAAAATAGGTAACTTTAAAAGATTATCAAATATAAACTATAAAAACAATCTAACTAAACCTCAAAACATTGCCTAAACATCTAAGAAATTATTAAAAATAAAAATAATTTCATAAATATAATAAACAAAATTTAGTTTACATCACATAAATATTATTTATTACAAACATAATATTTACACAATAAAAAATAAATTCACATAAAATATAGTATAATTAAAATCAAAATTAAATTTAGAAAATTGACTAAACTAAACAAATAATAAAATATTGAAAATTAAAAGGATGTAAAAAAATTATGAATTAAAATTTAATGGTTTAAAACAATAATATATTGTTCCACTAAAATTATTTTTTATTAATTTTTTTATGAAATGTTTATTTTCAATTATTTTTTATATGTTCAGTAAGTGTTATCAATTTTGTTTATATTGTATTTCTACTTTATTATTTATAGACTTTCAAATCCACTTAATTGAAACAATATTATGTTTCATATAGCTGAATTTATATAACTTATAAAATTTAAATACAATCTAAATAATATTTGAAAAACTGACTCATCATATAAAATATAATTTAAAATAAAAAATTGTAAATATAATATGTAAAAGATAATTTACATTTCACAAAATTTATTACTTAATAACATAAAATTTTCACTTTCAAATATTAATGTACATAATTATAAATAAAATAAAATAAACACAATATATATATATAGAGATCAAAATATACAAACATATATATTTTTAATTTCTAAAAAATTTAATTTTTGTAACAAAGTTGACATCGGCCTTGTCACATTTTGAATAAAACCAAAAGGCAGCAAGGCCCATGTCGCCTTAATACATTATTTTAAAAAAAATAACCTAGAATTATTTAAATAAATATTTTCCAAAAAAACACATATAAAAAACTCAACAGCATCCTATAATGTCAAAATCGCTCGATCAAGGGGTAACGGGCTCATAGAGTTAGGGTTTTTAGAGAATTATTCTATGGAAGTCACGCAAATTGTCTTTGCCTTGGATAGCAGTCACTTTAGTCATCCATCCCAAATACTCAACATGAGATAGGTAGCAGAAATAACATTCCAATTAAATGCATTTACCAAGAAGAATTCTTAATTCCACCCACATTCAATCAAAAATATTTTAGAAAATCTAATACCATGTCAATTTTCCAAAATATATTTTTAGAGTAAAATTAATCATCTAATTGTCACTGGTTTAGTACCAACACAAAATTATTTAACAAAAACAAATTCAATGTAAATGATCATTTTAGCACTAAATAGTCCCAAAAAAACACAGTCTATAAAAATAAAAATCACTTTGATCCTAAGCACAAAGCGGACTAGGAATTTTCAGCATAAAATATCAACATTCACATTAAAATTTCATATTTCAAAGAAAAAAGATGAAAATGAATTCCAAAATTCGTATTCAAAACATACAATGAAACATTGAAATAATTAATTTAAAACCCTTAATCCCAAAACATCACACTATTATTTCAATCAAAGTTCCATCAAAACACTAGAATGTTTGTTCTTGAAGAAAAGAACAACTTAATTTTAGCACCAAAAATCACACACTTTTGATTCATAATTTCAAAAAATATCCTTTTTCAACCTAAATGATAAAAAACTACTCAATTATCCCTTAAAAACTCATTTTCAATCAAAATATTCCCAAAAACAATAAAAATGAATGTGAAAACCACATCAAACAATTACCACATCCCATGGAAAGAAAATAAGCTTCCACTTATGAAACTAAATTACTTCTTTTTTTATGAAATTATACTTGTTTAACCGGTTCAGACTGATCAAACTTTTATAATTGATCTCCCCTCCAATATTATTAATCTTATATTTTGTTCGCAAAATTTAGAAAAAATACCAAACTGGATAAGATTTTAGAGTGAATGGATCTTGTGCAACCTCAAATATTTTATTCATAAAAAATAATGTCTTGAATTAAATATAATAGGGATTTACAATAAATTTATAGTATCATATTCATGGGTTTGGAAACCCATTTAATAGGAAATGAAAAGAATTATTAACCATTTATGTGAGTGACACATAGATGATTAGATTTTTTTTATAGTAATAATCATGGGATATGAATTGATAGATTATGAAGATCTTTATTGAAACAACAAAAATTTGATTTATGAAAAAAAATGATAGAAAATAAATTTTATTACCTCAAATGTTTGAGTTTAAATACAAATAATAATACAATGCCAAATTTTCATCTGTGTCTATTTTTTTCAATAGATAAGTCATTTTGTAAACACATCATTCCATTTATTTAACATTCTAAAAGAGAATATTTGAAAAAAATTGAAAATTTTCTATAAGACAAATGAACTTCCTCTTTCATAATAAAATTTTCACTATATATTTTAAATAATAAAACAAAATATAATCATTTATATTATATCAATATCATATTTTTTTATAGTCTCAAATCTTTCATAATGTAGATGCTTTGTGAAAATATTTATAAGTTTCATTTTTGTTTCAATAAACTAAGGACATATATAATGCTTTTAGGTGTGATATCTCAAAAAGTGATGTTGAACTTCAATATGTTTATCTCATGTGAGATGTGCTATATTTTTCAAAAGTGAAATAACACTAATGTTATCACACATACAAAAAGTGTGTGTGGAGGATTCAAATTTTATGAGCATGTGCTTCATCTAGAATAATTGTGGACAACTACCAACCACTACAAATTCTTCTTCAGCATGGCAGAGTGCTATAAAAATTATATGTTACATCACTAAAAAACTAAAGATTCTCTTAAGACACGTGTTCTAGTTTCACTTTTTCTATATATTTTAAATCTTTTTAAATCTATATCTAAATATATTTTAAGATTTAAAATAAAATAAGGTTTGAAGAAACTTTTAAAAAATCATTTAATATATTTCAAATCAGATTCTTTCGAATTAGGTTGAAACCTAGAACAAAGGTATACATTGAACAAAGCATTTATTTGAATTACCATTATGTATACTTCTAATCATACCTCTAAAGTTGTTCCTACACTTGTTTTCCAACTTTGTGTAGATCAATCTTATAAAAAGTATTTACTAGATTAAAAATACTTTTCTCATTTTAAAAACCAAAATCTTTAAATAAATTTATAATATCCTTTTATTGTCATAAATTGTATCCTTCAAATTTTTTAGAAATTTGAGAACCAAGAAATAAAGTAAGTTCACCAATCATACTCATCTCAAATTCATTTTTCATAAGTTTCTTAAAACTATCGACAAATGATTCTCAAATGGATTCAAAAATATTATTATCTATATAGATTTAATTATTGAAAATAAATATTAGAAGATATTATTCCTTTTATAAAAATATTCTAATAATGAAAATTAGAAAAATTATTAAACTAGTCCCTAGGATTATGTTTCTTTAGTTACTCAGTAAATTTAAAACATGGTCCAATAATTGAGGGTTTTTAAACACTTGTAATCTATAGTAGGCCTAAGGGTGGGGTACAAAAAAAAGAAAGATGCAGGCGTGGAGGTTAAAAACTAGGACCTTTTTGACTCACTGTCATAGGTACATTAGGGGAGTAACCACTAAAATCAAAGAAGATTTAGATACACTTGTAATTCTAGTAGAATCCTGACAGACTAGAGTCATGCTACTCTCAACCTCTTTTTCATTTTCAAATTTCCACTTTATAGGGTTTATTGGTTACTCATAATATTAGTTTCCCATGTCTCAAATCACCAAGAAAAAGGAAAAATCCCACAAGGAAACCAAAAACAAAGGATACTTCCTAGAATATTATGGGTGGGTTGGCCACACAACATCATAGGGGATCACCTTGTGTGATTGAAGTCATTCTTCCAAAGAAACAAATTCATCATAATCAATATCTTATTCTTAATTATAACATCTATCAACTAGTATATCCCTATTATATAATATATTTCCATTCTAATAATATTTATTTTGGAATACCTATTTAGTTTTTATAACCGAAAAGGTGTTAAGATGTTTCACTAAATACTATATTTCATTTGAAAAGGTTAATATTTTCTTGTATTTCTATTATTTAATTTTCCTTACCTAAGGAATCATATTCCATTCTAGGTCCAAATTATGCTAAAAATGAAAGTTTCTCACACTCATTTCATAATGAGATTCTAGTATTTTTTTTGTTAGATCTACATCTCCAATAACATTTCTAATAGAATGACTCTGACAATCTCTAGTTTATAGGAAATGAATGTGATGGTCCCACTTCTACCATATTTTCACCTTATGATACATTGATATCTGATATTTTTTGTACTATAAACAAAATATGTAAAAAGGAAGTTTTATAAACAACATCTAAACCAATTTCATCATCTAAACATATTTTAATAGATTTTGTATTAAAATAAAATTTGTAAAGGTTCAATTTTAATAAATTTAACATGTTTTGTAAAACCTCGCGTGTTAGAGTCCCCACACTAATAAAATAGAAATATGAAGTATAATAATGTAAGAATATTAGTTCCATCCTGGATTATAGACTTTGTGCAGAAAATAATAAAGGGAAGAAAATACTAGGAATTCCTCAGAAGGCCCCTTCTGCTCTCCCGCCCAATCTCAAACAAGCTGAACAAAACTAATTGTCTAACTCCCCCTATAACAATCCATATATACCTATTTTACTCTAATTCTATTAGGATTCATGTGTGTTTTGGATCCCCACATGAAACCCCAATGGACTCTCCCCTCTAACTGATTGTGGCTCCCCACATGACTCCTCAATGGCCTTTCCTCATCCAACAACTCTCTTCCTTTGGGAATATTCATGCCAGGTATCAAGGTCCCTTCCTCGTCTCTAACACTTGACACCTTGAAATATAGTCTTTTCCTCAAGACTGAAAGAGGTAAATTGGTGGTGGAGGGTAAATTCATCTACCCACGTTACGACATCCAACAAGATGCCAGTCCACTGAACTAAAAATTGTGGATGAGTCATGTCATCCTTCAAATGGAGGTGGTGAGAGAGAATAGCCAGTGGTTTTGAACAATGACCAATGTCAATTTCCATTCATGGTAGTAGGGACAGTTGGACTTGTTGCGTACCAATAAAAAAATTTAATTATAAAACATGAAAAACTAGTTGAAACCATATATTAGCAGGTAAATCTATGTAGTACGAAATAGAACCAATATGATCGAGGATGGTGAAGGGACCATAAAATATAGAAGCTAGATTCTGATGAATTAAGTGAGCTATAGTGTGTTGTATATGTGGCCAGAGTTTTAATAAAACTTGATCCCCATCTAGGAAAACCACATGTCATCAATGTTTATCTATTTTTCATTTCATATAATCTTGGGACAGAGCCAAGTGATGATGAATTTAGAAAATGGAATCATCGTGGTACCCCAAAGCAGTGGCAATAGTTGGAAATTGAATGTCATATTACAGAAAACCAATCATAGTAGAGGTTCTTGGTTGTAGACTACTTCAAAAGGAGTGGTCTTAATAGAGATATTCTAGGTTGTTTTGTAACTCCATTCATCCCAGGGAAGCCAATAGGACCAAACCATAGTTTATCTCCTGCAAAGAAGCACAAGTATGTTTCAAGATACTGGTTGATGGCCAATGTTTGGTTATCCATTTGAGGGTGGTAGGTTGAAATGAGATGAAGAGTAGTTCCATAAAGAAGGAAAAATTCTTTACAAAAATGACTAAGAAAAAGTGAGTTGCAGTCACTCATAATAGAAGTGGGCACACCATGTAAACAGACTATATCACAAATAAAAATTTCACTAATGGATCGAGCTATGTATGGGTGCTTGAGGAGTAGTAAATGTTTATACATAGAAAAAGGTTCGAAAACCACCAATATCACATAATACCCCTTGGATTTTGGAATTCCATAAATGAATTCCATAGAAATATAAGAACACACTTATGTGGGAATATGAAATGGTATAAGTAGGATCAAGGGAGATAGATTGGAGTATTTATATCTTTGAAAAACCTCACATTGTTGAACAAAGTTTCATACAACACCCTTCATTCCCACCTAATATAAATTATTATCCAATTTTTGGTAATTGTGGTAAAAAATCATATAACCCCCTTGAAGAGATGAATGAAATTCTGCTAGAAATAATTGAACCCACGGGTAAGAGGCTAGGATGGGAAATCACCCATGGTACTGCAGTACACCCTGATTAAGATGAAACCCATAAAAAATATGTTTCCCTGATTGTAATGCATGAAAAATATTCCCTAGAAAAGGATAAGTAGTAACCCCATCTGTCTGGTTGTGCCCCTCTTCCCAACCTGGCTGAGACTGCTACTAGCAGTAATGAGATACCTCCTCATCCCTCCTGGATAATGCATCAGTAGCTGATCTTTCCATTCCTGATTTATAAAAAATTACAAAATGATAACCCAATAGTTTTACAATCCATAACTTCTTGTCAACCATAGTAATACACTATTGAAGCAAATGCTTAAGGTTCTAGTGGTCTGAAAAAAAAATTGTGAATGGTCGACCTAATAAATAAGTCCACCAGTACTGAATATAAAATACAAGCATCATGATTTATATCATATAAACCGATTTATCTAAGTGCTAATATAAATGAGAAGTGTGGAAAAAAGAAATGGGTGATCTTTTTTGCACAAGGAATGCACTTATCCCCCACACTGAGGAATCTCACTGAACATTGAATCATTTTGAAAAGTCAGGTAAGGTGAGAAAGGGGGGTCTCTATCATTAATTGTTTGAAATGGTGAAAATCTTAGAGGGCCTCAACTGACCAATGAAAGTATTCCTTACGAGTAAGAACAGTATGGGGTCGAGCTACTTTTCCATAACTATAGATAAACTTGTGATAGTACCCATTGAGGCCAAGAAACCTACGAATCCTTTGATTGTAGTAGGGGCTGTCCAATATAACATCACCATCACTTTTACTGGGTCCATGGAAACCCCCTTAGCAGAAATGATGTGACCCAAATACTCAATTTTCTGCTTCACAAAATGACATTTCTTTTTTTGGAAAAAAATATTTTCTTGGATAACACAAATAACTGCTACCACATGCTATAAAGGCATTGGTCAATCCCTGATATACAAAATAATGTCATCAAAAAAATTAAAACAAAATGACATAGCAAGGGATAAAATAACTCATTCATAGTAGTCTAAAAAGTGGATAGAGCATTCATTAAACTAGATTTCATCACTAAATACTCATAGTAATTGCTATGAGTCTGAAAATTAGTATATTCTGCATTGCATTCACACATAAATTTTTGATGATACCCTTCTTTAAGGTCTATATTAGAAAAATAAGTGGCACCACATGATTCTTCATGTAATTCTTCTACCACTAGAATTGGAAATTTTTTTGGTATGGTAACTTTATTCAATGAATGGTAGTATACACAGAACTTCCATGAACTATCTTTTTTAACCAACACTGGTCTCAAAAAAGAACTTAAACTTGGCCTAATTATTCCCCTATTCAGCATCTCATGTACCTGTTTTTTTATTTCATTATTTTGAAAATAGGGATATCTTTATGGTCGTATCAAAACTGGTCCTTTACCAGGAATAAGGTTTATCGCATATAATCACTTCCTATATGCTATAAGACCACTGGGTTCATCAAAAACTAAGGGAAAATGAAGAAAGAAAAACTGAAATTACATGATTTTGCAGTCAGATAGGAGTTTCTGCCCACTTCTTTGCTTACCCCCAATTAATTGACAATGACCACTAATAAAATTCTATCCACAAGCCCACTGGTCTAGATATAAAGTTTCCTAGTCACTATATTGGACTCCTATAAGATTTAAAATCTAATATTCCACAACAAATTTCATCAAAATAGTTTTTAAATTAATACAAACATCCTTAGGGGTACTCAACCATGCTACTCCCAAGATTAGATCTAGTCTACCAATATCCAATACATGTGCTTCAATTGAACAGTCGTAAGCCCACACTGTTAACCAAATGTGCTAACACACCCCTATAGTACCATTTTTATGCCCATCTCCAAGTTTCACCCACATTTTATTAAGGTACCAAACTATCAACCCTAGTATCCTGACCAATTTATGAGTAATAAAATTGTGGGAGTCCCCACTACAGAGTAAAATTAAAATGGGAAATTCCTTATTGTTGCCCTCAATTTCTATGGAAAGAGTGGATTCCTCTGGGTGTTTTCTTGTTCCATACAAGATTCCCCAACCATATAAATCCACAACCCTATATTCAACATCTTGAAGAAAATACCAATAATTCCTTGGGAGGCCCTTTCTGCTCACTCGCCCAAGCTCAAATGAGCAGAACAGAATTAACACTCTCACTCCCCCTATTTTGGTCCCCCTACACCGGTTTTATTCTCATTTTTTTAAGCTTCATGTATGTTTTGGATCCATAGGTGACACCCCAATGTCCTCTCCTCCTCCAGCTACGTATGGCTCCCCATGTGACTCCCAATACCTTGCCTCCTCCAGTAGTTCTCTTCCATCTGGAATATATTTTCCAGGTGGCAGGGTCCCCCCATCTATAACATCGTGTTTTTTCGAGCTATGAAAATGGGTGAAAATTTGAATTTTTGGTTTACGATGTTCGTGAGGAGTAAAATGGTCATTTTTTCTAATCATATGATCTTGGAAATATTTTTTGACCACTCTGTAGATCCAAAAACACTGTGTTTATCCTAGGACAGGAGTTTGTTGGAATCCCAAGTCATTTGAGTTTTCACAGAATATTTAATATTTAATTAATTAAATATTAATTTTTCACACATGTTTGTTTGGTGATATCATTTGAGAGAAGTGTTGGATTGAGATTTTGACTCAACGGTTGAGTCCATAATGGGGGGTTTTCCTATGAGAGGAATAACCTCCCATCGGGTGTTGATATCAGGCCCAGGTCCCTTTTTATTTTCTTTTCCAAATTTTTCTTTTTCTTCTTTTCTTTTACCCTTTTCTTTTATCCCCCTCCCATTTGGGTTCATTCATTCACTGATCCCCTCATGTGGGTGTCATGCGACTGAGAGAGAAGAGAGGGAGGATTGAGAGGGGATGTTCATCGGGGATCTCTTCTGGAGGTACATCAGGGCCCATTGGTGGCATCTCATGGATATAGGATAAAAGATTTGAAATTTGACACCCCGAGGTAGTCCCTATTTTCATTTTTAGTCATAATTATCTGTAGTGTTATTGTTTTTATGTTTTTAAGTTGTTAAGGTGTGTTTGGGATATTGGGGACCCCTAGAGGGTCAATTTATGGATTTCAAGGGAGAAATGGGGGGTTTTGGCTGATTTTAGTGGGTTTCTGTTCGGGGAACCTGATCACAAAACATGTGATTTATAAGAACATGCGTCATGTGTTCATCCTATTTGTGGAAAAATAAGAGATAAGGGATACACGGCGTGTATGTTCGGGACGTTCTATGTAGAAAAGACTCAAGGTGTGACTGAGTACTCAGCCAAGAACCTTGTGTATGGGACATGGCATGTGATGTACATGACCAGACCCCGAGTGGAGGGTACATAAAAGGACCCCATGTTGGGTACAAGTTCGGGCACCTCGTGTGAAACACACATTGTGTAATATCTTATTGGATGATTTTTGTTCATTTGAGTGCCCTTAGTATGGAATTGAACTTGTTCAGAATCTATTCAATGACACCCTCATGTCATAGTGTTCTTTATTTTGTATTATTTTCTCTTCCCTTGAGCAGTTTTGAGTTTTAGTTAGTTTTTGGAAGAAAATTCAAGCTTTTAGAGGCTTTTGTGTGGGGCACGGTTAGCCTACTTGGTTAAAATTAAGCATGCAGGTGGGGCCTATCAATTTGATAGAGCCATTTTTTCACAACATCCATGCAACTTGTCAAACCATTAAGAGATCCATAGAAATTGTGATGTTCTTTGGGTTTTTCTGAGGTGTGGTACACAACTTGCACACATTTTGGAAAACCATGTGACGAACGTGCGTTTTGGAACTAGTTTCCAACAGAATTGAGTGCCCTAGTTGGAGCATGGTTTTTTCAAACCATGTTGTGCCCCATGAGTAATTATGTAGCCTCTTTGAATTATGCAAAGGATGGTGCACGGTTTGGAAAATCATACGGTCAAACTGTGCGTCTTGTATAGGTGTTTAAAAAATTGAGAAATTGCTAAATTTCCCTCTCGAATTAAGAGGTGTTTCACCCCTCTTCTCCCCCTCACATGTTGGTTGAACCTTGGTATCCCATGGTGGAGCTCCACTTTCTTCCTGTTTAAATCTCACCCTTCCCTTTGCGATTTCTAAGTGGATTTGAGGTATTTCTTCCTCCTTTTTCCCTCTTCTTCCCTTAAAACTTTCTTTTATCAGGGTTTTGGCTTCCCCCATGAACCATTGATCTCTTGTGGTTGATTTTAGGGTTTTGGGTGAATCTAATGTTGGGTTTCTTTGTGTATTGGGTACATAGAGACTATTTATATGTTGTGGGCATGGTCTCCATTGAAGATGACGCATTCTAAAGCATTCCGGTTTGGTTCTCATCTCTTTGAGGTTAGTATTTCTATGAAATTGTTTTATTCTGGAATTCAAAGTGTAATTGTGCTTTCTAAATTCCTTTTTAAAGAATGTTTGATTATATGTGGAATTTTTGTGGTGATTTTAAACCATTTAATTATGGTTTGATCTTGGAATAAATATTTTCTCATGTGAAATCCATGTTTTCATGTTTTAAATGGATTTCCTAAAGGTGTTTTTTGAAATTATTTTACGGATTTTGAAAAGGTTTTCATGATTGTGCATTGGTTTTTTGACCCAGTTTTGGTTTTCAAAGTGTGAAAATAATGTTTTAAAGGGAATTTGATTTTGAAGTGATTTGATGACCTCAAAATGTTTAATAAATGGGGTTTTAATTGATTTCAAATTGTGGTTTGATATGTAAGTGATTTAACCCTTGTGAAAATGCCACGATGAATCCTTTAAATTATTTTTAGGGAAATGAATGGTCTTTAGCCTTGATTTGGTTTTCAAAGAGGACTATTGTCTAAGAGTGGCATCAAAATGTTTTGAATGTGGGTGATTTCCATTATTTTCCAAATGGTTCTTGGAAAGGTGTTCTATGAAAAGTGAAATTGATTGGTATCTTGAGCCATGTTTTGGTGTTAAAGGAATAATTGGTACTTTGTTTTAAAATAGTGATGGTGAAAGACACCCCTTGATTTCCCTTGGATTTTTTACCCCTTGTGCAGGTTCTTGGTCACTATGTGATGCTTGTTTGTGTTGGATTTGGTTCCCTAAAAACCAACTACTTTGTACTTTATGATAAACCTGTATTCATTTTATGAATATTAATAAACTTTTTATAATATCATAATTGTTCTTATATTTTACATGGTATGTGATAATGTCCTAAGAATAGTTATCACACTAAAGGTTATAGCAGATCCCTTCTATGATGAGAATCTGGAAGTGTCATGACACTATTCTTGAATATATGTTTTATGGCCAAATTATATCATTTTAAGGGACACCAATGGAACATTATATCAAGGGTGGGGACTCGTGAAGCTTTGAGGCACCTTCTCATGGTGTGTTCCCTTTCTAATATCCAGGAGGATATTATGAGAACAAGACTCTCCGGTAGGAAATCCACATTCATAAGTGTCATTGGATGTTACTATCTACAGATGTGTGTATTGGTCCTTATACTTTATCATTATTATTAACGGGTATTATGAATCACACACTTAGATATATTGATGAAAACTGTGCCGAAAGATGTTCATAGTGAGGTAGAATATGTTGGGTGCATCACGAGTAATATTGCATTAATGAATCATGCGAGAAAGGATTTTTCACTTCTACAAAAGTAGATATCTCAGGTTCTTTGATGAAAATAATATTGCCTAACTAAATCCATGGTCATTGTGTTCTCTAGGTAAGTTCAATTATGGGAAATCAAAGAATGAGAAATCGAGCACATGTGTTGATGGCACTTGCATGAAACCCACTTGATTTGAGATATCGGGAAAAATGGATTATATTACATAGTAAGAATTCGTATGAGATGACATGTTGTTGTGACATCAACTTCTTTCGGTTGGATGCCTCGAACCATTTTTAGATAGTAATCTTGGACTTTAGGCAAGCCTGCCTAATGCCAATGAGAAAGAGGCCTAGAGGGTCACACTTTAAGTGCAGCCAGTATCCCAGTAAAATAATTTATTATTTAACAATTTGAATAAATATTATTACTGATTTTGGTTTGATAATTATTCAAGTATGTCTGATTACATTTATTTCATCGCTAGTTATTTGAGAGAATATATTGTAGATGAAATATTTATTTATCGGAGAATAATGAAGTTATATTTATTTAATAAATAAATATTCATTATTTAATCCCTAGTAAATATTGAGGAGGATTGGAGGACCAAGTTATGGGTCTGGTGAGAAATAAAATTAAATAATATTTGGTTAAATAATATTTAAATATAATGTGCAAGTTAAGCACATGTCATGGAAATAATAGCATTGATATTATTATTTGACATGGGGTTTCACATGGAATAATAAAATAAGTAACGACCCTTGTGATAATTATTTATTATTACCTAGTGAATTAAATACATTATTATGTTATTATTATCTAATTAGACTAGGGCTCATTCCACCGGCTAACTAATGGTTGTGCACACAACATCCTAGGAGAAAATCTCTCGAGCCTAGAGAACTCTTCCCTCTCTAAGAACGCTCTCAAGAACAAGCAAGATCCTCCTCCACCGGATCTAGGAGAATGTTTTGATAGCAATTTTCAAAGTGATCAAAGGAGGACATCCCAAGTACAAGTATCTTTCATGCTAGCACCCAGAGACTCCTTTGGTGACATCCGGAGATATGTGGAGCCCAGGTGGATCACTTCTAGAGGATTTCTATCCTCATACTCTACATCGCAATGAATCTGCACCTTGGACTCATGGTCGAAGGGATAAACGAAGAAAGAATCACCTTGGAGGAAATTATTTAATTTAATTAAATTAATTATAAAAAAATATGTTAATTATCTTTTCTCGGTTATGAGTTATATCCTTTATCTTTTATCTTTACTGAATTTCATAGATACTAGCGTTTATCATCGTATTGACCGGATTAATCATCGATCATGGAAATTTTTTAAGTTGGGTATATACCTATCCTATTCTTCTGATATGCCTAAAACCTACATGTGGTATCAAAGGGAGGTTATATTTTCATTTATAATTATTTAAATAATTCGTTGATGATTTATTCTTTAATAATTTAGTTTGTTAATTCATGTTTAATCATTCTTGTAATCTGAATTTGGAGATCCATTCTTCCTCTTTCCTTTCTCAGAGATCTAACATAAGTGAATAATTTTTGGATTAAAATTACATCGAGGATATCATCAAGAAGAACTGACGATTCTATCCAGGTAACACAATAGTACAAATCATGTATTCGGAATTACATGTCGTGTAATCTGCTACACACACTGTGTAATCTGGATTACACGTCGTGCAGTTGTGTTCAATGTGCCTGGAGCAATTCAGAAATTACTCAAGCCATGTGCATTAATGACACGTGGTGTAGTTAATTCTTACACCGCATATTGACCAGGATAGACTGGTGCACGGTCAGCTGGACTGCACGTCATGTGGCCCATTGGACACGGCGTGTAGTCACTTTGGGCCTGGGTCAAATCATATATCTCATACACGGCTTTCCTAGCTGGTGATCGTGTAACATGGATTCTACATGGCATGTTTCCCACTGGACACACTGTGTACTTTGATGATTTCCAAAGTACACCTCACACATCATTTCCCCATGTGTGTACTTCGGATGGATGGTGAGGAGGGTACATGTTGTGTAGTCAGATCTACATGTCATGTACTGTTTTCAAATTATATAGATTTCAAATTTTATTATTATATTATGTAACCCTTAAGATATAGAACTTCGTGTGGAAATAAAGTTGGGACACAACATGTGATAGGTGTTTGATATATATATTTGTGTGTGTGTGTGTTTAATTAACATCTCTGTAATGTTCAACGTTCTGCACATCATGTATGAGTTATATTACAATTATAATTCTACGTGAATGCTACATGTCACAATGAATATAGTGTATACAAGTATAAATACATGCTGGATAGTTTTGGATGGTTATTCACCAGGTTTCCTTTAAGGTACAAGTTATGTACAAGGTTATGCATGAGAATATCAAGAAAATTTAGAAAATGATTAAGATAAAAAAGTATTGATTAATTAAATATAATTATTAATCGATTGGAATGTATTTTATCTTTATAATAATGATTTAAGAATTGAATTTTAGTTTTATTAAATACGTAATTCTTTGCATGTATGTGGATGACCATGAGCTAGACCATACCATTTCATGTGATTGGTTCCCTTTTAATATATATAAATATATATATTAAATTGTAATTATTGGCATGTTTTCATTCTCCTTGTTAATATGTATGGTCTAAATGACCATGGTTTCTATTATGTAAACCCCATTTTACCCCTCACCTACTCATGAGTTAAAAGCATATGTAATGGATGGAGCTCCCAAGACACTGGAGACAGATCAAGTTAGGAGCCGAGGCGAAACCAATCCAAGTAGATACAAATGTGGACAGGTGGAAAGCTTTAAACACAAACCCTAAATGGTTCAAGGTTTTTTTCCCCTAGGTCAGGGTTAGTTTATCAACCTCTAGACAAACTGACCAATAATAAACCTCATGATCATACCCTTTATTTATTTATTTCAGTTGTATGGTTATTCATTTTGGATGTTTTATGCGATCACATAATCAATGAACTAACAAACATACAAGATGGAACTAAAAAATGGATTATGTGTAAATATTATCTATAAATGGTTAATCACTTAAGTATATCCCACTTAATATTAACAATCATTTGAAAAGATAATAAGTGAAAAATTACACATAAAGGATAAAATCCCTCAATTAAATATTAAGTCGGTATAGCCTTCCATTACTTCAGTTAGAATCAAACCATAGTTCAAAGTGTTTGTTCAATCCTATTTGGGGTGGTTTCAATTATTGAGGAATTCAAATTTGAGGTTTTTGGTTTAATTAACTTAGTTTACATCAAGGGTTGACTGCCCTTGCAGGACTTAGTGCTACTGAGAGGCAAAGGTTGAGGAAATCCAAAATTAAGGATTTCAGGATTGGGGATTCCACTCAACATATAAAGTAGATTTGATTTAATGTGGTTATAATTTGGAATTCCTACCTAAAAACTTTCAAGTTTCTTGACCAACTTTTGTTGGGGTAATACGAAGGGAAATATGGATTTCCTACTGGTGGGTCTTGTTCCCAATATATCCTACCTCACAGCAAACATCTTTCATCACGGTTTTCAATAATACTTCTAAGTGGGTGGGTCATAATACCCATTAATAATAATCTTAAAGACTAAGGGACAATACACACATTCACATATAGGAACATCCAATGACACTTATGAATTTTTATTTCTTACTAGCGAGTCTTGTTCTCATAATATCCTCCCGGATATTACTAAGGGTGAACGCCGTTATAAGGTGCCTAAAAGTTTCATGAATCCCCACCCCTGGTATCCTGTTGCATTTGTGTCCCTTCAAATATTATCATCTTGTCATAGACCATATATTCAAGAATAGTTTTATGGAACTTTCAGGTTCTCATCATAGTAGGGATCTACTATAACCTTTTAGTGTGACAGCTATTCTTAAGACATTATCACATACTATGTCATGTAGAAGAACAATCATGATGTGATAAAGAGTTTATTAATATTCTTCAAATGAATATAGGTTTATCATAAAGTAAAAAAGAAGTTGGTTTCTACTACACCAAATCTAACAGACTCCCACTTGCACTGGATCCAACTATTAACAATCGTCGGTCTGCTATCTGTCATATGATATTCATTCTTAGTTAAGGTTTCTATCGTGTTCTCTTCCATGGACACTATTCTCACTAAAACATCACCCCTTTTATAGAAATCCCTCAAGAGGTGATACTTTCAGAGTATGTTCATTGTTTGTTGATGTGACCTTGGCTCCTTTACAAGATTCACCGTTGTATTATTATCAGAATACAATGTAATGGGATCCTTACTACTAGGTACCACATCAAGCACTAGGAAAAAGTTCCATATCTATAAAGATTCCTTGTTTGCATCAGAAACCGCTATGTATTCGGACTTTATTGTAGAATCGGTAACAACTGGCTTCTTTGAACTCTTCCAACTCATAGTTCCTCTATTGAGATAAAAAACATATCCTAATTGTGACTTCATATCATTCCGATCTATCTGAAATCTAGCATCAACATACCCTCTGATGAAAAGCTCCTTATCTCTTCCATACACCAGGAACATATCCTTAGTTCTTCTCATATACTTAAGGATAGTCTTGATAGCAGTCCAATATTTTTCTCTTAGATCTTCTTGATATCTTCCTACCATGATTAGTGCATAAAAAACATCAAGTCTGGTATATAACAGGGTATACATGATAGATCCTATCGTTGAAGCATATAGAATCTTACTCATCCTATATTTCTCATGTTTTGTATAAGGACACATTTTTTTTGAAAGATGTGTACCATATGACACTGGAACCAATCCCACCTTGAATTGTTCCATACTATATCTCATTAGTATCTGGTTAATGTATGTACTTTGACTTAGTCCAAGAAGCCTATTGGATCTATCATGAATGATCTTGATCCCTAGAATGTAGTCTCCTTCACCTAATTCCTTCATGGAGAAGCACTTGTTCAACCAGTCCCGGAATGACTGCAAGACTGGTATGTCATTTCCAATAAGCAATATGTCATCAACATACACAACTAGGATAACGACTGCATTCCCATTAAACCACTTGTAAACACATGGATCACATTCATTCTTAATGAAACCAAATTCTCTTATTCCTTCATTGAATCGAATGTTCCATGACCTGGATGCTTGCTTTAATCCATATATGGATATTGGAAACTTACATACCCTTTTTGAATCACCTGATGTCACAAACCCTTTGGGTTGTATCATATATACCTCTTTCAAATGGTTCCTATTAAGGAATGCAGTTTTGACAAACATCTGTCAAATCTCATAGTCATGGAAAGCTGCTATGAAAAGTATTATTCTTGTAGATTTAAACATGGAAACTGGTGAAAAGGTTTCATCATAGTCAATTATTTGACATTATTTAAAACCAATATCAATTAGCCTTTCTTTATAGGTACTAAATTAAACTTCCATGTCTAGTTTCTTCTTGAATACCCATTTACACCCAACAGGATTTACATCAACTAGTGCATCGACCCAAACTCATACTTGGTTCTGATACATAGAATCTCTCTCAGAATTCATAGCTTCAAGCCATCTTGCAGGTTCTGAGATCTCTACTTATTCTTTGTAGGAGGTCAGTTCATCATTGTCCAACAATAATGAGTCACCATCCTCGGTGAAAAAAAAACTATATCTCTCTAGTTCCCTAACCCCTCTTGTATCCATACGCAGAACTTTTGTTTCAAGAGCTACCACTTTCACAGGGACCCATGGAACTTATTCCTATACTAACTCTTGTGTATCTTGAGCATAAACTTAATAGAATTCAATCTTTCTCCCACTATCCTTTTTGAGTATGTACTCCCTCTCAAGAAAGAAGGCATGTTTGGAAATAATCACTTTCTTGTCCAAGGGGTTATATAGGTAGTATCCATTTGTTTCCTTAGGATACCATATAAAGATACACTTCATGTCCTAGGGTGCTAGTTTATTACCTGATAAAGCCTTAACAAACGTATCACATCCCCATAAAGGTGTATGAGACAAAGTGGGTTTCTTTCCACTGTATAGCTCGAAGGGAATCTCATTTTCCGCCTTAGTTGGTACTTGGTTTAATGTGTATTTTGGAGATTGAAATTCATATTCCCAAAAGGATAATAGAAGATATGAATGACTGATCATTGACCTTACCATGTCCAATAAGGTGTTGTTCTACCTTTCACTAACACCATTACACTGTGGTGTATAAGGTGGAGTGAGTTGAGATAGAATCTCAGACTCCTTTAAAAGGTTAATGAACTCTTGGTTAAGATATTCTCCACCTCGATCTGATCGAAGATTCTTTACCTTATTACCAAGTTGATTATCTGTTTAATTCTTGAATAACTTGAATTTCTCAAGGGACTCTAACTTATACCTCATTGAAAAAATATAACCATATCTACTTAAGTCATCAGTAAAAGTTATGAAGTAAGAATATCATCCTCTAGCTTCTACTATAAATGGTCTACATACATTACTGTGTACCAATCCTAAAAGACCTTTGGCCCTTTCACCCTATCCACCAAGTGGTGGTTTGGTCATTTTCCATTGTAAACAAGTGTGACATCTATCACGTGGTTTTAGATCATAAGAGTCTAAATAACCATCTTGACAAAGCTTTGTCAAACTCTTCTAATTTATATGACCAAGATGATGATTCCACAAATGGGTGTTGTATGAGTCATGTGAACTTGGTTATCTATCAATTGTCAACACTTTGTCCTCATAATTTAATACATACAGATCGTTATTTAAATATGCCATACCATAACATATGTTTCCCTTATAAAAGTGACAACATTTATTTCCGAACATGAAAATAAATCTATCTGTATCTAAACTCGATACAGAAATTATGTTCTCGGTAACACTAGGTACATAATAACAACCATGTAAAACCAAAATCATTCTTGTTGGCAATGTGATGTGGTGGTCACTAATGGAAAGAGCAGACATCCTCACACCATTGGTAGCTCGCAGATCCTCCTCTCCTCTGGAAATTTTCTGGAATCTACTTGGTTCCTGTATTTGAATACAGATGTGATCCCCACAAGTTATATCTAATACACAATGTGTAGAAATGGAAAGATTGCACTTGATAACAAATTCACATTTTCTTTCCCCTTCCCTCTGGGTGCAGTTCTTCTTCCAGTGGCCTGACTTTCTCCATGAAAATCATACTGCCTCCTTTTCCTTACCCTGCCTCTGGATCTTATTCTTCTTAGTCGGATGGTGCTTAAAGGCATTATATTGTTTTGAAATATTAATCCCCTTTACCTTGTCCTTCCTCTTACTATTCATTGTAAGGAATGTGGTCTTTTCACACCCTATATCTTTATCAACTTGGAGAATCAAGGTAAGAAGCTCTGATAGACTCTTCTCATTATTGTTCATATTATAATTCACAATAACACTAAATAAGGTCTTAGTTAGCGATGATAGTATGAGATCTGTACGTAACTTATCTAATAATTTAATCCTTAAGATGTCTAAACACTCAATATATCCAATAAACTTGACAACATGTGGTCCAACTAGCATAGATTCTCCAAGATTAGTAGTGAACAAAGCATTAGAGATTTCATACCTCTCTTTTTTCTCCTTCTCTTCATAGAGATCCTGAAGGTGAGACATCATGCTATAAGCATCCATTTCCTTATGTTTCTTCAAGAGCTCATTGATCATGGATTATAGCATGAGGCAATGAAAATTCACAGCATCGTTTAGATGTTTCTCATATACAGAGAGTTTTTCATCACTCACCTCATTTCTAGGTGAAACTGGTAAAGGATCATCCAGCACATAAAGTTTCCTCTCATGGTGAAGGATAGCTCAAAGGCTCCTTTGGCACTCTGAGAAATTAGTGTCAGTGAGAAGGTTATATTTCTCGAGTATGGATTGAAATGATATGTTTTATGTCATTTTTGATGATGTTTCTACAAATAATATAAACAGAGTTTTCAGTACTTTATCTTAATAAATATAGAAAAATAAATAAATAAATATTTATTAGTCTCCCACTATTTTGTCGAAACCTAGTATCCCTCACCCTTGGCTTCGGAATATCCCGTTTCTTAGACATTATAGCAGCAAGAATAAATATTTCCCTTCACATTACACCAACCAGGGTTGGTAAAGAAACTTTAAAGGTTTTAGGTAGGCATTCCAAAGGCCAACTGTAATCACTTTTATATCCTTGATTTTTTGAGTGGACTCCCCAGTCCTAAAATCCTTAATTTTGGATTTCCTCAACCTTAACCTCTCATTTAAATCAAGCCCTACTAGGGTATTCAACCCTTGATGTAAACTAAGTTAATTCAACCCAAAAACTAAAATTAGAATTCCCTGATAATTGAAATCACCCCAACTAGGGTAGGTCAATCACTTTGAATTATGGTTCGATTCAAACTGAAATAATGGAAGGCTATACCAACTTAATATTTAATTGAGGGAATTTATTCTCTATGCATAAATTTTCACTTATTATATTTTCACGTGCTTGTTAATATTAAGTGTGGTATAATTAAATGATTAACCATGTATATATAATATTTTCACACAATCCATTTTATTTTAGTTCCATCTTTTATTCTTGTTAGTTCATTGATTATGTGATCTGATAAAACATCCATAATGAATAACCATACAACTGTCAGAAATAAATAAAGGGTATGATTATGAGATTTACTATTGGTTAGTTTATTTAGCGGTTGGTAAACTAACCCTGAACTGGGGGAGAAACACCTTGAACAGTTTAAGGTTTCTGTTTACATCTTTCCACCTTCCCACCTTTGTATCTCCTTGGATTGGTTTCACCTCTGGTCCTAACTAGAACCACCTACACTAGCATGGGATCTCCATACATTACATGTGATTTTAACTCATGTGTAGTTGAGGGGTAAATGGGGGATTACATAAAAGAAACCATGGGCAAGAAGGCCCAATATATTAATGAGGAGAAGGCATGAATTCAAACAATTATAATTTAATAAATAAATTAAAAGGGAACTAATCATATACAAAGGTCTGGTCTATCTCATGATCATCCACATACTTGCAATGAATTATTCATTTAATAAAATTATCATTCAATTTATTAATCATTATTATTATGATATATTGTGCTCGAATCGATTAATCGTTATCTTTAATTAATAAATCCTTTTTATCTTAATCCTTTTCTGAATTTCCTTGAGATTATCATCCATAACATTGTACATAACTTATAACTTGGAGACAATCCGGTGAATACCCATCCAAAACTACCTATCATGTATTTATAATTGTATATAATTTATTCTTTGTGACATGTAGCTTGAACGTAGAATTATAATTGTAATACAACTCATACATGATGTGAAGATCTTTTCACATTACGTAGATGTTAATTAAACATTTATATATACATACATATATATATATATATATTAGACACCTATCACATGTTGTGTCCCAGCTTTATTCCCACACAAAGGTACATGTCTTAAGTGTTTCATAATATAATAATAAATTTTTAAATCTTCATAATCTGAAAATAGTACATAGTGTGTAGATATAACTACACGGTGTGTACCCTCCTCCCCATCCATCCGGAGTACACACCTGGGAAAACAGCATGTGAGGTGTAATTCATAAATATTCAGAGTACACAATATGTCAAGTGGGCCACATGCCATGTAGACTCTTCATTACATGGTCACTAGTCGGGCAAGCCATGTATGGGATACACGACTTAACCTAGACCCGAAGGGACTACACACCATGTCTAGTGGGCCACATGGCATGTAGTTCGGCTGACCATGTGACAATCTGTCCTGGTCAACAGGTGATGTAAGAATTAACTACACCACATTTCATTAATGCACATGGCTTGAGTAATTACAGAATTACTTTGGGTGCATTGAACACAACTACATGATGGGTAATCCAGATTACATGGTGTGTGTGGAAGATTAAATAGCATGTAATTCCAAATACATGGTGTGCACTATCATGTTACCTGGATAGAATCGTCAGAACCTCCTCATGAGATCCTCAATTTAATTTTAATATAAAAATTATTTGTTTCTATTAGGTCTGTGAGAAACTAAAGGGGAAGAATAGATCTCAAAATTTAGATTATGAGAATTATTAAACATTAATTGAAAAACTAAATTATTAAATGTTAAATCATCAACAAAATATTTAAATAATTATAAATGAAAATATGACCATTCTAATACAACTTGAAGGTTCCATGCATAGCAGAAGCCCTAGATGGGTGTGTACCCAACTTTGTAAATTTTCATGATCAATGATTAATCTAGGATCAATATGACGATAAATGTCAGTATTTACGGAATTGAATCAAATATAAAAAACAAAGGAGATAACCTAGAACCGAGAATATAGAATCGAAATATTTTTTTATAATTAAATTAAAGAATTACCTCCAAGGTTATTCTTTCTTAGTTGATGAATTCGACCACAGGTCTGAAGTGAGGCTTCATTTTGATATAGAATCCAAGGATAAGAATCCTCTAATTATGGTCCACATGTGATCCACGTATCTCCTGATTTCACCAAAGTAACCTCTAGGTTATAGCATGGAATATCCTTGCGCTTGTGATGTCTGCCTTTGATCACCTTTAGAATCACTTCCAAAGTGTTCTCCTAGATCTGGTGGAGGAGGATCTCTTTTGTTCTTGAGAGCGTTCTTGGAGAGGAAAAAGTTCTTTAGGATCGATAGATTTTCTCCAAGGATTTTGTGAACACAACCATTGGTTAGAAAATTGAATGACCCATTGGTTAGTTATAGAATAATAACATAACGTAGATTTTAATTCACCAGGTAATAATAAATAATTATCACAAGTGTCGTTACTTATTGTATTATTCCATGTAAAACATCATGTCAAGTAATAATTGCAATGATATTATTTCCATGGCATGTTCTTAACTTTCACATTATATTTAAATATTATTTAACCAAAAAATATTTAATATTACTTATCACCAGACCCATAACTTGGTCCATCAATCCTAATCAATATTTACCAGTCCTTGAATAATGCATATATATTTATTAAATAAATATAACTGCATTATTCGCTGATAAATAAATATTTCATCCGCAATATATTCTCTCAAATAAATAGAAAAAAAATAAATGTTATCAGGTATACTTGAATAATTATTAAACCACAGCTAGGAATAATATTTATTCAACTTGTTAAATAATAAATTATTTAACTAGGATACTGGTTACACTTAGTGTGTGACTCTCTAGGCCTCTTTCTCATTGACATTAGGTGATTTTTTCTAAAGGACAATATTAATATCTAGCAACAGGTCAAGGAACCCAAGACAAAATAATTTTATGTCGCAACGACATGCCACCTCATGTGAATTATTACCATGTAATATAATCTATTTTTTCTGATATCTTCAATTATTCAGGTTTCATGCAAGTGTCATGAACCCATGTGCTCGATTTCTCATTCTTTGAATTCCCAGAATGGAACTTTCCTAGAGAAAACCATGGTAATGGATTTAGTTAGGCTATATCATTTCCATCAAAGGGCTTGAAATATCTACCTTCATATAAGTGAAAAATCCTTTCTCGCATTATTCCTTAATGTTTTATTACTCATGACACACCCAATATATCCTTCCTTGCTATGAACATTTTTCATAATGGATTTCGTCAATACATCTTAGTGTGTGAGTCATAATACTCATTAAAAATAATCTTAAATTCCAAGGACCAATACACACATCTGTAGATAGGAACATCCAATGAAACTTATGAATATTTATTTCCTACTGGTGATCTTGTTCTCATAATATCCTCCTAGATATTACTAATGGAACACACCATGAAAATGTTCCATAATGTTTAATAATCCCCCACCCCTAATATCCTATATCATTTGTGTCCCTTCAAATGATATCATCTGGCCATATATCATATATTCAAGAATAGTGTCATGGAACTTCCAGGTAATCATCATAGTAGGGATATGCTATGACCTTTTAGTGCAACAACTCTTCTTAGGACATTATCACATACTATGTCACATAGAATAACAATCATGATGTGATAAAAATATTATTAATATTCATCCAATGAATACAGGTTTATCATAAAATACAACTAATTTGGTTTCTAGGGCACCAACTCTAACATAAATCTCTATGTATGAGAAACATTTGAATGACGCTATGGATGTTCAGTGCCTCATGCTATCATCCATGACCAATGATATCTTGAAGAAACATAAAGAAATGTATGCTTATAACATGGTGTCTCACCATTGGGATCTATATCAAGAGAAAGAGAGACAGGAGAGGTATGAGATCTCCAAGGCCAACTTGAGAGTCTACACCAGTTGGACCCCATGTAGTCAAGTTTATTGGTTACTTTTAGAATCTGTACATCTTAGGGATTAAATTCCCAGATGAGTTTTGTACAGATCTCATACTATCATCGCTGCCTAAGATCTTCTCTTGTTTTATTGTGAATTATAATATGAGTAATAATGAGAATATTCTATCAAATCTTCTTACCTTGATTATCCAAGTTGATAAGGACACGGGACGTCAAAAAACAGCAGTCCTTATGGTGAATAGGAAGAGGAAGGGCAAGGAAAAGGGGCCTAAGATTTATAAACAATCTAAAACCTACGAGCACCATCTGAACAAAAATATGAAGATTCAGTGGCAGGGAAAGGAAAAAAAGGCATTATAGTTTGCATGTGTCAAGTCAGGCCACTGGAAGAGGAACTGTACCCAGATACAAGGGGAATCCAAAGGTTCATTCGTTATCAAGTGAAGTCTTTCCATTTCTACACATTAGGTATTATATTTTACTTGTGGGTCTCACATCTGTATTCAAATTCAGGAAAAAAGTAGATTCCAAAACATTTCTAGAGGAGAGGTGTATTTTTGAGATGTTAATGGTGTGAGGCTAGCTGCTCTTGCCATTGGTGACTACCACCTCACATTACCGATGGGAATGATTTTGGTTTTACATGGCTATTATTTTGTACCTAATGTTACCAAGAACATAATTTTTGTATCAAGTTTAGATATAGTTGGATTTATTTTCAAGTTCAGAAATAAATGTTGTTAATTGTATAAGGAAAACATATGTTATGGTACAGTAAATTTAAATACTGGTCTTTATGTATTAAATTACGAGAAATAATTTTCACAACCAACCCCATACTGTGGATCAATCCACAACTACCACAAACCCACTTCCATAGGCCAGGGAATGGCGATTAGTGCTGAAGGCACAACAAGCTAGGGGAGGCCGTTTCCTAAGAAATTTTACACACAAACATAGCCAACTTAATGAAAAAATGCATAGGAAAATAAAGCAACATACAAAACTACTAGAAAAAGGAAACCAAAAATATATGCATTGACCTCTAAACAGTACAAGTATAAGAAAAGTAAATATGAAAGGGAAAGGAGAAAAATACACACCCAATTGGAAAAGTACCACAACCTAACAACAGGTGAAAAGTAAACTAGCTAGAAGAGTCCCACTCCTGGATCCCAAACTATGACCATCGCATGCGGTCCAAGAACCATGTATCCCCATTCTCCTCTTATATCATGATCAACCTATCTGTCATCTTCAAGGGAACACCAAGTTTGGGAAAAACCATGTAAGGGTGAGTATAAAAATACAAAGTAGGATGACCTGAAGGCTTGAGGAAGTAGCGAGAGAGGTACTGAATATGGGAGCTGTAAGAGATACACTGAAGAGAAGCATTGGAGAGAACAAGGTACAACAAGAGTTAGTGGAAAGAGTACAGCTCCACCTAATAATAGATATGTCCGCTCAAAGAAACCCAAACGAGAGATTAAGGGGATCTCCATCTCATAGCTCCGCCCAATAAGGTGAGTAGATATCATTCCTAGGGTAAAAACCATCTACGATTCCCTGTATCTCATCGCATCTGCCTAGGAGGCACAATTCAAAGGTGATCAAATCACCATACTTCGATACTATCCACTTTAGGCGGCACTGACTTGCCCGAATGGTTTTATATCACGTCACAAGAATGTATCTCAGTGGGGAAAGTGACCCTCTTTCTCGTGAGTCCTTAGATAAATCAAATCACACCTCGCCACTGTGATGCATAGTTTAGGGTCTTCTCTAAACCATTGGGGACAACGCTACCTAGCCCAGTGTGAGGGTCATCCCGATATCTCCTCAGGGACTACACTTTGGGTCATCCTGGTATCTTCTTGAGGATTACTCTCTGGGTCATCCCGGTATCTCCTCGGGGACTATACTTTCGGTTAGCTCTATATCTCCTCAGGGACTATGCTACCTAGAATGGTGGGAGGGTCAGCTTAGAACTGCACTGGTAATCCCTACAGGATGGTGCCTTTCAAAAAACACTGAGGATCACTTGACATCCTTGCTGGATGGTACCTCTCAGAAAACACTAAGGAACACTGATCGTCCCTACTGGATGGTACCTCTTTGAAAAATCACCAAGGAACTCTGATCATCCCTACTAGATGTTACCTCTTAGGAAAATCATTGAGGAACTCTAATCATTCTTTCTAGATGGTACCTATTGGAAAAAAATGCCATTGTAGTCATCGGGTGTCGCCCCAGATAGGCGTCACACCCAGAACATCTTGCATCGTATCTCAAAAGCCACTACAGAGGGCACCATTGTAACACCCTGAGATTTTATGAGATATATTCTTTTTAATTTCTTTGATGTCTTGTATTGTATGCTAAACCAAGATTTTCTTGCACTATATGCAACACCGTATTATCTTGTAGAATACGCAACACTATTCTTAGCTTATGTTGCACACAATTTCAAGTTCTTTTGATAGAATTCAACAATGAATACTGATTTTTTTCAATGTAAAAATTAACTAAGATTGGATTATGTTATACGAAAAACTAAAGGAATATTTCACTACACACAACACTAACTTGTCTTGCATTACACGCAAGAGTGACCTTCCTCGATAGCTTGCATTGTACTCGATACCGAGTTTCACTAAAAACTATATATTATTAAAATATTATTATTTAATGGGATATAAACTAGACATTATGAATAGTATTAACCACATTTTGAAATTTAAATAACATTAACATTCATCTTACAAATTTTTTAGAACATTATATGAAAACAAAATCAATTTTTCAGATAAAAGAAGTATTTTTTTAAAATATAGTTTTACCGTCTTTTGATGGAGTACCCATTTTAAATTTAGTTTTTTTCATTTTTATATGTTCAATTTGACAAAATAAATTTATTATTTATAAGAGGAATGTCAAAATTTACTCTGGATGAAATTTTTATATTTTTCTAATAAAATTTATATTTTTATGAATACTGAAAAATACTTATTTTAATTCAAAACTTCCTTTTAATATAATTTATTTATATAGTTAGATTATAATATTAATTGTTTTTAAAGTATAATTGGATTATATTTTTTCATTTAATCCAATTTTTGTCATTGGAAGTAATTTTACTTTCAAATTGGACATAAACAGATGTCAATCTTTTGATAGTTATTATTTCTTAAAAACCCGCTTTTTTTCTTTTGACAACAGGAATTAATTTTGAATTAATTATTTCAAATTCTATGTTTTGAATTTGTAAAAATGGATTTCATATTTGGAATCATAATGTTCAAATTTTTTAAATAGGAACCTTTTATTTTTTGATGTTATGAATGGTAACTTCAGTAAATATTTTATTTACCATGGTTAAAGGGTAAATCTAGTAAATAAGGGTAAAAAAATAATATTATATCTACCATAACACATGTACTAAACATATTTTATGAGATATTTACTACCATGGTCATCCTTGTGTCGATTTTGGGACCCCATGTATTTACTTGGATGTGAAAATGACATTTTATAATAATTAATTTAAGTAAAGATAATTGTAACCTAAACATATATCTTTTAATAAATATATTTTAATAGAGGGTTATGTAACTGATATATATGTATATAAGTTTTCATTATAAAGCTAAAAATATTTTCTACATCATGGTATCTAATTTATAATTTTTATACATTAGATAAATATATTTATTTATGACACAATTATGATGAAGTGATTACCTCGTTAATGAAAGATTCAAATAAATTAATTTATAAATATTAAAAAAATTAAATTTCGTTATTTTGATGTCATACAATAATTTTTTGAATTATATTCACATATTGTATTTTATTTAATTCCTTATTTTCTAAGTAATTGGGTTGTTATGAATTTTTAAAAAAGTCAAGTATGAATAGTGTCCAAAATTGACACAATTCATAACTTAAAAGATAAAATAGTTTATTAAATGGTATTGAATTATTAAAAATATAATATTCATCCAAATTGTTAATATAAGTCCAAATATATCATAAATAACTTTTTTTGGGTCATTTGACATGATATGGTAATTACATTAAACCACAATGTGTAAATAACTTGATATCACGGTAAGATTAAAAATGGTAAAATAATGGTTAAACCAAAAAGATATGGATAAAAAAAATATATTAAAAACATGTAAAAATTTTATTGGATGATGTTTATTAAAACCAAAATCATATTATATTCAAATTAAATAAGTTTTGGAACATTTTTAATCAAAATTGGATTTATAATAAATTAATTTTTTTTAATTTTTTTTAAAGTGCCCCCCTCCTCTCTTATAAAAGGGAACCTCCTCCCTATACTCTTAGCTCCATTTTGAGCTTTCAAGATCGTCCAAACTCTACCAATTACTCTTCTAAACTTTCCTAGTTACATTCTAGAGGTTCTGTTCTTCTCAAAAGACCAACTCTAGTGCCCTGAGTGGAAATTTAAAGGAGGCACGTTGAGAAAGAGGTAATCTCCTCTACCAATTCTTTAAAATTTCTTTCTTCTTCTACTTCCTCTTATTTAGTTGTTTCATTATAAATTAATAACATAAGTATAAATAATATACTTATATGTTATTATAAATATGAAACAACCCTATTTCACTTTCAATCCATCCTTCAAAAAATGAAATCATCGCGCGTGCGTACGTACGACTTATCGTCTCCACGCCGTGGTGTAATCTGTTTTTCAATACTACCTTACTTGGTTGGATATAATGGTGGAAATAATAACTATATATAATTATTATAACATGATACTAATTCTGATATATTATCCACTTCAATACCATTCAAAAATTATGGAAACGATATCGTTGCTCGCGCGTACGTACGGCCTACTGTCTCCACGACACGATGAGATTCATTCTCCATGTTAACAATTCAAGAATGATTATAAAGTATATATAATAAATAATCATGAAATATATGACAAAATAATTCTACTATATTTATGTATATATATATTTCATTTACTTACTTCCATTCAATTCAATCATGAAATGAAAACAACGTTCAAGAGTATGTATGGACTACCGTCTCCATGAACGGTGTATTCCATTTCATTTATCTATCTATTATATATATATATTTATATAATTAATATTATATATATATATATAATTTTTTACATTATTTAAGTAAGTAAATCATGATTTAAGTAATGATATCAAGAATAAAAAGTCCAAACACGTACGATAAATGAAATGATTATTACTAAGGATGTTGCTTTAACAAGGAATTGAAAAATAAATGGGTAATATAAAGTCATAATTGAATCATATATGATATAATAATTATTATTATGGTTCCTTTACAAGTTAATAATATGATTAAACCCACTATACAGGAGTTTCGGACACATATGGAAGAAATCAGACCTAAGGTAAGGGATAGTTTTTCAATCTCATATTTATCTGATATTGTTTATACGTAAGTATTTACTAGGAATATATTTATCTTCCATGACCACATTTTGTAAAAATGGTTTCATAAAATTTTTACTATTATTATATGTATGTTTAAAGTAATTTTTACCCATTTTTTAGTTTTACTATATGGTATGGAAGGAATCTTTCTTTTGTTTACAATATGAGGTACTTTTTGACTTTTCTGGAAAAAGTACAATGAGAATGTTTTTTTAACATATACATCATGAACGAGTTTTTACATATTCATAACATGTTATTTCCATGAATCCCCCTATACAATTTTATAAGTATATTTTCAACTAAATTATATTCTTTTAAAATTTCCTGACATTTTGATAAAAGAAAACGTTTTTGAAAAAGAAAGGATATTTTCTTCAAGAATTAAGTTCAAGTGTTTTATCAAAATTATTTTCCATCTAAGATGAAATAGGGTTATGTCTCTATCCCTATTATTACATTTATTTTATTTTTTTAATGATGGAATTATTTTTATAATTTCCATTTATCTTATATGGATTATGTTATGATTAAATGATGTTTATGAATCCCATTTTATTTCATGGGTTATGATATAATGAATGATTTAAATTTTGGTGGAACATATAAGAATTATTTCATTATGATATTGGTGGGACCTATATATCCTTAAAATTAATTTGGTAAAGATTTATATCTTATTAGATAGACATGACTGGAATGGCAAGTAAATCTGGTTCAGTAATGCAGGGCTGGAACGACAAGTATATTTGGTTCAGTAATGTACTTCATCTACTATGATAGTCTTGGTAGCAATGCCTTGGATACTATAGAAATAATATTATGTGATTAATGGTTTTCCACAATTACATGTTTTATTCCAATGCTATTTTATCATGATTAATATTCCTTTATGATCTATGTTTTACGTACTGCCAAGATTTATTTCATGACTCAAGATTTTGATATTTAAACTTTATGTTCATGTTTTTACGTTCAAATGTATATGGTTTGTTTTATTTTCTCTATTTTTACACTTACTAATCATTTTATATCACCCTTTTTATGTTTTATTTTCCCCATGATATAATTAAAGGTTTTTGGTAGGAAAACAAAAAGGGAATATCTTTATTGGAGATGTTGAAGATCTTTCACTATAATTAGAAGATTATGTTCTATGTTTCCAATGACACTAAACTAATACGGTCTTTGGGAATCATTTTTGTGTCTTGTATTAAGTATTCTGAAAAATTATTGTAATTTACATATACATCAAGCTTGGGTATCTATAGTTGGTATCAAAGTGAAGTTTTATTCAACCTTTGGAGAATAGGATGTTAAAACGTTAGTATGATCCCTAGATATATTTTTAAGGTATTTATAGGGATGTCCAAAAGGTTATGTCTAACTATAGATTACAGTCCTAGAATTATGGTAACAATTATGAATAAGCTAGTATTAAACTTAAGATTCTATATATTGAAAGTACTCCCTCATGTTAATTTCCTAGAATGATTTTTGTCTCTCACACTGTTCTTTTTGGGTTTTTAAAAATGGCTGGAACCCAAAGGAACTGTGTTAATGATCAATTCATTGGGAAATGCAATGATTTTCCTCCTAAAAAACCAAATTTTATGGGATATGTAGTGAAAAATCATATTGTTATACTTACACAAGCTATGAATCATTCTGGACATATAAATGAGAAGATAAGGGAATAACATTCTATTGAGTCCTTCATGAGGCAATGTCCACATTATTTCAGTGGGTCTTCTGATCCTATTATTGCTGAAAAATGGATTAGTACCAATGAAAAGATATTTTCCATCCTTCTCTGTTTGGAACATAAAAATTTAATTTTGGATGTCTATTATTTAGAAGGTGAAGCAGACCAGTGGTGGAATCTAATTAAGAATATAAGGCACCAAGATGAAATTGAATCCATGTAATGATAAGAGTTCAAGAACTTTTTTTAAATAAGTACTTCCCTTTTATTCTTCTAAAAAATATGGAAAAAGGAGTTTCTTGAGCTTAAGAAAAAGTATAATTAATCTTTTGGTACATACGAGTCAAATTTTATAAGGCTTGCAAGGTATGCTTTTGGATTTATCATCCACCCTGAAAGTAAAGTTGATTGATTCTTCAGTGGCTTAAACCCAAGTATTTAAATGGAATTAGCTATAAGTAACTTTATTATATATGAAGATATTGTCCATTTTTCTATCAAGGTAGAATTGTAGGTTGGTGTTACATACCCATATCATGGTTTCGATAAGAAACGAAAGATGGAGTTCAAGGAAAAATCTCAAAACAATGGTGAAAAGAAGATGAATGTTTCTATATGCTCAAAGTGTGGAAAGAAGCATGGTGTAGATTGTCATAAAGGGACTAGAAAATGTTTCAATTGTTGAAAAGAAGGTCATCGAGTAGTTGAGTGTCGAAGTAATGGGAAAAAGGTTGCTAATGATGTGAATAGAGGAAACACTACAGAGAACTTTCCACCAACACTTCAATGATACAAGTGCAAAGAAATGGGGAATTATGCTAACCAATTCCATAATCCAAGGGTTAATGATGATCGACATCGGCAACCTATTAAGGGAAAAGACAAAGGGAATTCACATGTGATCATTATAGGTGATGTTGAGTATGTAAATGAAGTGGTGGAATGATTAAGTGTTTATGTAATGGGATTCCAAAATAGTGTTATGAAATCTAATTTATAGTATTATGGAATATTAGACTACCTATGTGTTGGTTTATTATGGTTTTCAATAATTATATGGTACCGGTAACCATGAAAAGTGATTGAAATATTTTTGGAAAGCACATGATATGCACACAATAAAGGGATAAGGAGATAATGATATGTTTGATATTATTAATGATCTCATGACTGATAAAATCACAAAGTGATATCATGGTTTGAGTATATATCATTTTTGGTATTTTAGTGTGTGTAAAGAGATAATTTTTACAGAATGCATGTTTCCACTGAGGTTCTAAGGTAATTCATAATTAAGGTATTCGCATTTTTTGAATGTGATAACCAAGAACTGCCAAATGAGATATGCGAGACAAATGTTAAGTCAATTTATTTCACCTCTTTCTAAAGTTTTATATTTTTTTTATTTTTTGGAAGGATTGTAATGTTATCCATTTATGGATATTATAAGTTATTTTCTATTTTAAGTTTGTTAGATTAATATTTTATCTTACAATAGGTGGACTTATGCTTATTTGATAACTTGTTCTATAATTTTTATTGAGATAGATGGGATGACCTATCATTCTATCTCATGATCTACTAATACTTCACGAATGAAAAATTCAACTTCATTTTTTAAAATTAGATATGAATTAGAAATTGTTCAAGTCACTGCCAATGATGAGATTGTACAAAAATCAAGTAAGTATTTCCTATCACGTTCTTCATCTTTAAGAAAAAGATATTGAAAACCAAATATTTTATCCTAGTACTTTCTTATCCGATGAATCATATGATCCCTTTAATCATCTCATATTTATGGCTTCTTGGTAGTTAACTTTCTCCAAACCTTGTTCTCTATCACTATCCATCAGAACTTGATGGTTATATTTCTCTTTCATATCCATGTTTTCACTTCCTACCTATGTTATCCTATGTGGAAACCCAGTAAATAGTTACTTTGGGTAACTATTATGTTTCATACTTTCATTTTTGAAATGAAGTTTTAGTATTCCTTTTTACGATGTGGGTGTCTATGAAAGAAACATTCAAGTAGTAAACCATTTATAACCATGACAAATTTCAAGGGTGAAATTCATTTTAAAGGGGGTAGAATGTAACAACCCAAGATTTTATGAGATATATTCTTTTTATTTTCCTTGATGTCTTGTGTTGTACACTACACCAAGATTAGATTGCGCTATACGCAACGCCATTTGAGCTTCCACTATATGAAACACAATTCTTGGGTAGTGTTCCACACAATTTCAAGTTCTTTTGATAGAATTAAACACTGAGTATAGATTTTGTTCAATGTAAAAATGAACTAATATTGGATAATGTTGTGCACAACACCAAAGGAATATTTCACTACATGCAACACTGACTTGGCTTTTTTTACATGCAAGAGCGACCTTCCTCGATAGCTTGCGTTGTATGTGATACTGAGTTTCACTAAACAATGATATATTATTAAAATATTATTATTTAATGGGATATAAACCAGTAGTTATGAATAGTATTAACCATATTTTGAAAATTTTTTAACATTATCATTTATCTTACACATTTTATAAAACATTATATGAGAACAAAATCAATTTTTCGAATAAAATAATTCCTTTTCAAAAAATGCAGTTTTACCACCTTTTGATGGCATACCCATTTTAAATATAGTTTTTTTCACTTTTATATGTTAAATTTGACAAAATAACTTTGTTATTTAGAATCATAACATCAAAATTTAATTTGGATTAAATTTTGGTATTTTTTTGATAAAATACATATTTTATGAATAGTGAAATATTCTGTATTTTAATTCAAAACCGCATTTTAATCTAATTTATTTGTATAGTTATATTTTACTTTTAATTGATTTTAAAGTATAATTGGATTATATATTTATCATTTAATCCAATTATTTTTATTTAAAGTAATCTCACTTTCAAATTGGACAAAAACAGATGTCAATCTTTTGATAGTTATTATTTCTTAAAAACCCGCTTTTTGGTTTTAACAATGGGAATTAATTTTAAATTAATTACAT
Organism: Viscum album; assembly: GCA_963277665.1. Classification (NCBI taxonomy): domain Eukaryota; kingdom Viridiplantae; phylum Streptophyta; class Magnoliopsida; order Santalales; family Viscaceae; genus Viscum; species Viscum album. The sequence continues at coordinate 743,845,375 of OY728125.1, forward strand.
AAAATTATGTTTTATAAATTTTTAAAAATGGATTCCATATTTTTAATCATAAGTTTATAATTGTTTAAATAGGTTCCTTTTATTTTTGGACGTTATGAATATTAACTTCAGTAATTATTTTATTTGCCATGGTTAAAAGGTAAATCTGGTAAATAAGGGTAAAGAATTAATATTTTATCTACCCTAACACATGTACTAATCCTATTGGATGAGCTTTTTCCAACCATAGACATCCTTGGGTTGATTTTGAGACCCCATGGATTCACATGGATGTGAAAATGACATTTTATAATAATTAATTTAAAGTAATGATAATTGTAACCTAAACATATATCTTTTACTAAATCAATTTTAATAGAGGGTATATAACTGATCACTATGTATATAAATATTCATTAGGAAGATAAAAAGATTTCCTAAATCATGTTATTTTATTTATAATTTTTAGACATTATATAAATATATTTAATTTATGACACAATTTGGATTTAGTGATTACCTCATTAATGAAAGATTCAAATAAATGAATTTATAAATGTTAAAACAAATGTAATTTGGTTATTTTGAGGTCATTCACAAATTTTTTGAAAGATATTGTCATATTATCTTTGATTTGATTCCTTATTTTCGAATTAATCCGGTTTTCATAAATTTTTAAAAAATTCAAGTACGAATAGTGTCCAAAATTGACATAATTCATAACTTAAAACATTAAATAGATTATTAAATGATATTAAATTCATAAAAATATAAAATTAGGCCAAATGGTTAATATAATCCCACATATGTCATAAATAACTTTTTTTTGGTCTATTGACATGATATGGTAACTACATTAAACCTGAATGTGCAAATAACATGATATCACAATAAGATTAAAAAGGGTAAAATAAGGCTTAAACCAAAACGATAAAGATAAACAAATATATTAAAAACTTTTCAAAAAATTATTTTATGATTTTTATTTGAACCAAAATCATCTTATATTCAAATTAAATAATTTTTGGACCAGTTTTAATAAAAATTGAATTTATAATAAATTAATATTTTGAGAGTTTCCTAAAGTGCCCCCTCCTCCCTTATAAAAGGGCACATCCTCCCTCTTCTCTTCACTCCATTTTGAGACTTCAAGATCATCCAACATATTCCCATTAATCTTATAAACTTCCCTAGTAACATTATATAGGTTTTCTTCTTCTCAAAATACTAACTCTAGTTTCCTAAGTGGAAATTTAAACAAGGCACGTTGAGAGGAAGAGGTAATCTCTTCAACAGATTCTTTCGAATTTATTTCTTCTTCTACTTCCTCTTATTTAGTTGATTAATTATAAATTAATAAAATAATTATCACTCATATAAGTATTTTTTATTGTAAATATGAAACAATCCTATTTCACTTTCAATCTATCCTACGAAAAATGAAATCACCGCGCGTGTATACGTACAACTTACCATCTCCACGTTGTGGTGTAATCTGTTTTTCACCGCCGCCTTACATGGATGGGTATAATGGTGTAAATAATAACTATATATGATTATTATAAAATGATACTAATTATGATATATTATCCACTTCAATACCATTAAACAATGATGGGAATAATATCACCGCTCGTGCGTATGTACGGTTTACCGTCTCCACGACACGACAAGATTCATTCTCCACGTTAACCATTCAATAATGATTATAAATTATATATAATAAATAATCATGAAATATATGAAATAATAATTCTACTTTATTTATGCATATATATATTTCATTTACTTACTCCCATTCAATTCAATAATGAAACGAAAACATCGTTCAAACGTTTGTACGGCCTACCGTCTCCATAAATGGTGTATTCTATTTTATTTATCTATCTATTATATATATTTTTATATACTGAATATATATGATATATAGATCATGTTTTATATTATGGAAGTAATTAAATCATGATCTATTTAATGATATCAAGAATAAAATTTCCAAACACCTACGATATATGAAATGATTATTACCCAGAATGTTGCTTTAACATGGAATTGACAAATTAACGAGTAATATAAAGTCATAAGTGAGTCATATATGATATCATAATTATTATTATAGATCTTTTCCAAGTAAATAATATGTTTAAACCCACTATAAAGGAGTTTTTTAAAAATATGGAAGAAATCGGACCTAAGGTAAGGGATAATTTTGCAATCTCATTTTTATTCGAGATTGTTTATACGTAAGTATTTACTGGGGATATATTTATCATCCATGCCCATGTTTTATAATAATATTTTCATAAAATGTTTACTAATATTCTATGTATTTTTAAATTCATTTTACCCATTTTTTACTTTTACTACATGGTATGTAAGGAATCTTTCTTTTGTTTACCATACAAGGTACTTTTTGACTTTTCCAGCAAAAGTACAAGGATAATGTTTTTTAACTTATATGGAATAAATGAGTTTTTATATGTTCATAATGCTTTATTTCCATGAAGTCTCCTCTATATTTTTACAATTTTATTTTCAACTAAATTCTTTTCTTTTAAAATTTCATGACATTTTGAGAAAAGAAAACGTTTTTCAAAAAGAAAGGATATTTTCCTCAACAATTAAGTAAAAGTGTTTTATCAAATTTATTTTCCATATAAGATGACATAGGGTTATGTCTCTATCCCTATTATAAATTTTATTTTATTGTTTTAATGAATTAATTATTTTTATGATGTCCATTTATCTTATATGGATTAAGTTTTGATAAAATGATGTTTAAGAATCCCATTTTATTTCATGGGTTATGCTATGATGAATGATTTCTGTTTTTGTGGCACATGTAAGAATTGTTTCATTATGAGATGGGAAGAACCTATATATCCCTCCAATGCATTGGGTAAATATTTATATCTCATGAGATAAACATGACTGGAATGATAGGTAAATCTGGTTCAGTAATGTAGGGATGGAACGACATGTATATCTGGTTCACTAATGGAATTCGTCCACTATTATGGTCTTGGTAGCAATGCCTTGGATACTAGGGAAATCATATTATGTGATTAATGGATTTCCAAAATTCTATGTTTTATTCCCATTCTATTTTATCATGATTAATGTTCCTTTATGATCTATGCCTTACGTACTACCAAGATTTATTTCATGACTCAAGATTTTGATATTTAAACTTTATGTTCGTGTTTTTAGGTTCAAATATATATTATTTGTTTTATTTTCTTCATATTTACCCTTAATGAGCATTTGAGCTCACTGTTTTTATGTTTTCTTTTCCCCATGATATAATGAAAGGTTTTATGTTGTGAAAAAAGGGAATACCTTTGTGGTATACAGTGCATGTGGGTACCACACATTGTGTGGCCCTACCTCTTCACCTGGACGCATACCTATCCATACTCTGGTACTAAACTTCTAATCAAGTACCCCTAGGTGTGATATCGTACTCCCAGAGTACATGATATCTCAATCCAAAAATCTAACAAGCATGCATGGCTCGTTGTTATACTGAAGGGAGAAAACATACTTTTACTGGAAAACCTCTACAAATTGGACCGGATAACAAGATGAATCACACTATTGTGGTCATTGGAAAAAAATTCTCAAGATATACTATTCATTCACCCTAAATGGACATCCTATGGAAAAGTCATATGTCACTGTAATATGCTCGAGAGGTGTCCAATGGGGCCCACTCCCCGGTCACAAAAAAATTATATGGATCGCACCATTGAGATCCTCATGAAAAACACACACAAGATGAACTTCTCATTCATCCAAAAACATATACCCAAAGAAAAAGTTTCATTTCACCACAACGTGCATGAACCGGGCCTCATGGGGCCTCCACCTCGATCTCAATTTAGACACCTAAAATTGGTCATGAAAATTATGCCTCAATTTTAGGGTCATAATTCCTATGAAGACTCACCAATCCAATGTCATATTGAAGAGTTACGACATATACATGATTCCTAATCAATAATAATATGATTGTTATTAGACGTTTCGTGGACCTGAGCCATGAACAAGAATTTAATATTCAACATTGGACTTGAATCAAACTTCTTAATCCCAGGATCCCTCTACCACTGACAGTTCTTCAAACTGAGGTCACACGAAAGATTTATGGAAAAAATATTGTTTTATCAACCAAATAAATAAAAACAATATTTTATTATTATTGTTAATTACTTATTTATTTATTTTTCCTTAATTCCAAACTCAACAAACGCAAGTACCCAACCCCCCCCCCCCCCCCCCCCCTCGTTGCGTGCTGGAGTCAATCACCATCATTTACCTCTTTTTTTCTTTTCATTTTATTATTTTATTATAATAATTACAAAATTATCTAGAAATTGATAGGGGTATTACGACCTCCCTTCTTCATGCATGGTTGTTCTCCCCTCAGATTCCTTCTCCCTCTTTTTTTCATTAAATTTATTATCTATTTTTTTATAACCCTTCTTCTTCCACTAATTTTTCTCCTCTCTTTTCTATAAACCTTATCCAACAACCCTTCAACCACGTGACTGCCTCCTCCACCGGATCTTCCATGGCCACAACTGGTCGCTCATCGCGCCATCTCCGACTGCCTTGCACCTAACCCCCACTGCACCGACCTCACTCTTTCAGACCAACCTGCTCATGTCAGACCACTCTTCCACGCTACTCTCAACCACTAGAGCTGGCTCACATGCCCCCGAAGCCACCTCACCCAGCCGTTGTGGTCGCCTCCTCGCCTCACCAGAACCTCCGCCTTGAACCGTCGGAACCCTCACCGGACCCGCACCACGGAATCCTTCTACATGCCATTCTAGCTTTGATCTAACTCTGAATAAAGAGATAAATGCGGATATGTGATCCTCGGGTCGAGATCTCTGTGTTAATATGTCGCACTCAATAAAACATTGAGTTTTTGATGTTCTTAATTATTTAGCGATGAAGAAGACACGAAGAACGTGTGAAGAATGAATAAAAAGAGATTATGTTCTAAGTTCAGATCGATGGCTATGTTTGTTTGGACATTGTAATTGAGAATCAAGAACATGAGAAATTGAAAAATAAATACTTATCATACTTCTATAATTTCAATTTCAAGATAAATATGAATAAATTGATTCAACCAATTGTTTTTTGATCCGTGAATTAATTCATTCAAATAATTTTAATTCTCATTATTCATGAAAATTCAACTAGGGTAAGAAATCTATAAAGATAAATTCTACCTAGATTGGATCTGTTCTTTATTGATCAAGATTGCACTTCCACAATGATGAGAAGAAGATGTTTCATTTTTTCATGCTTTGATTTGCTTGGATCCAAGGCTTCCTTGTCGTTCATAAATGGGAAGAAGAATATAGGGTTGTTGGCGTCGTTGGAAAAACATGATTATGAGAAAATCCTCTAAAATGAGAATTTATAACCCTCAATTAGGTTAAAATAAATTAATAAAATAATGAAATAATTAATTATTTAATTATATAATTAATCTTCCATGATGGAATATAAGCCAACCTCCAAATGCCGATAAAGGTTATATTCTACTATTGACGCTCCTTTCGTCACAGAATCTAAAGATCGTAAAAGGGAATATCTGAGCTCAAAGTGATTAAACCTTTGAAGAAACATCGAAAATCGACAAAGGGATAAAAAAGGAGAACATTGCCCATATATCGCGCAAGTTCCCTCTTGGTCGCGCAAGTACACTTGCGCGCCGCCTCAATACTTGCGCGACTCCTCATGTTCGTGCAAGGGACTTGCGCGACATATGTGGTAACCGCCTGGTAACCGCCCAGTAACCGTCCGGGGTCTTCTTTTGCCTATAAATAGACCCTGTGGGCCCCCCATTCAAAGAGGATCTTTTTCCAGAAACTCGGATTGAAGCTCCCGACGCCCAAGTCTCTTCTCAAAACTTCCGGAACACTTCTAAGGTAATTTCTTACCTAGAACGGAAGATCTAAAGAGAAAAAGGAAGGCCGAAGTGTTGAAACTTATCAAACACTTGCGCGCCTACTTAATTCCTGAAATATAACTTGCGCATCCCTCTTCTGGAAGAACCTCAAGAGGATGGTAAAGGGTTTAATAAAGAGTCGCTCAAGCATTTCAATACTGATTGAAAATCGCGCAAGTACCCCTAATGTCGCGCAAGTATACTTGCGCGACCAATACTTGCGCACCGCCGCAGGACTTGCGCGCCTTTCAAGACTTGTGCGTCCCTATCTTTTTGGGTGCCCATCTTGCCCATTTTTTCCCCTCTTAAGCCATTTCACCCTTCCTATTCAAGATTCAGTCTTCAAGATACTCTTCAAAGCCATTTATGGCATGATTTCTTGATTTGACATCCTTATCTGAAAGGAATTCTGTGAAATACCTCTCAAAACCTAGTGATTTAAACATCTTTATGTCACCAAAGATTGAGAGTTAATTCATTCAACTTCATCCTTTAAGATGAGAGAATCCTAACCTGGGTCTCCTTTTCAGGAATAATCCCCAGTTATAAAAACCTTTAATCTTGGGCATCTTTCTTAAGAATAAGCCCCAATCAAGTCCTTTAATCTTGGGCATCCTCCTCAGGAGTAAGCCCCAAACCTTAATCCCTAACCTGGGTCTCCTTTTCAGGAATAAGACTCAGTCATAACCTTGGGCTTCCTTTTCAGGAGTAAGCCCCAAGTCCCCTAACCTAGGCTTCCTTCTCAGGAATAAGTCCTAGTCATAAATCTTGGGCATCCTTCTTAGGAGTAAGCCCCAAGTCTCTTAAAATTTCTCTTAACCAGTCATAAATTACCTTTGATTTGGGTTTCCTTTTCAGGAATAAAACCCAATCATAAGTCCCCTCCTAACTTGGGCATCCTCCTTAGGAGTAAGCCCCAAGATTAGAGTATTCAAATCTCCATGAAGCACATATAACTTTGTGGACCCTGTTCTTGGATTTTCTCCCTAAAAGTAAATCCTAAACCTTCGTCTATCTGGGCAGTCATCTATACATAATCCCCAAAACAAATTCTTATGATTGCATCTTTTATGGCACAATTGTCTAAATTTTACCAATACCTCTTGTTTCTCACACCGAGCATGACTCACGTGAGCTTAGAGTGTAAAAGTAATTATGACATTCATCTTTGAGCCATCAATCATAAAACATCATATCCCATTCCTCGAACTACGTGGGTTCTGATTCCTTTTTCAAAACAAAGGATATGTAGGTAGCCCATTTATGGGTTCGATCCCAACATTGAAATAATCTCTGTCCTTCTGAATGACGATAAACTTCAAGTGCCCCACTGAGTGGCTTTAAAACCAGCCTGGTCATCAAAATGACCAAGAGACTTTTATATAAATGTTTTGAAGGATACCATTGACCAAGAATCTCTAAACAAATATAGATGATTCTATATTGATGAAGAACCTCGAATACATATAAAAGATTCTCTAAATTTCTTGCATATTTAATCATTGATTGTTAAAACTAAAGGAAAGCTCATTTCATACATGGTAATGTAATAAGGATTCACGAACTTAACTTAAATCTATAAAGAGAGTCCCGGAGTAGACAATAATTCCCCTCAAAAAGGTGTGATGAGTCCGACCTCCCATCCTCTCGACCAATGCAAATTCCTAAGCCTCATTAGCCCACAAGTTAATGAGTGCCTGCCTTTGGAAAGTAGGTCCAAACGGATGTGGAATCATTGGATGTTTCCGTTTCTACGAACAAACCTGTTAGAAACCGATCGGAACGTTTGAATCTCCCGTCCAGGAGGTCATCCCCGGATTCCGCGCGAAACAAAAATGGTGAACCCGACGTGAATCCTTAACCAAGTTAAAGTGATGTTCTTCTTATCTGTTAGGCCCTTTGGGCCAACAAGGCAATCATTGACATATGATCATCCAAAAGATGCAGTAGCCGGATTCATCTTGATTATGTCTGTTACATGGAACAGGCACTCTTTTTTCAAGATCTTCTACAAAAAATGGCTTTCCTTAAATTCACCCCTGTGAATACTGCTGCTGGGAACACCTCTACTGTGAGGTCTGCTGCTGTGAAAACCAATGCTGCTACTCCTGCTGGAACGTCATCCGCTCTGAGGATGACATCACCAACTCAGCGTCTTCAACGCTGTGTTTCTAATGCACTGGTTAAGGAGTACCGTCGCAACGGTACTATCCCAACTCTGGAGGCCGCTCGTCAAGCCCTCCAAGTTAACAATTCTACCTGGTCGTCCGGACAACGGCGACCAGCAATCAAGAAGCAGACGGTGCTGACTACCGTCTCCAACCGTTTCGGGTCGTTATCCCCGGAACGCAATTTCCATTCACTCCCTTACTCTGAGGAAGTGAATGAGCAGGTCCCGCAGGACCTTAATTCAAAAAGACAGGAGTCCTTCTCAAAGGCTCCCATCAACAATCGCCGCCAGACTCGTGCGGTAGTACGCCCTCAACATGATGAGGGTACCGACTCCAGGCGTTCAACTCAGGTTCCTCGAACCCGAGCAGGCAAGATGAATTGCCAGAGACGGAATCCGGTTAACAATAGGCAGGTTGTCATCCCTGCCATCTCCGGAGAAGTCCACCAACCTAACTTGGTGGCAAACAATGAGCAGGCATACACACCTGCCCGTTTTAATCCCGCTGTCCAGCAGACTCGTCTGGCAGCATCAAGCCGATCCCGCCAGGCAATTCCGGCGGAGTACCATAGGCAGGAACATACACCTGGTTATACATCAGCAGTTAGTCAGCAGGCTCGTCTGACTACATATGGTGGATCTCGTCAACCGCGTTTGGCGAAGTGTAATCAGCAGGCACATACACCTGCTAATACTAATCAAGCCTACCAACAGTCTCGCTTGGTAGCGCACGGAGAAGTCAGTCGGAAAGCCCCGACGACAAACAGGAGGCAGACTAAACTCTCTGCCTCCACACTTGAGTACTGTCAGGATTCACTGACAGGAAAAGGAGGACAGGAGCAGGCACATACACCTACTCCAAGCCCGGAATGGACGTATATCCCCGTTCCGGCGGCTGAAGTCACCAAACATATTTTGTCAATGGTGAAAGAGCAGAAGCAAATTTCTGCTCATATTCTGGATGCTTGCCAGGATATCATAACAGCTTCAGCATCATCTCAGGGACAGACACATAAATCTATCCCTAGCAGTGGAGTGACACATCAACAATTCACTCCGGAACAGACACACACATCTGTTCCAGTCCAAGAGGGTTGTGGGGCCTACTCCCCCATATCATATGGACAACCAAGTCAGGCACATACACCTGATTTGAGCGATGATCGTCAGCCTAACCTGACCATCTTTCCTGATCAGGCACATACACCTGCTCAGAGCAATCACTTTCGTCATCAAGTGGTTTCTAAAGCGAGTAAGAAGGCATCTAAGAAAAAGATCCGCCCAGCACAGTCAGGAGATCAAAGGCCAATCTGCAACAAGGCCTTGCTCGATGCTGGAGTTCTTGAAGCCCTCAGACATTTATCTGTCGGAATTCAAGATTCTACTCCCTCAGTTCCCAATAAAAGGAACATTAATCCCGAAGGTCTTCAACAGACACTTCCTCATGAAGACTTGCTTCATGAAAATTCGGTCAATCTTGAAGTTTTTTCTTCAGATGAGAGCCACAGGAACCATCTGTGTGGTCAGAAGGCCAAGGAGCAAGAGATTTCATCTTTTGCTGTAACCCATCATGAAGGTCCTCCTCATGGTGATGAACTTCGCTGCGAAAGTCCTCTCCGCAGTAGTGATTCACATTGTCTCGAAAATTCTTCAGAAGGCAATGTAGTGACGAGAAAGCCCTCCTATCTCGAGGCACTTGCAAACGTAAAACCAGTCATGTCTGAAGTTTTACTATCGGCAGGTGAAACTCTTTCTCCATCAGAAGATAGCTTGGGGTTCAGGTTATTCTCCGAACCTTCCCTGGGTCATTCATCTTCCAGCATGAATAGTGATTCCTCTACCAATCTTGTTGAATCCGATGAAGCAACAAGGAAACACCAACTCTGGTCCAAATAGGTAGAAGAATCTTCATTTAATGATAAAGAGGAAATGCTGAACATGAGGAAAAAACTGGCAAAAGGTGAAGTACCAGTCATGTTTTGGCCTTTGGCTGATTCACAGTATGACATTCCAAAGATGTTGACGGATGATGGAATACATGATATTCGTCTTAACATATGGAAAACTCTTTGTCAATTAAAGAAGAAGGTATTATCTTACGATGAATATGAAAATCATCTTAAGATAATAGAAGGGTTACAACGCCAGATTGATTTGGCATCTCTATCAGTCTCTCGGTATCCGAAGGCTGAAAAGCAACAGAGAACCCTTCAACGTTCATGCCTTGGCGCACTAAGAAGATTGCGTCAGTTAATTTCCAATGCTCCATCTAATGTTCATATCAGAGGATGGGGTGTTCATGGAGCACTACATTTCACAGTGCTTTCCGGTCAGCAGAGCCCGCCGAAAATGGTCTCATGCAATGTTATTGCCCATGGCCGGCCACAGTCAATGGGCTTTGTTCATAATCAAAAGCTTGCTCGAGATCAAGCTTCAACTAGTTCCTCTCAAAGTCAAGTATATAGAGAACAGGTTGTTGAATTGCTCCTACATCAAGCAGGCGAGAATATTGCACAAGCCTCTCGTCTGGAGCAAACACGTCATCAAATGACAGAAGTTTCGGAAATCATCCAACGGTCTGTTGAACCAGGTGATAAAAGTGGATACAGGTTAATGCATCCAGCTAATTTCCGAACTAAGATTCGCAAGATCAAGAGAGATTTTAAAAAGATCTCAGACATAGCATGTCAAGAGACACCCCAGCTTGCCAGACTGGGGACTTCTCTAACCCAACCCTCAGAATCAACGAATGGGATTCGAGGAGTTGAGCGGAAGCAACAGGAACACCCCCAGTCCACCGGACTGGGGACTTTTTCAAATCTTCAATCCCTCCCTCAGAGAAAGTCAGTATTCTCTCGATTAGGGAATAAGCCTCAAGAGGAACGAAGAGCCAAGATGTCAGGAGATTCTCTCTAAGTGACGGTTCTCCAAGAAATTCCTGAGGGATCAAGTCAACGGAATGCCATGTCTTATCATGGACATAGAAGGAGACAATATCACAGAAATGCTGATAGAAAGGATTCCATGCAATATGCATCCATTAATGTCATCACTGCCGTTGCTGCTGATTCACCAGATGAGGCTCAATCAGAGGGATCAGACGAAGAGGTTCCTGCTCAAGAAGTTGCGCACACAGACCTAAATGAAGAAGGTGTGCGCACGCGTAATCAAAGGCTTACCCAAAATCTGGGTATTCCTTCAAGTAACCCACTTCCCCCTCTCCGAAAAGGATCCAATAAGGGGAAAGGAAATAATCAGGTTACTTCTCACCCTTCCTCTGAAGGAGGTCAATCGCTCTCATTAGAGCAAAGGTTTGCACAACAGGAGGAAGAGATGAAAGAATTAAAAAGGTTGAATGCAGAACTACTTCAGAGTAGTCTTCTTCTTAAGAATGATGAAGTCCGACAGCCGAAGGAATTTGTTGTAACTACTGAGATGGATCAGGAATATCCTCCTTTATCAGTACACCCACAGAGGTCTAATCCTACGGGTCAAACGCAACAACGGTTGGTAGCACTACCATTAGTTGCAGCACCAACCTCCACGGCTGTCCAAGCTCCATTCATTGCACCTACCCAAAACCAAGTTCAACCTGACGTTTCTCAAAAGTTAATAACTACTATTGAGTCATTAACAGCTCGGTTAGAAACTATGGAAGGGAAACGGGCGCAAGTTCAACCTGAAAAGAAAGTTTACCCTGAATGGGTAGATTCAATTTCTCCTCCATCCAGTTTTGGCAACCCTATTTTCCCTACTTTCAATGGATCAGGCGACCCTGAACAACATTTGACGCATTACGTGTCTTGTTGTGATCCTATGATGGGAACTCCAGAGCAACAAGAAGCAGTGAAACTCAGATGCTTCGTGCGAACCTTGCACGGACCAGCTTTTGTCTGGTATACAAGCTTGCAATCCCGGTCAGTCATCGGATGGGAGGATCTTCGTCAAAAATTCCTTCTTCAGTTTAGCTCAACTTTGCCAAAAACGACAGTTTTCGATCTTACAAACTTCAAGCAAAGGGAGAATGAAAGAGTCTCTGATTTCATTGCTCGTTGGAAGGGATTAACGTATTCCTTGAGTTTATCACTCCCTCAGGAGGAATTGTTGCCAATCTGTGTGGCAAATTTGTGTGACGAATTACGCACGCCATTGATCCCTGTGAAATACACAGGAGGGTTTCGAGACCTTACTTCAATCGCTCAACAGATTGAAGATTCCCTTATGCAGGCTAAGGTTAAATCTCGTGTAATTCCATCAGCTCCAGGAAGAAGAATGGGTAAAGCAGAAACTGCTACAGTTATGCTTAAACAGGAACTTGTACCTATTTCTACTTCAAAACCTTCATCTTATCGAAGGGCTCCACCTCCTGAAAGCCAACAACAAAGGCTGTTTCGTCCAAATGATCAAAAAGATCAACGACGAAAACAATTTGAGGATATGAAGAGTAAAACATACTCTTTCCGAAGTGAGCAAGTTCCTGGTTACTTCATTTCAGCTCTGGAAAATAATTTGGTTCAATTACCAGTGCCGAAGAGACCAAACAAGGAAGGAGATGAAGACCGTCCCAATTATTGTCCCTTTCATCAAATGTTGGGGCATCCCATCCAGGAGTGTTTTGTCTTTAAAGACCTCCTACAAAAGATGGTCGACTTGGGACAAGTCAAATTGAAGGGTTCTTCAGCTCATGTAGCGTGTATTACCGCTACAGATCCAGAAGAAGGAGGCGAGTGGCAGGAAGTCAAAAGCAAAACTGCGAAAAAAATATGATGATTGGATGGTCAGAAAGACAATCAATCGGACCCATTCCATTTTGCGAACACAATTGAAGAAGCCAATTGTGTCTCCTACAAAAGCTGCAGTAAAGCCTCCATCAAAGTACAAATCCTCAAAAGGGCAGCGCAATTCAAAGAAGAAAGATGAATCAGGAGAAGATGAGTATGTATCAAAGCCTAAATTGTCTTTGACTCTGGCAGATTTCATGCCATCTACTTCAAAGCCACGGGCACCGTCCCACCAAACGGCACAGCCTAAACAGGCTAACCAGGCAGAGTCTTTATCAGACGAAGAGTTAATCTTTGGTTCTGTTAATATGATTCAATTAACAGATTCATATTCCAGTCTTGATGAGCCTGAATTCCCTGTATCAAATAAAGGAACCCGAGGAAGTTCTAGAGGTTCAGGATATAGGGGAAGACGTGGATCTTTCCGAAGCCACTACTCTAATTCTACCCCTGCTAGCACTGTATATGCAGCAGAAACTCGTGGTAGAGCCCTTCAGCGAGCTCAAAATGAACAAGCAAGTTCTTCTGCCAATGGTCAACTCAGCTTCGGCACAGTTATTTTGGAAGACCGATTAAAGGTTCCATCTTCTTTATCTCAGCAAGTAAATGGATCTAATCAGTCTAATTTTCCAAAACCAAAGATGTTGCCAACTTCAATACAAGATGCATCAGCTTCCAAAGCATCTGCTTCCAAGGTACCTGCTAAACCGCATATTCCTATTGGGAAACGCAGGCCTCTAGATCAAAAGTATGATATATTGAAACACTTGTCCCAAGTACCAGCCAAATTATCAATTTTGGATGCTTTGAATCTATCAAAAGATCTTCGGGAAACACTCATCGAAGCTTTGTCAAGTCCTCAGGAGTTTGAAGCTGAAATTGCTGCAGCTGAAATTTATCACATAGAGAATAATCCTGCAGAATGCCATGCAGTGATATCTTTTACTGATAAAGATGAAGATGATGTTGTGCATGGGCACATAAAACCTTTGTACCTATCTGGCAAAGTCAATGGTATAGATGTTCGAAGAGCTTTTATTGACAATGGTTCAGGAGTCAACCTCATGCCCATTCGCACACTTCGTCGATTGGGCCTCACGGAATCTGATTTATCTCCTTCTACCATGATGTTGCAAGGATATGATAAAAATGAACAAGAACCACTGGGAGAAGTTACGCTCAGAACTCAGTTTGGAGATCTTGTTTCCAATTCAGATTTCATGATTGTTGATCAAGACTCAGCTTTCAATATCTTGCTTGGAAGACCCTGGTTACATCAGCATGCAGCTATTCCGTCATCATACCATCAATGTCTCAAATACTGTTTCGATGGTCAAGTTGGAACATTGTATGGTGATAAGGCCCCGTTCAAAACATGTGAGTCTCAATACATTGAGGCGGAATTTTATCACATGAAGGGAAGAGAAAAATCTACAATGAAGGAAATTACCAAAGTTAATGCTCCATATGGTTTGGAAAAAATTCCAATAAATCCATTTTCACATGTGAGTACAGATTATGTGTTACCTATCAGTCAAATTGACAAAATAGGCCCAAATCAAAATACTCTTATGGAAAGATCCATAATGTCAATTACGGCAATCAAGCCAGACAACATGGGAGAAATTGGTAACTTACCAAGCAGTGATGAAAGCATAAGTGGTGATGTTTTCATTTCGTCTGCTGAAATCCAACAAGTCTATACTTCGCTAATCAGGCCAGAAGAAGTTATAGCAACACCAGAGGTGAATGTTGATGTCGATTCTCAATCCATCATCTCCTCTTTATTTCCCAAAGAAGACCCTTTTTCATCAATAGAGTCGGAAATGGAAGCTTCTTCTTCAAAATGTGAAAATTTTGACATCTCTTATGATCATGAGAATTTCATTTTTTCATCTACTTTGCAAGTAGAAACGGAAGAAATAACACATGATGAAGAGGAAGAGGAAGATCTTAGAGATGCTCCTCCAGCATTTGAAGAGGGTATCTCTACCACTGTGGATGAACTCAGAGAAGTAAATCTGGGTACAGAGAAAGATCCACGCCCCACTTTAATTAGTGCGTCCATGACCCTTGAAGAACAAGAGATGTATATTTCTTTTCTAAAGAAAAATAAAGATATTTTTGCTTGGAATTATACAGAGATGCCTGGCCTTGATCCTGATGTTGCCACCCATCATTTGGGTTTTCCAAAAGAACATCGAGGATTCAAGCAAGCCGCGAGAAGAACACACCCAACCTATGCTTCCAAAATCGAGGCTGAAGTGGATAAGCTTATCAAAGCTAACTTCGTCAGAGAAGTTCAATATCCCAAGTGGTTGGCTAATATTGTCCCAGTAAAGAAAAAGAACGGACAAATTAGGGTTTGCATAGATTTCAGAGATCTTAATCGGTATTGTCCCAAAGATGATTTTCCAGTTCCGATTACAGAACTCTTAATTGATGCGACGGCTGGCTATGAAGTACTTTCTTTCATGGATGGATATTCTGGATATAATCAGATCCGAATGGCCCCAGAAGATGAGGAATATACAGCCTTCAGAGCTCCTCAAGGTGTGTTTTGTTACCGGGTGATGCCCTTTGGTTTAAAGAATGCAGGTGAAACATATCAACGCGCCATGCATCGTATCTTCAAACCTTTTCTAGGGAAATTTGTTGAATGCTATGTAGATGATTTGGTGGTTAAATCCAAACAACGTTTTGATCACTTGGCTGATTTGGAAATCATATTCCACAAGCTTCGACAACATAATTTGAAGATGAACCCCTTAAAATGTGCTTTTGGGGTAACCTCAGGAAAATTCCTCGGCTTTGTTGTACGCCATCGTGGTATTGAAGTCGATCCTGAGAAGACCAAATCAATCCTTGGTATGTCACCTCCTCAGAATTTGAAAGAATTAAGAGGACTTCAAGGACACTTAGCCTATATTCGGCGTTTCATCGCCAATTTGGCAGGCAAAAGTTTACCTTTTACCAAATTATTGAAGAAAGGAGTCACTTACCAGTGGACTGAAGAATGTCAAGAAGCATTTGATGTTCTCAAGAAATACCTCTTAAGTCCACCAGTACTCATGCCACCTGTTGAGGGTAGGCCTCTTATCCTCTATGTGACAGCTTTAGAGCGATCATTGGGTGCCTTTCTCGCTCAAAAGAATGATGCTGGGAATGAAAATAGTCTCTACTATCTTAGTAGAACTATGCTTGAAGCAGAAACCCGGTATTCGAGTATTGAAAAATGCTGCTTAGCATTAATCTTTGCAGTTCAGAAACTGAGACACTACCTGCAACATCACGAGGTCCAATTGGTATCTCGTAATAATCCACTCAAATTCATCCTTAGTCGTCCAATGCTTACAGGACGTCTGGCAAGGTGGGCGGTTATTCTACAGCAGTTCGACATCCAGTATGTGTCTCAAAAGGCAATTAAGGGCCAAGCTCTGGCTGATTTCCTGGCTGAACACCCTTCAGTGGAAGACACGTATTCAGATATCGAACTCCCTGATGAGGAAGTTTTTTCTATTCAAGAGAGTCCTCAAACATGAGAAATGTATTTTGATGGTGCTTCTAGAAGTCCAACAGGGAAGAAAATGGAAAATCCTAAATTCAACAAAGTTGGTTTAGGAATTGTGCTCATTTCTCCAGATAAGGCATTGTTACCTTATTCCTTTTTGTTGTGGGAAGGTGGTACCAATAATGAAGCTGAATACCAAGCTCTCATTGCAGGCTTGGAGTTAGCACTTCAAGCACAAGTGAATCACTTAAAGGTGAAAGGTGATTCAGACCTGGTAATCAAACAAGTCAATGGGGATTATGCCATCAGAAAAGAAGAATTAATCCCTTTGTATGATTACGTCAGAGAGTTAATGTCGGAATTCCCTTCAGAACCGACATTTTCTTATGTCCCAAGATCACAAAATGCTCAAGCTGATGCACTGGCTAATATAGCCACAGCTTTAGCAGATCCAAATCGGGACGAGACAACCATCGGTATTGCCCACCGTCATGCAATTTCACCTTATGTTCAAGTCAGAACAGAAGAAATTAATGAAATTAGTCCCATTCCTGAACCATATGGTCATACTACAGGATGGATGTCACCTATCAGGGAATACCTTCAAAATGGAACACTTCCACCTGATAGAGCCGAGAGAGAACAAATTTGGCGACGTGTGGTCAATTTTACTCTTTATGATGGTCCAAACCACCTCGAGAAAATTCTATACAAACTTGGTTTTGATGGAGTTCTCTTCAGATGTATTGATGGTGAAGAGACAATGGCTGTCATAAAAGAAGTGCATGCAGGAGTTTGTGGTGCCCACCAGTCTGGACATAGATTGTCTGATCAAATCCGAAGGCTTGGATACTTCTGGCCTTCAATGATACAAGATTGTGTTAATTTCACAAAGAAGTGTCATTCATGCCAAGTATATGCCAATTTCATTCATCAACCTCCAGAGTTGCTTCATACAGCTAAATACTCATGGCCATTTTCCACATGGGGAATGGATGTGGTGGGACCTTACCCTTCAGCTACGGCCAAGCAGTTTAAGTACATTCTTACTGCTACTGATTTCTTTTCCAAATGGGCAGAGGCAGTACCTCTCAAAGAAGTCAGTTCTAAATGCATTGTTAGCTTCATCAAGTCTAACATCATTACTAGATTTGGTGTCCCTCATACCATATTGACAGACAATGGCACCAACTTCTGTTCTTCTGAGGTAAAGAGATTGTATCAAGAATACAACATTAAGTCCAACCATTCATCTCGATATCATGCAGCGGTTAATGGCCAGATAGAGGCCTTCAACAAGACTCTTTCAAATATACTGCAAAAGATGGTGGATAAAGATAAGAGGTCATGGCCTGATAAACTCTATCATGCTTTATGGGCTTATCGGACTACCACTCGCAATGCAACGCGGTCTACTCCATATTCATTGGTATATGGAACAGAAGCAGTCTTGCCAATTGAAGTTCAATTGCCCTCACTCAGAATAGCCATTTGTGATCAGTTATCAACAGATGAGCAATCCCAAAAGCGGTTGAATGAATTGGAACAGTTAGATGAGAAAAGATTGTGCACTTTGCACCACTTGGAAATCTATCAGAATCGAATAGCACGAGCTTTTAACAAAAAAGTTCGTCTTCGTTCATTCATTCAGGGAGAATTGGTATTGGTTCTCAGAACACCAATGATACCAGGAAAGAAGCCTCCCAAGCTTGAACCAAAATGGGAAGGACCTTATTCAGTACATAAGGTCTACTCCAATGGAGCGTATTCTCTGATTTCAATGGATGGAGAACACATCACGACTCCAACTAATGCCAGATTTCTGAAGAAGTATTTTGTATAAACACAAAATATTGTTCCCAGAACCAAGACTCTTACATTTGGTTCATACAGCAATGGTCCAGTATGACCTTAAACTACAACTTCGTCCAACATGACATTAAACTGTGTCACACTTCTGTCCGAGATGACATTAAACTATAATACGTCCAGCATGACGATAAACTGTACGGTCCATGCATATGACCTTAAACTATTCGCACTTATGTCCCTGCAACATGACACTAAACCTTGCAGCACCAATAGTCCTAACTGCAAGACTTTAAACTGCATAGTCCCTGATTTTGTCCTACATGACAATAAACTGTATAGAAGTTCCTATATTTTGTCCGAGATGACATTAAACTATATTGTGTCCTAGCAACATGACATTAAACTGTGTGGCACTTTCATCGTCCAACATGACGTTAAACTGTGTCAGTTCCCTTATCGTCCAACATGACGTTAAACTGTCACATTGGTTACTAATATGTCCTACATGACACTAAACTGTATATGTCCGAGATGACATTAAACTATATTTTTTCCAAGATGACATTAAACTATATTGTGTCCTAGCAACATGACATTAAATTGTGTGGCACTTTCATCGTCCAGCATGACATTAAACTGTAAAGAATCCCCAGAACTGATATCCTCATATTGGTTCACCTTAGTCCTAGCTACATGACTTTAAACTGTACAGCACCAGTTCGTCCTTGCTATATGACGTTAAACTATACAGCAATGGTCCTGTATGACTTTAAACTGCATCATCCCTGGTCCATGTATATGACCATAAACTATTTGCAAATATGTCCAGCAAGACGTTAAACTGTGACGTCCTAACTACATGACGCTAAACTGTATAAAAGTCCCTCACGTCCGGAAAGACGTTAAACTATATAATCATCAAAAGTCCATCATGACATTAAAACTGCACAATCCCCCTTTCGTCCAATATGACGTTAAACTGTATTGTCCCCATCGTCCTAACTACATGACGCTAAACTGTACAGAAAGTCCTTGATATGTCCTACATGACATTAAACTGTGCATCGTTAAGGTTGTTATTACCTCTTGTTTCTCACACCGAGTATGACTCACGTGAGCTTAGAGCGAACATCAACCATAACACTCCCTTTGGGCCACTAACCATGTGTAAGTCCCAACAACATTTTTTTTTAGATCATTGTCCACAAGAACAAATTGATCATTGATTCATTATTTAATTGAACTACACGGACTTTGATCCTTGCCCTCCAGGCTGGGTATGTAGGCAACCTCCCAAAGGTTCAAGCCCAAAAACAATCTCTTCACATTGGTTCACCACCATCTCATATGATGATGATTTGTGAAACCACCCCTGGAATCAATATCTTTACATTGATTCACTTTCGTCCTTGTTATATGACGTTAAACTATACAACACTTTTGTCCGGTACGACAATAAACTACAATATTCTTTGATTTCCTCATTTGAGAAGGAACCATTATTAACATTGATTCTTTTTTCAATCATGGTTTTCATTTTTTCAAAAGACTACGTACATACATGGTAATGCCTAAACTTTTTATCTTAGGTTAAAACCATCATTGCACTAAAGTCCCCTTTTCACCCTTCACATGTACGAACCAAATTTGTACAAAGGGTAGTTCTAGAACTACGTGGACTTGATTCCCATCCTTATGGGATACGTAGGAACATTCGAGTGTCCCTCGAATCCAGTCCCAAGTCTTTTGGGCCTAACCCCAAATTTCACTTTCAGTCCCTTGGCTGAAAAGTCTTCATGAAAACACACACTGTGTATTCATTATTATGGTCCGAATTCTATGACCCTAAACTAAGATCACTCATACTTTCGTCCTGCACGACGTTAAACTGCATTTCAAGAACTACGTATGGCTTGATTCTCATTCTTATGAGATACGTAGTGAAGTCCAAGTTTCAATTCAGGACCCAGCCACAACATGATTATGGTTTTCATTGACCTATGTATCTCTATATACATTGGAAAATACCCATCTTTATGTATTATAATCCTAACCTTAAATATTTTCAGATCTTCATAACCCTTTTCATGACTTATAGTCACAAAAATGTCAAACTTCTGAGAATTCTTTTTCCTGACTATGCAGCACGTGCCCATAGGTGGCCTTGCATAAACAGTCCACATAACAGACTTGTCAGCCAAGAGATGCTATTTATTTGACCATGCAGCCAATGCCCATAGGTGGCCCTGCATGTTTTCAACCCCCTAACGGGTTTGTTAAATAATAGTAACTTCATTCTTGGGAAGAATGCCTCTTTTGTCCTTATTTGTCTTAAACGACAGTATGTAGGGATCCGCAAAAATAGCCATCCTTAACGTATTTGTCCCATATCCTTTTTCATGATCTAAAAGTATTCAAGTCTATGGTTTATTCTTCTTCCCTACGTTTGGGTCAGACCTTCGTAGGAGTGATATTCATCCAGTTCTTTGATATTCTTGTTTGGAAATATCTTCTCCATATTCAAGTACCTCTTTCCATACAACAAACTCTATGCTTTAGAAAATTTGAATCTCCATAAACTTCCAATGGCTTTTAGCACTAGGAAAGTAAATTTCTGGGAGTTCTTTTGCCTGACTATGCAGCACGTGCCCATAGGTGGCCTTGCATAAACAGTCCACATAACAGACTTGTCAGCCAAAAGATGCTATTTTATTTGACTATGCAGCCAATGCCCATAGGTGGCCCTGTATATTTCAACCCCCTAACGGGTTTTGTTAAATAATAGTAACTTCATTCTTGAAAACTACTTCTTCTAATGCCTTTTAGCTCTTTTTTCATATCATTCCTCAGATTCAAATATTCTTAAGCCATAGTTTACATTTTTTCCCTCATACTTGAGTATGGTAAATATGTTTTCAGATAAATTGTCAAGGAATTGAATCCATTTTAATCCATTTTTCGGTCAAAGCTATTTCGACCTTAAACATTAGCCCCTTTATGTCCGGCGTGCATGACTTTAAACTGCCCACACAAAAGACAAAGGAACTCTGAATAAAAGTCAAGTTCCAGCTCACTAAATATACATTTTTTTGTATGATTTAGGTAATATTGAGCAGTTAAAAGGTTCAAAGTTTGTAGGGTTATTTGTAATAATCCTTGTAAAAATCAAACTATGCTTACTAAGCCCATTGGCTTAAGTAAATTTGAAGCAGGTAATGGAAGAATTCAAGTACAAATGATTGAAGACAAAAGTGTTTTTCATTGATACACAAGAGTTAGAAGGACATCCACAGACTGGAATCTCTTCTCTTTTTCAAGAATTACAGAAGATTGTCAACATAAGTCTTCATTTGATGTATAGCATCCTGAGCCTTATCAACAGTTACTTGAAGCTCGTGCACTTGACCAGCTTCACTCTTTTCAGCTTTCTGAAATGCCTTCTTAGCATCTGCAATGGCTTTCATGCCATTCATATGAGTTTCATCCAATGATTTATTAAGCTGATCAAGTTCCCCAGTAACAGCATCTAACTGTTGCTGGAGTTGCACCTGCTGGACGACCTTTTCTTTGATTTTTTTGCTTCAGATCCTTCATCTTGACAGCATAATCAGCTTCAGCCTGGGATATCGCAGCCTCAAATTCGCCTATGTTGACTGACAATTTCACTCTGGTCAAATATTCGCGACTTGTCTGCATTTGCTCCCTCCTGAAAATAATCTGTTTCACCGCAGCATGGATCTTTTCATACCCAAAACCACCGAGTCCCATTATAACAAATTGGGATGACAATCGGGAAATTTTTGATGGTAGCTCTTCTAAAGGCACCCCCGATATGATGTTCCATATGTTGTTCCATGCCTTACGTCGTGAAAAGCTGAACGCTTTGAGCATCTCCGGATCTGATTCAACATCTTCATCAGAAGGGGGTATGTAATCTGGAATTAACATGCTTAAGGAAGTGCCTCGTCCTGCTCTTTCCCCTCTGACTTGGGCTTCTTCACTTTCAATTACCGTTGGGGCAGAGGCTGAAGCCTCATCTCCAGATCTATCCATTACAGTTGATGGCCCTACATGATCAATTGAAAGATTTGAGTTGAATCTTAAAGGATAACAAAAGAATGGATTGTCTTGTAAATAAAGTACAATCACAAATATTGTTATCCCTTACCCAATGGTGGTTCAGCAACATGAGAAGACTTCTCCCCATCTCTCCCGGTTTCAACAGGATTTTCAAGATGGGTCTCAGGAGAGTTTATTGGATTTAGCTCTACTTGAGATAATGTTTCTGCAATGATAGGGTTGACATCAGTGTCCACACCCTCTTCGGGCATTGGCAGTTCAGCAGCTTCTACGGAAGAAACTGCATATTATTTTACATCATGATTAGAAATATGTTTTGTTTTTAAAAAGAAAAATTTGGGCGAAGGGTAACACTCATGCCCAAGGTCTTCTAAATCACATGACAATCTAGCATGATCATAAAATTCTTCAAAAGTCATTCCTTGATTCATCATTTCATCTAATGATACTTCAGAATCTTGGTTAGTCTCACCAGTGGGAGCATTTGCTACGTCTTCTTGCTGACTTATGTCCTGCAACCCCTGACCCTGGACAACATCTTCAGTAGTGGGAGGGATACTGGGAATGGATGGTAGCTCTTCTCTAGGAGCAACCAAGTTAGCTTGAGTCTGTGGTTGTTCTACAGCACCCTCCACGACCTTTGAAGAAGGATCAGTCCCTTCCCTCAAGGGGGAAATTGAAGAATCCCCTGCAATCCTCAGAAATATGAGTAACCATATGATTATGGGTATAAACTCATGATTGTTCGAAGGACTTACCACTGCTAATGAAACGTTTAGCTACGGATTTCCTCCTTCGTTGCCTTGGCTTCTTTTGTTTTTTTGGAGTTTCAGTTGTCTCCTTTATTGGCACTTGGATTGGTGAATGAAAGGCTATGTCCAGTGCCTCATTCATGGCCTGCTGGCCTGGAGATATCTTGCCTGGTTCACGAGGAGAATCAGCAGCAGCCCCAACAGCGGTACCACCAGGGCTATATTGTGGCGAAGGAACCCTGGTCCCTTTTTTTGCAAGCTGCAAGATGAAGAAAATAACTTCCTTAAGTAACAAAGCTTCAACTGAAATCAAGTTGCAAAGAAAATAAGGAAAGAAAACTTACATCTTCAGGAGCCACGTACTCTTGCCACTCCTCATCTCCAGAACCACCAGCCCCCTTAGTGGTGCCACGATCAATCATTTCCTTCACCCGCCTGGTGATAGGAACCGAATTATCAGTGGTATATATGAGCATTTCCAGCTCTCTGATGTAAGCTCGCACTTCATTGGGGTTATCTCCGTATTGAAGGTCTTTAGAAGCTAGAAGATATCCTATCCCAGGAAGTTGTAGGCCCTCACACAAATCCAGCCAGGTGGTCTCAGTATCACAGTATAAGCTCTGCCATAGCTGAACAGCCTCTGGTCTTAGATATAAAGGCTGTGAGGAAGGTCCTACAATTTTTGATTTTAATTTCTTCCCGACTCCTGCAACTACAGATAGAGAATAAGAAAGTGAGACTTATTACTTTATAAAGTAGCAGTGATTGAAGTTATTACAATCAAATAACTCACCAGGAGCTGATGGAGTGGGTCTTTTTACTCTGGCCGGAGGATTATATCGGGCACGAAACCGCTTTGCTGCCGGTTGTGCCTCATCATCCCCATCATGATAATCCGAGGAATCAGTTCTAGAGGAGGAGTCTGTTGAACCTATTTCAGGAGGAGAAGCATCACCTTCATGAGGAAGAGTTTCTTTCTCTACAGTCCTCTTCCTCTTTCCCACTTGATATACAGGGTGATTCAATATCCCTTTAGGGTATGATGCTATCCAGTGTTCGGCATAAAATGTAGTCAGATAATGTGCCGCTTTTTCAACTGGTAGATCAAATACTGCCCCAGTCTTCTCTCTTGATGTCAGCAACCATAGTTGTCGAGCAACCATCGGATGTTGCTCTAACCTGACATGTACTGGAGGGGATACAAAAATCTGTTGCAAACATTTGAATTGACGTGCAAATCTATATGGAGCATAGGCCTCGCATATGATTTCTCCATCAATCCTGGCTACTAACACGCCATCCCTGAAAGCTAGCATGTATGCCCTCAAATCCAAAGGGGCTTTCCCATCATCAACAAACCGCCCAGATGGCGGACTTCCATAAGGAAAGAAGTTGAATTCCTTATACATGCTTAGTCTTACTTTTATGTCATAACCATTGACATCTAATGGAGCAATTCCAGAGAATTCTTGCACTGACGGTCTGAAAGAGCTTCCAGGAATTTGTAATCCATTCTGTACATTGTAAGTCCTGAAGTGAGTGGCGATCCATCCCCACAAAACCTGGAATGGTCCCACTATTCTTAAAGGAGATTTACCCTGGAAGACGTGAAGTAAACTCCTGTGAATCTTTGCTAAAATGGGGGTAGCTAACCCAACCATTTTTCCCTCAGCCAACTTGGCCGCAATGATGAAGGTCCCTGGCCTAACGCCTCCCTTCGAATCCCTGACCGGCAAGAGATAAATACTGAGCCACATTGCCAAGAAACCCGCCAGATGAGTTTTCTTTGGAATTCTTTGATTCACTTCATAGCCCCATTTTTCAAACTCTCCTGCTTCTAGAGTTGGCCAGAATGTGCCAGGAGCTCCTCTCTTCTCAGGTTTTGGACAAGTGGTAGGACGTCTGGGCCGGGTATCCTTGGATTTCTTTTTCTTGGATCCTTTTTCCTTTGGCTCCGTCCCTTTCTTCTCAGTAAGAAACACATTCATCCATTCTTCCGGATGGATATCTTTTCTGAAATGAGTTAATGAGGTCTCTAAACTCTTGAGCTTGTGAAAAATTTTGAATAATTCTCGAGCCAAAGCAGGAGTCTTCTCTGGATCATTCCAAGTCACCTTGGGAGGAATGAATTCATCATACATATCACCCAAGATTGGAGCTCCTGAAATCTTGTGGACATCCCACAAACTGATACCTACTTCTCCATGAGTCAAGTGGAAAGAATTAGTCGCTGGACTCCAATGGCTGAGTATCTCTGGCACGAAGATATCATGTCTGTAAATATATGTTTGCCCAACCCAAACAGCCTCATATATTGCAGCTCTCTTCAGATCCTCAATAAACTCTGCGCAAGTCTGTCGCACCCAGTATACCCACATCCAAGTTGGTTTCACACCTCCCCCAGGACGGAAATCCCAACTTTTCTTCCAGCCTTTGGATTGATCCATCTGAGCATTTCGGAAGATTGAAGGATGACAATGTGGTTGAAGCTCAGGTGTATGTTTTTTCAGATCTGGTGTGCAAGGGCTATGATGCATCACATAAGCCTTCTCCACTGTTCCAGCAGTTTGAAATGATCCTCCGCCTGAGATATTTTCTGAAGCAAAATTGGTATAATTCTGAAACCAAGAAAATGGAAGATAATTTTGTACTTCTGGAATAATGACTTCTTGCAGATGACCATGACCATACAAAGGTAGGTAAGTGCAGTGAGGAAAGTCGTGATGATATTTCTTCAGATACTTAGCCAAATCTGGAAGAGTGTTGTTTTTGACAGTATAGTAATCAGGGCCAATGATATTCATCATATCATCTATCCGCTTGCTAGCCAGTTCATCAATTAATCCAGGTCTAAGAGCCATTGAATCTGCACAGGAGTTGAGTAAATTAAACTCTTAAATGGGTTTTATTTTTCATAAAATTTGTGAAAGAATTTGAAAAAAATGGCTAAGGCATTAAGGCGCGCAAGTATGGAGATGTCGCGCAAGTGATACATGTGCCGCGCAAGTTTTGGTCGCGCAAAGTATTACCGCGCAAGCCCTATTACCTTGAGAGTAGCGCGACAGCAAAGAAACAGCGAAAACAAGAGACTTGCGCGGCGAGGAAGACTTGCGCGGCGAGAGCTCGAGAAATCCGGAACTTCAGATGCCATCTACGGCCGGAAGCCGTGTATTTATAGGCTCGGTAGCCTACCTGCGCGCCGTACCCAGAGCAATTAAGGCCTGCGCGACGCACACTTGCGCGCCGCCCTGTGCGTACTGAAAACTTGCGCGCCTCCCTTTTCCTTTTGAGGAATTCAATTTCCTCAGAGTCAAATCCTCATTTTCTCTCCGGATCCAACTCTGAGGGGGGACTTTTGTTGACGCTCCTTTCGTCACAGAATCTAAAGATCGGAAAAGGGAATATCTGAGCTCAAAGTGATTAAACCTTTGAAGAAACATCGAAAATCGACAAAGGGATAAAAAAGGAGAACATTGCCCATATATCGCGCAAGTTCCCTCTTGGTCGCGCAAGTACACTTGCGCGCCGCCTCAATACTTGCGCGACTCCTCATGTTCGTGCAAGGGACTTGCGCGACATATGTGGTAACCGCCTGGTAACCGCCCAGTAACCGCCCGGGGTCTTCTTTTGCCTATAAATAGACCCTGTGGGCCCCCCATTCAAAGAGGATCTTTTTCCAGAAACTCGGATTGAAGTTCCCGACGCCCAAGTCTCTTCTCAAAGCTTCCGGAACACTTCTAAGGTAATTTCTTACCTAGAACGGAAGATCTAAAGAGAAAAAGGAAGGCCGAAGTGTTGAAACTTATCAAACACTTGCGCGCCTACTTAATTCCTGCAATATAACTTGCGCGTCCCTCTTCTGGAAAAACCTCAAGAGGATGGTAAAGGGTTTAATAAAGAGTCGCTCAAGCATTTCAATACTGATTGAAAATCGCGCAAGTACCCCTAATGTCGCGCAAGTATACTTGCGCGACCAATACTTGCGCGCCGCCGCAGGACTTGCGCGCCTTTCAAGACTTGCGCGCACCTATCTTTTTGGGTGCCCATCTTGCCCATTTTTTCCCCTCTTAAGCCATTTCACCCTTCCTATTCAAGATTCAGTCTTCAAGATACTCTTCAAAGCCATTTATGGCATGATTTCTTGATTTGACATCCTTATCTGAAAGGAATTCTGTGAAATACCTCTCAAAACCTAGTGATTTAAACATCTTTATGTCACCAAAGATTGAGAGTTCATTCATTCAACTTCATCCTTTAAGATGAGAGAATCCTAACCTGGGTCTCCTTTTCAGGAATAATCCCCAGTTATAAAAACCTTTAATCTTGGGCATCTTTCTTAAGAATAAGCCCCAATCAAGTCCTTTAATCTTGGGCATCCTCCTCAGGAGTAAGCCCCAAACCTTAATCCCTAACCTGGGTCTCCTTTTCAGGAATAAGACTCAGTCATAACCTTGGGCTTCCTTTTCAGGAGTAAGCCCCAAGTCCCCTAACCTAGGCTTCCTTCTCAGGAATAAGTCCTAGTCATAAATCTTGGGCATCCTTCTTAGGAGTAATCCCCAAGTCTCTTAAAATTTCTCTTAACCAGTCATAAATTACCTTTGATTTGGGTTTCCTTTTCAGGAATAAAACCCAATCATAAGTCCCCTCCTAACTTGGGCATCCTCCTTAGGAGTAAGCCCCAAGATTAGAGTATTCAAATCTCCATGAAGCACATATAACTTTGTGGACCCTGTTCTTGGATTTTCTCCCTAAAAGTAAATCCTAAACCTTCGTCTATCTGGGCAGTCATCTATACATAAGCCCCAAAACAAATTCTTATGATTGCATCTTTTATGGCACAATTGTCTAAATTTTACCAATACCTCTTGTTTCTCACACTGAGCATGACTCACGTGAGCTTAGAGTGTAAAAGTAATTATGACATTCATCTTTGAGCCATCAATCATAAAACATCATATCCCATTCCTCGAACTACGTGGGTTCTGATTCCTTTTTCAAAATAAAGGATACGTAGGTAGCCCATTTATGGGTTCGATCCGAACATTGAAATAATCTTTGTCCTTCTGAATGACGATAAACTTCAAGTGCCCCACTGAGTGGCTTTAAAACCAGCCTGGTCATCAAAATGACCAAGAGACTTTTATATAAATGTTTTGAAGGATACCATTGACCAAGAATCGCTAAACAAATATAGATGATTATATATTGATGAAGAACCTCGAATACATATAAAAGATTCTCTAAATTTCTTGCATATTTAATCATTGATTGTTAAAACTAAAGGAAAGCTCATTTCATACTTGGTAATGTAATAAGGATTCACGAACTTAACTTAAATCTATAAAGAGAGTCCTGGAGTAGACAATAATTCCCCTAAAAAAGGTGTGATGAGTCCGACCTCCCATCCTCTCGACCAATGAAAATTCCTAAGCCTCATTAGCCCACAAGCTAATGAGCGCCTTCCTTTGGAAAGTAGGTCCAAACGGATGTGGAATCATTGGATGTTTCCGGTTCTACGAACAAACCCGTTAGAAACCGATCGGAACGTTTGAATCTCCCGTCCAGGAGGTCATCCCCGGATTCCGCGCGAAACATCTACCTAGAGTAAAACCTACATTCTGAACTCAACGGTGGCCTCAAATTTCTCATCTGAGTCTTCATCCGTGATTTATTTGGGTTTGAGCCATTAAATTAATAATTTAATAATTTAATTCGTCCATTTAACAGACCGTCAATCAGCGAGGGGTCCGAACATCTTGCATCGACTCATTTTATGTCTCGCCTAGGGTAAACACCACATTCTGGACCCAACTATAAACTCATATTTATGATCTGATCGACCGTTTAAGAGCTATCCCGTTTTCTTTAGTTAATCGTGTGTGCGTAATATAAAAACACTTAATATTTTTATAAAATTAATTCCAGACACACCGGGCCTCATAATCACACGTCGTCTCAGTACTTGGGTTTGGAACAATATTTAGAAATATTCCAAAGTCTTATTATAAAAAAAACTAGGTCTCTAAATTATTCCATCCTTCAATATTTGCATCCTTGAAAATCAAAACTAGGGAAACCACTCAGGATACTGAGCCCGCACTTAGCTCTCCCGCTCCTAGGAAAACTCCTAGAAATTTTTGTATTGTCACAGCACGCGAACCAAAGGGATGGTCCATCCTAATAAGGTTTTCTCCTATAATAGAGTCTCCTGATTCCCTCCTTTAGAATATTCATACGGTGAAACACTTACAGATATCTGGTCACATAGGATTTCATAATTAGTGCATCACAACCGATACTCTCTTAAGTTCATGAGAAGTTGAGGATTCAACACCACCGACTGAAGAAAAGTTGTACCCTACTACTCCATAAGGGTCAGTTGTAGGGAAGTTGACTACTCTGAAACTTCTCGCACTAGGTGAGCATAGTACTTCTTGTACTTCCTACAAAGGGAATCTGCTACACAATTGCACCTTGAGTTCACAAGTTAGAGGGACTCTTCCACAATGCTTCCACTACACTTTTTGGGTCCCATATGACCACGCGTCTAAGACCCATCATGATAAGATCTTATACACCAATATCTTGTCGACTGACATCTTCTAGTTTCGGCTGACATCTCAGCTTTGTTGTGCTCACTGCCACAACCAGTTGTATGGCGTAATAGGAAACTCTCTTCCACCAGTGCCTAATCCAGCACCTCGGCATAGTTGGGGATGCACAAGGGCATTATGATAGCATGGATCTATCTACGGAGTCCTTGCTCAAACTTCTATTCTTGAAAGTAGTCGTCACAGAGAATGTCTAAAGAGTAGCATGTAGGGTCTATAAACCTATTCATGTACTCAGTTATCATAATCCCTTCTTACCATAACCAGTGGAGCTCTTAAAGTCGAACTAAGAGCAAGATGGAGGGGTAGTAGTTCTCACAAAATAGCTTTTGGAAGTCATCCCATGAGAGTGTTGACTCATCGTGTACCTAAGTAACCAAGATCCACCAACGCTTAACTGCTTTGTGGAAAACTTTTGTCTTCCAAAGACACTATCTGATCTATCGATGTCTGCACAAGTCTAAAGAGTTGGTCCACCAACTCTAACCAAAACTCTACTACATGAGGGTATGGATCAACACAGAACATTAGTGGTCTCTGATGTTGTAACTTGCGAAGTGCACTCAACCTGTGCCAGTCCTCAGCTAGATCTACTAGGGTTGTATATTGATCAATATGTGGAGGTGCTACTACCTACCTAGATGGAAAAAAGGGTTCACATGATAGGTCCTGAAATGAGGTCTCATTGCTCATGAAATCTTTGTTACGAACTGAATCTAGTATCCTAGATAGCCTTCATCACAGAGACGTCCAGAATGTTATTAAGAAGTAACATGGTCGGATGAGCACACACACACACACACACACACACACACACACATATATATATATATATATATCAATGTATTTTGGGAGCTTAATCAAGAAGGAAAGTCAAAGACTCAATCCAATATAATGCATGTACCATTGTTCCCTACAACAAGTGTGTCAGGGTGCCAAGTCGACAAGCAGGTAATCAGGGTCCTGGTGAACGGATACGTTAGTTGCACGTACCATCACTATACTCCCTTGCTAGAGAGCTTCACTCAAGACAATTCGACCCTTGGGACATTGTTCGGATGTTTCCCTAAAAAGGTCTTGGTTGGGTAACGAACCATGTTCACATGACTCATACAACACCTAGTTGTGGCATCACCATCTCAGTCATGTAAACAAGAAGTGTTTGACAAAGCTCTATTAAGATGGTTATTTATACCCTTCTGAGCTAAAACCACTTGATAGATGTCACACTTGTTTAAAATGGAAAATGATCAAACCACCATTTGGTGGACAGGGTGAAAGGGCCATAGAGCTTCTGGGATTGGTACATACTAACGTATGTGGACCATTTCCAATAGAATCTTGAGGTGGATATTCTTACTTCATAACTTTTACTGATGACTTGAGTATATATGTCTATATTTACTTAATGAGGTATAAGTCAGAGTCCCTTAAGAAATTCAAGGAATACAAGAATGAAGTAGAGAATCATCTTGGTAAGAATATAAAGAAGCTTCGATTGGATCGAGTTGGAGAATATCTTAACCAATAGTTCATCAAACTTTTATGGGAGTATGAGATTCTCTCTTAACTCACTCTACCTTACACACCATATTGGAATGGGCTTAGGTAAAGGTGAAACAGTACATTATTGGACATGGTAAGGTTGATGATGAGTCATTCATATCTTCCATTATCCTTTTTGGGATATGTATTGAAAATTTTGGAATACACATTAAACCAAGTACCAACTAAGGTGGAAAATGGAATTCCTTTCGAGATATGGAGTGTAAAGAAACCCAATTTTTCACATACACGTGTATGGGGATGCAAGGAATTAATTAAGGCTTTCTCAAGCAACAAACTACCACCCTGGGGCACAGATTGTATCTTTATAGGGTATCCCAAGGAAACAAAAGGACACTACCTATACAAACCCTTGGATAAGAAAGTGATTGTTTTAAGATATGTCATCCTTCTTGAGAGGGATTACATCCTCAAGAAGAATAGTGAGAGTATGATTGACTTTGATGAAGTTGGTGCTCAAGATACATAGGAGTTGGTATAGGAACAACTTCCACAGGTCCCTGTGGAAGAGGTAGTTTTCGAAACACAAGTACTACGTAGGAGTACAATAGAGGTAAGGGAAACAGAGATATATGGTTTCCTTATCACTGAGTATGGTGACTCATTATTATTGGACATTGATGAACCTATATCCTACAAGGAATTGGTAGAGATCTCATAAGTAACAAGATGGCTAGAAGCTATGAATTCTGAGATAGATTCCATGTATCAGAACCAAGTCTGAGTTCTGGTTGATGTGCCAATTTATGTAAGTCATGTTGGGTGTAAATGGGTATTCAAGAAGAAACTAGACATGGAAGGTCAAGTTAGTACCTATAAATAAAGGCTAGTGGCTAAAGGTTTTAAAAAACATAAAGGAATTGACTATGATGAAACATTTTCGTTGGTTTACATGTCTAAATCCATAAGAATCATACTTACCATATCATTTTTCCATGACTATGAGATTTGGCATGTGGATGTAAAAATGAAATTCTTTAACGGGAACCTACAGTATGATGTCTATATGACACAATAAGAATATTTTGTGACACCAGGTGATACTAAAAGGGTATGTAAGTTATAGAGATCCATTTATGGATTAAAACAAGCATCTAGGTCATGGAACATTTGATTTTATGAAGTTATAAGATAATTTAGTTTCATTAATAATGAATGTGAGTCATGTGTTTACAAGAGGTTTAATGGGAATGTGGTCGTTATCCTAGAAGTTTATGTTGATGACTTATTAGTTATTGGAAATGACATACCAGTCTTGTTGTCAGTCAAGGACTGGTTGAACAAGTGCTTCTCTATGAAGGACTTAGGAGAAGTAGGCAACATTCTAGGGATCAATATCATCCATTATAGATCTAAGAGACTTCTTGGACTAAGTCAAAGTATATACATTGACCAGATACTAAAGATATTTAGTATGGAATAATCCAAGATGGAATTAGTGCCAGTGTCACATGGTATACATATTTAAAAGAAAATATGTCCCTAGACACAACATGAGAAAGATAGGATGAGTAAGATTCTATACGCATCAGTGATAGGATATATCATGTATGTCATGTTATGTACCAGACTTGATGTTGTCTATGCACTGAGTATGGTAGGTAGATATCAAGCATATCCAGAAGAACAACATTGTACCATTGTCAAGAATATCCTTAAGTATCTGATAAGAACTAAGGATATATTCTTAGTGTATGGAGGATATGAGAAGCTTGTCCTAAAAGGGTATGTTGATGCAGGTTTTCATATAGATCAAAATGACTTGATGTTGTAATCAGGACATGTTTTTTATCTCAATAGAGGAACTGTAAGCTGGAAGTGTTTAAAGAATCAAGTTGTCAAAGATTCTACAGTGGAGTCTGAATATATAGTGGCTTCTGATGCCGCCAAGGAATTCTTTTGGATTAAAAACTTTTTCTAGGATCTTGATGTGGTACCTAGAAGTAAGGATCCCATTTCATTGTATTGTGCTAATACTACAACACTGGATCTTATAAAGGATTCAAGGTCACATAAATGGACAAATCACATAATCTAAAAGTATCATTTCCTGAGGGATTTCTAAAAAAGGGGTGAAGTTATAGTGAGAAGAGTCTCCCAAGAAGAGAACATGGCGGACCCCTTGACTAAAGGCCTATCTTAGCAAAAGAATGAATATCACATGAGATCTAGTGGACTGAAGGTTGTTAGCAGTTGGATCTAGTTCAAGTGGGATTCTATTGGAGTTTGTGCCCTAGAAACAATCTTATTTGTACTTTATGATAAACCTATATTCATTAGATGAATATTAATAAATTCTTTATCACATTATTATTGTTCTTCTGCATGACATAGTATGTGATAATGTCCTAAGAATAATTTTCACACTAAAAGTTCATAGCGGATCCCTACTATGATGAGAACCTAGAAGTTCCATGACACTATTCTTGAATATATGTTCTATGCCTGGATGATATAATTTGAAGGGACACAGATGATATAGGCTATCAAGGGTGAGGAATCATGAAACTTTGAGTCACCTTCTCATGGTGTGCTCCCTTAGTAATATCAAGGAGGATATTATGAGAACAAGACTCGCCAGTAGGAAAACCTCATTCATAAGTGTCATTGGATGTTCTTATCTACAGACATGTGTATTGGTCCTTAAAATTTAAGAGTATTATTAATGGGTGTTATGACTCACGCACTTATATGTATTGAAAAAACTATGATGATATATGTTCATAGTGAGGTATGATATGTTGGGTGGGTCATGATTAATACTACATTAATGAATAATATGAGAAAGTAATTATCACTTATACTAAAGTAGATATCTCAAACCCTTTGATGGAAATGATATAGCCTAAATAAATCCATTTCCATGGTGTTCTCTAGACAAGTTAAATTCCAATAATTCAAATAATGTGTAATCAAGCACATGGGTTGATGGCACTTGTACGCAACCCACTTGATTGGAGATATCAGGGCAAAGGGATTATATTACATAGTAAGTGTTTGTATGAGGTTATATATCATTGCGACATCATCTTATTTATATTGGGTTACTTGAATCATTTCTAGACAATAATCTTGGACTTTAGGCAATCCAACATAATGTTAGTGAGAAAGAGGCCAAGAGGGTCACACACTAAGTGTATCCAATATCTCAGTTAAATGATTTATTATTTAACAAGTTGAATAAATATTATTCCCGAATGTGGTTTAATAATTATTCAAGTATGTATGATCGCATTTATTTCTTTACTAGTTATTCGAGAGAATATATTATAGATAGAATATTTATTTATCCTCAAATAATGTAGTTATATTTATTTAATAAATAAGTAGTCATTATTCAAGGCCTTTTAAATATTGAGGAGGATTGGCGGACCAAGTTAAGGGTCTGGTGAGAAAAAATATTAAATATTATCTGGTTAAATAATATTTAAATATAACTTGCAAGTTAAGCACATGTTATGGAAATAATAGACTTGCTATTATTATTTGACATGAGGTTTCACATGAAATAAAAAATAAGTAATGACACTTCTACTAATTATTTATTATTACTTGGTGAACTAAATTTCCCATTATGTTATTATTCTCTAAATAGCCAAGGGGTAATTCGACCAACTAACCAATGGTTATGTGAAAAAAATCCTTGGAGAAAAGCTCTCGAGCATAGAGAACTATTCCCTCTCTGAGAATTCTCTCGAGAACAAGAGATATCCTCCTCCACTAAATCTAGAAGAATGCTTTGGAAGTGATTCTCAAGGTGATCAAAGGCGGACATCGCAAGCGCAAGGATCTTCCACGCTAGCACCCAGAGACCCCTTTGGTGAAGTCTGGAGATATATATATCATGTGAGGATCACCACTAGAGGATTCATATCCTTATATTCTACATCAAAATAAAGATTCACCTCAGACCTATGGTCCAATGTATCAACAAAGAAAGAATCACCTTGGAGGTAATTCTTTAATTTAATTTAATTAATTATAAACAAAATATGTCAATCCTCTCTTCTTGGTTCTGAGTTTTCTCCTTTGTCTTTTATATTTGATTCAATTCCATGGATACTGGCATTTATCATTGTACTGATCCTAGATTAATCATTAATCATAGCAATTTTAAAATTTGGGTACATGCTCGTCCTACACTACTACTACACCTGGAACCTGAAGTTTGCTCTTATTATGTGGGAATGTTCTTATTATGTTGTGGTTCATTTCAATGCATATATTTATTGGTTAATACATCATTGTGTGTTAGTATTGAGGGTAGATTTAGTTATTCCTTGTGCGTTAGACTTGGTTGGTTTATTCCTATGCCTCACTTCATGGGAAATTGGTTACTAAGTGGGAAATCTAATTTGTTTCTCTAGTTGGTTCACATGCCACTAGTTTCCTTATAATCATGCTAAGAAAAAGTTCTAGGAGGGGTTTTTTCATCACAATGATGCTTTTGTGGGCTAATTTGATGAATTGTGGTTAGAAAATCAGTGCATGTTGATAGTGTTGTGAAAACATTAGGAGTCGTAGTAACAAATAAGTTTACATGTAAAGAAAATACAGACATAAAAAAATAAGAAGAGAAATATGAAAAAAGACACAACAATTTACATGCTTCAGGAAATGATCACTACGTCCATGGAGAGGCATAGATTCACTGTGATTGGAGAGCACAATTACAATGATATTTTTCAAAGTTTCACACACACAGAAACCATAGCTCGAATGAGATAATAAATATGATTAGGTATTGTACCACCAATCACATAGAAAGTCCACTATGATATAGTGAATGGTGGATAAAAGTTCTCTCTAATAGAGTGTTGTGTCCACCCAAGACCAAGCTGATATAGTGGTCAGTGGAAAGAATTTTACAAAGTTATAGAAGCATTGTCTCCAAAGTCTGAGCTACTACAGTAACTATGTCAATTCCACATTACTACAGAACCCTTTCAGTGTTGCATGTTCATCTATTTTAGAGTCTCTCATAGTTTCTACAGTTCCTCAAAATTTGGGTTTGGGACCTTTGGTCCCTAGACCCCTCGGAGCATGGTCACATTTCCCATTGCAACCCCAAACTATATCACTATGAAGTTCGACCCGTGAGAGTTTTGGTTTGGTGTTTAGTATGGGATGCAAGAATTTGACCTAACATTAACCAAAAAAATCAGGAAACACCAATCCAATAAGTATCTGGTTCAAATACCCTTATACAGTTAGATGTTTCCCATGTTAGGAACCCCTAGTTAGAGCCCATGACACATTTTATTGCCTGATTTTTGGTCAGAGATTGTGGGGAGTTTGATCTAGTGTTTATGTTATCATTTCCCCTACTTTAATTATTATGAAACCTTTTCTTGCTTATATTTCCATATGCATTGTGATATACAGGTGCTTGCTTATTGTGTTTGATCCTTTATTGATGTGTGTTGGATCATTTCCTTGGTAAAATGAGTTTCAAATATGTTTGGAAAACTTGTTTTTAATTTAAAGGTCCTTGTTTTGATACTTTAAAGTGGATTTCAAAATGGGTGTTTTTGGTTTAAAGATAGTTTCTTCCAGTGAAATGGTATAATGTAGTCGTTTTCATTTAAATAAAATAAAAGAGTTGTGTAAATAAATGCTAACAGTGTGTGTGGTTTTGATATGGCTTAGGTCAGTGGTTTTTCTTTCATAATGTATGCATTCGGTTTTAGAAAACAATGAGAAATATTTTTAAATGTGGATATGGAATAGTTTTTACTTTCATAAGGTATACATATGTGAAAATACAACTTTCTAGTTTATGTTCAAACTATCATTGGTGAATTGTATTATGAGACATATTTTGTTGATTTGATGGGTTGTGCAGACCTACTAGGATTTTCATCTCACACATATATATTTTAGGTTCTAGGTTCTAAGTTGGACTCATCCTTTGTTCATTATGGCCAATGTGGGGTGAGTTTGGTGGTGGTGAGAAACTAGAGGTTATATGGAGGTGGTTCGGGCTCAACTCGAGTTGGTTTGTAGTTTTTTGTGTTAGTTTTGTATCTAATTTGTATGTTTGTTCTTTCTTATGGATTTTGTTTATGTATATGCAAATGGGTTGGATCTGTTTAGTTGGTTATGACCTTTTTGTCTTGTTTTATTTATTTTTTCTATTGTATTTTTTATTCTGTTGTCGTTTAGCACCGATTTGGGTGAAATCATTCACAAATGGATTATTTTGATGCTTAGACACTAGTTGTCAGCTCGTGGGGATTGGGAACGCCCTTCGGGCCATGTAGTGGTTTGGGTCGTATACTGGGTTTGGTGGTAGCCTGGGATGGTTTGTTACAAAATGGTATCATAGGCTTTGGGTTTCTTTGGTAAGAACCTGAGCTTCTTGAATTTACCTTGTTATTTAAGGATGTCCTGGTATAAAGATGATTAAGGTTGTTAGAGATTAAGAGGTAAGGGAAGGTAGAGTCTCGTTATCTCTTGTTTATCCCGAGCCTCTAGCTTCTGGGGGGAGTTGGGTTTCGAATTGTGAATTCAATGTTGTTTTTAGATAATTTTGATGTGAATTATTGTTTTGATCCACTTTGATCATGCTAGTGATATTGGGGGGTCACTCCTGGGTTTTGGGAAGGAATTGGAGGAGTGCCTGAGCTATATGATTGGCACACATGGCCTAGGAAACCATGTGGTTCCCATACAGTCGATTCTTCCACCTTATTAGAGTGTGTTGCTTGGTTGGCACACGATTTCCCAACCCATGTTGCCAAAACGTGCACAACATTGTTTCTTCCCCGATTATCCCTTTTTGACTTCTATTGAATCATGATCTCTCCAAAGGTGATTTTATCTTGATATAGGTGGGTTGAGGAGTTTGTTGATTCCATTTATGGGGATATAGTTCTTATAAGCCCTATTTGAATGCTTGTTTGGTGATTTGATTGTTTATTGTTTTTAAAAACTTGTTTTGGAAAATGATTGTTTCACTTGTGGTATTTGGAAGAAGTTTGTCTTCCATCTTGCTTCCTTGGGTTTTCTAGAAAGCAATTGGTTTCAAAATTGGGTTTTGAAAGCTTTTTGGGATCAAAAGGTGGATTTTGTACAAGTGTGGCATATTTTTGAAATCAATTATTGTTCTCAACAGAACTTCAAGTGTTTGAACCTTTACTATTGGAGAGTTCATTACTGTTTCGGCACTCAAACTTTGAAGAATTTATTTGGTTTTGTGGAATCACCACATTATATTCTTATCTATTTGTGTAAGTTTAAAGGATTATGCCACCCATTTAAAGTTAGGATTGTGTGATGACTCCAAAACAAAAGTCAAACAGTGGAGTGTGACTCTAGGTGGTAAAAAAGCATACTATCCGGATTTTCCCTCTAGATGGAAAAAAACAGGTTTGTTTTGGGTTTAAGCCTCTAGGGGGAAAGAGACTTTGTAATTTGGGTTATGACTTCAAGTATGTAAAAATCATTGTAAGATTTCATTATAGTGGTTATTAGTGAATGTTATCTTTTTCAGTTCATGAATGGGGTGAAGAGTGGACTATGATCATTTAGATTTGAACCATCATAAAAATCATTGTGTTCATTTCTTTTTATTTTTAGCTGCATTAGAATTGATAACTTTGATATAAATTTAAATATAAAATTAATTTAAAAAAGCTCAATTCAGCTTATATTAACTATTTTATCATCTTAGCTCCAGAACAATAAAGATGATTCAAGGGGCATTGCATGATTGAAATTAAACTCAACCAGAAAAAATGAAAGGTATAAAGGATGGGATATTTTAGAATATAAAAAAGTTTAAATTGGACATGGAAAACTGAGCCACCCCACCCTGTGATTAACACAAGTCCAAAGATCCTAGAAATAGTTCAGAGTACTATAAATGCAATAAATGATAGATTTATAAAATAGATATGATTTATTACATGGTGTATAACCTTCTCACCTACAGGTTAACCCCTTCTATAAGTGGGTGTGACATTTTTTGGGAATATGGACCAATTAATAGCCATCTTGAAAAATGAAAAAAAAAATCAATCAAAGATTAGGCACTTGAAATTTCCCCCAACTCATCAACTATATGTTTCTGCTGCTACCATATCTGCTTGGGTTCTTTTAATCACTTTCAACTTCAATTTTCTGCTTACCTTTTTTCAGATTTATTCATTAATAAAACTCCATTTCTCCATTTTTTTCTAATTTCTATAACTATTATCATATTTGATAACCACCAACATCACTTTTCATTGTTTTTCATTGCTTTAGTTGTTTGAGTATATTTCTTGGTTCATACACAATTTAGACATTCCTTGTGGGTTCGACCTGAATTCCACAATAATAAGGTTAGTAAGAAAAATAAATAAATAATTTTGGTAGTTCGAACCCACAGGAAAGGTTTAAATTTCATGTGAACCAAGAAAAATAACAACAAAATAAAAACAAATAAAAATGACATGTGATACTGAGTGGGAAAAAAGATAAAAGGGGGTTTGATTAATTAATAAATTTGAAAATAGTGTAAGAGGATAATTGAAGTTGAAAGTAATTAAAATAACCACAATTAGAGAAGGTAGCAGTAGAAACAGAGGGTTGATGAGCGGAGAAAATTTTCTACGGTCTAATATTTTGAATGTTTTTTATTCATTTTACAAGATGGGTATTAATTGGGCCAATATCCCAAACAAAAATGTGACTCCTTCCTATCAAAGGGTTAAACCTGCAATTGAGAAGGTTATTAGTTTATCAACATGAAAAACACAACTCAGTATAGAAAATAGGATGGAAAGTCCTAAACCCAAACAATTTATCCATAAAATTCATTGATTACTCATTGATGTTTGAAACCCCATTTATTGAATGATTCAAGAAAGTGTATGTCATGGAAAACTTCTATCAAGATCAAACGTCTTGAATCTTAATGTTTTTAAAATCTATTCCAATCAAAATAATGGAATAGAGTTATATACCAGAATAAAATATTTTCTATAAGATGTA
Organism: Viscum album; assembly: GCA_963277665.1. Lineage (NCBI taxonomy): Eukaryota > Viridiplantae > Streptophyta > Magnoliopsida > Santalales > Viscaceae > Viscum > Viscum album. The sequence goes on from OY728125.1 coordinate 743,885,587, forward strand.
AAAGAGATGTAGATCAGAATAATTTAGTTTTCCCCAAAACAGATTTGTAAAGAATCATGATTGAAACATTGTTACACAACCAATATTTCATTAAAAAATTATAACAAAATAAGTAAAAGAAATTGGGATAAGAAACAAACATGTTTGAGTGAGTCCCTTAAAGGATCATTTGGAAAAGACGATTTGGATAGAAAAGAAAAGAAATGTAGTTGTTTCCCTTGTTTGGAAGGCTTCAATCGGAATGAGAGAAATCTTTCAGGAAGAAATGGGGAAAAACATTTCTCCCCCACTGTAGGTTTCAAATCACCCCAAAATTATGGTGATTTGGAAGGATACAAAACCTGTGTGTGTTATTTTTTAAAAAAATTCTATATTATCCTCTTATATAAATTTTATTTTATTCACTTTTTTTAAAATTTATATATAAACAAATGATCATATTTATGATTATTAATAATAATAATATTTTAATGTGCATAATATTTTATTACATGTGATTTATAAATAATTATTTTTATAATTTCAACGCAATTTATATGTAATAATAATAAATAATTTTAAATAATTTTGATTATGGACAATTTTGATGATATTGAATTAATAATATATATATATAATTTATATACGTAATTGACATGACATTAAAATAAAAATATGATTCCTAATATATTTTTCAAAATTAAATTTATATATATTTTACATGATATAAAAATAGAAGATAAAATTTAAAATTATAATATTTTTTATTTGAAATAATTGAGTTTTGGAAAACTATAGTTTTTAAAAATATTACCTGAATCTTCCCAGATCAATAATCATATAATGATTTCAAATTTAATTTTGTTATATATATATAATTATATAAATATTTTTTAAAACAAATATGTATTTATAATTTAATATTTATATATAAATATTTTTTAAAATATATATTTAATATTTTAATATATTAATATATATAGATATATATAATAAATATATTTTATAAATATATATATTTATGAAAGCATATTTATATAATTATATATAAATAAATATATTTATAAATATATATTTATATATAATATTATAATTATATATATTTATAATTATATAAATATTTTTAAAATATATATATTTATTTATAATAGATATATATATTTAATTAAAAATAAAATATACAATTTAAGATTATAATTTTTTTATTTGGAACAATTGAATATTGGAAAATCATATTTTTTATTGAGAGTTATTTTTGTCATGTTATCAAAATATTTCTTTTCTTTCCTTTTAAAAATTGTCACCAAACAAGATGGAGAGAAATTACAATAATTTATTTTCCTTTACTAAATTTTGTATCCAAACAAAATGAAGAGAAATCAAAATAATTTCTTTTATTTTATTTTATTTTTCTAAAACATTACCAAACACAATGAAACTCAAGTTTGGTTCTTCCATCCTTGAGCCTACTCTGCCTTCAGTTGGTACTCCTACTACTTGAGTGTACCTCCTCAATTTTTCATGCACCAGCTCATGCATGTCTCTACAGTTCGGTTCCTCCCATTCAGATTCAATCCCTCATGGTTAGGTATCGCGAAGGAATGTAAAGAACCTCATGGTCTATCACTCATACGCTTCAACCCCCGATCTGCAGCTCAAGGCTCTATGAGTGCACCATCGTTGTTTATTAGTGTTATTAATCATGACTTGAGTGAGTCTCCCCCTCAAGCATCGCACCCTTCAAGTGGATTTTCTTTCACTCCATGCACGAAATGTTCTTGAAATCATGGAAATCATTGACCCAGCAGCAGCCTACAATGTCAATATCGCTCAATCAGGGGGGGAATGGGCTCATGTCACTAGGGTTTGTGGAGAATCTTTCCAGTGAAATTCCAAAGAAGAGAAACAATTTTGGAATAAATACACAAGTCATTTTTAGCACAAAATCTCAGTATTCACCTTAAAATTTTAAGATTCAAAGAAAAGAAGAAAATAGACTTATTTAGAATATATTCTAAGTGTTTTTCTTTGTAGATCATAATGGTGGGACCCTGATTGTGATTTTGGACCCCTCAATATATTATAGGCTATATTCCTATTTCATTTAAATGTTTTAATTAATTATAAATGTTATAATTAATTTTTTATTGATGATTGATATGAGCTAGGGCCTCAAATGGATGGATGATGGAAGATTGGACATAGAAGAGCTTTGGTGAGGTGGTCAAAGAGTTGTGAGGTTTTGCTGCTAGAGGGAACTACTTCACTTATGTGGTATGTGGTCTTGGTACCAGCCCCTTGGCATTTATGTAGTTGGTTATATGCATGGGGTGTGTGGTCTCACCACCTTATGTAATCGACGTTAATGTAAAATAAACTGTTTAATGGATTAATTGAATTGTTTAATTCGTTTAATAATTAAACAATGTATGTAATTAAAAAAAAAATCTAGATGTGAGAAGAACAAGGTATTAGGGACCAATATGGACCATTTCACACCAACTAGTTTCCCAGACCACCAATAACTAGGGGTTTGAATAATTTAATAATTCCTTATGACCATAGGATACCTTGAGAGGTGTGACCAGAATCAGTATGTTCTAGTGAACCTTGTGTAAGAGCCTTGGGCCAACTCCTTATATAGGTGCATCATAACTTAAGTGGAATGGCCTAAGTAATCCATATAAGATCCCAAGAGAGACCTTAAATCTGATTGGATCATTGAGATGGTTTGGGTGAGTGGATCGCCTTAGTATGACTGAAGGTGTAAGATGGGTCATGAGACATATCTTTAGGTTGTTACTTATGGGTACTTACCCCTCAAGGTCCATGAGGTTATGCTATTTTATGATATTATTGAGGAGTGTGACGTCCTCTATGAGATGAGTTATGACTCGAGTGACTTGAATTAGGTTGAGGACCTAAGTGGGGTACCTTTTCCATTGTGTTTACTAATAAGATCCCTAGTAGGGTTCATATACCTTAATGTGGCTTAAGGAAATTAAGTAGGCACCCAGTGATAGATTGATCCTAAGTAGGTTCCTATTGGTATAGGTAGTTATAGAAGCGGGTGTCACCTTAGAACCCATACCGATTATGTGATCTCATTGGGTGGTTGATAGTTGTGGTGGGATTAGGCATTCATCTAACCCATATCCTTTATTTATGCTTTCACTTATCTTTTTTTCAAGAATTTATGGATGCCCAAAATTACTTCTTGGGATCTGGCATGTGAGCCTAATACGATATGATGATATTGATGGGGATGCCCAAATGTGTTTCTTAGGATTTGACTTTTGAGCCTCATGTGTCATGATGTGGATGCCTGGATGTTCTTTCTGGGATCTGATTGTCATGCCACATGAAGAATTATTGTGATTCCATGATTCGGCCTTGAATCTATATGGGATGCCTTAGTTTCCAAGGGTCCCTAGGAAGTATATCATGTCTAGGATTCATTCGTGTAGGATTGGGGGGTTATTATTTTTATCATGATTATTATGGGATGCCTAGGTCACTCCTAGGATCCATCCAGTTGATCCTGAAGACATTATTCACGCCTTATGTGAATTCCCAAGATGCGTGGGATTTGAACGATTGACATGGTGACATGGGAGGTACTTCTAATTCAATGAGTTTCCTAGATGCCTAGAAATTAGCTTTTAGCCATTCATTATACCTGGAGTTTGGAAAGATTCCCAGTATTTATGTGATCTAGTTGTTGAGCCTTTCATGACGAGATACTTGGTTGTTGAGCCATACGTTACTAGATTTCCTAGGACATGCTCTTGGGAATCGACCTTGGGTATGATATGGTTGGCCCAAGATCATGATGTTCTCAGAGATACTCTAGTACAAACTAAATAAGGTATGGTCGATCCGGATCACATGCCCAAGGATTGATGGTGTTTTATTTATTTATTTATTACCTTATTTTATTTATTGTTTTCAACTGAGCATGTCACATGCACATATATCTATATTTTTGTTATGAACAATACCTCTTTGGTGGTTCCATATTTAGTTTTTTACTCACACCCCACTCACCCCACCATTTCATGTGGGTTCCCAAGAAAACCCTTATTTGGTTATTAGTACTGGTAGGGTTGATACCTGGTATTGTGTATTCAGATAGGATAAACTCAAGTGGGACCAAGAGTTTGTAGGTGAGGCCTAGAGTAGGGATCGTGGACCAATGTATATTTTATTACTTTATTTACTTTGTATATTTGATCATCTGAGTGGGTGATATCACCTGTATGCTTGTAATCTTGCATGACCACTTGATCTTGTATTACTTCCACATTCATTTATTGTTATTTGATATAATTTTTACTCTTTAATACTATAATTTAATGATGTGGATGTTATTTAGATATTTACTAGTTAATACACACTTTGATATAGGTTTATAGTCTCCCCAAAGTTACACCCAAGACCCCTACTGTTAGTCGATAGCGTCTAGCATACATGGAGGCGTGTTTGAGGTCATGTGATGAATCGAGTAAGGGCACCAATCAAGTGGCATCCTAATCAAGATTCTATAAATTGTTATTAGTGATTTCCTTTTATTTTGTATTACTATTTGTGATATGGTATCTAAGATATATAGGAATGTGTTGGAGCCTGTGATAGATCCTGGTCTAGTGCATTATGAACACCTATTCTGGTAGGAAGTCCAATTTATCAGGGGACCAGGATTGTTGTTCTTGGCTTGCGTTGTTATGGTTATTTGTGATTTCACCTCTTATAATGAACATGGTGTTTGTATTTATGGTTACTATGGATTGAATATTAACCATTTTGGAAATAGGAACTTCATGCATCATTCTCAACACACAGGGATTCATATTATATATATACCTGCTAGTGTGTGGCATGTGTCACTAATGATGAGGACAAACTATTTAAAGTTTCAAAAACATACTATACAGTGTTTTCCTACATAATATCTTGGTTTCATTCTACTCAACTGGACCACTATATATATATATATCCTTTTAATGATAGGTCATGTGGATCCATGATGAGATGATCAATGGTGATGATAATGATGTAGTCCCTCGGTGCAGGAGACATGTAATGTCCCTAGTGGGTCAACATGACATTGGATGACTTGCAGTAAACCCCATGGGAGTATAATTATAAAAATTTAGTTATTTATAGTTTCAGTAACAACCAATATGTTGATTTACCATATAGAATGGACACACATTCAACTTAACCAAGCCATTGGTTATGGTTTCCCTTGGTACGAATCATCCATGACGATGTCGTTGGTTGTGACAGTGGTGATTGACAAGTGGTGATCATTAAGGGAGAAGTTCCATAGGTGGATTATTAGTGAGTATTGGTGCCTAGTGGGATAATATTTTTGGCATGTGATTCCAATTATACATATATGATACCCATTAGAGGGTGGTTGGGAATTTTGGACGTCATGGTTTGTTTGATATGGGAGTGTGGATGACATCCCATGAGTTATGACCTTCTATGAGATCCCAATAAGATCCAATAAAAATAAAAAACATATAACATAGATCTATCTATAAAATAATATATCTATGTATTTATGAGAGAGGATATTAATAGATTTAACAAAATAAATAATGAGGACTTACCATTGATTTCAGAGATACAACACACTTTGATTCATTTAAATCATCTTTTAGATAAAAGTAAATCACCAAGGATGCCTAGGATAGGATAGAAGTTCAAGATCCTAAGAGAAAATGAGAGAAATGAGTCTCGAGGTGAAAATATGAGTTAAAGTATAATTTTTAGAGAATTTAATGCATGTTTCATGGTTAGGCAACATAGTTTGTCAAACCATATGCCAACCATGCACATGATACTAGAAATCACATGTATAGTTTCATGGTTGTGCCACACATTTTGCAAAACTGTGCACTAGAGGTGTCCATGGGTTGGGTTGGGTTGGGTTTGGGGATTTTTTGGACCCGACCTGACCAAAATATATCATTTCAGGTCGGGTTAGAGGCTTTTTTTATTTTAAACCCAGTCCGCCCCAACCCAACTCAGATCGGGTTGGGTTTGTCAGGTCGATTGGGTTCTATAAAAAAATTGAATCCTAGATTAATATCCCACCACACAGTTCTAGAGACTTCATTTAGCATATTCCTCACCATGCTTGGAGGAACTCAGTAAAAAATCCACCCCCAATCCCAAATTTAGATGACGGTGACACCCCTGATTCTCGATCCATGTGAAATCTTATGTCCTCCATCGTCCCCCTTGGATGATTGCTTTCTCCCACCAACATATGATTTCCCCTTACATCCACTCCCAACTCCACTGATATTCAAGATCCATCGATGTCTATCTTCCCTAACTGACGCCTAAGACGTCATGATTTTCCACATCGATCCCACCTTCCCTTACGACCCGTCGAGCTGAGATCACCTCCCATGACCAAATGATATTGATTATTAATTTAATTTGTATATTTTATTTTTTTTATCATATTATATTGGGTTCATGGAGGTCATGGTGGTGGAGTAGGAGGTGGAGGATAAGGAAAGAGGGGGTATTATTCATTGGTTCTAGGGTCACGGTGGTCGGCGGTCGCAGTGGAGAGATGGAGGTAAAGGTGGATGGGGCAGTCTCTCTGGGGGATCTGGATTCGCGGCGGTCTTAGTGGAGACAATAGAGAAGGAGAAAAAGGTAGAGGTAGTAGTCTTTGGTGGAGCAGGGTTCACTACGGTCACATCGTGCAATGGAGGTAGTTTAGGAGGAAGATACCAGAAATGGTGAGTAAACATATAGAAGTAGTGATGACGGGTGGTGGTGAGTCAAGGTAAGGCAGTGCGGGGGTATTCCGTCAGGTTGGTTGGGTTGATTTGGGTCAATTTTTCTCAACCCGTGACCTGACCCAACATGAACATAGGTCAACCCGAAATTACTTGACCCGTTCATATGATATTTTGAACCCAATCCAACCCAACCCTCCCAGATCAGGTCGGGTCTGGACACCCCTAGCATGCACCAACTATGTGGTGCTACTGTCTCAAAGTCACCCCCTTTCATGGTTGGCTCGCATGGGTTTAATACTATGATCCAACCATGCTTATCACACTATCTCCACTCACAAATTTTATCTTTCCATGTTAATGGTTTGAACAAACCATGAACCTTCTCATAACCTATTCCACAATTTCTTGGAGAAGTTTCACAGTTTACCCTAACTATACAACTCTATAAACGATTCAAAAACACTCCAAAACCATTCATAACCTCCCAGAATGCAACCCAAGTATTATATAACTTCAAAACACATAATAAACTATTAAAGTAACTAAAACTAGTGGTGTTAAATTATCTCCACCATTGGTCTTTCCATCCTTCGAAAGTTAGATGTTGACATTGATTTGGAAGATCTTGGGCCACTACTCCAACATTTCCTTTTCACATTCCCATGTCTCTTACTAAATCTGGCCATGATTCCATAATACTCGTGATAAACTCATAATTTTCCCATAAAATATCTTCTCTTATCTATCCATAATTCGTATCAACACATAAATCAATGTAGCATCAAAATCAAGATCGATATGGTCCCAATGAAGAACATGGTCTAGATCAGGTTAATACTTCTTTAATTGAGATACATGAAGCACATTGTGATAGAGTTGAATCTTAGTGGTAAATAAAATAAATAATACAAATAACTAATTAATTATAGCATATCAAAAGGGTCAATGTATCAAGGATACAATTTTCCTTTCTTAACTAAATGATGATGCCCTAGCCTCAGAGGGACACTCAAGAAAACATGATCACCCACCACAAGTGATAATAGTCGACGATGTTGATCTATATATGATTTATGATGACTCCAATCCACTTCTATCCTCTTTTTTGATAATATAAATCTTCTCTATCATCTCATGAACAAATCTAGGCCCAATACGAAAATTATCACTTATTTCCACCCAACAAAGTAGAGAATGACAAGTATGACCATAAAAATCTTTGAAAGAATCCATATATTTTGAGCCCCGATAATTTTTATTATATGAGAACTTTGTTAATGGTATATGATCCTCACATGAGCCTCTAAAATTAATAACACAAGATCTAATCATGTATACCAATGTTTGGATCATCTGTTCATACTAGACATCCATTTGAGGTTGATAATTTGTGATCATGGTCAACTAGATTTCGAGGTCTCGCTGTAAGAATTTACAAAATCAAGATTTAAATATGGGTTATATTCCAAACATAATCAAAAATGAAAAACCCTACAACTTTAAAACTTCTATAATGTAGAGTTATGAAAAGTCTTCCACCTTATTAGATTCATGCACAGAGATGAATTGATTTGAATTTGTGATCTGATCCACAATTACCTATATGGAGCCATGATTTTTAACCATTAATAGTATAACTATAATAAAATCCATAACTGTCTTATCTCATTTTCACACAGAAATAGGTAAAGGTAGCAACATACCTATTGGCCATTACTGCTCTACCTTAACCTACAGGCAGGTCAGACATCCCAAGACAAAATCCAACACCATCCTTTTTCATTCTATCACACAAAATATGTGCTCTAATTTCTATATATATCTTCTAAATACCAGGATGAACCACCCATCTCGAGTGGTGGTAGGCAGAAAGGAGTTTTTTCTAATAAATTAGAGGAACAAAAATATGATCTATAAAACACAATAATTATGTCATATCTAGTGTCCATCCCTCAATATCCTCTTATTCATAGGATTTTTCATAAATCTTACTTGAATAAATTTTTATTACCTAAGAATAAAACATAGTGTGTACCCTAGGGTCAATATATCAAGGAGGCCGCTCACACACACAATTTTTATATTCTCACTATTTATATAATAACTAATATGATACTAAATAATTACATCATATAATGATGGGGGTTTTAAAAATGAAGGATATAAATAAATATAAATATATGTTATAAAAATATCAAAAACAAAAAAAAAACACACAAATATATCAGTGAGAATATTTTGTTTTTCTTAGGATTTTACGACGATGCTATCATTGTTCTTTAAAAATTTAATCTCATTACCTCATTCAATGTAGAGATCAACACTATCAATCTACACCCTCCCATTTTAATTTTAATTACCCCTACACCAACCTTCTTCATGTGGATAATATCCCTCACATCATCACCACACTGCTACACTGATAATCTTCATGCAACATTTTGATAGGAATAAATTTGAATGAGAAGAATAACCTAATAGAAGATAAAACGGGGTGATCCCTTCACCAAAACCTGTCTACTAATAAAATTATTAAAATAGAATAATGAAAAAAATCATAATTAATCATGTAGATAAATTCGTGTAGAATTTTCCCACAAAATTTTACAACAATATTTATTTCATAAAATATGTTATGATAAATTAATAGAATAGACATAAAATGTATAAGCATAATTTTTATTCAAATTCAAAAATTCAACTTATATTATTTTAAAAACCTAAAAATATGATAATTATACAAAAAATATTAAATTTTTGGTATTATAACATTAAAATAAAGAATAAAATATATGAAATTATGAGTTTCATCATTCTCCCACCCTTAAACATTTCACTCTTAGACAATCATCAAATATCTGAATCAAAATATACACCAAAAATCAAAAGAGAAAACATTTCCAAGATATTTTCCAAAATAGAATTTTATTATGTCTCATCTATGAAAAAAATCCTTTTCATTTTATTCTCTCACATTCAAATTCATTTAGCCTCAAAAATCTATCCATGGCCTAATCACACCTACCACACATTGAAATTCATGTCACTCTTCACTCAAGAGAAATTAAATATAGAGTTATACTCATACATAGAAAGAGAATGTGTCGCCAAAATCTTGTGAAAATTATTATCTCTCTACATTGTGAAACATAAACATGTTATTAATAATGAGGTCTTTTTCATGGTTAATTCAATGGCTAGGGTTTGGTGGGTAAAAACATTTAAAATGTTAAGGCTGAAAAGAGGAGGTTTAACTCTTAAATACCAATGCATGAATATTCAAGTGAAACACAAGAAAGATACCTCACTCAAATACCCTTAAATATGAAATATAACACCCCCTTTTTAAAATAGAATGGTTCATGATTAATGTAATGAATAAAATTGATGAAATCATCATAATTATCCCTTTTTTTCTTTTTTTCTTTTTTTTTAATTTTTTGATAGTTGAACTTAGATTATATCTCATATCCACCACCTAACCTCATATGATATTAAGATCATCGGTTTGGTAATGGTTATTTTTGAACTACCCAAGCAACAACCCATGTTTTTTTTATTTTTTGGAGAATAGGATGATACAAATCAAATACAATGAATATTGACTCATGCCCATTTCTCTCTCTCCACTTCAAAAAATAATGGCACATACCCCACACACCCAAAAATTAATTTTATCTAAAATAACATACATTAAAACCCTTCCCTACACTCAAAATTTAAATATCCATGAAAAAATATTAAGATTTAAGGTAGGTGAGGAAAAATTAGCTTGTAATGTGGCATAAACATATAAATAAATTAATGGATTCTAAGGGTTAATAATGATTAATGTAAAAGGTAGGTATCAAGATAAAAACATGGCTTGCCATAGAAATACCTCAATAACATGAAAAATATTTTATGAACTCTAAATATTTAAAAGAGAAAAATCACAAGTTCTAGTTTGCACACAAAATTCAAGTTTCTCTCAAGAAAGTGTGGGTATTATGAAGAATATATCAAAAGGGTTTGGAATACCTCATGGGATGAGAAAACAAATTTGAGTTAGTGTTTCATGGACACGAATTTTAAAAATCATCCAAACTCAAAAAAAAATATTGAAAATCAAATTCAAGGAAAAAATCATATCAACAATCATTTAAAATCCAGTTTATCCAATATAAACAAAACTCTACCAAAATCAATTCAAGTGAGAAAAATGAAAATGAATATTCATTGAAGCTATAATTTCATAAAGTAAAATACATAAAGAATATTAATCAAGTTTACACTTTCCACACCACATGTAAATATAACCACCCTTCATTTATTCTCACCAAAATAATGGGTAAGGGAAAAAACCAAAGAGAAAGAAATATTCTACTTGACTTTATTTTCTTCTAGCAGCCTTGAGTTAAGATCCTATTTACAACCACTTAAAAACTTAAAGGAAGTGGAAAAAATACTATAACATCTTTATTGAATTAAAATAAAATAAAAATAATGAGAATGGGAAATAATAAAAGTCATAGAACTTGGTATGGAATCCCCAAGTGGGTACGGGTTTTTTAATGCCTCTATTTGGTAATTCCAGTGGTTACCCAAAGTTTAATGGTGGATGTGAATTGTGTGATTTGAACCTCCACATTTTTTCCTTCAAAATTAAATTCCTTAAAAAAATTTATAGAGGAACCCATGGATAGAATAAAAAAATATACCCCCTTACCAATATAGTATAATTTTCAAGGTGGGGGAAAGAGAAAGAATCAGTTCTCTCAATTTATTTTCACTACTTTTGAGACCTCTTTAACTTCAAAATACATGTCTTACTCATGTAATTATATTTCAAAAATTTTAGTAATGGGAAAGTTATAAAACAATTTATCTTTAATATCATCAAAAAATTAAAAAACAATCAACAAATCTTACCCTTTAAGTAGTTCATATTGGAATGTGGATTCTTAAAGTAGGTGCACTGGTAACTTAGTCTCAATAGGTGTATCATCTTAATCTTCTTCAAAATAAAGAAAGATTTATAGAGGTATTGGTTTCTCATTATTAATGATAGGATAATCACATACCTTTTCTTCTTTAATGTGTTAATATTTCTACACTAACCTCAAAAATATTATTCCTTCAAGAAAAGTGGAGAGGATCTTTATTTGGTTTCTTACTTATTCAGGCATCAAGGAATTTTTTTCAATCAATTTAAAATTTTGTTTAACTTGTATCATTAATTAATAATATATAAAAATCTCATATATTTGATTATAAACATGCCAAGAATAATAAAAATCACTATAAAATCCCATATTACCAATGAAATAAAATATGTGAAATGAAGTTCCATTTTTTATCTTTTAAAATTTATGATTTTTTTTATATTATTTTAAAAAATGTGTGCAAGAGATTGGAAACCCCCTTAAACAATTAAAATTTTACGTTTGATATTTTTATGAATCCCACTTCAATAAATTTTTATTTATATAGTAATTAAATATAATGTGAACCCTAGGGTCGATCTCTCAAGGAGTCCACTCACACACACCATTTTTATATTATCACTATTTATATAATAACTAATATAATACTAAATAATTACATAATATAATGATGTGGGGTTTGATAAATAAATTACATAAATAAATATAAATTTATGACATAAAAATATCAAAAAATATAAAGAGAACAAAACACACAAAGATATTAGTGATAAGATGTTTCCATTATTAAGAGTTTATGAAGACGTTATCATTGTTCTTAAAAAAATTAATCTAATTATCCAATTAAATGTAGGGATCATCCATATCAATCTATACCCTCCCATTTAAATTGTAATTACCCCACACTGAACCTCTTCATACACAACAATCTCCCTCACATCATAACTACAAAGCTACACTGACCCTCTGCATGCAACATTATGTTAATGATGAAGAGGAATACATGTAAACGAGAATAAGTAAATAATAACACATAAAGTGGGGTGATACCTTCACCAAAAACTATTTTTCTACTATTTAAATTATCACAATATAGTAAGGAAAAAAATAATGTACAATTAACCCAAGCATCACCACTCCCCTCAAAAAAGTGGTGAGCTTAGTTCTCTATTTTCAAGGAGTTGAGGAAGATAATGGTGGGGGGAAATAGAAAATATAAAATAAAATAAGATATAATAGAGAAAGAAAATTAATAAATATAAGAAATTATTAAAAATATTACAGAAAAAAACCACACACTTTTCCCATGAAATGCCACAGTAAAAAAAATACACACATTTTAATGAGAGTAATTATATGTTTATAGGAAAGGGAGGTGGAAATTTTTTCTTCAGTTTTGTACTCCAAAAGTTCATGCATTTTTTGGACTAATAAATGGATAAATATAGAGAGTTTTTCTAAAATAAAGATTTTATTCTATGTATCATCTTATTTCATTCAAAATGTTATCTTATTTGGCCATTTATTTAATATGTTATGACTGGATTATTAAAGAAAATATTTATATCCAAAAAAACTATCTAAATTCAATATACCAAATGTACACACGTTTTTTAGATATTGTAATTGTAGAATATTGGAGTGTTTCTTTATGTAAACTTGATTCAATATGTATTTCATGTTCACTTCTAAAATTAAAACTTATTTGAACTCATATTGAAGGAGTTATGGTTAAATCATTACTGTAAATTCTTTACATCATGGAAGATTCATTGAATCTGGATGCATCAACTACACATGTATTTTTGGCCTTGATAACTTATGATCCTTAAGATTCTCCAATTGGATTAAATGATCCACATAATATCCTATAATATCAATCAAAATTTCAAACAAATCCATGCAATTTAAAAAATATGGCTACATTATTGTGGTGGGACCCATCCAGTTGGATCCACATCAATGTTGACTTCTTGGCCTCTTCTCACCCCTAAAATAGTGGATCTAGATTTCATTATCTAAATAAAGCATATGGATAATTTAATTTAGAATATTTCCACAAAAGTTTATTAAAATATTAATCATGGAATATATTTTATGAAAAAAATACCATAGTGGACATAAAAATGTATAAACAAAATTTTTCTTCAAATTCACAAATCCAACTCATATTATTTCAAAAACCCAAAAATATGATAATTACCCAAAAAAATATTAAATTGGAAGTATTATAACATTTAATTATAGAATAAAATATATGATATTATGAGTTTCATCAGTCTCCCCACCATTAAGTTTTGACCTAATGGTTAGACATTCAAGATCAGATGTCTGAATATCTTTAAACTACTCAATAATACTAAGAACATGATAAACATGAATGAAAACTACAAAAATCACTTTTCTCAGCACAATGCGTATGCATATCATCTATAACCATCATCAATTTCCACTAATCTAAAACCTATTTAGTGAAATGACTATATGAATTCTTACTCAATGCATCAGCTATAAATTTTCCTTTAAACATTGTATACATCAAGTAAAAGTCAAATATCTGAAGTTACCCTATCCATCTTCATTGCTTTAGATTTAAATATTTTTGTGAGAAAATTTTCTCCAATATTTTATGATCCATGAACACCATGAATTTATAAATAAAAAGATAATGACACTAATTTTTCAAGGAATGGACTAAAAAAACTAATTTAAAATCATGTTTTGGGTAGTTTTTCTCATGCACTAATAACTATCATGACCCATAAACTACAACATGATCTCCATGTATAAGAAAAAATCTCAAACCGGATCTAGATGCAACCCAATAAACCACATAGTATCATCTTGAATTTGGAAAGGTGTGAATATTTGTTGAATTAAGATGAAACTTAAGCTCTTGAAAAGATTTTTGGAACTTGTTGCTCCATTGGAAATGGATTCCTTTATTTTTCAAAGCTATCATCAGAGTGTAAAGTCAAGAAAAATCACAAAAAAAAAATCATTGGTAATAACCTTCCATGTCAAGGAAACTTTGTATCTCAAAGATGTTCTTTAGTGGTTTCCAAGAGATAACAACTCCTACCTTTTTAGGATATATCAAGAACCCTCTTACAGAAATGAAATGGTCAAGGAAACACACCTCTTTTATCCAAAAATCACACTTTGAAATCTTAGTATAATGACAATGTTCCCACAAGATACCAAACACTATACCCAAGTGTTTTTCATGATTGAACTTAATCCTAGAATACATCAGAATATATTCTATGAATACCACAAAAAAGGAGTCAAGATACCTAAAATGATATTATTCATCAAATAAAAAATCACTTATTATTTATTTAAAAGACAATAGGGAATAAACATATATTCATAATGATCAAAACTACTCTGAAAAGTTTTCTTCTAATATCCTCCTTCCTAACTCAAAGTTAGTGATGCCCTAATCCTAAATCAATCTTTGAGAACCATTTGTATCCCCTTAATTTATCAAAAAAATCAAAGATTTGTGTAAGAAGATATCTTTTCTTTATCATGTCCTAGTTCATATTATGATAATCTACACAAATCTAAATATTTTCATATGTTTTCCTCATAAAAAGAACTAGTGGTACCCAAGGAGGCGTACTAGGAAGAATGAATCCTTCAATTTACAACTCTTCCAATTGAATATTCAATTCCCTTAATTCCATTGGTTCCATATGATAAGACATAAGTGAAATAGTTATGGTATTTGGTAAAAGATAAATTATAAATTCCACTTCTCTTTCAGGTGGAAACCCAGAAGAATTATTGAGGAATACATTAATAAATTAATCCACAATTGTTGAAAAATATCTATGTTTGATTAAATCAATAGTTTCTAAAGTAACTACTACCAAATGGTGAGATATAGTCCCAAAAAAGTTCCAAAGGTCATTCCCTACTTTCATTCACATCATATTCTCCTTTAAAAAGATGGAAACCACCACCAGAAGATTTGAAACTAACTTTCCATCCTAACAGTTGATGTGCGACATGAAGGATTTCAACTAATACTTTCCCAAAATCAGGTCATATATTTCCATATCAATAATAAATAAATTTAAAACAAATTCAACCTTATATATAGTTATAGAACTTGTGGAACACTTAAAGGCTTGACATTCTCATTGTCCAAGAGGTGTTTGATGTTTTAATAGAAATCATTTTAAAATGCAATCCCATATGATCCACAATATGAGTAGCAATAGAAGAGTGGGAAGCACCAGTATCAAACAAATATTTCATGAGAGTGGAGTTCAAAAGAATAGTACCTTTCATTTTTAAAGGACTATATTATTCCTTCATGATCATCTACTCAACACCATATAACTACTTACTAGGAATGACCATCAATTTTGTATTTCTCTGCTATTATTTTGATGAATAATAATGTATTAGTATGAAATGAGAGTTTCCTTGAGTCTCTTAGTTTTGTAAGTGATTTTAATTATGTCTCGATCAACCCACATAAGCATAAAAATCTTGCTACATGTTTCATTCATTATCATAATTCATCCTTAGAGTCACCTTTAAACGCCCTAACTTTCTACAATTGTGACATTCCTATAGAGGCATCATGAATTCACACTTGATATATACATAATATCCACATTGATAACATCCAAATTGATTTTTGTGGTGAGAGGGAAAGGATATAGAACCAACCAACTAGTTCATAGATTTTTTTCTTGCTTGATAATAATTATCCATTTTACTTGGGTTCCCCGTCATGAAGTTCCCACTTTTACCTGTTAAGGTAAAAGTTTTTCCCCCAATAGAGGTTCCCAATATATCATTTTCTATTATTGTTTCCCTATTCACTATCTTTATATATTTTTTTAATATAGAATACAGCCAACCTAGAGTGTATGTTAGGTTGTAACCCTACCTCAAAGATATAACCTTTAAGTGCTCACTAGAAGCAAATTTAGGATAAAATGCATTAACCTCATAGATAAAGTTTCATACTATGCCACCAATAGATTTTCCTACTTCAAAGTAAGGAAATATTTCATCCTTTTAATCTTTTAGGTGTATGGATATAATTTTTTATTGAATAATCCATCAAATCCTAGCCATGTAAAGTCCTTATTCTATTAAGTATGGAAAATAATATCCCACAATTTCCTAAAAAGATACTCCAACATAAAAATAACCAAGTTAAATTTATTTTCCTCTGATGTTTCTAGGAAATAAAAAAAATAAATTAATCTTCCCAATCCATTCCTCTACTTGTTCATATCAGAAATAACCCAAAAAAATTGTTGGATTCCATTTTAGAAATTCTATGGATGAATTTTCCAAGCATAGTTGAATGTTTTGATTTCTCCTATCCATGGCTTGAAATTCATGTACTATAAACTAGAAAATCTACTAATTTACTTATGGATCATATGGAACCACATTATCAACTACTTATTCCCATGGTTTCCTCAGTTATCGATCTGGTTCCATTATTTAAATATTAAAAAAATGCATTAACCATCAATATCATTTTCTAAAAAGAAGGCTTTCTATTTCCAATTCATCAAAAGAAATAGTCATTATTACCAATTTACAAAAAACGTTAAACATAATATAATCAATGAAGTATTAATGGTAAGTCTCATTAATAATACATGATTTGTTATAGTCATTGGCTAAACCCACAATGATGACATGACAACACACCAAGAAGTGTATTAAAACACTTTTGTACCTGAACACCATGGCAACATAAAAAGGTTTGCTAGATTTTTTTATGTTATACATTTCAAGTTCCTACATTCCTATATAATTTATATACCATTAAAATATGGAATACTGACTAGGACTAATACCATTTATAACATCCTACCCCTCACCCATTGTATTGAGAAATGGAGGAGGTGCTATTAATCTTAGGTGACCTCCCTAGGACACCAAATGATAGCAAAAAGTTACAAGGTAATACATGATTGTTGGGGGTGATTTTTACTAAAATAAAACCAAACAATAGAATATGAAACAATAAAAATAACACTATATTATTCATGTAAAATAAAGAATACAACTAAAATCAGAAGGTAATATCAGAGTAGAAGATGAAATAAAATACAAGATAAAACACTAAAAAAACAAAGGGAAATAAAACTCAAGGACACTGATGTGGCATCAACCCAAGAATCATCCCAAACAAGATCCATACTCCAACTCCAATTCCCAAGACCACTACATCCTAATACATCCCTAGAGAAGTAAGACACCTTTACTTGACCTATATATCGATATATAACATTTGAAAAAACACCAACGTTCCTAAGTAAAGGGAGAGTATAAAACTCAATTGGTAATCCAAAAATTCTTCCCAACACTCTCCATTAAGAACAATAACAAGTTAGATCACATTTATATAAAATAGAGAGTTAGAATATTAAAATATTTTTTTTCATAATAAGACATTTTAACCAAAAAATATTTAACTAAATTAATTTGTTCATTCATTATTTCCACTTTACATACCCATCCACATTCCACACTCACACCCCCATGCATGCCCAATGATAGTACTTGTACTCATGAGAAGTGACCCATCCCGTCACTAAGTCATCACCTGATGGAATTCCCTATGACACTTTGGCTCCAACCCCATGTTCAAAGAAATAAGACACCACCAATTCAATTTCATGAACTCAATCCAACCACACAAGACAATTTCTAAAAAAATTATTTCTTTTAAAAACTATTTTTTTAAGAAATTTATCAAACACCTTATTGGAATCATTTCAAAACAAAATATTTAGGTACTATAATCAATAATATTTTTTCAACAAAGAGAGATAAAATTATTATAACACCAAGACTTTAAATTCTAGAATGGGTAGAATGGGAGATATGCTAACAACCTCACAAGAATTAAAGAAAATGTGGAACAATGCACAAAATATCTAGATCCAAACTTGAATCCTCTTCCATTTATAGATCCCAATAATATATAATCAAAATACACATCATTGAACATATATATATTTGTAATAGAATAGATTTATGTCTTTATGATAGAGGAGATGAATAGATCATGAAAGAGAAAGAAAAAATGAGAACTTATAATTGATTCCAAAGATTCAACATAGTTTGATTTGTAAAATTCACCTTTAATATCAAAGGAAATTAACAAGGATTTCAAGGATATTAGAGGATTTTGTGATCCTAAGAAAAATAAAGTGAAATGAGAGTTTCAGGGTGAAAATTTGAGTTAAAGTTTAATTTTTGGAGCATTTAATGTGCATTACATGGTTAGGCTGCACAATTTTTCAAACCATATGTTAAATGTGTTCATGATACTGGACATCACTTAGGTATCAGAAAAGTTGTGCTGCATGGTTTGGAAAATTGTATTCTGATTATACGGTTCTACTATCTCAAATCCATCCCCTCACATGGTTTGAAAAATCATTAACCAACTGTGTTTCTCCCAATGTATCCACTCATATAGATTCTATTAATATTCACATGGTTTAGCTAAATTTTTCACCAACTATGAACCTTCCCAAAAACTCTTGCACAGTTTCCTAGAGATGTTACACAATTTCCCCTAACCATTCTCAAACCATACGCATCTATAAAAGTATCTAAAACACTAAAAAATAATCATAAACTCCTACAACCTGAAACAAGTATTATATAAATTCAAATAAATAATAAATTGTTAAAATATCTTAAAATGGGGGTGTTATAGACTGGTTTTTGGATGGTCGAGGTCACACTAGGGTACCCATGTGAGATAAGATCTGATGTGATTTAGTTCCTCGATGAATACCTGATTTAAGATTCATATGGGGTGTTGGCTGAAGTGGGTGCATTGTAATTAGGATCAGGGAGATCCTAGTATGACTCAATGGTGATTCATTGGATGAAACATGATATTTTATGTGTTTTAGAGGGTGAAACCCCATTTTGTGACATGGTTCAGAGGGAAAACCTATTTTTCCGTATGGATCATAGGGTGAATCATGTGAATAAATGAAATAAATATTCCATTTTGAGATGAAAATTATTGGGAAGAATGGGAATATAGTTTCATGGTTTGGGGAATGAGTAATACCCTATATGTGAGGGTTGTTAGTGGAAATACCAAGATGTAGGTGGGTTTTTCTCTTGAGGATGATTTAGTGGTTGAGACCGAGCATTTTGAGTGTAGCCAAATAAAGGAGGTATGACTATAGTTATTCTTGAGCTTAGACATTTTGAGATTGTACTGAATCAAGATGATCATGTGTTACATGGTTGTTGGTTCATTGGATTGCTAAAGGAAACATTTCAGTTGGTAGTCCCAATGGTGGGGAGAATTGCGGATCGAAATTGGATGTTATGAGGTAAAAATTATGGTGGTGAACACCATAATCCCAATGATGAAGTTGTTAGAAACACAATGGTTTACTAGTAAATATGTTTATTGAATCATATTTTACATGAATTTTTTTTTTGAATATTGTATGGATTAATTTTGAGACTATGTGATGAGACGATGTGTGATTCTGATGCCCAGTGTGTCTAGAATTAATGTTTGAAATATATTAATTATTATAAATAGCACGTTCATTAAATTTTCATGAAAAAGTGTAATAAATTCTAAATGGGGTCGTGAATCATAAATCTAAGGGTACCATTGAGTTTAGAACATTAGATTTATCCTACGCATGACATAACCTTGGTCAGCATGTGGCATTTCCAGAAAATTCATCACAGACATAAAATGAATAAAATAATAAAATAGTTATTTTATTTATTTATTGATGTAGAGACCTAATTTGCTTCTTTAAATACATGATTATGGAAAATATATAGGGTAATCATCATAACCCTATGAATTGATGAGATCCATTGTAGTCGTTGGAGGAGATTCCATTAGCGGGCGATGACCAGATCAGAGATCGACAACTGGTACATGAATAATTAAAAGGATCTCACCAATTATAATTGTGAAACTCAATTATTAATTTTTTATTGATCCAAATCAAGGTAAGATGTTATTAATTTTGTTTTATTTCCCCAATTTGGTTTCTATAACTAACACAGATCAATCAACCAACAGATTGATCTGCGAATCATGCGTATTGTGGGATGGGTTAGATTAATCAGTATTTGAGAGAATTTCTTCATGATTTAATTATTAACTCTTAATTCATCATTATAAATACAAATAATATAGGGTGACATGAAAATCAATCTAAGACTGTTCCTATTGATTATTCTTGTGATTTTATTCCCTGATTTTTCATTTATCGCAAACATTCTTCATTTGGACCGTGGTTCGACATATCCCGAGGAATTGATTTTCGTGAACCCTTTTCTTGGCTCCATGATATGATATTATAGATCTAGGATTTTAATTACATTATGGTGGTGTAAAAATGGATGTAGTGATAGATTAGATGGTTTTTATACTTGATTTTACGTTCTTCAATGCACAATGATGAACAAAGTTTGATGATGATTTCCAAATAGATTTTATGATCAAAACCTATTTTTCATTGATGTTGAGGCTTGGAAGATGTGGTTACTTTATTTTTCTTAGTGATATGGTCACTGAATTTAAGGTCGATGGTATAAGAACAAACACAGAAACTAGTTTTGAGAATATAGAAAATTTCGTGATACATGATGTGTAACTCAGAGCTAGAAACCATGTGGGCCCTTCTCAACAACGGCTAGGGTTTTGGGAAGGATATAAGTATCACATGGAATGTGACATGGTCACATGACATGTGACCTCTCCCTGGTAGATTGGTGTGTACCTCGGAGGGTACACAAACAAGGGATAGAGTACATGAGCACGGGCATGTCGTGTACTTTCACACATACATGGTCTAAGCCGTGTACCGATACATAGCTAGAGTACATGGGAAACCCACATGCCCTATACAATTATAATGACATGGATGTGATACATGGTCTGTTTACATGGTCAATACTCGAGGTTAAAGGGACATGATGTGTACCCTACTACACACCGTGTACTCCTAAGAAATTGGCTAGAATTCCTTTTCCTCTATATCTTGGACATGTTTCATTAGGGTGCGTTCCCCTTATCCATTATTTAAGGGTTAGTATGGAATCATCTCATACTCCTAGGACAACAATCCCTTTAGTAGTACTTCTTAGATAGATTTTTTGGAATCCTTCTTTGAGGTATGTAGTGAGATCCTCTATTTATATTCATGCCCTAGGTGGAGTTCTTGGTATTGTCATCACCAAAACTATGCAGGAACCAATACTATACTTATAGAGTTAATCCAAATTGAGTTATTATACCCCATGTATTTGTGTATTATCCTCATCTTTGTGTCGTATCTCTTTAGACTTCCAACATGTACTTTCTATGGAAAGACCTGATGAGTATTTCCTCTCAGACAAATGTCATCAGTGTTATCTAACTTGGGAGTGTGTTATCCTAGAAAATTTCTTGGTGGAACCTTCAAGCTGGAATCCTAGGCTAGAATTGTAGTTGTAACATACCTTTAGAATGTGTGTCTTTGTTGAGTTTATCTGGATATTCTTATTATGTGTGATATAGAAATATACCTATGTAGAGATGATTGTACTTATTTAGTTGTATGATTTGTGGTTTCGGGGTGTCATATTGGGTATTTTTATAATCACCTTTACACAGGCTTTTTCTACATGTGTTCTATCTTGTACATATGACCATCCTTTTGACAAATTCCTAGACAGACTAGGACCATATGGTGCTTAGTGAGACCAGACAGACTGCGGTGTGTTCCTATGGAATCTTGACAATAGTCCCTTTCTTTATTTATATTTTGGACTTATTTTCAAACTCTTTTTTTGGGATTGTATTTGGACCTTTTTATTTTCCTTTACTTTCTATAATACTCTGGTTGTGGGATTTAGATGTATTCATGCATGTTTATTTAGTTGTTTTTACATTTTAGTAATGCGTAGGCTTAGATATGTATGCATGTGTATAGGTACTTAGGCTAAGGCCCCCATGTTAGTGATATGCCTACTCAGCACTAGTTGTCATCCTCTGGCCTATTGGAGGAAAACTTAGGGAGTTGCAACATGATCCCCTTTGGGGTGTGTTGTGATAGAGTGGTATCGGATCAATTGGTTCTACCTCGGGATTGGAATTTGTGAGATTGGTTTGAGGTAATAGTGCTAAGTGTTTCAAGTTCGAATATCAGGCCAAAGACTCTAGTGTTGGTACGATGACCGATGTATCTATACACAAGGACTCTGATCACCTGATTTTTGACTTGGTACATGAGAACACTGGTTTCAAGGAAGATAATGGTACATGCATCATATAGGAATGGGTTTTGGTTTCCATGTCCTTATTAATTCAACTCTCCAGATATACTCATTGATCATGGTACATATTGTTTATTTTAGGATTCTTATATGATGTATGTGAACTAGGATTCAACATCAGGATCATTAGGATGACCCCTCAGTGATAATGTATTAATATAGGGATTAGTTCTAAAGATGTTACCTTCAGGTGTTGCACCAACTATACCACCAGTTGTTGAGCAGCACATGGTACACATAGTATCACCAGACTAGGTATGCATGATGAGAACACTTCCTGAGTTTTAGTGAAAGATACCCCTTAGGTTCTGAGGTGATCCGGACCCATAGGTGGTAGAGGACTATCTTGAGGTGGTGACATGGTTTTTCTATATGTTCATAACACCAATAGATCAAATGGTGATCATAGCGGAAATCTTTTTCCATGGCTCAGCAAGATAGTGGGGGGGGGGGGGTTGTGACCCGGTCTTACAAAGAGACAACTCTACCATGGTCATATTTTGAGCATCTCTTCAGAGAGGGGTTCTATCCAGCTATACTGAGGGTTATATGTATCCAAGAGCTTATGCAACTCCAGTAGGGCATAACAACAGTAAGAGATTATTCATTGAGGTTAAAAACCTCTCCAAGTACTTGATGGATATGATTTGTGACCAGTTATTTAGGGATTAGACCTTTGAGTGAGGACTTTATTGATACATTTGATCCATTTTTATCCCTCTATGAATTTATACCTATGTTGGGGTGCTAGAGTAAGAGTTGGTGGTTGAGAGTTTCTTGGTTGAGAATTCATAGCAAGTGGTTATCAGTGGTGGGAAATTAGGAGTAGATACCTTGGCAGCTAGGAGATGATGTGAGTCCTACGGACCAATACATGTGAGGAGTTTTAGGAGGAGGTCCCATGATAGGGGTTCTATGATTCATGACTCGCATTGTGGGTTCATTCATCCTAGTAAGAGGCCATGATACAGATGTGATGGTAGAGGACATCTTCCATGAGATTGTATGACCTACTATATGACTTACAGAGAGACCATTGATGGGCTGTCGAGGTTGTGGTAGTGGAAGGAACAAATATTTCTATAAGGTGGGGGTCATGGAAGAGGATTTGGGAAAGAAGTAGGTGGTGGTAGACTCATTGACTTGTTACCACCACCACCCCCAGGTGGTCCAATCTAGGATCAAGGAGCTGGAGGACAGGGGCAGGGACAACTACTGGTTGTCAAAGCATATGAGCTAGAGGCTTTGGGAATGATTTGAGGTATAATCTATGTCCTTTTTTACCGTAGTTTTAGTTCTAATAGATATAGGTTCTAGTCACTCCTTTATTACCACTTACTTTTTTCAAAACATAGAGATTCTAGATGATCCCTTAGCTCAACCCTCATGATTGGAGACTCTTACTAGAGAAGACTCAGTGATCACACACTTTTGAGGACAGTGTGACGTAAATATTTGGAGGCAAGAGTTTATATTTTTATTTCTCTGTAGCAGTGATGAGTCATTAAGATGTCATTTTGGGTATATACTAGTTATCTACAGTTCTTGCCCATATTGAAAATTTTAGGTGGAGGATGTGGTGTTTCCACAATGATGGAACTAGGTTATTTTTTTTCAGTGAAAAGAAAACCCAGACAATATAGGATGAAATCATTCATAGGAGGGTGTAGCCTATTAATCATCAGTTTTCAAGCATGACCCTTGGTGTAGTGGATGTTGTGAGTTACCAGTTTCCTATAGTGGTGGAGGAGTATGAGGACCTCTTCCCTAAGGATGTTTCAAGTTTACCTCCCCACTGATAGATAGACTTCTGAATTTATCTATAACTCAGGATGACACTAATATCAGTATCATCATATTAGATGGATCCTATAGATCTTCATGAGATGAGGGTTCAGTTGGAAGAATTTCACAGGAAGGGATTTGTTAGACCCAATGTTTCACCCTGGGTAGCCCTAGTATTGTTCACCAAGAATGCAGAGAGGAGCTTGAGGTTATATGTGTACCACCATTTCTTGGTTTCTTTTTGAATTTATAATGGGTTTACCTTCACCATCCTTCAATATTAAGGACACTGTTGGATGGTACTTGAACTTCCCTCTACTTGATCTCTTCCTTAAAGATCAAATTTTAGATATCATCAAACATTAAATAATTTTTTCCAATGAAGTTAATAACCAAGATAACCATATCATTATAGGTTTAAAGTATATTATATAATAATAAATTAACTCATAAATCATTAAAAATTAACATTTCTCTATTGGAGATACCCACGAATCATATTAAAGTCATTCACATGATCTTCCACTGTTCTTCCTTTTGAAAATCATAAACAGTACAACTGTCAAAACTTAAAAACTTTTTGGTTTGTTATATTTTTATACATATTCTATAAGGACTTTGTAATATTAGCCATTTTTTTATTCTCCTAGATGTTGAAATCAACATTTCATGCCAAAGACATTCTCACTGGTGTCAAATACTTTTTATTCAGTTTTTTTCCATTCTCCATTCTCTGTTATTTCAGTATTAACACATTTCAATGATTATTTAAAATATTTCTGGATAAAATAATCTTCAATATGAATCATAAAAAATGAAAATTTTGTTCTATAAAATTTATATATCTAGATATTATTTTCATATGATTCCAGGTCTGAGCTGTTATTGATGTGTTGAACCTTGGTCATTGAACCTCGCTCGGATACCACTTGTTGGGGAACCCTTTGGAAACTTTGATCAACTGAGATATTGATAAAACCACTAGAAATATAGCTTATAGATCTACTAGAAGTTCATGTACAAGATCAGTGTAGCAGAAAAACAAATCCTTAGGAAGTTAACCTTTCCCTAAAATAAGTGTACCAGTAATAGGAAGTTAAGGTACCCTACCCAATGCACAATGTCTACCTTGCACACACCTTAGTGGAAAAAATAGGAATATAATTAATTTCATGACCCGACCCACCAGGTCTTGACTGGTCAGTGGAAGACTGATCTGTAATAACCCCAATCCCGCATTCAATAGGTCAGGGGTTGGTGAAAATCATTAATAAGACATAAATGAAATATGATTACTTTTTCTAATATAACTATATGTTTTCACCCATACCATATCCATGAAATAGTGAAGAGGAATAATAATAAATACTAAAACTACAAGAGTAAAACCATGAATGCAATAATCTTTAGGGAATACATTAGAGTATGATAGAATAAAACTAAAGTGTAAAGTGAAAAAACACACACCCAACCTAAAATGAATTCCAAACCTGAAAAAAATTGGAATAAATGAAAACTAATATATCTTGGCTCCTAATCTCTATGTCTTAACCACCATAAATTTTCAATGCACTAAGGTAACAATATACTCCACTAAAGTCATTGTTGACTTTTATATCATCTTTATAAGACACAACACATGTGGGAAAATCCCATGTTGGGGTCAGTATATACATACCTAGTAGGAAACCCTAAAAACTGAAGAGGGATTAATAGAAAGATACAAAAGAGGTCATATCAACCTATAATAGAGGTAAACAAAAACCTTCATATATATATATATATATATATATATGTGTGATCATAAGGAATACAAGATGATAAAGAATGGGGATCTCAATCTCATAGCCCATCAAAATTTGAGGAGTCTCCCTACAACTCCAAAATTCCATCATTGTTTCCCAACATCAAATTAAACCTAGCAATAATATGTGTAGAGGTTATTTATCCTCACTACTATGCTCCACAGCTGATGGATCCATAACAACCATGGAGTACCCACACATTATCAAAGAGTTAAGGTAGGGAAAAACTCCTCTGCAGATATAGGAACCATTCCCAGTGTAGGGGAGTATAGTCTCTATATTTTAAATATCATGGGGAACCAATGATCTAGTGAAAAAGGAAATTACCAACCCCAAAAACTCTTTGAAGACCCTAACCAATCACTTCTATCATTGAGCATCACCTAAAGAAGTTTCATGCTCGGAACACCTCACATCATATCTCGTATGCCACAACGGAGGCCACCATCATGTTCTACATGGAAAATTACTCATTATAGAGTACTCATAGGACAAAATATGAATCTAAATAAAGGTTATATTATAGGAAGAATTTGTAGGAGGGAATACATAGTGTGTATGGGGGTCCACATAGTGTGTGAACATGCCACATCACCTGGTCGTATTCTCCTCTAAACATGGATTGGGATTCCATGACATAATACATGGTGTGTACAATTATTACATGGTGTGTATCAACCACTCAGGTTCTACCCATTTTCTCTTGACTATGCCTATGCCCTTCGAGTCATGCCCATGTACCTGGCCATGTACCTAACCATGTTGGGCATTGAATCGTGCCTGGGTACTCCTAGAGTGCACGACGTGTCTGAAAGTATGGGTTCATGGGAATGTACTAGCTATCACGTTTCCTGGTCACCCATAAAGGGTCACATGACATGTGGGCCTTACCAAAAAACATTTTATCCTTAACTCCACTAGAAATCCTAGCATCACAGATAGGGGGGCTACACATCATTTGTTTTTTAGAGATGCACAATGTGCAATTAGAAATTTTAATGATCCTGAATTCCTATCAGGCGTGTTTCTGATCTTATCTTTCTACCATGGATCACACCAATTCACTACCCAAAATCAAAGGAAAACCCCTTTGGTCATCATTTCCCAGGATCCATTGGCCAAAAAACAAAATTTGGTTATCTTCTTGAAGATTCGCCGCACATCCTATGTGCCTCCCATCACCTGATGCCACTCATGGATCCCAAATCAAATAATAGTCACCAAAAATATATCATGAAATATCATTAAACACTAATCCATTCTTCATCTTCATAACCACCATGAATATGGGGGTTCGATCATGCTCAAACCTGCCCCGACAATGTCTAAACATGACCTCATGGTCCAATGATGAAGAATGAAATGAATAGGCGGGGAAAATCACAAGAAAAAAGGTGTAACCATAATTGGCCAATGTGATCCCATCCAAAGAAATGATATTTTAAAATCATAGGTGATAACATGGAATAATAAATAAATTGAAAACAATAATTCAATTTAAAATGGACTCATGAGAAGGATAAAATAAGCCTAGATAAAAAGAAGATAATTAAATTCATGTTCTATATTTTAATAAAAGGGAAAACATAAATTGATGAGCCCTACCTCTATTTGGATTAATCATTGGTAAATAACATGTTTACTATTGATGTAGAAGCCTCGCTGTGTTCACTGCCTCTCAATCCACCTCGATCTAATATCATTTCATCCTTCGATCTTGATTCACCAATAAAGAATTCCCAGAGATCCTCTCAAATCCTCCTAGGGTTATGTGGGTAACCCAGGTGATTTGTTATAAGAGGGTACTTATGTAGGTTTTTCTAGGTTTTTTCATTTAATAAAATAAATAAATTTAATTATTTATTTTAATTCAATGCACCACCAATGGATTTCCCAACCGAACATCCAACATCTAGTAACCTTAGGTCACATCTAAGGTAAACCCCACATTCCATAATCAATTGTTATCTTAGATTTCCAATACAATAATCTATTTGGGAGTTATTCTACCATTTCATAAAAACTATGATCATGTGATATTAATATATTTAATATCTTTAAAAAGAAATATTGGGCTCACAAAGACTCAAAATATCACGTTATCACAGCATATAGATCTAAAAATATTCTTTAATATATTCTAGAGTCTTATAAGGAAAAAATAGAGTCAATAAATTAATCCCTGAAATAAGGATTTTCAAACTAAAAAACACAATCTAAACAAAAAGGTGGGGATACTAAGCCTACATCTGTATTTCTCTCTTTGAGGAGCTCCCCTAGATGCCCTCATACTACCACATCATATGAACCATGGGAATGGTCCATCCTCCTTGGATCCTTTCTTGATGATCCTAGATCACCACTAGGTGCTCTATGAAGGTGGAACCATCCACAATTTCCAACTCTCCCTAGTCAATAACATGCATAGTATCAGGCACGTATCTCCTCAACTACGACACATGGAAAATTTCTTGCACCCGATCCAACTGTGGGGGAAAGTCTGTATGGTAAGTGACCTCGCCAACTATCTTTGAGATCTCTAATGACCTAACAAACCTCAGAGATAGCTTTCCTAATAATCTGAATCTATTAAATCTACATCATGGGTAGAGTCTCATGAAAACATGGACTCTATGATCAAATTTCAAAGGCCTATGTCGTCGATCAACATAAGATTTCTATCAGCTCTAGGCTGTATGTATACATCCATGGATCACCTGGATCTTCTCTGTTATCGCCTGCATCATCTCTGGACCAACAAGATAATTCTTGATAATAATATAATAAATAATGGTGACATGTAGGGTCTCCTGTATAGGTCCTATAAATGTGTCATGCTGATAGTATAGTAATAGATGTTATTATAATAAAACTATACTAATGTAAATTTATCCTCTTAGCTTTGACCAAAGTCTAACAGACAATACCTTGTCATATCCTCCAATACCTAGATAGTCCACTCGATCTTCCCATCCATCTACGGGTGAAATTCTATACCCATCCTCAACTAGGTCCCAAAGGATTCCTACAAGCCTCTCCAAAACCATGATGTAAAATCATGCATCACAATCAGAGATAATAATTGAGGATACCCCATGGATTCAGATGATCTCCCGCACATAGAACTTCCACAAAATTTCCACCTAACTCTGCTCCCTGATAGTAAGGGAGTGCGCCGACTTGGTAATTTATTCAACTATCACACAGATGGAATAAAGGCCCCTCATTGTCCATGTAATCACTATCATAAAGTTCATGCATATTTCATTCCATTTACACTTTTGGATCTCAATAGGTTTTATCAAACCTACTGAAACTTTACGCTCATCCTTTACCCAATAACATGCAAGACACTGAGAGACTAACTCGATGACCCTACACCTCATTTCATCCCACCAAAAATGTCATTGAAGGTCCTTGTACATATTTTCTACTCTTGGATGTATAACCAAAGGATAAGTATGAAAATCCCTCATCACCTCCTCTAGAATCATGACCAAAACCACCATCTATCCTAAAAAAAGGATGACATTATCCCCTCCTTCAGAGAATACATTTGGTGAATACCCTGAGGATATATGTACACAAAGAACCTCACAGTCGATGTATCCCAACTGATACCCCCTTATACACTGAAGGAGTGGAGGATTCAACACCATCAATTGAATAAAAGATACACCCTTCTCGAGGTTAGCTACAAAGAAACCAATTTCTCATAAACCTCCTCCAATAAGCGATAATAATAATTCCCACTAAGGAAATTTACCAACACATTATCCTTATAATGAGTATAGACTATCTCAAAGTCATATTCCCATAGTAAATCCAACAAATACCTCTAAATATGGTAAAAATATATATATGGGAATATATAAATGAGTCTTGGATGGTCTCTGTATACAATAAAAAAAATCTCAAAAGATTGTGCCTCCACATCTTTAGAGCGAGTACTACTTCTACCAACTCTAGTTTGTGAGTCGCATGGTCTAGCTCATGGGTTCTCAACTGCCTCAAACCATATGTGATCACTTTCTACCTATATATTAACACGTAGACGATCCCATCTTCAGATGCATTTTAAAACAATTAGTACACCATTCCCTCCTTCAATAGTCTCAACACAGGAGCACTGGAAAACCATAGCCTCAAATCCATGAAGGCTCTATGACACTATTCAGTCTAGGTAAATGGATACAATTTCCACATCAAGGTGGTAAAAGGGACTTCAATCCTACAGATGTCCACCAAGAACCTCCTATAGTATCCTTCCAAGCTAATATAGCTTTGTACCTTTATCATGTTTTTAGGTGGATCCCAAGAAAGCAATATATAAATCATTATTGAGTCCATAACTAAACTATGATTAGAAATGACATTCCCTAGAAAGTTAACCTTTCATATCTAGAACTGGCCCTTTGGAATCTTATTATAAAGATAGAGCTCCTGGAGTAGGTCTAAGACCATGATCAAGTGCTATGTTTTCTCCTCCTCTAATATAAATGAGTATGTCATCAATGAAGACAACCAAAAATCAAATCAAGTATGGATAAAATATTCAATTAATTATATACATAAACATTTTAGTGAAATTCATCACAACTAAATGCATCAATAGGAATTCATAATGTTTGTAGAAACATCAAAATTCAGTCTTCAAGATATCAGCCTCATGAATCCTAAACCAGTGGTGGTCGAATCTGTGATTGATCTTTGAGAACCAACTCGAACCTTTCAACTAGTAAAAGAGGTCATCAATCCTTATTAAGGAGTACTTTTCTTTATGATTACCTAGTTAAAGTGATGATAATCAACACAAATCCTCAAAATCACATCCACCTTTTTCACAAATAACACTAGATATTTTTAGGGGGACACACTGAGTCTGATAATGTCCTTATCACAAAGGTCCTCCAACTACACCTTCATCTTTAATTTCTTGATAGGGGCCATACAATATTCCATTGAAGACATCAATGTGGTCCCGAGGTGAAAGTTGATGAAAAATTTCATCTCCTACCATGTAGATAATCCCAGAACATCCTTAGGGAAAATTTCCATATAACCCTTTAAGACTATGGGAATATAGATTCCTAAATGTCCCACTACATCAAGGTCCAAACTCATTAACTGATGGGTGATGGGTTATATATTCCTACTCCCAAAATTCACTTGATCAACCATGATATCTCTCTCACCAGAAAATGAGAATGTTGTCTCACCTACCTGTAAGAATCTAACACATAAGTGATGAAATTAAATATGGGTTTGGACCATAAACAACCAATATATACCCAGTATTACATCATAATGTCTCAGCATGATGACTAAGAGGTCCTTTGTGAAACTTTCTCCACCAAACAATAACTCACACTGTCATAAGATATGTGATAAAGAAGAATCATTCCCCATAGGTACCTCTAGAGATAACTACTAGGATAAAGTATCAAATAGAATCTCCATATCTCACAACAGGAATAAGGAAATAAAGGATTGTCTTTCATCTGTTTCTACTGGTACTAAGGAAATATTAGAATAAAAATAGATCATACCTCGGATCATCTCATTTGTAGCCTGGTCATAGAACTTTTTGGCCTGAAACTTACCATATACCTGGATTCCAGATCCACATGCCTTATCTAAGCCACTTGGTGGTTATGGTGGTGGAATATTTTAGCATCGTCCTCCACCAATTACTAATCCCTCCAGAGCAGCTCCTACTCCTCTACCATCACTGCCACCCCAAGGGCCACCCTAGACACATATGGGAGGTCCCAAAATATAGATATTTTATCTATTGTAGGGGTCCATCCATTGTATTACTATCCTAATCAGCATGATGGGTCTAGAAATCATGAGCCCAGTGGCCTCATCCATCGCAAACATAGCATCACCCCTCTCTAGGATCACTAGATCATGTACGCTATCCCTGGTCCGCAGAGACACGTGTCTTTGTCTGGGCATGAGTTTTCCTCCTACGCCAATACCTTGATTGTTTTCTCCTGGTATCCACTACAGATGAATCATCCATGTGATATTAATTATAGGAATTATCCTCTTAGAAACTCTATACTAAGAATCTCTATATAACTAGAGTTTTCTCTATTACTCCCACATAGATAGGGAGACACACAAAGACTTTGTTGGCATGAATATATTCATGGAGACCCTGCTCAAACTTCCTTACTCATAAGAAGTCATATTGAACCATATTAATGGGGTATCGTATAAGGTTATTGAACCTCATGGAATACTCTTTGATGGTCATATCACTCTATTATAGCTCAAGAAGTTTTTGGATCCATACTAATCACAAACATGCAGGGTTATTCTCCTCAAAAAATAGTTACTAGAATTATATCCATGAGAGTGTCATCTCATCATGAGTATGTATCACTACAATCCACCAGTACCCTATTGTTCTATGGAAAATACTATATGTGAGTGTAACCATCTGATCTGTCAAGTTTTGAATGAGCCTAAAGACTCGAATCACCAACTCAAACCAATACTCCACTTCTTGAGGATCTAGCTCGCCATGGAACCTCAACGATCTTAGATGCTGGAACTCACAAAATTCACTATGCTTGTGCACATCATCATCTTGAACTGTTGTTACTATATACTGCTTGATAGGTGGGGGTTATTCTCCCTGACTTCCTATTGGAAACACCTCATGAAATATCCCTTGAACTGAGGCCTCATCACTCATTGGATATTCCTCATGATCCCAAATACATATCCTGGTTGTCAGTCTTCACGGTGGAATCCTGAAAGTAATCAATACATATCATGGTTAGATGATCATATATATATAGTGAGATGACTCAAGAAGGATAGTTAAAGTACTCAATCCTATATGATCCAAGCACCATTTGTTCCCTACAATCAATGTATAGGTATGTTGAGTCGCCAAGAAGATAGTTATAGTCCTAGTGTATAGATACATTAGTTATTACGCCAAAAATGGGTTACCTGGCTTAAACTCCGCACTCAAAACACTTTGACATTGTTTCCATAAAAACCAATAAATTCTTCTTAAGAGGAAAAATCCAAAAACCACCCTAAGGAATGAACTACTCTGATACAACTTTGTCACAACCTGACCCACTAGGGCATTCCTGGCCGATGGAAGGATGATCTGTGACAACCCAATGCCCACCTTCAAAGGGTCAGGGACTGGCGACAAGAATAGAGAAAAAATAAATGAAATGTGAGTCCTTTTTCTAATGTGAATATATACACACAACCATACCATATCCATGAAATATAGTAGAGAAATAATAATAAATACTGAAACAACTAGAGTATAATTGTGCCTGAAATAAACTCAAGGTAACATAATAGAGTACAATAGAATAAAACCAAAGTGTAAAGGGGGAAAATATGTGACTAAATAGAAATAAAGTACCATACTAACAACAACTAGAATAAATTAAAACTAAGAGATTCTGACTCTATATCTCTAAGTCATGACCACCATATGTAGTCAATGCACCCTAGTATCATTATGCTCCACTGAAGTCACCATTGATCTATCCAGCATCTGTGTAAGACACCACACATGTAGGAAAAATCTATCCAGGGGTGAGTACATATATACCTAGTAAGATACCCTAAAAATAAAATAGGGTGAAATATAAAGATTCAAATGAGGTCATCTCAACCCATAACTAAGGGAAATGAAACCCATCATATAAATATACTCATAAAGAAACTCATATGATAGAGAAAGGGGATCTCCATATCACAGCCTATCCAATGTTGATGAGTCTTCCTAAAGCTCCAAAAGTCCATCATCGATACCCAAAATTTTATTAAACCTCATAAGAATATGTGTGGAGGTTCCCAATCCTCGCTACTACACTCCATGGCTGAGGGAGTCACAACACCCATGGAGGACCCGCACACCACCGAAGCTCAAAGATAGGGGAGTACCACTCCATAGATAGAGGAATCATTCCTAGTGTAGTGGAGTACCATATATATATATATATATATAGTATGGTAAAACCTCACCCTAGTGAATCGGGGGAGTACAAACCCCTAAACCTCTCTGATGATCATACCCAATCACCGCCATCGTCAAGAATCTCCTAAAGAAGCATCATGATCGGAACACCTCACGTCATATTTCATATTCCAAAATGGAAGTCCCTTCATGTTTTATGTAGAAATTTTCTCAAGATAGGATACTCACGAGCCAAAATATGAGTTCAAAAGAATGATATACGATATGAAGAAATTACAGGAGGGAATATACAACATGTATGGGGGTCCACATGACAAGTGACCCCACCTCATCACCTGGTTTTTCTCTCATATAGACATGTATTGTGAAGAAATGTCATGCTACACAATATTTACACATAGTACATGACATGTATCAGCCACTTGGGGCATGCCCGTATGCTCCTAGACATGCCCATGTACTTCGGGTCATGCCCATGTACCTATTCGCACCGGGTATCGGCTTATGTCCATGTACACCTAGAGTACATGGAATGTCTGACCACAAGGGGTGTTCGGAATGTGCCATGTAGAATATGGCTTGGACACTTGGGGAGGTTCACACAATATATGGGCCTGACCATAGGCATGTAATCCTTAACTCCACCTAAAACCCTAAAGCTATAGCCAAGGGGGATACACTATGTGTATTCTTCTGAGATGCATGGCGTGCGGTTGGGAATTTTCCAAATCCTAACATCCCTTCACAAATTTTCTAGATCCATAATTACCTCCATGGATCTCACTATTTTACTATCCAAATATAAAGGAAAATATCTCCTATTATTTTTTTCTTAGCATCTAGTGGCCATAAAATAGAATCACTACTACAAAAATGGGCAAGGGAAGTGCCACTCTTTATCAGTGCTAAATAAAAGCGCTGATAAGGGAGGCATTTATCAGTGCTAAAAAAGTGCTGATAAATAGGTTCCCTTTATTAGCGCTTTTTTTAGTAGCGCCGATAAAGGGGGGATTTATCATCACTTTTTCCTAGTGATGAAAAAATTTATATTTACAAAAATCATGAAAAATAATATATTGTTATATAAGTATATTTATATTGATATAAATAAAATATATATTTTTTAAATATGTTTTAGATAAGTATAAATAGACTATTACATTTAATATATAATAAATTTAGTGAAAATGGCTTTAAAATATTTTAAAAAATATTATTAATTAAAAATATCATATTTATCATAAATTAATAATAATTTAATAACAATCTGAAGACACAAAATATCTAAAAAATGAATAAAAGATCTAAAATAAGTTGAGAATTTAACTCAAACTTCAAACGGCCATAACTTTTAATCTGGGTGTCTATTTGAGCTCTACAACATATCAAATTGAATCTTGTGATGAGCTCTACGTTCTAGTGACCCAAGGGAACTATTTTTCCTATTTTTTCGAGGAACAAAAAGGCCCAGGAGGCCTCCAAAATTATGTTTTTAATTGGGATACCCCAATTTTTTAACATTCAAATAGGTGTAACTTCTGAACTGGATTTCCTCTAGGCCTTTACCAGATATCATATCAAAGATTATTTCATTTTCTTATATTTTACTGGTTGTAGAGTTGAAACGGACTTCTGGATTAGAAGTTATGGTCATTTTAACATTCTATGGCTTTTCAAATACACACACACACACACACACATATATATATATGTATATGTATATGTATTTATTCGTAAATATATGTGTGTGTGTGTGTGTGTGTCTGTGTGTGTGTGTGTTGTATATATGTATATATGTATTTATTTATTTATTTATTTATTTATTTATTTATTTATTTATTTATTTATTTATTTATAAACGCACATAAAAAAACATATTTTATAAATATATTTAAAACTAATCTTATAAATATATATTAATATACAAATAAATGTATGTATAAAAAAATATAACTAAAAATATATATATAAATAAATATAAATATAAATATAAATTAATATAAAAATAAGTATATATATACTAATATATGAATAAATATATATGTATTAATATAACTAAATTTATTTATATTAATATGAATCTATATTAATATACAAATAAATATAACTATATATATATAAATAAATATAAATATATATTAATATACAAATATATATATATATATATTAATAAATGAATAAATATATATGTATTAATATAACTAAATATATTTATATTAATTTGAATATATATTAATATACGAATAAATACAACAATATATATATATCATTAAATATATAAAAAACGAAACGGCTTAGTGGTAAAGGTTCATGCCTGCAAGGGGGGAGATTGCGGGTTCGAGTTTGGGTGGAAGAAAGGAGGTGCAAGTGGGCATGGGCATGTTGGGCGATGCACGGGCAAGGGCAGCACACGGGAGAGTGGGAGGGGTCTGCCTAGCGCTGATAAAGGGGGGTCGGGGGGTCAAGCGCTGTTAAAAGCTACTCCCCACACATTATATATTATTTTATTTTATTTTATTTATTTTTTTAACATTTATCAGCATTTTTTAAAATCATTGATAAAAGGTTTCCTTTATCAACCCTAAAAAAGCGCTGATAAAGGACCCCTTTTATTATTTCAATTTTTAGTGCGGAAAAATGGATCTTTTATCAGTGCTTTTTTAGCACTGATAAAAGGGGATTTTATCAGTGCTTTTCTAAGCACTGATAAAAGGGACCCACCTATCTTCACCTCGATTAACATCACTTTTTTTAGTGCTATTAATTCACTTTTCTAGCACTGATAAAGGCCATATTTTTAGTAGTGAATCTAGTCATCTGCTCAAAAAGCTACAACACATCCCATGCACCTCCCCTTCTCCCAACAATGCTCATAGATCCTAAATCCACTAAAAATCACCTGAAATATTTCATAAACCATCTGAAAACACCAATCTGTTCATCATGTGCACAACCACCCTGAATCTGGGGGTCCAATCATGCCTGAACCCTCCACAACAATATTGAATCAGGACCCCATGGTCTAATGATGAAGAACGCAAAGAACGGGTGGGGGAAAATAATAAGAACAAAGGTGTAACCATCATTGGCCAATGTGATCCTTGTAATCAAATTATATTTGTGGATCATAGGTGATCACATTGAATAATAAATAAATTGAAAATATTATTTCAATTTAAAATGGGCTCATGTGAAGGATCAAATACTCACAGATAAAAAAAAGATAATTAAATCCTTGATCAATATTTTAATAAAAACATAGGAAACCCTACTTAATGATACCTACCATGACTTGGATAAATTGTTAGTGAATAATGTTTTCTCCAATAATGTAGAAGACTCATTGTTCTCACTGCCTCTTGATCCACCTTGATCTGATCTCTCATTGCCCTTCGATCTCAATTCACCAACAAAAAATGCTCAGAGATCCACTCAAATCCTCCCATGTTTACATAGATAAACTTGGTAATTTTTTATAAGAGTGTATTTATATATGTTTCAATGGGTTAGGTTATTTAATAAAATAAATAAATTTAATTATTTAATTTAATTAAACACACCACCAATTTATGCCTCAACCGGACATTCGATGTCGACCAACCTTAGGTCACACCTAGGGTAAACCCCATGTTTCATAATTAACCGTAGTCTTAGATTTTTTTTATTTGAGACTCTATTTTGGATTTATTACAATATTTTAAGAAAACTTTGTGTGTGTGATATTAATACATTTAATATCTTTATAATATCAATACCAGGATCATTGGGCCTCAAAATCTCATTCTGTCTCAGTGACTGGATCGGAAAATATTCCTTAACATATTCCAAATTCTTAAAAGGTAAAAAAATTATACAAATAAATAATATGAATTTTAAGAAGTGGATGTACATAAAGTAGTAAATGAAAAAAATATATTAATTTTATTCATACAAGTTATCCTATGTGTATGAGGTAAACCACTATGAATTTCTTATTTTACCTGAAGTATAAAGGTTTAAAGAAACTAAAAAAATTGATCAATTATTTTTTATTAAAAATTAATAAAATTGATGCAGTACTCTAATTCACCATTTATATTTCATATACAATATTCATGGTCAGGATTTATTGTTCTGCCCATTTTTTCCTTTAGTCTCCACTTCCTTTTATAGGAGCTTTAATATATTTTACTAGTCATAATTCCTTCCCACATTTATGGAGAGCCTCTATATGGAATGTTACTTTTCATTTCTAATAACACAGATTATCTTGACTACTTACATTGGTAAACTTCTAGAGTCTTCATTAAAGAGAATTCCTTCTAGAGAGTTTTTCAACATTCTGGACCATTGAGACTCCATTAGACAATATGAACTTCCAATGGTCCAACTGCCATTATAAATAGATGATTTTTCATTTTTTGCACACTGATCCCCACCAACTACCACTAACTAAAATTCTAATGAATGTTTTTCTAGTGCTCTGAAACTAGGTCTCACATCCCAACACACTTTCCTAATAGTTGAACTAAGTATCACAAAGGAGTTCAACACTTAATGCAAAGTTGGTTATGTCAAACCAAAACTCAAGTTAGAAATTCCATAATAATTGAAAGCACCCCAATGGAGGTTGGTTAAGCACTTTTAACTATGGTTTTATTTCAACCTGAGTATTGGAAGGATTTAATGAATTAATATTTTGATTTGAGGGATTTTAATCCTTATGAATAAATTTCCCATTGTATCTTATTACATGGTTAGTAATATTAAGTGTATTTTAATTAAGTGATTAACCATATAAAGATAAAATTCACTCAAAGTCAAATTTATTTTAATTTTATATTACATGTTTGTTAATTCATTTATTAAGTGATAGTGATAAAGCATCCACAAATAATTAAACATGAAACTGACAGAAATAAAATAATAAATGTGACATGATCATGAGATTATCTGAAGGTTATTTTTTCTATATTATGACAAACTAACACTTGACCTATGGAAGAACTCCTTAAACCAAGCTGCAAAATTTCACTTGTACTACAATGTAACTCTTGAGTTGGTTTTACCTCAGCTATGATCTTGAATTCCCTCTAATATTCAAGGATCACCATCCATTAAATAAGTTTTTATTTACACATGTTTAAGGGGAACCAAAGGATTGATTATGGGGCTATATAAAAGAAAATGCTTGCATAAAGCCCCTTAAATAATAGAGGAGGGGAAGACATGAAACCCACCATTTTAATTTAATAAAATAATTATTACAAAACACATGAAATAATAATTAAATTAAAATAAACTGAGAACATATATTGATTGTTCTAAGCTCATGATCAACCACACGTGAAACAAATACATATTTTTACACTAGACAGAATTCACTTCATTTTTTTTTATTAAGATAAAATAGGCTAAAACTAATTCAATTAATTATCTTATTCATTATTTCATTTTATCTTGTCCAAAAAACCTATAAATTCAATCATTTTAATTAAAAAAATTAATAAATTAATTTTATTTAAAATTTTGTTAGTATATGGTGTGTACTTGGAGGCAACACGATATGTAAACAACTTATCCATCTTTAGTAATTTATTAAATGATAACATGGCCTACCAGTGTACATAGAAATTTATGTGGTTCAGAAGCATGAAATTATATATGTCATAATACAAAAAAATAAATTCTCCATTTATAGAAATTGGACATGTGTTAACCCACATGGCATGTATCAGTTTAAATTCTGGTAGTAAATACATTGACCATTATAGTGAATTAATTATATGAAATTAATTGAGCATTTATATACTCTTAAAACCCTATAATATAGTATCATTATAGGTGATATCTTTGAAGTTTTGTTTTAATGATACACATAATTAATTATTCATAAATGTTTTTTTATTGGGTGATTACATGACGTGTACTATTAATCTACACATCGTGTATATCACATTTTGTGTCTCCATGACACATTCTAAAGGATTTAGGAATATATACCTTATGAAAATTAATGATTTACATGACATATATGTAGGCTAAATGAAATGTAATCTCATTAATTATAGGTTGATTGGATTTAATTATTTATGTTTCATGTGATGTGTTCATTGACCACATAGTTTCCATGAAAATCACTAAGAAAGCTATGTAGGACTACATGACATGTAAGTGGATTACATGGAATATAGTATCTAAAGTCGTATACCTATATGGATTCTCGATACATGGTGTATTAATTACTCTAAGTGTTGATTTTCATTTGGTGAGCCTTGTATCTTATAGATCATCTATATATGGTGAACCTCATTACATGAATTTTAACTTTTAGGTACACACTACGTAAATATGACATCTATCCAAAACCCTCTACACCACCTCATAGAACCTTCGTTCATTCTTCATATATTCTTTATCTATTCTGGATCATATGAAGGTGAACAAATGTATAATATTGACTCTCAGATTAAAATAATTAATTAATGTAAATGAAATATTAACAACAAACATGTATATCAATCAATTAAAAAATAATAATTATAGATTATCACGTGACTACTTTGATGCCACTTGATAGTTTTAGAATGCAGTAGAAGTGGTTGAGCCCATGCCCAATAATTTAAATTCATCATCTTTTTCAGATTTCTCCTCAGAAATTAGACAAATTACAACTTCAGAATCCTTGAGAAAAGACCATGACATATAATTTATAATTAATTTGAGTCAAGATAAATAATTACCTCTCATTTTAATTCTTTATTAACTGATAATTTAGTTGATACCTCTTGTCATATTGTCTCTCCATCAGAGAAATAAATGGTAGACTCCCTGTAATGGCGATCTAAATGTATTCCAAAAACCTATGATCATCATCATAGAATTATCTGGGTATTATCATATTTTATCCTAATTATTTTATTGATAATTTTTTATTGAAACAAAATACTTTAAGGTGAGAAGGAGTCACTCTAGTGGAAGATTAGAATCACTCCCCATTCTTGAGAGCATTCAAGAGGAATATATCTCCAGGGCTTGAGATGATTCTCTCTCTAATGTGTTGTGCATAATGATGGTTAGGCTTGTCTATGTTAGAGAATAATATAATTAGGTATATATATATACATATGGTTTGAGAATAAATAATTGCACAAGGAACTTTAGTTTTCACTTAATCCACAAAGAACTCCATATTCAAATAATAATAATATTATTATTATTATTTACTTGACATGTGCTAAACTCACAAATAAATAAATATTATTTACTTGAATAAATAAATAAATATTTATTAAAATAATATTTAATATACCATTTCTCACCAGAACATTAAACTTGGTTCTCCATTCCTCCTCTATATTTATCAGACACTAAATAATTTATATTCATTTAAATAAATAAATATCACTGAAATATTTATTGATAATTAAATAAATATTATACTCACTAAACTAGTGAATGAATATTTATTAAATATTAATGTAACCAAGTAAATAAATATTTTTTACCTTGAAAATAAATAGAGATAAATAAATATTTGTATGTTCGCATAATTAAATAAATTATTACCAAATGAATAAATATTTATTTACCTCAGTTATCCAATAAACCTTATCATCCCACATTTGTGTATCCCAACTAGTCTAGTTGCACTATCCTATAATAAAATAACCCAAAATTTATTTCTTTTTAGATATATTGAAGTATCTTTTTCCATGATATCATGTGGGTCTCCTTATGACAACATTGGTACTATTTGACTTGAAATATATCAAACCCAATGTTGGTTCATGTTGTTGTGAGGTATAATAAGATCCCAATACCTATATTCCATGACATATACCTCTTTGTAATCATCAGCTATTAAAAAATTCATCCATATAGTGATCAATATTTCCATTAGATTGGAATATTACATTGCAAATCACTTAGATGATGAAATATCTGACATCATTGAAGTCTTATATTATGTCGTGCAACAATTGGAACTGAGATCGTTGAGTGATGAGTAACTAAAATATATAGTTATACCCTTCTATTTTAAAGTTAATTCTATAAATTTTTTCCAAGAAATGGATGATGAAATATCTGTCACATGGGAATAACTATATAATGATTTTTTCATGAAATTTTTTCCTAGGATAATAAGCACAGAAATATGGTATAAAATTATGGATAT
The DNA here is from genome assembly GCA_963277665.1 of Viscum album. NCBI lineage: Eukaryota > Viridiplantae > Streptophyta > Magnoliopsida > Santalales > Viscaceae > Viscum > Viscum album. The sequence goes on from OY728125.1 coordinate 743,928,297, forward strand.
ATTTAGGATGACTAGGAACTATCTCATGAGGCTTTGGATATATTTAAGGTCACTTATTAAATGTAAAAATCAAATGATTATGATGAATCTGTAAAATCAGATGAGAAAAAACATTATATATGTTTGATTTGTTGTCTTATTTATTAAACTACTCCTTGAAAAAAATATAATGTTTTTAGTTTTTATTTTTTGAATATTTTAATTTTAATTTAAATATTATTACATAAATTCTATAAAAAATCAATGAGGTTTAATTTTCTATAATACATGAACTATGTTATATAGGAAAATTTGATTTTGAAATAAAATGTAACTAATATTTTGATTTTGGTTATTGAAATACAGTCAGAAAATAAACAATTGGAATGAGTCGTTTTCTAGAAAAAACCTCATCATCATGGTGTTTTAAAATCCAAATACTATTTCATTTCGTGGTGCATAATAAGAGTACATTATTGATAGAATTTATTGTTTCCAATCCTATTAGATCAATTAAAATTTTTCTAAATTTTATATTTTATTTGAAAAGTAACTTATTTTATGAGAAAAGTTTTATATTATTGAAATTTTAAATAATATTTTAAATCATTCAATAATAAATTTTATACACTATATTTAACTAATTTTGATAAGATAAAATATTAAAATTGATTGACGTAAACTAAATAAATAAGTTTTAATAGAATCTATCTTATTGAAATAAAAAATATTTTTCATGGATAAAATCATTACACCTTTAGAATACCACTTCAAGTCAAATTTATTAGTTTAGATTTAATAATTTAATGAAATGCTATTTTCACTATGGATTCTTAATTCAATTGAATTTTATGGTTTACTAAAATAAACTTAAACCCATTTTTTATTTCCTTATAGTGGTAATATGTTGCCCCATAGATGTAACCATCTCAATTACATGACATAAAAAAATGTTTCATTAAAATACATTAACATGACCATTTAAGTTAAGAGTTTTATAGAACTATAAAAAACATTAACTAAAAAACTCATGTATTTTTTAACTAATGGACATTTTTTGGAAAAATATATGCAACAACTTGATCCATAAGAATCATTCATTGTTATTATTCAAATAAAGATCCTCATGTCACATTGTTCTTTTTCAGATCAAGATAATTATGTATAGATTTGATCCAATTACCATCCTTGTTAGCCTATCCAAATGATTTAGTTTCTACTTGGGAAATGAGGTTTTTTTGTAGAGTCTTACTCCTTTGAGTTTTCACCAAAACTTTCTGATCACCAATGATATTTTATTCATTAATTTCAGCCTTGCTTGTATTTCTTGGAGTTGATAAAAATATATCCATATTTGAAATGATAAACCACTCATTAATTCTTCTTAAAAATCACTTCATTTCTTTCATCACACATTTAATAAACACTATTCATTTTTCACATTAATCCATCTAAAAATATGTCATTATTTTACATTGCCTTTTGGTTCCACCCTTAGGAATCTCTAATTACCATCCATGTAATTTTCACAGATGGGAGACATTCACCTTTGATAATGAATATCTAATATTTATTTATTTATTTATTGTACAAAATAAATATTTTATGAACCTAATAGGATATCTTTACTTTCTATCAGATGACCCAAATATTTAATCCAATGTATCTTATTTTCTCTTCATCCTCCTCACTCATTGATTTATTGTTTGGCAAGATCTATTTTCATTTTTTATCATCATTCTTTATTTACCATCGAAATATCCCTATGGTCAATAATGTTTACACAATAAAATCATTATCTATAGAACTAATGTATTGTTTCATATTTATGTTTGATTTATTTATTTTCAGTATCACTCATATAATAATTTTTTTTATTGTATAATTGGATCCTTTTGTTCGAGTTAGGGTGGTTTGTTTTAAGATTCTCCTACTCGGGAGGGATTGTACTTTGAGCCTACAACTGAGATAATTACAATAAGGAAATACGTCAGGAATACATTCAACCATCAGAAAAAGTTGAATTCCCACTAATTTTTTAATTAATTTTTTCATCATTTTATCTACTATTTGTAAGTAAATTTCCTTAACATTTTTATCTAATACTTATTTATTTTTTTCACAGATCTTTTAGGAAGTAATATTTTTCTTTCAACTATCTATAACAAGCCAAAAAAGTGATAAAATGATTCTTTCTACCAATGTAACCATTTTTCCGTATTCATTACCTTTCTTTGTAGAAATATCAACACATCATATTTATATGATGTTATTAGATGAAAAACCTATCTCATTATTGAAAGACTCTTCTCTTCTAACTTTCAACAACAAGAAAGGCTTTTCATCTGAGAACATTGAGTCAATATGTGGTGTTGGTAGTTTGAAATATTAATACAGTGGAAACGTGGTAAAATTGGAAGTTAGGATTTTTTTGAGACTTTGGGATGTGTAGGAATAAGCCACACATCAATCTGACACATGGTGTGACCGATATGACTCAAAGTGATTCTTTTTATTTAAAAGTGACATTAATTTTAGTAAAAAGGTCAACTAACATACTCAAAATTGAGAAAAAATACTCTGATTTTTTTATAATTTAGGGAAATTATCCATAGGTCATTTGTGATGCATAGGAATTAGCCGCACCTCAATTCGATGCATGGTGTGACAGCTATGACTCAATATGTCCATTATCATTTTAAAATTGATAGTTCAGTTCAAAAAAATTCAATCACTAAAAACAAATAAAAATCACTTGTATTTTATTTATAATTTAATAAATTGGTTCATAAGAAATTTTTTATGTGTATGAATCAGTCTCATGTCAAACTGATACATTATGTGATCAGTATGGGTCAAAGTGTGTGTTTCCTGTTTAAAATGACTTTTTATTAAAAAAAATGACATACTCAAAACTGAGAAAACACATTTTTATTGTTTTTATACTTTATTAAAATAATATATATGTCATTTGAGATGTGTATAAATCATTTGTACCTCAATATGATGCATGGTGTGACCGGTATGACTCCAAGTGCATCTTCCTATTTAAAAATGACATCAATTTTAATAAAAAGGACAAGAGACATCCTCAAAACCAAGAAAACACATTCAAATTGTTTTGATACTTTAAAAAAATGATATATAAGTCATATGAGATGTGTAGGAATCATTCGTACCTCAATGACACATGGTGTGACCGGTATTACTCCAAGTGTGTCTTTTTATTTAAAAATGATGTCAATTTTAATAAATAGGAAAACTGACCGACTAAGAACTAAGAAAACACATTCATATTTTTTTATACATTAGTTAAATGATCTACAATCCATTTTGGACATGTAGGAATCATCCTCGCTTCAATCTGATACACTATGTGCCCATTATGACTCAAGGTGTCCATTATCAGTTTAAAAGCGACAATTTAGTTTAAAAAATATCACTCACTGAAAACTGAGAAAACATGCTCATGTTTTCTTTATTATTTGTGAAATTTATTCATAATTAATTTTTTATGGGTAGTAATTAGTATCACATCAAACCAATACATGATGTGAGTGGTATAAGTCAAAGTGTATGTTTCTAGTTTAAAATTAAATTTTAGTAAAAAAACAAGTGATGTACTCAAAACCGAGTAAACGCATTCAGAATGTTTTGATACTTTATCAAAAATATCCATATGTCATTTAATACATTTAAGGATTATCCTCACCTCAATCCAATACACAGTGTGACAGATGTGACTCAAAGTATGTCTGTTTATTTAAAATTAATATCAATTTTAGTAAAAAGGACAACTCACCAAATCAAAACTAAGAAAACACAATAGGATTGTTTTGGTACTTTAGGAAAATGATCCATAAGAAATTTTTGACATGTAGGAATAATCCTCACCTCAATATGATACAAGATGTGTTTAATATGACTTAATATGTCCTTTATTAGTTTAAAATCAACATTTTAGTTCAAAAAGTGTCACTTAATAAAAAATAATAAAACATGCTCGGACTGTATTTATAATTTAGGAAAATGATTTTTAAGTAATTTGTGACATGAAAGAATCAGTATAATTTCAAACTAACAAATTATGTGACTGGTATGAGTCAAAGAGCATTTTTCTAGTTTAAAATGACATTTTAGTAAAAAAGAAAATAAACATACTCAAAACTACGAAAACATAGTCAGATTATTTTGATACTTTATGAAAATGATCCATAAGTCATTGAAGATGTGTAATAATTATCCACGCCTCAATCCTATGCATGGTGTGATTGGTATGACTCCAAGTTCATTTTTTTCAATATATAAATATCATTTTAGTTTAAAACGCGCATCACATCACCAAAACTGAGAAAAAGAGCCTATATTGTTTTATCTTTATTTAAATTTTGTATTCATACTTGATTTTTATGATTTCATGGTTTTTTTGGGGTTGAGGTGTGTTTTTACATCACGCTACAGTATGGCCCTTTATCAGTGATTTTTTAGCACTGATAAAAGACTTGGGATTTTAATCTCACTCCAGTAGACAGCGCTTCTCTAGCACTAATAAAGGCCATTTTTAGTGTTGTTAAAGGAATATTTTTTAGTAGTGTCTCAAGTCTATAGACCATTATATACATCCATATATAGTAATATCCAATGAAACATAAAAAATTTATAATTCCTATTAGTGGTACATGTTCTTATAACCTCATTCTCTTGAAGACTACAAAAGATGAACTTCATGTGAAGAAGTCTCAATGTCATATGATCTCCTACCCCTGATACCCTGAATCATTTGTGTCTCATAAAATGGTATCATCTATCCATGGAACATGGATTTATGAATTCTATCATATAACTCCAAGGATATCATCATAATGAGAAACTATCATGACCTTTTGGTGCAAAAAGTATATATATGTCACACACAAAAATAATCATTAAGTGATAAGATATTAATTAATATCCAGGACTATGAATATTTTAGAAATCAAATGCTCAATGTAGTTAGTTCTAGGGAACCAACTCCAATATTAAGGGGTTAAATAGTGTGTACTAACCTTCTACACATTATATAATTCCTATCAATACATGTACCATATTGGTAGTCAATACACAGTGTGTAATGACTATTTATTGAACTACATTATGCACTATGGAAAATGTGGTGTGTACCATGTGTGGTTTTACATAGCATGTACTATCTAGATATATATCGTGTGACCGTCTTGACCAACCAACATCCTTTACGCATATGGATGGGTTCTTCGAGCATTCTTTATGTGGATTTATCCTTTTCTTGCCCATATGATGTTGAATTAACACATCATTTGAATTGTTGAACTCAGAATGAAAAACTGAACAATAATAATAGAAAACTAATACATGAAGTTGATTAAATACATAATAAATAATTGTGAATTATAATATGAATACTTCAATGCCAATTAAAGGTCATGGGGAATAGCAAAAGCATTGGTTGGGTGCCTATTTTTTCATCATAATCAGTAGATGAATATGAATAACTAGATGAATACAACATATAATTTCATAGATATAATATTGTACATTTAATCTATAAATAAAGAGTTAACTCATCCACATTATTGTTTTCTTGATTAAATTTTAGCCACTTTGTATGTTGTATTGTCAATATGATAGAGAATCTAACTGAGGATTCTTTTATATGTACCCAAACATTCTCTATGAATTTATGAAAACATTTCTTGAAACCCTGGGTGTTAGAATAGAAGAATCAAGTGCTTCATATTTTTTCCATAAATTGCAACAAAATTATATTATTCTATCTAGGTTATTAAGAGATGGAGAAAGGGAGAATTTTTCTCTAGGGATTGAGATGATTATAGATAATTTCTCTATTTTGTCAACACATATCACATGAAAAATTATATATTTAGGAACATATAATTTTGATTAAATAATAATAATGACACAAAAACCCTTATCCTTTTATTTATTCTAATTTATTCCCCATGTCAAATATATTATTATTATTATATCTCACGATGTGTGTTTATATTAATATCATTTATTAAATAAATTAAATAATATTTATTTCCATGATATTAAATAAAATGTATTATTTATAATGGATTATTAAAATTGATCTAGATCCTCTCATAAAATATTATATTCACTAAACTTGTGAACAAATATTTATTTTTAATATTCATGTAACTTGAATAATGTTTTATTTTACTCTATTCACTATACTCATGAATATATAGATATTATATTTAATACCTTGTGAATAATTAAACAAGTGATGAAATTCAACTCACATATTTTAAACTTTAATATCTTGTGATTTAATTTATATCATCAACTTTTACTTAAAAAATTGTAATTTTGAAAAACAAGGAATAAGTTTATTATAAAACATAAACTCAATAGAATTTAATGATATTTTGGATAAGCTTAGATTGTGAAACTATGGGCCTCTTTATCAAATTTAAATAGTTTAATATTGCCTAAATTCAATTATTATCATCTATCAACATGTAAAAGCACCCATAGAAAAATAAGTTTGTCTAGAAACTAACTCAACCTTCCTATAAACACTACTGTATAATATAATCCCCTTTTCATCTGATATCTCATATAGAAGGATGAATTCCTATGTCATTAGAATATAGGCTTGATTTATTATTCATTAAAATTTCAAGATGAACTCATCTATATGCTACCATGACCATAGATTTAGTTAGACAATTCCATTCTAGTCAAAGGTTTAGAGATCTCTTATTCCATTAATATAGAAGGATTAAATCCTTTCTTGATCATTCAATTAATTCTATATCACTTATGATTCTCCTAATGTATGTTTCCTTACCACAAGAATATGTCAAAATTATGTCACATTAGAAATGTACTATCAAATCAAGTTCTAATATCACATTCATTACATAGTGGAATTGAAACCAAATAAAGTGACCAAAACTCAACCTTCCTTAAATAAAACATCAATAAAAAATATTGAGTCACTTATATACTCAAGTCCTTTTAGTTTTATGTTTTTAGATAGTTAGGAAGAACCTTTAATAATGAAAACTCACATATTTCCCATATAATGGTAATTTTCCCATAATAGTAAGAATTTATTATTTTACAATAAGTATTAAACATATCCCATAAAATATATTTACACAAGATACCCGTAAAAACTAGAAAAGGCACCTATGGACATAGTTGGAAACTATGGAGGCATGCCTAAAAATTGTGGCTATATATTATAGCCAAGGTTTTCATTTTGTGTGGCTATTATAACTATTTTTGTGTGGATTACCAACAAATGTGGTTTAAACTATGGTATTAGAATTTTTATAGCCACAGTTTGAACTGTGCAATTATGCATGTATATACATGATTATAACCATGGTTTTTTCAATCTACATCCACTTTTTATACCATATCAGTAGACAATTTATAGACATAGTTTAAATCGTGACATTATACATGTACAACCATGGTTATGACTATGGAAATTATCATATACAACCACAATTTAAACCTTTACAATTGATAAACCCAAATCCAAATCCAGCTTCACCATAATGCAATGTACCATTCAATAATTTTCATGAAAATCCAAATAGAAAAAAAACCAAACATAAAATTAATACAAAATAACATATACAAAATTATTATTTTATATTCAATGAAAACAAAAAAAGTGATAAATATATAAATACATAAGTTATCAAAAATGTCTCTAAATAGTATTATCTGAATCCTCATCAACAATATCATTGTTGGAATCAATATCAATAAAATTACCATCAACATAAACATGTGTTCCACCGACACCACCATCATTACCAACAACACCACTTTCATCACCACCAATACCCTCACCACCACCACCACCATCCTATCCACTAGAATCTTCATTAGTAGTTGAAAAATCATCGTTATCTTCAAAAATCAAGTGTAGAATCGATACAAATCCATCTAATGCCAGTGAACCCTTTGGTAAAAGTGAAGAGCATATAATTGATATCACTTTTAAAAATTTATATTTTTATTTCTTTTCTTCTGTTGAGACTCTAGTTGAACTTGTTTCTTTGTTATCTCAATGGTGGAATTTAACTATACTTGGGTAACCATACCTATAGATTTTCTAGAAGATTCAACACTCGAAGACTAAAATTTAAACAAAATGATTTCCTTTCTAGGTTTATAATGAGTTTTTCCACTGTGTTCATCACCTAGGACTAGATATAAATAATCATCTTATACAAATATGTTTGGTTCCATCTTCCTAATGGAATATAGGGAATCCTATAAAAGGGTGTTACCATTTTAGTAAATAATAAAAAAATAATATAAAACATGAATATAACATAGAAAATATAAATAAACTAAAAAATTAAAAATAGTATTACAATTTTATTATATGTTTCCCAATTCAAAGTGTTTCCATATTTATTTTTTAATTGGTAAATAAAACAATGTTTATCAAGGAACACAACCTTTAATATTCAATTCCCATTTCTACAAGAAAATTTAGAATAAATCAATGAAATATATATATATATATATTCAATGTTAAATAATATATTACCTGTAATAGTTCATGATCGGTAGTTGAATTGTTTCACAAAGTATGAATATATATTATGGTGATCTTATTTTTTGTGTTCTTTTTAAATGAATCCTATTAGTAAAAAATATATACTAGCATTTTTAAAAGTCATGAGGGATAAAACATCAATATTTCAACTTAATAATCCAATGAGTTTGATACATAACTAAAATAATCATATTTATTAAATTTTATAAAACTAAACACACTCATAAGAACCAAATATAAATTCAACTAACAATCAAACTAATTAATTATAATATACTGTGAAATTAACATCTTAGATCCTAATCAATAAAAAAAATTCAACACAAACCAATAGGAAAGGGAATAATAAAACTCTATTTTTAAACCATCATTAATCATTAATTTAATAGATATAATAAATATATTTTAAAAATAAAATCAAACAAGTAAAATATATCTAGGTACATTTGAGACATTTTAATTAAATTTAACACAATTATATTTTTTCATTTTGATCATTACCTATTCGGTTTGGTTTGATTTCAATAAAGGAGAGGTTATTTTGAGTTTCAGGTATTATGATCTATTTTGTTTTGTTTTATTTAATAAATCATATTTTATTTTATTTTTCAATAAAGAAGATGTTATATGTATGAGTATGTAGTTTTTATTTTCACATAGTATAAGTATATCTTGTTTATTGTTTTAATTTGTTAAATTATACTGAGTATTATTTAATATACTTTAATGTTTAATATATAGGGAGATATTCAAGATACTATTTAACATTTTTTTAAACATTCTATTTAAATTCCTATTTATTTATTACAACTGAATTCATATTTATTTTTAATGAAAAGCATATAATTATTACTATAAGTTTTTATTTTTTAGAAAGTATCACATGTATATCATGGTGTGTTCATAATTTTCCAATCTTATACTACCAATTAAAAAATATAGTTTTAAAGGACCATAAACTTGTTATAAAAAAATAAAAACTAATATCCTTGGAAAACAATTATCAAGAAATATCAAGTCAATAGTTTATAGAATGGATTTGATTTTATTCTTCATCTTATTTGTAAAAATAATATGGGTTCTCCTTCTCTCTAGTTTTCTTAGAATTATTACAACACTTCCTCACTCAATATCTCGTCACTAAATAGGTGAAACATTTTGTTCTTGTTTATTCTTCACAACTACCACTCATGATTTTTAATTATTATCCTGAGAATTCATAATTCTCACCAAAATAATAATTATATATTTCAAATATGAAAATTTTCATTAATCACAGTACTTTAATCTCTAATTCTTAATATTATTCAAAATGATATCCTTGAAATCCTATAGTTTTTTCTTCATAAACAACATAAATAATTCCCTTTAAAACTCTATAATTATTACAATAAATATTATCACTAACTCTCCATGAATTTATCCTCAATATTTGGGGGATTATTTCATTCAATTTTCCATAAAAACACAACTCTATTAAATGCAATCATGATTAAATTTATGGAATAATATTGTTATGTGAATCTTCTCATCATGGTGCAATAACATTATCCCCTCCTTAAACAGACTACTTGAATCAAAAATTTATAAGAAAATTATTTTTATATTTAATTATTTTAAGAACAACATAGAACCGTCTGAATTATGACTCATATTTTACCAAGAAGATTATTTTAATATGAAATGACCATTAGAGCAATCTTATGTAGCCTCTAAAATCTTCAGGTAAATATTTTATAAACTTTAATTTACTCTTATATAAGCTTCAAGAACTTAGAGTAACTCTAATGTATCTTGATATTACTCCCACATATACTCCACAAAAATATGTTTGCGCTTACATAGTATTTAGGTTATACTAACATAAAAATAAAATCCTTAAATTTAATTTGATGTATCCTCTGTTACATCAAAGTAATTTTGACACAGCAACTGTTTACACATATGTATCACAATTTGTTTGGTAAAAATCCTATGTAGAATCATGTTATTCATATATACAACTTTTTATGCTATATACTCATACTCAACTTGAGTTTTATCAATTTTATAAAAATATACAACTCTAAAACCTTAGGAATTTATCTCCAAAAATCAAAATTTCATTCTAAGCATCCTCTTACATTTAAATTTGATTCAGAACAATTAAAAAAACTTTAAAAAAATATAATACCTCTATAAAAAACATTTCAACATATTTTCTAAGGAACTTATAGAATTAATTAATTTCATCTGTTTTAAAATGAACTAAAACTTTTCAGAACAAAATTCCATATGTAAATATTTGAGGGATTGTATGATAAAACATCTAAGTTTTCTTTTTGTTATGAAAAATTAGGTGAGAGTACTCATAAGTGCCCTATCTATGTGGAAAATTTGATAGAGTTAATCAGGTTGATCCAGAAGTATATGAAATCAGAATAGTTTCAACAAAATTATTTTCATATTAGAGGAGATGACCATTGAGGTTTAAGTCTAGGGACACAATAATCTTGAAAGTATCTTATAGGCTTGGATATAAGTGGCTTGGAAGTTAAGGGATGTTAATTACTTGTTTTATGGGATCCTTTGAAATTATGGAATTGATTAGGATGGTGGAATATTATTAGTATTAGCTAGAATATTATACCTAGATTCATATAGTTTTTTATGTCTCTATAATAAATAATTATCTTCTAAATCATAAAAATGGTCTTAGTTGGGATGTAGTTGAGTTAAACCTAGATTTTTCTTATATGGAGAAACTATTATGGATTATATATTTCATGGGGAGGAATATTATACTAGATAGAGTCTAGTTGAATAGTGGTATTATTCAAGAGGAGTCTTGGAAAAGGGAATCTGAAATGTTATAGTCATGGATATTCTTTTTTTACCATATAGAAGACACATTGACAAATCTAGAATTAAGAATCTGATGTTAGGGAGAAATATAACACCATGTTTATAAGGTTTAGTGTAAGAAATATTTTAATTACTTAAGAGAAAAATTATATGAGAAAATAAGAGTGATTTATGATGCTTTTCTATAGATTACCACATCCAAAAATTTAGGAACACAACATACATGTATTTTTCTATCAAGAAACACAAAATAAATGTATTTTTTCATTGATTTATATCTATTATAGTTAAGAAAAATCCTATATATTTTTAATTAGATAAAAATGATAAAATACATATGATTAGATATATGAAAAATATAGTTTCAATATAAACAACATATTATAATTTATAAATAGTTAATTAATCATAATAAAAAACTAAATTAAATGTACAATTTTATAAATGAACATAAGATCAGAACTAATATATTATGCAATTAAGTCTTTTTATTATGTAAGTAGACATTCATTTAAGATTAGTATATTTTCAAGATAGGTGCCTATTCTATTTTCCATCAAATATACAATTAATTATTATAATTGTTCCACATCTCACCCATTTATATAAACCTAGGTCTCTTTACTTCAAATCCATTAGGGAATTTATATTGGACTTGAATATTTAAAAAAATGTCAATAATACATTATAAAGAATTGAAAATTTATTTCAAAAAATATATTGCCTATATTTCAACCCAATCCATGTGTTTTATTTATTGTCTGACTTTTCTCCACTACATTAATATAAATATAATAATATTATTGTTTTTTCTGAGTGTCCCCATGAAACATCATAATTCCTTACCAATTTTTACAATTATTTACATGTTCTCATTATACCCAACCATGATTTGTTGGTTTCTATTCTACTTGACATGTATTCTTGTATGACCACTTATTTTACTACAAGATGTTCCTAAATAATTAAATAAATATTTAATACACATATATAATTAAAATTTAATAAAAAATTATTTACTTAATTACCTTTTTAAACATTTATCAAAAGAACTATTTTTTACTATCGTATCTTGTACAATATGTTGGGGAATGGCACCTAGAGGGGTATCCTATGTAATGGATTATAGATGTTGAAGTTGGGTAGTAGGGTATAATCATGCATGAGGCATAACCAATAGATAATTACCATGTAGAGATGAAGGTGGATAAGGGGAAAAGGATAAGGGGTGAAAGGAGTGGGACTAACCTACATGGTTGTAGGAGGAAATGGATAAAAATGATTACTACTCATGTATGGATAAGACATATAAATAGGAGGAATATGGGAGGAAAATTTTATAGTGACTACAAATCCATGAGATATGAGGCATTGCATTAGGGGGACTGTATATACGGGAACTAAATGTAGGGGTAGTTGTATACTCTAGACTGTCAGACCTATCCTTAGTAAATGAATTTTTCATCCATGACGATTTCTATTAATATTAAATATGGTTTTTTAAAGTTTATACAAATTCAATAAATAAACAAGGTACTCACTAGAATAATCATATTTTGATTCCCTTCTTCTCCAAATCAATGATTTTTTTTCTCTATTTGTTTACTATAAACCTCATCATAAGGCATAATAAACTAAAAATGCAATAGGAGGTGTGAAAATTTTAAAAATATAACAAAACATTAAATAAATATAAAAAGGCCAAGAATATTCATATTTTTTTCTAAAACTTTATATATTCTATTAATTTTATTTTCACTAAGTTTTTTACAGTCCAAATTAAAAAATTACACAAAAATATAATATACTAATTTAAATTCAAAACAAATCTAAATAATGGATTATTGATAGAATTGAAACCTTCACAAGATGATGTTGATTCAATTAATTTTTTTAGTTTTATCAAGTGTATATTTCTTGAATAGTTATATTACTCGCTTTAATGATTTTCGAATTCAATGATTTATTCAATGAAAACATTCAATTTCATACAAGGATTCTATTATTTATTAACCATAAAAAGAATATGATATTATATTTCCATTTATTACCTTCAATTTCATATTCAATACACATTTTATGGATATATAAGGCATGTGAAAATACAAAAAAGATCAAAAAAATTATTTTGTTAGTAAAGATAATGTCCTCTCCATTTGAGTTAATCATTCTCATCAATTATTACATCCATTTAAAAAATATTAACTATATTAAAGTACAGAGGAAAAATGATTGAAACTTGTAAAAGAAATTTTTAGAATGTGACACTATAATAAATATCAACTAATAGATAGTTTTAGAATTAAAATATTTTGCAACCAAGCATAAAACAAATAAACAATATGAAACTAGATAATTAGTGTAATATAATTAAAAAAATTATTTATGTACCATGTATAAAAGTTAAAAAAAACATGTACCATGTTAAAATAAAATAAACTAAATACTTATAAACATGTCCACACTATGCATGATCTATTACAATTTCAAGGTCACAATCCATTCTAATAATCAAATCACCTATGTCATTGAATTAGAGACTTAAGTGAATATCGACTCATTCATCCAAAACATAACATTCATACATTACTTAATTAAAAATATTCCTTGTAATTGAATCAAAATAATACCACATTGTGATTTTATAGGATCATTTACATAAATCACTTTTCTATCTTGTGATACAAGAATATAAGGCCCATTTGTAGGAAGATGATGTTTCATATCAATCACTCTAAATCTAAAACCGTCTATATACATATCCTATTATTTCATTAAAGAAAATAAATTTCATTTCATCACAGTGACATGACCACATTCATCGTAATCTAATAAAAATATTTTTTCAATAACCCCTAATATGACATATTTTTTTATTGAGTCTATTTTCTGATGCACTATCATAACAATATGTTGTTGAGATTATCGTGATGTTGTCATGCTGTGTTTCCATGTTTTTTAGACAACTATTTATAATGAATTTAAATATATTAAAAACCATTTCTTTTTAATCACACGCCACAATGTTTAGACCAAATGAAAATTACCTTATTTAAGTAGATACATCATCCATTAGTAAACATTAAACCTAAAATATATCAACATCAAATATCAAACAAGTGCCTATGATTTGGTCATGTAAAAAAAAGAAATCAATTACCTTGGACTTCAACCAAGAAGTAAATTCTATACTATGTAATTTATACCTCATTTTAAAAGATAAATAATGATGTGTTCTTTTTATAAGTTCACTATGTTCTCTATATATATGAAAATTTTATGATTTCAAAAGCAATGAATAAATACACAATAAAAATATATATTTGTAATTTTACTTACTTTATGTAATCATCTACCAAGATATAGTTGAATAATACTGTATGGTAAGCCATTTTCCACTCATACCTATTCAAAGTAGATAGCTTGTATAATCCAAATACCCCCCACCCCCATTTGGGGAAATGACATAAATGTAGGATCAATAGGGTCATATTGGTCATTTTTAGTTATCATTGGATGATTAGATCCTATAGTGACATTAGCTAAGTGCATTGAACATAAATCAATACATTCCAATTCTAAATAACCTTTCACAATATATCCTTCAGGGTGATTCTTATTTCTCATGTAATATTTCAATGTAATCATCATTATTTTTATTGGATACATCAAATGACTATAAATGGGACCATTAAAAATAACTTTTACTAGAAGATGCATAGTCATATTTAACATAAATGAGAAAAACGGTGGAGGTAAATTTTTCTTCAAGTCAAAAATAATGATTGGTTCATATTTCTATAGTTTTTTAACAATGATTTTATTCATCATTTTAGAAATAATTTCTAGATAAAAGTGACAAAATATAGTCACAGTGACCCTGAAATTATGTGATAGTAAATTTTGAATGATAATGGGAATCAATTCATGCAATCAAAAATGGTAGTCATGCATTTGAATGTATTTTAGTTTCACATCTCAAGTATTAAATCATATCAATATGTTACATGAGTATCCATATAGAGCCTTTAAACTTTCCAAGACTTGAATAAATTGTTTTTTCTCTACAATTTTCATCAAAAAACAAGAAAAATGGACTTTCCAATGATTCTGACTAATTAACATAGGATGAAATATTGGTTTTATAACCTAATATATTAAATCATGATGTGGGTGAAAATAAATTTTTTCTCCATTTAAATTTAAAATCATTGCGATTAACATTTCATACATGTTTTTCTTGATATGAATTATGTCTAATTAGTGATTCAGAAAATTTGATGATCAATATAGAAACTCCAAGAATATACTTTTATTTATCCATTTTTTGTTGGAATTTGAAGGAACATTCTTTCACTTTATATAATTTGATTGAACCTTTCTAAGAAGAAAAATAAAATCATCATGTTCTTTAAGTAAATCTGTAATTTCCCAGACCCAGATTACACTGAATGGTTCTCCAAGCCTAGTTGGCCACATGACCTCAAGTGCATCTCCCCAAATTCCAAAATCTTCCAACTATAAGTGAAGGCCTAGGGTGTGTCGGTGGGAAGACTATCTATTATTTTTCAGATTGTAACACAACAGAATATCATATCATTAAAATAGAAGAAGCAATATAACAATTAATACGCAATAGGAATAGACGCTAGAACCACTGGACCAATAACCTACCTTAGTGGAAGCACAATAATAACTGAATAGGAAAATACATATATATATATATATATATATATTCCAGAAGTAATCTAATATACAATGATGATCATATCATGTGTCTACAAAGCAGCCAAAATAGATATACATACACTAGTACAACACATGTATCCAAAATACCAAAAAGACAAAAATATTATCCTAGATAACATCACAAGCCTCAGCTCATCACTATGATCCCCTACTCCTAATAATGGCACAAATTTAGTCATTAAACTATGGGTTCTTTCCCTAGTTACTACCAACAAATATAGAGTTAGTTTGGGAACCCAACAATGGCTTGAGAAGGGGTGTGATATAAAATACCAGTAGGACACCACCAACAGTGTCTATAATAATCTAGTATGTACAATAAAATATAAATTGAAGGTATTGGGTTCATAGTGATAGTCTATGGGAAATGGATTTTAAATTTTTTCATTGTTGGGATGATGACATTTTTCGTCTCTGACGACATGAGCCCAATATGGTCTGAGGATCTCGTATAAATTAAATAATCGCATAAACGTAAACTGAAAACATACCTTTTCATATCTAAAGTTTTGGTTGACATATACTTATCACTGGTGATCACTTATTGATTGATCCATAATAAGATACCTCTATATCTTCCACACACACTTCAAAAATATGATGGAGTGTCGATCTTCGAATTCTGAGTGCTAGTGCGGAGATTCGACAACACCTTCAACGCCCCGACGATCACCGCATCATCGAGATTACAATGCATGAGGGAGAACTCAATATGAATGCATGGATTGAGAGATTCTCACTCTATGAAGTGGGATAGGAGATATAGCTTCTAGAAAATTTTCAATGAATAGTTGTAAGTAAGAGCCTCTCTCTACCAATTTATAGATTATGATCAAAATACCCAACAGGGTTCCCCAATCCCCGTAAATATAACATCCACAAAATAATAATTATGACAAACTAAATTATGCCAAAAACATTGTTTATAATTTAACACATATCTATAATATAAAACATATTACGTGATAAACCCAGGTCATTAACTAAACTCATAATTCCGACTTAATATTAAACGAACCTAGAATATTATAATAATATTCATTCAATTAATATTATTTATTATATTTACTTAACTTTTAAATAATTTTAATAAATAAATTCAACCCAATTATTATTTACTTCAAAAATAATGAATTAATTTATTTATTAGTGATTGATAACTTCGACAACACTTGAACCCTTTTTTGGGGCCCACCATGTCCAATATACATATTAAACAAAATAGGGTGGATTCTTGAATACTATATTGTGTGTGACCCTATAGGCCCTTATCTCAATAGTAGTGAATAAAATCCTCAGACCAAGAGTGGATTATAGAAACCCATCAAGGCCCTTAAAGATATAAAGATAGTCATAGTAATGACAACCAATCTATGAACATGCATTGTGTAATATATATATATATATATATATATATATATATATATATATCTTTATCTTTAGATATATCCTAAAGTAGAACACGCACTTTTTTCATCACACATTTCTTGATTTTTTATTTGTTCATCTAACCGGATGGATTTTCCTTTTGACTATCTTAGAAAAGAATTTATAAAGGTACTACTATCCTAATCAACTAGGCCTGATAAATATTAATTTCTCAACCCATAAGTGACAAATCCTTTCTTGACCATTAAACTAATGCCAGACCACCAATGACACAACTAACATAATCTACCTTGCCATAATTTCATTATCATGTTTTTTCCTTGCATCAAAGTATGTGATCAAATGGTACATATTGATAATGATATCAAGTTAGGAGACCAATACACATATATGTAGATAGGAACAACTAATGGAACCCAAAACACACGGTGTTTCTATTGGCGGGTCTATCCTCATGATATCACTACTAATGATCACCAAGTATGAACTTCATGATAATAAGTCTCAATTATTATGATCTCCCAACACTTGATAGTCAAACATCTATTGTGTCCACTCAGTGACATGTATCTAAACCATATGACATTTTTCAAGATTAATTTCATATTATCTTAAGTTTCCTATTATAGCATATGATCAGCTATAACCTTTTGATACAACAATTAATATATTGAAATTACCATTAAATAGTTTATGTAGAAATATATATACTAAAATGATATGTAAACATCATGTATATATAATTGTATACACGATATGGTAATCAAAAGTATTATTCATATTGGGTCTAAGGCACCCACTATTACAACACTCCCACTTGCACTAGAGCCAAATTTATGACCATACTTGTTAACTCTCACATGATTAAAATCATGTTTCTACTGAGTCATAGCTTTAATTGCTGGGTCTGCCACATTTTCACCACATGGATATTATGTTATACGCGACATCATCTTTTTGAGTAAAACTTCTCAAGATATGGTATCCCAAATTATATCTCTTTTTTCCACTGTCATAACATGAAATATTTGATAATAATAATAAATAAATTTCCGTTATGATAAAATGTTACTTGGTAGGTGTGATTCCAAGAACTGGAACTTATCATTGCATTTAATTGCATCTTAGCTTCCTCAAAAACTACAACATACTTGGTATTTGTCGGTGCAACTACCACTGAAATTTATGATCTTATATCACTCAACACCTTAGCCTAACCATGATATTATATAAAATTTATCCAAAGGAAGACTAGTCTTTGTCCCACAAAAACTATTACACTTTCCTCTCCACTTACTAGGTACATATCTTTTATACTTTCCAAAGTACAATAAGATAGTTCTGACTACTTCACTTGAAGTTCTTTTGGATATAACTGATATTTTCCTACTATAAATTATATGATGGAAATATCAATTCATGTACATATCATGGAATACGTGATTGATCCATTACTAAAGTGTATATTAATCAATTCACCACTTAATATCCTCTTAGGCTATTTCTTGTATACTTGGAGATATTTAATCCATGTTAAATGGAAAAAATTATCCTCTTGAAATGTTCCAACTTGTATTTTTCAACACTATGTCACTATATATATGATTTACTGGGTCCAAGAAAACGTTAGATCTACCTTAGTATACCTTATTCCCTAGAATTTAGGTTTCTACTTTAATTCAATCACTGGATAATTATTTGCAACTTGGCCTTAACTAACTGTAAGACCAATATCTATTTTCCATATGTTGTTTAATATATTTCTCTTAGAAAAATATACCACTCCCACTAACCTCTGATAGAAACATAGAAAATATTCTTTCTAAATTAATATTCAATAATCGAGATTCTTACTTTAATCCTAAACTAGATTTAAGTAACTTTCACCCTATATTAGCATTTTGTGATGTGACCATCCTTTTCTGGTTGCGTCGTATAGACACCTTTCATGATTGGTGGTCATGAAATCCAATGGTTAGTATAATGATAATAGAAATTAGCTATGACAAGTAAAAATTCTAAGGGATTTAGAATTAATGACTTGGTATAACTAATCAAACCTTATTGGTGCCACGCTTGTACCACTCATGTATCATCACATTTGAAAACCCACCACAGTATTCAATATAATAATCCCATTTTAAATTTGATACAATAAATCCATTATTGAATTTTAATTGAACTTTTCAATCTTATATAATTTCCATATACTTTTTACTTGTAGGAATTATTATTTACAATGTATCATTTATCACCGAACACAGTGAATAAAACCATCACTATGGTTTTAACCTTCCTAAGAATTATGTGCCTCTAGAACATTCTTGTTCCACATATCCTATGGAACTTGTTCTTATTCCAACTATATGTGCATCTGTATTATTAACTAAACCCAAGTAAATATGGCTCTCACTATCTCAAATAGAGATGTGAAGCCTTATATAGAAATGTAGTATATCACTTGACAACCACTTTTCTATCTTAGGGATTTATATAATATCCTAATCAATCGCTAAGATAATTACTTAGATGTTTAGTGTTTTTATCTTGATGCAAGTTTTTTTATATCCTAATAAATGCTTTGCATTTAAACACATGTCTTATGAAATAGTGGATTTACATCATAATAAAACTATTATGATATCCATTAGTCATTATAGTTGGAATATGTGTTGAATTTGGTACCCTAGAACCAAATTCTTTTGTACCTTATGATAACTTATATTCATGGTTTTTAATATTAATAAATTTATTATCACATCATGATTATTATTCTATGTAATATTGTATGCGATAATGTCCTAAGAGTAATTATCGTACTAAAAGGTCATAGAGGATCCATGTTATGATGATAACTTGTAAGTTATATGACACTATTCTTGAATATATGTTCTATAGCTGGATGATATCATTTGAGGGACACAAATGATATTGGCTATCAGGGGTGGAGACTCATAGGACATTGAGGTACCTTCTCATGGTGTATTCCCTTGGTAATGTCCAAGAGGATATTATTGAACAATCCCTGTCATTAGTAAATCCAAATTTATATTTGTCATTGGATATTCCTATCTACATATGTGTGTATTGGTCCTTAGACTTTAATATTATTATTAATGGATATTATGAGTCACACACTTAGATATATTAATGAAAACTCTGATGACACATGTTCACGATGAGGAAGGATATGTTGGGTGCATCATGAGTAATATTGCATTAATGAATAATATGAGAAAGGATTTATCCCTTATGTTCTTTAAAAGAAGATAATATCTTAGGCCCTTTGATGGAAATGTTATATCCAAAATAAATCCATGGTCATGGTGATCAATAGGAAAATTCTAATTTCAGAAAGTCAAAGAAAGATATATCAGGCATATAGGTTGATGGCACTGACCTGCAACCTACTCAATTAGAGATATTGTGATAAAAGGATTATATTACATGATAAGAATTCGTATGAGATGAGATTTTGTTATGGCATTAACTTCTTTCTCTATGGGTGCCTTGGCGTGTTTCTAGATGTTAACCTTGGACTTTAGGTATGTTCTTCTAATGCCACTGAGAAAGAGGCCTAGATGGTCACAGACTAAGTGTATCCAGTATCTCGGTTAAATAATTTATTATTGAAAAAGTTTAATAAATATTATTCTCGATCGTGGTTTAATAATTATTCATATATTCCTGATCGCATTTATTCTATCACTAGTTATTCTCAATAATATATTATGTGCAGAATATTTAATAAATATTGAGGAGGATTGGCAGACTGAGTTTAATAATCCAGTGAGAAATAATAATATTGAATATTATTTGATTAAATAATATTTTATTATGACTCACAATCTAAGAATGTGCCAAGAAATAATAATATTGTTGTTATTATTGGATATGGGGAGTTTATCTAGTGTTAATGAAATAATTAAAGGCACTTGTGAAATTTATTTATTATTACCCTAGTGAAATAAATGCCCAGTTATATTATTCTCTCATTAGGAAAGGGAAATCCAAGCAATTCCTAATTGGTTTGTGCACAAAAAATTGGATAAAAGCTCTCAATACTAGAGAGTTCATTCTTATCTAAGAACACTCTCAAGAATGAGAGTGGTCCTCCTCCACCGCATTATAGAGAATTTTTTGGAAGTGGTTCTCAAGGTGATCGAAGGTGGACATCACAAGAGCAAGGATCTTCCATGCTATCACCCAGAGACTCCTTAAGCAATGTCATAATATAAGTGGAACATGTGTGGATCACCTCTAGAGAAATCCTACACTTGTATTCTACAACACAATGGTGACACACTGCATATTTGTGGCCGAACGCATCAACAAAGAAAGAATAACCTTGGAGGAAATTCTATTTAATTAAATTAATTATAAACAATATATGTTGATCCTCTCTCTTGGTTCTGGGTTTCTTTCCTTTATCTTATTCCTTTGATTAAATTCCATGGATCATAACATTCATCGTCAAATAGATCTCAGATTTTTCATTGAATATGGCAAAAATAAAAGTTGGGCACCATCCTATCCCATGATTTTGCTGCACCAGGAACCTATAAGTGGTATCAGAGGGAGGTTTATTATTGCTTATAGTTATTTAATAATCATTGGTGATTTTTGAATTTATAATTTAGTTTTTAAATTCAATTATAATCATTCATTTTTAATCTAAATGATGATATTTGTGTCTTCCTCTATCATTTCTTGAAGATATAATAGAAATTATTAATTTATGATTAAAATTATACCGAGGATCTCATCCAGAGGTTCCAAATATTTTTTCTTGGTATCACAGCAATACATGATGTGTAATCAGAATTACACATCTTGTAGTTGTGTTCAATGCATCATGGGTAGTTTGGTAATTACAAAAACTGTGTGAATTAAATATACACGATGTAGTTAATTCTTACACTGTGTGTTGACTAGGATAGACTGGTGCATAGTCAGCCAGACTATATGCTGTGTGGCCCACTAGAGACGGCGTGTAGTCCCTTTTTGGTCATAGTTAGGTCGTGTATTCCATGCACAGCTTTGCTGATCAGTGACCATGTAAGACAGAGTCAACATGGCGTGTGGCCCATTGAACACGTCGTGTACTCCAAGAATTCCAAAGTATGCCTCACATGTCGAGCCCCTGGGAGTGTACTTCTTATAGATGGTGAAGGTAGTACATGATATGTAGATTAGATCTACACGTCGTGTACTGTTACCAAATTAAGAATAATTAATTCTTTAATATCTACATAATGTTCAGATCTGCATATCATGTATAAGTTGTATTATAGTTATTATTATACATGAATTAAAGCATGAAATTTTACTCAAAATACATGTAATTCATGTAATCATCCATGAAGTACACTTCATAAAAGTGCGTGAGAATTCGTTCATGCTATATTTCACAAAGAATAAAGTGTATACAAGTATAATACATGTTGATTATATTTGGATGGGTATTCACCAGGTTACCTCCAAAGTAAATTTATGTACAAGATTATTTTTAAATGAATTTTTAATTTGTTTAAAATTATAATGGATGAGATTCTCAAGGAAATTTAAGAAAGGATTAAGATAAAAGGATTGATTAATTAAAGATAACAATTAATCGATTCAAGCGTTATTTATCTTAAATAATAATGATTAAATGATTGAATGCTAGTTTTATTAAATGTGTAATTCATTGCATGTGTGTGGATGATCATGAGATAGACCAGACCTTTGTATGTGATTGGTTTCCTTTTAATTTATTATTAAATTAAATTGTTGGCATGCATGCCTTATCTCCTCATTAATATGTAGGCCATGTGTACCCAGGATTTCTTTTATGTAAAACCCTTTTTACCCCTCACTTGCATGTAAGTATAATCATATATAATGGATGGATCTCCCAAGATAGATTAGTTGGTTCAGGTTAGGATTTGAGGCGAAACCAATCCAAAGATATACAAAGGTGGATATGTGAAAAGTTGTAAACACAAACCTTAAATGGTTCAAGGTGTTTCTCCCCTTAGTCAGCAGTTATTTTATCAACTTCTAGATAAAATAACCATTAGAAAAAGCTCATGATCATACCCTTTATTTTATTTCTGTCATTTTCATGGTTATTCATTATGGATGTTTTTTCATGATCACATGATTAATGAATTAACAAGCATGCAATATGGAATTAAAATAAACTGAATTATGAGTAAATATTATCTAAAGACCTGGTTAATCACTTAAGTAATCCCACTTAATATTAACAAGCATGTGAAAAAGATAATAAATGTCAATTTATGCATAAGGGATAAAATTCCTCAATAAAATATTAAGTCGATATAGCCTTCCATTACTTCTATTAGAATCGAACCATAGTTCAAAGTGCTTGACCAGCAAAAGTTGGGGTGCTTTCAATTATTGGGGAATTCTAATTTTAATTTTTATGTTGACTTAACTTGGTTGACATAAAGTGTTGACTAACAAAGTAAGATTGGTGTAATTGAGAGGAAAAGATTGAGGAAATATAAATTAATGATTTCAGGATTGGGGAGTCCACACAACAGATCAAGGAACTATGAGTTAATGCAGTTTTCATTTGTAATGCCTACCTAAAACCATTCAAGTTGCTAAACCAGCCAATGTTGGGGTAATGAGAATGGAATATGGATCCTTGACACTTGAATATCCAAGAAACAGTATATTTCAAAGCCAATGATGAAGGATATAGGGTTTCGATAAAATAGTGGGATACTAATAAATATAATTTTATTTATTTTTCTAAATTTTATCAGATAAATTACTAAATCTATTCTTATCTTGTGTGTAGAAACAATAATAAAAATTACATCAAACATATCATTATGATACATACTTGATAAGAAAAAAATTCTCATCAACACCAATTTCCAAGAGTGGAAAAAGATCATATGGTTCATCCTTCACCATGAAAGGAAACTATATATGCTAGAAGAACCTTTTATAGTTGTGCCTAGAAATGAGGTGAGTGATGAAGAGCTATCTCTGTAATAGAAACATCTAAATGATGCTACAAATTTTTAGTTCTTCATGATATCATTCATATCCAATGAGATCTTGAAGAAACACGAGGAAATGGATGTGTATAGCATGATTTATCACCTTCAGGATCTCTATCAAGAGAAAATGAGACCAGAGAGGTATGAAATATCCAAAACTTTTTTCATGACTAAGCTTGGAGATTATACGCCAGTTGGGCCTCATGTAGTCAATATTATTGGCTAAATTGAGTGTCTTGACATCTTAGGTATTAAATCCCTAAATGATTTGAATACAGATCTCATACATTCATCACTACCCAAGAACTTATAAAGTTTTATTATGAATTATAATATGAGAAATAATGAGAAGATCCTATCAGAACTTCTAACCTTGATTCGCCAATTAGATAAGAATATGGGGTGTGACAAACCCGCAATCCTTATGGTGAATAAGAATATGAAGGAAAAGGCAAAGGGTCCTATGACTTATAAATAGTTTAAATCCCCCGAGCATCATTTAACCAAGAAGAATAAAATCCAATGGTAGGGAAAGAAAAATGAGGCAGTATTATTTTCACATGGAAAGTTAGAAAATTGGAAGAGGAACTACACCTAAAAGCAAGGGGAAGCCAAATTTTTGTTGATTATCACCTGAAATATTTCCATTTCTACACATTGGGTATTATATATAGATTTTTGTGCTCACATCTTTATCTAAATATAGGAACCAAGTAGATTTCAGAAAATTTCTAAAGGAGAGGTGGATCTGCGATCTGTCAATGGTTTGAGGCTAGATTCTCATTCCATTGGTGACTACCACCATTCATTGTCGACAGTAATGTTTTTGTTTTTACATGATTGTTTTTATGTACCTACTGTTACCAAAAACATAATTTATGATCAAGTTTAGATACAGATGGGTTTATTTTCATGTTCATAAATAAAAGTTTTTTGTTTTATAATGAAAACATATGTTATGGTATAAAACATTTAAATAATGATCTGTATTTATTAAATTATGAAAACCAAGTGTTAAAAATCAATAATGAATCATCTTCACACAACTCATATAACACCAAGTTGTGGCATCACCATCTTGTTCATGTAAATGTGAATCACCAAATAAATCTATTTCAAGATGGTTATTTAGACTCTTTTGAGCTAAAACCACATGATAGATTTCACACTTGTTTGTAAGTAAAAATGACTAAACTACCATTTGGTGTAAAGGGTGAAAGGGCCACAGAGATTCTAGGATTGGTACACACTGATGTGTGTGGACCATTTCCAGTAGAGTCTAGAGGTGGATATTCTTACTTTATAACTTTAACTAATGACTTGATTAGATATTTCTGTATTTACTTTATGGTGTATAAGTCTGAGTCCTCTGAGAAATTCAAGGAATTCAAGAATGAGATATAGAATCATCTTGGTAAGAGGATAAATAAGATTTTATTGGATCGAGGTGGAGAATATCTTAACCAAGAGTTCAGTGACTTTTTATAGGATTTTGGGATTCTATCTGAACTCACTCCACCTTATACACCACTTTGGAATGGTGTTAGTGAAAAGAGGAATCATACCTTTTTATACATGGTAAGGTTGATAAAGAGTCATACAGATCTTCTGTTATCCTTTTGGGGATATTCATTACGAATGGTGGAAAACACATTAAACTGAGTACCAACTAAAGAAAAAAATGAAATTCCCTTAGATCAATGGATTGGAATGAAACCTATTTTATCGCATACATGTGTATGGGGATGAGGGGTGTTTGTTAAGGATTTATCAAGAAACAAACTAGCACACTGAGGCATGAAGTGTATCTTTATAGGGTATCCCAAGGAAACAAAGGGATAATACCTATACAACCCCTCAAACAAGAAAGTGAATGTTTCTAGACAATCTATCTTTCTTGAGAGGGGGCACATCTTAAAAAAGGATGGTGGGAGAAAGATTGACTTTGATGAAGTAAATGCTCAAGATACATAGAAGTTGGTATAAGAACAAGTTCCATAGGTACCTAAGGAATAAGTAGATCCTGAAACACAAGTATTTCCTAAGAGATCAAGAGAGGTAAGGGAAACATAGAGATATGTTTTTCTAGTCATCGAGGATGGTAAATCTTTATTGTTGAACAATGATGAACCTCGATCCTACAAGGATCCAATAGAGAGATCAGAAGCTGCAAGATGTCTAGAAGCTATGAATTCTGAGATGGATTCCATGTATTAGAACCAAGTTTGGGTTCTGGTGGATACACCAGTTGATGTAAAGACTTTTCGGTGTAAATGGGTATTCAAGAGGAAAATGGACATGGAAGGTAAAGTAAGTACCTATAAAGCAAGGATATTGGCTAAATGGTTTAAACACCATCATGGAATTGACTATGATGAAACCTTTTCTCCAGATTCCATGTTTAAATCCATCAGAATCATATTTTCTATAGCAGTTTACCATGACTATGAGATTTGGAAGATGGATGTCAAAATTGTATTCCTTAATGGGAACCTTGAGGAAGATGTCTATATGACACAACTAGAAGGGTTTGTGACACCAGGTGATGCTAAAAAGATTTTCAAGTTACAAAGATCCATTTATGGATTGAATCAAGCATCTTGGTCATGGAACATTTGATTTTATGAATCCATAAAAGAATTTGGTTTCATTAAAAATTAAATTGATCCGTGTATTTAAAAAAGGTTTAGTGGGAATGCAGTCATTATCCTAGTAGTACATGTTGACGAAATATTACTTATTGGAAATGACATACTATTATTACTATTTGTTAAGTAAATGTTGAACAAGTGCTTATCCATGAAGGAATTAGGTGAAGTAGCCTATATTCTAGGGGTCAAGATCATTCGTGATAGATCCAAGAGGCTTCTTGGACTATGTGAAAGTACATATATTAACCACATGCTAAAGAGATTTAGTACGGAACAATCCAAGAGGGTATTGGTTTTAGTGTCACATGGTTTACATATTTCTAAGAAAATGTGTCCTCATACACAATAGGAGAAATATATAATGAGTAATATCCCATATGCTTCAGTGATAGGATCAATCATGTATGCCATGTTATGTACTAGAGTTGATGTTGCCTATGCATTAATCATGGTAGGAAGATATCAAGAAAATTCAGGAGAACAACATTGGATTGTTGTTAAGGATATCCTTAAGTATGTGAGAAGAACTAAGGATATGTTCCTGGTGTATGGAGTAGATGAGGAGATTTTCATCATAGGGTATGTTTATGCTGGTTTTCAGATAGATCAGAATGATCGAAAGTCGCAATCAAGATATGTTTTTTGTCTCCATAGAGGAGCTGTGAGCTAAAAGACTTCAAAGTAGCCAATTTTAGTTGTTTCTACAGCAGAGTCTGAGTACATATCATCTTCTGATATAGCTAATAAACCCATTTGGATTTAGAATTTTGTATAGGATCTTGATGTGTTACCTAGAATTAAAGACCCTATCACATTATATTGTGATAATACCGTATTGGTGGCTCTTACAAAAGAACCAAGTTCACATCAATAGATAAAGAACATACTTCATAAGTATCACCTCTTGAAAGATTTTCATAAAAGGGGTGAAGTTGCAGTGAGAAAAGTATCCATAGAAGATAATGTGGTGGGCCCCTTTACTAAAGGTCAATCTTAGTAAAATCATGGGTATCATGTGAGAATGAGAAGACTAAAGGTCGTTATTATTTTTCTCTAGTGGAAGTGGGAGTTTGTTGGAGTTTGTTCCCTAAAACCAAATTCTTTTATACTTTATGATAACTTATATTCATGGCTTTGAATATTAATAAATTCCTTATCACATCATGATTGTTATTTTGGGTAACATTGTATGTGATAATGTCCTAAGAGTAGCTGTCACACTAAAAGGTCATAGTGGATCCTGGCTATGATGAGAACCTGGAAGTGCTATGACACTATTATTGAATATATGTTCTATATCCAAATGATATAATTTTAGGGGAAAATGATATAGGCTATTAGGGATGGAGATTAATAGGACTTTGAGGCACCTTCTCGTGGTGTATTTCCTTGGTAATGTTAAGGAAGATATTATGAGAGAAAGATCTGCCAATAGGAAATCCACATTTCTATGTGTCATTAGATGTTCCTACCAAAAGATGTGTATATTGGTCCTTATACTTTAAGATTATTATTAATGGATATTATGAGTTGTGCACTTAGATGTATTGATGAAAACCATGATGATATATATTCATGACAAGGTTGTATGTTGGGTGCATCACGAGTAATATTGTATTAATGAATAATGTGAGAAAGGATTTATCCCTTCTGTTCTTTAATAGAAGATAATATCTTAGGCACTTTTATGGAAATGATATAGCCAAAATAAATCCATGTTAATGGTGGTCAATAAGAAATCTATAATTCCAAAAAGTAAAAGAAATGGATATCGAGCATATAGGTTTATGGAACTAGCATGAAATCTTCTCAATTAGAGATATTGTGATAAAGGGGTTATATTACATGGTAAGAATTCATATGAGGTGACATGTCATTACGACATTAACTTCTTTCTCTATGGGTGCCTTGGTGTGTTTCTAGATGATAACCTTGTAGTTTAAGCAGGTTCATCTAATGACACTGAGAAAGAGGCCTAGAGGGTCACACACTAAGTGTATCCAGTATCTTAGTTAAATAATTTTTATTTAACAAGTTGAATAAATATTATTCCCAGTCATGGTTTAATAATTATTCATGTATTCCTGGTAATATTTATTCAGCCACTAGTTATTAGAGAAAATATATTGTGGGCGGAATAATTAATAAATATTGAGGAGGATTGGTGGACTGAGTTTAATGGTCCAGTAAGAAATAATAATATTGAATATTATTTGATTAAATAATATTTAATTATAACTCACAAGTTAAAAACATGTCTGGAAATAATAATATTTCTGTTGTTATTTTACATGGGGGTTTCACTAGGATTAATGAAATAATTAAAGGCACTTGTGAAAATTATTTATTATTACCCTAGTGTAATAAATTCCCAGTTATATTATTCTCTCATTATCCAAGGGTAAGACAAACGATGCCCAATTGGGTTATGCACAAAAAATTGAAGAAAACATCTCAATCCTATTGAGTTATCTCTTCACTAAGAATGATCTTAAGAACAATAGCTATCTTTCTCCACTGGATTAAGGCGAACGCTTTGGAAGTGATTCTCAAGGCGATCGATGGTGGACATCACAAGAATAAGGATCTTCCATGCTAGCACTTGGAGAGTCCTTCGGGAATGTCCGTAGATACATCGAACACATGTGGATCCCCACTAGAGGGATCCTGCACTTGGATTCTACAACATAATGGAGGCACATTGCAGATTTGTGGCAGAACACATCAATAAAGAAAGAATAACCTTGTAGGTAATTCTATTTAATTAAATTAATTATAAACAATATATGGTGATCCTCTCTCTTGGTTCCGGGTTACATTCTTTTGTCATATTTATTTTATTCAATTATGTGGATCATGGCATTTATCATCGGATAAATCTAGGATTATTAATTGAATATGAAAAAAATCAAAGTTTGGAACCATCCCATCTTGCGCTTCCGCTGCACCCAGAACCTATAATACGGTTATAGGATATTGTAGTTATTTGGAAAGCACATCTTGAAATATAATGGAAGTTTTTGCAGGTTGCAACATTAATACTTCTTACATCATAACTCTGATGTATAAAATGTGTATTTAGGAATTTCTCCATGCTACATTTTATTGATCAATGTTATCATGTAAGACATATCATCAATTCTCCCTATTAACATCAATGTCATGATGTAAATATAGTAATGTACGTTTATGAATTACTCCATGCTATATTATATTAATTGATAATGCTTGGTCAAGATATTCTTTGGCATGCTAGCCCAAATAATCTTATTCCTTATGGCCATGTATAGAATTCACTTTCAAATTCCTTAAAACACTTAAAATAACTCTATGAAGTATATTTACCACTATCTTACCCTTGGAAGAGTTCATGATCTCTTGTTGAACTAATTAAAAAAGATTTTTGGCATACCTTTATTTATAAAGGTTTCTTTTTTCAAACTAAATACGTTGATAATATTGAAGGTGTTTATCTCTATTGAGTATAAATACTAAACTGGGTATATCTTTGATGTACACTTTTAGTTTTACTTGAAAAATAAATATATTTCCACAACTTGGTAAAAGTATTACATTTTTATATTTATCAAATATTTCCAATGATTCAAGTATCACTGGACTATTATTGAGTATGAAACACCAGAAACAACATTCATTCTGAAACCTAGAATAATGTATCCTTGTGTCCAAAGGAAACGTTAAATATATGTTTTGGTTATACTTAATAATGGTTCGACTTAAATCATCAAATAGGCAATTAGAAGTTTTGTATTTCCTACTTCTGACTTAGAAATCACCCATTCACATATATTTGGATAATATACCTTACTTATTGTAATGTTTTTATTACTTACTTGGTTATTGTATTTCAATTCACATATGTGAATGACATACTATATTTAATACCCATGTAGTATGTCAGAAACATTACATTTGACGAATAATCACTAAATAAAAAGTGATAACTTTATTATTTAATTTAGTTCATTATGATTAACTTTCATAGATTTTCTTTCAAGTTACGCGATGAAAATAACCTCCTATTTAATAATATGCCTCATTTTATTGAAGGACATTCTGAATTTTCTATTTCTATTACACTTTCCATTGTTCTTTTTTCTTTATATTGCAATGTATTCACCATAAGAATTAAATATTAATCTTTCTTTAATATTATTATTTACTTGGAGAACCTAACTAAGAAGGTAATGAAGAATTTACTTCATTCTATTTATTTGGTTACCTTAAACTAAAATTGAGTAATTGGGTGTAAGAATGGTTTTCCTTGAAAGATCGTGATTCATATTTTATATTTACAAAAAAAATAGTGTAATTATCACCTATTTATATCATGCTTCACTTTCTCTTTAGATGTTTCTTAGAGATGAGACAACATGCGTAATCAACTATATATTGATGTTGTAACTGCAACAAACATTGGATGTTGGTGATAGCATTATGACACAACCATCATATTATTTATACATTTGTCTCTTGTAATCAATTTTGAACCCTCACTTCCTTAGGTGGATCAACAAGTATAGGGACACAAGCACCTTGAATTTCTGATATAGTAGTATTATGTGCAAGTGCCTATACTACACATCAAAATTCATGCTAGTTTGGACATTTTCCTTATCCAACTATTATCACAGTTTATCTTTTGGTATTTATTTTCATTTATTACAAAAAAACTAGAAAATTTTACTTTATATTGAATACTGATTTATACATTTTTGATTAACTTAATCATTAAATGTCTCCCACTATTTTATCGAATTATAAGAACCCTCTATACTAGAATTGGAATACTCTATAGCTTTTTTATTCTAGACATAATGATCCTTGTTCCACCCCTCATAGTCTAGAATCTATGGCTACTCTACTACTTAGAGAGTTTAAGGTAGGTTTTTGTTTGGCCAGCTACATTAACTCATGGAACCTTGATCTGTTGAATGAAGTCTCAACTTCTTAGGATCATAACCTTGATTCCCTCAATGCTTGCCTCTAATTGATAACAAGTTAGATAGGGATAAACCTTACTACCATTTTAGTTATGTCAAACCATATTTCTCATAATAACTATACAGTAGTAATAGGTTCCCTTAGCTATGGCTAACTAACCACCCCGAACACCTGGTTATGTTCAAATTCAAACGACGAAAGACGTTTGTGACATAATATTTTTATAAGATTTTTTTCTCAATGAATGTAATCTATTTCTATTAATACTGTTCATCTATGTTGTCACGCTCACAACTAAACATTAATAGAAAAAACATTCATCACTTATTTATTAATTTTATTATTTATTATTTTATACATTTTCTTGCTATTATAAATTGCATAAAATAAAAAATAAATGCTTAAAGGGAAGTAATTATCTAATTGGTCATGAGAATATATTATTGGTTGATCCATTTAAACTTAATGGATCAACCATGAACAAGGGGAATTATACCTGAGTCATCGCTTGACTCGTGATACAGCTCGCCCCCATCCAGTATGTCAATTTTTCTCCTTGATTTCACCTCATCTTGTTGGGGTCCACAATGTGCATTGTCTTCATCAAGGCGTATCACCTCATCTTGGCAGGGTGCATGCCCAACATCATCTTCATCCAATGTAAAGATATACTCACGAGCAGGCGAGGGGGACTAGATATGTAATGTACATCAGATAAATTTAGGCATCCATGCCCTTATTGTAACACCCCAATATTTCATAGTACGTTGTCTCTTTAAAGTAATTCAATAGCTTGCACTACACGCAACACCGAGTTCAAGCGCATCATGACCTATCAAACTAGCCATTTAAAAAGTATTTATGAATAGTATTAACCACATTTTGAATTTTATATATATCCTATATAATTTTAACATTCATGTTTTGTGTTTCTTAGACATAATATAAGGAAAAATTCAATTTTTCAGATAAAAGAAGTATTTTTTAAAAATGCATTTTTTCCGCCTTTTAATGGAAAACCCTTTTAAAATACAATATATGACACTTTTATAAATTCAATTTAAGTAAATTCAATTATTCATTATAATAGGGACACAAAAATTTAGTTTGTATAAATTTTTGGTACTTTTCTGATCACTTTCATATTTTGATGAATAGTAAAAAAATATTAAATTTTAATTGAAAACAAATTGTTTAATCGAAATAATTTATAGTGTTAAATTATGAATTTGAGTGGGTTTAAATTATAATTAGATTATATTTTTTATCATTTAATATAATTTAGGTCATTTTAAGTAATTTCACAATTAAATTGGATATAAACACATGTCAATCTTTTGATAGTTTTTACTTCTTAAAACCGTGCTTTCTAGTTCTGACAATGTGAATTAATTTTAAATTCATCAATTAAACTACTATGTTTTTAATTTGGTAAAATTGAAATCATTTTTACTCTGGAATATCAAAATTATCTTAGGGTGAATTTTTGGTATTTTCTGAAAACTTTCAATTTTTGATGAATAGTGAAAACACTCCATTATTATTTAAAACCGACTTTTATTTAAATAAATATTATTTTTTAAAAATTTATTTTAAAGTAAAAATAGATACATAATACCTATATTAGTTCAATGTAATTCATTAGATTCATCTTATAATAATATTGGATATATAAAATTTTATTGAACTATTAAACGCCTTTTACCCACCTTCTAGGCACATTTACAAATTTTCATAAAATGTAATTTTACCACTTTTGTGAATTTAATTTCAAAAATTATAGAGACACGGCTGAAATCAGTAAGTAAAATGTGGTTCAATAGGATAAAATTTATTTTGGTGAATAATAACTATTGAATTTTATTTATCACAGTTGAAAGTAAATAGGGTAATTAAAGGTAAAAAAGATGTTATAATTACCCTAACACATGTCCCAATTCTATTGCATAAGTTTATTTCGACCTAAATCAACCTTAGGAGTAAAATATGATCCTCTTTTATCCACTTAGATTAGATTATGACATTTATTATTATTTTATTTAAAGAAGAGTTAAAAGTGTTAAATTCAACTTTTAATAATTAAAACATTTTTAATATAGGGATATACATAAGATAAATATGAAAATAAATATTCATTATAAATATAAAAATATTTCCTACATAATTTTATTTTATTTACAATTTTTAGACATTAAATAATTAAATTTATTTATGACACAATGATGATGCAGTAATTACATTATTAATGAAAGATTAAAAGAGTTAATATTATAAATATCCAAATAAATGTAAATTGAGACTTTTGATGCATTACACAAATTTTATATGTTAATATGACATGTTATTATTTATTAAATAAATTTTTTTCGAAGTGATAAAGTTTTTATGACTTTCACAAAAACCAAATACCAAATAGTGTCAAAATTGATATAAATGAGTTTTAAAACTAATAATATTTTATTAAATTATATTATAGTCCTAAAAATATAAGGTTCGGCCAAAGGACTTATATAATGATAGATATTTCATTAATTAACCACTTTAGGTTCTCTTGGCATTTTACAGTAAGTTTATTAACCATGTATTATAATAATACAAGAAGACATGGTAAAAGTTAAACTATTTAACTAAGAGTTAAATCTAAAAGATAAAGTTAATATAGTGACCTAAACATGTCTAAAACCTATTGGTTGAGAGGATTTAGACCCATCCCTACATTATACTCGAAATAAATCCATTTTGATCCAATATAAACCGAAAATGGGTTTATAATAAAATAATATTTCAAGCTTTTCCTAAAGTGACCTTCACCTCTCTTATAAAAGGTTATTTCCCCTTATCTTAATTTCACACCTCCAAAGCCATTTGTCTTGAACAAACCATACTCAAATATCCTCCCAAATAACCTCACTTCAACCTAGAGTAATTACTTTGATCATAAATCCAACCTAAGAAGCCCTTTTGATCAAATCAAAAGGAAGCACCCGAAGAAGAGGAAATAATTCCATCACCTCTTTCAAAGTTCTTTTCTTCTTCCACTTCCTATTTATTTGTTGTTTCCATAAAAAAATAATAACTTTAGTAAATTATATATAATTTTATTTTAATATAAATAAGTTACAACCACATTCATTATTCTATCCATCCTATGAATGACAAAGTCACCATACGTGAGTACGTACGGCTTACTGTCTCCACGTCGTGGTGTAGTTTGTTATTCAACACTTCATTATTTGTATGGATCTACTAATGAGTATAATTGATGTAAATAATAAATATAACATGTTAATTATTCTGTATATATGATATACCATCCAATTATATACAATTTTACCATCAATAGAATGATATTGTCGCTCGTGCGTACGTACAGATTACCGTCTCCATGAACGCGGTGAGATTCATTCCCCATCGTAACCATTCATGAATAATTTTCATTTGATGATTTAAAAATAATTTTTAATAACATAATATTATTCTGTATATGAATCAAATACATTCTATATATAACAAACATTACTTACGTAACAAAACATATAAAGGAAAATGAATCAGTTAACACCCGGAACAATGATACTACTGAAATATTATTAACAAAGAAATGTTAGAAGATATTGTATGATATCATATTTATGTATGTGGTTCTTGTATAATTTAATAACAATTATTTAACTATTATACATTAGGATAACATACCCTTGACTAAGGAAAATTACAACGTAAGGGTTAATTTTACAATCACATTATTATCTGAGGTTGTTTATACGTAAGCATCTACTGGGAATTCTTTATCATCCTCATCTGTGTTTCTTAAAAATGTATCTCAAAATATTTTTACTATTTACTAGAATATGGGTTAAATTAATCTATACCCTTGTTTTAATTTTTATAAAAAAAATTGAAAGGAATCTTTCTGTCGTTTTCCAAACAAGGTATGTCACAAACCAACCAGGGTTGACCCTTAACCGGTCACTCGAGCCGGTCCGCGACATGGCCCGAGAGGCATTCCCAATCCTCCCAGGCTGGCGACAAGCGCCAGGGAATCAACAGAGGCTGTGGGAACAATTTCTCCCAATATGACTAAATAAATCAGCAGAAATAAAATAGAGCATCGCAAGAAAAATAAACCAATTAAAATGATTAAACAGGAACAGAAGAAAAAATAAAACTAACCAAACACGACGTCTGAACTAACTCTGTGCAACCTCACAGGTCACTCTCCGACTCAATGATCAAGCATCTCCCTAGGCGAGCACACTCATTCTATATCCTACACAAACACTAAAAAAAGAAAATAACTATAGGCGTGAGTATTAAAACTCAGTAGACTAGCCCGATATCTATTCCCAATGCACTACCCTTAAAATAAAAGAAACATCATTTCAAGTTTGAACTATAATTTATAAAAGTATCTTTTTCTAAATATTTTACTTAAAAAAAAGTACAAACCATTTCCCTCATTCATTTCTCAAGACCCAAGTCATTCCTTTAGTGATACATTATCATTTTCAAATGGAAAGTGATGTTTACATTTTCAAACATGTACAAAGAGGATTAAACACTTTCATTTGAAAACCATTATTAGAAGCCAAGTCAAAACCAATTTATCACTTTCCAAGGAAAACAATGAACAAAGTAAGTACACAACAAGGGCAATGTAAAAATACATACAAGTACCAAAAAATCATTGCAAGTACTGAAATCCAACAGACATGGGTGAACCTAGGAGATCGAGAATAAAATAGAAGACACCAATACATGATAAATCATCCTTATTGACATGTCACGATGAAATCAAAATGCAAAATATGCTCGACCATCATCTCTCAGGGAGGTCGAGGGAAAATCACATAGTAATAAACCCAATAT
The DNA here is from genome assembly GCA_963277665.1 of Viscum album. Taxonomy (NCBI): domain Eukaryota; kingdom Viridiplantae; phylum Streptophyta; class Magnoliopsida; order Santalales; family Viscaceae; genus Viscum; species Viscum album. The sequence continues at coordinate 743,965,343 of OY728125.1, forward strand.
ATCCACCTACTATGGGCAACTGGTCAGTACCATAACCTACTAGTGCAGCAATCATTCTTAGAATATTCTATCAATATGCCAGATTCCCATGTCTCAAGTGTTTGGAAAGGGTGTGAGCCAACCTATGTCAACCGAGCATCCAATCATATATATATATATATATATATATCACAACAGGAATCACCCTGAGTCACTCCATGGGACAACCTCTTGCCTTTAACTACTCAAGTACCCGGGAGCCTCTAAGCACAGCCTCCTAAACAATCAATCGCAACCAAGGCAGGAGAGTTATCCTAGGAGGGTTTTCATCAAAACAATCACATTATTTTCCACAAAGTGCCAAATGGGAATTAAACACCTTTAACAATCACCAAAAAAAAGTACAACTTCTTTATAAGACCAAAACTAGTTTAAAACCATTTAAGGAACCCCCAAAACACTAATTCATAGGCTGCCAATATTTTTATAAAACCAAATCAAAACATTTTATTTTTTTCCAAATAAACTTTAAGAGCCAACCGAGTAATTTCTCAAAAAAAAGTACTTTTTCACGCTTCAAAAGAAATCATTTATCATTAAACCATAACTATATTAGATATTCGGTGAATTAGGTTTAAAATTAAAATGGGCATTCTTTCACTTTTGGGTGTCCGCTCGTCAAGAAAATATTTCAAGTGTCGTGTATAAAATAAAAAGAACTTTTTTTACACTGAGTAATTATAAAAAAACAATTCTCTAATACTATTTCATATTTACTACAATTATTAGAATATTTAATTGAAAATTTAGTGTGCGAAAACATAACAAAATGACACCATTTTCACATAACAAGAATTGAATTATAAATTTTCATAGTAAATGAATTAATATCAAGTTTCATAGTAATATTCAGCATATATATAGAGGGCGCAAACCGTAGGAAATAAAGTAACTTAAATTTTAAAAGCAGTGCAATGGGGACCTACCTCGGATACACGACGCGACGAAAACGCTCGCTCTGAATCGGGGTGCAACGACAAGGAAAATTTGGAAATAAGGCGTGACGACGACGCACTCTCAAAAACTCCCTACGCGGGTCCTAAAAATCCTAAACCAACCAATAAAAAAACCAACCATCAACTAAAACCCATAACCCAACAGAAGTAAGATGATAATAATAATAATTAAAATAAGAATAATAATAAGAATATGAATAATGATAATAAAAATAATGATAATGATGATAATAATAATAATAAGATTAGTAATAATAATAATAATAATAATAATAATAATGATAATAATAATGATGATGATGATGATAATAATAAGAATAATAATAAAAGTAAAAGTAAAAATAACAAAAACCTTTCAGGGGGGGCAGTGCTGGTCTGGCAGCAGGCGGAGGCTGGGAGGCGTGGGCTGCACGCGTAGGCTACGAGAGGGATGGTCGTGGAATAGGGGAAGGTTTTCACTAGCTAAGATAGGGGTAGGTCCTGCGTCGGGAAGCGCTGGAGGGAGGAGTTGCGTGGGGAGGGCCTGCTATGCGGCGGAAGCTAGAGGAAAGGAACGGGGCGACGACAAGATCCGCTGGGGTGCACTGGAGGATTTGTTGTGGGTTGATGCCGGGTATGAGGTCGCTGGCCTGGGTGTGAAGGGGATTCCGTAAGGATCGGGCTGTTATGACGGGCAGAAGAAAAAAAAATATGGGCTGCGTCGGGTTGATGGGGTGCTGGAAAAACGGGAGCAGCAGGGACGCACCTGGTGTGCTGAGCGGGAAAGGGTGGGTCACACGCTGTTGAGGAGACCAAGGACGGAGGTGCAAGTACGAAGCACTGGTGGGTGGAGCACTTGCTGGCGGTGCACAACATGGGGAGCAGGAGGAGCAGTGGTGTGCGTGGGCTGCAGCTGGGTCGAGGCCAGAGGAGGGGTCAGCGAGTAGTGTGTAGGCATACAGAAGGGGAGCAGTGGGCTGGGTACATTGCAGTAGATGGGGGTGGCGACACGCAGGGAATGAGGGAGTAGAGGGATAGCAGCAATGGATAGGGGGTCTGGAAACCCTAAAAAGAAAGTAATAAGTAAAAAAAGGGAATAAAAATAGAACTAAAAAACAAGTTGATCATAAGATACTTGCAATATCAATAATAATTATAATTATAATATTCATAATAATAATAATAATTATAATTAAAATTCTTAAAGGTAATAATAATTAATAATTTTTCAAAAAAATAATTATTATAATAATAATGATAACAACAATAATAATAAAATAATAAAATAATGATGCTAAAAGAAATAAAAATAATAAAATTAGTCAAATTATCTCAATATTAATAAAATTATTAACACAATAATTAATGTTCGTTCTAATTAAAAAAATATATTTATTTTAATTCTCTGAGGACATGCGGTCGCGCAGTTGTTAGGGCGAAGCCACGCTGCTTCCAAACTCGCGCTCCGCCCGCACGCCCGATGACATCAACACCAGAAAGTCATACTTTAATATAACCCATAGAAATAAATTCAGGGATGAACCTGAACACCAACCATGATATTTAAGGCCAAATAAATAATAAAATAAAATAGATGTGTAGGTTGGGGTGTGAAAATTCTCCCCACCATAATGCTTTCCGCCACGGAAAGCCATTGCACTATCCAGTTGATCGATCAACACCTAAGGGTTCCACAAAACATGATCCAACCTCTTATCCCAAGGAAATCACACCGACTACCAACTGGACTGAACCTCATTGCCCGAAATAAATCACCAACAGAGGGGAGGCCTGAACGGGCTCCCCACCATAAGATCTCAACTAGAATTTGATAATTATTTGATAGAAAACCCAAGGAGACGGTGGGTCTCCCCACCATAAAGGACCAAACTTTACACGGCCAAGCGTAAAAATTACTTAAGCTTGAACCAGACCTTACTCAAGCTAAAAAGAGCACAAAAATAACATTTAAACCACTCACCCTCATCCGAAAGGGATAGGAGCTTAAATGGAAACTTTTCATGAACTAAAAAACCCTAACCCCAAGGGCGGGGAGTGAGGGCCCAAGGACTGGATCAATGAAACTATTACTTATAACTACTCACGACCCATCACTTCAGGATGGACACAAACTGAAGTCACAACTGATTCACATGGGTGTCCCATGAAAGGTCACCGATCAGAAACTTGCATCTAAAAAGGCACATTACTTACATTGCATAAGGGATAAGTCCATCGTTCACTTTTTGACAAGATGAAAATTACAACGACAGAGAAAACAGAGCAGCAACACCAAAACTTTCTCACCACACGGTAGAGGCACAACTTTAACCAGACTCCTTAAAATTCCTTGGGGTTCCTGACTACAGGCTGGCTTCACTCCGAGGCCTTTTGGAGGGAGCTCTGATGGATGAAGTGTCTCCTAACTCGCAGTCAGGTTCTGATAATCCCAATAAAATACATACATATTTTGGTTTGACAAAAGAAAAGATAGAGTTTTGAAATGAAAACCACATTGAAATTGAAAACTAGAGTTCATCAAAAGACCCACGACATCCCATACATGTCAAAACCCAAAACACCATCAGTACGACTACAACGATAAAAGATCCCTTACACTGAAAGGAAACTTACACTAGAAAATTTGAACAAAACCCAACAGCACATCACTTCTGAGAACTTCTTCAATGACGCTTTCTAGCAACACCCCAACAGAATCGCCACAAGTGACCCAGGCGTCCACATGCTCGGTAGGGCTTCAGAGCTCTTGGGCACGACGGCTTCTTGTGACCCAGCTTTCCACACTAATAACACACGAGGATCTCTCTCTCCAAAGAGGATGATGATAGATCCCGAGGCCTTTTGATTCCATGACCTGCTCCATCGGCTTTTGATCACTTACTCATCTCCTTTCCAGAATCTTCACCACTGCTCATCGGGATCGAAGGAGGGAGGACTACTTCGAGCACTCCTTCCATCACGTCTTCGACATGAAAAGCTTGTCTCGATACATCGACAAAAAAAGTTAGGTTGGACTCTGACACCTTCGACTGTAGAATAGGGCGGAGACCTGCCTCGAAGTGTCGAGCCTTCATGGGGTCATTCGTGGCATACCCTGAATCATAAGGGACTAGCTCCACAAAGCACTGGAAATATTCCAACATGGATCTGTCGCACTACAGCAGACAACCAATCTTCATCCCTTTTCTTACCCTTTCTTCCTCATAGAAATACTGGCAAATGAACAAGGCCTTGAAAAACTCCCAAGTAAACTCTTGACGGGGCTTGTTCCGAGACACCAACTTCCACCACATCCACGGTGAACCTTCAAGAATGAAAGTTGCAAACTTGACCTTCAACGACTCGAGAAACTCAACAAGGTTAAATTCCCTTTAAATCTTATGCATCCACTCCTCTGCTACGGAAGTTTCTTCTTGACCATAAAAGAGAGGTGGATCTAGCTACCGAAACTCAAGCATAAAATCCTTAGGTTGATCAACCGTACTACGATCACCCATCAAAGCTTCAAAAGGATAACCTCTAAAAAAGAAAATATTCAAGAACCCAATCAAGACCATCTCAATGAGTGAATAAAAACCTCAAAATCAAACACTTCATAGGTGACAAGCTCGAAACACGAGAAAAAAAGTCATCATAACATCAAAACTTATCTCTATTTGAAAACATCTTTAATTTAAAACAAGTTTGGTGGGTTAAACCCTCACTATTGGTATTCTTTAGAGTCTCACTCACATGCATGTATTTGTGCCACCTCGAGCATCCATCCATCATACCAGACTTCCGCTCATAATCCAACATACCACTATGCATGTGGGCACCCCAAGGAACACCAAGGCCAAAACAAAGCAACTTCATTTTACAAAAACAAATCATTCATACCACTTCTTTTAAAACAGTCCACAAATTAAACATGTCATTTCAAACAACCATTTTTTTAAACCATTTTTTTCAAATTTGAACCACTCTCAGAAGTTACAGGAGACTCAAAATATATGAAATAGGGAACTAGTGTCGGTGGGTAACTTGACCATATGGTTGGCGGCCATATGTCAATCACGTCACTGAAACGAATAGTCTTTTTGGACCATGCCCCTAGCTCCACATGTCTTTCCAGGCCGTGCGGCTTAGGAGGACTATTAGCCCAAACTCCCTTTGTCATACCCCAATCGCAAAACATTTCCATAAAAATCCAAATAAACAAATTAAACCAGACTTCACATGGAAACCCGAGGATCAGAACGAGCAAGAGTTCGTGACGCTCTTCCCACTCCTACCCCTCGAGTCCTGACAATCCTACTCCATCTACCTTGAAATCCCAAATAACAAAGGGTGATCTGAAAAGTTAGGTCCACTAAGAGTTGACCTCTTCTGATATTATTTTGTCACGAATCGACCCAGTTTGACCCTTAACCGGTCACTCGAGTCGGTCCGCGACATGGCTCGAGAGGCATTCCCGATCCTCCCAGGCTGGCGACAAGAGCCATGGCATCAAAAGAGGTTGTAGGAACGATTTCGCCCAATATGAATAAATAAAGAAGCAAAAATAAAATAGAGCAGCGCAAGAAAAATAAACCAATTAAAATGACTAAATAAGAACAGAAGAAAAATTAAAACTAACCAAACACGACATCCGAACTAACTTTGTGCGACCTCGCGGGTCACTCTCCGACTCAACGATCAAGCTTCTCCCTAGGCGAGCGCACTCATGTTATAGCCTTCACAAACACTAAAAACAGAAAAGAACTATAGGTGTGAGTATTAAAACTCAGTAGGCTAGCCTGATATCTATTCCCAATGCATTACCCTTAAAATAAAAGAAACATCATTTCAAGTTTGAACTACAATTTACAAAAGTATGTTTTTTAAAAAAATTTACTATCATTTCCCTCATTCATTTCTCAAAACCCAAGTCATTCCTTTAGTGAGACATTAGTATTTTCAAAGGGAAAGTGATGTTTACATATTCAAACTTGTACAAATAGGATTAAACACTTTCATTTGAAAACTATTATTAGAAACCAAGTCAAAACCAATTTATCACTTTCCAAGGAAAACAATGCATAAAGTAAGTACACAACAAGGGCAATGTAAAAATACATACAAGTACCAAAACATCACTACAAGTAACTGAAATACAACAGACATGGGTGAACCTAGGAGATTGAGAATAAACCAGAAGACACTAATACATGAGAAATCATCCTTATTGACATGTCACGATGAAATCAAAATGCACAATACGCTCGACCATCCTCTCTCGTGAAGGTCAAGGGAAAATCTCATAGTAATAAACCCAATATATCCACCTACTAAGGGCCACTGGTCAGTACCATAACCTACCAGTGCAGCAATCATTCTTAGAATATTCTCTCAATATGCCAGATTCCCATGTCTCAGGTGTTTGGAAAGGGGGTGAGCCAACCGATCTCAACCGAGCATCCAATCATATATATATATATATAAATCACAATAGGCATCACCTTGAGCCACTCCATGGGACAACCTCTTTCCTTTAACTACTCAAGTACTTGAGAGCCTCTAAGTACGGCCTCCCAAATAATCAATCACAACCAAGTCAGTAGAGTTATCCTAGGAGGGTTTTCATCAAAACAATCACATCATTTTTCACAAATTGCCAAACGGGCATTAAAAACCTTTCACAATCACCACAAAAAAGTAAAACTTCTTTATAAGACCAAAACCATTTTAAAACCATTTAAGGAACCCCCAAAACACTACTTCATAGGCCACCAATATTTTTATAAAACCAAACAAAAACATTTTATTTTTTTCCAAATAAACTTTAAGATCCAACCGGGCAATTTCTCAAAAGAACCAAAGTACTTGTTCTCGCTTCAAAAGAAATCATTTATCATTAAACCAGAACTTTATTTGATATTCTGGGAATTATGTTTAAAAGTCAAATGGGAATTCTTTCACTATTGGGTGTCTGCTCGTCAAGAAAATATTTCAAGTGTCATGTATAAAATAAACAGCACTTTTTTACACTGAGTAATTATAAAAAAACAATTCTATAATACTATTTCACATTTACTAAAATTATTAGAATATTTAATTGAAAATTTAGCATGCAAAAACATAACAAAACGACAGTATTTTCACACCACAAGAATTGAATTATAAATTTGCATAGTAAATGAATTAATCTCAAGTTGCATAGTAATATTCAGTGTATATATAGAGGGTGAAAACCGCAAGAAATAAAGTAACTTAAGTTTTAAAAGAAGTGTAATGGGGACCTACCTCAGATACATGACGCGACAACAACGCTCGCTCTGAATCAGGGTGCAACAATAGGGAAAATTTGGAAATAAGGCATGACGATGACGCTCGCTCAAAAACGCCATGCGCGGGTCCTAAAAATCCTAAACCAACCAATAAAAAAACCAATCATCAACTAAAACCCATAACCCAATAAGAGTAAGATGATAATAATAATAATTAAAATAAGAATATGAATATGAATATGAATAATGATAATAACATTAATAATAATGATAATAATAATAATAATAAGATTAATAACAAGATTAATAATAATAATAATAACAATGATAATAATGATAATAATAATGATGATGATGATGATGATGATAAGAATAATAATAAAAGTAAAAGTAAAAATAACAAAAACCTTTCAGGGGGCGCAGCGCTGGTCTGGCAGCAGGTGGAGGCCGGGAGGTGTAGGCTGCGCATGCAGGCTACGAGAGGGCTGGTCGTGGAATAGGGGAGGGTTTGCACCAGCTAAGATAGGGGGAGGTCCTGCGACGGGAAGTGCTGGAGGGAGGAGTTGCGTCGGGAGGGCCTGCTATGCGGCGACAGATGGAGGAAAGGAATGGGGTGGTGTGCAAGATCTGATGGGGTGCGCCGGAGGATTTTCTGGGGGATACTGTCGGGTAGGAGGGTGCTGGCCTGGGTGTGAAGGGGATTCCATAAGGATCGGGCTGCTGCGATGGGAAGAAAAAGAAAAAAAAGAGGCGTCGCGTCGGTTTGATGGGGTCCTAGAAAAACGGGAGCAGCAAGGACACACCTGGTGTGATAAGCAGGAAAGGGTGGGTCACGCGTTGTTGAGGAGACTAAGACCAGAGCTGCAAGGCCAGAGCACCGGTGGGTGGAGCACTTGCTGGCGGCGTGCAACAGGGGGAGCAAGAGGAGCAGTGGTGTGCGCGGGCTGCAGCTCGGTCGAGGCCGGAGGAGGGTTCAGCCAGCGGTGTGGAGGCGCACATAAGGGGAGCACTGGGCTGGGTACGGTGTAGTAGATGGGGGTGGCGGTGTGTAGGGAATGGGGGAGTAGAGGGATAGCAGCAAGGGAGAGGGGGTCCAGAAACCCTAAAAAGAAAGTGATAAGTAAAAAAAAGGAATAAAAATAGAATTAAAAACAAGTAGATCATAAGATACTTGCAATATCAATAATAATAATAACTATAATATTCATAATAATAATAATAATGATAATTAAAATTCTTAAAGGTAATAATAATTAATAATTTTTCACAAAAATAATAATTATAATAATAATGATAATAATAATAATAATAAAATAATAAAATAATTATGCTAAAAGAAATAAAAATAATAAAAGTGGTCATATTATCTCAATATTAATAAAATTATTAACATAATAACTAATGTGTGTTCTAATTAAAAAAATATATTTATTTTAATTCTCTGAGGACATGTGGTCGCGTAGTTGTCAGGGCAAAGCCACGCTGCTTCCAAACTCACGCTCTGCTCGCATGCCCGACGATGTCAACACCAGAAAGGCATACTTTAATATAACCCAGAGAAATAAATTCGGGGATGAACCCGAACACCAACCATGATATTTAAGGCCAAATAAATAATAAAATAAAATAGATTCATAGGTTGAGGTGTGACAAGGTACTTTATGACCATTTCGAAAAATTAAGGTAAGAATGTTTTTTAACTTATACGGTGGGTACGGAAATTTTTTACTGTTATAACACCTTTGAATCTTCCCTTACAATCTTATAATAATATTTTCAAAATAAATATTTTCTTTTATAATTATTTTACTTTTAAATTATTTCAAAATAGAAAGAGATATTTACCTCAAATAGTTTTGATTTCATCTATGTCAACATCCTTTGATTGATTTTACACTTGTTTGAAGTTGATTTATTATGATACAATCTTCCATATTGTATTAAAGGTTTTGTGATATGTTTGAATTTGGATGTGTTATTTTTATACCATCCATGGTTTATGGTTAAAGTATTACCCTTTTGTATGTTATTTTTAAAACAAATGTTTATGTTATGTTTCAACCTTTTCATATGAGGAATTCATTTGACTTAGTAAGTGACGGGTGGAGCCCGTTATAGCTACTCGATTCATCGGTAGGTCTCATTAGACAAACTAGTTTCTTGGCACAATTCCTTGAAAAAATATTATTTATAGTCTTGGCACGAGGCCTTGACTATGTGGTTATGATATCCGGTATTATACATTCCATCATTATGAAATTAGCTATTGATATTACATGTGATTATTCGACTAGTAGAGTATCCATGTGAATAAGTAAATGGAATTATTTGATTTATCTTTTCCATATTATACAGAAGATTAATTTTAAAAGGATTGTGTTATAGTCATATACATTTTCTTAAATGTTTATGGTTATTTATGACAGTTTCCTCTATCTTGTTATCCTTACTAAGAATCTGAGCTCACCCCTTTCTTATGTTTTCTTTTTACTAGGATGTGAAGAAGTATATTATGATTAACCTACAAGGATAGGCCAAAGTATATGAGTGTGTTAAAAGGGGGAACAATATTGTTTTTTTATTTCATGATGTAATGTAAAACTTATGTATGTATCTAGTACTTCCAAAGCTACTGAACTAATCGGTATTCCGAGACTTGATCTCTTGTGATCATGCCAATGTCATGTAATAATGCACTGACTATGGGTAACTAGGTTCGGGGCATTACAGTTGGTATCAGAGTATTTTTAGTACAAACCTTGGAAACTAGATTTATAAAAACTCTGATTAAAGAACATTACCCTAATATAGAATTTGAGGGTTAGTATAGAATAACTTCCTAGAATTTTGGTAATGTATAAATTTTGTGAGTTTTCCAAGAAAATACATCCATGTCTGGATAAAAATAGGTAGAGGTGGCTCTGGTACAGATGTACCTAGGAGTGAAAACTCTGATAAGGAGTTTCGGTCTTGACCTGGGGTATCCTGGTACATGAAAGCAGGCCTTGCTGCACTCTTGGTATTGACACTCCTGGGGGATATGATTAAGTTAATTCACATTTTCATTAAAAACCATTATGAAGGATTTATTAGTAAATACTTCCTTAAAGAAAACATTTTTTATTATTAGGGATTATATAAATAAATTATTCAATTTATGTTAGGTATTTTACTAGTTTTGAATTACGTATTGTGATTCATAAACTAACCTAGTGTAATCCATTGTTTATAAATAGTGCCCAGTAGAAAGAATGAGAACTCCAACAATATGAATTATCTAATGAGTAATAAGGATCATATATTTCTTGGCCTTATTCCAAAATTTAGAAGGGAAATAGTCTCCCCCATATTCTCATCATATGAAGAAATAGTATCATGTGTTAATAAGATATGTAAATAATTCTCTAAGCCTTATGAATTTGAAGGGAATCCATATAAGAAAAGAATGGTAGAAAGAAATTTGGATAAAGGGAAAAAGGGAAAGAAGTATTTTCCCATATGCGATAATTGTGAAAAGAATCGCCTTGGTAGATGCTTGAAGTGAATGGGAGTTTATTATAAGTGTGGGAAAAAGGAAACCCAGTACATGATTTCATGGGTAAGAAAAAGGTTTTAAATGTACAATGCTTCATCTATAAGGAGTTGGGAGACTATGCGAACCAATGTCCCAATCATCAGAGTATACCCTAAATGATGCTATTGGATAATAATCAAGTTATGATACTACCGCAGATGAAGTGGAATAATTAGTGTTCTTATATTTTTATTAATGAATTATGTCATTTGAGTGTTGTATCAATGATGTAATGGTTATATTAATTATGGAAATAAATAAGGATTGTGCTGCAGTAATATTTCATTGAGGATTTGAGATTATATGGTACTAAGAAAAGTGACTCAACAGCAAGTTAAAATTTTTGGTAAATACATGGTTGAAGGAAAGATAAACCTTAATATGTTCTTGATACTGAGGTAGTAATTTTGGAATAAGATATGGTTTATTTGCCTAAATTATATTAGATATTCTTGACTACCTTGGAACTGATTAATGGTTTTTTTATTCCATCATTATTGGAGTATTCAACATTTTTTGATATAAGGAATATATCTATTATTATATAAAGAATAAGGGAGCATGAATCTAATAAATAAGGATTTATGGTAATTTAGGGTTTTACCATGTTTTAAGAGAATACATTATGAAGGTACTCACATGTTATTATGTGGAAAAAAGATATCTTTATTATGTTATGTTGACCTTCCTTATAAATTTTTGGACTATGAGTTTGGACACAATTATTTTGGATAAGTCTAAAGGTTGGAATGGATTAAGTTGGACATTAGATACTATGGTTTAAGGTTAAAACATTTCTTAATATTATTTTTGGATTTTTTATAAAAAAGGACAAACCGAAGCTCAGGCGATAACTCGTCGCGTCCGAAAAGGCCTCAAGACTAGAACCCACAACCGAAGGGTGATAAGGGTGCATCACCTACCACTGGCCTATGTGATGTCTTATTTTGTATAATGTAGTTTTTTTAAATCATATGATAGATTAATTATAAATTCATTATTTTTTAAACCCTATACGATTAGGATAAATAGAATATTTTTGGGTTTTATTATCTTTTGGAGTGAAAGATGAGTTTGTGGTAGAAATTAGTTAAAGGATGGAACTCTACTTGTCATGTATTTTTTTTTCTTATTCTATGAAGAAATTAATTCTTAAAATTTAGGGAAAGGATCTCAAAACTAAAAAAAATATCCTAATACCTTATGTTTTGATGAACCAATAATATTTTAAGTCATTATAGATTTATAGCATTGAGGCCCTTAAATTTCTATTTATTGTTCACTTGTTTTTGATTGATGACCTCAATCACTCCCTATAAATATTTAAGTTTTTCCTCCAATTATGTGTCTCAAATTTCCACCAATGTTATCCTATTCAAAATCTTAATTTGGTGGCGAATTTTTCATTTCGGTTTCCCTCTTATTAAGACTAAATTTTATTAACCTTATTTCCAATTTTGGTTTTCCACAAAGGTATTTTCTATTTTTAACCTTTTATTTTTGAAGAAAATTTTCAAATTGAAAGGACAAAATTTATTGAAGTATGGTAGAATTTAACACCCCAAGATTTGATAGTATGTTATCTCTTTAAAGTAATTCAATATCTTGCACTCCACACAACACCGAGTTCAAGCGCATCACGACCTATTAAACTAGCCGTTTAAAAAGTGGTTATGAATAGTATTAACCACATTTTGAATTTTATATATATCCTATATAATTTTAACAATAATAATTTTTTCTTAGACATAATATAATGACAAATTAAATTTTTTAGATTAAAGAAGTATTTTTCAAAAATGCAATTTTTCCACCTTTTAATGGAATACCCTTTTTAAATCAAATATTTTACACATTTATATATTAAATTTAATTAAATTAAATTATTTTTTAGAATAGGGACATAAAAATTTATATTTTATATATTTTTAGTACTTTTCTGATAACTTTCATATTTTTATGAATAGTAAAAAAATACTAAATTTTAATTGAAAACAGTTTTTTTAATCAAAATAATTTATAGTGTTAAATTATGTATTTGATTGGGTTTAAAGTATAAATAGATTATATTTTTGTCATATAATATAATTTAGGTCATTTTAAGTAATTTCACAATTAAATTGGATATAAACACATGTCAATCTTTTGATAGTTTTTACTTCTTAAAAACCCCCTTTCTAGTTTTGACAACAGAAATTAATTTTAAATTAATTAATGGAAATACTATGTTTTTAATTTGGTAAAATAGACATAATTTTTGAATTCTGAATATCAAAATTATCTCAGGGTGGATTTTTGGTATTTTTCTGAAAACTTTCAAATTTTGAATAGTAAAAAACACTATGTTATTGTTTAAAACTGAATTTTATTTAAATAATTATTATTTTTATTTAAATATACTTTAAAGTAAAAAATAGATACATAATACCTATATTAGTTCAATTTAATTCATTCAAGTCATTTTATAATAAGACTAGATATATAAAATTTTATTGAACTATTCAAAGCCTTTTACCCACCTTCTAGGCACATTTGAAAATTTGCATAAAATGTAATTTTACCACTTATGTGAATTGAATTTCAAAAATATGAGAGACATAATTGAAATCACTAAGTAAAATTTGGTTCAATAGGATAAAAAATAATTTTTTTAGAATAGTAACTTTTTAATTTTATTAACCACGATTAAAAGTAAATAGGGTAATTAAATGTAAAAATGATATTATAATTACCCTAAAACATGTCCTAATTATATTGGATATGTGTATTTAGACCTAAATCAACCTTAGTAATAAAATATGATCCTCTTTTATCAACTTGTATTAGATTAGGATATTTATTATTATTTTATTTAGAGAAGAGTTAAAAGTGTTAAATTCAACTTTTAATAACTAAAACATTTTTAATATATAGTTATAACTAAGATAAATTATACTATAAATATTCATTAGAAATATGAAAATATTTCCTACATAATTGTATTTTATTTATAATTTTTAGACATTAAATAATTAAATTTATTTATGACACAATGATGATGCAGTAATTACCTTATTAATGAAAGATTAAAACAATTGAAATTACAAATATCCAAATAAATGTAAATTGAATCTTTTGATGCATTAAATATATTTTCTAAGTTAATATGACATGTTAGGGTTGATTAAATAAATTTTTTTGAAGTGATAAAGTTGTTATGACTTTCACAAAAACCAAATACCAAATAGTGGCAAAATTGACATAAATGAGTTTTTAAAACAAATACTATTTTATTAAATTATATAATAGTCCTAAAAATATAAGTTTATGCCAAAGGATTTATATAATTATAGATATTTCATTAATTAACAACTTTAGGTTCACTTGTCATTTTATAATATGTTTATTAATCATGTATTATAATAATGCAAGAAAACATGGTAAAAGTTAAACTATTTAACAAAGAGTTAACTCTAAAAGATAAGGTTAATATGGTGACCTGAACTTGTCTAAAACCTATATATTAAGATTATTTTTACCCATCTCTACCTTTTCCTTTAAATAAATCCATTTGAGGCCATTAGAAGCTGACAATGAGTTTATAATAAAATAATATTTCAATCTTTTCCTAGAGTGACTCTCACCTCTCTTATAAAAGAGTATTTCCCCTTCTCTTAAATTCACACCTCAAAAGTCATTTGTCTTAGCCAACCCCTGGTCAAATATACTCCCAAATATCAACACTTCAACCTAGATGTAACACCCTAAGATTTTATAGCATGTTATCTCATTAAAGTAATTCAATAGCATGCGCTACACGCAACACTGAGTTCGAGCGCACCACAACTTACCAAACTAGTCGTTCAAAAAAGAATTTACAAATAGTATTAACTGCATTTTGAATCTTATATAATGTATATAATTTTATAATCCATATTATTTTTCTTAGATGTAATATAAGAACAAATTCATTTTTTCAGATAAAAGAAGTATTTTTTTAAAAATGTAATTTTACCGCCTTTTAATGGAGAACCCTTTTTGAAACCAATATTTGACACTTTTATATATTCAATTTAATGAAATTAAATTATTTTTTAGAATCGGTACATAAAAATTTATTTTGGATAAATTTTTGGTACTTTTCTGATAACTTTCATATTTTGACAAATAGTGAAAAATATTATGTTTCAATTGAAAAAACTTTTTTAGTAGAAATAAATTATAGTGTTAAATTATGTATTTGAATGGTTTTGAAGTATAATTAGAGTATATTTTTATCATTTAATATAATTTATTTCATTATAAGTAATTTCACATTTAAATTTGACATAAACACATGTCAATCTTTTGATAGTTTTTACTTTTTAAAAACCCGCTTTTTGGTTTTGATAATGGGAATTAATTTTAAATTAATTAATGAAAATTCTATGTTTTTAATTTGGTAAAATAGAATTCATTTTTGAATTTTTAATATCAAAATTATCTTAGGGTAAAATTTTTTTATCTTTCTGAAAACATTCATTTTTTGATGAATAGTGAAAAACACTGCGTTATTATTTAAAACTGACTTTTTATTTAAATAATTAGTTATTTTATTTTAATTTATTTTAGGTCAAAATATATATATAATACCTATATATTTTCAACATAATTCATTGGAGTTGTTTTATAATAAGTTTAGATATATAAAAGTTTATCGAACATTTTACCGTTTTTACCCACCTTTTAGGAGCGTTTACAAATTTGCAAAAAACTTAATTTTACCATTTATGTAAGTTGAATTTAAAAAATCCTAGAGACACGGTTGACATAATTAAGTAAAATGTGGTTCAATAAGATGAAAATAATTTTTTATGAATAGTAACTTTTGACTTTTATTTACCACGGTTAAAAGTAAATATGGTAATTAAGGGTAAAAATGATATTATAATTACCCTAAAACATGTCCTAATTCTATTGGATAAGTATAATTCGACCAAAAATAACCTTATGAATAATTTATGACCCCTTTGGTCAACTTGGATAAGATTATGACATTTATTATTATTTTATTTAAAGAAGAGTTAAAACAGTTAAATTCAAAGTTTAATAACTAAACAATTTTTAATATAGGGTTATACATAAGATAAATTCTACTATAAATATTGGTTTGAAATCTAAAAAAAATTCCTACAAAATGGTATTTTATTTATAATTTTTATACATTAAATAATTTAATTTATTTATGACACAAATATGATGTAGCAATTACCTTATTAATGAAAGATTAAAATAATTGATATTATAAATATCCAAATAAATGTAATTTGAGACTTTTGATGAATTACACTAATTTTATAGGTTAATATGACATGTTAGGGTTTATGAAATAATTTTTTTCTAAGAAATCATGCAGTTATGATTTTCACAAAAACCAAATACTAAATAGTGTCAAAATTGACATAATTGAGTTTTTAAAACAAATACTATATTATTAATTGATATAATATTCATAAAAATATAAGGTTAGAAAAAAGGACCTAGATAAGGTTATATATATTAATAATGAACCACACAGGTTTCTCTTGTCTTGTTATAGTAATTTTATTAACCATATAATATAAAAATACAAAGAGACATGGTAAATGTAAAACTATTTAACTAAGAGTTAAATCTAAAAGATAAGGTTAATATGATGACCTAAACCTATCTAAAACTTTTTTTTTATTGTTTTTCGACCCTTTCCCACCTTATCCTATAAATAATTAATTTTGGAGCCATTATAAATCGAAAATTATTTTATTATAAAATAGTATTTCAAGATTTTCCTAAAGTGACCCTCACCTCTCTTATAAAAGGGAACTTCCCCTTCTCTTAATTTCACACCTCCAAAGCCATTTGGATCGGCCAACCCCAGCCCAAATTTCCTCCCAAATTTCCTCCCTTCATACTAGAGTCCTTCCTTTGGTTAGAAATCCTACTTAAGGATCCCTTTTGATCAAATCAAAAGAGAAGAACTTGAAGAAGAGGTAAATATTTCATCACCTCATTCAAGTTCTTTTCTTCTTCCACTTCCTCTTTCTTTATTGTTTCCATCCTAAAATAATAACTCCAATATCTTATATATACTGTGATGTTATTATAAAAATTGTACAACCATATTCATTATTCTATCCATCCTATAAATGACAAAGTCACCATACGTGCGTACGTACGGCTTACCCTCTCCACGTCGTGGTGTAGTTTGTTATTCAAACACTTCATTATTTGGATGGGTATAATAATGAGTATAACTGATTTAAATAATAACTATAACATGTTAATTATTCTTTATATATGATATACCATCCAATTACATACGATTTTACCATCAATATAATGATATTTTCGCTCGTGCATGCGTACGGATTATCGTCTCCACAACGCGATGAGATTCATTCCCATGTTCACCATTCAATGATTATTATAAAAATATATATTATTAATAAGTATTTAATATATGAAATAATAATGATACTAGATATATATATATATGTATGTATTTATGTATGTTTTTATGTATATACTTACATATATATCTTATTCACTTACTTCTGTTCAATACGATATGAAAACGGAAACAGCGTTTATGCGTACGTACAGCCTACCATCTCCACAAACGGTGCCTTCCATTTCATATATCTATCTATTATAAATATTTATATTATAAATATATATGATATATAAATCAAGTTTTATATTCTGGAAGTATTTAAATCATGATCTAAATGATACGGTCAAGAATAACAAGTTAAAACACGTATGATAAAGAAAGTGATTATTATACAAAATGTTAATTTAACCTGGAATTAATTATTAAATGGGTAGTATAAAGTCATAAATGAATCATGTATCATATAATAAATATGAATATGGTTATGTTATAGTTTAATAACATACTATGGTCATTATACAGGTGGTTAAACGTACCCTCGACCAAAGGAAATTGCAAGGTAAGTGATAATATCACAATATCTTTATTATCCGAGGTTATTTTTACGTAAGTATCTAATGGGTCATATTTATTATCCATTTCTGTGTTTCATAAAATATTTTTCAAAGGGATTATTTTTAAGGTATTTTTTACTAAAATATCATTTTAAATGTTTTAATGATTTATTCTTCTAAACCTTTCTCATTAATGTCCATGTTTTCAAAATGGTTTTAAGGATTTATTTAAATAGACATGAATGTTTTAAAATGTTAATTCCTTTAAAAAGTTTCAAATTGGTATGGGACACTTTGATTCAAAATTTATTTAAATGTATTCCTTTCTAAATTATGTGACTTTTAAATGATTTCAAAAAAAAGAGAGAGATTTCTCTCAAATATTTTTGATTTCATCTATGTCAACATCCTTTGATAGATTTTAAGCTTGTTTGAAGTTGATTCATTATGATAAAAATCTTCTATATTGTATTGAAGGTTTTGTGATATGTTTTACTGTGGTTGTGTTATTTTTATACTATTCATGGTTTATGGTTAAAGTATTAACATTTAGTATGCTAGTTTTAATATGAATGTTTATGTTATGTTTCAACCTTTCATATGAGGAATGCATTGGACTTAGTAAGTGACGGGTGGAGCCCGCTATAGCTTTTCGATGCCTCGGTAGGTCTCATGAGACAAACTAGTGTCTTGGCACAAGGACTTGACAAAATCTTATTTTTAGTCTTGGAACAAGGCCTTGACTATGTGGTTATGAAGTCTGGCATTATGCATTCCATCATTATGAAAGTGGCTATTGATATTTCATGTGATTATTCGACTAATAGAATATCCATGTGAATAAGTAAATGGCATTATTTGATTTTATCTTTTCCATATTATGCTGAAGTTTAAGTTTAAAAGGTGTTTTTTAGTCTTATAAATTTTCTTAAATATTTATGCTTATTTATGAATGTTTCTGCAATATTGTTATCCTTACTAAGCATCTAAGCTCACCCCTTTCTATGTTTTATTTTTTCTAAGATGCGAAGAAGTATATTATGACTGACCTGCAGGGATAGTCTAAGGGATATGATTGTGGTCAATGGAGACAATGTTGTTTTTATTTTTCATTTTATAATGTAATGTAACATTAATGTATGTAATATATTTTCCAAGACTGCTAAACTGATCGGTCTTTTAGGATTTGATTCCTTATAATCATGTCAATGTATTCAAATAATGCACCGACTCTGGATAACTAGGGTCGGGGCGTTACAGTTGGTATCATAGGAAGTTTAGAAATAACTTTGGAGACTAGATTTAGAAAAACTATGATTAGATAACATTGCCCTAAGATAGACTTTGAGGATTAGTATATAAGAACATCCTAGAATTTCGGTAATATAGAGATTTTGTGAATTTTCCAAGCAATACATCCATGTCTGGATATGAGAAGGTAGAGGCGGCTCTAGCACAGATGTACCTAGGAGTGAAAACTCCGACAAGGAGTTTTGGACATGACCCGGGGTATCCTGGTACACGAAAATGGTCCTTGATGCACTCTTGGTTATGACACTCCTGGGGGATATACTTAGGATAATTCACAATTTCATTACAAGCCATTATGAAGGATTTAAGAGTAAATACTTCTTCAAAGAAAACATTTTATGATTATATATTATATGCATAATCTTTTCAATTTACATTAGGTATTTTACAAGTTTGGAATAATGCATTGTGATTCATAAACTAACCTAGTGTATGTCATTGTTTAGAAATGGTTCCTAGTAGAAGGAATGAGAACTCCAGTAATTCGCATGATCCAAAGATTAAGAAGGATCATATCTTTCATGGATTAAGCCAAATTTTAGAAGGGAAATAGTCTCCCACGTATTATTATCATATAAAGAGATATAATCATTTGTTAATAAGATAAGTAAAGAATTCTATGAGTCATATGGCTTTGAATGGATGCAAGAGAAGAAAAGGATGGAAGAGAGAAATATGGATAAAGGGAATATGGGAAAGAAGGATTTTCCCATATGTGATAATTGTGGAAAGAATCACCTTGGAAAATGCTTGAAGGAAATGTGAGTTTGTTATAAGTGTGGAGAAAAAAGACACCAAGTACATGATTGAAAAGGTAAGAAAAAGGTTTCAAATGTACAATGCTCCATCTTCAAGGAGTTGGAACACTACATGAATCAATATCCAAATCATCAGAGTATACCCCAAAGGATGTTATTGGATAAAAATCGAGTTATGATACTACCGAATATGAATAGGAATGATTAATAGTTCTTTTGTTGTTATTAAAGTATTGTGCCATTTGATTATTGTATTAATGATGTACATGTTATAAGAATTATAGAGTATATAAGGATTGTACTGCAGTACTATTTCATTAAGGACTTGAGATTGTGTGGAACCAAGAAAAGTGACTCAATGGTAGGTTATTTTTTTTGGAAAATATATGGTTGAGAGAAAGATAAACCTTAATATGATTCTGAAACTGAGGTAGTGATTTTGGAATAAGATATGATTGATTTGGATAAATTATATTAGATATTCTTGACTAAATTGAAACTGATTAATGATTTGTATATTCCATCATTGTTGGAGTTTACAACATTTTTGGATATAAGGAGTATATCCAGTATTCTATAAGGAATAAGGGAGCATGAATGTAATAAATAAGGTTTTATGGTAATTCAGTGTGTTATAGTGTTTTAAAAGAATACATGATGAAGTTATTCACATGTTATTACATGATTGACTGAAAATTAAAAATTTTATTATTCAAACACTTTTGTGGAAAAAGTGAGAAACCAAACATGACTTCACAACATCATGACATCAATACACAGAAAAAACCCCAATGGACCAAAACTCGAGATCAATAACAACCCTCAAAACAAGATAGAATCTCCTCCCAGCAACAAAAACATTATGTCCAACTTCCATTGTCCCATCGCAGCACGACAAGAAGTCTCGTGCTAAAGATCATAGGCATAGTACCGATGGCCATAGTCATACCCTCTCAAACATCCGATTCTGAGAAACCATGAGATAATGAAACCTATGTGCCCTGAACCTCATCTAGAGCATCTTCTTGTATGAGAATGGTTGAAGAATACCTTGAGTCATAGAACACCAAGTCCAAAAGAAAAATCAACTTCAAAAAAACATCACAAGTTCCCTTACATCCAAATCAAAGTCATGTCAAATCAAAAATAACCCAAAAAAACACTTGATGCCATCAACAAATGTCGATCCAGAAACTCAACACCCAATAACGGATTCAGCAGACACCATCACGGACTGGACCAGCACATCCCAAACCATAAAATAATCATATCAAGTAGATCATACCCGAACTGAAACCAAGAAAATCACTAAAAAAATCATAAGCAATCATACAAAAATCCCAGATCCAGGAAACATTACCACTCTCCTCTCGTATGTACGGATTACCGTCTCCAAGAACACGATGAGATTCATTCTCCATCATAAACATTCAAGAATAATTTTAATTTGATGATTTAAAAATAATGATTAATAATATAATATCATTTTGGATATGAATCAAATACATCCTATCCATAACAAACATTACTTACATAAAAAAACATATAAAGGAAAACGAATCAGTTAAAACCCGGAATAATGATAACAGTGAAATATTATTAACAAATAAATATTAGAAGATCATGTATGATATCATATTTATGTATGTGGTTCTTGTATAATTTAATAACAATGATTTAACAATTATATAGTAGGTTAACGTAACCCCAACTAAGGAAAGGTACAAGGTAAGGGTTAATTTTACAGTCTCTTTGTTATCTGAGGTTGTTTATACGTAAACATCTACTAGGAATTCTTTTTCATCCTCATCTGTGTTTCTTAAAAATGTATTTCAAAAAAAATTACTATTTCCTATAATATGGGTTAAAGTTATTTATACCATTTTTGATTTTTTATAAAAAAAAATTGAAAGGAATCTTTCTTTCATTTTCTAAACAAGGTACTTTATGACCTTTTTGACAAATTAAGGTAAGAATGTTTTTTTAACTTATATGATGGGTGTGACTATTTTACACTATTATAACCCCTTCAAATCTTACCTTACAAAATTATAAGAATATTTTCAAAATAAATGTTTTCTTTTATAATTATGTGACTTTTAAATGATTTCAAAATAGAAATAGATATTTCTCTCAAATAGTTTTGATTTAATCTCTGTCAACATCCTTTGATTGATTTTACACTTGTTTGAAGTTTATTTATTATGATACAATCTTTAATATTGTATTGAAGGTTTTGTGATATGTTTGACTATGGATATTTTATTTTTATACCATTCATGGTTTATGGTTAAAGTATTAACATTTTTTATGCGATTTTTAATACGAATGTTTATGTTATGATTCAACCTTTTCATATGAGGAATGCATTGGACTTAGTAAGTGACGGGTGGAGCTCGCTATAGCTCCTCAATGCATCAGTAGGTCTCATGAGACAAACTAGTGTCTTGGAACAAGGACTTGACAAAATATTATTTATAGTATTGGAAGGAGGCCATGACTATGTGGTTATGATGTCTGACATTATTCATTCCATCATTATGAAATTAGCTATTGATATTACATGTGATTATTTGACTAGTAGAATATCCATGTGAATAAGTAAATGACATTATTTGATTTATATTTTCCATATTATGCTAAATTTTAAGTTTAAAAGGATTTTGTTTTAGTCTTATACATTTCCTTAAATGTTTATACTTATTTATGATAGTTTCATCTATATTGTTGTCCTTATTGAGCATCTGAGTTCACCTCTTTCTATGTTTTATTTTTCCCAGGATATGAAGAAGTATATTATGATTGACCTCTAGGGATAGGCCAAAGGATATGAGTGTGTTAAAAGTGGAAACAATTTTGTTTTTTTATTTCATGATGTAATGTAAAACTTATGTATGTATCTAGTACTTCCAAGGCTACTAAACTAATCAGTATTTTGAGACTTAATCTCTTGTGATCGTGTCAATGTTATGTAATAATGCACCGACTCTGGGTAACTAGGGTCTGGGTGTTACAGTTGGTATCAGAGGATGTTTAGTACAAACCTTGGAAACTAGATTTAGATAAACTCTAATTAGAAAATAGTACCCTAAGATAGACTTTGAGGATTAGTATAGAATAACTTCCTAGAATTTTGGTGATGTAGAGATTTTGTGAGTTTTCTAAGAAAATGCATCCCTGTTTGGATACAAATAGGTAGAGGTGGCTTTGGCATAGATGTACCTAGGAGTGACAAATACGACAAGGAGTTTTGGGCTTGACATGGGGTATCTTAGTACACAACAGGCCTTACTGCACTCTTGGTATTGACACTCTTGGGGGATATGCTTAGGTTAATTCACATTTTCATTACAAACCATTATAAAGGATTTATTAGTAAATACTTACTCAAAGAAAACATTTTTTATAATTAGGGATTATATACATAAATTTTTCAATTTATGTTATGTATTTTACTTGTTTAGAATTATGTATTTTGATTAATAAACTAACCTAGTGTATTCCATTGTTTAGAAATGGTGCCCAGTAGAAGGAAAGAGAACTCCAACAATATGCATGATCCAAAGAGTAAGAAGTATCATATCTTTCATGGTCTTAAGCCAACATTTAGAAGGGAAATATTCTCCCACGTATTCTCATCATATGACGAAATAGTATCATGTGTTAATAAGATAAGTAAAGAATTCTATAAGTGCTATGGATTTGAAGGTAATCCCAAGAAGAAATAGATGGTAGAGAGAAATATGAATAAAGGTAAGAAGGGAAATAAAGATTTTCCCATATGTGATAACTGTGGAAAGAATAACCTTGATAAATGCTTGAAGGGAATGAAAGTTTATTATAAGTTTGGAGAAAAAGGACACCAAGTACGTGATTTCATGGGTAAGAAAAAGGTTTCAAATGTTCAATGCTTCGTCTACAAGGAGCTGGGAAAATATGTTAATCAATTTCCCAATGATCAAAGTATACCTAAAATGATGCTATTAAATAATAATCAACTTATGATACTACCGTGAATGAAGAGGAATAATTAGTGTTCTTATATTTTTATTAATGAATTATTTCATTTGAGTGTTGTGTCAATGATATAATGGTTATATTAATTATGGAAATAAATAAAAAATTTACTTCAGTACTATTTCATTGAGTATTTGAGATTATATGGTACTAAGAAAAGTGACTTAGAAGCAAGTTAAACATTTTGGAAAATATATGGTTAAAGGAAATATAAACCTTAATATGGTCCTGATATTTAGGTGGTGATTTTGGAATAAGAGATGGTTGATTTGGATAAATTATATTGGATATTCTTGACTACCTGGGAACTAATTAATGGTTTGCTTATTCCATCATTGTTGGAGTATTAAAAAATTTTGGATATAAGGAATATATCTAGTATTCTATAAAGAATAATATAGCATGAATGTAATCAATAGGGTTTAATGGTAATTCAGGGTGTTACCATGTTTTAATAGAATACATGATGAAGGTACTCACGTGTTATTATGTGGAAAAAGATATCTTTATTATGTTATTTTGACCTTCCTTATAAATTTTTGGACTATGAGTTTGGACACAAGTATTTTTGATAATTCTAAAGGTTAGAATGGATTAAGTTGGACATTGGCTACTATGGTTTAAGGTTAAAGCATTTATTAAGATTATTTTTGGATTTTTTATAAAAAGTAAAACTCAAAGGTTGTGCGACAACTCGTCGAATACGGCAAAGTCGCGAGACTTGAACCCGCAACTGAAGAGAGACAACAATGCATCAACTACCACTAGCCTAAGTGATGTCTTGGTTTTTATAATGTAGTTTTTTTAAATTATATGATATATAAATTATAAATTCATTTTTTTTAACCCTATATGATTAGGATAAATAGAATATTTTTTGTTTGTATTATCTTTTGGTGTGAAAGATGAGTTTTTGGTAGAAATTAGTTAAAGGATGGAACTCTACTTGTCAAGTATTTTTTTTCTTATTCTATAAAGAAATTAATTCTGAAACTTTAAGGAAATTATCTTAAAACCAAAAATTTTTTATCCTAATACCATATTTTTTAATGAACCAATAATATTTTAAGTCATCATAGATTTATGGCTATGAGGACCTCAATTTTCTATTTATTGTTCACTATTTTGTGATTGATGACATAAATCACTCCCTATAAATATTTACTTTTTCCCTCCAATTATGTGTCTAAATTTTCAACCAATTTTCTCCTATTCAAAATCCTAATTTGGTGGTGACTTTTTCATTTCTCTTTCCCTCTTATTAAGACAAAATTTTATTAACCCTATTTTCAATGTGGGTTTTCCACAGAGGTATTTTCTATTATTAACCTTTTATTTTAGAAGAACAATTTCAAATTGTGAGGAAAAAATTTATTGAAGGAGGGGAGAATGTATCACCCAAAGATTTCATAGTACGTTATCTCTTTAAAGTAATTCAATAGATTGTATTGCACGCAACACCAAGTCCAAGCGTATCATGAACAATCAAACTAGCGGTTTAAAAAGATGTTATGAATAGTATTAAGCAAATTTTTAATTTTATATATATCCTATATAATTTTAACATTCATATTTTGTGTTTCTTATACATAATATAAGGACAAATTCAATTTTTCAGATAAAAGAAGTATTTTTCAAAAATGATGTTTTTCAACCTTTTAATTGAAAACCCTTTTTAAATACAATATTTGACACTTTTATATATTCAATTTAATTAAATTAAATTCTTATTTAGAATAGAGACATAAAAATTTATTTTGTATAAATTTTTGGTACTTTTCTGATAACTTTCATATTTTGATGAATAGTAAAAAACACTAAATTAAAATTGAAAACAACTTTTTTAATCGAAATAATTTATAGTGTTAAATTATGAATTTGGGTGGGTTTAAAGTATAATTATATTATATTTTTATCACTTAATATAATTAAGGTCATTGTAAGTAATTTCACAATTAAATTGGATATAAACACATTTCAATCTTTTGATAGTTTTTACTTCTTAAAAACCCGCTTTATGGTTTTGAAAATGAGAATTAATTTTAAATTAATTAATGAAACTACTATGTTTTGAATTTTGTAAAATAGACATCATTTTTTAATTTTGAATATAAAAATTATCTTCGGGTGAATTTTTGGTATTTTTCTGAAAACTTTCAATTTTTGTTGAATAGTGAAAATCATTGTGTTGTTGTTTAAAACTGACATTTATTTAAATAATTATTATTTTTATTTAAATATATTTTAAAGTAAAAATAGATGCATAATACCCATATTAGTTCAATTTAATTCATTTAAGTAATTTTATAATAATATTAGATATATAAATTTTTGTTGAACTATTTAAAGCTTTTTACCCACCTTCTAAAGCACATTTTCAAATTTACATAAAACGTAATTTTACAAATTCTATGAATTTAATTCCAAAAATATGAGAGACATGGTTTATATCAGTAAGTAAAATGTGGTTCAATAGGATGGAAATAATTTTTGGTGAATAGTAACTTTTGAATTGTATTTACCACGGTTAAAAGTAAATAGGGTAATTAAATGTAAAAATGATATTATAATTACCCTAAAACATGTCCTAATTCTATTGGATATGTATATTTAGACCTAAATCAACCTTAGGAGTAAAATATTATCCTCTTTTATCTACTTGGATTAGATTAGGACATTTATTATTATTTTATTTAAAGAAGAGTTAAAAGTGTTAAATTGAACTTTTAATAACTAAAACAGTTTTTATATAGGGTTATACATAAGATAAATTCGACTATAAATATTAATTATAAATCTGAAAATCTTTCCTAAATAATGGTATTTTATTTATAATTTTTAGACATTAAATAATTTAATTTATTTATGACACAATGATGATGTTGTAATTACCTTCTTAATGAAATATTAAAATAATTAATATTATAAATATCCAAATAAATTTAAATTGAGACTTTTGATACATTACACGAATTTTATAGGTTAATATAACATGTTAGAGTTGATTAAATAATTTTTTTTTTATGTGATAAAGTTTTTATGACTTTCACAAAAACCAAATACCAAATAATGTCAAAATTGACATAAATGGGTTTTTAAAACAAATACTATTTTATTAAATTATATAATAGTCCTAAAAATATAAGGTTCATAAAAAGGACTTATATAATGATAGATATGTCATTAATTAACAACTTGAGTTTCTATTGGCAATTTATAGTAATTTTATTAATCATGTGTTATAATAATATAAGAAGACATGGTAAAAGTTAAACTATTTAACTAAGAGTTAAATCTAAAAGATAATGTTAATATGGTGACCTAAAATTGTATAAAACCTCTTGGTTGAGAGTATTTTGACCCCTAACCACATTATAATTTAAATAAATCCATTTTGAGCCATAATAAACCGAAAATGATTTTATAATAAAATAATATTTCAAGCTTTACCTAAAGTGACCATCACCTCTCTTATAAAAGGCTATTTTTCATTATCTTAATTAAACACATCCAAATCCATTTGGATCAGCCAAAACCTGATAAAATATCCTCCCAACTACCATCACTTAAATCTATAATCCTTACTTTGATCATAAATCCAATCTAAGGATCCCTTTTGATCAAATCAAAAGGAAGCACCCAAAGAAGAGGTAATAATTCCATCACCTCTTTCAAAGTTCTTTTCTTATTCCACTTCCTCTTTCTTTGTTTTTTCCATAAAAAAATAATAAATTAAGTAAATTATATATAATTTTATTTTATTATAAATATGGTACAACCATATTCATTATTATATCCATCCTATGAATGACAAAGTCACCATACGTGTGTATGTATGGCTTACCGTCTCCACGTCGTGGTGTAGTTTTTTATTCAACACATCATTATTTAGATGGGTATAATAATGATTATAATTGATGTAAATAATAAATATAAAATTTTTATTTTTATTTATATATGATATATCATCCAATTATATACGATTTTACCATCAATATAATTATATTGTCGCTCGTACGTACGTACGGATTACTGTCTCCACAAACGCAATGAGATTCATTCCCCATCATAACCATTCAAGAATAATTTTCATTTTATGATTTAAAAATAATGTCTAAGAACATAATATCATTCTTGATATTAATCAAATACATCCTATCCATAAAAAACATGACTTATGTAACAAAACATATAAATGAAAAATGAATCATTTAACACCCGGAATAATGATACTACTGAAATATTATTAACAAAGAAATATTAGAAGATCATGGAAGATATCATATTTATGTATGTGGTTCTTGTATAATTTATAAAAAATTATTTAACTATTATACAGGAGGTTAAAGTACCCTCAACTAAGGAAAATTACAAGGTAAGGGTTAATTTTACAATCTCTTTATTATCTGAGGTTATTTATACGTAAGAATCTACTAGGAATTATTTATCATTCTCATATGTGTTTCTTAAAAATGTATTTCAAAACAATTTTACTATTTCCTAGAATATGGGTTAAATTCATTTATACACTTTTTTTACTTTTTATAAAAAAAATTGAATAGAATCTTTCCGTCATTTTCTAAACAAGGTATTTTATGGCCTTTTTGACAAATTAAGGTAAAAATGTTTTTTAACTTATACGGGAGGTGTGGCTATTTTCCACCATTATAACACCTTCGAATCTTCCATTACAAGATTATAATAATATTTTAAAAATAAATGTTTTCTTTTATAATTATGTGAATTTTAAATGATTTCGAAATAGAAAGTGATATTTCTCTCAAATAGTTTTGATTTCATCTATGTCAACATCCTTTGATAGATTTTACACTTGTTCGAAGTTGATTTATTATGATACAATTTTTTATATTGTATTTAAGGTTTGGAGATATTTTTGACTATGGATATGTTATTTTTATACCATTTATGGTTTATGGTTAAATTATTAATATTTTTTATGCTAGTTTTAATACGAATGTTTATGTTATGTTTCAACCTTTTCATATAAGGAATACATTGGACTTAGTAAGTGATAGGTGGAGCCTGATATAGCTCCTTGATGCATTGGTAGGTCTCATGAGACAAACTAGTGTATTGACACAAGGCCTTGAAAAAATATTATTTTTAGTCTTGGTGTGAATCCGTGACTATGTGGTTATGGTGTCCGGTATTATTCATTCCATCATTGTAAAATTAGTTATTGATATTACATGTGATTATTTGACTAGTATAATATACATGTGAATAATTATATAGAATTATTTTATTTATCTTTTCCATATTATTCTGAATTTTAAGTTTAAAATGTTTTTGTTTTAGTCTTATACATTTCCTTGAATTTTATGGTTATTTATGATAGTTTCCACTATATTTTTATCCTTAATGAGCATCTGAGCTCACCCCTTTCTTATGTTTTCTTTTTTCTGGAATGTGAAGAAGTATATTATGATTAACCTTTAGGGATATGAAAAAGGATATGAGTGTGTTCAAAGGGGACACAATTTTTCTTTTTTATTTCTTGATGTAATGTAAAACTTATGTATGTATCTAGTACTTCTAAGGCTACTAAACTAATCGGTCTTTAGAGATTTGATCTCTTGTGATCATTCCAATGTTATGTAATAATGCACCAAATATGGGTAACTAATGTCGATGTGTTATAGTTGGTATCATATGATGTTTAGTACAAACCTTCGAAACTATATTTAGAAAAACTCTTATTAAGGAACATTACCCTAAGATAGACTTTGAGGATTAGTATAGAATTACTTTCTTGAATTTTGGTAATGTAGATATTTTTTGAGTTTTCTAAGTAAATACATCCTTGTCTCGATACAAACAAGTAGAGGTGGCTCTAGCACAGATGTACCTAGGAGTGAAAACTCCAAAAAGGAGTTTTGGGCTTGACCTGGGGTATCCTGGTACACAACAACGGGCCTTGCTGCACTCTTGGTATTGACACTCCCGGGGGATATGCTTAAGATAATTTTTATTTTCATTAAAAACAATTATGAAGTATTTATTAGTAAATACTTCCTCAAATAAAACATTTTTTATGATTAGGGATTATATGCATAAATTGTTTAATTTATGTTAGGTATTTTACTAGTTTGGAATTATGTATTGCGATTCATAAACTAACCTAGTGTATCTCATTGTTTATAAATAGTTCCAAGTAGAAGGAATGATAACTCCAGCAATACGCATGATCCAAAGAGTAAGAAGGATCATATCTTACATGGTCTTGAACCAACATTTATAATTGAAATAGTCTCCCATGTATTCTCATCATATAAAGAAATAGTATCATGTGTTAATAAGATAAGTAAACAATTCTCTGATTCCTATGGCTTTGAAGGGAAGCCATAGAAGAAAATAATGGTAGATAGAAAGAAGGATAAATGGAATAAGGGAAAGTAGGATTTTTCCATGTTTGATAATTGTGGAAAGAATCACCTTGGTAAATGATTGAAGGGAATGGGGGTTTTTTATAAGTGTGAAGAAAAAGGACACCGACTACGTGATTTCATGGGTAAGAAAAAGGTTTCAAATGTACAATGCTTCATCTACAAGGAGTTGGGACACTACACAAATCAATGTCCCAATCATTAGAGTATACCCCAAATGATGATATTGGATAATAATCAAGTTATGATACTACTTCAGATGAAGAGTAATAATTATTGTTCTTATATTTTTATTGATGAATTATTTCATTTGAGTGTTGTATCAATGATGTAATGGTTATATTAATTATAAAAATAAATAAGTATTGTACTGCAGTAATACTTCATTGAGGATGTGAGATTATATGGTACTAAGAAAAGTGAATCAACATCAAGTTAAACTTTTTAGAAAATACATGGTTGAAGGAAATATAAACCTTAATATGGTCTTGATACTGAGGTAATAATTTTGGAATAAGATATGGTTGATTTGGATAAATTTTATTGGATATTCTTGACTACCTTAGAACTGATTAATGTTTTGTTTATTCCATCATTTTTTGAGTATTTAAAATTTTTGGATATAAGGAATATATCTAGTATTCTATAAGTAATAAGAGAGCATGAATGTAATCAATAAGGTTTTATGGTAATTTAGATTGTTTCCATGTTTTAAGAGAATACATGGTGAAGGTACTCACATGGTATTATGTCGCAAAAAAGAGATCTTCATTATGTTATGTTGACCTTCCTTATAAATTTTTGGACTAGGGATTTGGACACAAGTTTTTTGGATAAGTCTAAAGGTTGGAATGGATTTATTTGGACATTGGATACTACGGTTTAAGGTTAAAACATTTCTTAATATTATTTTTGTATTTTTTATAAAAAGGACAACCTGAAGGTCGGGTGAAAACTCGTCGTGTCCAGAAAGGCCATGAGACTTGAACCTGTAACCGAAGGGTGACAAGGGTGCATCACCTACCACTATCCTAAGTGATATCCAAGTTTGTATAATTTAGTTTTTTTAAATGATATTATAGATGAATTATAAATTCATTTTTTTTAAACCCTATACGATTAGGATAAATAGAATATTTTTAAGTTCTATTTTCTTTTGAAGTGAAAGATGAGTTTGTGGTAGAAATTAGTTAAAGGATGGAACTCTACTTCTAGAGTATTTGTTTTCTTATTCTATAAAGAAATTAATTATGAAACTTTAGGGAAAGGGTCTTAAAACCAGAAATGTTTTATCCTAATACCATATGTTTTGATGAACCAATAATATTTTAATTCATCATAGATTTATGGCTTTGAGGCCCTCAATTTTCTATTTATTGTTCATTTGTTTGTGATTGATGACCACAATCACTCCCTATAAATATTTGTGTTTTTCCTCTAATTATGTGTCTCAAATTTCCACTAATTTTCTCCTTTTCAAAATCCTAATTTGGTGGTGACTTTTTCATTTCCCTTTTAATCTTATTAAGACTAAATTTTATAAACCCTATTTCTGATGTTGATTTTCCACAAAAGTATTTTCTATTTTTAACCTTTTATTTTTGAAAAACAATTTCAAATTGCGAGTATGCAATTTATTAAAGGAGGAGATAATGTAACACCCCAATATTTCATAGTACGTTATCTCTTTAAAGTAATTCAATAGCTTGCGCTACACGCAATACCGAGTTCAAATGCATCACGACCTATCAAACTAGCCATTTAAAAAGCAATTATGAATAGTATTAACCACATTTTGAATTTTATATATATCCTATATAATTTTAACATTCTTATTTTGTGTTTCTTAGACATAATATAATGACAAAATCAATTTTTTAGATAAAAGAAATATTTCTCAAATATGCAGTTTTTCCACCTTTTAATGGAAAACCCTTTTTAAATCCAATATTTGACACTTTTATATATTAAATTTAATGAAATTAAAGTATTATTTAAAAAATTGACATAAAAATATAGTTTTTATAATTTTTTGGTACTTTTCTGATAACTTTCATATTTTACTGAATAGTAAAAAAATACAAAATTTTAATTGAAAACAACTTTTTCAATAAAAATAATTTATAGAGTTAAATTATGAATTTGAGTGGTTTTAAAGTATAATTATATTATATTTTTATCATTTAATATAATTTAGGTCATTTTAAGTAATTTCACAATTAAATTGGATATAAACACATGTCAATCTTTTAATAGTTTTTACTTCTTAAAAACTCGCTTTCTGGTTTTGACAACGGGAATTAATTTGAAATTAATTAATGAAACTACTATTTTATGAAATTTGGTAAAATAGAGATATTTTTTTATTTTGGAATATCAAAATTAGCTTAATGTTAATTTTTGGTATTTTTCTAAAAACTTTCAGTTTTTGTTGAATAGTGAAAATCACTACGTTATTGTTTAAACCCGACTTTTATTTAAATAATTATTATTTTTATTTAAATTTGTTTTAAATTAAAAATAGATACATAATACCTATATTAGTTCAATTTAATTCATTAGGGTCATTTTATAATAAGATTAGATATATAAAATTTTATTGAACTGTTTAAATCCTTTTACCCACCTTCTAGGCACATTTGCAAATTTGCATAAAACGTAATTTTAACATTTTTGTGAATTGAATTTAAAAAATCGAGATACATGGTTGAAATTGTTAAGTAAATTTTGGTTCAATAGGATGAAAATAATTTTTTGTGAATAGTAAATTTTGAATTTTATTAACCACGTTTAAAAGTAAATTAGGTAATTAAAGGTAAAAATGATATTATAATTACCCTAACGTATGTCCTAGTTCTATTGGATAAGTGTACTTCAACCTAAATCAACCTTAGGAATAAAATATGTTCCTCTTTGATCCACTTGGATTAGATTAGGACATTTATTATTATTTTATTTAAAGAAGAGTTATAGGTGTTAAATTCAACTTTTAATAACTAAAACATTTTTAATATAGGGTTATACATAAGATAAATTCAACTATAAATATTCATTAGAAAGATAAAATGATTTTATACATAATGGTATTTTATTTGTGTTTTTTAGACATTAAATAATTAAATTTATTTATGACACAATGATGATGCAGTAATTACCTTATTAGTGAAAGATTAAAATAATTGATATTATAAATATAAAAATAAATGTAAATTGAGACTTTTGATGCATTACAATGATTTTCTAGGTTAATATGACATTTTAGGGTTGATTAAATTTTTTTTTTTTTGAATTGATAAATTTGTTTTGACTTGCACAAAAACCAAACCAAATATTGTTAAAATTGACATAAATGAGTTTTTAAAACAAATACTATTTTATTAAATTATATAATAGTTATAAAAATACAAGGTTCAGTGAAAGTACTTATATAATAATATTTATGTCATTAATGAACCACTTTAGGTTGTCTTTGTATTTTATAGTAATGTTATTAACCATGTATTATAATAATACAAGAAGACGTGGTAAAAGTTAAACTATTTAACTAAGAGTTAAATCTAAAATATTAGGTTAATATGATGCCCTAAACTTGTCTAAAACCTATTGGTTGAGAGTATTTAGACCCATACCCACCTTATCCTTGAAATAAATACCTTTGGAGCCATTAGAAAACGAAAATGATTTTATAAGAAAATAATATTTCAAGCTTTTCCTAAAGTGACCTTCACCTCTCTTATAAAAGAGTACTTCCCCTTCTCTTAATTTCACACCTCCAAAGTCATTTGGCTTGGCCAACCCTTGCTTAAATATCCTCCCAACTACACTAACTTCAACCCAGAGGCCTTATATTGATCATAAATCCAACCTATGGAGCCCTTTTGATCAAATCAAAAGGAAGCACCTGAAGAAGATGTAAAAATTCCATCACCTCTTTCAAAGTTCTTTTCTTCATCCACTTCCTCTTTCTTCATTGTTTCCATACCAAAATAATAAATCCAGTACCTTCTACAAACTATTATGATATTATAAATATGGTACAACCATATTTTTTTGTACTCCTCAAGTATTAATCATGTTTTAATGATCACAAATCATATTCAGTCTATAATCCATTTTAACTCTATGTAATCTATCTCACATCAAATGCACAGTTGTTTAGTAAAAGCTATCTAAAGATCTTAAGTGCTATAAACTCAGTTTGGTTACTATACACTATCTTTTGATTCACTTTATAATGATTTCTCTAAAAAATGATTAAGTTTAATTCATTCTATAAATATCACTACTTAAGTCTGAATACAGATATTTGCCTTAGTGCGAGACACTGTGAACAAGAAAACACCGTGACAACCAGACACCATGAACAAGACACCATGAACAAGACACTGTGAACAAGTCACTATGAACAAGAAACCATGAACAAGACACTGTGAACAAGACATTGTGACATCGAGACACTGTGAACCAGACACAGTGACCACAAGACACCGTGACCAATCCTGACACCGTGTGAAGGAGACACTGTTTCCATGACATACTATGACACGATTTCTTAATATGTTTTGTTATCTTTTAATTTAA
The DNA here is from genome assembly GCA_963277665.1 of Viscum album. Lineage (NCBI taxonomy): Eukaryota > Viridiplantae > Streptophyta > Magnoliopsida > Santalales > Viscaceae > Viscum > Viscum album. The sequence goes on from OY728125.1 coordinate 744,000,179, forward strand.
TCTCTAACAGTCATATTTTAATATTTTAAATGCACTAAGATAATTAATATTTATTTATAGACATGTTATCTGATAGTATGAGGTAGGAGGTGCAGAATACATGCAACCTGTTGGCTTAAACAAATGCACTCCAAGATAAAAGAATAATGCGGCCCAAGAAAAATAAGAAGTGTGGCACGATACTAAAAATCAGAACAAGATGGTGGCTATGAGAATGAAAACAAAATACACTTAGATAATTCTTAAACAAATAATTGTCTCATGCAACTCAATGTTGATGGAGAACACACGAAGATCAACTGAATCCCAGAATCGAGAACATCTTCGCACTGTCAAACATCACGAAGAACACAAGCATGATCTTTCTGACTTACGGCACTCTGTTTTCCATACGGGGACTTGATTTATGCATCTAATTTATCTTAGAAGTCCAGAGCTGCAAAGACTAACATTCATAGCATTTCTAAACCTATCTCAATATTTCTTCTCTGTTGTGTATCATTTTACTATCTTTAGAGAAGTGGGTGTATCTGTATAACAACACACTTTGTCTCATATATAAAACTCAAGGATACAAGATATCCTTACTCAAAAATCTTTTTATATCTGTATACCCACTGATAAGTGTGGAAGAGTTCCCTGTGTGGCCTGGTTGTTTGTTCCCATGAAGAACTGTGGAAGAGGTCTCTGTGTGACCTAGACAATCCTGTGTACTCTTGTTTAACCCCGATCCAGGGTGTGGATCAAGTTTATTTATATAAACTCCTTGGTGGCAGGTGATCACTAAGTGGAGTGTATTAGGTCTCGGCTTGAGACTGAACCACTTGTTTCATACCCACTGTGCTTCTTAATTTAGTCTTCTCTATTTTACTGCTTTACTGTATAATTAAGAAATCACTAAATTCACTTTGATATCTAATCTTGGAAAGAATTTATAATTGTCTTGTCTTAGTAGAATAGGTTCAAAAGTGATATTAATAACTAACATTAAGATTACTAAGAATTAATCAATCTTCTAAGATGTTATTTAAACAGTCAAACTCTTATAACAGTATAAACTTGATTAACTGGGTTATATTTAACCTTTTGGGGAAACCTTTTTAAGAATGCTTTTTAACCAGAAATTTTTATAGATACTCAATTCACCCCCCCCCCCCCCCCTCTTGAGTAATCTACTCCGACCAACATTTGGTATCAAATGAGTTTTATTAAGACTTTGTTTAACCTTGTTCAACTGTGATTGTAGTTGTACTTTGAAGATCTGTAAATTTATGTTAATTCTAAATTTCTAGCTCTCTCAAAGTATTTTTGTATTATGGATAATAGATTGGAAGGTACTGCAACCAACATACCACCATTATTTAATAGAACCAACTATTCTCAATGGAAAATTAAAATGAAAATTCATTTAGAGAGTGTGGGTTTTGAAATTTGTTCTTCCATTGTAGATGAATATAAGATTCTTATTACTGATAGAATCACATGGGATGAACCTATAAAAACTGCCTATAATAACAATTGAAAAGCTATGAATGCTTTATACTGCTTTTTAGGAGATGAATAATTCAATAGATTTTCTGCTTGTAAAACTACCCATGAAATTTGGGATACCCTGTCTGTCTTACATGAAGGAACATCTAGTGTAAAAGAAATGGGACTTAATACTTATACTATTAAATATGATAACTTTAAAATGAAACCTTATGATCCAATCTCTGACATGTATCTTAGGTTCAATGATATTTTCAACATAATAATTTCTCTTGGAATAGAAGTCACTACCAAGGAACAGATCATGAGAATTCTCGAATGTCTGCCTGACTGATGGAGTAGAACCTCTGTCTCTATTAGAGAATCATGTGACATCTTCAAGCTACCTATAAAAGAACTCATTGGGAAACTGATGATGTATGAAGAAGAGATGAAAGTCAACAAGGAATAGAAGGATGAACCAAAAAGGAAATCTATTGAATTCAAAACCACCACCTCTAAACATAAAGACAAAGGGAAATTGGAAGCTTCTGTAGAAAGTTTCATTAGTGAACAATCATCACGTGAAAATGATGAAGAGATGGATCAATTAGCCAGAATATTCAAGAAATTTTACAAGAAGAATAACTTTTTTCAAAAGCCTAACTTCAAGGGAAAATATGACCAAAAAAGAAGTTGGAAGAAGGATTGGAAAAGAAGTGACAAGACTGATGAGATTTTCTGTTATGAATGTAAGCGCAAAGGAAATATCAAGGCTGACTGTCCAAATCTAAAGTACAAAAAGAGATATGAGGACAAGGATAGGAAGTATAAAAAGGAAATGAAAGAAACCTGGAGTGCTTCTGAGGACAGTTCAAGAGACTCAAAAACATCACATGATGAAAAAGCTAACAAATCCAATATGTGTTTCATGACAAACACATCTAAGGTAACACTGGAATCTCTTGTACATAATTCATACTATTCTGGAGATGAGAGTGACTCTAAAAATATGAATAATGAAGAAATGTTTGAATATTGTAACATGTTTGAATAAACATGAAATGAACTAAAAGACAAATATAAATCATTAAAGAAACTATATGCTCTTACTATGACTATTAAATCTGAACTCACAACTGAAAAAGAGAAAAATTCTCAACTTCTCAAAGAGAACAACAAATTAAAACTGTCTAATGAGCAATTGCAGAATGACCTAGAAAAGTTTACCAATGGGAAAAATACCCTTACTCAAATTCTAGGTAAACAAATTGCCCCTAAATATAACACTGTCATTGGTTATCAACCTGGAAAAAGAAATATTGGTAGAAAAAATTTTGTTTCTAAATCTAGGATATATAGTTTTACTCTCAGTTTTGGACATAAATCAACTAATTCAATTTATGATACACTTTCTACTATTTCAATTTTTCTGGACCAAATAGAGTTTACTATTCAAATACTTCACCTAATGCTTATAGGAAACCTATGAGGCATATATGGGTTCCTAAAGCACTCATTACTAATATTACTGGACCCAAACAAGTATGGGTACCAAAATCTGTTTTTGCTTAATCATTATGTAGGAAAGATGCTTAAAGAGTTCCTGTAAAAGTTTATGGTACTTGGATAGTGGATGTTCAAGAAACATGACAGGAGACTACTCATGCTTCAAGAACCTAATAAAAATAGATGGAGGATATGTCACATTTTGTGACAATGCCAAAGGAAAGATTATTGGCCTCAGCCAAATCAGTAACTCTAACTCAGTTTTAATTTCTAAAGTACTATTTTTGATGGATTAAAATATAATCTGCTTAGTATCTCACAATTATGTGATGATGTATTTTATGTTAGATTTGAAAATTATGCTTGCAATGTCTTTAATTCTAAATAATAATTAGTATTTTCTGTATTAAGAAATGAAAATGTTTACTCTGTTAACATAGATTCCTTAGCTTCTCAAAATTCTTCATGCTTAAGTGTATTTCATACATAGTCTTGGCTCTAGCATAGGAGACAAGGATACTATAATATTCACTCCCTTAGAAATATAACTAGAAAAATATTAGTTAAATACTTACCCAAACTTGAGTTTCCAAATGACAAAGTGTGTAATCCCTATCAAAAGGGAAAACAACACAAAATTTCATTCAAACCAATGAAAGAAGTGTTAAATTCTCAACCTCTCGAACTAGTTCAAATGGATTTGTTTAGACCATCTAGAGTTTCTAGTTTAAATGGAAAGAACTATGTTTATGTTCTTTTAGATTACTTTTCTAGATATACATATACCTTCTTTATGGATCACAAAAGTGAAGCTTTCTCTTATTTTACTAAATATTCCAAGTCTATGGAAAATCTTAGTGGACTTATAATTAAATCCTTAAGAAGTGATCATGGTCGTGAGTTTGAAAATCAAGAGTTTTAATCCTTTTGCTCACAAAATGGTTATAGTCACAATTTCTCTACCCCTAGAACACCTCAACAAAATGGAGTTGTAGAAAGAATAAATAGAACTCTGCAAGAGATTGCTATAAAAATGCTTAGTGAATATGACCTACCTATTTATTTTTGGGCTGAAGCTATCAATACATCATGCTGCATAATCAATAGAGTGTTGATCAGACCTATTCTTAAAAGGACTCCTTATGAGTTATGGAACAATTGAAAACCCAAGGTTAACTACTTCAAAGTTTTTGGTTGCAAAGTCTATATTCTTAATACTAAGGAAAATCTTGACAAATTTTCATCCAAGAGTGATGAAGGTATATTTTTAGGATATTCTATATCTAGTAAAGACTATAGAGTGTTCAATAAAAGAACTAAATGTGTGGAAGAATCTGTCCATGTAAAATTTGATGAAGCAGATCTACATGAGACTAAAACCATTCTAGAGAACCTGGAGGATGGTGTATCAAATATGAACATTAATTAAAAATCCTTAAACCATTCTGTGAAAGAATCTGTGAAAACTTGTAGTTCGGAAATTCTTTAGACTCAAGTCATAATGAACATGAACCTGTTAATGAACCTGAAATCACTAGTCCCTCCTTTTCTATAACTATTAGAACTCTTAAGAACCATCCTTTATATGTTGTTGTAGGAGACCAAGACAATGGAACTCAAACTAGAGCTTTTCTTAGAAATCAGGTTGAACATAAATTCCTCTTGTCACAACTTGAACCTAAAACATTAATGATGCTATCAATGATGAATTTTGGGTGATTTCTATGCAAGAAGAACTTAATCATTTTGAAAGGAACAAAGTTTGGAAACTTGTTGAAAGACCTAAGGACACATTCACCATAGGCACTAAATGGGTGTTTATAAATAAGTTATATGAAGATGGTAACATAGTTAGAAACAAGGATATATTGGTTGCAAAAGGCTATAGTCAAGAAGAAGTAATTGACTATAAGGAGACCTTTGCACCAGTATCTAGACTTGAATCCATTAGAATCCTGCTTGCTTATGCTGCACATCTGAATTTCAAACTATATCAAATGGATGTTAAGAGTGCATTCTTAAATGGGTATATAGCTGAGGATGTCTTTGTTGAACAACCCCCTGGCTTTACAAACCCCCATTTTCAAAATCATATTTTAAAATTATCAAAAGCCTTATATGGTTTAAAACAATCTCTTATATCTTAGTATGATAGGTTGAGTACTTTTCTTATTTCCAAAGATTTTAAAAAAATAATAGCTGATCCTACCCTGTTTATAAAATGAATTTCTAATGATGTTTTATTTTTTCAAATCTATATAGATGACATTATCTTCATATCTTCAAGAAATTCTTTATGTATTGATTTTTATAAAATAATGTAAAATGAATTTGAAATGAGTTTAATGGGTGAACTAAAAATTTTTCTCAGATTTAAAATCTTTCAAAATAATGATGGTATTATTTTAACTCAAAGTAAATATACTATATATCATCTAAAACTTTTTGGATTGTATAGTAATAAAAATAGTGACACTCTCATGAGTACCACTTGTAAGTTGGATCTTGATGAAGATGGAAAATCTGTTGATCAAACCACTTATAGAGGAATGATTGGATGTTTAGTCTACTTGACTTCTAGTCGACCTGACATTATGTTTAGTGTGTGTATGTGTGCTCATTTTCAAGAAAATCCTAAGGAATGTCATTTAAATTTTGTAAAGAGAATTTTCAAATACCTCAAACATACACCCAATATAGGATTATTCTATCCTAGAGGATAATCATTTGAATTAGTTAGTTATTTTGATGCTAAATTCAGTGGCTGTAAGTTAGATAGAAAAAGAACCTCTAGAATGTTTCATTTTTTAGGCAAGTATCTGGTATCATGGTGTATTAAGAAACAAAATTTGGTTGCAATATCTACTGCAGAAGCTGAATATATAGTTGCTGGCAGTTTTTGTGCACAAATCTTGTAGTTGAAACACACATTACTAGATAATGGATATCAATTCAGGCATGTACCTATAAATTGTGACAACATAAGTGCTATTAACATCTTGAAAAATCTTGTTTAAAATTCTAGGACAAAGCATCTTCATGTAAGACATCACTTTTTGAGAGATCATTATCAAAAATGTGATATCACTTTGGAATTCCTTGGTACATAGTATCATCTTGATGATATATTTACTAAACCATTAAATTATGAAAGAATAGACTACATCATACATGAATTAGGCATGATAAATCTTAATTAAATGTATTACTGTTTTATATCTTACTGTTTTATATCTTACTGTTTCATGTTTACAGTCTCACAGTTAGTATTTCGTTATTACTGTCTGACAGTCACTGTCTCACTGTAAGGATCAGTCACTGTCTCACCGTAAGGATCAGTCACTATCTCACCGTAAGGATCAGTCACTGTATCACCATAAAATTCATTCACTGTATCACCTTAAAGACCTGATATGGTCTAACTGTAAAGATTTTTTTTGATTTTTATTTAAAAATTAAAAACTGTATCACGGTAATTATTCATTTCACCTTTTTATTTTCCCACGCTTTTACTTTTGCGTTGTTTGGTATTCCTAAATGATAAAATAAAGGAAGTTTCACTTAACCTTCAATCAAGCTTTATTCTATTCACTCAATTTGGAACCCTTCTTGAATCCTTCAACACTTATCTCTCTTGAACGTTCGGTGAATTCCCAGGATGAAATGCCCTTCATCGTCGACTCCTGAGAAACATAGCTCAAAGAAGATGAAGATTTCACCAAAGCTGGCACCCGAAGGTCCTCTAAATCTAAATCTGGTGAATTGAGTAGTATTACCTAAGAAATAGATATTCCCTGAGTGGATTCTATCTCGTAAGTCTCAGGTTTTGAAAGTTTTAAAAGATCAAGGCTGGTTACAATGGTTTTCAAAGAAAGATAGACCTATCTACCCTAAGCTTGTGGCTCAATTTTATCAGTATGTTTAGTTCTCCTTTGATTCTGAAGATGGTTATTTTTTGAGAAGCTGGATAAATGGACATAAATGATCATTCTCTTCTAGGTTATGGGCTACATGACTTAGGATACCTCATGAAGTCATCTGTGAATACTATTATAGAGGACCTTGACCTTTTAGTGAATTCTTTGTTTTGGAAGATGCTCTAAAAAGATTAACTGGGAATGGAACCAAGAGGAGAGCCATTGCAATTGAACTAGATAGAGAATCTAGACTTCAGTTTATGTTTATACAGAACTTGATTAGCCCCAGAAAAGGTGATTTTGATGTACTGAAATATCAGGATGCCTTTCTGATTCATCTTATGAAAAATGGGCATAAGATCAACCTTTGTAAGTATGTCATACACTATATGTGTGATCTGATCAAAACCACATCCAAGTCAACCTCCCTATTTTATTCTCATCTTATCTCAGCCATGCTTCATGCCAAAGGTATGGTTGGACATAATGAAGAATTTATCAAGGATTATGAGTTCTGCCTTTCAAAATCCATTATCAAGAGGATGAAAATCAACTAGAATCCTTGGAAAAAGGCATGGGTGGAAGACAATGATAGGATTTATGAAAAGTTCAATCCAGTGGAACATCCTTCAATACCAAAAGATATTACTAATCTTGGTTTGGAACCAGATGAAGTTGTTTAGTATTCTGAAAAAGAAGAAGAAGAGTCTATTGTGCCTCCCAGGGAAACTGTTTCTAATAAGAAACACACTACTGTTGTCCCTCATGTAGTAAGTGAAAAGGAAGTCCCTGCTTCTAAAGATGTTGTTAATATAGAAGATCAACCCAAAGTTGAAATATAATCTGTTGTCAAAGAAACTGAAAATAATGCTATGGAAGATCTTATAGAAGAATAATTACATGTTATGCAAGAAGCTGACCTTGAGGAACTCCAAGTGGAACAATCTATTCTTGAGGTCATTCCTTCGGTTGAGGAAAGGTCGGAGATGGCTTTTTAGTTGGCTAGATAAGAAATGAGAGAGGAACTAAGAGATGAATTTGTGGAAATAGATCAATCCTATAAGCCTCTTAATCCTGATAAGGATGAAACTGTTGAGTGGGAGCAACCCCTGAATCTAGAATATTTTGAAGTACCAAACCCGATTGATCCAAGACCTGTAGACACTCGGTATAAATTCCACAGCTTTTATGATGTGAATGACTCCCAGTAAGTCTCAGTAAAAGGCCTTGACCTTTCCACTATGTTCTAATTGAAATCTATCTATAATATTTCCCCTGAAAAGTAACTGGATCCTGTATCGGTCCCTATCTCTAAACCTTCACCAGAATAACCATCCATGGTGAGTAAAGATGATCAGAAATAATTTGGAACTACCCTTTTGGATGGAGTTGAAAAAATCATGAATACCCAACTAACTCCTGTAACAAATCTAAGTGATAGAGATGCCTCACTGTTGTTGGAAAAATTTATTTGGAAAATTCAACCCAAAATGATTCATGAGATTCAAGAAGTCATAGTTGAAAATAGAATGCTTAGTGATGAAGTGAATACTCTAAGAGAAATGATTGAAGACTTGAAGAAAGTGATAAATTCGAGATCAGAGCTTGCTTCTCATCCTATGGAGCCTGTTGTTCCTCAAACCCCACAGAATTTTGTCTCTCAGATTCAACCTCATTTAGCTTCCTTAGCTGAAAAAGTGTCATAAAGAAATAAATAGATTGTGAAAGAAATGCAAGAGATTGTGGTTAATCTTAACAATCTCACTGATGAGTATACAGGGTGCCTTCAAAAAGTGCTAAATCAACTGAAATATCTCACCTCAGCTGTCATTGCTTCAAAGACATCTAGACAATCATCTCAATCTTCCTTAGACAGTGACCTACTCAGAAAAGTGGTCAATAAAGAACAAAAGACTGTGATTAGTGGTTTCAATAAAGATTATTTATCTGAAGTTATCAAGAATAGTGACAGAGTTCTTGATATGGTCCAAATCCATTCAAAAGTTTCTAATGATTATCAGTAATAAATTTCCACGAAAGTGGATTTCTACTTCAACTAAATCTTCTCAAAGACTGACATGACCAATCATTTCAAATATCTTGTAGAAAATATGAGGATTCCTTTAGTTACTCAAGCTTTCAAGACTCAAGTCCAAAAGCTCATAGAGTTCACTCGTTTGTTGGACAAGTTTATGGAAAACAAGGATAACTTCTAGAAATTTATGCAGTATGTTGGAGAGATCATTTCGGATTTTATTAAGCTTCTGAGGCCCTATCTTTATGTATAGAGTATAGCCATTGTTGCTCCTATGGATGCCCCTCTGAGGCTTATTTTACCTACTTTCACCACTTTCCTAGCCTCCACTTCTATGTCTGTCAGTCAAGCACTGAGTCAGATCAGGCCTGTGATTCTTGATCAACAACTGCCTCGGTCTTCTACTATACCTACTCTTGATCCCTCTGTCTTTGAAGGTCTTCCTTTACCTTCTCTATCAACCACCTCACTACCTTCTTCTACCTCAACCTCTATTTCTATGGCTTCCTCTTCTACTGCTGCTACTAAGGTTAAAGAGAAGACCAGCCAGTGAATAAGGATAGTGATTAATATTTTTTATGGGAATCTTGTTAATTTTTTTTTACTTTTTGTAATGCCCCTCTTTTTATCTAATACATTGTTCCCTTTTATTGTCTCTTTTTGTCTTTCTTTTTCTTTCTAATTTTTTATAATCCCAAAAGGGGGAGAATTATAGGAGACATATACGATAAGAGAATACTCACTCTGCACATTCGAACTGTGTTGTTAGAACAAATATACAATCTAAATATACATGATTTGTGATCATCAAATGGGGGGATATTTTTGGACTCCTCATGTATTAATCATATTTTAATAATCACAAATCATATTAAATATATAAACCATGTTAACTCTATGTAATCTATCTCACATCAAATGCATAGTTGTTTAGTAAAAGATATCCAAAGATCTTAAGTGTTATACACTCATTTTGGTGACTATACACTATCTTTTGATTCACTTTATAATGATTTCTCAGACAAATGATTAAGTTTAATTCATTACATAAATATCATTGCTTAAGTCTGAATACAGATATTTTCCTAAGTGCGAGACACCGTGAAAAAGAAGACACTGTGAACAAGCAGACACCATGAATAAGAAGATATCGTGACAACAAGACACCGTGAACAAGACATTGCGAACAAAACACCATGAACAAGACACTGTGAACAAGACATCGTGAAAAAGACACCGTGAACTAGACATTGTGATATCAAGACACCATGAACCAGACACCGTGACCATAAGACACGGTGACCAATCCAAACACCGTGTGAAGTAGACATCGTTTCCATGACATATTGTGACACCATTTCTTAATATGTTTTGTCGTCTTTAAATTTAATCTCTCATGGTCATATTTGAAGACTTTAAATGCACTAAAATAATTAATATTTCTTTGTAGACATGTCATCTGACAGTATGAGGTATGAGGTGCAGAATACATGCAACCTATTGGCTCAAACACATACACTCCAAGATAAAATAGTAATGCGGCCAAGGAAAAATAAGAAGTGTGGCATGATACTAAAAAGTAGAAAAAGTTTGTGTACATGAGAACAACAACATAATACACTTAGATAATTCTTAAAGAAAGAATTTTCTCATGCAACTCAACACTGTTGGAGAATACACGAAGCTCAACTGAATCCTAGAATCAAGAACATCTTCGCACTATCAAACATCACGAAGAACACAAGTTGGATCTTTATAACTTGCGACACTCTATTTTCCATAAAAGGACTTGATTTCTGCATCTTCTTCATCTTAGAAGTCCAGATCTGCAAAGACTAACATTCAAATCATTTCTAAACCTATCTCAGTATTTATGCTCTGTTGTGTATCATTTTACTATCATTTGAGCAGTGTGTGTATCTATATAACAACACACTCTGTCTCCTGTATAAAACTGAAGGATATAGGATATCCTTACTCAAACATGTTTTTATATTTTTATACCCACTGATAACTTTGGAAGAGGTCCATGTGTGGCCTGGTTGTTTGTTCCCATGAAGAACTGTGGAAGAGGTCCCTGCGCGACCTAGACAGTCATGTGTACTGTTGTTTAACCCCGATCCAGGGTGTGGATAAAGTTTATTTATATAAACTACTTAGTGGTAGGTGATCACCAAGTGTAGTGGATTAGGTATCAGCTTGAGACTGAACCACTTGTTTCATATCTGTTGTACTTCTTAATTTAGTCTTCTATGTTTTACTACTTTACTGTATAATTCAGAAATCACTAAATTCACTTTGATAGTTAATCTTGGAAAGAAGTTATAATTGTATTGTCTTAGTAAAATAGCTTCAAAAGTAAAATTAATAACTGACATTAATATTACTGAGAACTAATCAATCTTTTAAGAAGTTATTTAAACAGTCAAACTTTTATAACAGCATAACCTTGATTAACTAGGATGTATTTAACCTTTTGGTTAAACCTTTTTAAGAATACTTTTTAACCAAAAAATTTTATAGATACTCAATTCACCCCCCCCCCCTCTTGAGTAATCTACTCTTACTAACATATTCATTATTATATCCATCCTATAAATAACAAAGTCAGCATATGGGCATACGTACGGATTACCGTCTCCACGTCGTGGTGTAGTTTTTTATTCAACACTTAATTATTTGGATGGGTATAATAATGAGTATAATTTATGTAAATAATAAATATAACATGTTAATTATTCTTTATATATGATATAACATCCAATTATATACGATTTTAACATCAATAGAATGATATTGTCGCTCGTGCGTACGTACGGATTACCGTCTCCATGAACACAATGAGATTCATTCCCCATCGTAACCATTCAAGGATAATTTTTATTTTATGATTTAAAAATAATGTTTAATAACATAATATCATTTTGTATATGAATCAAATACATATTATCCATAACAAACATGACTTACGTAACAAAACATAAAAAGGAAAATGAATCAATTAACTCCTGGCACAATGATACTACTGAAATATTATTAACAAAGAAATATTAGAAGATCATGTATGATATCATATTTATGTATGTGGTTCTTGTATAATTTAATAACAATGATTTAACTATTATACTAGAGGTTAACGTACCCTCGACTAAGAAAAAATACAAGGTAAGGTTTAATTTTACAATCTCTTTATTATCCGAGGTTGTTTATATGTAAGAATCTACTGGGAATTCTTTATCATACCCATCCATGTTTCTTAAAAATGTATTTCAAAATATTTTTACTATGTCATAGAATATGGGTTAAAGTCATTTGTACCCTTTTTTTACTTTTTATAAAAAAAATTAAGGGAATCTTTCCGTCGTTTTCCAAACAAGGTACTTTATGAACTTTTCAACAAATTAAGGTAAGAATGTTTTTTTAATTATACGACAGGTGCAGTTATTTTCCACTGTTATAAACCCTTCAAATATTCCCTTAAAATCTTATAATAATATTTTAAAAATAAATGTTTTCTTTTATAATTATGTGACTTTTAAATGATTTCAAAATTGAAAGAGATATTTCTCTCAAATAGTTTTGATTTCATCTATGTCAGCATCCTTTGATTGATTTTAAACTTATTTGAAGTCAATTTATTATGATACAATCTTCAATATTGTATTGAAGGTTTTTTGATATGTTTGACTGTTGATGTGTTATTTTTATACCATTCATGGTTTATGGTTAAATTATTAACATTTTTTATGCTAGTTTTAATACAAATGTTTATGTTATGTTTAAACCTTTTCATATGAGTAATGCATTGGAATTAGTAAGTGAAGGATAGAGTATGTTATAGCTCCTTGATGCATCAATATGTCTCATGATACAAACTAGTTTCTTGGCACAAGGCCTAGAAAAAATATTATTTTTAGTCTTGGCACGAGGCCTTGACTATGTGGTTATTATTTCTTTCATTATGCATTACATCATTATAAAATTAGCTATTGATATTACATGTGATTATTCTACTAGTAGAATATCCATTTGAATAATTATATGGCATTATTTGATTTATCTTTTCTATATTATGCTGAATTTTAAGTTTAAAGGACTTGTGTTTTAGTCTTATACATTTCCTTAAATTTTTATTCTTATTTATGATAGTTTCTGGTATATTTTTATCTTTACTAAGAATCCGAGCTCACCCCTTTCTTATGTTTTCTTTTTCCCAGGATGTGAAGAAGTATATTATGATTAACCTGTAGGGATAGGCCAAAGGATTTGAGTGTGTTCAAAGGGGACATAATGTTCTTTTTTTATTTCATGATGTAATGTAAAACTTATGTATGTATCTATTACTTCAAAGGCTACTAAACTAATCATTATTTCGAGAATTGATCTCTTATGATCATTCCAATGTTATGTAATAGTGCACCGACTCTAGGTAACTAGGGTCGGGGCATTACACTTATAAATTTTGATCGAAAATAAACCATGATGCGCAGAACATCTTAATTTATTACAATAATAACACACAATTAAAATAATTAATTAAATAACTGCAAACATGCACTGGTCAGATCATTTCTCAAGACCGGTCGGTATAAATTTAAGTTTGGTAATAATTAAATTGCAATAAATAAAGTATGATGGGTATTAAATGAATTAAAAATTCAAATAATTTATTTAATTCACGTTCATTCCCTTAATTAAATTAATTTCATCCTAGGTATTAAAATTTTTTAACCAAAATTAGTTTAAATTAATTTAATTTAATACTGAAATAAATTATTTAATTAAATTAATTTTGGTTAATCGGGCCCCAATAACCCCACGCAGGCCTAAAGCAGATCATGTCAAACCTGCAAAAACCTATTTCGGGCCTTGAAAAGAATGTGCAAGGGAATTATGGGCTAGGAAGGTCTGCCCAGATCAGTACCAAGTTGGGTAGACCCACCTGAACCTATCATGGGGTGGGTCAGGTCTGGCAGAACCCATTAGAGGGATACCTCAGCGGTCTGCGACCTGTCGGCCTGTATGAGGAGGGATGATGTAAATGAAGACATGGGGAGGCTCTACAACAGCATCCCATATGGGAGATCAGGTTTCAATGAGGAGAGATCCAAGAATCTATAAGGGAGTCTAGCTACTGAGTTTGTTTGATATGGCCTACAGAGGAGGTGTTGTTTCTCTGGTACAGTGCAAAAGAAGGCGGTCTCGCGGTGGTCCTGAGCTGAAGTGGTGAGATACAGTTATGGTAAATAGGATCTAGAAAGATCTGGTTGTATCTAGGATAGGGGAACTTCTAGTGTCGAGGTAATCCATAGAGGGTTCGACCGGTTGTAGCTCAGATGAGACGGTAAAGTGGGGCTACGGGCTCATCGGAGGGTGGCCGGGGTGGAAGAGCGTTGTTACAGTGGACCTGCACTGGAGGTCGTCGTCACTATGGGGTTCACATGGCTGACTTGCTGGAGTCAAATCATTGAATGTGGGAGGGAGACTGGAGCATGGCGGGCCTCGTTCAGGTGGTCTTTCTTGAGGTATAAGGGGATGCTAAGGTCAGTCGGTGGCTCCAGTATGGAGAGGGATGCAGACAGCTCGCTGAGGCAACAATCTGAGGAGCTGAAATCGATGGAGGCACAACTACTGGAGGAAGGAAAGGTGAGGCAGTGAAGGGATGCGACTGCTTAAGGGGGTTACTAGTGAGGGAGGGATCCAGATGCCCTCAATGGAGGAGGTGGAGTAAGTGGTGAATAGCGGCTAAGGGAGGGCCGCTACAAGGATGTGGATTACACCGATAGGGGGGCCTCCCATTTGATTTTTTTCAATTTTTTTTTTACTTTTAAACATCCAACCCTATCACTAGTGGTGTTTTTAATATATATGTAGAAAAAAACCCCACACCCAATTTGGATTCACACAAAAAAACAAAAGAAGCATCTTTTTTTATTACTATTCACAAGTTAACTGACTGGTTCTTCCAATTTTGTTTTTGTTTGTTGAATTTTCATCTACAGTCGCTTTTAAATTTTTGAAAAGAATTTTTTTTTTAAACAAATATCAATATAATAAATTTAATATTATAATAATTATAACAATTATATTTATAATATATTATTTCCACAAATATGGTGGAATAAACACTTACTTGCCATTAATAAATTTCTATCACCAGATTTCAGCTGAATCTTGGCCAGATTTATCAGGATTATCAGAATTAATGTTTGAATTTTAATACCCATCACCACAATCACAATACATATTAAAATTTTCATATGTCCATAAATTGGCCATCCAAAATTAGATTGATGTGTAATGGAAACCATTAGGACTGAAAGTTAATCCTCTACTTAATTTAAAGGAAAATTAATTTTTTTTCTTGGTTCAAAAAATTAGTGTGCTCTCTCTGATACCAATTAAAGGTACTAGAGTTGTATAAAAAATTATGGGCCAATAATTTTGAAAAATTCCATTTTTGGGATGATGAGACTTGTCTTCTCTAATGCTCTAAGCCCCAGCACGGTCCGAGGATCTCATATATAATAAATGAGCACATAAACATAAAATAAAAACATACCTTTTCAGATATGAAGTTTTAGTTGACATATGCTTTTATCCAGCAATAACTTCTTGAATTATCCATAGAATGATCCCTCTATATCATCCACCTGTGATTCAAAAATTTGTTGGAGCATCGACTATCTAATTATGGGCGCTAATGCGGAGATCTGATGATGCCTTCGACGCTCGGATGATCACTGCATCACCGAGCTTGCGATGCATGAGGGAGAATTTGATTTGAAAACCTAGATCAAGATCTACTCTCTCTAGGAAGAGATATATTAGAGAGAGGCTTTAGAAAAATTTCTATGAATAGTCTCAAGTAAGATCCTCTCTCCACCTATTTAAAGTGGATGCTCAAAATACCCAGTAGGGTTCCCCAACCCCTTGAAATTTATAATCCACTAAATAATAATTATGATAAGATAAATTACGCCATAAATATTATTTATAATTTATCACATACCTGTAATATAAAATATATTACGTGATAAACTCGAGTCATTAACTTGACCCATAATTCCCTCTTAATATTAAATCAACATAGAATATTAAAATAATATTAATTCGATTAATATTATTCCTCATATTTACTTAACTTTTAAATACTTTTAATTAATAAATTCAAACCAATTATTCTTTACTTGAATAATAATAGATTTATTTATTTATTAGTGATCGATAACTTGCACAACACTCGAACCTCATGGTGGGTCCCACTATGTCCAATATACATATTCAACAGAATATGGTGGATTCTTGAATATGATATTGTGTGTTCCCATCCAGGCCCTTATCTTGATAGTAATGAATATAATCTATAGGCCAAGAGCAGAGTCTAGCAACCCATCAAGTCCCCTAAAAAGTTAAGGATATTCATAGTAATGACAACCAACCTATGAACATGCACTCTATAATATAATCTCTTTGTATTTAGATATCTCATAAAGTAGGATGCACACTTGTGTCATCGCCCTTTTCTTACTTTATTATTTTTTGATATAACTAGATAGATTTACCTTTCAACTACCTTGGAAAAGGATTTATAAAGTTACTACCATCCTGATCAACAAGGCCTTATATATATTACTTCCTCAACCTGAAAGTGACCAATCATTTCTTGACCATTCAACCAATTTCATACCACCAATGAAACACCCAACATAGGCTACCTTTCCATGATTTCATTATCATGGTTTTTTCCTTGCATCAAAGTACATGATCAAATGATACAGGTTGATAATGATATCAAGTCAGGAGACCAATATAGATGTCCATAGATAAGAACAACCAATGACACAAAAAACATGTGGTGTTTCTATTGGTGGTTTTTTCCTCATTATCTCACTACTATAGATCACCAAGTGAGAACTTCATGAGAAGAAATTTTAATGCTTATGAGCCCCCAATACCTGATAGTCAAACATCTACTATGTCCAGTCAGTGAGATGTATCCAGACCATAAGACATTTGTTTAATATTAATTTTATAGTATCTTGAGGTTCCAATTATAGACTGAGATCTACTATAATCTTATGATATGAAATTTAATCTATATAAATTACCATTAAATAGTGGGGTCAAAAATATCTACACTATAATAGTAAGTAAACATCATGTATATCTAACTATATACCGATATGGTAATAAAAATTATTGTTCAAGTTGGGTCTAGGGAACCTACTATTACAATATAAAGCAGTGTGAAAAGTATAATATAGGTATATAAGAAATATAACAAGTTCCCAAGTAATATTTAAAATAAGTAAAGTGAATTTGTCTATCCCAACAAGGCTCCCTGCAAAATAATGATCAAGCTCCTATAACAAGGCAGCTGTAAAGAAAAAAAACATAAACTCCATGGACATTCCATATACATAGTATATCATATCATCTATGGCCTCTCCATATAAACCATATATCATGTCATCCAAGGCTACTTTGTATAATCAAGCATGTCACATTTACCATTATTGATTCATATAAGTATAAGTGTGAGACCCCACGGGGCCAAATCCATGGTATAGTAAACCAAGGCTCATCAATTCCCAAGATATTCTTGATGGAAACTCATCTAGACTTGAATTGGGGTCCAAGTAGCATGCTAATAGAACATTTCTACTATGATCCCAAACAATCCAGATCCAAGGGGTAGCAATGCCCCAGGAATCTCACGGAATCAGGACCTAAGGAGAAATCTCATTCAATGCATCCACTACCACTATCATGACCCAAAGTATAGCACACCCATGTCATCCTATTAAATTATTCATCATTCATTCCATTTATCAATTTCACATGCATTCAAATTTCCATGAGTTTAACCACTCATATAACAATTCACATTTAAACAATTAAATGTTCCACATCATGTGTAACATGGAAAGTGAGGTAAACCATATTCTAATCAATCAATTCATTTCATTTCATTTATAGTTGGGATTAATCTAATAGGGAAACCTTAAAACCTCACTCCATGGGTGGTATGATAGGGGTAAAATGAAAAGGCACACCCTATGGGTGGCCTAGGTTGGGGGAAAACCTCCAACTATCTCAAAGGCACCTAAGGGAAACCTAAAAAGGTTCCAATTCAATAAATTTAGTTATTTAATTAATTTTTCGGGAACCTCCAGAAATTACAGTGGGTAGAATAACAAAAACTAGGAATATAAAGCAGAAAACCATGAGGTAAAGGCATAGACCACCTATCGTAGGTCTATAGTGGAGTGCTCCTCCAGTATCAGTTTCTGATTTGGATTAGATAAAAAGAAAAATTAAGAACGGCTGTAAAATCCCTGGTAAATGAAGAATAAGATATTTTCATATTTATTAATATTTGTGAATTAAATATTAATTTTAATTTAAAGGGGTTTCTATGTTCGATAGAGTACCCGATACGCAACAACGGGTTTCTTTGAAATCTTACATTGCACACTAATAATATAATATTATAATTTTAAATGGTAGTTAAATCATAGTCATTGTATTGGCGGGAATGAACAAAACTAACTACAATATAATTGTACATAATTTTTAAATGTATTTACATTTATCCAATAAAAATATGGAGGCTTAAAATGTGAATGAATCTAATTTTAAGCATAATTTACATTAAAAGGCCGATTTACCACCTTTTAATGGTGAACCCTCTTTAAATATAGTTTTTGTTACTTTAATACATTCTATATGACCAAATAAAATCCTTATTTAGAATGGGGACATCAAAATTTACTTTGTGTAAATTTTTGGAATTTTTCCGATAAAGTTCATTTTTTAATGAATAGTGAAAAAATTGTATTTTAATTCAAAACTATGTTTTAATCTGATTTATTTATATGGTTAGATTATCTTTTTAATTGGTTTTAAAGTTTAATTAGAATATATTTTTACCATTTAATCCAATTTTGTTCATTTTAATTAATTTCACTTTGAAATTGGACATAAACAAGTGTCAATCTTTTGATAGTTATCGTTTCTTAAAAACACGCAATTTGTTTTAACAACGGGAATTAATTTTAAAATTAATTAATGACACTTTTATGTTTTTAATTCTAAAAAATAAACATCATTTTTGAATTCAGAATATCAAATATATCTTAGGCTTAATTTTTGGTATTTTTCTGAAAAACTTCAATTTTTGATGAATAGTGAAACCACTTAGTAGTAGTTAAAAAAACCGACTTTTTCATTTAAATGAAATTCTACCACTTCTGTGAATTGAATTTCGAAAATCCGACATACATGGTTGTTATTAGTTAGTAAAATTTGGTTTAATAAGATGAAAATAATTTTTGGTGAATAGTAACTTTTGACTTTTATTTACCGCGGTTAAAGATAAATAGGGTAATTCAATGTAAAAAGAATATTATAATAATTAAAAATTACCTTAACACTTGTCCAAACCTTATTTTATGAGTAATATCCAACCATGGTAATCCTTGGGTCTATTTTGGGACCTCATGAATCCACTTATTAATGATAATGACACTTTAGATTAATTAATATAAAGTAAAGCCAAAAATGACATAAACAAAAGTCTTTTAGTAAATTAATTTTT
This sequence comes from Viscum album, assembly GCA_963277665.1. Taxonomy (NCBI): domain Eukaryota; kingdom Viridiplantae; phylum Streptophyta; class Magnoliopsida; order Santalales; family Viscaceae; genus Viscum; species Viscum album. The sequence goes on from OY728125.1 coordinate 744,019,713, forward strand.
ATATGGTGTTATATAAGTCATTTTTTAGACTATAAATATTATTTAGAAATATAAAAATATTTCCTACATGAAAGTAGTTTTTTATAATTTTTAGACATTGAATAAATTAAATTATTCATGACACAATAATGATGCAGTATTTACCTCAATAATAAATGATTTAAATAAATAAGATTATAATGATTAAAATATTGTCCAAAACATGTCCAATTCTGATTGGATGATTTTATTTTGACCATGAGTCATATTATCTTCGACTATAATGATTTTTGGACCTTTAGAAACCGAATATCATTATATAATAAAATAATGTTTTCACACTTTCCTAAAGAGCCCCTCCTCTCCCTTATAAAAGGAGACCACTTATAACCAATTCCTCACACCTCTAAAGCCTTTTGGCTCGTCCAAACTCTACCCAATTATGCTCTCTACATCCCTCTCATCCTCCTATAATCCTTAACTTATGAAAAAGGCACTTCAAGAAGTCTTTTGGTTCAAACCAAATGAAGTTACCCAAATTAAAGGTAACGATTTCTCTTAAATTGTTTTCTTTTATTTTACTTCTCCAACCCCTAAACTCTTTTTATTTATTTATTTTGTAACAACAACAGTATCCTCAATATAATAGGATGTTGTTATGAAAAGGATTCTAACTACACTTACACACACCTCCATCTAATGGATTAAGAACATAATTTTTCTGTGGATGGAAAACTAACGCCTCACGAAACGATGATTGTTTGATTATCTCATACTGCCTCTCATGGTGGCCATTATGATGGAACTGTATTTATATATGATATATATTATTTTTATGTTTTCTTTATGCTTATATAATTTCCATTTATAACATACCTTTATGGTTTCCATTATGGGTAAACACGATAATCTCATTAGAGGAAGTGTGGACTACCGCCCCCTCAATGTGATATGACTCGTTCATACCATATGTGGTACGTATAAAGGATAGATTTAATGATATTATATATGATATTATATTGTAATTATAATATACCTATGTATAATTATGTTTTAATTCCATTAAAATAAGAAATAGAAATGAAAGTAGTGTTCATGCGTACGTACGGCTTACCATCTCCATGAATGGTGCATTTCATTTCTTACCTCCAAATATTATGTACTATTATAAATACATGTATATAATGAATATATATGATATATATGATATCTAAATTATTAATATCATTCTGGATATAATAGAATATTGACCACATAGACAACTTGTAAATATAAGGTGTTCATTTTTTACTCAAGTACCAAATATCGAAAAAATGGACGTTATTAATTTAAATGATTACATAATATTTATAACATGGTAATAAGTGATATAAAAGGAATAATAAACTTGAAAAAGGTTCTTTAGAAAGTAGAAATTAACTTTAGTTTATTATTCAGGAGATTAAAGAACGATCGAGTCAAGTTGGACACAAGGTAAGGGACTTCGTCTCAATATCCTTTCATTGAGGCATATTTTGTTTTATACATGACTTTATTTTATATAGTGTATAAACCCCTTTGACTTTTAATTTCATTCAAAGGGAATATTTTTATATGATGCATTTTACTAAATGACAAAAATGAATGTTTTTTTAATGTAAGCAGTGACAATGACCTTTCTGCCGCTGTGAGTATTATTTGATCTTTGGCTTCCTTAACAAGCCTGAATGTTTTTAAAAGGAAAAATAAATACTATATACTCTTTTTAAGTATTTTGGTATTTAAAATGATTTTGAGAATGGATTTATTATTTCAATATCTTGAAATGATATTTTGTTATTGCAATGTGTAAATTTTATCTTTCCTTTATGCTTATGTTATGTGTTATGATCATGTTATGTTTCTTGGGAATTATTTATGTATACAGGTGGTTCCGTGATAAACCTAGGGTGGGTGAGCCTAAGATAGCTCTCCAATGCATTGGGTAACGTGACGGAGGTAAACATGAATGTTTCTTCTAATAGATTTAGGGAATATACTGTGATGGGTATTCCAAAGTAACCCCCTTTGTAGCTATGATAGCTACAATGTAAGTATTATATGGATGCCACAAGTTACCTTTATGATTTATGATTTTTATGTGGTATTCATAAAATCTTATTATTTCATGAGGTAAGTAAAATAGTTCATGTTTTTTATGTATTTTTGAACAAATGTTTTCTTTCTTTGTTTTATAACCCTTACTGAGCTTTTTATGCTCATCCCAAGTTTTGAAATGTTTTTACAGGAACTAAAGATGAATAGGGTCAAGGATGGGATCAAGGAAAAGTCATGCTGTCTAAAACATGGAACTAGACATGACTATTTTTTTCAAGAGTTTTTATTTTATGAAAAAATGGAAACTGTTTAGAAGTGTCTACTTTGTAATGTTTTGAGATGTAATAGTTATGTTCTAATTCTCTAAAACTCTAAACCTGAAAAGATCCTTAATGTGAATTATTCATTTAATTCAATATTATGTAATGTTTAAGGTCGGGTCATTATAACGACTGAAAACCTTAAAAATAGTGTATATTATATTGAACCTAAATAGCTCATCTGATTCCAAGATAAAAAAATAATGGCACAAAAGGAATTGATTACTCATTAGTAGGAATATAATAAGATCAATGGTGTTCGATTATGAGTTTGTATGACAAAATGAGAGAAAATCCTACCTCAATGCTTCAAAATAGAGCTCCCAACGAAGGTGTCGTCTGCTGCAAAGGAGAAAGAAAATAAGGTTTTAGGTTTAAACACATTTTAAGGGTAAAATTTTCATTTCCATCTTTTAAACTAGGTCACATGTTTTGGCTACATAGTTGTCCAAACCAAGTAGCAATCGATCACCCTTTACTGTGTTAAGGGTAACCTCACATTTAGTGCACATGGTTTTCCAAATCATGCTCAAACTGTGTGATTTGGATATGCTAAAAGCTGTAGGTGCCTCATATGGTCATGTACCTCTATCTGCATGGTTTCCTCAAACTGTCCAGGCTCCTAAACCCCACTTCCCATGCCTCGTACGGTTTGAGTATCCATGTCATCTGTCTCGTACGATTTCTCTTAACCATGCTACCTATCCTCCTTTTATAAAAAGTGGGGCCTTGAGCTCTAAAAAATCCTCATATACCCTCGATATACCCATTATCACATAGGGTACTCACATTAGGCTGTAAAAAATCATTTGAATCAAAAAATATTTTTACCTCATAGAAAAACTTGGGATCTTGTAATCTTCCACCCTTAAAGCAATTCATCCCCAAATTTACCTCTAAATGGTGGTAATGATTCATCTTAGAATAAATCCATCCACTAAGCATGTACTTCGGTCTCAAGCTCCCAAGTATCATCTTATAAATAGCCATGATTCCATCACACCTGTACTAGAGGAACTAAACATCCTTGAAGAACCTTTATTCTCCTATCAAATATATGAATTAGATGATCCTAAAAGGATGAATCAACCTATAACTCTACCTCCTTAGGCTACAGAAGGTGATATGGGTCTGATTGATAATGACACAGCTGAGATACATAGAAGTCATTGTGCATGTCTTGATACATCTGAGGTAACTGTAACTGATAGACTATTATTCTGACTCTCTCTAGAACCCTGAACAACCTAACATATTGTGTTGAAATCTTACCATGTCTCCTAATATGTTTATGTCCCATCCTAGGTGATATACATAAAAAGACATGATCCATGACCTCGAACTCTAGAGGTCATCAACGGTGAACAACATAAGATTTCTTTCAATATTGTGTTGTAGCCATTTGTTTCCTAATCAACTGGACCTGCTCATAAGTATCCTATATGATATGTGGTCTTAGTAAAGTTGTCTAACCTTCCTCTAACTAGCACAGGGGAAATCAACATGCCATACCTTATAAAGCCTCATAATGTGCCATCTTTATCATCACATACTAGCTATTATTGTTGGAAAACTCAACTAGGGTTATATTTTTATCCCAAGAGTCCCCAAAATCTAGGATTCATGTTATTAGAATGTCCTCAAGCATCTGTATCATATGCTCTAACTGGCCATCAGTTTTAGGGTGGTATGTTGTGCTCAGAATCACCTATGTATCCAAGGCCCTCTATAAAATCTTATATATTTTAGATTTAAATCTAGAATCCCTATCTGAGATGATAGTATGGGGGACCCTGTGAAGTTGCTATATCTCATGGATATACAACCTCTATATGTCATCCATTTAGAAGGTATCTCTTATTAGTAGTAAATGAGCAACCTTTGTGGGACTGTTAAAAAAACCCAAATAGAATCACTACCTTGAGGTGACCTTGGAAAATGGTCATGAAATCCATCATGACATCATCCCATTTACATTAAAGAAAAGATAACTACTATAAAAGTGTGGATGGTCGTTGATGTTCCGCCTTCACCTACTAATAGGTGGTACACCTCATAATAAAACATGCTAATTCATGTTTCATCCCCAGCCACTAGTATATATTATTTAAATAATGATACATTTAGGTAGAACTGGGATGCACTCCCCAAATCAAGGAATGAAACTCCTACATCATCTCCTCACATATTTTTTTCGAAACCCATATGTGACCATTTATACGCAGGATCTCATCATCGCCCATATTCCACATAGGAGGTGGGTCCTCACATGCCACAATCTCCCATTAGACTAGGCCCTCATAATCTAATTGCTAAATCAAACTCACTCTATCCATAAGGGTAGAGGTTATAACTAAGGATGACAGATAATTATGGCCACAAGTATCCTTCACCTTCAAGTGCATCTTGAAAAAAAATACATATGCTGCCACTTGATACTGGCCTCTTGAACTACCTATATCTGAGCCCTCCTACTCAGTGCATCAACCAATTCTTGGCATTTACTAGGTGTATAGGAAATCTTGAAGTCAAAATATTGTAGGTACTCAAACCACCTTTACTACCTCAGATTCATATAACACTGTGTAAATATGTATTTAAGGATTTTGTGGTCCGTTTACACCACAAAATGCTCTCCCAATAAATAATGACTCAAACAATGCAAAGCATGAACAACTGTAGCCAACTCAAAATCGTGCATCAGGTAATTACTTTTGTGTGGCCTCAAATGTCGAGACTCATATGTCATAACTCTATCCCCTTGCATCAGTACTACTCCAAGCCCAATACATGTTGTGTCACAATACATAGTGTATCTTCTACCTTGATCTAGAATAATTATGACTAGTGCTGAATTCAATCTCCCTTTCAGATCCTGAAAGGTTGTCTCGTAGGTATCTGTCCATACAAACTTCACACCTTTCTTATTCAGGCCTGTAAGCGGCACTTATAAGTGTGAGAATCCCTGTATGAAATGAATGTAATACCCATCTTTCCCCAATAAAATCCTTATATAAAATACATTCTTGTAATACTCCCAAAAAACTACCACTCTCACCTTCTATGGATCAACTCATACTACTATCTTTGAGATAATATGACTCAATAAGTGAATCTTATCCATCTAGAAGTGGAAATTTGTAATATTAGCATATAATTGATGCTCTCTCTGTGTATCCAAAATGATATCAAGATGTTTGGAATGGTCATTTCGATTTTGAGAATACACAAAGATATCACCCATGAAAACCACCAAAAAAATCTAGATAAGGATGGAAAAATTGCTTCATTGTTTCAATGAAAACTGTTGGCGTGTTCGTGAGGCTTAACGACATAACTAGATACTCATATAGACTATACCAACTATGAAAATCTAAAAAAGGTATGTATACAGGTTGAACACATACCTGGTGATATCATGACCTCAAATAAATTTTCTATAACACCTAATCTCCTTAGAGATAATCAGAAAGTTCATCTTTACTTGGTAAGGGATGCTAGTTCTTAACCATAAAATGGTTCAATTTCTAATAATTCACATATATACTAAGGGTATCATCCGCATTTTTTCAAAAAGTATCGGAAAACCCCATAGAGAATTAATGGTTCGTATAATACCATTTTCCTCTAAGTTTTCTAGCTGCCTCTTAATCTCCTGAAACTCCATAGTATCCATCGTGTAAGGAGGAATGGATACTAGTTCTACTCATGGATCTAGGTAGATGGATAACTCAACCCCTCTCTCAAGAGGTAAACCAAAAAAATCATCTGGGAAGACATCTATGAAATGATCAACCACTGGGTGGAAATATGTCTAACATGAACCCTAATCATCTATATAAAAACTAGCAATCTAGTTTTTCATCCTTCCCAACCCATGATTCTTTGGTATATCTCAGCTCTTCTAGACATCTCATTCACCCTTTTGTGCATAAATTCTTCCCTATGGTGATGTGAAGGTCACCCATCAGTGATAGCAATCAAAATAGGCTTGGTAATACATTATCCAGTCCATCACAATTATGACATCAAATCCATTCATCCTGTATAAAAAATGATCCCATATGAAGTGACACCCACTAGTCTCAAATGGGAACTCCATGCACTAGTGTACACTCTCTATTCTGATTCCCAATGGAGCATCAAGCATCATCACACCATTATAAAATTGAATCATGAGACCAAGGCTCTCCAAAAAAGTTACAAATATGAAACTATGTGATATACCTATGTCAAAAGAGAAGATACAATATTAGAGGATACTAAGATCATACCTCTCACCACAAATATTTAGGTTCCCTACTTCTAAGGGGTAGGATGAATAGAATATATCTGGAATGAACCACCAACCTCTGACACAACCTCACTACCCAGAGAAGGTCCACTCTACTATCTTGGTATAAATGGAGTCTGGTTGTCTTGACCATGGCCACCACCACCTCATCATGAACGAATGGTACTAATCTAACTCCCTACCTAATGTGGATCTATGAAACCTTCTCTCAAACATGAAGTTAGATTTTACCCCATCTACTAACTACTGGAGGGAAAGTCCTTTAGAAATGTTTCATGTGGCCTATCCTGCTACAAGATCGACACTCAACTGGGTCCCGATCACACTGATTCATCACATATCCCCATATTCCACAATGATGATAGAAAACTACACAACCAGCACTCATATCCTAGTTGGTAATCATCTCTTATGAATCCTTAAAATGTCAATTCCTTCCATTGGAAGTCGAATCACTGGTTCGATAGACTATATTGCTCTGTTATGCACCTATAGCTTCCCTCAGGCCCTACTCTGTAATTATCATCTGATTCACTATTTTAGTAATAGAGGTCAATCTAAACATGTTTAACAGAGATTGAATGACATGTTTGAGTCCTTCCTTGAAGCATCTCTCCCTTGATATCTCATCAGCAGGGGATGTCATTGAAAAATGTTGTAGCAATATAAAGCATTCCAAATACTCTATAATTGTCTTCATGCTCTATTCCAAATGCATAATCTCACTAGACAACTCTAATCTAAGAGTATTTGGGGTAAAGTAATCTTAAAATCTGGTTTTTAAATCACCACAAACCATGTCTCATAGCCTATAATTTTGGTCCATATCATCACACCAGCGCTTTGCTACTCCTAGAAGCATGTAAGTCATGAGTTTAACTCTCCTCTCAGGAGGTGTCTCCAAATGATCGAATACCAATAGAGTATTCTCAAGCAATATATCAACAACCTATGGACTTCCATAACCTTAAAACATGTAAGTATTATTCTACTGGAACACATGTGTCATCTCATCTATATATGAGAAAGGTTTTGGTGCTCCTTGAAAATTATGCATAAAGTGCATAAAACTCTCATGGAATTGTTCCCTAGAACCTATGTTCATAAAAAATATTTTTTCCTTAACTTACAATATAGAAGGATCCATCAGTATCCCATGAACCACCACCTCTAGAGCATGGTCTTCAACACCCTCATAGCATATGACTGGAAGTCGTCATGGTGGTATGACTCTATAATTCCAAACACACAACTCAAAAAATATCGATATTAAAGTTCATTTCTAAAAGTTAATGACATGTAAAAACCTTCCTATAAATAGGTAATACCACACATCCTTCTCCTAGATCCAAGACTCATAAAAACAAATAGTCATAAATGTCACTAGAGACACTGCCAACTGCCCACTCAAAAGCCTGGTCTAGGTCAAGTTCTCTATTTCACCAAGTTCAATTTCCATTTGTATTCATATTCATTTCACATTTCATTTTAACTGGTTGAACCAAATGGTTCACCAATTCCGATCCTAGGGGACCATACTTCTCATGAACCAAAATATGGCATCCACCTAATCTACACCATAACATGTTTCAGTCCATGCGACTCATGGTCCATGACTCAACGCACCATAATTTGATGCTTAGGGTGTCTACTATAGACTAATATAGAAAACAATAATTAGTTTATGACATGAAATCTAAGTACCAATCATGTTTTCAAATTCCCTACACAAAATATCTATCAAAACAGTGGGTATATCACATAAGGAACATATCACAAAGTCATGCAATCAAGCAATGCACCCTATATGAGATGACATAATGCATGAAATTTATATCCAAACATGTTCCTACCATGATGTATGAGATGTAATAACCTCATATAATCAGGTTACAAAAAAATATAACCCTCAATAATATCAATTATAATATCACAATTGAATTGCATCACCCAAGAGTGGAATCAAATCAACTGTAATAGTAAAAATCTAGAAAGAAGCAATTTCCATATGATACCATTTTGGATTTTTCCCATATAGGGGTTAGTTGATCCTAGAAATAGCTCATTAATAAATTCCAATTTTTTTATCCCTTTATATTATCTCAAAATATTAAATCAAACCAAAAAAGGAGGCTATGATACCACTTTGTAACTTCCTAGACTCAGATGCTACTAAATAGTGCTCTGAGCCTAGTTGGCCACATGGCCTCAAGCACATCTCCCAAAGCACCAGAGGCTGCTGACTAGAAAAGAGGGCCTATGTTTTCTCTATGTGGATAACATTACCTCTTCTCAAATTTTAACACAACACAATATCATATCATTCAAATAGAGGAATCAAGATAATAATGAATAAGCAGTAGGAATAGACACGAAGACCACTGGACCAGTAACCCACCTTAGCAGAAGCACAATAATAAGTGAAAAATAATATATATATATATATATAATGATATAAGTAATCTCATATACAATTATGATGATGACATGTGTCTACAAAGCATCCAAAACAGGTATACAAACATCAATACAACACATGTACCCAAAATACCAAAATGACCAAAACAATATCCCAGCTAGCATCACAAACCTCATATTGGTCTCATGATCCCCTACTCATAAGCATGACATAAAGTAAAGCATTGAACTATGGGAACTTTCCTTGGTCCCTGTCTACATCTATATAGTCTATTTGGGTAACCAATGACGACTCAAGATAGGCTGTGAGATAAAATTATTGTAGGCCACAACCAACGGTATCTATAAAAATATAGGCTATAAAATACAAGATAAATAAATGTGCATAGTATAATATAGGTATAATATAAATGTACCAATTTCCCAAGGAATATGTAAAACAAGTAAATTGAATCTATCTATCCCAATAAGGCTCCCTATAAAATAATGTTTAAGCTCCTATAATAAGGTAGTTGTAAAGAAAACATAAGTAAACACGATGACCATGACTTATACAAAATATATCATATCATAAATGGACTCACCATATAACACATATATCATGTCACCCATGGACATGTCGTATAATAAATCATGTCACATTTACCACAGTTAAACCATAATAATAGAATTGGCCGACCACGTGGGGCCAGATCCAAGGTATAGTGAACCAATGAATCCTCATCGAGTCCCATAATCATTTGGCTAGAAACTAATATAGACTTGAATTAGGTTCCAAGGATCATGTTAACAAACCATGTCCACTTTTAGCCTAAAGAAGTCGGATCCAAGGGGTAGCGAGGCCCAAGGTATCCCATGGAATCAAGACCTAGGAAGAATCTCATCCAAGGCATCCACTACTGAAATCATGACCCATGGTGTAGCACACCCATGATGTCCTATGTAATCATTCATCATTCATTCCATTTATCAATTTCACATGAATTCAAATTTCCATGAGTTTACCCACTCATATAATAGTTCACATTTAAATAATTAAATAGTTTACATCATGTATAACATGGAAAGGGAGCCAAACTATCACCAAATCAATCAATTCAATTGAATTCATTTACAAATGGGATTTCTCTAACTAGAAAAGATTAAATACTCACCCCATGGATGGTATAATATGGGGAAAAAGCAAAGTCACACCCCATGGGTAGCATAGGTTGGGGAAACAACCTCCAATTATCTCAAAGGTACCCAAGGGAAACCTAAACAGGCTACAATCTAATCAATTTAGTTATTCAATTCATTTTTGGGGAACCTCTAGAAAGTCTAGAATGTGGCGTAATGAAAACTAGGCATATAAAGCACCAAACCATGAGGTAAAGATATATACTACCTACTATTGGTCTGTAGTGGAGTGATTTTATAGTATAGTATCAGCTTCTGATTCATCTCAGATCAAAAGAAAAATGAATAATGGATGAAAACCCATAAAATAAGAAGATTAGCTTACACCTAAATATCAACACTGATACTAATAAAACAATAACACAATGAATGGAGTACTCATCGGCATGAATCCAATGAGATCGACAGCATTCAATTCTGATTTTGGATGACACAATGGGAAAAGTCCTACCTCAAGGCTTAAAAATGAAGCTCCCAATGAAGGTATTGTTCACTGTGAAGGAGAAAAAATAAGGTTTTAGTTTTAAATACATTTTAAGGGGAAAAAAGACATTTTCCTCTTTTAAATTAGGTCTCATGGTTTGGCCCCATGATTAGCCAAACTATGTGCCAACTTTGTTCCCTTCACTGTGTTAAGGGGCACCTCACACAGTTAGTACACATGGTTTTCCAAACAGTGTGATTTGGATTTGCTAAAAAATATAGGTGCCTCGCACAATCATGTGCCTCCATCCGTATGATTTCCTTAAACTATATAGGCACCTAAATCCCACTCCCTAGGCCTCACAGTGTTTTAGTAACTGGGAGGCCTGTCCCACATAGTTTCCCCTAACCTTGCATCTTGTCTATCTTTTCTAAAAAGTTGGTATTTGGGATCCAAACAAGTCCTAGACACCCCTGATACACCTATGATCACATAGGTCACTCACATTAGGCTGTAAAAAAGAATTTAAACTGAAAAACAAAATATTATTACCTCATAAGAAAACCTAGATCTTATAATATCACCCTTAATATTCATTGAGGTACTTCATCTGTCTCTATGAAATTATCAAATTTTATTCAGTTTTTCCTTTATAGATGCTCTATCTATAAAAATAATTTATGTCCTATAAAGATAAAAGTTCATTGAAAAATTAATCTCTTATAATTTTTATTTTCCATAAAAATTGGTCAAGATAATCTCCCCTTTGTACTCTAAGCAGGCATAATTATGTAAGAAGAGAAATCATTTATTATCCATAATAATGTTTTATGACACATCAAGTAATATTTTTCTAAATGCATAATATGTATGCACATTTATGGCCCAAATCTACTTTAACTCATCTATTAGTGGTTTCAAGTATTTCAATATCATTTCTAGGATCATTGGGTCTATAAATCAATATACTCATGATGGTAATTTGATTTTTTATACACATCCATGATGGAAAATTATAAATATTAATGAAAACATTCCAAGTACTATGTGTGGTATACATTTGGTAAGGTGGGTTGAAACTATCATATGATAATCTTAATTTAATATTCCATGGGTCATCTAAAAAATTAGGATATAACCTGTCAAATTTATTCCATGCTAACTTGTCTTCAGGATGAAGTTTATATTATTTATCTTTATTCATTTCATCTTTATTCCATATCATATTATTTTACCTTTATCCTAACATAAAAATTTTATGAAGTCTAAGACAATAGAAAGTTCTACGTTACTTTCTTTGGTACATGATATTGAGTTCCATAATTTTTAGTCTTCTATCTTGATGTACCACATTGTTTTCACTCATTTAACTTGGTATTTACCTTCCATAATAGACATAAAATATTTAGGGAATGCATGGATCTTAGTATTTGGAAATCCAAATTTGTCAAAAAACTTTTATGCCATATAATAATTTTCATAAATATATGCACCATTAGGTAATAAGTTCTTAAAAAAAGGTAAGGAGATAGTCAATCGTAGTTTTAATAAATCTATACATTATTTTTCCATGATATAATAACATTAAAAACTCATGTTTTGATATTTTTTCACATGACTGGTATACAGGTGTTTTAACATCATCAACCATATTTATAACACACTCAAAGTCATCATACTTATCATCAAATGAATTTTTTCCCATATTTAATTCCTATTACACTGGTCTATATGAAGTGTTGGATTGAGAAACAAATGAAAACTAGTCAGAAATCAAATTTTCTATTCTGATCCTTTCTGTTAAATCAATTTCATTATCCACTTGAAATTTTTCTCTATCATGATACCAAATATTATATTCTTTTTGAAAAATGTTTTTAGTTATATGGTAACTCAATTGCTCGCATGTTAACCAAATTCTTCCAATGAAATCAAAACATGATCATCGAATCTTTTTTCCATTTAAACCAATATTAAATGAACAATCCAAAAAAACATATTCCAACTCCTTTTGAAACTCATCGGTGATCCAATCAACATTGCACAACCAACTTATATCAATTCTAATATGTATAAAAAAATTGTTAGTAAAATTTTTGATTGTCAATAATAACATTGAAACTCATTCATGAATAAGACAAGTACTATATAGACTCGTTAATTTAATATCTTAATTAATAATGAATTAATAATTTTGACACATTTATTATATAATAGATAAAATTATTTTCAATTCATGAATTAGTAATTTAGAATAATTTTAATTTATTAAAATATTAGAATAATTCTTATAAAAACCTAAATATGTTCAACTAGTTTCATGAAACAAATATACTCCTTTGATCCAATAACCCTTTTAAATAATCTCATATAAATGGAATTAATCTCATGGGTTTTACCAATACCATTAATATTATCTTTTCCTTTATAAAAGAAATATAATTAAAAATAAAATGCTAAATTCCCCTATTGAAATGAATTCATTTATCCAAAAAAAGTAATAAAATAAAATAAAACTAAACACAGTTATATTTTCATTTTTAAAACAATTATGAAAATAAAATCTTCAAAAGACCTTATTTTCAAAAAAAATTAATAAAACTTTCACAAATAAAACACCTTAAAATAAACACACTACATATAAAGTGGATTAATAGTGACCAAATAGAAAAATGGAGATTAATACACCATAAAACAATCTAGTGGAATGGCATACCATACATTATTTATTTATTAGATAATGATCCTTTATTTAGTAATATCTAGACAAAAAAACATTTAACAATCGCATGGATAATAACTAGTGTTCGCTAAAGTAATGTAGGTAAAGATTATGTATGGTATTGGTCATAACCAATTAATACTTCTCATAACCAAAATAAGGACTAATATATGGCATAATTATTAATTAAAAACCAAAGTTAAAATTAATTCTTATCTAAAAATAATTTTCTCATATTTAAAATTTCATTTATGAAAAACTCCAATTTAAAAAAAATGTCCACTATTATGGAATTATTTTCATTTAACTCCTTTACCATATAAAAATATTTATAGTAGTTTTAAATTTAAATTGATACATCGATTAAGCATAGTAAATTATATAAGGATTCATTAGAATATAGTTAATCTCATCAAACATGTTATATACAACTCCTCTATTTTTAAAATTTTTGAACTATTAGTGGGCATGGAACCATTGTTCATATGCCACCTGTAGTGGATTAACCCCCATTTTTCTATGAATCTAGACCATATGATATCTTCACAAATAACACACACTAGAATAAACACACTAACTATAAAAATTGTTATTTTTTGAATACCTACAAATAAAGATTAAATGAAACATAATATCAAACTTTCAATAAACATCGCACCAAAAATATTCAAATAAAAAGAATTTTTGAATAAAATATGACAACTAAGAGTTTATATCTTACACAAAAATGGATTAAATAATCAATTTATTTAATGATAGAGTAGTTATAATTAGGAATTTCAGTAAAATTATTGTGATTATAAACAAGTAATGGTGAATAAATCACTTTATTTTAATTATAAATAGCCTCTGTGGAAAAAAAAGGAGGCATTATGAGGGAATATTTCCAGTGTGTCGGGAAATTCAATTTTTAGAACTGTTGGTTTTTTTATCATGACAATAGGGTAAGTTAGAGGTAGATATAAATGGGTAGGAGTGGGTATTTATCAATCGTGAGGGGAAGAATAGGGCAAGATGATTTCTGAATCCACTGAACTGAATGATCATGTGAAGAGGGGAATCATTGGGGAGAGGATTTGTGGAGGCTAGGTAGGTCAATCACATGAAGGGAGTGAATAAGGTGGGAATTAGAATAAATAATAGGGAAATTTATTTCCATGGTTTTAATAAATTTTGTATTTATATAAACTATTTCCATGGTTTTAATAAACTATGGAAATATATATGTGACAATAGGTTGATTTTTAGTTGTACTTCTAGACACATCACACCTGAAAATATTTATCATTTACCTATGGAATGTAAACATAAGAAGTGTGAGATAAAATTATAATAAGGGTTAGCATACAATATAATCTATCATGAAATAAAAAAATATGGGAATAATGTGTCATGAATAAATAATAATTGAAAAATTCCACAACTAATAACATGAGAATTTGATACATCCCTGGATAAAATAACAATGTAAATAATCGCATGAAAAATAATAACTGATTTTATAGTGATTGAGTGCATAATGTCGGAAATATTAAGCATACCATCAAGGAATTATTCCGGGATATCATATATAAATAGGTAAGGTTTACACTAAATACCCAGGATAGTTTGTCTCATTAGACCTATTGATGCATCGAGGTGATATATAATTCTGATCCCCACTCATCACTAATTAATTAAATTTAACTTTTCATATTAAGTAATGGATAAATTACCCAATACATAACCAAGATGTCTTAGTAATCAATAAGTATACACATTGAAATAACAAGTATACATATTGTTAATATTTCTCTAGTCAATAAATGGAATAAATTTCTTAGTAAGAACCATTAAAAATAACACCATATAGAGTAATGGGTATATGGTTAATTAAATACTATAAAACACAATATAGAAATAATGTAAGTGATATAGAATAATTCCATTAAAATTAAAGAGAAAATGAAGTCAAGAGATAGATGAAGAGTGATAGAGAACATAACCCTTATGAACAAGGTGAGGTATGAACTATAAATTCATAATATAATTTAGAGGGGAATACATGAAATAGAACTCCAAAAGATATATATCTTTTAGAGTTTGAGAATAAAATGGAAGGAAAATTATAAAAATAATTTTCATAAAGATTTTGTAAAATGGTTATAAAAAACTTATAAGTCACTTTCAAAAATCCAGTTCAAGGGGTAAAAAAGAGGACATTGAAAACCTTAATATTAAAATAATTATAGATTAAAAAACATTAAAAATAAATGAAGGTAAAAATATTAAATGTGGAGTGGGAGATAAAAATATACATAATTGGAATGAAATCCCTTTATTTATTCTTTTAAAACATATTCTATTATTTTTAAAATGAAAAATTAACAATAAAATGAGAATAAAAATTATTTTATAAAACCATTAAAACTTTAAGAGGAATATTCATTAATAAAAATAGTTATAAAATCAGGAAAATTCATTCACGTGGAAAACATTAAAATGGTATTCTTTTCACACTTTTGTAAAGAAATCCAAAAATAACCTATGTGGAAAACAATAAAATGATTCATTTTAATAAATTGTAAAGAAATTATATGGTAACAGAAAATGACCTTAAAATATCATTGAAGTGGATAAAAATATATTCTTAAAATAATATAAGTAAAATTGATGTGGAGGAAAAAGAATCTTCACTGTAAAGAAAAGGTAACATTGAGTCCACATACAAGAAACTATTTGGTTAAATTGTGAACCAAAAGAAGGTAAAATGTCAATAAGAATTGTAGACACCAAAAAATAAAATATGGAATAAAATATAATATAATCATAGGTTTGATTAAACCAAACATATAAGGATAAAGTTCAATAATAAAGTTTATAACTTAATGAAAGTAAATTAAAACAATGAACCTTATAAGTTAGGTAATGAATTAAAGGAAAAATAATATGAATAGATTAAATGAATGTAAAAATACCAAGAATAAAAAATGATTTAATATATAATAAGTAATTAGGGTATTATTTACACTACATAAAAGTAAATTGGTTCATAATAAGAAACATATCTCAAGGAATTGAAATTGAGACAAAGAACTCATATATTAGGTTCTGTTTTATTTCATCATGTTTGCGCCTCTTATATAATAAACTTATGTTTGTTAAAAGATGAACCCATAAGTGAATTATATTTATTTTTTCATTCTATATTATTTATTACCAATGAAATTTATTTATTAAAATTTAATTCAAAGAGAGAATTTCTTGAAGAAATGTTTTCATTTAAATTATCATATTTTATTTCAATTTCATGATTTTTATTATTTGAAGTTTATCATTTTATAAAATTATTTCAAAAATATTATAATACATGAATATATATTAATTTTACATAATCTACACTTACCATCCATGTAGGTGGTGTCAATAGTAAATAATCCTTTATTATGGTTTGTAAAGATCTCTTTAATCATCCAAAGCATATCTCTCAAGAGTGTCAAACCAGATATAAAGTTAAGATCATTATTTGTGCATAAAGTGAACATTGAGTTAATAAAAAACCAACATTTTTTAGTTTTATTACCTCTATTTATATCTAATCCAGAGCCTGCATCCAATTATTTGTATCCAGATATATATTTTATTATTAGGAAAAAAACACTTTTTACTTTACCAAAATTCAGGATGTTTTATGGATACAAGAGTGTTTGAGAATTATAATAGTTTATGATGGTAGTATAATGATAGGTAATGGTGATATTTCACTGATAATATAATAATTAATTTATATTAATGGATCATAATAACATTTCCCATTAGAAAAATTTTTTTTTAAGGATTTCAAAAAAGGTAAGGAAGAGGTTAGGAACCATTACCGTGAAAAGTAGCTTCTTAATGATCAAAAATAATTACTTAGAACCTTATAAACTCCTTTTAGAGACATGTTATATGGTAAATTATAGGAAATTATTTCTTAATGTATTTATAGTGGAGAGTAATGGGAGAATGGGTGGGTATTTATACATGAGGAGAGGGTATTTTAGGGTTAAAATATTTATTATTTTGTTATTTAAGACAACTACTTTTTAGTGGAATTGATTATCAAGAAATTATTTGTCTTATTATTAAACAAATTATAGGTATTTTTCATTTAAATCAATACAAAACTAAATGGAATCTCTTAACCACTCCATTAAATTCAAAGAATCAAAAATAGTTTTATTAGATTAAATGTAATTTAAGTTCTAAAATATCAAATAACTGTTTATAAATTCAAATTAATAATTTTAAATTCATTATTTTACCCCTTAAATACATCTTTGGTAAAAAAAGGGTCTTATAAATTTTTTAGTCATTAATATATCATAATTATTTCATAAAAGTTGTGGTATTTGTAAAAACTGTAATTTTTATTATTCACTAAAAAAACAACTTCTTCAGAGAAATCCTAAAAATTAACCCTATACTAATTCCATCATGATAATTCCAATTTTAAATACGTTTTTATGAAAATAATTCTCTATCTATGTGAAATTTAATTATTAAATAAAAACACTTGTGGATTTCAAAATTATGCATTTGGTGCCTAAAATTTGAAAACTCTTCTTCTATTAAATCTAATTTTTATTCTGAGACATATGTGTGTAATTACTAATAATTTATTAATATAAATTTTTAATAATTAATAACTATATTATTATCAAAATATTTAATTAATATTATTATATAATGAATAAATAATGGATACATTACCTTAGTTGAATATTGGGTCTAATATTCTCCCCCTTTAAATAATTTTATCCTCAAAATTTGGGGTGTACATTAATACATAAAAAAGAGGGTTATTATTCCTAAAACCCAAATTAAAATCTCCAAAATATCATTAATCACCATAAAATCCAATCACATAAGACCTAAAAAGGGGTATTTACGCCTTTAAACTTATGATCAACCTTAAAATTATTAACCCATGGTGGTATCAATAACTATTAAAATGACCACATATGATAAAATTATAACCTATAAAGTTAATTAAACCCTATGAAACCAATTATGACTCCTTAGACCAACACTCCAATATCTGATGATAATAATATATTCTTTACATACTACCTTTGAAACCAACTAATGTGACCCAAGTGTAACCTTCTATAAATACAATATTAATAAAAAAACATTGATTCACTTACATAACCAAGACCTTTTAGGTTTATTGTTTTTAACATTTAGTATGAACCTTTTACTAAAAAAACACATATATTTTCCATCATATGGGAATTTTTCCCATCATATCATGAATTTATTATTTTATAATAAGTCTTCAACATGTCCCACAAAAATTATCCATACATGATACACTTCTAGAAACATCATTCTTAACACTCTTATTCATTTCCATAGGTAATAGAAACATGAGAAGCTTTATTTCAAATTCTTTATAATGGGTAGTGTATAATAGAAGCTATCATGGAATAAACAAGGCGTGAATAATGTTGTAGGAATAAATAATAATAAAATACCATATAACTAATAATAGGAGAATGTGATACATCCATGAATAACATAAAAATGTAAATAATTATATATACAATAATAACTAATTTTATTTTGATTTAATGCATAATGTGAGATATCATAAACAAACCGTTAAGGCCTCATGCCAGGACATCATATAGAAATAGGTAAGTTTTACACTAAATACCAATATTAATTTGTCGCATGAGACCTATAAATGCATCAAGGAGCTATATAATTTTGTATCCCACCCATAAAAAATTTAATTCCAATTCACTCATCATATAAAAGAATAAATAAAAAATTCAATAAATAACTAAAATACTTATTAATAAATAAACAACCATGTTGAAATAACAAGCATACATATTGTCAACATTTCCTTAGTCAATAAATAGACTTACTTACTTAGTATGAACCATTCAAACTGAAAACATATACATTAATGGCTATATGGTTAATTAAATACTTGAAAACACAG
Organism: Viscum album; assembly: GCA_963277665.1. NCBI lineage: Eukaryota > Viridiplantae > Streptophyta > Magnoliopsida > Santalales > Viscaceae > Viscum > Viscum album. The sequence continues at coordinate 744,039,099 of OY728125.1, forward strand.
TATATAAATAGTTTATGTGATATAGAATAATTCCATGAAAATGATGGATAAAAATGAATTCAAGATAGATATGAAGAGTGATAGAGAACATAACACTTGTGAACAATATGAGGTATGAAATATAAATTCATAATAGAATTTATATGGTAGTACACGAAACATAACTCTAAAAGAGATAAATCTTTTTGAGTTTGAGAAGAAAATGGTAGTGAAATTATAAAAATAAGTTTTCATAAAGATTTTGTAATATGGTTGTAAAAAAAATTCTATGTCACTTTCAAAAATCTATTTCAAGGGGTGAAAAGTGGACATCGAAAAACTTGATTTTAAAATAATTATAAATATTTAAACCTATAAAATAAATCATGTCAAAAATAGTAAATGTGGAGTGGAATAAAAAATATACATAAGTGAAATGAAATCCATTTATTTATGCTTCTAAAACATTAGCCTTTATTTTTAAATTAAAAAATTCATAAAACAATGGGAATATAAATTACTTTGGAAAATAATGAAACTTTGATTGGAATATTTATTAAGAAAAAAAAATTATAAAATCAGTAAAATGCATTCATGTGGAAAAAATTAAAAATTATATTTTTTCACACTTTTTTTAAAAACTCAAAAATTATCTCCATGGAAAATGTTAAAAGATTACTTTTAAAAACTTTTAAATAAAGTCAATGGTAGCGTAAAATTACCTTAAAATTATTTAATTAGAGACAATAACATTATTCAAACAATATATACAATATGTACATGGAGGAAAAATATTCTTAGTTGTAAAGAAGAGATAAGGTGGAATCCACATACAAGAGACTGTTTGGTTTAATTGTGAACCAAACAGAGGTGAAATTTCAAGAAGACTCTTAACCCTAGAAAATAAATATAGAATATAATATAATAAAATAATAGGGTGTATGAAACTAAATATAGAAGAATAAATTCCAAGAATAAAGTTTATAACTTAATGAAATTAAATCAAGTTAATAACCATTACAACTTAGGTAATGAATCAAAGGATAAGGAATAGGAAGAGATTAAATGAAAGTTAAAATTACAATAATAATAAATGATTTAAAATATAAGAAGTAAATAGGGCAGTATTTACACTATATAAATTTAAATTGGTGCCTAATAATAAACATGTCTCAAGGAATTAAAATTGAGACAAAGAACCCTTACCTTAGGTCCAAATTTATTTCATCACGTGTGAAATTCCTATAAAATAAATTATGTTTATTAAAAAATTAACCCAAAAGTGAATTATATTAATTTTTGTATTCTTAATTAGTTATAATAATTTGATTTTATTTATTTCTATTTTATTCAAAGAGATACTTTCTTAAAGACATGTTTTAATTTAAATTATACCATTTTGTTTTGATTTCGGGATTTTGATTATTTTTAAATTATGATTTTGTAAAATTATTTATAGCAGATTAAATATATTAAAATAAATTTATATTGTATAATATATAATAACCAATCATACAAGTGGTATCAAAAGGAAATTATCATTCATTATGGTTTTTAAGGAGCTCATGAGCATCCAAAGCATATCCCTCTGGAGTGTGAACCCAGGTGTGTAGTTGGGAACATATGTTGTGCATCGAGTGAAATAAATTTAATGCCTAACTAAAATTTTTCAGAGTTATTACCCCTAGGTACATATTATCCAAAATATTCATCTATTTTTTGTATCTATATTGGTATTTCAATGATAGTAAACCACACACTCTTTACTTTACCAAAATTTAGTATTTTTTATGTCTACCAGCGTATTTGAGCATTATATATAATAGCTAATGATGGTAGTATAATGAGAGGTAATTGTGATATATAATGGAAAGTATAATAATTAATTTTTAACAATTAATAATAAAAACATTTCCCATTAAAAAGAAAATGAAATGGAATGATTTCAAAAATAGAAGTATGGAAGAGGTTAAAAACCCTTAACTTGCAAAGTATCTTCATAAATATTGATAGGAACACTTTAGAAGCTTAGAAAATAATTGGAGAGACACTTGAGATGGTAAATGATAGGGAATTCATGCTTAGTGGCATTTAAGTGTAGAGGAATGGAAGAATGGGTGGGTATATATACTTTAGGATGGAGGATGTTTTTGGGTTAAAATATTGATTATTTTGTTATTTAAGCCATCCGTGTTTGGGTAGAATTGATTCCCCTGAAATTAATTAGATTATTATAAAAAAATGAGATATATTTGACATTTATTTCAACATAAAACTGAATAGACCCTCCCAACAACTCTATTAAAAACAAATACCCAAAAATATCTTTTATTAGGATAAAATATAATTTAGGTTCAAAAAAGTTAAATAATAGTTTATAAATTCAAAATAATATTTATAAATTCATTATTTTACTCATTAAATAAATTTTTGGTTGAATAAAAGGTTTTAAATTTTTTAATTAATTATTATATCATAATGATGTCATAAAATTTTCAATATTCTCAAAAACTATTATTTTTTACTATTCACAAAAAAAATTAAATTCTTCAGAAAAAACACAAAATTAAACCTAAAATAATTCAAACATGATGATTCCAAATTAAAATTCATTTTTATGAAAATAATTATCTTCTATATGAATTTTAATTATTAAATAAAAACACTTGTGTATTTCAAAATTACGCATTTAGAACCTAAAATTTGAAAACCCTTCTTCTAGTAAATATAATTTTTATTCTAAGAAATGTGTGTGTAATTACTATTAATTAATTAATATTAATTTTTATTAATTAATAAATATATCAATATCAAAAGATTTCATTCATTTTAGGCATTGAATAAATAATGGTTATGTTACCTTAGTTGAATCTTGGGACTTACAGTCATAGTTTTCATCTATACATCAAAGTATGAAATTCATGACATGCATTAATAATGAAATTAAGTATATAGACCAATAAAAATGTCTATGTATAGGAATATCCAATAACACATAAAACATGTGGAATTTTTGTTGGTGGGTTTTTCCACATGAACTCCCTTCTTGGAGATCACCAAGTGAAATTTTATGAGAATAAGTCTCAATGATTATGAGCCTCCAACACCTAATAGTCATACATCATTTATGTACCCAAAAAAATATGCATCTAATACATAAGAAATATTTATTTAAGAATTTTTTTATAGAATTTATTGTTTCTCATTATAACATGGAATGGATATAACCCTTCAATGCAAAAAAATATTATAATGACATTATCAAATTATTATTGTGCATAAGAAAAATAATTATGTGATAAGAATAAATATATTAATATCATGGTAATTGAAATTAAAAAAATCAATTAATTTTAGAGAACCAATTCTATAATATCATCCAACTAGATTGGTTTATGCTAATGTTAGCTGCCTATGGACTATATTGTTTATGTCACGGTGTAAACGGCTAACTCTAAGTGTTTAGTAACCAAATACCATCGTATTATTTGGGTAGAACTTAGATGGGAAAACCTATGAAAGAGGATATCAGAGGAATAAATTCAAGATAATGCATATGATGGAATGGATAAGGAGTTTTCTTCTCAACTATCCAAGAGATATATCTGATATAATTAGAATAATATCCTCCCAAAATAACTAAGTAGTGAAAATAACACTAAATTGGACTCATTACTTATTGAAATATGAATCCTATACCATTTATGGATATGATGGAATTTTAATAGGGTTCATCATTTTAGTAAGAGCATATTTAAAAGAAGTCATTTTAAATGAATATAATCTTGATAATAATTTGATAATAATATTCATATATAGATAAAATGGAATCATCATCATCAAACATGAATTTGAGATCAATTTTATAGAAGAAGAAACTTAATGGAAGCAACTTCTTAAACTGTTACAGAAACATAACAATCATTCTTAAATAGGTGGTAAAATTATATATTCCATAAAAAATATTTCTTTATTAACTAACTATTTAATTCATTCAACGAATGAATATATATGCTTATAAGATGTGTGTAAGGATTCAATTGATGTATCAAAGTCATTTATTAGATGAAAAATTTTCCTTAGGACTTAATTATATTTTCATGTACTTGATATAATTGGGTATGTTTATGAATTTGATAGGTTATAGGTTTACTATAAGGCTTTTACTAGATATGAAATTCATTTTGTAACCATTGTTGGAAAAGTTATGATGATATGAATGAGTTTTGATTTTTTTAACTAAAATCCTCAAAGTATTGAGGATATTTGAGCAAAACATGAGATGTTCAAGCTCATATACTGTGTTGATAGTACGGTTGGCTAAAATTTTGATCCAAAACATAAAGATTCGATGGTGAAATTATCATCCATGGTTATTGAAACCAAAATTATGTGTTTTGAAGGAGGATAAATGATTCTATTTGGTGTAACTATCTAGGATACCTAAATGTGTTTTACTTAATATCAGGTATCAGTGTTATAGAATCAATTATTCGATTTTGAGTGGTATATGAAACCAAATGTATACTTTAAAAATGTTTTAAATATACAGAGGTTCAAAATCAAGTTAATAATTTATAGAGATTTTAGTTTTCATTAAAATATATTTTAAAAGTTTTTTACGAATAATATTTGGATTGCAAAGGAATATTTCAAGCTCATATGGATTTGAAAAAGGTTTTGTATTATAATCTCATCTCTCTTTCTTGATAATAGAAGCTATTTGTTAACAAAGAGTTGTTATTAATAAAATGTGATGATGTTTTGTTATACATGGTTTATGATTCATCAAAAATATATATCAAAATTTAAAATAATATAAGGATAAAAGGAGTTTTATCTAGGATAAAGAGTTTATATAGGTTATTAATGAGCTATTTTCTTAAAATTACATCTTTCTAATCAATTAATTTTATAAATCACAACACACTCCTTGTTTACTTTAATTTACTTTGTAATAATTTTAGAATTTTTTTCATACATGAATAACTTATAATTATAATTTCTAGTGAACTAAATATGATATAATTAACATATAAATCTTTTAGAAGTTGTGATAAATTGAAACAATGGAATTAAGTTATATAATTCTAATGTTTTTTTAACTAAACCCAAAGTTTTCTTACACTATCATTAGATTTTGTTACACTTATTCCTATATAGTTATATTATTACTTCAATGATAAGTGGATGGTTATAATATTATTATAGAACATATAATCAATCCATCAAGTATCTCACTACTTTGAGTTCTTACTATTATAGTGTTTTTCAGTTTGTTTACTAAGTTCTTATGAGTGAGAGGATTTATTGTAAAATATCTTAGTTTATATTTCATAATCATTACTCCTAATCCATGTGTTTGATAAATTATAGTGTGTTATATTTACTTTTTATTGTAATGATCTAAGAGGAGCTTGGGGATAGATTTTCTTGCTGGTGACACTATGTTGAAGAAGTTCTAGTTTGTAACTTGTTATTTTTAATCAAATATACCAGTGAATTTTATGGTGTATAGATTTTTAACCTTGGTTTTAGTTACTAAACCTCATAATTTTGGAAAAAAGAAAATAGTTCCTGGGAATTGGAAATTATGGTAATAATATCCTTTATAGGAGTATTTGGGTTGTTATCCAATACTCTATGTTTTTTTATTACATATATTGTTTTAAATTGTGATTGTATTATTATTATACCTCAATTTAGTTGTTTAAATTTTGAGTGTTTTGTTTTATGCTTCATATTTTACTTTTTATTACTCTAATCTATTCAAGTGTTATAAGTTCTAAATAGTTAACTTCTTAGAGTAGATGAAAATTATATGTAAATTATTCAACTTTAATTCAAATCCCTCTTGAATTTTCTATACTTATTTTATTTAGGAAAATATTTGGTGTCACAATCATCCCTTGTAATAATTTTATTTTTATATTATGATATATGTGATATCAATTTTCCTTACACTAACATATAGAATGGTAAAGATTTTTTGGTTAATATTATAGGTATACCAATAGAAACTATCGAGAATTTAAATTTGTGTCATCCTCCTATTTTTGAAAATGATGACTATAAATACTAAAGATATTGGATGAATACTTTTGTTATAAACTCTAGAGTCGATCACTATTAAAAGATGATTAGAAATTATAGAATTATGGAGAAGGAAATTTATTGGTTTAATCATAAGTAGAAACATGAATATTAATCTAACTACAATGTCCAAAACACTTTTCTATGTTCGATGACATGGAATATATATAGTCTAATTTCTTAATGTGAAATGGTGAATGGAATTTAGAGTAAACGTGAGATTACACATATTGGAACATCTAAATTTCTTGATACTAAAGGAAAAATTCTTGGAGATAATTATCAACCATTTTACTTTATTCCAAGATAACCAATTGTACAAATGAACTAGCACTTTATAATGGTTTTAAATGGGATATAGTAACTTCGAGAGAAAGAATCATTGTATAATAAATTTTTTGAAAATATTATTAACATTATATCAAAATAATGAGAATAAAAGTGAACAAATATTACTATCACTAAAAAAATTATAAATTTAATCATGGAAAATATCATTAGAACACTCATGAATTATGAGAACAGACTGGAGAGAGATATTGATAAGGATAGGAGGAATAATAGAGTTTCATTTTGTTTCAAATTCTATATATTTAACTTTTGGGGTGAATATTCAAAGTTTAGTACTATGAAGAGGAAGTATAAAAATCATTTTAATGGTATTAGTTTAGAATTTAGTAAAGAATATCTTTCACATATTTCAAATACAATGAACAAAATTTATGAAAAGGACTTTTGGAAAGACCATTATAAAGAAATAAATGAGAAGTTAAAGAAGAAGGAAATACATTCCATAAGAAATTCCAAAAGGGAAGGGAAAAAGAATTGAAGGCTATGGAAACCTAAAGCGATAGTGAAGCATATTTTACATTTGATAGTGAATTAAAATATAATTAAAAAATCTTAATTATTATTGGATTTTTTGAAAATTCACCACACAATGAAATGTGATTCATGGGAATGGTAAAAAAATAAATCTCTTACTAATTCATATTTATATTTGGGATGCCCTTTTTCTTTGGATAATGGTGATAATTCTCCTTTATTTGAAGAAATTTATAGATATTTGACCTACCTAAAAAATGATAATGAAAGACTATGATCTAGCTAAATCAGACCTTGTTAAGGATAATGATAGAATTTCTAAACTTATTTCTGAGTAAGATGGTAAATTTATTTCTATTTTAACTATTAATGTTTGGAAATTAATTATAAAACTGAAGTCTAAAGTTACTAGTATAAATAAGATTTTGTCTAATTTTACTTTAGGTAGAGATAACATTGATAATCTCTTAAGATAGTTGAAACCTAATCATATATCTTCTATAATTGGTTATACTTCCATAAAGTCTCATTTTTAGTCTAACTATTTTGTTTTAAAAATTGATCCTTTTTGTACTAAATTTTAGAGAGGAGGACATTAGATAAGACATTTTTCAATTAATAAGATTAAATAATTTAAAACTCATAGATATTATATTTCAATAGAACTAGAAGTTATTCAATATCAAAGTGTTAAATAGATGTGGGTACCTAAAGTTCCTTTTTCTAACATTAATAGAACCAAGAAATTTTGGGTAGAAAACTTTTAGTTTTGTTTACTTTAGGAGAAAGGGATGAGTACCAGTAGTCGGAACACTTGGTACATGGATAGTGGTTGTTCTTAACACATAATAGGAAACAAGCATAACTTCAAAAACTTATAGAAAGTGGAAGTTGGGCATGTTAATTTTAGAGATAGTGTGAAAGGAAAAAATAGTTGGAATTGGTTATGTTTCATTTCTCAGTAAGTCTTTAATTTAGAATATACTTTTTATTTTAGGACTTAAGCACAACCTTATTATCATAATCCAGTTATGTGATGAGATTTATTATGTAAACATTGGGAATGAAAAATATACCATCATGGGTTTGAAATGAGTTAAAATTGTATATGTCAATGGGCATGATAATGCTTAAACAATCAACCTAGAGAAAATTTCATTCTTGAACTTAGCTTGTTATTTTCGTAGTGAAGCTTTGGTCTCATGGTCCAAAAATAATTAATATTCAACTTCACTCTCCATTGTTGAAGCTAAATGTGTAGAAGTTGGAAGTTTTTCACTCAATTGTTGTGGATATAGCACACACTCACTAATTTTTTAAATTATCTTTACTTAAACTTCAATTATCTATGATAACACAAATGTTATTTTCTTATATAAAAAACATCAAATCGTTCATGATCTGAAAATATAGACATAAGACACCAATTTCTCCATAACCACACACTTAAAGGAGATATTATTCTAAATTTCATCGGAACGAAATATCAACTTTTTAAAAATTTCACTAAAGATTTAAATTACTATAGATTTGAATATTTTAAACAAAAATTGGGTATGATTAGTGTTAAGTGATAACTTTACTCTTCTTTTTTCACTATATATTGAAATTTAAAAACTCCTATAGAAAGGGGGATGAGATTATTTATTTAGAACTATGCTAGCTTTTTATGTAGGCACTTTATATTTTTTAGAAGAGAATTGAGTAAAAATTATAAGATATACTTTGAACATATTTTGGAACCACACTTTACATAAATTACCTTAATAATTGAACTTAATAGTAATTATCTTTTGGAAGGTGATTTTATTTTATAATATTTTTACTCTTATGTAAATAACCCCTATATTTTTTTAGTCTACTTTTATATTTCCTAGATTTACTTATATATATCACTATTGTGTGTCTTATAAAAAGTTATTTCTTGCATGAGATTTTATTACATACTGACCCATATGTGCATAAAGTTTTTTCCTTTCTTATTTTAGTCATATTATTTTTATTAACTCAATGAAAAGGGGGAGTTTGGATTTTTCTAAAACTCTTATAAAAACCTTATATTTTTTAAGAGTGTCTAAAAATATTATGCAGTTATCTTCCATAAAAATTCTAGAACTATCTTCATTAGAAGAAGTTCATATATATGAATCAAAATATAACTTCCAGAATAGTATGTTTTTATTTTTTCACTTATATTCTTAGTTTTATTTTACTATATTATATTTTTTCTCTAATCTATTTTATGAACCCAAAAAAGGGAGAAAGTATGTTCTTTTTTTAATTCAGTGAAAATTGTTGTTTTAAGATTTTTGAAAGGAGGAGAAGTGATATTACTTTAGAGAAGTAATATTATCATGGAGGAGAATTTTTTATTTCTTTTCATAGATTTAGTAATGGGATAAAGTATACTCTTAGGGAAATACATCAAATGATAACTTAACAAAACTTTGAAGAAAGTTTTTAAAAATACCTATATGGAAATTATAGGGAGTTATTCTTATAGTGATTAAATCTCTATGACTCATTTTTTATTTTTCATATTGGTACTTTTTAATAATTCCAAAGGGTAATAAGTATGTTTACTTCTATTATAGTTGAGAAATTATGTGTGTGTTTTCTGTAGTAGATAATGTATGTGTGTTTCTATCACAATGAAATGAAAGTTCTTTCTTTGTGGGAGAAGATTGTCAAAGTATTTGGTGGATAAGTTAAAAGAATGTTTCCATAGGATAAATTTTTTCTAATTTACATTTCATATCCCAAAGGGGAGTAAGTTATGTATAATTTATATGGAGTTCTATACTTTAAATGTTTCTTTTCATGTGATTTTTTTTCATCATGTCGTGTTTTATGATTATCAAAAAGGGGGAGACTTTTGAGTCATTTTAATAAAATTATATCTTCTATATCCATTGTTTTTTATTAATATGAACATAATCCTCATTTAATCTCACTTAGAATTTATTTTATTTATATTTTAATGGAAACTTAACTTCTAATTATAAGTTCTGGTGAACTAAATATGATACATTTAATGTTTAGAGCTTTGAGAAGTTTCATTAAATTAAAGCAATGGGAGAAGGTGATCTGATTCTGATGTTTTTGTAACTAAAACGGAAGTTTTTTGACACTAGCGTAGGAGGATGTTACATTGCTGCATGTATAAGGATATCAATGATTTGAGGATAAGTGGATGGTTACACTACACTAATAGAACTTACACTTTAGCCATGCATTATCACATTGATTTGAGTGCTTATGATTATAGTGTTTTTAGTATGTTTACTAAGAGATTCTATGTGAGAGTATTTATTATAAAATTTCTTGGTTTTTATTTTGTAATTATCACTTCTTATACTTATGATCGATGAGATTATAGGTTGGAAATATACCACTTATGAACTTTTATTTCAACAAAGTCTATGGTTTTGGGCTTGCTACTGTTCATGCTAATCAAAGTGGGGATCAGGAAAATATTTTTCTACTACTTACAGTGTTTCTAAGAATTTATTGTTTTGAAACTCATTATTTCTCATTGATAAGATTAATGAGGTTCTTAGTGAAGATCTTGTATACCTTGGTTCTAATTTTTGAGCCTCCTATTTCTTTGGGATAAAAGAAAAGAGTTTATATGAATTGGAACTTGTGGTAATAATATAATTTAGAGGAGTATTTGGCATGTTATCTTATACTCTATATTTTTTATTACTTATATTAATTTAATTTTTTATTGTATTATTATGGTACCTTGGTTTTTGTTTAACTTATAAGAGTTTTATTTTCCACAAGATATTTTTACTTGTTATTATTATGATCTGTTTTGGTGTTATAAATTCTAAACAGTAAACTTCTTAGAGTGTTCAAAAAATTGTAAGTACTGTAACATCCTATTACTATTTTCAGGTAATCCTTAACCTTATTTTTTATCATGATTTGGTTGGGTCTCATTTAGGGGTGCTTCGGGTGAAATTTTGAAATTTTTGGAGGGCTCTTGGGTTGTGCATGGTTGGCGCACGGTTTTCCCAAACCATACGCCCACCCAAGGTAAATAGTGTAAACCCAAACAGTGGGGGTTTTTATAGTTGTTGCATGGTTTGAAAAACCATGCACCCACATAGTAGAAAACGTTCACCCCAATATAGGGTCATACAATTGGGGATCATAGTTTGACAAATTGTGCGACCCTGCCCAGGTAACCGTGAGAACAAAATTTTTTAATTCCATAAATTATTTTGAAAATTTATGAACCACCATATGAACCCCTTTTTGACCCTAACTTGGGATTAAATAAATTCCTAGGTCTTCATAGCTCTCAAGAACCCATTTTGGATCTTCCAAACCCCTTCCAAGGTGGATAAAATCTTGGCAAACATCGTTTGATTCCTCTCTGGTAAGAGATCTTATCATGTTCTTTCTCTCCTGATCTCTCTATCACTTATCCTTAGTGTTTTTTAGATCATCTAGCTATTAATGGATCTAAACTCTTTTGTTTTGAATCTCAAATATAGGTTTTATTCCTTGATATTTATTGTCGATATTCTTCATTGGCAATTCTTGTGGCGGGTGTTATGTTATGTGATCTACATAATAATGGTAGGTGGTTCTTTTGAGATTTTCCATGTTTTAAACCATTGATTCACTTGATTTAAATTAAATTTATTTTAATTAAATTTTGAAAACCAATTCAATGCAGATTGGAAATTGGAAATTTATTTGGCATGAGATTTTGGGAAAACCCCATAATTCCTATGGGATTGGAATTTGGGGTGTAAATTTAAAATTCATGGTATTTTTGAAATTTATTTGTGAAATTGATTCGAGAAAAATAGATTAAAATGATTTTATAAGAACCTATGTTTTTTTGTCTTTAAAAGACATTAATTTATTAAAAAATATGGGTTTTTAAATAGAAATTGTAATATAGATATTTTAAATGAGGAAATTGTATTTTAAATAGTTTTAAGATAATTTTACCATTATTTATTGATTTTTTATGCACATGAAATCCTAGGTAGTTAGTGGGTTATTTGTGAAAAACAAACTAGGATGGAAATTCTCTGTAAATGGATTTATACTTTACAAATCTAACAAAAACATAGTGTAGTTGATCTTATCCTTGATGAGATGTTGATTATTCCCCTTTGGCCATTGCCTAAGTAACATGTGTACACATATTATTGTGATCACTGATATGAGATATGTAAGGATCCTATAACTTGGAACTATGATACCCCTTGTAATATGACCAAGTTTCTTTTTTTTGAATTATTTTGATATATATTCTGTTGTTTGTAAAACTGATTTACACGTGACTGTTGATTTATATAATATTTTTTATATAAAATGTTTACTTAATTCGTTGTTTGAAATGTTTCAATCATTTTAAATGAAAATAACATTTTGTTTAAATATGATATTGTACTGACATGCCAATTTTATTTAAAATTTAAGTCATGATTTGGTTTACCTCTTATGTCAACTTATTATGGAACACTTGGTAAGACCCTACTGGGATTTAAGCTCACTCCCTACCATTGCCTTTGGGTGTTTCTAGATTTCCTTTTTCTAGGTTCAAGAAAGGGAAAATTGTCACTTAAAGGCAATGGTTATTGGTATTTTTGTCTTGGAGTTTTGTTTTTCTAGTACTTGGGTTGTTTATCTCCTTTGTTTCAAGTACTTTTTGATGTACTTTTTGGGTTTTGTTACACCTGTTTGAATATTGGTACTATCTTTTTTGGGAGTTTTATTTGAGAATACTAATATGTATCGGTTTCTTCTAATGTGTTTGTGGAATTTCAGTCCCCACTTTTATATTGTATAATTTTTTGTGCTAGTCACCAGCTCATGAGGATCGGGAATGCCCTTTATGCCATTTCAGTGTCGGCTCGAGTGTCAGGATACTAGGGTATCTAGGCTGGTTCATGAAAAAGTTCTATCAGAGCACTTGGTTGAGCATATTGTATTAATTTCATTATGAATTTGACATCTTGTTGGGACATAGGAGGTAGTTACGAGTGAGTGTCTGACCATATCTCATTGTAATGAGCCTTAAGTCACTAGGGGTTGTTTGGGAAAGATATCTTGAGGATTACTTCTAGTTTTTTCCTACTTTTTATTTGGATAGATTGAAATCCAAATATTATTTATCTATTAGATGGAATAAATTTTTTGGTTTCTTATTTGAATGTTGATATGAGTAATCTTCTAACATCTTCAATGTTTTCAATTTATGTTGGGTATCATCATGCCTCTGAGAAGACATGAAAATCATATCCAAGAGGAAGCTACTGATGAACCATGATGAGAAAATCCTCTCATGGACTAAAATTCGGTTGAGGTTATTTTTCATGTTTTCCAAGATATTGGAAAATCACCTACACCCATTCCCATTCAGGATCTAGCTATGGAACCTCAGAGGGATGATTCTTAGAACTGTTCTCAAGAGTTCCTTCATTATAATCCACCAGTGTTCCTAAGATCAAACGATCCTCAAGAGGATCAGGATTGGTTTAGAAGAATCATGATTTTATTTGAGCTCTTGGAGATTCCTAATTCAATCAAGGTGAAATGTGACACCTTCAAGCTAGAAGGACTTAACAGGAGATGTTGGGACAATATGGTGATGGAAAATAAGCATGAGTTCTTAGAGTGGGAGGAATTTAAAATTATTTTCACTAAATAATTCTATCTAGAATCTATGGTGTTGTCTAAGGCTGTTGAGTTCTTCAAAATCGAGTAGACTGACAGGACCGTGACTGAGTATGAAAATATCATTACTGAGATTATATAGTTTTCACCTGAGATTGTATCAAATTAGAAGATGAATACTCACTGGTTTGATATAGGACTTCGATCTGATATTCTTTATCAGGTTTTCTTTTTGAATCTCTCTTCTTATAATGGTGTGATGGATAGATCTATGATCATTGATCTATACCTAGTTGTTAAGTCAGGGTTGATGGGAGTTCCATTTTATCCTGGTGGTATCTCTATGAGTTCCTTATAAGGGAATAGAAAGGTTCATGTGTATCATGGTGGATCTTGACAATAGGGTTCTTCAAGACCTCCTGTAGTTCCTGGTAGAGGGCCTTTTATTTTCTACCAATGTGGAAATCTTGGAAACTCAAAACAGATTTTTACTAAGGAAACCAAGATATGTAGTTCATGAAGACACTCAGGTCACTTGTAAAATTCATTTCATGTATATTATACTCCTCATAGTTTCACATGATCATCATCACCAAAAAAGTACTATAGTGCAATCAGATGCTTCATGAACTAAGGGGTTCCTGCCATAGACATCCAAAAGAAAGCATCTTCATGCAGTGGAAGATTCTCCAGAGGAAGAAGATATGAGCCCAGTGACTGTTAAAGGTACCATCACTATATCCTCATCTTTAGATACTGCTTTATTTGAGATTGGTGTATCTCATTCATTTATTTCAACTCATATTGTTAGTCTTCTAAATATTCCTATAAATATTTTGTCTTATGTAATGGATATTACTACACCCCTCATAACAAATAGAGAGTAGAACCTTCGTTGTCCTGCTTGTGTATTCTCTTTATCAGAGATTAATATTACCTAATATTTTATGGTTTTCCTCATGAATCCTCTTTATGTCATTTTCAATATGGATTGGATCATTTCTAATAAATAATGAATTGATTGTTATCTTTGACGGGTCTCCTTTACTGTGTATGACGAGGTGTGTTGTATCTTTCAGGGAGAATGGGACCTAAGGTCAATTAGATATGAGCCTTCTCATAAAGAGTTAGGGAAATTAATATCAGTGTTTGTTTTTTATCTAGAAAGTGAATCTTTTAGTGGTGATCTCCCTCTTGTCATCATTATTTTTTTTACATTTTTTCCTTCTAACTTCTCTGGTTTTCCACCAGTAAGGGATTTAGAGTTTTCTATTGATTTATTACATGGTACTCAACTAATATATATTCCCTCTTATGTAATGGATATTACTACACCCCTTAAAAATAGAGTCTAGGGCCTCTATTTTCCTGCTTATGTATTCTCTTTATCAGAGATTTATTTTACCTATGATTTTATATTTTTTGACATGAAACCTATTGATTTAATTTTCAGGATGGATTGTCTCATTGCTAATAAATCTTGAATTGATTGTTATCTTCGATGGTTCTCCTTTACTGTACCTAACGGGGTTTGTTGTATCTTTCATGGAGAATGGGACTCAAGGTCAATTAGAGCTGAACCTTCTTATCTAGATTTAGGAAAAGTAATGTCAATTTTTTCTTTTCATCTAGAGAATGAATCTTTGAGTGGTGATCTCCCTCTTGTTGTTATTAAGTTTTCTAACATTTTTGCTTATAACTTCTTTGGTTTTCCACTAGTAAGGGAGGTAGAGTTTTCTATTGATTTAGTACTTAGTACTCAGTTAATATTTATTTCCTCTTACCACATGTAACCAACTAAAATTAAAGAAATGAAGACTCATTTGGATGATATTTTAGAGAAAGGATTTATATGCCCAAGTGTTCTGCTAGAGGCATTGGGTGGAATTCCTACACTCTTTTGATTTTGATATTTCCTATACATCTGGGAAAGGGAATGTCATAGAATATGATTTGAGCAGGAATAATATAACCCAAGCCATAAAATAATCATCGGAAGAGTGGAATTTTATGGCACTTTTTTCACATTTTCATATTGAAATTTAGGAAATATGGGTTGAGGTTGTCTTGGACGGTGTTCAGTTGACATCCACTCTTCTCCAAATGATTATTCAGGAATAATAGATTGATAATAAATTATATAGAATTAGAGAATATCTTTATGGTGGGGAGATGTAGGACCCTAGAATACCATCATAGGGGAGGGGCGAATCAGTGTGTTAACTTTTTATTATAATATGATAGATCTTGTTCCCATGTTGGTAGGAACTTTTTAAACCTGTATGATGGATTAGATCAACAATCAGACATTCACATATAGAGAGAAAACACATAAATTTTACTTGGATCACCACTAAGGGATGGTCTAAGGAGCATACAACAACAGTTTTTCAGTTGTACCTAAATCCACTAATCTTCACTAGATGTGGAATACATAAGTTTTTTCATAGTCAATATGTGTCAGGAACACTAAATTTACAATATTTTAAGGATATCTCACTACATCCCTTGGAACACTTTCGTTAACTCCCCCTAGCACATTGCTATGAGATAATTCTTACTCACTTTATCGACTTGAAGGTCGCTTTAACAGATTCGCATTGAAGTCATTTTCTTTGTCCAGAACAAGACTCTTCTTGCATCGAAGTCCTGAATTGATGCACTTGAAATCAGTGATCAAGAAAACTGTATATTCATAACATTCTAAAAGCACACACTCACACTTGTGCACAACACCTACCCTTGTGTGCAAGATTGTGAATTTTCATGTAAGATGACTTTTGTGCAACACTTATCTTTCGCACAACTACTCCATAAATTTCACTTTGTCTTTTTAGACTAAAGGAACACTTTACATGCAATATTTACTTTCTGCAACTCTTTTGCGTGGTAGAGGAACCTGATATTCATTGGAAGATTTCTTCATATTGTATGGGGGTATCCACCTATTTATAGGCCTCGATGACCCTGTGCATAAGATTCTATCTAAGTGCACAAAACCTCTTTTGATGTCACATAGGGTGCATAAGTATCTTCCATGCAACCTTGTCTTTTGTGAACATTTAAATCTTTCACATGCTTTTTTTTCTTTTCCATATTTTGATGTGATGATCCTAAAACATTCCTTACAAAAAAATTTCCAAACCAACTTCAAACTTGTACTCAAATTCCTTTGTCAAAAAATCTTTTATCCATTTTCCAATTTTTGGACCCAACAATTTGGCAAACACTGGGAAATGATGCCAATTTCAATACTATTTCATCTTGAACTGTAAGATATCTTTCCTTTAAATCCCCCTAATATTCCATGCGAGGATTGAATCAAACACAAAACATACTTCATTTTCATCAAATAACAGCCTTGGTTCCAATAGGAGACTGTTTCCAAGTGGTCATTTTTCATAAAGGGTACTCTATGTTTTTGTAACTAGTATGTTGTACCTTTTATGGTAAGGAAAGTTGTGATGGGGGATTTCTATAACTCTTAGTGGGATGTGAACCCAGTAAATATGTTCTATGAAACGTGGTGACAATTTTGGTGGTTAGGTATTATATGAGGCATTTCTGGTTTTTTTTCTCTCATTGTTATAAATGACAACAGGTCAAGGCCAAGCACTAGAGACCTTCCAGTTTTCTTCAACCACTTCTAGTGCCAACATAGAAGTGGGATGAGATCTCTATGTACTTTTTGGTTAGGTTTCCATGTACCCAGGTAAAGCAGAACATGATATGGGTTGTGATTGATAGGTTGACCAAATCATATCACTTTATGACTGTTTGATATACAACCAAAGTTAATAAGCTGGTAAATCTCTATGTGGGAGATATTGTTCATTTTCACGGATTTCCACCTATTATAGTATCCGAAAGAGATCCCCAATTTACTTATCACTTTTGTAGATTCCTTTAGTAGGCACTAGGTTCTCAGGTTCATTTGAGTATGACATACCGTCCATAGACATATAGAAAAATAGAAAGGAATATATAGATTCTTGAGGATATTATTCATGCTTATGTCCTCTATTTTGGGGGATCTTGGGATGAACACTTTGGATTGGTTTAGTTTTCATATAACAATAGTTACTAGTCCACAATTAGAATGGATCCTTTTGAGGCCTTATATGGTTGGCCTTGTAAATCTATGTTGTGTTAGTAAGATATTGGTGAAATTTCCTTGGTTATACCAATCTTGGTTCAGGAGACGACAAAAAAAGATTCAGTTGATTATTTAGAGAATTTTGATGGTACATAGCTGGTATAAATCTTATTATAATTATCACCATATACAATTGGAATCTTTAGTTTGTGATCAAGTGTTCTTGAAAGTTTCACCTCGTTTGGTTTATCGAAGGCTTGGGAGGAAAGGGAAGCTTTCTCCTCATTTTTTGGGACCTTTTGAGGTATTTTAAAAGGTAGTGAAAGTGGTTTATCATTTAGAACTTAATCTACAGTTTATGTTGATACATAATGTGTTCCATGTATTTCATCTGCAAAAGTATCTTTCTGATACATCTCATGTTCTGATCGGGATTGATCTTGATGTTGATCTTGGTTTATCCATAACTTAGTATCTAGTTAGGATAGTTGATTATGAAGCTAGGTTACTTTATAGGAGGATTATACCTTTGGTTTTGAGTTTTATGGAAACATGGTTTTGATACTCATGAGACTTGGTTGAGAGAGGCACTAATGAGAGAGCAGTGTCCTCATCTTTTTTACATGGAGACTTATTAACAAGTTTTCTACAGATAAAAAGTTTCTATAGTGGGGGGTTTGTAACTTCTTGTTACTATTTTCACATACTCCTCAACCTTATTTTTTATCATTCTTTGGTTGGGTCTCATCTAGGGGTTATTCATGTGAAATTTTGAACTTTTTAGAGGGATATTGGGTTGTACACGGTTGGTGCATGGTTTGCCTAAATCATGCGCCCACCTAGGGAAAACCATAAAAAACCAAATAGTGGGGGTTTTCATGGTTGGTGAATGGTTTGAAAAACTATGCACCCTCCCATTAGAAACCATGAACCCCATTAGAGGGTCTCACGGTTAGGGTGCATAGTTTGACAAACCATACGACCACACCCAGCTAACCATGCATGTAGACTTTTTTAATTCTGGAAATTATTTTAAAAATTTATGAACCCCCATATAAACCCCTTCCTAACCCTAAATTGGTATTGGATGAATTCATATGTCTTTGGATCTCTCAAGATCCAATTTTGTTTCCTTTAAACTTTTACCAATACAGATCAAAGTTGGGTGAACATCATTTGATTCCACTCCTATAAGAGATATTCTCCTGGTATTTCTCTCATGATCTTTCTATCTCTCCTCCTTAGAGTTTGTTATATAATATAGTTGTTTATGGATATAAACTTTTTTGTTTTGGATCTGAAATATAGTTTTGATTACTTGATCTCCATTGTCGACGTTCTTCATTCGAAATTCTCATGGCAGGTATTGTGTTACGTGATCTCTATGATAAAGGTAGGTGGTTTTGTTGATATTTTTCATGTTATAAAACTTTAATTTGATTGATTTAAATTCAATTTATTTCAATTAAATTTTTTAATCCAATTCAATACATATTGGATATAGGAAACTGATTTAGAATGAGATTTTGGGAAAACCCTCCAATTCCAATGGAATTGAAATTTGGGGCATAAATTTAAAATTGATGGTGTTTGTGAAATTCATTTGAGAAAAATTGATTAAAATGATTTGATAAGAACATGTGTTTGGTTGGAATGAATTTATTAAAAACCTATGTTTTTCTTTTTAAATAGAAATTTTCATATAAAGATTTGAAATGGGGAAATTGTTTTTTAAACTGTTTGAGATAATTTTCCCATTGTTGAATGATTTTTTGAGTACACAAAATCATCAGTAGTTATTGGGTTATTTAGAAAAAAACACTATAGGATGGTAATTCCCTAGTAATGGATTGATTATTTACAACTCTAACAAAAACATAGTGTGGTAGATCTTATCCCTAATGTGATTTTGATGAGTCATATTTGACCAGTGCATGAGGGATGTATGCACACGTATTGTTGTGATCGCTGATATGAGATGTGTGAGGATCCCATAACTTGGAATTATCATACCCCTTGGAAGATGACCATGTTTCTTATTTTTTAATTATTTTGATATATATGCTATTTTTTGTAAAACTACTTTACATATCACGACCCGTCCCCTGGGGCCCATGCCGTGACTACCCCAAGCCTGCCTTCCATAGGCCAGGGGCTGGAGACTAGAACCAAGGGAGTAATTCCCTAAAATTGTGAAGGCATTGACTTTATAACATGTAAACACACACACAATAAAGCACAAATCTAGACAAATCATCAAGTAAACTATATAACAAAAGAGTGATGAAAGTAAAAGGGGACAGAATACAAGCCCAACTGGAAAGTACAAGTACAACAGTGATATAATACAACTGAAAGAAAAGGGAAGACAGTTAATGGATCGTCCTCTAGGGTTCCTACCTAAAGGGTAGGTACAGATCGTCTCCTCAGCACTCCACATTCGTCTGTCTCCTCCACGTATCGACATGCCGTATGGTCCACCTCTGGGTACCGTCTAGTCCTGGTACTCTCATCCTCAGTCAACACTATCTATCGTCTGCATCCAATACAACAAGGTGCGGGAATTTCCCGTGCAAGGGTGAGTATAACGATACTCAGTAGGGACCCCGAGACCCTCAAGGTCACACAAAATCCAACAAGGATAAACCAAAAAGTGTGAAATAAACAGATAAACTTACTTAGGTATATTCCCATACATATACCTAAGTTATCAAGTGATCCATCTCAATTATGAGGAAAACACATAGAAACTGACTCAGCTCAACTAGGATTTTATTCTAGGGGTAGTATCGAGTAACATCCCCAGTCACATTGTTGAAACCTCAGCTACTGGATAACTCCTCCTATATCAAATACAGTGGGCCTTCCGCGACACCAAGCATGCTTCCCACTAACCTTGGACTGCTGAGGTACTCCTCCTGTTGAGTACTGTGGATCTGCTGCGTCACCAAGCGTGCTCCCCACCATGGGTCTGCCGCGTCACCAAGTGTGCTCCCCCTCATAGTCGGCTGAGGTACTCCTCCTTTCAAGTACCATCGGTCTGCCACGACACCAAGTTACTCCCCATTGTGGGTCTTCCGTGACACCAAGGCGCTCCCCACTGGGCTAGTAGAGTCACTCCGAGTCAAAATAGCCAGCAGTCGTCAGGTCTCAGCCAGCTACTAGGTCTCTGTACTACACTCGCTCATCTCTAGGAAGATCCACTCCATGAGCTACTGGTCGATACTCCAACTGTCATGAAGTCCCATGAAGAAGTATCTAAAATTTTTTCCACGTCAAAGGGGTCTCAACGCAATAGATGGCGTGTCAAACGGATGCCCGATCTATGAGTTATTATTCATTTAGTCCCGAGGGCCCAATTGGATTTCTGCTCGATCCAACCTGTTTGTTTCCCATCTCAATTCAAAACTCAGTGGAATATACTCAAAGGTACCGCCTCACTCCAAGATTTCCACCGCCATTGACGGTTCATCAAACGGATGTCTAGTGCTAAAGATACGGCCGAAGGAGCGAAAAAAGGGGGGTCGTAGTGGGCCTGGGTCCGGTCCGACCCAGTCGGACTAACCCAGCCTAACCTGGCATGGGTCGACCCAGTTCAGGTTGACCCAGCCCAACCCACAGGGTCAGGCCCGTGATGTGGCCCGGACCGCTAGGGGTCTGGAAAGCCGTGAGGGCCGCGAGGGGCCACGGAGCCTGCAGGTGTCGTGGGGCGGCTCAGCCACGGGGGTGCCATGAGGACATGGGGCCAGTTCGGCCGGGGCATCCTGAGTGGCGCAGGCTGGCTCGGCTAGTGCACTGCGAGGGGCACGGGTTGGTTCGTCCGAGGTGTCACGAGGGGCGCGGGCCGGTTCGGACGGGGCATCATGAGGGGCGCGGGGCGGTTTGGTCGGGGCACCGTGAGGGGTGCGGGCCGGTTCGGTCGGGGTGCCGCGAGGGGCTGGGGCGGTTCGGCTTGGGCTCCACAAGGGGCGCAGGCCGGTACGGCCAGGGCACCACAAGGGGCATGGTCCGGTTCAGCCGGGGTGCCGCGAGGGGCGTGGGCGGCTCGGGAGGCCAGTGGGAAGTGTGAGTCGGGGCGGCTCGGAGGGTCAGCGGTGGCGCGGCTGGTTCAGCCGGCGGGTGGCGTGACTGGTGGGTGGTGCATCCGGGGTGGCTAGGCTAGCAGTTGACACGAGTCGGGGCATGGGGTCGGTTCGGCCTGGGGTGGTGCAGTGTGGTGAGGGCGCACAACCAGTTCGGCCGGGAGGCCGGAGTGCCGTGGGGGCGGGGTGGGTCGCGGTGGCCACGGGTGGCGGTGTCGTTGCCTTCGTCACCTTCATCTTCTTCGTCGCCTTCGTTCATTCCAAAGATCACCATAAAGAAGAACAGTGGAGGGGGTTGGGCCATGTTTTTTTGGCCCACACCCTCCGTGTTTAGAGTGGTAGCATTTGGATCAACAAGAAATAAGAACGATGAACTTCAAACTTTACAACCTCCGCAATGATTCTTTTCCAAACCGCAAAAGAAAACAAGGAAAATATTATCACGCAAATATACCCCTACCTTCTTCATTATAGGTGTTGGTGTGAGGAAGAAGGGGAATTCGTCGACGTTTGTCTCATCCACCACACACCACCAATCCCAGGCTCGTGTGTCGATCCGTTGTAGTCGAAGACGTTCCTTGTTGGCATTCTTCGCGGAGGATGCGTTCTTCGAGAAGGAAGCGTTCTTCGATGGAGAGCGTAATCCTCCAAGTGTTGGGTGTCGTGTCACTTTACCAGTGCTTTGTCGCTTGGTGAATCCATCCCAAATCCTCCTCTCAAGCTACATATATATAGGAGAGGGGGAAAGGAAGGTAACAATCATGAATTTTTTATGGTTCATTTATTAGAAACCTTCATAAATTCCAACGACACTGTTACTTAATTTAAAAAGAAGGAAAACCAATTAAATCAGTTGGAAAAATTAAAGATATTTGTTGGCACAATTAATGTGAAGAAAGTTCAAAAGGCTCCCCCACATTAATGAGAGAGTTAAGGTTTTTCTCCCAATTAAAAGGAAGGTTTAATCCTGGGTGGTCCCCACCACCATAACCTCTCATGGGAGGTTAGGATCGGAACCCCATGTAATTTTTATTGTAAAGACCCAGAATTTCCATATAATTTTTTTTAAATATATGGTAATTTTACGAGTCTGTGAAATTAGACGTTGCGTGATTCTGAGGCCCCGAGTGCCCGGAATGATCCGTCAAAGTTTTGTTAAGCTTTAATTTGAGTGTGTAAGAAAGTTTTCTGAAAAAAGTGGAATAAATCTTAAACGGTTACTCGGATCAGAAATATGAGGGCACTATTGTGCTCAGGATGGGGGTTTTACCCTAAGCGTGACTTAAGATTAGTCGGCACGAGCCTCCTGTGAGAAACCCCAAAAATGGCATAACCGTAAATAAAATAATTAAATAAATTATTTTATTTTTCAAATGCTTATAACTCACAAATGGTAGCTCAAATTAAAAATATGATACCAACGATGAACTCGTGAGGATATTCTTTATTTAAGTAGATACTAACTTTGGCCTACGCAAGCCACCAGTGAAAGTTAGTTTTGGGCCGTAAATAAAAATATTAAGTGAAAATTATTTTATTGTAAAATCCATAACTTTTAAACGGTAACTCGGATTAGAAATCCGAGAGTAACTTTGGGTTCCTTGGGGCGTTTTTCACTTGGGAAAAGCCTAACCTCGACTAGTGTAGGTCAAGGGTGTCTGGTAATAATTATCTGAACTTTTTTTTGGGTACGTTCAGTAAACGTACGAGAGGGTTTTTATAACTTTTAAATTGGTGCTTGGAATTGAAATCGGAGGGCACCATTGAACTCGCAGTGTCGGTATTCTCTTTAGGATACTTTCACCTTGACGGAAAATGGTCGAGGTTGAAAGTTAGTTTTTGGGTTTTTTGTGGAAATAATAAAATAAAATAAACTTTATTTTATTTTATTTTGAGCTTCAATGTGGATATTTCAGGTTGGGTCCATCAGAACTAAACCTCCATGTGGAAGTTGGAAGTGGGGACCACCAGACCTTAACCTCCCATGAGAGGTTAAGGTGGTGGGGACCACCCAAACCATAACCTCCCATGAGAGGTTATACTGGTGGGGACCACCCGGGATTAAACCCCCTTGAAACCCCCATTTAATTGGGAGAAACCCTCAACTCCCACAATTAATGGGAGGATAGGAAAACCTCTCAATACCCCTCATAAATTTAGGGGGAGCCTCTTCAACACCTCCACAATTTTAATTATGCCAACTTATTTAATTGTCTTGACCCTTTTTAAATTAAGTAACAGTGTCGTTGGAATTTAGGAAGGTTCCTAATAAATGAACCGTCATAAATTCCATGATCGTTACCTACCTCCCTCCCTCTCCTATATATATGGAGCTTGGGAGGAGGATTTGGGATAGCATCACCAAGAGACGAAGTGCTGGTAAAGTGATGTGACGTCCAACACTTGGAGGATTACGCTCCTCAATGAAGAACGCTCCACCAACGAAGAACGCCGATGAATAGAAGCAAAGGAGATAATCTACACCAGATGAGTTGAATTTGAAAAAATTTCCACAACCAGACCTAGTAACATTGTTTTTCACTCCAATTACATGGAACCTGAGGTAAAGTTATTTATTAAATACTTTAAAAAAAGTACATCTGGGTGTAAAAATTGTTTTACTACTTTCTATGACTTATTTGGAATTTTAATTTGACTTTTTAGTTTTATATTTCTCTTTTCAATTGGTGTTAACTCTATTATCTTTTAGAACTTTAATTAATAGGCTCTAAAATTTTTCTACTTAATTTTTTTTTGGTCCAAAGATATAAATCTATGAAAGCAATGAAAGATTAAAGAAGGATTCCATAAATTAATAATGATGAAGTAATAAATGAAAATGGATTCAATGCCCATCAACTCATCTCAGAATCAAGGAAAATAAGTTGGTTTAAATAAGGGAGAATTTTTATCTCTTATTTATATTGATCCATTTATATGTTGAAATAATTTCAAAATTTTCATACACCTCCTTTCCTTAGTTGAACATTGGGTAAAATGTTCAATTTGAGTGTGTGGGGGTATCCTTGGATACCCCATATTTGGATTTTAGTCATTTTTTAATCTAAGATACATCCTCACTTGGGTTATATTTTTTCTATATATTGGAATATTTGTATTTATCATACCCATAAATGAAAAAGAGATAATTGGACATTTGTGAAAGTTTCATGCTTATTCCAGTTTTGAGTTTTAAAAATGACTGCATATGTGTTTTTTATTATTGACTTTGATTCTTAGAAATTTATATTTATTAGTAAAATTTTTAATATTATGCTAAGACTTGATTGTTTGGAATGCTTTAATTCCCATTCCTGAGAAGAATTTGATCCATTTTTACATTTTATTTCTTAAATCCTTTTCTTGAGATAACTCAGGATGTGTTCCACTACTAGAACATTCTTGCTTTTCTTATCGAAATTTGATAATTTTGAAATGTATTAAAATTATTGAGGAAATAAATTGATTATATTTAAATACATTTTCCCTTGGTACCTACTTTAAATTTTATCCTTTCTAAAACCCATAGAATCCATGAATTACCATGTTAGGAAATAGCCACATTATGAGCTAATGTTATCCTTTCCTGTCTTAATCGTCGTGTATTCTATTATATTTAAGACTTTAAGTGTGGGGAGAGGTTTTCAATGGTGTAAGGGATGTTTTTCATTGAGTATATGATGTTTGGGGTGTTTTTATGGGGTTTTTGGAAAGTTATTATGATTATATCATTCATTTTATTCCATTGTTATCCCTATTGAAAAAAATATGAAAAAATTGAAAAAAAATAATGAAGAAAAAAATTGAAAACTTTATAAAGAATGGGTTATGTCTTGGTTGGGTTAAAAATTATTATTAATTGACCAATGATCTTATTATAACTATTATAATTATTATTTTGAGGAGATCATGTGGATTTTGGTGATGTATTTGAGATCTTTACCAAGCACAGATTTCAAAAAAATTAAATAAAAATTAAATGAAAAAATAATAGGGGGTAATTATTTGTATTCATGGTTTTTTGAGCCTCACTTTAAGTTTAAGGAGTGGGTTGATGTCACTTTTCAAGGATGAATTCATTTCATTGAGATTTACTTGAATATATTAAATTATAATTTAATAATTTTAGCCTCTTTTTTCAGCCTCTGATTTTAAATTTTCATATCATTCTCTACCCAACTCAAGCCTTAGATACATTAAAACCTTAATTAATAATTCCTCAATGTTTTTATAGTTTAATTTATTATTAGAGATTAAGATAACTTGTAAGCTTATTAATAGAGTCCACATACTTGAGATTGAGTATAACTATATTTCATATAGTCTTGAGTGATGATTGGAATGAATTCTGGTGAGGTAAATTATAATTGGCATGAATAGTAGAAAGAGTTTTAATGATGTGAGTAGAAGAGGAAAATTTATTGAATTGGAAATTTTTAATGAATCGTGATTTGGAACTTGTTTTTGGGTGAGTTTTGTGCTTTTAAAAATATTCATTTATAACTTTATTTTTATGATAATGATACTTTTTAAAATTTCCCTTGTTAAATTTTGGATCCTTTATGGATTGGAGGTTGATGTTTTACTCAAGTATGGGCAAAGATTTAAGTGTGAGGGTGTTTGATAACCCTAATTTCTATATATTTTTTCCTTATTTATTCTAATTTTTTGAATTCTATTTTTGTCTAATATTATTATTTTTATTTATTTTATGATACGATTGTAATTATAGTGGAATTTAGATGTATTTTATGGAATTTAGATCAAAGAAGGAAAAATGAGGTGAAAACGTGAAAATTTGAAAATTATAATGAATGATGTATTTTCCATGGACGTCTTGGAATTTTTATTTTGAAAAAAAAAGTTTGTTTAAAGGTGTAAAAGGTGTCCTTCAATAAACTAGTCAAAGAGGAATGACACATGGAGCATGCTAGCCAACATAGGGATCATATAGGTAGGCACACTGGGTGTAGACCAGAGAATAAGAACCAAAAAGGGTCACCCAATATGAAGCATTGCTGGGAAGGAGTGTCCCAGGCAGTGGCATGGGGGCTTCCAACTAAGCAAAAAATTCCATGGGATCTATTATTAAGTAGAGGTATATCCTCTATTGGTTTGATGTGGGGCACATTACAATAATACGCTATTTATTTTTACAAAATACATCATCATTCTACTGTCGTACTGATAAGTGTATTTCATGCATACATATTATGGTATTTTAATGTATTGATATGTGCATTTAATTGAATGTTATTTCAAATTTTTGAGCATTTTGACTTGTTTTATATTTATGGTAGGAAATAATGAATATTTGAAAAAATAATGAAAAGAGTTGGAAATTGGAGGAAAAAAGACACTTTGTGCCACGAGCGAAGCGAAGTGGCGTGACACTTGATTTTTTAGGAAGTTTGAAGCTGGAAAAATAGGAGTAGAATGATTACACACTGTGTAATACGATTACACATCATGACTTAATCTAGAGAAGTATTTTTTTGTAGGACAAGTAATGAAGTTGTTATATGCTATTAAAGACAGTTACACATCGTGAGTCATGATTATATGTCATGAAAGGAGTCAAAGTTTCAAATCTAAAAATGATATTCATGCAAGATTCTCGTAGAAATAGAGGAAACTTATATCATGATTACATGACGTGTAATCTAATTACACGTTGTGACACTTTTGGGAAACAAAAAAAATAAAGATCTAAAAAGATCTTATTCAAAACCAAGGTTGGACCAAAACGCTTATAAAAGGAACCCTCAAGTGTACCTTTGGGGATCATTATGGATAGAGGACCACTGACATAAGCCTATGGATATGCACCAACCTACTACAGACATTTTCTTCACCACTTTCTGTGGGATTTTTCTTCATTATTTTTCTTCACAAGATGATGGTTAGCATGAGCGGGTGATTTATTTGTTCCAAGGCATGCATGATAAATAGTGATTTAATGTATGAGGTATTTTATATTTTAATTCAATTCATTTGGGATTTCACATTTTTTTTATTCAATTCTATCCTTTCTATAATTTCTTCTTACATGATCATTATGAGTGGGGTTCAAGATTGGGTTAAATTTCTTTCTTTCTTTGAGCATGATCATTAAATATATTGATCAAATTCATATATTTAATATGTGATCTAGGGTATATAATTTCACCATGACCATTGGTTTTTTACTTTCCCTATGTTTAAATTAGGTTTTGGGTTACCCATTATTTGTAATCTGAAGTACCTGGCCATAAGAAAAGGAGAAATTAGGATGGAGATCATTTTAAAAGACCATTTTACTCACTAGGACTCGATTTTGACAACTTCATAATTTTTAATTAATTATTTTATACCATTTTATCTCATGAACTTGGAATCATTACTGTCGGACACCCATTTTAATATTTCTTCTCCCACCTTCTTCACCAAATCACATCCTTGGTATTTTAGATTTTATTTCTAAAAATCGAAAGTAGTTTAGGTTTATTTTATTTAATTAATATTTTATCCAAACATGTCTCTCTGGGTTCGACCTCATACTTGAATATCTTATACTTCCTTGTAGGTTAGTGGTATATTTTTTCATGTTTTAAATTTCTAAATTAGGTAACCCAGTGGGAATTAACGATGTTCACAGGGCTATCACATACCCACCTCCCTCCACTTATACATTTCCCACCACCACTTTTACCACACCTCTTCTATCTGATACCACACCAGACTGCTAAGATCCTCTATAAAAGTAGATGTAGAGATCGATCACACCCCTAAGAAGATACTACAAAGGATAGAACCACTATGAAAGCCATTGGAATCTTGTAGTAGATCCTAGGGAAACTAAGAATAATATTGAAACTTCATGCATGAAAGAGTGGCCGCTATGAAGGTTAACAGGTTCCATGCACACATGAATGAAGAAAATAAAGGTGGATATATAGCCTAGTGTTCCAACATTGTGCCATAGAGTAAGCAGAGTGTAGAAACCCCAACTCTAGTACCTCATAGATTGTGTATATTTTATTACATTGGCATAAGATAAAAGGTATCTTGTCTTGAAGGTCCAATTAGTTTAATAGTCCTGAAAAACTATATACATTAATGATTCCCATATTAGATTGAAAATATAAAATACATATTATACAAACATTCTTAAATCCTTAATATTATTCATAATATCCTTCTTCATATCTTGGGGAATGGAAAACAAATGAAGTGTGAGCTCTGATGCTCAGTAAGAGTTATATACAATAGAATATATCATGAATCAATAAGGAATAATCAATATGGAAAGGTAAATAATTGAAAAAACATTTCATTTAATCAATAACATTAGCATAAAATTCATTCATGGATAATATCAATGCATTAATCTCATGGATGATGATAACTAAATTCTCAATGAAGAAAATGCTTAATATTGGATGTCATGATACCAAATTTCAGGATATTTATACTATAAAATCCTTATACTAAGAAATTTTAATTTATGGGTAGGTATACACTAGAAACTCATTTGTTTTGTGAATTTATATTTCTTATGAGACTTATTGATGCATTGAAGGGATATCTATAATTGTGCCCCATAAATCATTGCATGTCTAATTAATTACTCGTATATTGAATGATAAATTTAATTTATAAACAATATTTCTTATCAACAGTTATCTATATTGATTAATGAATACATAATATTAATATTTCCTCAGCCAATCAAGATACTTTCACAGTAAAATAGCATATGTATAAATGGTATATGGTTTAGGAAATAATTATATCCATGATACAAATAATATGGATATTTAAGATAAATGAAATTTCCAATAAATGATTATCATAATAAATTTAATATTTCAAGTGAAAGTTAACAACCAAAAAATTGATAAGATATAAATGATGACCATAAATTCTTATAAAAATAGGTTTTTTAATAAATTCATGTATTTTGAAGAATAAAATAAAATGGAAGAGAAAATTTTAAATAAGTTTTTATTAAAGAGTTTTATTTTCAAAACCATTAAAAATTGTAGAAGAAGATAAATATTATAAAATGGTTATGGTGGTGAGAAATACCATTATCCCCATATACATTAAAAAGGAAACATTATTTTTACTTTTCTAAAGAAAGTTGAAAATGACCCTTTTGAAAAACATTAAAAATATTTCTTTAAAAAATTTTAAAAAGTCATGGATAAAATAAAATTTTATTCATAAATAATTTGAGTAAATAAGTAGAAATTTTGTAAAAAAAATTTGAAAAATATGGACATGGAAGAAAATTATACCCGATCAAAAATAGAAATAAGATCAGCTTTTATTTTAAATATTTCTTTGCTTGATTAAAGTTCTAAAGAGAGGAAAAGTTGTAAGAAAACATATAAAAACCTTAAATATTTATAGGATAATAAAAATATATGGAGTTTAAGAAGGATATATTATAATATTACTTTAATTAAAATAAGATCAATCCTAAAAATTGAGATTATAAAATAAATTTTTACCGCTTTGGTAACTTTTTAATTGTAACCCCTAGAAAGGGTAAACATGAATTGAAACTTTAATTATCATAAATAAATATACGTCCATGTTAAATAAATAAAAGGGTCCTTATATACACCACATAAAAATAAATAGGTTTATAATACCAAATATGTCTCAATGGAGTGGAAATTGAGATGAAATCCCTTACTTTAAGTTTAACTTGCCTCATTGGTGCTCCAACCTCATATATAATAAAGTTTAATTTATTATAATTAGATATGAGATCCATATTCATATTTATAATATCACATATGATCAATTTATAACATTTCATCACCTTTTTCTTAAAAATATTTGTTTATTAACATTATTTTGGTTGTTAACTATTTTGTTTTTCATGTATGTTTTGATTCAGTAGTCTCGATCCTTGTATCTTGATCATGGTTCCATAATATTCAAAATTTTATTCAAGATATAAATATCATATATATATTCAATATAATATATAATATATATATCCAATATATATATATATGTGTTTGTATAATCATTCAAAAAATGTAGGGATGGAAAAATGAATTGCATCGTTCATGGAGATGATATGTCATATGTACACATGAACATTGTTTTCACCTTTCTAAGGATTAAAAAAAATAAATATAAATAGCAATTCACCTTTAAAGAATCATAATTATATAATATATATCACATATATTCATTAAATATATCATTATTATCATCTATGTAAATTGGAAACCAAAAACAAATCACACTACTTCTTAGAGGTGGTAGTCCACACGTACGCACAAACTACGTTATCATTTTCTAACGAATTAGAAGGTAAGACGGTAGATATGATATTAAAATTTAAGAAGCATAATTATATAATAAATATAATATATTTTCATAATTTTAATCTTTATAACCATCCAATTAAATTGGTCATGAAAAAAAATTACACCACTACTTGGAGACAATTAGTTGTATGTACACACAAGCGATATTTTCATTTTTTTAGGATAGAAAAGAGATGGAAAATAGTTTTACCATATTAATAATAAAATATCAGTAAATTTTTGATATTTTATTTATTATTTTATTATGTATCCAACATGTTAATGGGAATTAGAAGAAGAAATAAACTTGAAAGAGTTGGTAAAGACAATTACCTCTTCTTCGGTAGACTTCCTTTAGATCCCCCTTATAGGACTTGGGGTTGATATTTTGGGAATAATAGAACCTATATAACTTGTATAAGTATTTTGATAATACAAATTTTTATGGGTTTATCAAGCTAGGATACTCAAAGTGATGTAATGAAAAGAGAGAATAGGTGTCCTCTTATAAGTGAGGGGAGGGGTATTCTTGGAATTTCCTAAAGTATTAAATTAATATAAATAATTTTTCAACTCCAAATTGCTCGAAACTGATATAATTGAAATATAATTTTATGATGAGTTTATATCCTCACATATAATAAAATTTGAACAATTTTTTGTAATTTTTTCACCCTTATCTTTTAGTTTTTACCCCCCCCCCCCCCCGGTTAACCTTATTAACAATTACTGAAATATTAAAGTTTCCTACCCTTTAAGGGTAAAAAATGTTATCATAAGAGGAATAATAACCCATAAATGGGCCATGTTTTATGTTTTAAACCATATCAAATTCACTTGGATGAATATAGGATTTAAAAAATCATTTAATAAAATATAATTTATAATAAAATATCATTAATGTCATTTTTGACACTATTCATTTAATTTAAATTTAAATACTTCAACATAAATATGGAATTAGAATATAATACTTTAATAAATTCTTAACATTTTATATGTATATATAAAACATGTGTAACACTATAATTCATTTATATTTCTTTTAATATTTTTAAAATCAATTATTTAATTTTTCTATTAATTAAATAAATTTTGTATCAGCACTGCATAAGAATATAAGGTAATTATTAAATAGCTAAGAATTAAAAATAAATTACCATGATAAAATAAATTAATTTATTTTTAAAATTAACATTTAAAACCGAACATAACCTCTTTTTATCCTTATGGAAAAATATTAGAGATATTAAATTCAAGAGTGTCGCATTTTATTTTTATTCCTTTCTTAAAGTAATAAAAAGGTCAATATCAAAGAAATATGGAACCAAGTGACCATATTTTTTAGAATTGTATGGAAATATACAAAATACATTCATAAAATATGATAAAATAAAGTTTTAGAAAAAAATTAATGCCTTATCACATCAGTTTTTAACCTTAATTGCTCGATTTATCCTTTACTGAGGTGATAAATTTTACAACTTTTATTATTCATAATGAAAAAAAATAAAAGGGAATTATTTAAAAAAAATTGAACTGCCTGATTCCAAATATATAATCCATTTTATCAAATTCAATTCATATAAGTGGAAGAAATTAAATTAAAAAAATAAACCTGCAAAATGTGATGAAAAATTATTTTCTGAAAAAAAAAATTTAAGTCCAAAAATGAACTTATACTAAAATCATGAATAATAATGATTAAAATGTAATTAATTATATTTTTTATAACTAAATTAGGATTATGTTAATTTATTATTTAATTCAAATCACTATGGGGTTTTTTAAAGAGATGATAGTTTTACAAAAAATGGTATTATTCACTAAAAAATAATATTTTCATAAAAATACCAAAATTTAAACCTAAGATAATATTTACATAATTAATTCAAAAAATATATAATAATTATATTTTAATTGGTTTTCATGGTTTTTTTAAACTCAGTGTTTCTTGTAAAGTAAGTTATCTAAGAAATTTATTTAAAGAGAAATATATTGTAAAATCTCAGGTTATTACATTCTACCCCCTTATAATAATTTCACCCTCAAAATTATGTCACTATGATACAAAAAATTGACAACAATTTTTTCTTGTAACATCCTCAGGTTCCCATGTAACTTCTTAAATTTTATGATTTCTCCACAAAACTTTGACCAGATTAGTGGTCTTATTTCATAGCACTTTCTCTCTATGATCCTTAATTTTCACTAGTTATTCCTCATAAGAGAGATCTTTATCTAGCGGTATGACCTCTAATTTTCTACATGTGAATGATAAGGTATGTAATTTATTAATATAGATACATGGAACTTGTCATGAACTTAAGAGATATTAGGTGGAAGTACTAAGTGATAATCTACCTTCCCGATGTGATCAAGAATTTCAAGGGGACCGATATATCTAGGGCTTATCTTCCCCTTATTTTTAAATATCATAACCTTATTATAGGAAGATATTCATAGAAATTACTTATCACCAACTTAAAACTTTATATCCCACTAATGATTATCAATATAACTTTTTTTTCTATGATCTACCCTTATGTGTTGTTGAATATATCTAAAATTGTTTTCCATTTCTTGAGAAAGATCAGGTCCCAATAACTTTCTTTCTCCAAATTCATCTTAGAACATTGGATTTTTATACATCCCTCTATAAAGGGCTTCATAATAATCCATTTCAATGCTTTATTGAAATATATTTTTGTAATAAAATTATACCAAAGGAATTTTTTGATCCCAGCCACCTTTGAAATCTATAAAGAAAGATCTCAGCATGTCTTCTAGTGTTTGAATGTCCCTATCAGACTGACCATGTGTATAAGGATGATAAGTAGTACTAAAAATAAACTCTTTATCAAAATATTGAAAAATTATTATCTAGTAATTTTATGTAAATCTCAAATCCTAATCAGATATGATTGAGAGTGGTACTCTATGCAATATCACAACTTCCTTAATGTATAACTGAGTAAGATGATCAAGAGAGAAATTTTCTATAATAGTGATAAAATGCACTGATTTCATAAGTTTATCGACTATAACCCAAATATCATTGTTCCCTTTAGATGTTTTTGGGATTCTGATGAAAAAATTCATGGTAATGTTTTCCCATTTTTATTCTGGTATAGGTAATAGTTGTAACATCCCTATACACTTATGTCTCTTATACTTAACTTGTTGACACACCAGGCATCGGGATATATGCTTGGAAATATCCATTTTCATTTTATACCATTAGAAATATTCTTTCATTTCTTTATATATCTTTGTACTTCTAGGATGAATGGAGAATTATGAGATATGAGCCTCATCTAATAGCTCCTTCTTTAACTCTGTTATTGATGGGACATATACTCGGTTCCTGAATTTTATCATTCCAGTATTATCATAGTTAAATTACAAAAATTCTTCACCTTATTTTTTAATTCTATATCTTCCTTCTATGTCTTCTTAATCCTCTCATGGGTGTATGGTTGAACATCTATCTGAGAAAGATAAGGTATGTCCCCTTTCCTCAAGATTTCAAGATCCATCTTCTGAAAATATATAAATATTGGATCTCTTTAAACCCTCATAAGATACAAACTAGCATTTTATTTCTAACTCAGAGCATCAACCACCTTGTTCACCTTATCAAGGTGGTAATTTGACACCCTGAGATCCTAAAATAACATTCCATTCGATAGCGTATACAACACACAACACCGAGCATTAAGTGAACTGTGATATAATATCAAAAAAGTATTATTTAATATAATAGTTATTTCCTATCCATTGAATGGATTGGAATGAATAAGGTTAAACATATTTTGAAAAATATGTATAAAGTTTTCATATAATGTATTGATTAATAATAAATAAGTACTCTATTTTTTGTAAAATCATTTTATATTTCCAAAATATGTTTTCTTTAAAAATGTTTTTTATTTCCAATTTTATAAATTATATTTTATAAAATGAATATCATTTTTGAAATCATAATATCAAGGTTAACTTAGGGATAAATTTTTAGATTTTTCTAAAATGATTGATTTTTCAGTGAATAGTGAAAATACATATTTTTCAAATATTGTCATTTCTTTTCATTAAATAAAGTAATTTAAAAGTCCCATTATATTTCAGATTTAGTCTTAATGTGATATATTATCCATTTTATTTATAATAATTAAGTTTTATTTACCAATTTTCATGATTTTGATATAAGTTAATTTTTATTCTTAAAAATTCATTTTTCTAAAAACCTGTTTTTCATTGCATTTTAAGTGCTTATATTAAAATTAATTTCTTACACTTCTAGAAATTGAATCTTAAAATATGGATTCCATATTTTTAATCATGCTGTCTAAATTTTGTAGAAAGTTCCATTTTTATTTTTGGCCATTTTGAATAGTAATATTATTAAATTTGTGTCAACTTTGTAAGGGTAAAATGGGTAAAATAGGGTTAAAACAACGAGATAAGGTCTCAAAATCAACCCAAAACATTACTTTATCCTATTTTATGGGTTAATTTTGTCCATTTACATCCAATTCTATAATATATGTCCACTTGGTTCCATATTTCTTTGATTATGACTATTATATTAATTTAAGAAAAAAATAAATGAAAAATATCACTCTCTTGACTTTAATAACTCTAAATTTTTATTATAAGGATAAAAATAAGGAAAGTTCAGTTCTAAATTTTTATTTTAAATATTACCTAATTTTTTTATCATGGTTGTTTATTTATAATTTTTAGTGATTAAATAATTACCTTAAATTCTTATGCAATACCGATATAGTATTTATTCAATTAATAGAAAAATAAATAAATTATTTTAAAAACTCTGAAAGTAATATTTTTTGAGTGAGTTATAGTCAAAAACAAATTTTAAGATATATATGAAAAATTAGAGATATTTTAAAATTATATATTTAAATTTCATATTTTTCTTAGTGTCTTTAAAGTCAAATTAAATGAATAGTATCAAAAATGATATTGGTGATATTTTATGAAAGCAATATTTTATTAAATTATTTAAAAAACATAAAAAAAATTAAAGAGGAAAAGGGTGATAATATATAGTTTAAAATACCACTGAAACTAGTCCAAATTTTACTTTTTGGTGATATTAAAATCGTAACAAATCTTATATTTTAATATATATCTATTTTGAATCATTTTTCTTGATAATGAATTTATTATATATTAATATTTTAATAAATTAAAAGAGTTCCCCTCAACTCACTTATAAAAGGGAACCCCTAATTTCTCTTATTTACACCACTTTTAGCCTTCTAACTTGACTAAAACTTTTCAAATTATCTTCTAAAAATCCTTATCCAAGTTCAATAGGTTTTGGTATCGCAAAAATTTCAACCCTAGGTTCCTTAAGAAAGGATATAAAGGTGGCCTCCTAAAGAAGAGGTAATCTTCTTACTCAACCTAATTAAATTTATTTATTCTTATACCTCCTATAAGTCTATAATATTTATCATAAAATGATAAATTCAATATTATAAATATACTGAAATTTTATTATGATTATTAAACCATAATTATCCCCCCTCTTTTCCATCAAATGGGAAGTGAAAGTATCGCTCGTGAGTATGTATGGCTTGTCGTCTCGACATAGCGATACAATTAATTTTTCATCACCAAATTTTATGGATGGGTATTATGATGGTTTTAATATTTATATATGATATTTATGACATGATTATACTTAAATAATTATAATATCATATCTACCATCTTACCTTACAATCTATTGGAAAATGATAATGCCACTCATGCGTATGTGTGAACTACCACCTCCACGAAGTGATGTGATCCATTTTCCATTTCCAGTTTACATGGATGGAAATAAATATTTAATTAATGAAAATAATATATATATCTATATATGAAAATTATCCTATAAAGGTTATTTATTATTTACCTGTCTTTCATTCCATCTTTTGAAAAGTGAAAACAATGTTTATGCGTATGTACGGACTACCATCTCCAAGAATGGTGTAATTAATTTTTCTATATCTATATTTTATGGATATATATATATATATTGAATATATATTATATTTATATCATGATTAAAATTATTGATATTATTAAACCATGATCAAAGTACAATGACCAAAACTATTGAACCAAGACATACATGAAAAATGAAGTGGTTATCACCCAGAAAAATGATTTTAATAAAGGATTGTTAATAAATGAGTGATAAAAGGTTATAAGTAAATAATATATGATCTGATATACATGATTATTTGTTTTTAATAGGTGTATAATAAATATATATTTATTATAAATGAGGTTTGAACACATGCGAAATAAGACGGACATGTGGTAAGGGTTCTTCATCTCAAATTATCTTATTTTCCACATATGTTATGTTATACTCCTATCATCTTTTATGGGTTCTATATACTACCCATTTGATATTTTATACCATTAATCTATTTATATTAATGGTGTTTAATGTTTTATTTTAATTTATTCCTTTCATTTGGGTTATGATTTTATAGTTACCCAAGTAGTAAGGGTTTATTTCATAATCTCATCATTATTTGGGATTGCTTATATTTAAGTCACTATTGGAGTAATTATTTGATATTTATATACTAAAACCAATATGTTTTATTATACTCTGGTTATTTTTAGAAATTATAGTTTTTTCTTTCATTTTCCCTACTTTAAGTTTCAAGATACATAACTATTTTTTCTAAGGAAGACCGACTTTGTTTTTCTACTCGGTCGGGAATATTTTTCTTCCATATCCATATTTTCCTTAAAGTTTTTTAAATAATATTTTTATTACTATCCAAATATTTAATAAATAAATTTGTTAACCATGTATTACTTTTTAAAAATGGTTTAAAATGAATCTTCTTATCATTTTCAGAATGAGGTGCTTTTGGACTTTTTTTACAAAAGTGTGAAAGGAATGCTTTTTTTAACTTATACGACATGAATAGAATTTCCCACTATCATGAACACTTGGTGATTTTAATATTCATTTACAATTTTACAGTTTTAATTTCAAATAAAATTTTTTTTCTTAATATTTAGTAAATTTTTAGAAAATTGATATCAAGGTGAAAAGGGTGTTTTCCTCAAGAAATTTTCTAGTGATATTTTTAAATTATTTTCATATATGTCAACATAATTCATTTAATATTAGGATATAATGAGTTTATAATCCAAATATATCACCCAAAATATTTTTATGGGTGGTTTATGATTATTTTTACTAGGTAAAGTACTGAAATTTCATATTCTAGTTCTTCCGATATGGACAATTATTGATTTTTATGATATGTTGATTAAGTTATATTGTTTACTCATATGATGAATGAATTGGACTTATTAATAGATAGGTGGGGATTGGAATTACATATACCCTTGATGGATTGGTAGTTCTCATGAGGAAAAATATATCGGTTGTCTGAGGCATTAACCATTTATGTAGATGTATTGGCACAAGGCCTTAATGGTATTTTTAGATGCCTTAGCATATAGCCTCTACTGTAAGTTTTAGATTTATGGAATTATGTATTTCATCATTATTAAATTAGGATATACATTTGATTATTTTAATAGTTATAATATCAATAGATAAGTTTCAAGATCATGTGATTATTTATATGGAATTATTTGATCGTTATTTATTCCTTCCATATTATTCATAGTTCTAAAGTTATTGATTAAATGGAATGAGTTTTATGTTATTTACATTGCCATATTAATTGTGCCATATTTATTCAAGGTAGATTCCATTTTATATAACCCTTACTGATTATCTTATATCACTATTATTTTTTTCTTTCCTCAGAATATAAATAAGAAATATTTGAATGAGTTCAAGGATGTAGAATATTTACTTTCACTTTGTTTTTTATTTTATGTTTTTAAATTTAATGTGAGATTAAAGTATGTATCTAATTTACTAGTACTACTAAACTATTCGGTCCTTTGGGATGTGATTCCTTGTATCTAGTATCAATGTAATAAAGTAAGCATCAACTTTGGCCTCCTAGAGTCCGGGTCTTTATAGGTAATGTATTGAGTAGTAATAATCTTTGATCAAATCTAACCATATTCTCTAGAAAATATTAAACACCTTCTATGTAAATATATACTTAAAAATTTTATGATCAATGTATATATTACACCTTTCACTATAATGATAATGCCTCCATATCTTTAATGAAAAAAATTACTGCTGGTGGCTCCAAATAACAAATCAGGTAATTTTTCTCATTAATTTTTAATTGGAGAGGGACATATTATATCATCATATCATTATGAATGGGGAAACACCCCAATACATTCTTTGATGCATCATTATAGATCACAACCCCTTCTCCGCGATAGGGTAATGTGAGTATAGGTGCACTAACCAGCCTTCTTTTCATTTCCTTTAAACTCTCCTCACACTCATATATCCACAATAACTTAACCCCATTCCGAGTAAACTTGGTGAGTAGATCATATAATCATGATAAATCCCTCACAAAGAATCAATAGTATCCATCCAACCCAATAAAAACTACAGATCTCAGTTACCTTGGTTGGCCTAGGCCATTAATCAATAACTTCCATCTTAGAAGGATCCACTTATATACCCTCACTTGAAATTACATGACCCAAGAATGTTACTTTGTATCCAAAATTCACACTTAGTAAATTTGTAATATAGATTTTCCTTCCTCTAGGCCTTTAGAACAATTCTAAAATTTTCTTTATACTCTTTCATGCTCTTTTAATATATATGAATATCATATATAAAGACTACCACAAACTAATCAAGGTAATATCTAAAGACTCTATTCATTAAATCCATAAAGATAATAGGATAATTGGTAAGTTTAAATGGAATTATTATAAATTCATAATGCTCATACCTCATACAGAAGGTTGTCTTAGGTATATCCTACTTCTTGACCCTTAACTAATAATATCCAGATCAAATATCAATCTTGTAAAAATATTGATCTCATCATAATTGATCAAATTGATCATCTATATGTGGTAGAGGATAATTTTTCTTAATATTGTTTTTTTAAGTTCCTGATAATCAATTCAAAGACTCATTGACCCATATTTTTTCTCAACAAAAATAATAGGTTCACCCCATGGTGATGCACTGGGCTGAATGAATCCTTTATAAATATTCTCCTAGAGTTTTATCTTCAATTCCTATAACTCAATTAGATCCATTATATATGGAGTCTTTGAAATAGGTGTAGCACCATATATGAGTTCTATTGAAAACTCAACTTAATTATTTAGGGTAAGACTAGGAAAATTATCTGAAAATACATCAACAAACTCCCATAAAATAGGTAATCTTCAATGTTGAGTTTCTCCATAACCATATGAGATAAATATCCCTCATGGATAGGTATTAAAACCCATGTAATGGGAGTAATTTCCATTAGGATTCCAAGTTCATCATCACACCTATAGACTATCACATTTTGATTCATAATAGAGAATATAACCTCTCTTCCTTGACATTTGATACAGGATCTATACTGAGAGATCCAATTCATTAGCAATATTGCATCAAATTCAACTATAAGAAGAATAACAATATTTTTAGGAATTACATTCCCATAAACATCTATCAAAGAGGAGTTATAGAATTGATATAAAATCATTATACCATTGATAGTTTTCACTACCAACATAACATCTAATCATCAAGGTCGTGATGTGATACCATTAAAAAATTATTCAGATATAAAAGAGTGGGTAGAACCTAAATCAAATAAAACATTTTCACTTCTATAGAGGATGATAAGTATACCTTTAACCACATAATTATGAATTTCCAATTCAGCTATAATAATTCCATATTCTTTGCCTTCTCCCCTTGTCTTTTTCTGTAGTAAGTTCCCTTGATGCTTGGGGAACTAGTTTGGATAATGCACCATCTCTTTACAATTAAAGCACTTGATAGCAGTGGTCTCTTTCTTTACCTAACATTAATTATCGAGATGACCCTTATCTCCAAACTTGTAACAAACTCCCATACCCTTCAATCATTTCTTAGGATGTTTCTTTACACAATTTTTACATGATGTAAATTTCATCATTACCTTCTTATTCTTTGATGTGTTCCCTTTCTCTTGGTTCTCAATTGACCTCTGATTATATTAATTTCCCTTAAAGATATAGGATCTAGAAAATTCCTTCTCTTTATTAATTTCACCTAATACTATATCATCATAAAATGAAAACATTTAAAAAAATAATGCCCTTCAAAGACTCGACTTAATCCCATCAAAGAAATTGTCAATATTTCTTTCCTAATTACATATGTAGTTTGAAGTATGCCTAGATAATCTTGCAAAGCTGGCCTCATACTCTTCCAAAATTTATTATTCCTTATACTTTAAAGTTAGAAACTTCCTATCTATTTCAACTCACTATTCTTGATGGATGTATTTATCAAAGAAAATCACTTTAAAAATTATCCATTCCATAATTTCTATTTCTTCATCCTCTTTAGTGTTTTAGATCAATGATCACCATTGATCAGAATATCTTTTTAAACAATGCACTACCAGAATAACCTTCTAAATTTCATTACATCCTAAAGTGAGGGATATCTTTTTATGAGACCAATCTAATAATCAGCTACCAATGGATTAGAATTTATATTAAAAGATAGGGGCTTGTGTCGAATGAAGAGATCCAACATAGAAAATCACGTTTTGGAATAGCAGGTTGCTTTATTCATTAAATGTTATTCATCATAACCTAATAAATCATCCCTAATATAGTAATGACCTTTTTAGTTTCAATACCAACTCTATTGGATTGAAAAGTAGGGAAATATCAATAAATAAAATGTTTAATATTGGACATCATGATATCTATACCATCAAATTATTATGCCAAGATAGTTTAATCGATGAGTAGGCATACACAATAAATCCATTTAATTTGGATAACGGATTTGTCTCGTGAGACCTATCGATGCATCAAGGGGATGTTTATAATTTATCCCTATCCATTATTTCATGTCCAATGAATTACATATCTATTGAATGATAAATTCAATTTATAAAAAATATTTCTTATCAAAAAAATATCTATATTGAGTAAATAATATGAAATATTAAGATTTCCCCATTCAATCAATTAACTATCACAGTAAAACACCATATGTATAAATGGTATATAATTTAGGAAATAACCATATCCATGATACAAAGAATATGGATATTAAATAGAAATTTAATGTCTAATAAAATATGATTATAATAAATTGAATGTTTTAAGATAAAGTTAATGACTATAAAATTAATAAGAGATAAATTATTACCATAAATTATTTAGAAATATTTCTTTTATAATAAATTTGTATCTTTCGGAGAATAACATAAAATAGAAGATAAACATCAAAACAGGTTTTCATTAAAGATATTTATTTATAAAACCATTGAAAACTTTTATAAGAAGAAAAATATCATAAAATGTTTATGGCATTGGTAATGACCATTAACATTGTATATGTTAAAAATAAAACTTCATTTTGACTTTTATAAAGAAAGTAGAAAATGGAAATTTTATTAAACATTAGAAAGATTTCATTTAAATATTTTAAAATTAAAGGATAGCATAAAATTCACTTACTAAATAATTTTATTAAATAAAAAGGAATTTTTTAAAATAATTTTGAAAAATATGAATATGGAAGAAAAATATGCCTGATCAAAAATAGAAATAAGATCGGCATTTCTTTTAAATATTTCTTTGCTTGATTCAAGTTCCAACAAGAATAATAAATGGAAGAAAATATTGAAAATAATTACATATATAGAGGAGAATAAAAATATATTCATTTTAATAAGGATGGATGATAATATTCCATCAATTAAAATAAGATAAATCCTAAAAATGATATTGTAAAATAAATTATTACATATTTGGTAACTTTTGAATTGTATCCCCTTGAAAGATTAAAATTTAATTGAAAATATAATAATAAAAAATAAATATATATTCATGTTAAACTCATCAAAGTGGTATTATATACACCACATAAAACTATTCAGGTTCCTGATACCAGATACTTCTCAATTGAGTGGAAATAGAGATGAAATCCCTTACCTCGAGTTTAACTTGCCTCATAGGTTCACTAAACTCCCTTATAATAAATTTTAATTTATTATACTTATATAACAGAACCATATTAATATATATAATGTAATATATTATCCATTATAAAATTTTATCACCCATTTATTTACAATCTTTTATTATTAACATTATTTTAGGTGTTAACAACTTTGGTTTTCATGTATGTTTTGATTCTGTAATCTCAGTCATTGCATCTTGATCATGGTTCCATCATCTATAAAATTTAATTCAAGATATAAACATAATATTTATTAGATATATATATATATATATATATATTTAGAATCATCCATAAAATATAGAGATGGATAAATTAATTACACCATTCATAGAGACGGAAGGTCATACATATGCATGAACGCTATTTTCACTTTCCGATAGATGGAAAAAAATGTAAATAATAATTAAAATTTATAGAATAATTATTATATCATATATATCATATATATTAATTAAATCTATCCTTATTACCATCCTTTTAAATTACAAATTAAAAACAAATCGCATCCCTTTGTAGAGGTGGTAGTCTACACGTACGCACGAGCGACATTATCGTTTTCCAACAGATTAGAAGGTAAGAAGGTAGATATGATATTATAATTTCATAAGCATAATTATATAATAAATATAATATATATTCATTAGTTATATCTTTATAACCATCCAATTAAATTGGTGATTAAAAACAAATTACACCACTATGTGAAGGCGGTAAGTTGAACGATGTTTTCGTTTTTTTTTTGTAGGATAGAAAAGAGATAGAAAATGATTTTATCATGATCATAATAAATTATTATTATATTTATAACACTAGTATTTTTATTTTATTATGGTTATAACATATTAATAGTAATTATAAGAAGAAATAAACTTGAAAGAGTTGGTAAAGATGATTACCACTTCTTCAATAAACTTCCTTTAGATCTCCCCTTATGGGAATTAGGGTTAGTCTTTTGGTAAGCCGAGAACCTCTATAATTTGTCTAAGGATATTGAAAAGATAAATTTTATAGTTTTTTCAATATAGGATTCTCAAAGCTGGGTAAAGGAAAAAAATAATGGGGTTCCTTTTATAAGTGAGGGGAGGGTCATTCTTGGAATTTCATAAATTATTAAATTAATATAAATACTTTTTCATATCAAAATAGATCCAAATATATATAATTTAAATATAATATGATTATGGGTCAAAATGGTCTCCTTAAATAAAATTTGGAGAAGTTTTTGTTTTGTTTTCACCCTTATATTTTAGTTATAACCCCCCCTGTTAACTTTTTTGACAATTAACGTAATATTAAAGTTTTTCGCCCTTTAAAGGACAATAATGATATCATAAGAAGAATAAAGACCCATAAATGGAGCATGGTTTATTTTTTAAACGATATAAAATTCACTTGGTTGAATATAGATTTTTATGAATTTTATATCATTTAATAAAATATTATTTATTATAAAATATCATTAATGTCATTTTTTACACTATTCAATTAATTTGAATTTAAATACATAAATTAAAAGTTAAAATTTCAATATAATATTTTAAACATTCATAACATGACATATGTATATATGAAATTATTGGATCACTATAATTAATCCAATTATATTACTTTTAATATTTTTAAAATCATTTATTTTATTTATCTATTAATTGAATAAATACCGTATCGGTGTTGTGTAAGAATTTAAGATAATTATTAAAT
The DNA here is from genome assembly GCA_963277665.1 of Viscum album. NCBI lineage: Eukaryota > Viridiplantae > Streptophyta > Magnoliopsida > Santalales > Viscaceae > Viscum > Viscum album. Next base: position 744,083,985 of record OY728125.1, read on the forward strand.
CACTAAAAATTAAAAATAAATTTCCATGATAAAAATAATAATTTATATTTAAAATTAACATTTAAAACCTAACATAACCTATTTTTTATCTTTATGTAAAAATATTAGAGATATTAAACTCAAGAGTGCGACATTTTGTTTTTATTCCTTTATTAAAGTAAAATAAAGGCCAATATCAAATAAATATAGAACTAAGTGGCCATATTTTAAATAATTTGATATAAATGGACAAAATAAATTCATAAAATAAGATGAATGAAAGTTTTATAGAAATTTTAATGCCTTGTCGCATTATTTTTTAGCCTTAATTACTCGACTTACCCATTACCGAGGTGATAGATTTTACCACTATTGCTAGTCATAATGACCAAAAAAGGGACTTATTAATGAAATTTTACCCTACTAATTCCAAATATGGAATCCATTTTATCATATTTAATTCATATAATTTGAATAAATTAATTTTAAAAAATAAACCTGTAAAATGTGATAAAAACGATTTTCTGAAAAAAATGATTTTTTAAGTCCAAAAATGAGCTTATACTAAAATCAGGTATAATAATGATTAAAATGTAATTAATTATATTATTTATAATTAAATTATTATTATGTTAATTTTTTTATTTAATTCAAATCCTTATGGTGTTTTTTCAAAGAAATCATAGTTTTATAAAAATTTACAATTTCCATTATTCACTGAAAAATCAATATTTTCAAAAAAAAAAATTAAACAAAATATAATATTACAATTATGAATTTAAAATTGATATAATAATAATAATTTAATAGGTTTTTTGGTTCTTTTAATCTTGGTGTTTTTTATAAATAAATCTATCAAAGAAATTTATTTAAATATAAATATATCATAAAATCTCATGTTATTACATGAGGAAGGAGTGGGTTGTGTATTGTCCTAGTGAAACATGCCATAATGCGAGGAGGTTGATCTGATTTCACCATAAGATAACCCTTATATAGCCATATGTTTTCATGTAGTATAGATTTTTGAGGAAGGAGCTTCATTAAGCCATGGTGGAGCTTAATTTTCTAGGGGTTAATAATTTCTATTCAAAGAGTGATACAATAAAGGGTATTTGATTGCACTATAGGATGAATATGGAGAATTATAATTTGAATTAATGTAGGAGGTTCTCTCATATGGTTCACCTATGACTTATAGAAGCTTAATATGGAAGTGAAGAGGGATTTTTTTCTACCCAATCTTGTGTTGAAGGTACTTTATCCATGTCTCAACCTTTTTTAGAGAAGAGAGATAGAATCCAAGAGAGGTCGAGATTTGTGGAAAGGAGGAGATGTTATAGTGTGATTTTGGGGAGTTTAAAAGGGGTTTTTTTTGGATAATTTATTGAATATGGAGGTTCCAAATTAGGGGTTCCTTTTCACCCTAACAATACCCATTTTTTCACATTATTATAAGCCTATGTAATGGAGACTGGTGTTACACTACATAAGATCCCAGTCAAAAGTTTTAAATTGAGGTACTCCTATCTTTTAGGAGTTTGAAATATTATTTTTTAGGGAGACTTAGCTCATAATTAAAGATTTTTTCGGTATATTTTTTCCCTGGATTTAGAGATAAGAATAAAAATCAGAAACACGTAACAATTTGAAGGATCAACTACTTGGATGTTGGAGAGTGGGACTCACTTCATCCATCAAAGCTGCTGCATAGTTATATTTTTGTTTTCATTTTTTATTTTCACTAAATAACAATGGATTTTTATTTTGGTTGTTTTAAATAAATTCAATCAAGTTTTAATTTTTGAAAAACACTTTTATTTTAGTTTAGGATTATATTATTTCTTTTATGATTTCTATCTCATCCATAGATGGTGAACTCTCGACCAGGAGTGGATAGCATCATAGAAGATGATGAAATGGGTTGAAAGATATGCATTCCTCATATATTTAAATTCTTCATCACTTGTGAGTTTTTCTTATTTAATTATTATTATATTTATATTAATTAATATCATATCACTTAATATTCTAGTGGTAAATATATTGATTAAGGGATGAAACTCAATGTGATAGAGGGGAGTGGGGAAGAAAGAGCTAACTTAACTATGTCACTGGATTTAGATATTGAGCCTAATGCACCTAGGATAATTATATACTACCTTTAGAGATAGATTTGGGGATTAGGTAATTATATTTTATGATAAGAGTTAAAACTATTTAATTCAAAAAGTATCACAACTATTAATCTGATTTATTTCACAAGGTTAGTTAAATGATTTCAAATTAAGGAAATCCATCCCTAGAAAATGATCCCTTTCTCTTTATCATTCCTGATTAGTTTTAGTTTATATTATGTTTATTTTATACTTAGTTAATTTATTTAATTTAGTTTATTTTATATTCATAATTTAGTGACAAGGTTTTTAATACCTAACAATTAGATTTAAGATCATAATTAGGCTTCCTTATTCTTTATGGGATTAACCTCACACTTTTACTTTAATATGATTTTAGCATTAGTTATTGTAGGAAAATAATACATTCTAAATTTTACCTACCTTTAGAAATTAATAACACTCAAAGACACATCAAGGTAACATTTATGATTTTATAAGTTTCTTATTTTAGTCTTGAAGTTGAGCTAATCAGGGGAAGGTTGAGTATATTGATGATCATGTTGTTGGTTGAGTTTAATTAAGATTGGATTTAGCTTACTTAATAGAGAGTATTATATATGGGACCTCAATTGAGATAGACTAAAGGAGTGTATATAAATACCTAGAAAATTTACATGTGATGTGTTATTGGATAAGGAGCATCATATATGCTCATTCATAGGGGTGGATGACATGTGATGTGTTCATCCATTTGGTCAATCTATACTTGAATAATTGAGAACATATGAGAATCTATATGGGATTAAAATAGTCTATGTTTTGTATTTACTTTATGCCATTGAAAAATGGATCATATGATTATGCATTATTTTATATGATATATTGGGTGGACACATGTGTTTGATGAAGATCATGTCAGATCATTCCAGATCCCTTTATAGATTATGTAGCACTGATGTTTTGCTAGATTCCACTATTTGTTCACATTTTTGAATTTGGTAATTCATGTTTTTTTTAATCTATAAATTCATGTAGTTTTACAATTTTTGGATTCCTAAATGGGTATTTAGTTTTATGAAACTTAAATAGATGCACTAAAAGGGTTCCATAGTTTATCTAAAATGAGTTTTAGATAGATATTCACAAATTGTTGCATATGATACAATACAAGGTGAAGTTGGTTATATATTTCCAAAAGTATTTTGGAAGAAATCTAGAAATAGTTTTTGAAATGGTTTCATGGGTTATTTTATATAATCTAATATATGGTAAAATGGCTCAAAGTCTATTAGGATTTAGTGAAAGTGAGAGATTGATAGAGATATTCCCTAAAGCCTATATATATGAGATGTATTTTGGCTTATATCATAGTGTACGATATGGGGTGTGTGTTATTGTATGAAATAATTGAATCCAAGGCATATCATATGTCATGGTATGGGTACATCACTTCCTATCTTGTCATATTATATGATATAGATATATTGTAAGACCATTTCATTAGTGTTATGATATGATGAATTATATTTTATGATTCATATGATAGTTTATGATTTATATAGTAGTTGAACATTATGTGTTAATGTTTGGGTAATCTTACATATAATATATTATCAATCATATATGTTTTATATTATGAGTTTCATTCATTATTGATTTATAATTAAAACTTTTATATTGTTTTCATAAAATTATATTTTTTCGGCAATGAAATTTTATTTCTTCATTTTATTTTTTATTTAAATTTTTTTTGGTGGGATTCCTTATTTGGGTATTCATGTGGGAGAATTTTTTTAATAGATTGGACTTGCAGGCCTAGTACTATACCACTTCCCCTAATCCATTATCCCTTACATTTAACTTCATTTGAACCATTATTTTGGGATGATCATGCAATTCCCCTAGATTATATTTATGTTTCTTTGGTTCTATATTCATGAAATTTTCACCCAAATAATTAGAGGTGAGTGCATGTACATTTTATTTGACCCTTGGAAGAAACTCATAATGGATCCATTTGAAATAAACCATCCACTTGTTCCATGATTCTCATAATATGTTACTTGTTACCCTAGAGCTTCGTACTTCCATCATTACACTTGATGATTCATTTTCCAGGGGTATTCAATCACTCACCTTATTAGGAATTCCAAAGGTAAAATGATAGAGAGATATATCTTGAGATTATAGAAGGTCAAATTTTCATTGCCATCTCATTTCCTTGTTCTGTTAACTATCCTTGTATAGAGTCGAACCCAAAATAGTTTCCCAGTAGAGACATGTTACTCACACCTCATGAATAAAATCTCTTGTCCGGTTATTGTTCAACACACTTAACACCTTCCATGCCTAGAATAATCATTAATAAATTATTCATTAAATAAGGATTTCAGTTTGTGGTAAGGTCAAATAGTTTGTAAGTATTTCTTACTTCCATATTTCGTGTGTTCTGTTATTTTTATTTCCAGTGATTTTTTTATTTTAACTTATTATTCTTGTTTTTATCAAATTTATAATATTTTTTGGATATTTTTATTTATGATCTCTTTTAATGGTTCTTTATATTTACATAATCATTAATAAAGTGTATCTGAAAGTGGTGTTATTTTTATGCATGTAGGATTAATATGGTCTGAATCGCATTAAATCCTTGTGTTCTTTCTTTACTAATCTCTTTCTCTTCTTCTCGTATATCTTAAATTTCTATCATTGATTATGTCTTATTCTTTTTTGACCATCAACTATGATTTCATGAACATAATATAAACGGTTTCATATTTCATGCTTGTTGGTCATTTCATTGGATTTCCTCACAACTAAACCCATAATAATTAGTATCATAGCCTCCTAAATATAATGATGTCACTTGATAAGTTTGAAATCAATAACTTTAATGGTGATAAAACCTTTAAACTTTAGATAATCAATATGAATATATGATTTTTCAAACAAGAACTTCTTAACAGTCTCACTAAACCTAAGAAAAATGTCATCAGTCTATCCACCAATGGATAGACTATCAAAACCTATGTATATGTCATTATTGATGTGTTAAAAAAAGTATCATAGTTCTCTTCTGTTATATTTGGGTGATAAAGTCTTATGGGAAGTCACATATGAGACTTCTTATGATGGTATTTAGACTAAATTTGAAACATTATAGACCAAATTTTATCTTATTAACCACCTTTATAAAAAAATAAAAAAAATTATACCTTTATAATGCATATAGGAACCTCTATTTAGGAATATATTGATGAATTTAACAAGATTCTTCTTAACCTATCAAATTTTAATGATAAAATTAACAATGGGGATCAAAAAATAATTCTTTTTATTTCTATTGATATTACATACAATAAACTTAGAGTGACAATAATGTATGGTAATGAAACTTTGAACTTAAATGAAGTTAAATATACCTTATTATCTCAAGAATTACACACTAAATCTAGTGTTAATATGGAGGTAGAAGGATGAATGCGAGAGTTAGTTCTTAATTTAGATGTAAAATAAAGATAATTAGTGATATTATAATAATAATACAAGTTAATCTAGGAATATTCATTAATTTAAAGGGGTTATGTGTTTTTATTATAGGAAACCTGGACATGTTAAAAATGACTACCCTAAACTTAAATCAAAATAAAATTCTAAATATTCTAGTGATAACATCTTGGTTGTTGATGTTAGCTATTATAGTGATGAAGTATTAATTGTGTTTAATCACATAATGCTTAATAAATGGGTGTTAAATTCTGGTTTTCCCTTTTATATGTTCCCTAATAAGAAATCCTTTTTTAATTAACTGAGATTAAATAAGTTGGGGTTATGTTAGGAAAAAACAAGAGGTGTCTAGTAATGGGTAGAGGTTATGTACAGTTAGAGTTACATGACCGTTTGGTAGTCCCTATGAATGATATGAGATGGGGCCTTGACCTACATAGAAATTTCATTTTATTAGTACTTTTGTATTATAGGATATTTTACTTAAGATAATAATTGAGTTGTATTAAATTCATGTCACAAACCAAGATGGGATTCCATCCAACCCGACACCCATCCCAATCTTTGGCATGCCCTGAAGGTCATTACCAATCCCCATGGGTTAGAAACTAGTGTCTGAGTATAAACTATATTATTTGGGAATGATTTCACCCATTTACATAATCATGAACAACCAACAATAATAAACATCATGATAACTGATAAGATAACTTAATGAGGTACAATAATTTTCAGATTCAAAGTTTACAACTTTAACCAAAAGTACCACAACGAAATGGGAACATAAAACTATCCCAAAAAACCTCTATGTACACAGATGGATTCACCCTCAATCCACCACTAAAAACACCTGTAATAAGTGGAACACTAGAAACTGGATCCACCATCACCACCATGATACATGTTTCCTTTACCTAGTTCATACATCAAAAATTCTACATACACCCAAAGGTGTATGTAGGGTGTGAGCCAAAGCCCAATAAGATTCCTCCCAAAGAAAATATTCCATGCTATAAAATTAGAAGAAAAATCAATATCCACATTTCTATAAGAATATTTGAAATATTTACAAGAAAACATTTTAAGTAAAACTTTCTCAAGGGACACTTTTTAAGAAAAACATTTTTTATAAATAAGATTGCTTAAAATAAAAATGTACACAAGGTCTATCGTATCCTGACAACTAGAACCACATCACATAAACATAATTTCATAAGAGATAACCATGGTTAAATCCCTAAAGGTAACTAGCATGAGTGGGACTCTATGAACCTCATAACTTAGTGATCAAAATTCTCCAACTCAACTACCAAAAATGTTCTGGTGCATGAGCCACTGGAGGGGAACACCTCCCAAAATTACAATGGTATCCAAATCATAAGTCATTACCAATAGTGTTACCATGAATGAGACACTATAGCGTATCCCATCCCAAATTTATAGTGGTCTCCTATCAAATCGCATGTTTAGTTAGTGTTGTAATTGTCAATCTTGCTATATTAATCTGAGCCTCAGCCACTTCTGAATCAACTAGTGTACTAGTTCTAGTTTTCCCACCTAGATACCCAAGATTTCCTTTGTGATCCAATTCCATTTCACATATCACATAAATCATCACTTTCACATACACATTCTAAGCATCATAATAACACAAGTAAATCACCACTTTCACATTTTCACATTTTTATATTGATCTAATGATCAAAATTTCACATGGAAACCACAATTTTCTATAAAAAAATGCCACTTTTTATTTCACACACACTCCAAAACCATTTATAAATACATTTTTCACCACTTTCACAATTTATGAAACCCATTTGGAAACACAAAAAGAAAAAGACATATGAAATCCAACCGTTTCCATGGGAAAATCCCCTTTCAAAATCATATTCTCAATAAAACTAATTTATAACATGATTCATAATTCAAAGATGCATTTAAGGTGCACAAAAAATAAGACAACATGAAACAAAAAACCATTTCTCTTGGAAAATTCAATTTCAATATCTTTGCACCTTTAAATATCTTTGAAACACATTTTGAACCTTTCACTTAAGGCATAAAACATATTTAATAAGCACCATATTGAATCACACACAAAACATGACTTGTTTCCTTTAGAAAATCTCTTTTTTATCACATGTGCATCTCAAACCTTTTTAAAAACATGTTTCGTACCACAAAAATAATCCATAGAACACATTTCGACACTCAAGAAAGCAATCTAAACTCATATAATAATGTAAAATCATGGAACCACCTACCTCACACTTGGAAACTTCCAAAAATTGGTGTGAAACCAAAACCGCACCACCACAGGAAATATCCAACAAAAAACATCAATATTTTCCCCAACAACACAAGATCAAACCCCCTTTAGGTAAAACAACCTGCTGGAATATAAAAACTCAAGGAGAGAGGAGAAACCCTAGAAATAGTGATAAATCAAGAGGAAAAGAAATTACATGATGATTCCTCAAAGTTCCTACACCAAAACCACCCAAAAATTGATTCTAAATAGGTCCAAGAAATCTTGTAGGAGGATCCCATCACTGAAAATATCAAATGGGGTGGATGGGAGGTGATTTAGGGTTAAAATATAAGAGTTCATAAAGATAATTTTCCATTTTTTAATGACCTAAACAAGTCGCATGGTTTTTCTACATAGTTTTCTAAATCGTGTAGTAATTGTGTTTCCCTCACTATCTAAGAGGAACACACCACACAATTATTCCGCATGGTTTTCCAAACTGTGTGGTCACCACTGTCCAAAATGGAAATTGGCTACTCGCTTACCTATAGGAGGGAACATAGTTTCCCCTAACCATTCGCTAACTATGAACCACCTGCTGGCAATCCCAGAATATACATTTTTTTCACCAAAAACTTAGAGGGAAACCTAAAGATAAATTCAAGACTAAAAATAAACAAAATAATACCTCAAAAAAATCACGGATGTGACAAATCTCCCCACCGTAAAAACATTCCATCTCTAGAAAGTCACTCCAAATATTGATCAAAAAAAGAATGGATACTCCTCCTAAATCCAAGAATTACACTCTCAAGTCTCGTTCTCATCACTACCATGCTACCAAAGAACTCTAACCAGTGGAATAGACTTCCCATGAAGAAATTTCTCCTGAGAATCCACAATCTGCATTGGCCGATCAAACACTGAAAAATCCAATTCCAAATCCAACTCTTCCCATTTCAACTCATGAGATGAATATGGGTTGTACTTTTTTATCTAAGAGACATGGAACACGTCGTGAATTGAGATCACCTGAGAAGGAAAATATAACATGTATTCCACCTTACCAATATACTCGGTAATCTCAAAAGTTTTGGCATACCTCGATGTTATCTTCCCTTACTTACCCAAATGACAATGATCTAATCAAGGTGACACCTTCAAGAACACCTGATAACCCAAAAAAAACTATAAACCTTGGCACCTATGATCAGAATAAGACTTGTATCTACTCTAATCTATCAACAATCACTGCCTGATCAGCTTGAATTTCTCATATGTCTCCTACATAAGGCTTGGTCCCAGGAATGAGGTATCTCCCACTTCATCCCAAAACAAAGGTGACCGACACGTTTGACCATAAATCACCCCAAAGGGAGCCATTAAAATTGAGGATTGGTAACTATTGTTATATGAAAACTCAACCAATCCCAAATGGTTATCCCATGAACCTCCAAAATCCAACACACAGGCCCAAAGCATGTCTTCCAAAATCTGATTTGCTTAATCCATCTAGCCATCCTTTTGAGGATGGTATACCATTCTCAAATTGACATGTGACCCCATCGCCTTATGAATTCCTTCCCAAAACCATGAGGTAAAATGGGGGTCCCTTTCAGAAACAATTTTCGATGGTACACTATGGAGCCTCACAACTTCTTAAACACACAACTGACCCAAAGTATCCACTTTGGATGAATCCATTATTATAATTAAATGGGATAATTTATTCAAATGGTGAATAACTAACCAAATAAAATTCATCCCTCAGGGTGTATGAGGTAAGCCAAAAAAATCCCTAACAATCTTGTCCCACTTATAGGTAGGAATGGGTAGTGGTTGAACCAAACTAGAGGGCCTTTGGTGCTCTATTTAAACCTATTGACATGTATAACATCACAATACAAATTCAGCTACATATCACCTCATACATAGCCACCAGAACTAGAAATGCACAACATAGTAAATCTTGGTAGCACCAAGATAAATAACCCACTGATACTTGTGGTTATCCTATATCACTGCCTTCCTCAATGACAACGGCACCCCAAAGTGAAATCTAAATCGCAAAGCTCCTTCAAGAGACAAAAACCATTCACAAGGAACCTCTCCACCATTAATTAACTACATAGAATGTTGGAATAACTCATCACCAGGATGCTTCCACTAAACTAATCCTAGATAGTAAGGTTTCAGCTGAACACTATCCAAGAACACACTTCCATTGTGTTCCTTGGTCTTGAGATGAATTTGTGTGAAAAGACCCATCAACACCCACCCATCACTAGACTCTTTCAAAGCTTACACCTAAACTTTCCTACTCAAAGTATATGTAACCATATTTCCTTTACCGTGGGTATAGACTATATCAAAATTGAACCCCTGAAGATACTAAACCAAATGACATTGCCTCAAATTCAAATCTTTCTGGGAGAAAATGTAGGATAAGCTCTTATGATCTGAATAAACTAAAAACTTCTCCCCTAAAAGATAATGGTTCCACATCTTTAAGGAATGCATCACTACCACTAATTCCAAGTCATGGGTTGGGTAATTATTTTCATGTGTTCAAAGCTGTCATGAACCATAATCCACCACATAGTCATCTTGCATCAGCACACATCCAAGGCACATAACTAGGGAATAAAAATAGACCATGTATTCCTTTCTATATTCTAGTAAGATCAAAATAGGGGTTTTTGTAAACCACCACTTAAGCTCCTCAAGGGACGCTTGACACTCTGGTCTCTATTCAATTTTTACCACTTTTTAGGTAAGTGTATTCATGGACGAAGCAAGCCAAGAGAAATCTTGGAAAATCCGCCTATAATTTCCTACTAGGCCTAAAAAGCTTCTGATTTTGAACACATTATTCAGCCATTCCCATTAAATAACAACACTAATATTCTTAGGTTCCACTAAAACCCCTCACTCTAAGATCACATAACCCATAAACTTAACTTCCCTAATATAGAAGGTCCACTTAGAAATCTTTGTATAGAGATGATGATCCTGAAGGGTTCCTAGAACAAATCTCAAATGTCGCTCATGCTCCTCCTCGGTCTCGAAATAGACCAGGATTTCATACAAAAAAAAACATGAAAAATTAATTGAGATACTGATGGAACACCCTATTCATGAGTTCTATAATGATCGATAGAGAATTTTTCATCCTGAAAGGCATGACCAAATATTTAAAGTGGCTATATCTTCTTCGAAAGGCTATTTTCAGAAAATTTTCCTCTCTAACTCTAACTTGATGAAACCCTGAATGAAAATCAATCTTGAAAAACCACCTTTCCCCCTTAAGATGATCAAAGAGTTCATTAATATGGGAAAAAGGGTTTTTTTTTTCTTGATAATTAGCTTGTTTATCTTCCAGTAATCAATGCACAACCGGAGAGATCCATTGACCTTCTTCGTAAAAAGGATAGGGACGGCCCAAGGTGAGATGCTCGGGCAAATGAATCCTTTTTATTCCAAATTTCCTAGATATAAATTTAATTCCCTCAACTCTATGGGGGACATATGGTATGAGGGGAAAGATATTGGTTCTATCCCTAGTGCCAAATCGATAGTGAACTCCACATCCCTCTCCAGAGGAAAACTAGAGAAATCCTCTAGAAAAACCTCTATAAACTCATCTACCACATGAGGTAATCCACTCTCAGAAGCATCATCATATTCTTACAATGTGAGTGATGAGATATGATAAACAAGATTTCCCTATTCCAGAAGTGGAGGTCTAGCGCATCCTAAGTGAGGATCCTATTCACCCTAAAAAACTTGGGTACTTCCATCAGGTTCCACAAAACTTACTCTCTATTGATAGTAATCTATGTGCACCTGAAAACACACCATCCAATCCATACTAAGGATCACATAAAAGAGGTAAATATCTAAAACTAGAAAATATCATTCCAACATGACCCCTGGCATGGTGAGTGCACAAGACGGACACCTGAAACCCTTCTCTTGCTTCTTACCATGTGGAATTACCAACTCCATCACATATAGTATAAGATCAGTTGGAAACTTTATCACATCCACAAGGAAGGAAAAAATAAAATAAACAGAAGCACCAGTATCAAATATAACAATATTTAAAGATGATGTAATAATAATGGTACCTTGAACTAATGCAAGCCCTTCATCTGATTCCACTAGTGCTTATTCCATGGCATAAAGTTGCCTCATCTCTGCCTGAACCTGAGAATGACCACTGGCCTATGGAACTACCCTAAACTGACAATACCCAAAAGATGTTCCATACCTACTGCCACAACCTCCAAACTAGTATCCCACTTTCCTAGATGGTTTTGACCAGGCTGACGTTCCTTTGAAAGCTACAGATCCTACAACACTTTGATATGGGTGCACCACTCTACAAAATCGCTACAGATTACCCATAGATCTACACTGGTGAAAAGGTATGGGTGGATATGAGCATGCATATCACATGTTTCATGACTTCCCACACTGATGTCATGAAACTGACCCAGCATCAGAAGCCATAGATGAAGACATTCAGGAAGGATGGCCTAAAAAACCACCTCCCGTTTTCCCCTACACGTCTCGCTTCCTCTTATTCTTAGATGAACTGCCACTACCCTGACCCACTAATGATACTGATCTAGGGTAATCAGTATTTCCACTATTATTAATCTCAAAAAAATCATCACACGTTCAACCACCTTAGTATAAGTCGTTATCTTGAACAATAATATCGAAGATCAGATTTCTAGTCATAACCCCATCTCAAACTTTTGATCCTTCAGCTACTCATTGAAAATGATCTCGGGTGCATACCAAACTAGATCAAAAAAGTGGTTGTAATATTCCATCATGATTCGGTCTCCCTATATAATCTCCAAAAATTACCAAGACCTAGAAAAATACAAAATATTAGGGCAATACTGATCATTGAAGACAACCTTGAAATATTTCCATCCCATCTTCTCATGCTTTCCATCTTTCACCACTGAGTCCTTCCACTTCCGATTGGGACCTTCTAATAAGAGAAAAACACAATTCACTATAACTATCTCAAAAGTATCAAGAAATTTGAACATCATATATATCTCAAACCACTCCTCTACTTCCTAATATTCTATGCTACCTCGGAAAGAAGGAGGCTTTTTCTTGAGTAAATTCTGAGATTTGTCCTTTCTGTGACCTGGTTTGGCTTCCCTAACTTGATAAGGACCAGAGCCCACTCCCAGACCCAAAGTTTGGACAGCCCGAACTACTACTTCTACCAGCCACTGATCTATTTGTGAGGTAGAACTCTCTCCGGCCTCTTCCTGCATTTACATAAGAAGTCTCTAGGGAGGCATCTTTCTACACAAGAAATAGCCACAAGGAAAACCATAAATACAACAATTATGAAAATTTACAACAACAAAAAAAATACCAACACTTTCATACTCAAAACATAATCAGATCTGTCATAATAACAATCCAAACCAAACTACTCCGCCCCCACCTAGTGTATATATACAGTTTTCAGCTTGTACGTCTCACCTGGAGGACAATTTAAACCAAATCCCAACATCCCATGGTGACTCGAGTCCCATAATGAGGTTTGTAAGCCCAAAAATTCCTAACTCAGTTCTATCTAGACTCATCCCAAATAACTTGACCCAAAAAGAGTGTAACCTACTCTAATACCATTTTATCACGAACCAAGCTAGGGTTCCATCCAACCCAACACCCATACTAAACTGTGGCATGGCACAAAGGGCTTTCCCAATCCCCATGGGCTGGAAACTAGTTCCTGGGTATCAAATATATGATTTGGGAATTATTTCACCCATTTACATAAGAATGATCAACCAACAATAATAAAAATCATGATAACTGATAAATATAACCAAACAAGGTACAAAAAATTTCATATTCAAAGTTTAAAACTTTAACCAAAATTACCACAATGGAATGGGAACAAAAAAATATACCAAAAACCTCCATGAAATAATAGTGACTTCACCCTCAATCCATTACCACAAACACCTACAAGAAGTGGAACACTAGTAACTAGATCCACCATCACCACCATGATTACATATTTCCTTTACCCGGGTCATACATAACAAAGTCTACAAACACCCAAAGGTGTATGTAGGGTGTGAGCCAAATCCTGGTAGGATGTCACCCAAAGAAAAGATTCAATGATATAACATTAGAAGAAAAATAAACATACACATTTCCATAAGAATATTTTAAATATTTCCAAGAAAAAATTTTAATTAAATCTTTCTCAAGAAACACTTTTTAAGAAAAAAAATCATAAATAAGATTGCTTGAAATAAAAATTCAAACAAGGTCTATCATATGTTGATGGCTGGAACCACATCGCATAAACATCATGTCACAATAGAGAACCATGGGTAAATCCCTAAAGGTAACTAGCGAAAGTGGGAATCTATGAACCTCAAACCTCATTGATCAAAATCATCCAACTCAACTACCAACAATGTTCCCATTCACAAGCCACTAGAGAGGAAAATCTCCCAAAATTATAGTGGTCTCCAAATCATAATCCAATACCAACAGTGTTCCCATGAACAATCCATTAGAGGTGATCTCATCCCAAAATTATATTGGTCTCTAATCATATCACATGTTTATTTAGTGTTGTAATCTTCAATCCTGCTAGATGAATCCAAGCCTCAGCCACTTTTGAATTAACTAGCATACTAGTTCTAGTTTTCCCACCTAGATACCCAGGATTCCCTTTATGGTCCAATTCCAATTCACATATCACATAAATCATCACTTTCATATGCACATTCCAGGCATCAAAATCACACAAGGAAATCATCGCTTTCACATTTTCACATTGATCCAATGATCAAATGCTCACATAGAAACCACCATTTTCTATAAAAACCCACTTGTCATTTCACACACACACCAAAAACATTTAGAAACACATTTCGCACCACTTTAACAATTTATGAAACCCATTTGGAAACACAAAAAGAATAACACATATGGAATCCAACCATTTCCATGGGAAAACCCCCTTTCCAAATCATATTCACAAAAAAATCATTTTATAACATGATTCATAATTCAAAGACTCATTTAAGGTTCACAACAAAGAATTCAACATGCAACAAAAACCCATTATTCTTTGAAAATACACTTTCAACACCTTTTCACCTTTAAATCACCTTGAAAATACATTTCGTACCTTTCACCCAAGCTATAAAATATATTCAAGAAGTACCACAATGAATCACACACAAAACATAACCACTTTACTTTATAAAATCCTTTTTCATCACATTTGTATCTCAAACATTTTTAAAAACATGTTTCACACCACATAAATAATCCATAGAACACATTTAGACACTCAAGCAAGCTAGCCAAACTCATCTAATAATGTAAAAGCATGGAACCATCTACCTCACACTTGTAAACTTCTAGAAATTTGTGTGAAACCACAACCACACCACCATAATACCCTATAAAGGAAAGATTGAACAATAAACATCAATATTTTTTCCAATAACGCAAGATTGAACCCCCTTTAGGTAAAATAACCCACTGTAAAATAATAACTCAAGAAGGAGGGAGGAGAAACTCTAGAAATAGGGAGAAATAAAGAGGAAAATGACTTACATGATGATTCCACAATGTTCTCACACAAAAACCACCCAAATATTGATGCTCAAGAGGCCCAAGAAATCTTGGAGGAGGCTCCCATTCCTGAAAATCCCAAATGGGGCATATGGGAGGTGATTTAGTGTTAAAATTGAAGATGGTAAAAAGTTAATTTTACACTTTTTAATGAGTTGGACAAGTTGTACAGTTTTCCCACACAGTTTTATAAACCGTGTGGAAATCATGCATCCCTCTCTATCCAATAGGAAAATGTCGCATGGTTTACTAAACTGTGATCCAACCATGCGGTCACCACTATCCAAAATGGAAATTGGATGCACACTTACTTGGAAGAGGGTGCATGGTTTCCCCTAACTGTGCATCAACCACACTCCACCTACTGTCAATCCTAGAATATCTATTTTTTCACCAAAAACTTAGATAGGAACCCAAGGATAAATGAAAGACTGAAAATAAACAAAAGAATACCTCAAAATAAAATCACAGATGTGACAAGTCACTAATGGTTTGTGTATAGTTATCATTAGTTAGTGGGTTTTATGTGTTGAATGGGAAAAATAACTCTCAGAAATTGGGAGGAACTTTTGTCACTAACGGTGAAAACGCCATGATTTTGCATAGAATATTGTTGCATGATAGTGTTAAGGTTCTTTAGGAGTTGAGTGAATATGTTCTTCTTATAATTTCATGGATCTAGTAACCCAGAGTCAGTGGTTACTTTATAACATTAGTATAAAATAAAAGAATCACATCACAAAGTACCGATTAGTTTAGAAATATTGGGAGACCGAGTATATACATGATTCTCATATTACATTTGAATATCCAAATACAGTATAAAAACTTCTTGAAACTTTATTATTTCTTTTAGTGAATCCCTAAATTTATTCATATATCACTTCTTGGTACCCCATGGATATGGAAACATAAGAAGGGAAAGATTAAACACTCAGTAAGGGAATAAATACAGTGTAATCTATCATAAAAATCAAGTACATGATAGTAACACTAGTGAAAAAACTGGATTTAACGTCAGTTTTTTTTACGTCGATTTTAAACCGAAATTTATAAAGGCGACGTAAAAAAATATAATTTTTAGCATAAGTTTTGAAAAAAACGATGCCAAAAATGATTTTGGTTAAGGGTTTAGGCATTGGTTTCTCCAAAATTGATACTTAAAACACCCCTTTATGAATAGGTTTCAGTGTCGGTTATTTTAAAAACCGATGCCAAAAACCAAATATTTTTTTAAAAAAGTTTCATCATTGGTTTTTAAAAAATCGACGCCGAAAGTTAAAAAAAATAGAAAATATAAAATATTACATTTCCAAAAAAAATCAAAACCCCTGTAATAAAAACACAATATAAGGCAATCAAACAGTATTTATCATTGACTAAAAATCTATAAATTACATGCTTTTATCTAGTTAATCAAAAAACTATCTACACATTTGTATTATAAAGTAGAATTAAAATACACATACATGAAATTTAAATGATTCTCATTGTTGGTTATTGTTGAAGAATTCATTTGATTATCAGTATGGTCAAACACCTATTATATCAAAAGAGTTAGTTTTTAAAATCCATTTGTAATATTATTCATAAATATTAGAATATAAATACCTCAAATCCTAATAAAACTTAACAAATAGTTCACAAAAATAGATTGAATATGGGTAAGATTAGATTGATAATAATACTGGGAATCATTGAATGCCTAAAATAACATTGAATGATATGTGATAAAAAATTAGAATAATATGGCAGAAAGTATAAAAAAAATTGATACAACTAACCTTATCAAATTCAGTGGTTTCCCCATTTGTAATTATCTTGTACATAAATCATATAATATAATAACCACACTCAACATGTCCTTTTTGATGATGACACTACAGTTATAAAACATTAAACTGTTAATAAAAATTAATATATAACAAAAAAATAGAATAAATTCTAATATAAAAACTAATTACTTATACTTCCACATATTTGATTTTATTCGGTGTCTTTATCAATATGTTTTCCTTATTAAATTTGTTCTATTAATTGTATTTTCATATATATGAACTAATAATACATATCTATATAATAATAATTAAACATAATGAGATTACAAAAAACAAAAAAAACTTACCTTTTTAATAAGGTGGAAAATCTTTTTCAAAAATTCCCTAATAAAGAGAAAAACCAATATAAGGTGCATTCACTTGGGCACAATACGCCTAACATCCAATTTCCCCTAAAATAAAAAAAGTTAAAAATTAATTACATTATAATGATCATTAGTTCGTAATTATGTTTTGTTCTTACTTATCAAGAAATGGAAAAAACCAGCACTAAATCTTCATATGTGATAATCTCTCACACATATATGCAACTCTATTAGGATTCTTCACATGTTTCACTTCCATGGAAATGAACTATGGATCTATAAAACCATAAATGTTTGTACTTTCATTTTGTAGAAGAATCATATGTAGATACCTAATTTAAAAAGAAAATATAGTTAGTAAATTTAAAACCATCTTTTATTAAATAATTACAAATTCAAATGTCAATTTACATACATGGAAAACAAATACACCACATTCAGGATGAACTCTTCAAAATCAACTAGATGCATGGTATCTTCTTTGAGTAATCTCAATGTATATTATACTCTGTATATATCGGTCATCATCCGAAACTCATAGATATAATTCAATGAAGAATATTCCTGAGATAAACTTTGTATCCCATAAGAAATATCTGAAGTATCTACAGTCAATTGTTCCTGAACATTTTGTTTCATTTGTGCAGCTTCTTTTGCTTTCAGATAATCCTATATAAGTTAAATGTTAGAAAACATTATAATTAATTTTGAATCATTTGTAATTAATATTTAAAAAAATGCATAACTCATATGAAATATAATGAAGCAAACCAATTGGAAAAAGTAAAAAATGACCCAGAAAATCCCCAACTCTGGTGATCTCCTCGGTAGAAAATGGTAGTAGAGCATTAGGATCTATAATATTGAGTACTAATACTCTAACTTGACCCATCTGCATGGGCTGGTGATGTACAAAATATCCCAAAAAATGCATGAGTCCTAACGTAACAATATGTATGTAAGGATCTCTAGCAAACAACTCATAGTATATGTTTTGGTCCGAGTGAGGTGGTAGAGGATCAAAGTAAGCATATGGGGTAGGGTAGTCCAGGTGAGAAGGCTGAGAAAGATGAAAAATGAAAAAGTTATATTAGTTTTTATAATTTATAAAATAGAAACATTGATGACAAATAAATAATATACCTGGGAAGGCTGCTTATACGAGGCATGGTAGGTAGATAGGGCAGGGTAGTACGGGTGAGCAGGCTCAGAAGGCTAAAAAATGAAAAAGTTATATTAGTGTTTATAATTTATAAAATAGAAAAATTGATGCCAAATAAATAATATACCTGGGAAGGCTACTCATATCAGGAAAGGTAGGCAGATGGGGCAGGGTAGTCTAGGTGATTAGGTTCAGAAGGTTGAAAAATGAAAAAGTTATATTGATGTTTATAATTTATAAAATAGAAAAATTGATGACAAATAAATAATATACCTATGAAGGATTTACAGACTATGACTGCCTTTCCAAGTGTTCAAAAAAGCCTTCTGCACTACTGCTTGAATTTAATCACCCATAAAATGTTCCATATTTTTCATATCGACTTTTAATGATTTTATTTTTGGGTCTCTTGTTTACTTACTCTAACTAAAAACTTTCTGAATACTAACACCTGTCTGATATCCTCTAACACGTTTGGGGTGTTCTTCCTTTCCCAAAGTAATGGCTAGGATATCTATCCAACCCTCGGGGATAAAAGAGCCCTATGTCTCTTTCTCATAAAGTTCATCCTAAAATGAAAATTAAAAAGTTATATTAGTGTTTAAAATTTATAAAATATAAAAAATGATAACAAATAAATAATATTTACTTACAATTTTATCAGCTACTTTCTTAGCCTCCTCTGTAAGATACTGTTCATTTTTCCTTATTCTTTCTCATTTCCATTTTTCATAGCGAGTGGGAGGAGATTGAGGACCATGTTGAACATATTTTGAACCACTACTAGATCAAGCACTTGATGCTTTAAATTTTTCTTCAATCATTTTCTGCTCCAAATATGGATACCCTCCACATGATAAAGTATGAGGGTATACATTTCTCAACTAAATCTATTGATGAGATCTCTTGTAGTCCTATTATATAAAAATAAAATACTAAGTAATTAGAAAAATATATAATAAATTTTACAATATAAAATAATTATCATACCTGAAAAAAAAAATTCATGACGACTATCAAAAAATCACTTCCATGTATCTTCATCTATCAACTAATACTTGAAGCATGGGTTTTCAAACCTTCTCTTACCAAAAACATAATTTTTTGTCAGTTTTATTTTAAAATATCTCCATCAAACCACCACTAAAGAGAGTTTTCTTTTCTTAATTTCTTTGGTTTCCTCAAAATTGAATGTCATCTGAAATTGAATAAATTAAATATGTCATTTAAAATATTTAATATTCAAAAAATGAGATAAAAGAAAACAATAGAGATATTTTACCATCACGGTCTCCCAAAGCTATTGTTTCTCCATCCTATCCACTAACTTCCAATCGGGATATAAAATATTGATCCTGTAATGGCTCTACATCGCTATATAACTGATAAACTGAACTGCATTTGGGCTAGTTGCATTATTATTATCATCAAAACGGATGTGTAATTTGTCATTATCATGAGAAAGTGATAGTTTTGGTAAATGTGTAATACCACGTTTACCGACTTGAGAATTTGATTTTTTAGTAGTAATAGGAGAAGTATCCTCTGCCGAGGATGCATCAGTAGTCCTACAAAAAAAATTGTAAATTAACAGTTTTCTTTCATTAAATAAGTATATTACTAAATATTTAATAATATAAAAAAATATATATACCTTGGTAACTGCTCCTCTATATCTTTATCTGAAATTACTACTATAAAGTGTAATGAAATCTTGTGTACCTGCATATCATTAGAAAACTGGATATTTAGAAACAAGAAAGAAAAAAATAAGTAAAAAGGGGGCATGAATTTGTAAGTTTCAAAAAAAAGAAAAAATATATAAATATTTACCAGAAAAATTAGGAGACTAATTTAGTTTTTTTCCACATGTCTTCATCATGATCATTATGTATTGCATGCACTATTTTTGTCTTATACTCATTTTAATCATATAGAAATTGCGTAATAGATGAATAAGACTCATGTAAATCAATAATATCATCAACATCATCCTCATCCCTCAAATGGAATCCTTTTCCTTGAAAAATGATGGGCCACTGATCATTCGATGGATCAATGACATAAAATACTTTTTTTTCATGTGTTTCCATGATAAATGGTTCCTCGTTATAATTAAATCTTTTCAAATCAACCGGTTTAAACCCATATTCATAATGTTTCACACCACTTTTACTATCAATCCAATTACACTTAAAAATGGTGACTCTAAATTTAATATAATCATTTTCCCATAAGTATTCAAGAACTCCAAAATATGGTATTGATGCAAATATTGGGTTTTTATCTTTGGCACTTGAAAAATGCATTGCTTCAGTGAAAACAATTACACCACTATTTTGAACGGTACTCTTGTCATCCATATTTTTTGTCTAAATTTTGTAACCATTAATATCAAAACCATACCATGTGATCACATCAAGATATGGTCCCCCTACTAACCACTTCATTGTTTCTGATGTAGATATATATGTGGTGAATTTCTCTTTAAACCATGAAACAAATGTCTTCTTATGCTCAATCATCAACCAATTTTCGTTTCTTTTTAGATATCATAACTTTAATTCAGCAATATGTGAGGATATATATGATTGAACCTCATCTGTGTTGTTCAAAATATATAAACGTGCCTGCATCACTTCATCGTGTGGAATGAACTTTACCTTTAAGCCTTGAACCCCTCTACCTTCACTATCAACTGTCATATATCAAGATATAGGGAGACCAATATGCTCCACCTCATACAAATAATCAGTACAGAACTCAATCACCTATTTCGATGCATATTTTTGAACAATATATCCCTCTAGTTGATAAGGATTTTTAACATATCCCTTCAAAATTTTCATATATATTTCAAAAGGATGCATCCATTATAAATAAACAAGCCCACATATTCTTATCTCATGCACCAAATGAATTAGTAGATGAACCATTATATCGAAAAATGTGTGTGGGAAATGCATTTATAGTTAAAAAAGAATAAGAGTTACTTCATTCTCCAACACATATAAAAAATTTGGATCAATGACTTTACTGAAAATGGATTTGAAAAAATTACATAACCTGATGATAGTCTTTCTGATAGTTATCGGCAATATACCATGCACTTTTACTGGTAGAAGTTCTTGCATCAATACATGGCAATCATGAGATTTCATACCTATTAATTTAAAATCTTTCAATGACACCAAATTATTCACATTTGAAGAAAAAACAATGGGTACTTTAATACCATGAAGTCACTGAAAAAAATTTATCTTTTCAATCTTGCTTAATGTGTGACAAGACAGGGGTAAATATGTTCTATTTCCTTTCACAGTGGGAGCTAACTCCAAACGTATTCTCATTAATATGTAGTCCAATCTAGCATGAAATCCATCTTTTTTCTTTCCTTTTATATCTAAAAAAGTTCCAATAAAAATGTCACATATGTTTTTCTCAACATGCATAACATTTATGTTATGTTTTATCTCTAAAAATATCCAATAAGGTAATTCAAAAAAATAGACCACTTCTTCCAGATATTTCTTTAAAGACCAGAACTTCTTTTCTTTCCAAATGTCGAATCAATATTTTTCACCCTGTCATAATATTCTCAGTTGACAATGGCCGAGAGGGAAGGTTGTATTCTTGTAAACTGTTAAATGATTTTTTTCAATCTACGATAAGGATGATCAATTCAAAAAAATATTCAATGTCCCATATACACTATCTTTATTCCATTCTGCAATTGATAATATGAATTTTTTCCTTCCCAAATTAGACATGCTTTATGTCACTTAACATTATATCCAAATAAGTTTCCATATATAGGAAAGTTGTTTATAGTGAACATTATCATAGCACACAAAAAGAAAATACTCTTTATTATATGCATCGAAAAATTTAACACCTTTCTCTCATAGTAGTTTCAAATCATCAATCAATTTTGAAAGATACACATCAATATCATTTCTTAGTTGTTTTGGTCTAAAAATCATCAAGCTCATCATAACATATTTTTTATTCATACATAGATGTGGGGAAAAGTTGTAAACTACTAGCAAAATAGTCCATGAACTATGTTGGCTATTGAGGCTCTGATATGGATTCATTCCATCAGTACACAATCCCATTTTGATATTTCTAACTTCACTTCCAAAATCATGGAATTTTTTATCAAAACTCTTACACTATGGTGAATCAGTAGGGTGATGTAAGTTACCATCAGAGATGCACTCATATGAATTTCATATTAAACTTTTTGCATCAATTGCATTTTCAAATAGAAACTTCAAATGAGAAATTATTGGAAGGTACCAAATTGCTTTAGTAGTATTTTTGATTCTGGTACCTAAGAATAAATCACAGTTGAATTATCATAATTGTATGCAAAAAATATTGGATGATATCATTAGAAAGTACAAAATTTATTTTTCATAACGTTAGATGATAGTACCTAAGAATGAATCTAAGTTGACTTTCCCATATATTTTATAGTTTTATGTCCCACATGTAGGATAACTTGATAAATATTCATATTATTTCCTATACAGTATATAATAATTAGAGACAGCATGCATCTTTTTATACCCCAATCCCATTGGGCATAATATTTTATTTGCCTCATAATTGGAATCTATAAGCCCATTTCCTTCTGGAAGTAACTCTTTTAAAAGCTCAAGTAAGCTGGAGAAACTTTTATCACTCCACCCATTTTTTTCTTTTAAGTTAAATAATCTCAAAACCGTTGATAACACTGTATATTTACTGCAACCTTGGAATAATGGTTTCTCAGAATCTCCATACAATCGTTCAATAATTGCTATTTTTTATAGTTTCAACACCTAAATCATGAATTAATTCTTCAATATGATCCTCTTCCTCATTATAAATATTTTCATTAGTATTGGATGTTGAATTTTTAGTTCTTTCACCATGCCATATCCAACATGTATAATTAAGGCTAAAACCATAACAAATGATATGATCCTTGATTTCTCTAGAGTTTAACATTCTCATATTCAAACACTTTACACATGGACAGAAAATAAAATCAATGTTTTTAAGATGTCGTTTAACAAATTCCAAGAATTCATCAACTCCTTTTTCATAATAACTAGTTGTTCTTCATAAATATATCCAATTAAGATCTATTCAATACCTAATATCATAATATAATTGGTGAATATATTAAAACATATAAACATTTAAATATATAAATATATATATATAAATTGTAAAAAAACACATTTAATAAAAACTATTTATAATCAAATAAAAACATCAAATATGAAACACATTTACAAATAGTAAACTTTTTATTTTCGTATTATATACATGTTTTATATTGATATTATAATTTAACTATAATATCAATCTTGTAAAATTTATTAGTTAATTTTACATAGTTGTTTCATTATTTTGATGTTTCATGTGTCAAAAGTATTGAAATTGCATTAATTTAACAGATTACAAATTACTTATTATTAGTAATACGAAATAATAATTAGAGTAAATGTTCATATTATAAGTGAAATCAATCATAATACTCTAAAAGGATTAGAAACTGTCGTGAGAAAAATATATTTGTTTATCACACTAGTTTAGAATCACAATGAACTGAGTTACATAAAGCAATTCATAAATTCAATATTCTTATGAATACTCACTAGTTTATGCGGTGATTTTTTTAGAAACCACAAATTAGTGAAAATTTTCACTGTGTATTGTGATGATCATTAAAAATAGAGAACCAAATATTTGTGCATTGGTTTTAACTATGAGTATATTATTATGTAAATAATGGTGACTATGTGCTTATACGGAGAGATTGTTTTAATTATGTGAAGATATTATGAGTCCAAGAGGTAGTGTGAGATTCCATCACATAAAGGAAGAACACACAGTGACATTGTATCTTGTGTGATAGAATAATGTGTGCAAGGGTCTTTATGAAGTAATAAGTGGATAATTTCATGCATACATAAATGAATAATCATTTGAGATTATATTCATAAGATTATGCAAGTAAAACTATGTGAAATCCCATATCAAATATGCATAAAATCATGATGTATACAATATGAATTCATAAAGATTATATGAATATTTCACCTCAGTGAGCATTGCACAAAAGACAGTATGTGTGATTGGGTTTTCATGAGAGAATCATGGATAGTGAGTGTGTTCTTCCAAAAGTGTATGTGATGTTGAGAAACTGTTATGTGTTTTCATGCATCATACAACAATAGAGAGATAGTATTGTGGTAAGTGATAATCTTGTGTATTGAAGAAAGTAGAACAGTGTGAATTCATCCAATTGAGTGAGTACACTATTAATAATGTTGGTAGTGTTAAAATACACAAAATAACAGTGAAGGGATGTTATGTGATATAGGTTTATGAAGGTAGTACAATGAAAAAATATGATTTTCATTTATACACATGAAATATTGCATAAAAATAAAAATTCAATGCATTTGATTTTACATGAGATGAATTGAATTGAATTGAACCAAATCAAACTAACTTGGCCTAAATAGACTCAACCAGATTTGAACCAAATTGAACAATATTAGACTAAACTAAATTAAACAAAAATAAAGTAAATTTATATGGGATGATCACTTTTAGGGATACTATTAACCATGTTCAACAAATTTATAATAAACTATAAACTAATAATTTAAGCAAATCAAAAACATATTAAATGATAACTAATTTATCTTCAAAATTAAAAAAAAACTTACAAAATTCAGAGTTTAACACAAAAATAGTTCCAAATCCAAAATTTTCTCTGTAAAATGCTTTGTTAGGTTAAACGCTGCAAGATCTATACAAAAAATGTTTGTAAAAATTAAAAATAAAGATGGAAAACAAACTAAAATCAAACCGCGGTTGAATGTTGACAGAAATAAGTTTCGGAAGAAAACATAACCTGTATATGATGAAAAAAGGGGATATGATCAAGAAATAAAATCGTAGATCATGAAAATATAATAAAATCTACAAAAACGATGGTTCGAGATCACAAATATGCCTTTGAAGTCATCGCAATTTAAGAGGATCCGCCATGGTTGAGCATTCAAAGATCTAAAAACATGAGGTTTTCCTGATCCCAACTCATTTTAAAAGACTTTTGGTGTTGGTTTTTATAAAAACCGATGCCAAAAGATCTCGAGTTTGGGATTAATGGCATCGGTTTTTAAAAAAACCGATGCCAAAACCTTTTTTTAATTTATTTTAGGTGTCCATTTTTTGAAAAATCGATGCCATGTAGCATTTGTTTCGAGTTTTTGGCATCAGTTCTACTAAAAACCGACATTAAAACCCACTCTTAAAAATTTTTGTCATCGGTTTTACTAAAAAATGACATCAAAAATTTCTCCCACATTCTATTGGTGTCAGTTTAGAAAAAATCGACGTAATTACTTTAATGTTAAATTTGGTATTTCCACTAGTGTAGAGTGAATAACCAATAAAAATGCCATATAATCAATATCTTGATCATGAAAAAAATATCACTAGATATAATATCAATGAAAATAATCACATGGATAATAATATTGAATTCATAGTGATGGAATTCATAATGTTGTACATCTTAATGTTTACCATCAAGGCCTCATCCGAGACATTATTCTTTTCATCAAGGTTGTAGCTAATAAATCATTATTTTTTTCATGGATGTAGCCAAGATATCATGATTACACTGGGTGGTAATACACCAAATATTCAAACCTTTTTTCTCATGATACCAACCATTTCCTTGAGGGAATATATAATGTTGGGTGCCACCCATCACGTCTTTAAGTCCAATGCATTCACCATATAAAAGATATGAATATCAATACAATTCATAATCAACTTGCCTTAAGAATTAATAAAAATCCATATTTACATACAAACATATGAAACATAAATAATTTCTCAATCAATAAGTGGGTTAACATAGACATAATTCATCTAGAAAAAGAAGTTGGATGGTTAAACAATTCATAATCAACACAGAGACTATGGGGTATTCTCAATGTAATAGGAAGTACCCTTATCAAAGAAACAAAGGTAAGGTAGTGTAAATAGTTACTTTAAAAGTATTTAGTTATCAATAAAATATAGTAGTTGAGTTCAATAGTTTTCACTGGTAAGAGACCATATTAATGATAGTAAAATTCTTCATTACGGTTTGTAAAGTGCATGTGAACTATCCATAGTATATCCCACTGGAGAATCTAGATAGGTGTATAGTATTAGGCCCACCCATCATGAACCAAATTGAATATTGAATTAATAATCAATCGTCATTTTTAAGGTTATTACCCCTAGTTTAATTTGTGCCACAGTCGTATACACTTTTCAGTATCCATATAGGGATGTAATTTCTAGGAGAACCATGTGATCTTTAATTTCCCAAATTTAGGATTTGGGGAATTATAACATATTTGGTAATGTATTTAATGAGATGAAATATCATTTTAAATATATCAAATGGGTGATAATTCCATAGAATACAACCATTATTACATTATAATAAAGTTTTATAATTGAAAATAGAAGGGGTGAAATGAGAACCCTTATGTCGATATAATAACAGTATGGGGAAAAGGATATAATGAGAAAGTATAAGTATTCTCTCATTAAAAAAATATCAAATGTGAGATAATACCATGAAATTACAATCAATTAAATATGTGGAAATGTTATTATAATGAAATAATTTCATTAAAATGAAAATATATGGATTGGAAACCCTTACCTTGCTAAGTGGCTTCTTAAAGCATGGGAAGAAACCTTAGAACCTTAAGAAATTCT
The DNA here is from genome assembly GCA_963277665.1 of Viscum album. Classification (NCBI taxonomy): domain Eukaryota; kingdom Viridiplantae; phylum Streptophyta; class Magnoliopsida; order Santalales; family Viscaceae; genus Viscum; species Viscum album. The sequence goes on from OY728125.1 coordinate 744,111,596, forward strand.
TAGGATGTATTTAGAGAGGGATAGGGAAGGTAAATTCATGATAAATTATTTTTAGGTGGATATTAATGAGATAATGGGTGGGAGTGAGATCCTTTTATAAGTAAAAAAAGAGGGGAATCTCCATAGAAACTAAAGTTATATAAGGGGTAAGAATGGTTCACATAGTAGTTAGGCAGGTTTAGTTAGTTGGGTGAGTTAGGTAACAAAATTTGGGTAACACATATAGGTATGAATTTACGACCTAATAAAGGTATTCTAGAAGGTCAAATTTTTAAATTGATTTAGTAAAATTTGAGCCACATTAGATTACCAATTTTAACACTTATTAATCTTGATTAAATATTAATCATTATTATTATTTTGTCACTAAAAATTTAATATAACCCTTCTTACCAAATTTAATTATGATAAATCCTAATTTGGCCTCCATTTAACAAAATTAATTTTCAAAATATTAGAAACTTAACTTTTAAATTAAAACATATAATATACCATTTTTGTAAAAAGATGACGTTTTAATTGTTAGGTGTTTTTAATCTCATTTAAAATTAATTATAAATTAAAAGAGTGTTAATTTATTTATATATATATATATAATTCATATTATATTGTTAATTTTAAAATATATCCATTTAAAAATACACAACATTTAGAAAAGTATTATTTTTGTAAAATAATCATTTTTTCGTGGTAACTAATATTTACCTTAATAACTTAATTTTATTCCAACGCATGAAATTTATATTATTAACTAATTTGAAATTTTTGGTCAATATTATGAAAATAATTTTATTTGATTCAATTTATAAAATCAATAAAAAAATAATTTAAATATTAGCATATGTAGCGCGTAAAAAACTATTTTTAGAAAAAGTGTATTTTTAAGCTTAAAATTTATGTGTAGGATAAAATTATCAATGATTTTGGTTTTTATGACATAAATTGGTTTATTATAAAAAAAAGTTATATAGCATCCAAATAAATGTAAAACCAAATTTTACCAAAATAATATTAATTTAAGTAAAAGGCCAAAAACATTTTTTATTAGAAATTATTATTTATGTCCTTAAAATTTTATTTGTAGGTTTTATAAATTAAAATTAGTATTTTTAAAGTATATAGTTTTACTTCTTACAAATTTTATCAATTAAAAGGCATTATCAACTTTATGATCTTTCTTATATAAAATTACAGTTTTAGTAACAATAGTATTTTTTATTATTCACCTAAAAATCAACTATTTCAGAAAAATTGAAAAAAGTTCATCCAAAGATAATTTTGACATAATTAATACTAATATGGAATAATTTTTATAATATATAAACTATTGAATTTAGTAATTTAACTTTTAAAAATAATCATGAATTACAGCTCTTTAGAATGCACATTGAGCAATAGTTTTCGAGATGAAAATTTAACCTTCTAGAGTAAGATCTTATGTATTAAAATTATTAATCAAGTTACACTAAATAACATTAACTTTTTTTAAGATTGTTCATTTAGGAAATCCAATAGATTGGGGTTTGATAGATCTAATTTTAGAGCAATTCATTCATTATAGAATGTGTACTTTGATTTATGGGGTCCTTCTAGGACTGACTCCCATAGTGGAGGCTAATGTTTTATGATATTTATTGATGGTTTTTCATGAAATATATAGAACTAAATTCTTAAAAATAAATATGATGTCTTTAGGGTATTTTAAACTTGTAATATCTCTACCAATAACCAAAATTGTATAAATTTATATATTATGATAATTGATAATATGATTGAATACTTATCAACTGCATTTATTAAGTTTTATTAGGATGAGGGAGTTACTAGGCACTGAAATGTTAAAGATACTCCCTATAAAAATGAAATGTTTGAGTGATTGAATGGAACCATTCTTGAGTGGGATCCTTGCATGATTACATATATATTCATGTCTAAATCATTTTTTCGAGGTTTTCATAATGGAATTCTACCTAATAAATAGGTACATGTGCACTAAAATCCAATTGAAAAATCTAAAAGAACTCTGGAATAACCAGGGGGCTTCTTATGGACATTTAATGGTATTCAGGTGCAATGCTTATTCCTATATGGAAACTAATAATCTTAAAGCTAGAGTTGTTAAATTCATTTTCATATTTTATCCTAAGGGGGTGAAAGAGTATAAAATATGGGTTGATAAACCTAGTTTCATAAGTGTATTGTAAGACATGATGTTTTATTTTAGGGATTAATCACTCCTAAAATAAATCCTAAAACTGAATATAGTAGTCAAGAACCCCAACATGAGGTTGTAAAGCTTCAGTAAACAACTAAAAATGAGTCTTCTATTGAGACTGTTCAACCTGATCCTCAACCTGAATCTTAATTTGATAGTAAGTCTTACACTGATTCATATAGTGAGCCTTCTAATGCCATTCATGACTAATAACTCACTAGAGATGGAGTTGGGAGGTTTTTTCTACCACCATCCCATTATGTTCAAGTTAACATGGTCACTTTTACATTTTATGTTTCTCAGGACTTGATTATTAATGATCCCAAAACTTGTAATCAAGTTGTTAATAGTAATAATTCCAAATTTTGGATTTTTGTGATGAATGATGAGATTAATTCCATAATAAAAGACCATATATGGTCCATTGTGAATAAAATGACTGGTACTAAAGTAACTAAGTTTGAATGGATTTTTAAGAAAAAAGAAGATAACATTGGAGGTAATAAGATTAAATAAAAATATTTTTTAGTTGGAAAAGGCCTCCTTCAACATGAAGGGTTGACTATTTGAAAATATTTTCTCAAGTAGTTAAATTTTTATCTATATAGTTATTATTTACTCTTTCTTCTTACCATGAATTTCATATTGAACAATTTTATGTTAAAACTGTTTTTTTACATTGATATATTAATGAAAAACTATACATTAAACATCCTAATGGTTTTACTAATAAATTTAAATAAAATAAATATTTCCTTCATAATAAATCCCTTTATGTATTAAGGAAAGTTTCACACTGATTTTATAATAAATTTGATTCTTTTATACCATAAAATGGTTTTAAAAGGAGTAAATTTAATGCATGTGTTTACTATAATATTGTCAATCATAATATTATTTACCCATATTTTTATGTTTATGACATGTTAGTCATCTATAAAGACATTAAATTGATCCCTCGTGTTAAGTATCAATTAAAAATATTTTTTAAAATGAAAGATATTGTTTGTTCCAAAACAAATTAGGCTTGGATATTATTAAGGATCTTATGAAAAAATTACTTTACTTATCTTAGTACTATTATGTAGTTTTAGTCTTGAAGATGTACTTTTTTGACTCATTTTAACTTTTTAGTGTTCCCTTTTATCAGTATTTTAAAATTTCAATGTCTCAATACCCTAGTGATACTATTGATACTAAATAATGTATAGAAAATATTATGGTAATGTTATTGGGTTTATAATTTATTCTATGATTTATTTTAGATCGAATATTGTTTTTTATGTTTTCACTCTTAGAAAATGTATGAGTAATCTAGTAACACCCCATTAGAATGCCCTTGATTGGTTATTGGGGTATATATCATTCACTGCTTCATTATCTCTATGCTATGATAGAATTTTTAATTCAGAATAATTGGTGATTGGATATGTTCTTTCAGATTATATTGGCAATATTGAAACCTAAAATTCTCTCACTAGTCATATTTTTACTTATTATAGGGGATTTGTCTCTTATAAATGTAATATGCAGTCAATGGTGGCTCTCTCAAACATTGAGGCAAAATATATTGAATTGTATATTTCTATTAAGGAGACAATTTATCTTCTGGTTTTATTTTATAAGTTATCATTAAGTACTTTTGGTATTATTATCCTTTGTAATAGGCAATCTTCTTTGTATTTATTTAAAAACTTTGTTTTTTATGGTAGGTCTAAATACATAGAAATTAGGCTTAAATTTGTTAGAAAGGTCATTAAATCTAGGATAGTGTGTTTCAATAATATAAACACTAATAACAAATCATTTTATAGTTCAAATAAGGATTTGAAATTATCTAAATTTGAGAATTTTTTAGATATATTAAATATGGTCCTGGTTCAATTTCATTGGGTGAAAGAAAATCAATCCTTTTAGTTTTATTTTCAAATGGTAGAGTTTTTTTAATTTCATTTCCCTATTGATTTATAATTATAATTTTTATATTGTTTTCATTCAATTATATTTTTCCTACCATTAAAAATTATTACTTTGTTTTATTTTATCTTTAAATATATTTCAATGGGATACCTTACTTAGGTCACTATGAGGGGCCTTTTATTCTAGATTGGTCTTATAGGACTAGTACTGAGCCACTTCCTTTGATCCACCATCCCTTAAATTTAGATTTATCTAAGACATTATTTTGGGATGATCATATGATTCCCTTAACATGTATTTGTGTTTCTTTTGTGCTCAATCTACAACATTTTCACCCAACCAATTAGAGTTGAGAACATGTACAATGCAGTTGTACCTTGGATGAAATTCATAGAAACTCTATTATATTTTGTTTTTTCACCTATTCCATGATTATATTGGTATGTTATGTGTAACCCTTGATCTTTTCATTGTCTTCATTGCATTTGATGCATCATTACCTAGGGGTATTTGATCACTCACTCAGTGAGGAATTCTAGAGAAAATGAGAAAGAGGGAGAGAGAGATCATTAAATCTTAGAGTTTCATTATCATCTCATCACCTTGATTCTCCATCATCCTTGTGTAGAGTTAACCCCATAGTAGGTTCCTTATGGAGACATGTTGCTTAAACCTCATGAATAAGAGATCTCATTTGGTTCTTGTCCAACACACCTAAGATTTTCTATTCCTAGAATGATTCTAGATAAAGTATTCTTTAAATAAGAATGTATTTTAATGATAAAGACAATTGGTTTGTAATTATTCCTTACTTACTCGCATCATGTATTCAGTTATTTTTAATTTCAATGCTTCTTTATTTATGAGATGTCATTTTTTTATGTTAAACTTGTAATCTCTATTAAATATTTTTGTTTCTACTCAATTGTACCATTTCTTCATTATGCCTTAAGAATTAATAAATTTTGAGTGTGAGTGGTGTTATTATTATGCATGTAAGTCCAACATGGTCCAAAACATGTTAAATCCTTGTGTTATTTCATTACCACTTTCTTTATTTTCTTATCACATATCATGAATCACCATCACCTCTTATGTCTTCTACTTTTGTGACCATCTACTATGATTTCACAAACATAATAAAAATTATTGTTTATTCAATTCTTATTGGTTATAATTTATGTATTTCCTCATAATGAAACCCACAAAACATATGATAAAACATTTGGGAGAATTTAAGGAGTTTTTAAATGTTAAAAACTTCAATAAAGGGTTAAAAATGGTTTGTAACTACTATAATTACTCAAAATTTTCATAACATTTGAGTAATTTCATGAATTATTGGGAGCATTATCGGGGCCTATATATATAGAAAAAAGGCCATGAAAATGGATCTTGAACTTATCAGTGGTTTCTATCAATTATCCCAAAGATCTTTTATCCATATTCCACTTATTTTATAGGTATTAACATACTGAGGAAACAATAAGGATTACACCCAAACATTGGGTGATTCATTAGCTCATGGATACACATGGGAGGAAGGAGTCTGTTGGCTTCTTTTCAGAGATCATCATCAAGATCATGTTTGATGATAGAATATTCGACCAACATTGATGTAATGTGAACACATGTTCTTAATTTTATAGTATACATGGCTTAAGTTTCATAACATTGAGATCTTAGTTTATGTTTTCTTTAAGTCTTTTACTACTTGAATAATTGTTATTAAATCCTAAAAAACCCAACATTGATGCGGTATGTGGATATGGTATGTGGTATATGGTTGTAGTTTGTGATATGTGTAAGTTCCTATGTAGATAATGGTTATTATTTAGTTATGTGGTATGTGTTTAAGTGTATATGGAAGGGATGGGAGTTCCAAGGCATATATCATTGGGGCATAAGGGTGACTAGTTCAGTGGGATGTGGTTGTGGGGTGCCTTTATATATATTTTATTTTGATTATTATATTATTATTCTTGTATGTGAACTTATTGATTGATCCTTTGAGATGTATGATAGTATATGACCAGGTATAGGTGACATGTTTGTTTCATTATTTATCCATTGAGGCTTTAACATTATTCTTTCACATTTTTATAAGAGAGTTTGAGGAGAATCCTACAGAGTATAATTGCATGCTCTCCCCTATCTTATATATCCTTTTTTATATATCTAAAAGATGGATTTGGTGATCAAGATATACATTACTAGCACTTGATGTGTATTTTTATGGTGTTTATAAAGTTATTTTCATGGGAATTATTTATTTTGGGTATTTATTTGGAGACCACATTTTATGTATGACATTACATGCACTATGGGGTTGATTTTATTTTTATATTATGTAAATTAATTTTTTTTCTTGTATTTTTTGAGGATAATTCCTCCCATTATGTGTGTTTTATACTCTCAATGCTAATCTCCAACACATGGCTTATTAAAGGAAGGTTTTGAGGGTCACACTTGGCTTTGTGACTGACCCAAGAGAGGTTCTACTAGGGAAAGGTCTTGACATGTGTAGTATAATTAAATATAAAAGTTATCCATTATGAGGCATGATAAAATAAACTTATAATATTTTTTATATATCCTGCCTTTTTTACCTTTTTTCATAAAACAATGAATGTTCTTATGATCTCTCCATTGTCATCTAATTATAATATAATAAAGTTGATAATAATTTATAAACACATATCTTCATAGATACTATATAGAATTTGTATGATTATTTTAAAGTAATGATGAAGATCATATTTTTATACATTTTATTCTATAATTAAATTTTTAAAACCCACTATTTTTCTATTTAAAGGGTAATTATCATATTTTTTTATTTTTGTAATATTTGTGGATTAATTATGAAATGGATTATTTTTGTTATTTCCATAAAAAAACATTAGTATGGTATTTCATACATAATATTTTCTACACTAAACCAAAATTTTAAATTTATTTTTTATAGTCTTCACAACATTATGGGATACATTTCATTAATATAGATCTTTAACTAAATCCAAAAATAAAAGGCCCAAAATAAGATCACAATTCAGGCCTTGGAATATGTGCTTAGTTTTTGTGAATTTTGAGGATGGTCCCACATATCACACATGTAAGGTCTAAATAAGCTAAAATTTCACATGAAGATAGATAATATTCAGAATAACATTTTCTTTAATTGTGTATACTCTATATCTTACATATTTCATGGTCATAAATTCATGGGAAATCAGAGAATCGGAATATAAAGATTCTCTATGTTAGAAAATTTTTCATTAGATATTTGATCATAACTCCATCTCCACGCATCCAAATAAGTTGAAAGCTTTAAGGTTCACATGAAAGATATGTAGAAACAAATTTATAGTTTACCACTTCTAGATATTCATCAATTTAGTGGTTCAAACATGTTTCAACTCTCAGAGGACAATTTTTTGAGCCAAAATCATCCCCTCTTGTGAATATAAATTTTTACTCTATTTCCTTTCAAATGATTTATCCATTTTGAGTAGTTAAGTATGGTTTATGCTATTGTAATAGTTATTTACATTTTTAATATATATCAGTTCATCCTCCTCTCATCTCTTATATTTTATCTTTTTTGTTCTACCATTGTGCCCTTTTAAACACCATGAAAATGGATAACTAACATCATAGCTTGTTTGAGGGAGAGAAAAATATTATTCTTGAGTTTATTCACTTTATTTTATTCTAAGAATTTTAGTAGAGGAGAAATTTATTATAGTGTGAGGTCACTCTACTTTATCTACTATTGTATTCTTCTTCTTGTTCATCATTATCCCTCTCATCTCTTTTATTTTATCTTTTTTTTCTACCATTGTGCCCTTTTAAACACCATGAAAATGGATAACTAACATCATAGCTTGTTTGAGGGAGAGAAAAATATTATTATTGAGTTCATTCACTTTAATGTTTCACTTTATTTTATTCTAAGAATTTTAGTAGAGGAGAAATTGATTATAGTGTGAGGTCACTCTACTTTATCTACTATTGCATTCTTCTTCTTGTTCATAATTATCCCTCTCCTTCATTATTTAATGTTACATACAGAGGGTCGGTGTATCATTTTAGTGATTATGTGATAGATATTACCCTAAATTTAGAGGGTTGATATGGGAAAATAATGTTTTTAATGGGGTTTTTTGAGTGATAGGTTTAATCTCAACATTGGATAGAATATTGGGAACTAATATTTTTAAAGCACAATGGTAGCATTGCTATGAAATCCTAAGAATGGTATCTTCTTTATTCTTTGATAACTTCTTCATGTATTGTTTTATTTGTGTTTTTCATTTATATATATTTATATAATACTTATTTTAAAACCCCCCATTGTATTGTTATATTAATTATTAGTATATTTTAGTTAAATATAAATAGTTAAAATATAAGAAGATTGTTGTGTGAGTGGCTTCCTCGAGAGATCGACCTTAGGGTGCTCGATATGATGCATTATTAGGAAAATAAGAATTTATTAGTAAGGACTTGAAACAAATACCTCTTATCAATTTGGTTTTATTTATAGGTATTTAATTAGATTGTATTCATTGTTTTAAAAAAATCATAAATTTCAAAAACTAAAACAAATAACTTCATTGCATATATTTTTTTCATAGGTCAACGATGGAATGTCATAGTGACATTCCAAATTCATGACATGTTAACTATTTTGATGAATCCAACATTAAAAAATCATAGAGTATTAAATTTCAATAAAATAAAAAATTATTTAAGAGTTGAGGAATCAAATGGAAATTATATCCTCTTCCTTGATGAAATAGGAATCTTAGAAAGATGCTAAAGAAAAGGAAGGATCAAAGATTATTTTTTCAATATTTTCAATTGAAGAACCTTATGAGGATGAAATTATGAAGGGATTATTATTGAACATATCCATACCATTTCTAGAGGAAGTTAAACAAGAATATTTTCCAACTAATGTGTATGTGGTAGATCAATATGAGTTGGATGAATATTGTACTAATTTTGTAGCAGCTAAAATGGTATGTGATTATCCCATCTTTTAAAATGAAAAATTAGTACCTATATACCACTATATATATTTAGAAGAAGATACCATTAATGTGGTATAGTTTAAAGAGAATATGGAGTATATTAACTACTTATATCCAACTATAATAACCTAACTAGAAGAGGCACTGAGAAAATAATAATAAATTAAATATGATATTACTCAGGGATATAATGTTTCTTTGAACTCATTTATTTCTAGTTTTATTAAAAATGAATTAATCATTACCACCCACTATATTGAATTTTCATATTTTTATAACATGTGTATTTACTTAGAATATTATGAAGAGGATATTCCTACTGAGACTAAGTTACCAGTGGATCTGCTGAAAGAAATCAAGTTTCAAGATGACCTACTTAAAAGGGAATATTTTTATATTGATTATTATTATTTTAATATTATTCAATTTTAACTTTTTAGTAACTTCCCCTTTGTTTAAATTTATAATACAAGCTCATATGAGAAATATATAGAGGTTTAAGAAACTAAAAAAATAGTGGAAGTATATGAATACGATCAATTATTTCTACATCCACCACTTTTCAAGCTATAAATCATTGATAAGGGGATGAATTCATTGTACTCTATCCATGGGTTCTTCCATAACCATTTTGAAGGGGAAAATATTGGAAGGGAAATAATTTATTGGTTAAAATCACATGATTCACATACACTATCAGACATTGGGTGTAAACTAGAACTACCAACTAGAGGTAGTCAAAACCCAATACCCAATTGGGGGTTTAAACCAAGTTTTATCTCACTCCATTCCCTTTATCTTTCTATTTATTTTCATTTTAATTTAAATAAATTTTTTATATTTTTTTATTTCTTCCTTATAAGTCTCAAGTGGCGGTATAGAGGATCTTAACACAAGGTTGTTGCTAAAGAATAAACTTAGGTCAATTATTTCCATCCCTTTTATTTATCTACCTTTATCTTTTTAATCTATTAAGATGAAATTAGGGGTGGATAAATTTAAGTGTGAGGGGAGTATCAACATGTATATGAGTTTTTTTTAATTTTTAATTTTGTTTTTCATATTTTTTTAAGAAATTTGATATTCAATGAATATTCACTATCATTGTTCACTCTTGAATTTATTTTGAGTTGATTCCTTGATTTTTAAAGAAAAATGGATTTTAATTTATTACAGATGTGAAATATTTTACTGAAATTTATTTTTAAAAAAATTAATGAGTTGGAATAAATTTTAAAATCTATTCCCATGGAACACTGACTCAAAATATTTTTCACACCCTATGATTTATTTTGAACCCTTTTGACATATTCTTCCCAATACCCGTACTTTCTTGAGAGAAACTTGGATTTTGTGTGTGAACCATGACTTGTGATTTTTCTCTTTAAATGATTTAGAGTTCATAAAATATGTTTTATATGATTGAGTAATTTATTTAGATAACTATATTTTAACTTGAGTCTCACATTTTCATTTACCCTTGTTTATCCCTTAGAATCCATGAATTCCCTTATAGGTTTAAGCCACATTACAAGACAATTTTTTCTTACCTACCTACACTTTTAGTATTTTTTTCATGAATATTTCTAGTTCTAGTATAATGGAAGAATTTTTATGCTTTTTATTTGGGTTTTTACTCATTGTGGGTTGTGTGAGGAGTGTTCCAATATTATAGTCATTTGAATATTGGGCATGAGTCATTATCCATTGCACTTTATTCATATCATATTATTCTCCAAAAAAGGAGAAAATTTTAATAAAGAAAAAAATAGAAAAAGAAAAAAATGGAGATGAGCTTGAATTATTCATTGTACATACTTTTACAAATCATGACCCTCTCAAAAATTGAGGGTATGAATTTTCATTCATTCTTTGTATTCAATTATCATCTCACATCCATGAAAAAAACAAAAATAATAAAAAACAACAACAAAAGAAAAAAAGGGGAAATTTAGATGAAATCATTTATTGCATTTATTGTTTGACTTGTGTATAGTTTCATTAAAAATGGCATGTGGTGTGAATATTCAATAGGAATGGAGTGATGAATTTCATGTATTTCAGTTTAATATTCATGTGATTGTACTTAAGAGTTTAACCTCCTCTTTTCAACCTTAAATTTTTCAATGTTTTTACCCACCAACCCTTAGCCACAAAAATCACCTTGAAAATTCTTCATGATTGAAATAATTTTTATATATCACAGTTTGGAGATACAATAATTTTAATAAGGCTATGGTGGAATATGAAATTTTCAAGTATGAGAATAACTCCCGATTTAATTTCTTTTAAGTGAAGAGTGACATAAAATTCTATGTGAGGTAAGCTTTGATTGGGCCATATATAGTTTTTTAAGGATGAATGAATTTGACTATGTGAGATAAAAATGAAAGGTAATTGTTTTTTATATATGATACATTATGGAATTCTATTTTTGAAATGATCTTAAATTTTTTTCACTTTTTGATTCTTGAGTGGATTTTGATTTGGATATTTGATGATTTCCTGGGAGTGCAATAGTTAAGTGTGGTGGATAGATGAATCTCATAGTTTTATACATTTTATTCTTTAATTAATTGTTTTAAATCCCACCACTTTTTTATTTTATACATAATTTTCATAGTTTTATGTTTTTGGAATAATTTGAGATTAATTTTGAAAATTGATTATTTTTGTTATTTCCATGAAAAACTATCAGTTTTGTATTTTATTCATAACATTTTCTCTGCTAATCTAAAATTTAAAATTAATTTTTTAGGATTCACAACATTATGGGATACATTTCATTAAATTATATCTTCAACTTAATCCAATAATAAAATACCCAAAAGAAACTCATAATTTAGGCCATGGAATCTAAGCCCAGTTTTGGTGAATTTTAAAGATGGGCCCACATCTCATATGTTTTATTTCCAAATAATATGAAATTTCACATGTATATAGTTAACATTCTAAAAAAATTATAAAATTGTGTATACTCATGATTCTAATTCCTTCTTGGTTGTAAATGAATGGGAAATTGGATAATGGGAATATAAAGAGCCTCCAGGCTATAAAATTGTTAATTATAAGTTCAGTCATAATTTTTGATCAAAACATCCAAATAATATAAAATTTTAATAATTATTTCACAATACATGTTGAAAAAACTTTATAATTTACCTCTTCCTGAGATTAGTTCATTTAGTACACTGAACGCATGCCAATTTGTTTAGGAAAACTTTTAGAGCCAAGATTAGCCCCTCTCATGCTTATAAATTTATATCTCCATTTCCTTTAAAAGGAGTTAGCCATTTTGTTATCCATTTTGAGTATATAAGTATGATTTTTTAATATAATATTTTTTTACATGTTTAATATATATTAGTTCATCCTCATATATTCTCTTTTATTTTATCTTTTGTGTTCTCCCACTATTACCTTCTCAACTCTATGAAAATGAATAACTAACTTCGTTGATTATTCGAGGGAGGTATTGGAGTTATAATTGAATTATTTTGCATCAATGTTTCTTTTTATTTTATTTTGAGAATTTTATTAGTGGAAAAATCAATTGTGGTGCATCTAACACCCCAAACCATCTCACTCTATGAGAAATATCTGGATCGTTTCACCATGTGACCTCTAGCACACCTCCCTGAATTTCATAGGCTACCGACTAGCATTGGGGTCTAAATAGGTACCATGAGGTAGACTATACCCCCTATATCAAATTATTCTACAGCAATAGAAATAACCAAGTACCATAGATAATAATAAAAAATAGTACAACAAAATTAATAAAGACAATACATGATATAACAAATGGAATGTACCATACAACTTGAACAATTGTGCATGTAAAAGTAAATAGAAATACATCTCCCACTAGACTGATCAGAATATATTAAGGAATATAACAACAAAATGAAAGTATGGGAGGCTCTAATCCACTTTGAGTCATACCTAATCTCAAACTCTATATCCCATCAGAGCTAATCAAGATCAATCTATCCTCTAGGGCCTATCCCAACTCGTGCCTACAATAACCATGTGAGAGATTCCTAGGTACCCATGTGCAATGGTGGACCAAGCAGGGTATGAGTAAAAAACTTTGAAGGGAACCACCAACTTAGTCCCATACTATCCATTATATATTGTGATATGTTCATGGTACATGCTCAACTAAAATAAATAGATAAAGTATAGAACACAAACAAATAAATAAATAAACCACCTTAATACCTACTTCATCTGAACGACTGAGTGTCTCTGAACATGTCATGATGACCAAGCCTCCACAGTATCACCATCACACCATGGGTGTACACGTATAACTTGGGCCATACCCAATACCCATCGTCAATCCTTAGGTCTATGCCCCCGATCGACCATATATATATTATCTAATGTTAGAGTGTCTCTAAGCATGAGCATCACCTCAGAGGAACCTTTATCCTCTCACTGGGGATCCCATGCACATAACTCCACTGAAGAGTAGTGGATATTGGGTTTTCACCATGCATCCTTAATCATAAATCCATTGGGTTTTACCCCATTATAGTACCTGGTCATTCTCAATGTTAGGTCGGTGATAGATTACTATGAGGGGTAGCCCCTAGAAAATCCTATATATCAAGGTGTGACTGGTTCTTAGGTGACCCATACCCTCCTTGTATCCCACAGTTAATATCCTAGGCATCCAATATCTCACAGATCCTTAGATAAACCATCTTTGGTGTGTCCACTTGATCTTAGGGGTGTATCCTAAGCATTGATCAAGGGGATCCAATAGTCACACTCAAGTTGTCCAATATCCATGCTTGGGGATATATGCCCACCCAAAACCTCATACCACCATTTGAATCTTAGCATCACAGGCATTCATAATGGTCTACTAGTATCACCATTCAGATATTGAAACCTAAGAATTCACAATGGTATCACCATATTGAATGAATATCTACCATCCTATATATTCTTGTATTTGAGTAATCACCAAGATCTAATGTTGGATCCTAGGTACCACCTTTAGGCATCCACTCTTGTATAAACCATATATCTAGATTCTATCCAATATAGGTATCTACCCTCAATACGCTATGAGAATGGATCCCTACTATACCAGGTATCCTAGGGTCTCATCCATCTCATCGAGTGATTCTCAGACATCCTGGGAAATCGCGTCTATGTCGGCCTAGCGATTGATTCCCAGGCATCTTGGGAAATCACATGCAATCAAACATGAATATAAATCAAAAATTAATATATCACAAGGGTTGGAAAAACATCTATTTTATTCATTATTATCTCATTCCCATTTAGATTGCACATCAGTTCAGGTTCTATGGTGACACCTGTAACTATCACTACCCTTCTCCGTACACACCCACTCAAGGTCATTATATCTACAGGGCACTCACTCAGGTCCCCATGGTCACTACACATCAGAGGTATCCTCATGTGGATCCTCAGTCTCAAACAAGGTCTTGTGTAAAGACCCAAGCTTGAAGTTCGTGGACATAACATTACTTTTGTGGAATACCTAATACATGACACAAATCGACACCCCAAGACCGTATTAGTTTAGTGTCTTTGGAAACTTTAAACATAATCTTCTAACTTTGTTAAAGATCTTCAACATCTCACATAAAGATCTTCCCCTTTTGTTTTCCTACCTTAAACTTTTCTTTATATCCTAGGGAAAAGAAAACACATGAAAATGGTGAGCTCAAATGATCAGTAAGGATAAGCATGGAAAACATCATACATAACATAATCATTAGAATGTAAAAACATGAATAAAAATTTTGAATATCAAAATCTTGAGTTGTGAAAGAAATCTTGGTAGCACATAAGGAACAGATCATAAAGGAACATTATCCAAGATAAAATAAAATTGGCATAAAATGTAAGACTATCATAGTGGACAAAGTCCATTACTGAACCGGGTTTACTTGGCATTCCATCCATGTATTACTGAACCGGATTTACTTGTCGTTCCAGCTCTTTATTATTGAACCGAATTTAATTTACATTACATTCATGTCTATCTCATGAGATATAAATATTTAACTAATGCATTGGAGGGATATATAGGTCCTATACATATCATAATGAAATCATTCTTACATGTTCCACAAAAACATAAACCATTCACCATAGCATAACCCAAGGAACAAAAATGGGTTTCTTAAACATCATTCCATCATAAATATATCCATATAAGATAAATAGATTTCATAAAAATAATTCCATAATAAACACAATCAAATAAAATTAATAATATGGATAGAAACATAACCCCATGTTGTCTTATATCGAAAATAATTATGATAAAACACTTGAGCTTAACTCCTGAGGAAAATATCCATTCTTCTTTAAAAATGTTTTCTATTCTCAAAATGCCATGCAATTTTAAAAGAAAAGAATTTAGTTTAAAATAAACTTGAAATCGTGTAGAGGATTCTTTATGAAAATAAATCATTATGAATACATAAAAATATGTTCATGACATATAAGTTAAAAAACATTCTCCTCATACTTTTTCTAGAAATGTCAAAAAGTACCTCATATGGTAAACAAAATAAATATTCCTTCCATACCATGTAGTAAAAGTCAAAAATGGGTAAAATGGATTTAAAAAAACATATAAGAATATTAAACATTTTATGAAAACATTTTTTAGAAAACATGTACATGGATGATAAATATATCCCCAGTAAATACTTACGAATAAACAATCTCGGATAAAAATGAGATTTAAAAAGTTAAACCTTTCCAATTTATAATCAGTCAAATCATATGCCTCATAAAATAAAGAAAATTATACACATATTTAAATATCATAACCTTAATAATAATAATAATAATAATAATAACATTCATGGGTAACATAAACACCACACAAAATAATTAAATGGTGTATAAGTCATATTTCCCATAGAAATAAAAGTGAGACAAAACAATTCCTTACCTTAGGTCTGATATGTTTAATATGTTTCAAAACCTTTTGTATAATGATTTAAATAATTTTATTGACTTATTACAAAAGCATATTAATTTTTATGATATCATATATGATCATATTATCATCGTTTATTAGTAACATTTCATTGTTACTCGTTATTCTGGTGTTAACTGCTTTATGTTCTTATGCATGTTTTGTCAAATAAGTTTCGGTTCTCCTTATTAGGTCATAGTTATATGATTATAAAATAGTATTAACATAATATATACCATGTTTATTAATTCTATGCATTTATATAATCATGCTTTAATGAATATCATGCAAAATGAATCACATCACATCGTGGAGACGGTAGGTCATACGTACGCACGAGCGATGATATCATTCAAATAGTTTTTGAATGGTTTTAAAGTGGTTGGTGTATAAAATTTAAGAATCAATATCATGTAATAATAATCATATATGGTTATTACTTCTATCATTATACCCATCCAAGTAAGGTGGTGGTGAAAAACAGAGTACACCACAACGTGGAGATGGTAAGTCGTACTACGCACGTGTGGTGATTTCATTTTTCATAGAATGGGTAGAAGGTGGAATATGGTTGTTTCATAATCATAATAACCTCTCAGTATATAATTACTATTGGAGTTATTAATTTATAATGAAACAACTCATGAGGTGTGTGTATAAGAAGAAAGAAGTTTTAAAGAATCGGTAAATGATATTACCTCTTTTTCAACGTGCCTCCTCTAAATCTCCTCTTAGAGCACTAGAGTTGGTCTTTGAAGAAGACCAGGACCTCTATAATGTTTCTAGGAAATTTTATAAGAGAAATGGACAGGGTATATAAAAACTTTAATACTTAATTAGTTGTGGATAAATGAGGTAGGATGTGTCCTTTTATAATTAGGATGAGGGACACTTTTGTAATTTCTCAAACTATTAATTTATAATAACTTTAAAATCAATCCAAATACATCCAAAATGAGATATATTAAAATATATGATATTATAATATTGAAATATAATCATCAAATAGAATTTATATAAGTTTTTATGTCAATTTAAACATTATCATTTTAATTAACAATTAGTTATTCTATTTAATTTTAATTAAGATAAAAAATGTTTCAATATTAAAAAGGTGAAATATTTACTTATTTGATTTCAATTATACCATAAATAAATAATTTAGAAAATTTTAGACCATTTAATAATTATTTTATATTTTTTAAAATTGTTTTATGATTTTTAAATAATTTTATAAAACAATATTTTAACAAAATATCAATTGTTTCAATTTTGACACTACTCATTCCATGGATTTTTATAAATATCAAGATAAGGTTTTATCCTCAAAAAAATATTTTATTATATCCCTAATGGATCATGTGAATTTATAAAATTCATTGATCAAATTAATTATCCCAAATTATATTTATTTCAATATTTTTAATAACATTTATTTGATATTTCCCTTAATAAAATAATTACTACATCAATATTTTTTAATTATTTAATACAATAATTTGATGAATAAAAATTAAAAATAAAATACTATTATGAAGATAAATTTACTATATTTTATAATAATATATTTAGTCATATTTATCTAGTTGAAAATCCAACATGAAAATTTTATACTTCTTAAAGTATAAATGTGACAATTTTAACATTACTTTAAATAAAATAATATAATTGTCCTAATCAATTACATATGGCTTAAAATAGACCATAATTAGACCATTGTATTCTTATGGTCGATATATACTCAACCAATAAAATTTGTTAAATTTTTTGGACCTTTAATGGTTATTATCATTTTAATAAAAATTAGTTTATTGATTTTTCATCAATTAAATATTTTTGTGCATCATCCATATATAAAAGTTAGAGGTAATTATTTATTTCCTAAAAATTAAAAATAAATTACCATGATAAATATAAACATTTTATCTTTCAAATAAGTATTTATAGTCAAATTTATCTTCTGTATAACCATATTTTAAAAATGATATGTTATTTAAAACACAAATGTGACATCTTTAAATTTTCATTAAATAAAATATTATAAATACCATAATATCCCCCAAATGGCCCCAAAAAATCAAAAGTAAATTTATATTATGGAAATATGTTTATTAAGTTAAACTTTACCATTTATATTTTTTGATATCACCCATTTGTTCATATGTGAACACATAAAATATATTAAAGATGAAGAAAATAACACTTTGTGTCTTTCTTTGATTTAAATATTATTTAAGTAATTTTTATAAAAAAGTGTCCATTAAATGACATAATTTTGATCCTTAAGTGTTAAGTGTCTAATTAAATTCATCAAATAAAATCGTTTCATTTGTTTTGATCATTTTATAGGCATTATAATTTTATTTTTATCCTAAATTACCTAATTTACCCTTTACCGTGGTAATAAAATTTATCTTGGTTACTATTCATATTGTTCAAAAATAAAATGGAACTACAAAGAAAATTTGGACCTAATAAATCCAAATTTTACATCCATTTTTCAAAATTCAACACATAGAAGTTTCAAATTTAAATTTAAAATAAAACCGTTAAAATGTCACGAAAACCCGTTTTTGGAAAAATGCCCCTTTTTAAATGGAAAATGTTTTTATAATAAATTCATGTATAAAAAAATCAAAAACCATAATTGGATAAAAATTAACTAATTAAAATTTAAAACTAATCCAAAACATAATTTTACTATTTAATGACTTTAAAATAAAAAAAATCAATATTTTCACTATTTATCAAAAAAATGAAACTTATCTTAAAAATACCAAAAATTAAACCAAAGTAAATTTTTATATTTCAAACTAAAATAATAAGTTTCTTTTATCAAATATAATATATAAAATTGTTAAAAACTAGATTTAAAATGGGTACGCCGTCAAAAGGCAGCAAAACAGCATTTTTTGAAAAAAATACTTCTTTTATTTGAAAAAATTGGATTTATTATTATGTCATGTCTAGAAAATATGTAAGATGAATGTTAATGTTATATAAAATTCAAAATTTGGTTAATACTATTTATAAAGGCTAATGTATATCCCATTAAATAATAATATTTTAATTATATATCGTTGTTTAGTGAAACTCGGTATTGCGTACAACACAAGCTATCAAGGAAGGTCGCTATTGCGTGTAACGCAAGACAAGAATATTGTTTCATATACTACAAGATAATATGGTGTTATGTATAATGAAAGATAATATTGGTGTATCTCAAAACACAAGATATCAAATAAATTAAAAATAATTTATCTCATAAAATCTCAGGGTGTTACATTCTATCCCCTTAAAATGATTTTTTACCTTGAAATTCGTCGAGGTTATAAAAGTTTTACTACTTGAAATTTTATTTCATAGAAACCCACAACATAAAAAGGAATACTAAAACTTCATTTTAAAAAGGAAAGTTATAAACATAATGTTTTCCCAAAGTAACTCATCACTGGGTTTCCACATAGGAGAACATAGGTGGGAAGTGAAAACATGGATGTGAAAGAGAAATATAACCATAAAGTTATGATGGATAGTGATAGAGAAAAAGGTTTGGATAAAGTTAAATTCCAAAAATCCATAAATATTTGATGATTTAAGGGACCATCTGATTCATCTTATAAGAAGGTACTAGGATAACATTTTTGGTTTTCAATATCCTTTTCCTAAAGTTGAAGAATTTTTCATGATAATAAATACTTACTTAATTTTGGTACAATCTCACCATTGTTCGTGCCTTGAAAAATTTCCACTTCATCTCTTATTTAAAGAAATTAAGGTGAATTTTTCATTATTGAAGTGTTAGCAAATCATGCGATAGAATAATAGGTCATTCCATCTGTCTCAATAAAAAGGTTAGCACAGGTAATCAAATATGAATAAGGCCAACTATAGTGTGGTAATACATTAATCTAACAAACTTAAATTGGAATATAACTTATATTATCCATAAATTGATAACATTACAATCCTTCCAAAAACTAAAATTATAAATCTTTAGAAACAGGTGAACTAAATTGACATAACATTTACCTCACATATCTCATAAGGTAGTTCTTGGTTGTCACATTCCAAACATGTGAATATCTTAATCATGTATTCTATTAAAACATTGTAATAATATGAATTACCGTAGAACCTTAGTGAAAACATGCATTCTTTCAAAATTAACTCTTTCCACACACCAAAAATACCAAAAAAAATCTATATACTCAACCCATGATATTACTTTGTCCTTATATCAGTCCTGAGGTCATTAATAATGTCAAACAACTCATTATCTTCTTATCCCATTATTATTCGCATATCATGTATTTTCCAAAAATATCTGAATAACTTTTCATGGTTACTAGTACCATTCAACATATAATTTCAAATACTAAAGAAAAAACTATAGTGTAACAATCCTTAGATGTTTCTTTATTCTATAGTACCATAAAATTACTTATACAACATGATTCTTGATAAAAGTTCAATCATTCCACTATCTTCTTAAACCATTAATTGAGATTCATTGTATTATTCCTTAACACATCTTTCATCTCATATATCATTTGTAGTCTCTTCATTTTTAGAAACATAAATACTACCCATACGACCATGCTGATTCTCGTCATGAGATATTCCCTCAGGGCATTGATTTTCATAATGCTCGTACATTCCACATTTAAAACATTTTACCATCATTGATGTCTTAGTAATACCATTATCCTTGTCCATTATGTTAACTATATCTTTTCATTTGCAATTACTAGCTTTGTTTCCTTCTTTTCTACACCCAAATCATCTTCTAGTTCCTTTGAAACGTTCTCCTTGATGTCGCTTCGCACATGATTTACATGAGGAAAATTGAACTTTATTTACTTTATGATCACCATGAAAATCCATCTTTATCTTATTAGTTGGGTCAGGAAACTCACCAACATTGAGATTATTGATCATATTATGATATTTCTGATTAGGCATAATAACGATGTTTTTCCTCCCAACTCCCATTTCATTTGGTTTCTAATGAATAATATCATTCCATTATCCATCATATTATTCATTAACATGAATCCACTTGTTTCCATCCATTTTCTAAAACCATTAAGTAGTAGTGTGAGAGGAAAAAATCATACTAGGGAAATAATATAATCAAGGGTGGTACTTTCAATCTCTAAAATATCATGTTTAATTCTAGTTTATCCATGATTGTTACCATAATTCTAGCACGGTAACCTATAGTTAACTTATAGTTAGACTTAACCTTAGGGACATATCTAGACATACCTTAGAAATATATCTAGGGATCTCACTAATGTTTTTGCATCCTAGTTTCCAAAGGTTAACTAAACCTTCACTCTGATACTAACTCTAACGACACAATCTTTACATACATGGATGTTACATTAATTTTTCAGAATACTTAATACATGACACAAACCAACACCCAAAGACCGTATTAGTTTAGTGTATTTGTAAACTTGGAACATAATCTTGTAACTTGGTGAAAGATCTTGAAAATATCCCATAAAGATCTTCCCCTTTTGTTTTCCTACCTAAAACCTTTCTTTATATCCTAGGGAAAAGAAAACTTATGAAAAGGGTGAGCTCAAATTCTCAGTAAGAATAATAATGGAAAACATCATACATAACATAATCATAAGAATATAAAAACATGAACAAAACTTTTTAATATAAAAATATTGAGTTATGAAATAAATCTTGGTAGTATGTAAGCCACATATCATAAAGGAACATTATACATTATAAAATAGAATTGTCATAAAACATGGAATTATGGAAAACAAATAAAGGACTTAGAAAATAATTCCATGCCTCTGAGTAGTGTGTTCTCCCAAACCATGGAGGATAGATTTTTCTCTTATTTTTGGTCTCCCCACCCCCTTTGACCTAGTTCTGATCATGGATGTTGTGCCTAGTTCTGGTCCGTCATGGGCATCATCGAATCCCTGAGAGATGGCTCAGCGCGGCTCGCCCCTACTGTCGATGAAGAAGCTCGGTGCAGATCTTAATGGTTTTGTGCACTCGGTTTTTTTGGATTCAGCGGAGCGGCCAGGGTCTCTTGGCACATCTGGTGCGACCATCTTGGCGGAATGATGGTGCTCAGCCTAATGCATATTTCCCTTCCCTTGACGATGAGAATCAGTGCGACTCTGAAGTTGGTTTGGTGCGCTCGGCTCTTTAGGATTTGTTGAAGAATCCAGGGTTTCTCGGCTTGTCCGATGTGATCAGGTGTGGGTTTCCGGTCAGATCTGCGGTGCTTTGGAGGGGGGAGGTCTTGGGTTACAGATTATATGGGTATTATAGGTTTTTATTTTGGTTATGTTGTGATTTTTTTCTTCTAGATGTATAAGGTTTTGGTGTTCTAGTTCGACCTCGTTGGTTTTTCTCTACCCTTTCCTACTGCTCATTTTTGTGAGGTTTCAGAACCTAGTGATGGTGCATCCATGGTTCTGATCGTATCATACTCATTCCCAGAGTGGGACTTCTATTTCAGGATGACCTAGATCCCCTCATTAGTGTTTCTCCCTTAGCGTGGGGTAAGATACCTAGTCCTAGGTGATGATGGCCTAATCTTGTGCCCTTTGGTTTGTCTTCCAAGCTTATGTAACTGTAGTGGCTGGGGTGTTTGAGGAGGGTGGCGGAGTTGGTCCATAATAGTCATTGATGGAGGCATTTGGACTGGTGATTTCGGAAGGGTGGAAGGTTTATTTTGTGAGGTCTTTTGGTATGTTAATGCACTAGAACTCGACCCATGGATCAGGCCCCAGATGAGGTTCCAGAGCTTCCCTTCATCGTTGTAGTGCTTTTCAGATTCTGATGTTTGAGAGGGTATGACATCAGTCATCAGATCGGGTCTGTTTTTTGACACAGGACACTTTCTAGATATTCAGCCTTACAACGATGGAGTGATTTTCCAAGTTCATATGCTGGGGAGGGGTATCTCCATGTGTCTGTTTGGTTTGTCTCACTATACCTTCGGGTCGTGTTATGTCTTAAGTTGATGATGTCTATAGGGTTCCCCCCTTATTCCCTTAAAAGGGGGTTTCAGTTTAAAATAATTAAAAAAATTAAGGCCTTTAGGCCATTGGATGTAAAAAAATTAGATCATAATGTGATTTTCATAGTATCCAAGACACTTCTTCCAAGACCATCATAGTGTAAAAATTTCATTACTGAACTGGGTTTACTTGTCATTCCATCCATGTATTACTGAACTGGATTTACTTGTCATTCTAGCCCTGTATTACTGAGCCAGATTTACTTTTCGTTCCAGTCATGACTATCTCATGAGATATAAATATTTTCCCAATGAATTGGAGGGAGATATTGGTCTCACCCATCTCATAATTAAATCATTCTTACATGTACCACAAAAACACAAACCATTCTCCATAGCATAACCCAACGAACAAAAAATGGGTTTCTTAAACATCATTCCATCATAACATAATCCATATAAAATAAATAGATTTCATAAAAAAATCCATTATAAACATAATCAAATCAAAGTAATAATAGGAATAAAAACATAACCCTATGTCGTCTTATATGGAAAACAATTTTGATAAAACACTTGAGCTTAATTCCTAAGGAAAATATCATTTCTTCTTTAAAAATGTTTTCTATTCTCAAAATGCCATGAAATTTTAAAAGAAAAAAATTTTGTTGAAAATAAACTTGAAATCATCCAGAGGATTCTTTATAGAAATAAATCATTATAAATATGTAAAAAAAATCATTTCATATAAGTTAAAAAACATTCTCCTCGTACTTTTACCGGAAAAGTCAAAAAGTACCACATATGGTAAACAAAAGAAAGATTCCTTCCATACTATGCAGTAATAGTAAAAATGGGTAAAAATGAATTTAAACATACATATAATAATATTAAACATTTTATGAAAAAGTTTTTTAGAAAACATGGAAATGGATGATAAATATATATCCAGTAAATACTTACGAATAAACAATCTCAGATAAAAATGAGATTTGAAAAGTTATCCCTTACAAATTTATAATCTGTCAAATTGTATTCCCCATAAAATAAATAAAATTATATGTATATGTAAATATCATAACCTTCATAATAATAATAATAAAAACATTGATGGGTAACATAAACACCACACAAAAGAATTATATGGTGTATATGGCATATATCCCACAAAAATAAACATGAGACAAAATAATCCCTTACCTTAGGTCTGATATGCTTCATATGTATTCAAACCACCTGTATAATGATTTAAATAATGTTATTTACTTATTACATAATCATAGTAATATTTATTATATCATATATGATTGTATTATCATCATTTGTTAGTAACATTTCATTGTTACTCGTTATTCGGGTGTTAACTACTTTATGTTCTTATGCATGTTTTGATGAATAAGTTTTAGTTATCCTTATTAGGTCATAGTTATATCATTATAAAATTATATTAACATAATAGATACCATTTTTATTCATTTTATACATTTATATAATCATCCTTTAATGAACATCATGTAGAATGAATCACATCGCATCGTGGAGACGGTAGGTCGTATGTACGCACAAGCGATCATATCATTCGAATAGATGTCGAATGGTTTTGAATTGGATGGTGTATAAAATTTCAAATTCAATATCATGTTATAATAATTATTTATAGTTATTACTTCTATAATTATACCCATCCAAGTAAGGTGGTGGTGAAAAATAGAGTACACCACAGCGTGGAGATGGTAAGTCGTACGTACGCACTCGTGGTGATTTCATTTTTCATAGGATGGGTAGAAGGTGGAATATGATTTTTTTCATAATAATAATAACCTATAAATATATAATTACTACTTCAGTTATTAATTTATAATTAAACAACTCATGAGGTGTAAGTATAAGAAGAAATAAGTTTGAAAGAATCGGTAAATGATATTACCTCTTCTTTGACGTGCCTCCACTAAATCTACTTTTAAAGCACTAGAGTTAGTCTTTGAAGAATACCAGGACCTCTATAATGTTTATAGGGAATTTTATAAGATAAATGGATAGGGTATAGATGAAATTTAAGGCTTAATGAGTTGTGGATAAATGAGGTAGGAGGTGTCCTTTTATAATTGGGGTGAGGGACACTTTTGGAATTTCTAAAACTACTGATTTATAATGATTTGAAAATCAATCCAAATACCTCCAAAATGATATATATTTAAAGATAAGATATTATAAGATTTAAATATCATCATAAAATATAATTTTGACAAGTTTTTATGTCAATTGAAACATTATCATTTGAATTAACAATTAGTTGTTCTATTTAATTTTAATTAAGATAAAAAATGTTTCAATATTAAAAGGGTACAATATTTACTTATTTGATTTAAATTACACCATAAATTAATAATTTAAAAAATATACAATATCATAATTATTCTATATTTTTTTAAAAAAATATTATTTTTAAATAATTTTATAAAACATTATTTTAACAAAATATCAATTGTGTCAATTTTGACACTATTTATTTCATAGTTTTTTATAAATTTCAAGATAAGATTTTATCCTAGAAAAAATATTTTATTATATCCCTAAGGGGTCAAGGAAATATATAAAATTAATTGGAAAAATTAATTATCCCAAATTATATTTATTTTAATATTTTTAATAACATTTATTTGATATTTCCCTTAATAAAATAATTACTACATTAATATTTTTTAATTATTTAATATACTTATTTGATGAATAAAAATTAAAAATAAAATACTATTATGAATATAAATTTACTATATTTTATAATAATATACGTATTCAAATTTATCTATTTTAAAATATTACATGAAAAATTTTATACTGATTAAAGTGTGAATGTGACAATTTTAACATTACTTTAAATAAAAATAATATAATTGTCCTATTCAATTCCATATGGATCCAAATGGTCCATAATTGGACCATTGAATTCTTATGGTCAATATATACTCGACCGATAAAATTTGGTAAAGTGTTTTGGCACTTTAATGGTTATTATCATTTTAATAAATATTAGTTTGTTGATTTTTCATCAATTAAATATTTTTTGTATCATCCATATATAAAACTTTAAGGTAATTATTTATTTCCTAAAAATTGAAAATAAATTACCATGACAAATATAAACATTTTATATTTCAAATAAGTATTTATGGTCGAATTTATCTTCTGTATAACCATATTGTAAAAATGAGATATTATTTAAAACATAAATGTGACGTCTTTAAATTTTCATTAAATAAAATATTATAAATACCATAATATCCTCCAAATAGCCCCAAAACATCAAAAGTAAATTTATATTATAGAAATTTGTTTATTAAAGTTAAACTTTATCATTTATATTTGTTGATATCACTCATTTTTTCTTATATGAACACGTCAAAGATATTAAAGACAAAGAAAATGACACTTTGTGTCTTTCTTTGATTTAAATATTATTTAAGTCGTTTTGATGGAAAAGTGTTCATTAAATGACATAATTTATATCCCTATGTGTTAATGGTGGAATTATATTCATCAAATAAATTTTTTTCATTTGTTTTGATCATTTTATAGTCATCATAATTTTATTTTTAACCTAAATTATCTAATTTACCCTTTACTGTGGTAATAAAATTTATCATGGTTACTATTCATATTGGTCAAAACTTAAAGGGACATACATACCAAATTTGGACCTAATGAATCCAAATTTTACATCCATTTTTCAAAATTCAACACATAGAAGCTTTAGAGTTAAATTTAAAATAAAACTGTTAAAATGTCACAAAAACCCCGTTTTTGGAAAAATCCCCCTTTTAAAATGGAAAATGTTTTTATAATAAATTCATGTATAAAATAATTTTAAAAACAATAATTGGATAAAAATGAACTAATTAAAATTTAAAACTAATCCAAAACAAAATTTTACTATTTAATGACTTTAAAATAAAAAAATCAGTATTTTCACTATTTATCAAAAAAAATGAAACTTATTAGAAAAATACCAAAAATTAAACCAAAGTAAATTTTTATATTCCACGCTAAAATAAGAAGTTTATTTTTTCAAATATAATATATAAAAGTGTTAAAAACTAGATTTAAAATGGTTGCACCATCAAAAGGCGGAAAAAATGCGTTTTTTGAAAAAAAAAATACTTCTTTTATCTGAAAAAATGGATTTTTTCTTATATCATGTCTAGAAAATACATAATATGAATGTTAATTTTATATAAAATTAAAAATGTGGTTAACACTATTCATAGCTGCTAATTTATATCCCATTAAATAATAATAGTTTAATAATATATCGTTGTTTAGTGAAACTCGGTATTGCATACAATGCAAGTTATCGAGGAAGGTCACTCTTGTGTGTAACGCAAGCCAAGAATAGTGTTTCATATACTACAAGATAATATGGTGTTGTGTATAGCTCAAGCTAATATTGGTGTAGCGTATAACACAGTATATCAAAGAAATTAAAAAGAATCTATCTCATAAAATCTTGGGGTGTTACATCTCGGGTCAACACCTAATGCTTTTAATATTTCATGTCCCATGGTGTCATAATCAAGATCACACATCCTTGTTGTATACATAGGGTTTTTCATATATGAATATATCAAATAGATGGCCCATGACCCATCTCGATCATCAAGGCCGCTCTTGGTCAGTCTTCTCACCCAACCCATCATCCATGAACTATAGTCTATACACCTAGGCTAATCATGTTTCAAGGGTCCACACATAGCCTACCAGGGTTATCCATCTCAATTCATGACACACCCCCTTAGGTAGGTGTCCATGGTCTCCTACTCAAGGGCCACTAGGTCATGCTCATTCAATTGCTCATAAGGACACCCCTCATGGGGGTCCAAATATCTCAGGTCAAAGCTTCAGCCATTAGTGGTCAAGGTGTCTTTCCAACACCCAAGGACCAACGTCACCTAGATGATTACTCATTTAGTTCATTTTGTTCAGTTAATTATCCATTTTTATATTCAATCCAATTTAAATTAAATAAGTCATTTAACTAAAAATGGCATCACCTAAAGTGGATATTCCACATAAATTAGAATCATAAAGCCATAGATCTAGTACCAGAACCACCTACCTCATATATGAAACTTTTATATTTATTTTCAAGGGCTGAAAGCTCTTCCAAGGCCCATTGAGGTCTATCCAAGCCCACCCAAGCTCGCCCCACCAACCGAGTACCTATCCCATGCATTATGAATAAAAAATAATTAATTATAATAAAATTATAATTAGTTAACCAATTTTAAACAATTTCATATAATGTGGAATAAGCATCAAATCCCCACTACATTGTTGTGTTACACTAGAACCAAAGACAACTTCCCATGGGAGGTCTGTTAAGGACTCACAAAACCATCCATAGGAAAATCCCCACCCAACAACATCACTGCAACCTTTAATTTAATTTTATAATTTAATAAAAACCATAAATAAATTTGTGGCATGACATAAATTTAGTGAAACTATGAATGAAGACTAAAAAACGTCATTATGGAACATCATATTCATAGTCTATAAGAAATCTCTATCAAAATTAGGAGATTTCATAATTCTCCAGTGAAATATCTATGTTTGACCTAAACTAAAACAATTTCATATCAGAATAGTGAAATATGAGTAATATTTAGAAGATATGTGGAAGATCATACCTTGTTTTCGTTGTAAAAATGTCTCAAGATCGCCACCCTAAACGAAGGGGGAGAATGATGTGGAAGGGGATGAGGCTATATAGTCATGCATTCAAGAGGAATAAAATGAAAGGGGTTTCCCCCTTTTAAAACCTGAGGGGGGAAATGTCTTCCCCCCCCAGAGGGACACCAGATTTTCGTTGAGCCCAGTAGGCTAGCTGATGGCTACAAGCTATAGCCACCCTACAGCCCAGCCACCCAGGGAAACCTTAAGAACTACTCTAAACCCTACAACCCCCTTACAAGCCTCAAACCCAGTCCAAAAATATGACTTAAAGATGCTACAACTCTCATAATGATGTTTCGACTCTCAGTTCAAAATTCAACCCACTCACCAAATGAAAATTTTAAAATTCCACTAAATTTACAAATGCATTTATGGATGAGAGGCATTGAAAAATCCCCACCATAAGACTTATCATCCCAAAGAAGTCCCAGTGATCATCCATCCATACTTCTTGACTTATCTGGGTCATCAATTCATCATCAACCAACCATGTTCTATTCTTGAATGCTCAAAACACATCCAAGGAACAACCCATGATTCAACATGGTCAGACCCCCAAAAAATAATCCACCACCCAAATTCATCACCAAAATATAGGGATGGTGACTACCTGATCTCATTCATCTCAAGGAATGAAAGTGTGGCTGTCCAATTTATCTTTTTGTTTGTGGTGCTCCCCACCATAATCTTCAAGCCATAACTGCCAATTTTGATGCTCTAGTACCACAACCATCATAATTTTCTATCAAAACTCTATACTCGCGTTCCAATTCTATGCTCAGTATAGTTTCCAAATCACCACACCCAAACACCCATGAAAACACCATCCAAACACTAATATCCATCCTCATTATTGAATCCTAAGTAATAATGAATGTGCCTCTAACACCCATGCATAACGTGAACATGTCATTTTTTTCTGAAAAGCCTCAACCTATTCTCAAAACATACCTATCATTTCTAAAATCATGCACCCGATGCAGTTTTAGTCTTTTTGAAACCAAAAACCCACAAAACCGTTGGTTGGACCTCCTCTGTCTGACCCACCTTGAAAATTCTCAACTTCCACTACTAGCTCATTACTAACACACCCAATCGTGATGTCTTCAAGACCAGAGGCATCCCATAATCATCCAAACATTCTCACTGAAGTCCATGCCTGATTCTTGGTGAGATTTCTCAATTATATTATCAAACATCCAAAACCATTATCATTCCCTTATATAAGCACTAACATGTCTTTGATCCAAGAACCCTCATATCCCATTAACTTTCACCTTGATCCTAACACCAATGCTCGATCTCAATCCACCAATGCATCTGATTCCCTATATGAAATTCTATGAGGAATATAAACATGAATCAAATTCATTTCACACTAGCATCAAAAAGACAAAACAATCATTCAGTGATAGATCTCATACACCCATGACCCATCTCACATGAGGGCCACACACCCGCTACTGACATCCCACTCCTCTCCATAGGATTTTCATGTCATCACTTCACTTGACCAAAACTCGAACACTAGGACCCACATCCTTACCATCCCCAAACATGATGACTGGACATAGCCAAACCCACTCATACTTGAGTGCAACCAAAAGTTCAACTACCACTCATTCCTGGATTTCAAGAATGGCACCCATGGAATTTAATAAGATCCATATAACATGTGTCACTCCTCTTGAGCCATGATCATTCCATCCCAAGAAACATGTGCCCGTAACCACTTTTAGATTGACCATGTCGCTAAAATTGATCTATTTCTTAGGTAACCATTTTTATAGAGGCATATTTCAAAATCCACAACTAATCCCTAGGTCTTCATGCCTGCATGCATCACATAAAAACATCACATCCCTTCAGCTCATTAAGATAACCATATGATTAGCCATCATCTGACATTGTTCCAAAATCTCAAGTGTTTACCTATGTTCACACCATACTCTAAAGTGAACCCAAGAGTCTTAGGGTCAAGCATCCAACCAATCCCATCCTCTAAAATTGGCCTTGAAACCAAACACTAGCATTTGAGGTACCTTCATAAAGAAGACTAAATCATCACAAAGATTTTCCATAAAATCGATGGTACCCCTTGTGCATCAATCTCAAACACAAGCTCCAACCCATGTTTATTACCTATGAGGATCCAATAACCCTAGAAAACCCCTCTCAAGAGTTTCCCTCAAATCACCACAACTCATTGACTCACTAAAACATTGATTAATATCCTAAGGTATCTCTAGGTCCTCCCACCTATCCCAACCTTCGCAAAGTTCATAGTTCATAGGTGTTATTTATGATCCCATATACACCCATACAACATATTACATTCCAAACCCCCTCTCAAGGGTCTCATATCTGTAGTGACATCACATACCAACCCAACAACCTACAAAGGCATTGATTATCACTGAGCATCCATACACAAGACTACCCCTTAAGAATCAAAATATTATGTTGATCCCCCGTAGAATTGTTTGATATGATCCATGTCAATGAACCATAATCACAAGGTTCAATTAGATATAATGTCATTCTAAGATTTATATGAAAACACCATATAGGTTGTTACCAACACTTTAAATAACCCAACCTACAGTGTACATTAAACTAACATCACCCTGTGGTGGTCTATATCTAGTGAATCACCATCACCTTATTTGGATATATAGAGTGTTATTACAAGATATATGGGAAAACTCCAAATTGGTTATTACTGACATATTAAATAACTAAACTCAAGAAATAACAACCCACAATGGGGTTTCTTTCCAAGGCACCATGTGCCTCGTTGACCCACTAGGGTCGGTTCTTATCCCATGCACTAAGAGACTATGTCATCGTCATTAATAAGTTTCACATTGTATATCCACATGAACCACCATCAAAAGGAAATGCATGTACAAGTCGAACTAACTAATTAGAAAGACACTAAGTACTTATATGGGAAAGCATCATATGAGCAGTTGCTGACACTTTAAAAAACTGATCCTTGGTCATTGGTGATAAAAATCACACTAGTAGGCCCCTACATGTCAGGTGGATATTATATGACTAATCATGATGCATGATATACCTATTTCTACAATAGGCCAAGAACCAAAGGTCCATTATCTAGGTTTTTTCTAACATACTAAGATCTAGAATCTAATAACTCGTAAGTCAAAAATCCCAAACTACATGTGTGTCACACAAGGTGAAAATCATATCAATCGTAACATCGAAATCCAAAATCATAACTCTCATACCCACATTAACCTGAACTTCCACCAAAAATGGTGTTTTCATCACACCATTATAGTTTCCATTACAAGCCCCGACACATCCCTATGTCTCATGTCTACCAAATCCTGAAACATTAAGAAAAAAATAAAAGGAATATTGATATCACTTTGTAACACCCCATCCCAACTCACTCCATGAACCGGACTGGTTCTCCATGTGACCTCAAGTGCACCTCCTAGAATTCCAAATCCTTCCTACTAGTATCAAGGGTCTAGGGAGGAACTGGGGGATGTTATACCCCCTATATCAGAGTAAGAAACAAAAGTAAAAAAAACAAGTACCACACATAATAAAAATAATAGTACAATAGAAGCAATAAATTCAAGACATGCTAAAACAAATTGAAAGTGGAATACAACATGAATGGTCATGCATGAAAAAGTAAATACAAACACATAGACCCCTAGGACAATCAACACATACAAAGGAATATAAGAACAAAATGAAATTACAGGAGGCCCTACTCCACTCTGAGCTATACCACATCCCAATATCCAAATCCCATCTAAGATAATCTAGTTCAATATAACCTCTATGACCTAACTCAACTTGTGCCTACAATAATCATGTGAGAGCTACTTGGGTACCCATGTGCAATGGAATCTTGAGCAGGGTGTGAGTATAAAATTTAGTAGGGAACCACCAATGTATTAATATATTAACTAGTATATGTTGTGATATGTGTATGTGACATTATGTAATGGTATGTGCCCTCCCAATATTTTAATTTTCCAATTTTTGGCGTTGTAGGTTTTTAGAGGAGGTTCTGAGAGTTTTTGGTGAAGGCTAGAGGTGTAACAAAGTTTCTGCAGAAAATACATGTTGTGTAAATTTATTTCATGGGGTGTAATGGTGGTTCATGGATTATGTATTTAGGTGGTTCACAACTTTTAGGTGGTTAAGGTGTAGCCTGTGAAAAGGGTGTATGTTTTGTAAGTGGGATTCATGATGTGTAATAAATTTAGGTGTTAAATCCTTCAAGATGATTTGTTTTTAGCAGGACTTAAAATCCAAAAATTACATGATGTTAAAGGGGATTACATGTCATTTAAATCCCCTATGCAGTGCGTTTATAAGGTTTGGAGTGCTCAGGGGTTTCCTCAAACCCTATGGTTAGGGATCCCTTATCTCATTCCAGGAGATCCATTGGATCCTTCTTTAAGTATTAGGGATTCCTTTTGATGAGGATTGATTCCTAACATCCCTTCTTTGATATATGGTGACTTATCCTCTCATTATAATCTATTTCATTCCATTATTCTTTAGAGTTTCCCTTTGGTGGTGCATTTTGGTTTGAGTTGTGTGTTTGGGTTGCATTTTGATGATCTTTGGGCGTGGTGTAGGTTAATTCACGGCATCTCCGGTTACGGTTGTGGTTTTCGGGCATCTCTTTTCTCCCTACAGTGTGCAATGAGTTAGAAATATTCTTTGAGGTAGTGAATCCCTCATTTATTTTTATTATGTATCATATGGGTGGGGTTTACATTTTTTATCTATGGGTTATGGTTGTGATGGATTAATCAAATATAAAGAATTGGATAATTGAAATTGATGGGGGGAAAGGGGAATGATTAACATGCTTTTACATCTTCGATATTATTATTACTTAATAGATTGTATGGGATTGATTCCCCACTAAAAATTTTGGTCATTGGGGATTTTTTTCACTGGATGATATGTGTTGTGACTGTTGTGTCTGTTGTGATTGTTATGATGTCACCCTAAAATGGAAATTAGTAAAACACTTATATTTTTATAATTAAATGGTTTTCTCTGGATTATGGATTGTGTGATAACACCCCTAAAATAAATTGGAATATGATAAAATACCCTCTGTAAATTTTGTAAAATGGATTTTGATGCACAGTGATGTGTGGTCGTGCTTTTGGGGCAGTGAGGTGGTTGTTTTTTTTGCCATTATTTTTGGGTAAAGATGTGGTTTTTTGGACATGATTTTGGGATGGAAAGGTGGTGTTTTGTTTGTTCATGATTTTGGGGAAGATAGGTGGTTTATTTTTCATGATTTTGGGGCAGTGAGGTGATGGTATGATGAGGATGATGAGCTGCTTGCGATATGTGCTTGTGGTGTGAAAAATGACCAGGTAGTGATAGAATAAATAATTTTTTAATAATGATTTAAATGTAATGGTTTGGTTTGTTTAATGGGTTATAAATGGTTAATTAATAATTAACTAATGGGGCTTATAGCTTGTTGTGTAGTATTATGCATTTAGAGGTGGTAGTGAAAGTGGTGAGGTTATGAGTTGATTGGAATTTGGTTGTGAACCCATAGGTTAGGGTTGTGAGTGGATATATGTATATATTTGTATATTCCTTTTGATTTCAATACGAACCCCACCCATTTCAATCACTATGTGTCGACACCAGCATACTCACACAAGGGGTATTTTTCCTAACATTCGGTGAGGAGGAAAGATGGCTAGGTACCCACTCTTTTACACTCTCTCTTCTAAGTGAGGTGGGTATTGAACATGATATGATGGAGAAAGGTTAGTTAGTTCATTAGATGGTGGTTTTGATATCCCAGGTGCTTTCGGGTGAGATGTGATAGCCCAGGTGCTTTTGGGTGAGATGTTATTGTGATTGTGGGGTGGTGGCCCAGGTGTTTTCGGGTGAGATATGATATGATTGTGCTTGTGGGGTGTCTATAGTGGGGGTCATTCATGGTAGGAGGAGGGTATGAGGTTGATTCCCTACATGTTCATGATACCCTACTACTCTGTTTATGGCAGTGGTTGTAATTTGATAGCCCTAGTGTCTATGGGTGTGATGTGATATGACCATGCTTGTGGGGTGGTGTGGTATATGGAAGAGATGGGAGTGTCTGGATGTAAAAATTTGGGTTGTGAGATTAGAATACTAGTAGGAAAGTGGTGTAGGGTACCCTTTATTGATGTGATTCTTTTTATATTATATTACTTGGATTGAATTATTTAGTGAGTGTGCTTTGGTGAGGTTGGGATAGATAGTTGACCATTTTATGTGTTTTTTATTCTTCTATTTTCTCATGGGTGCATTATTATGATTCTTTCACATGTGCACAAGATAGTTTTGTTTTCCCACTAAGTATACTTTTATGATCACCCTACCTATATAAATTATTTTTAGGTTTCCAAGAGGATTATGTAGACCATGCTAGACATTACTGGCTCAGACCTTAGATATTTGTTGTGTCACTGCTATAGCTTTGGTTTTGGGTTTTTAATTTGGAGAATTTTATCTGTATCAATTTTATTTTTACATGCATTATGGGATGGTTTTGATTTATTATTATATTATGTCATGGTGTTTTTGGTGAAGGATTTAACTTATCTCCCAACCCTATATTATTATAGTGGGTAATGCCTCCCATTTCATGATATTTTTATGCCCTCGGTGCTAGTCATCAATCTGGGGCCTACTGGAGGTAGGACTCATAGGTCATTATCTTTATCCCATCATTTCAGTACCTTTGAAGTGAGGGGGTTATGATAGAGTGGTATCATAGGTTATGGTTGATAGATAGGATGGAGTTTAGAGTTACAAATAGTGATAATTTCATGGGTTTGTATGAAAATGGTGCTAGTTTACCTTTGTGCATGACATAAGCCAAGGATACTAACTAGGAGGTGGGATTTTAGTCCCCCCCCGGTGATCTAGTTCATGAAAATTGATCTTATTGAACAGCCAGGTGAGGTGGATCTATTTGCAGGGTAGAGACCTAGGAGAGGTACATGAATCATGATTACTTGTGTTCTTTTTTGAAATTGGGTTGTTTTGTGGAGGTTAAAATGAATAAAGTGAATAAAAATTGATCTTAATAAAATTCCATATTATCAAGATTAGGATATTCTTGTTTTCTTTTTAGTTATAGATCATTTTCATCATCCTTGTGTGGATCAGGTAGTTTAGGTTTATCAGGATGATCTAGTTTATCATCATAGGGTTGATCTAACATAGGAGGAGGATGCTTGGAATAGGGTGTTTTGTTCTTTTTAGTGGAAAATTTTGGGTAAGTATGAAGGTAGTGTTTTAGATGTGGATATAGAGAGATGGCTGGAGGATCTCAAGAGAGCTTTCAGTTTGATCTGGGACTTGATAGGGTACTGGGTCCCTTTGGTAGTTAGTTGGATGCATGGAGCTATTTGTCAATTTTGGATGTTGTATCTGGGAGAGTGGAAGGAGATAGATGTTTCATGGGTTGACTTTAATAAAGAGTTTTGGGTATAGATACTTTCGTCAACTATGAAGGTAGTAAAGAGGTAAGAGATTATTTCTCTTTAGCATAGAATCATATTAGTGTGAGATCTGGTAATCAATTTCAAAGACCTTATGCATTTTTTCCAGTTCTTTTTTTAGATAAGGAGTCTCATGCAAGATATCTTGAGGAGGTGATCTGTCCTTATATCCAGCATACAATTACACCTTTTACATTTCCAATGTATCTGGAGGTTTAGAAGAAGGTATAGGTGATCAAGATAATTAACTAGAGAGGATTTTTTCCATGAGAGGGTAACCAGAAGGGTTCCTCAAGGATCAGGTTTATTAGTAGTAGGTCTCAGGCACCGTGAATTTCAAGGTTTAGATTAGTGAGGATCCGAACTCAACAGTTTACCTTTTGTCCTTTTGGGGACAATGGTTTCCATTCTCTTCCTGGGTAATTTTTTACAATGTGTTTTGGTTATGGGGTTCATGGAAATTGCCATAACCAGTTCCCGGTGTTTCCCCAAACTCATTATTTTGGAGGTGGATTGGTTTAGTGACATCCTCAACAACAGTTTCCAATGAGACTATTTCAACAGCAGGGGAAGTAGGCTTATTCTCTGCTAAGGGGAGATCAATCAAGTAGAGAATGACATTAGGATGTTCCTCGTGTTCAAGGACCTTGACTCAAGTGTGTTCTTGGAGGTGGTTGTTATCATAGAGGCATAGGATTTGGGCATGGACAGTTACACATTGTGGAGGTGGTAATGTCTGAGGGTCCAGAGATCATCAGAGGTATGATCGGTTTGTTTAGTACCCTTGTTTGTAACTTATTTTATTTAAGAGATTCATAATCCTTTGTTTCACCCACTCTATTCTATTCTTTGGGACTATACATATAGAGTCTTATCATGCCCCTGGTGTTGACCACACTAGTCAGAGGCTAGACCAATTTGTTTGATGTGTTCTGGGGATGTAGACTGATGATGAGGCCACATAAGACACATGGACATCTTTTATTACTATAGATGTAGTCATACGATGTTATTCTCAGCATCTACTAGTATTATTTTGTATGTTCTGTTATCAACTACTTCTAGAGAAGAGTTGTGTTCTCTAATGTAGATGGTCAACATGTGGTTTCGTTGGCGAATGGTGTTGTCAGGTGGGCAGTCAGCGTGTTGATCCCCTTATTTCTTTGATGGTTTAGTTATTATAGGAATTAGTGTATGATGGGATAGTGGAGTTACCCAAGGAAATTGGGGAATTTTTGGATTTTTTCCTTGAGGGGGTTGTGATGTTACCTCCTTGACATGATGTTGAGTTCGGGATTGACTTACAGTTTAGTGGTTCTTTGATTTCAATGGCTCCTTATCGGATGGAACCTTCTGAGTTTTGGTAGTTTATAATTTAGATTTATGATCTGATGTAGAAGGGTTTTATCCGGTCTAGTGTGTAATTGTGGGGTGTTCCAGTGTTGTTCACTGTGAAGGAAAATGGTAGTCTAAGATTGTGTATAGACTACTGAAGGTTGAATCTGGTGATGGTTAAGAACTGTTACGGTATTTCAGGATAGACAATATTTTTGACCATATGAGAGTGGATATTTGGTTTTCTAATATCAATTTGTGGTTTGGATATCACTAGTTGAGGGTGAAGGAGGGAGATATCCTAAACACTGCCTTAAAATATAGGTATGAGGACTTTGAGTTTATAATCATGTCATTCAATGTTACGAATGCACCATCCATGTTCATGGGGATTATGAACTCCATGTTTCATGAGTTCTTAACTCAATTCTTCATCGTATTCATCGATGATATCTTGATCTACTCAATGTTAGAGGAGGAGCATATCGAGAATCCCAGATATTCCTTATAGGTTGTTTGATGCCACCAGATCTATGGAAAGTTTTCCAAGTGTAAGTTTTGGACCTGATAAGTGCATTTTATTGGTCATGTAGTGTCTTAGTAGGGTGTGTTAGTGGACTCATTGAAGGTTGAAGTATTTTTTTTCTTGGGAATCACCCAAGAAAATGGAAGAGGTTCACAGTTTTATTGGTCTCACAGGATATTATCAGAATGTTGTGCCTACTTTCTCTTGAGTTGCAGCCCCGTTGATAGCTTTGACTAGGAAATACTAGGATTTTGTGTGTAATGGTCAGTTTTAGGTAGTTTTTAGTTACCTTAAGGGGAAGTTGGTCAGTGATTCATTTACCTAAAGAGGTTATGATGTTTGAGGTGTTTTATGATGCTTCCCTTACAGGATTAGGGTGAGTGTTGATGTGATAGAGGGAAGTGATCTCTTATAGGTATAGGTAGTTTCATCCCCATGAGCATAACTATACCACCCATGATCTGGAGCTAGCAGCGGTTGTGTTTACGCTGAAGTTGTGGTGGCACTATCTCATTGGGGAATGCTTTGTGGTCTTCATAGATTACTGTGATCTGAACTTGAGACAGAGGATATGGGTGTAATGTCTTTAGAATTATGATTTGTAGGTCTTTTGAACCTTAGGAAAGGGAAATTTTGTGGTCAAAACTTTGGGAAGGAAGTCATGGAAGGATGTTTTTCGGGGGTCTGGGGATTCTTCGAGAGCAATAGAGGAGTTGGAAACCTTGAACTTAGATGCAAGGGTGGATGGTGGTAGAGGATATTTGTTTCAGATGAAGGTGAAGTCTTCTCTGATGTAGAAGTTAGAGGAGTCTCATTGGGGATACTCATAAGTAGAGTGATTCATGATCATGTTGGTCATGGTGATGTTCCGGATGGATGTACAGAGGATGGTAGAAACCATATGTTATTTAAAGGGTGGTTTTTTTGTTTTGGTGGTGATGTTTAAGGGAGTTCTTCATGAGTTTTATAGCTCACCTTTGGCAGTACACCCAAGAGTTTCTGAGGTGTATCGTGGCTTGAGGATACAGTTTTGGTGGCTCAAGATGAAATGGGCAGTGGCAGAGTTTGTGGCAAAGTGGTTAGTTTTCCAATATGTAAAGACCAAGCATCATGTTCATGGTGGTTTGTTGTAGCCTTTGGATGTTCCAAAGTGGAAATGGGATAACATATTGATGGATTTCATCATAGGGTTACCACAAGCTCAGGGAGGTTGTGGTGTTATCTTGGTGATCATGGACAAGTTGACAAAATCAGCCCACTTCTTAGCGATCAAGGAGCCGGGTGTAGTGGATGCTTTGGATAAGAGTTATGTGGATGAGGTAGTGATACTGCATGGAGTTATGAGGTCCTATGTCTTGGATTGGGATGCACATTTTATTTCACGATTCTGGAGGGGATTACAACATGTTTTTGGCACCCAGTTATTCCTCACCACTACTTTCCACCCTCATATGAATAGAAAGACGGGGCAGACTGTCCAAATGCTAGAGGATATGTTGCAGGCGTGTGTCATAGAATTTGGTGGATCTTTTGTATGACACCTGTCTTTGGTTGAGTTTTCTTATAATAATAATTACCACTCTTCCATTGGCATGACTCTAATTGAGGTTTTGTATGGGAGATTGTATAGTTCTCTATTGTGTTGGATGGAGGTTGGGGAGGCAGTATTTCTTAGTCTAGATGTGTTATAGAGCATGATATAGAAGGTTCATCTTGTTCCTGAGAGTATGAGAGTAGTGTAGGACTAGAAAAATTTCTATGCCGATCATAGGAGGGGGGCCTTGGAGTTCGAGGTTGGTGACCACATGTTCTTGAAGGCTTCCCCTCGACATGGAAAGTGGAGGTTCAGTAAGGGGATTAAGCTTTCTACAATGTTTTTAGGGCCTTTGAGGTGTTGGGAAAGTTGGTGAGGTGGTGTATTGGTTGGCATTTCCACCATGGTTGGAGAGGTCCATGGCATCTTCTACATCTCTCATATTCATCAAAATCTTCATGATTACACCCATGTTATTGATTGTGGACAGTTATATATCAAGGATGACACGATGTTCATGGAGCAGCCAGTAAAGATCCATGATCACTAAGAGAAGGGTTTGTGAGGATAGAACATTTCTTTGGTTTGTGTGTTGTGTAGGCATGGTTTCCTAGAGGATATTACTTGGGAATGAAAGATGAAGATGTGTTCCCAGTACCTAGATTTTTTTTAGTTTTGTTTTGCTCTGTTTTTCATTGTGATGTGACTTTTGGATCATGTTTTATGAGATGATTTGTTTTCCTTTGTTTATGGTGTATGATGTGTGATAAATTTATGATATATGAAAAGGGGAGTACCTAATTCTTAATCATGACACATTAACTGTGTTGTGATTAAACCTGTTCGGGTGAGTCAGTGCCACCTAGACTGGATAGTATCTTAACATAGAGGATGGAATTCCCTAATTCATGTGTTTGGGATGGTGCGGCTCATTGGTTGTAGTGGTTGTTGGTTTGGACTGTGTGGAGGTTGATATGGTTGTGTAGTGGTTATGATGTTGGATGTTTTTGGTGATCTGGTTGTGTGGTTATGAGGTTGTGCAATATGTTTTGTGGTTGTTTGGTTTGGCATGTTTGGATAGTGGTAGCATTTGAGGTATGATGATATCCTTGAGAGGTATCTCACAGGGTGGTTGTTTATACCCTTTTCCTTCTGAGATTGGTTTTGGATTCTTTAGGGTGAGAATAATTTGGTATGTATCTAATGTAGTGGTTTGCACCCTCTTGGTCCATTACTTTTTCGTATTTGGGCATTGGAGGTGTTCAGTGGAGTTTCTGAGAGTTTTTTGTGGATGCTAGAGGTTTAGCAGATTTTCTGTAGGAAATACACATCGTGTAAATGTATTAAATGATGTGTAATAGTGGTTCATGGCTTGTTTATCTGAGTGTTTCACGGATTGTATGTGGCTAATGGGTAGCCTGTGAAAAGGGAACATGTCATGTAACTGGGATTCACAATATGTAATAAATTCAGGTGTTAAATCCTTCGAGGTGACGCATTTTTTTCTAGAAGTTAAAATCTTGAAATTACATGACCTGAAAGGGGATTACACATCATCTAAATCCCCTGTGTGGTGTAGTTATAATGTTTAGATCACTCGGGGGTTTCCTCATACCCTACGGCCAGCACTCCCTTCTCTCATTCCATGCAATCTAGTGGCACCTTCTTCAAGAATTTGGGATTCCTTTCGATGGGGATTTATTCCCAGATTCTTTTCTTCAATTTGTGGTGATTTCTCCTCTCATTATCATCCATTTCCTTCCATTATTCTTCATAGTTTTGTTATGGTGTTTTGGTTTGGTTTTGGTTGTTTTTTTAGCTGTGTTTTGATAATCTTTGGGTGTGGTGTAGGTTAATCTGCGGTATCTCGTGGTGCGGTTGTGGTTTGTGGGAATTTATTCTTCACCTTATGTTGCACAATGAGTTGGAAAGATTATTTAAGGTAGGGATTCCCTAATTTCTCGTTATTTTTTATCTTGCAGGGTGTATTTACTTTTTTTATCTATGGGTTATGGTTGTTTTGGCTTAATCAAAGATAAAAATTGGATAATTAAAATTTAAGGGGGAGAAAGGGGAATGATTCGAATTATTTTACAACTTTTATATTATTGTGATATGATAGATTGTATGGGTTTTATGCCCCACTAAAAATTGTGGTTTTTAGGGGATTTGTTTACGCTAGATGATATGTGTTGTGACCGTCATGCATGTTGTGATTATTGTGATGTCAACCTAAAATGAAAATTGGATAACCACTTCTATTTGGATAATGAAATGGTTTCCCCAGGATTATGTATTGTGTGATAATTCCCCTAAAATAAATTGGAATGTGATAAAATTCCCTTTATAAATTTTTTAAAATGTTTTTTTGATGTGTTGTGATGTGTGGTCATGTTTTTTGGGTAGCGAGGTGGTTTTTTCTGTGATTTTAGGGCGGTGAGGTGGTGGTTTGTTTAGTCATGCTTTTGGGGTGGTGATGTGGTGGTTTGTTTGTCCTTTATTTTGGAGTGGTGATGTGGTGTTTTGTTTTTTCTTGCTTTTGGGTCAGTGAGGTGGTTTGTTGGTCATGATTTTGGGGCAGCGAGGTGATGGTGTGATGGGGATGATGAGCTTCTTGTGATATGTGGTTGTGTTGTGCTAGATTTTCAAGTAGTGATTGAATTGGTAGTTGTTTAATAAATATTTAAATGATATGGTATGGCTTGGTTAATGGGTTAAAATGGTTAATGAACAAATAAATGATGGGACTTATGGCTTGTTGTGTGGTGTTATGTATTTAGAGGTGGTAGAAAAAGTGGCGAGCTTGTGAGTTGATTAGTATTTGGTTATGAACCCATAGGTTGGGGTTGTGTGTGGATATATGTATATATTTGTATATTACTTGTGATTTTTATAGGCTCCCCACCCACATTGAGAACTATGTTCCAACACCCACATAGTCATGTAGGGGTGTTTTTCCTGATATCTAGTGAGGAGGACGGATGGTTGGATACCCGCTCATTCTCATTCTCTCTTCTAGGAGAGGTAGGTATTGCACAGACTATGATGGTTAGAGGTCAGTTAGTGTATTATATGGTGGTCGTGATGTCTCAGGTGCTTTTGGATGAGATGTGATAGCCTAGGTGTTTTCAATCGAGATGTGTTCGTGCTTGTGGGGTGGTGGCCTAGGTATTTTTTGGTGAGATGTGATATGATTGTACTTGTGGGGTGGCTATGGTGGGGGTCGTGCATGGTAGGAGGAGGGCACAAGGTTAATTTCTTACATGTTCATGATGCCCTACTACTCTGGTTATGGTAGCGGTTGTGATGTGATGACCTATGTCTTTGTAGGCGTGATATGATGTGATCGTGCTTGTGGGGAGGTGTGGTATACAGAAGAGATGGGAGTTCCATGGTGTATGACATTGGGGTGTGAGAGTGACATACTAGTGGGAAAAGTAGTGTGGGGTACCCTTTATCGATTTGATACTTGTTATATTATATTTCTTGGATTGCGTTATTTGGAGAGCGTGCCTTGGTGAATTTGGGATGGATAATTGACATGTTTAGGTGTTGTTGATTCTTCTGTTTTCTCATGGATGCATTGGTATGCTTCTTTCACACATGCATGATAGACTTCGCTTTTCTTATTGAGTATACTTGTATGCTCACCCTGTGTATATAAATTGTTTTCAAATTTCTATAAGGATTACATGGATTGTGTTGAACATTACTAGCTCGGACCTTAGATAGGTTTTGTGTAGCTGCTTTAGCTTTGCTTTTGGGTTTTTTACTTTGAATACTTTTATTTGTATCAATTTTTTTACATGCATTGTGGGATGGTTTTGGTTTCTTTTTATATTATGTCATGGTGTTGTCGGTGGAGGATTCATCTTATCTCCCAATCATATATTATTATAGAGGGTAATTCCTCCTGTTTCATGAGATTTTTATACCCTCAATGCTAATCGCAAACCTGGGGCCTACTGAAGGCGGAACTTGAGAGTCATTATCTCTCTCCCCTCATTTAGGTATCTTTGTAGGGAGGGGGTGGTGACATATGCTCAGCTAAAATAAATAAATAAAATGTTCAACATAAATAAATAAACCACCTTAATACTAACTTTGACTTGATGTCATGGTGTCTCTGAGCACATCACGGTGACTGCACCTCCATAGTATCACTATCACCCCATGGGCGTACACATATAACTCGGGTTATTTCCAATACCCATCATCAATCCTCAGGTCCATGACCTGATCGACCATACCTACCTCGACCAATGCCAGAGTGTCTCTAAGCATGAGTTTCACCTTAGGTTACCCTATATCCTCTCACTGGGAATCGTGTGCTCACACCTACACTTATGAGTAGTGGATCATGGGGTGTCACTAGGCATCCCTCATCCTCAATCCCTCGGACTGAATCCCATGGTAGTACCTTGGTATTA
Organism: Viscum album; assembly: GCA_963277665.1. NCBI lineage: Eukaryota > Viridiplantae > Streptophyta > Magnoliopsida > Santalales > Viscaceae > Viscum > Viscum album. The sequence continues at coordinate 744,155,845 of OY728125.1, forward strand.
TCTATGTCAGGCTGACGACTAATTATTAGGAGGGGGAGGCCCCATGAAATCCTATACTTTCAGGTGTGACTGATTCCTGAGTGACCTAAGAAATCAATGGTAATACCCTCCCTGGATCCCACAGTCAATATCCTAGGCATCCAATATCACACGACTCCTCAACTGAACCATATCTGGTGCGTCCATCTGATCCTAGGGGGTATTCTAGGCACCAGTTGAGGGGATCCAACAGTCACCCTCGAGATGTCCAACATATGTTCTTGGGGATATACGCCCACCGACACCTCATACCGCCATTCGAATCCCGACATCATGGGAATTCACAATGGTATCGCTTTATCAAATGAATCCCTAACATCCTAGGGATTAATGTATGTGTGAAATCACCAAGCTCTGATGTTGGATCCTAGGTACCACCTTTAAGCATCCACTCCTACATCAATCATATCTATGGATGCTAGCCAAGTTAGGCATCTACCTTCAATATGTTGTGAGATTGAATCCCTACTGTACCAGGCATCCCAAGATCTCATCCATCTCATCAAGTGATTCCCAGGCATCCCAGGCAATCACATTTATGCCAGGCTCAATAGCTGATTCCTAGGCATCCTAGGAAATCACATGCCATCAAACATGAATATAAGTCAAAAATAAATATATCACAAGGGCTAGTCGAACATCCATGCATGTCATCATCATCTTAGCCCCATCAGGATTACATGTTGGTTCGGGTTCTAGGGTGACACCTGAAACCATCACCATCCTTGGTCATACACACCCACTCAGGGTCAATCTATCTATGGGACGCCCACTCGAGTCCCCTCAGTCATTGCACATCAGAAGCACCCTCACGTGGGTCCTCAATCTCAACCAGGGGCTCGAGTAAACACCTGAATCTTTTAAGATATTGTGTCCCATGACATCATAATCAGGATCACATGACCTCACCGACCACATGGGGTTTTCTATATATGAAATAGTTAAAGAGATGCTCCACAACCCATCTTGGTCATCAAGGCCACTCTCGGTTGGTCTGCTCACCCAACCCCATCATCTATGGCCTATAGTCTATCCACTTAGACTAAGCACATCTCAAGGGTCCACACACGGACTACTAGAGTCTTCCATCTCAAGTCATTGCACACCCCATAGGGAGGTGGCCACAAGCTCTTACTCAAGGGTCACTAGGTCATGCTCATTCAAGTCATCTGAAGGACACCCCTCGTGGGGGTCCAAATGTCTCAGGTCAAGGCCTTGGCCATCGGCGTCCGAGGCGTTATGTCGGCGCCCTGTGACCAATGTGGCGTAGATGCTTACTCGTGTAGTTCAAGGCATTTAATTAATTAACCATTTCAATTTAACATTTAATCTAATTTAAATTAAAAAAGTCATTTAACCAAAAAGGTCATCGCCTAAAGTGGTGAGCGTGCACAACTCCTGGAACATAAATCATACACATAAAGCCATGGGGCTAGTCTACCTACCTCATCGGTGAAGTTTTTCCATTTAGTTCCACGGGTCGACAGCTTTGTCAAGGCCTGCTAAGGTCCATCCAAGCCCACCTAAGCTCGCCCCACCAACCAGGTACCTATCTCATGCCTTACAAATCAAAAATAATTATTTATAATAAAATTGTATTTAATTAACCAATTTTAAACAATTCCATGTAATGTGGTATAATCGTTGAAACCTCACTATGTTATACCGAAACCAAAGCCAACTACTCGTGGGAGGTTTGTTGAGGACTCTCGACACCATCCCTAGGAAAGCCCCAACCAACAACGTCACCACAACTATTATTTCATTTTAGAATTTAAGAAAATCCATAAATAAATTTGTGTTACCTTTAGTGAAGTGACGAATGGAGATTGACAAATGTTGTTACAGGACGTCGTCTTCCTGGGCCGTATGAAAGCCCTGTCGAAATCAGGCGATTTCACCATTCTCTGATGAAATCACCATTTCTGACCTAAATCGAAACAACATCAAATCAGCGCAACGAAAGTGGAGCGAGAGCAAGAGGATATGAGAAAGCTTTTACATTGTGTCTTCTACAAAAACACCTCAAGACCACTGTCACGACCCGTCCTCGGGGCCCGTGCCATGACTACCCCAAGCCTGCCTTCCATAGGCTAGGGGCTGGCGACTAGCACCAAAAGTGTAAATCCCAAAAGAAGGGAAAGCATTGCCTTTATGAAGTAATATACACAACAGAGTACGCAAGTGAAGTAAGCACTAAGTAAAACTGGGTACAAGGTAAGTGCTGAGAAGTAAATGGGCCAGTATACAAACCCAACTGAAAGAAAAGTACAACAGCAGTAAGTAAAACAACAACACCGAGTTGTCCTACGGAAATCCCACCTGAATGGTGGGTACAGATAGTCTCCTCAGCTCCTCGGGTCCGACCGCCTGCTCCGTGTACGTCCCGCCAAGTGGTCCACCTCTGGGTACCGTCCAGCTTCACAAGCCTCCACCTCGATCACCTCGATGATAATGATTGAGAATCAAGACTCAGCTCACACAGGTATACACTTTGTAAGGCGATAGAGATTATCAGATGTAGCCACTTATTCATCTACGCTGTCGGACTCACATAGGATACAAGACCAGCTAAGGTGTCAGACCCACAAAGGATACAAGAACAGCTACTCTGCCAGACCCACTTAGGATACAAGTACAGAGGTCATACTGCGGGACCCACATAAGATACAAGAACAGTAGTCATCGTCGTCGAACCCACAGAGGATCCCAGTACGGTCGTCGTCGCTGCCGAACCCATAAAGGATCCAAGTGCAGTCGTCATCGTCGCAGTCGCAACCAGCTCTAGGGTTCCCTCACACAGCATACTCGATTCTGGGAGGGTCCGCTCCTCGAGCAAAAGTGTCGATACATCAAATGTCACGAATTCCGGAGTTGATGTATCCCAAAGTTCCGTCTCGTCAAAAGAAACTCAACGCGACAGACGGTGCATCAATCGGACGCTCAGTCTGAGAGTTATTGGCTTTTCCGTCTCAGGGGCCCAGTTGATCTTTAAGCTAAAACCAACCCGACCGTACTCCAGCTGCGTCCAAACCTAAAGCGGAGTAATCCAAATGGACCGTCTCAACAAAATAATTCCAACGCAATTGATGGCACGTCAATCGGATGTCCGGTCCGTAAGATATAAGCGTTTCCGCTCCAAGGGCCCGGTTGGTTTCGAGTTCGAACCAACCCGGACATACCCAAACTTTGCTGACACCTCGAGTGTAATATACCAAAACGACCGTCTCGATCCAAGGATTCCTATTCAACTGACAGTGCGTCGATCGGAGGTCTGTAGCTCGAGTTATACGCAAAAGACCGAAAATGGTTCGAAGTGGGGGCCCGACCCGGCCCAACCCCCCCCCCCCCCCTCGGGTCCAGGTCCGGCCCGGTCCGCGCCACCCGCCCCGGCCGGGGGGTGCACTGGCTCGGCCAGCGAGCCGAGCAGGGGGGGGAGGGAACGCGGCCCCCCTCCCCTTTGTGCTCCGCGGACGCGACGCCTGGCGCCGTGTCTCCCATGGATCCTGCGCGGCTGCGGGATCCACTCCTTGCCGCTGCGGCTGAAGCCGCAGCGGGCTCCTGCCGGCGGCGCGCCGGGGCGCCACCGGCACCGCCTGAGATTTCCGCGGGCCACCGGAGTCATTCCGGTGGTCCGATTTTGCTCCCGTCTGTGTCTGCGGTCGTCTCGAGACTCGTACATCACTGTGAAGGCCTCCAATCGCCTTTTCGGTCCCGCTTGGTCGTCGCCAATTATTCCGCACATCAAGAAAAAAGCAGCGGTGGGTTCGGACTTATTCGTTAGTCTGCACCCACCGCGTTAGTGGTTCTAAATATCACCAAACAAAAAACACGCCATGCCGAGGGTATAAAAATCACATGAAAAATTTATGCAAAATCCCCTACCTCAAAGAAAGAAGACGAACGTCGGCGTGGCGGTAGACGGCGTTGCGGTGGACGGCGTCGCGGGGAAGAGGATCGTAGGTGTCGTCGGAGCGCTCCGAGGAGGAAGCGGCGTCTCCTCTATTGCCGCAGAGAAGAGTAAGGGTGGCGTGTCGTCGACCTTCGAGGAACCGGCGTTCTTCATCGTTCTTCGTCGAAGGCCGACGTTCTTCCGAAGTGTCAAGGCTCACCCGATCTCTCCCGCACAACGAAGGCTCTTCCTAAAATAAATAATAGGTTCCTCCTATTATTTAATTACCCGCAAGGTAACTCTCTCATAATTAATTCACCACATTAAATAAAATGTGTTGACAATTAATTAAAGAAGGGAGAGAGAAGATCTCCCATTATTAAACGCGTTGACAGTAAAATAAAAAGGGGAAAAGATGAAGGTTTCTCGTTAAATTATGGGTTGACATAATTTAATGCATTGAGGTGGAGAGATTGACATTTAATGGAGGTTTTCCAAATTAATGAGATTAGAGGAAATTAAATGGTGGGGCTCACACGGGCCCCCACCTCTCTAACATCCACACTTGGGTAGTTAAGTGGTTGTGGGCCCCACTATTAACTACCCATGGGAGTGATGAACCACCTTAAGAAATAAAAATTGTTCCGACAATTTTTTATCTACTTAGATAAACCCCCAAAATTATCTTCTCCTCCTTTGCGAACGCAACTACGGTAAGTGTCTCCTTAAGCAATTACCAGCGCTGCGAGTTCATCGGTGCCCTCAGATTTTAATTCCGAGCACCGGTTCAAAAGTTAGAAAAACTCGCTCGTTCGTTCACTGAACGTACCCGAGCTTAACTTTGGAAATTGATTCCAGGCACACCGGGCCTCGAAATCAAGTGTCGTCAGAAGCCACAAACTCGTAAAATTTTAAAGTATTTAAAAAAAAAATTCCTTGAAATTTTCGGGTCTTTACAACCACCACCCTAAACTAAGGGGAGGAAAGAAGGGGGGGGGGAGGAGGTCCTCCGGCCGTGCGTGCAAGAGAAAGGAAAGAAAACGGGGTGCCCCTTTTAAAACTCGAGGGGACAAAAATGTCACCCCCCCTAGAGCGCCACTCACTAGCCAGTGGTTGCAAGCTGTAGCCACCCTCCAACCCATCCACTCGGGGTTGCCTCTAGCGCTCCTCTGAACCCCCTAACCCCCTTACGACCATGAAACCCCATCAAAAAACACGCCTTAAAGATGATCCAACTCTCAGAACGATAATTTGACCCCCGGTTCAAAATTCGACCTGCTCGCCAAATGAAAAATTCAAAATTCCTTTGAATCTCCAAACATATGCACGGGTGTGAGACATTACAGTGTGAGATCGCCCTGTTTTCTCTACTATTGTGTTCTTCTTCTTGTTTATCTTTATTCTTCTCTTTCGTTAGCATAATGTTGCGTGTAGAGGGTTGATGTAGCATTGTGATGATGATGTGAGGGAGATTATTCTGCATGTAGAGGGTCGGTGTGAGGTAGTAACGTTTCTAATGGGAGGATGCTGAGTGATAAGGGTGATCTCAACATTAAATAGAATATCTAGAACTAATATTTTTAAAGAACAATGAAATCATCACTTAGAACTCCTAAGAATAACAAATTTATTTTTCATTAACTTCTTTATGTCTTGTTTTCTTTGTATTTTGCATTTGTATATATTTATATCGTACGTATTTTAAAACTCTCCATTATATTAGTATATCACTTAGTAGTATATTTTAGTTAAATATAAATATCGACAATAGAAGAACAGTGTTGTGTTAATGACCTCCTCAAGAGATCGATCATAGGATGCGCGTTGTGCTGCATTCTTAGGAAAATAACAATTTATTGATAGAGATTCGCGACAAATCTCTCTTATCACATGATGTATTTAAATTAAACAGTACAAAATAATGTCATTTTTTGAAAGCGAGCAAATATATATTGATAAATCCGTAGTTTTTTATGTCTATTTTAGAGTCAAATATCATTCATATCAACAAGATGAAGAACACCGTAAGGAAACGAATTATGGTATGGGTGTTCAAGAGTTTTATTTTTTTCATATTTTTCTTTTGATTTGTTGCATTTGATCTCCCTATAACTTTACCTTTTTTTCAAATGATATTTGTACATAACTTTCATAAGTGAAATGGAAAAAGAATTCATAAAAAAAGGAAATAAAAGTTGCTAATAGATTTTTCACTAATTATTAGAAATGTCTTTAAAATTACAAATTATCATTTAATTGTTTGATGCTTATTATTATTATTTTCTTATTTTTTTTGATTTATTTTCAAATTTTTATCCTTACACACTATTATACTGCAATTTATCTTTTGTATCTTTATTTTATTTTGAATGCATGTAACATGCCACAAAATGATTAAATTTTAATTTCACAGTACTTCTAGAAAAACTAATTCATTCACATCATATTAAATATTTTTAGGATAATTAAGATCAGGTGTAGGGATTTAAATGAGTACTCGTTAACCAAGTATCCAACATTATCCGACCTGATTAAATAAAATCAAGGCAATGGTTAAATGATTATTTATAAAATTAGAGTAATAAACTCGATTAATAAACGTGTAGAGTAGGGGCAGTACTCTTAATAAACCATAAACCCCTACCCGAATATGTAAAAAATATATTTATTAATTTACTGATGGAGCCCGCATTGTCATTAAAGCGGAAGAAGAAGACTCAGAGCAGCGTTCCTCGGGCTATTATACCCACCTCTTGGTCTGTAGTTCTTGGTGGTGAGGCCTATCTCTGCTTCTCTCGAAGAATGCGCAAAGTCGAAGGGTTCCGTCGCCATGTTGACAACGAAACTATTACTGCTTCGTGCGTTCTGAACCCATCGGTCACCCAGATTGTGCTCTCGCTCTCGAATTCATAGCTACTTGGAATAAACAGCTTCCCGTTTGAATCAGGTGATAATCCAGGGTTTTCAAATGCTTTATCTTTTGTAGTTGTCTGTCCTTTCATTACGTTCTTGTTCTTATTCTTTTTTACGCATATTTCGATTGTTTGTTTTTTTCTGTCGTTTGGGTTTTCAAATATTATGTCTGCCGAAGCCCATGAAAAGCCGTGATGATAACTGTGATTTAATTTATGAGCTAAAAGATATTGTTACTGTTCTTATAATTAATTTCGTTGGACATGGCATCTTCATTCTTTGATTGACAGGCCACGTATTTTTTTTGTCTTTCTTTCAGTTGCAATGAAACTGATTATATTGAATTCCTAAATGGTAATCTTAGTTATGATGCACATACGGGAGGGTTTAGCTGATTTATCATCAATAACAGACTAGTCCCGAACCCTGTGGGCTCGTTCAGTATGATGGAATATACTGGATTTTTTATGATAAAATGTAGCTCATAAAAATCTGGGGTCAGATTCGAGCGTCAAAATAAGAACTATGTAAGGTCGTTAATATCAGGGTTTAAATTCATCTACTGTAGAATGGGTATTGTCGGTAGAATGTTCTCCAAACTCCATGTCCACATAGGTTTTAAATCCATCTACTGCAGAATGGGTATTGTCGGTAGAAAGTGCTCCAAACTCTATGTCCCCAGTAATGGATTGTCAAGATCCATAAGTTTTTTTTCTTTTGATGCACAAATTGCGGGTAATGAATAATACATACCCACATATATGATTTTTTCTATTTTTCAAAACTCATCTTGTGAATCAATGAACTGTCAAAAAAATTGAATGTACAGTTGAAATTTTTGTAGAGGGTCCCTGACTTCTGTTTTCTCCTCCAAGGAAAATGAAAGACAATATATGAATGCTTATCCCTTCGGCTGTTTAATTAATAATATAGTCAGTGGCATTGTGGACTTCATTTTCATTTTTGTTTGTTGGCTTATTGATTTTTTTCTTTAAAGGTTGCCAAGGGCTACAACTTTATGTGTCATTTTATGAAACTATCATTCTCATGTTGTCCGCAATTAAATTTACATCTCAAACTGAAAACAGTGAAATAATTAAGAAAGCATTCAATCATAATTGTTCTATCTTCTTTTTTACGTTGCTTACTAATTATCATAAACTAGTATTCATTTGATTGTAGGTTCAAAAATATGAAGAATAGGCAAACAAGAATCACTGATTTGACTGCAGATGTGTTAACACACGTAATGTTTTTGGCAGTAACTCCAGCTGGTGGGGCAATAACCTTTGCAAGGATTAGATGCATGTACGAATTTTCTTTGCCACTCACTTCACTTTGAAACAATATCTTGATTGGTAGCCCAATGCAAGTCCTATAATTAATTACAATGTTTGGGTTATCAAGGGATTTTGTTCCCTCCCCCTTTATCTAGGATTTATAATAACCTTTCAAATTTTCTGAACCACTTATTGAAACATTAAAATCATGTTTAGGCATCAATATGATTAAATCTTTAAGTCTCTTCAATTCAAGGAAGTATCGCCGTTCTTGTTTCTGTTTGCTTGGTCTTGTGTTTTTGTCGGACCAAAATGATTGGTCTGGCAGTGTGATAATAAATACGAGATAATAAAATGAAGTGTAAAATGCGAAAATAAATGAACACCAGTATGGAACATGGAAAACTTTTCAAATCATGTATAAATAAAAGGGTCTAACTATGGAAAATGTGGGTACAACATCCCCTCAACATCACAAAGAGATTTCCTCACAAATATCTCTCTTAAACAATTAGAGAAAACATACCTCACAAATACACTAGAAAATTTTAATCAGGCAGCAATGATATCGTGATAATAAATGAAGAGAAAAAACGAAGAAAATAAAATAAACCATGTTGTAACATGGGCCATTTTATTTCAGTCTCAACAGTTTTTTGCTTTACATGGGTGCACGAATCAATCATTTTCAGCTTCTTTTTACAGATGCAAAGACTTCAAGGAGTGTGCTGATGTAGACCATCTCTTAAGAAATGCAAATTTTTGTAATTTGAAACTACCGATGGGGTGTGGATCATTCTGGATGCCTCATGGATTGCTGACCAGATGTTCCTGGGCTGGAAATTTGACGGTTACCATTCCCCTTTCAAGGGTACATATTCCTTTTCCCTGTTCATCTCCATCTGAAGGGAAATGACAATGGAACGAGTTTCTGATTTTTGAGGAATTCCTGTTTTCTCACATCAGTAAAAACCACTTCCATATCTAGTGCTTTGATTACTATCACCAAAACCTCACCCTTTCTCCTTTAAAATGCAGAATATCCTTGATAGAGCTAGATCAGTTCTTTCACTGAATAATGCTGCTCGTGAAGCTTCTATGGTAATAATTTCTCCATGAGATGCTTGGCTGTGCATTTCTTCCAGTATATACACAGCATGAAACTTTATGATCCATGTCTGCAGTACGTCAATGTGCTCACCAGTGAAAGGTACTGGACAAGATCAAAGTCGAGGGCTTCCGGGCCTTTCACAGAAGTATACAGACTTTTGATCTTTGCATGACATTGTTTGACTACATGCTCATAATAATGCATGTGATGATCATGGGAGAGCTGTACTAAAAACAATTCTTTTGTAAAAAAACCACTTTTCTAATATTTAGGTTGGTTGTTTACCAGTATCTGAAAAAACCCACTTAACTATTTTTGAAAAACTATTTTGATTAGCTTTTTAGAAACAGATTTTGTGATTATTAGAAGTAAAGAGTATTTTTTTTTTTATTATTATAACACAAATACAAAGAGATTTCAATGGTGTGGGTAAATTTGTGACACCCGAACGTATTTTTAACCAGATTATGTTTTAAATACATTACCCGAACCCTAAACAAATATATTTTTAAACACCCATTTTGTTTAACCACCAAATTATAAATTCAATTTTTTTAAATTTATCTATAAACTAAATCGGAACACAAACCTGAATTAAAAAAATATATAAATGGTTTTGTCATTGATTAAAAATTTAAGTTAATGAATTCATGATAAAATCCGGTTAACCACTACTCGAGCCCAACGTAACCGGGATGGGTAAGTGTTGCCGATTAATGGATCCTCGTAATCGTTTTTTTTTAAGAAAAAAAACCTTTTTAAACTTTCTTTGAATCATTTATTTTTTAAACTGCAACCAACGTGCTCTCAATCATGCATCAATTCATGTATATGCAGCGGCTGATGGAAATAGTTGTCCGCATCCGAACGGAGCATGGGGAACTTGTGGGGATCATACAGATGCTTTTGGGGATCATGTTTGCTCTCCATATGAAGCGCGCGACAGCTCGGGACCCGGTGGTGATACAAGTTGAAGCCAAGCAAGCTTTATTTTTAGTGTTTTGTGATTCATTATTAATGTTTTTTCTGTGTATCTGCAGTGGATGAGGGTGCTGTTTGGGGTGGTCATTCTGTTCATGGGCATCTTGGAGCCCACTGCATCTTCAACAATAGAAATCATGGGGGAGCTTAAAGCGGAATATGATGCGTTCTACAATACTCGTAGATGAGAAGTTCTTCCTGATGAAAATCTAATATGACGATTCATCTTATACACGTTGTGATGCGAATGGGGCTCGGAAAAATCTCATCTTGGTTGGCAAATTTTCAATGGTGAGGTTGGTGCCCTGTGTTTTTGAACCAAATGAAAAATTGATAGCTTCTGCAGTTTATTCTGATCCCATGGGTTCTTTATTTGCTTTTGTCTGGATTCTGCAGAGAGGCCATGTAGTGGCATTGGGATGGTTAAACACTTTGGCCAACTATCAAAACACTCATGCACAAATCTTAAGAGATGTAATTGGATTTAGTTGAGTCGATACAGTATACTACTTGTGCTCGAGTTTAATAGAAAAATACAAGTTTGTGTATTAGATTTGAACTCGATTGAATGATGATTTTTATGTTTAAGCTCATATCAATTTGGCACAAATCAAATCGAATTTGAATTTTGTTCCAGTTGAGTTCAAATAGCTTGCGAGTATCACAGTAACACTTCAACCCTTATTTGTAGTATAATTTTGAAAAGTAACCTCAAAAGATATCAATTAAGGAGTTCGAAATTTTTTACATGTTCATAAAACAAATTCCAGAACATGTTTTGTGATTTTGATGCTTGGGTTTATTAATGATTTATTAAACATGGATGAGTGTTATGTTCTAACTATGTTTGGTGGTGGGGTGGTAAGAGTTTTGAGGCAGGTTGCGGGCTCAAGATTTCGAGCCTGCATGTTTACAGCGAATTTCTTCCTTGTGTTGTGTTATGCAGTGAAGGATGTAATCAATCTATTATTGTTTTGAGGGTGATCTTTTGAAGTTCTTTTGATTTTAATTAATTTTAATATTAAATTTCACTTTGATATGATTTGTCATGAATGTTTTTTCGGAACATATTAAATTTGAGTTATTGTTGATCGGTCGAACAAGCATGTACCATATCCTCCAAGGTCTGAATTGTTCATTCTGACTGCCTATCTGATTGAGGATGAAAAGCGGTACTGAAATTTAATTCAATTCCGAATGACTTCTCAAGGGTTTTTCAAAAGTTAGAAGTGAACCACAAATTACAATAAGATGCAATAGAGAGAGTAACTCCATGTAACTTGACTATCTCTTTAATATACAATCGAGAAATTAGGTATAGAAACAAAGTCTCGAATTGGATGAAAATGAGAAGATTTAATCAATCGATCAATAATAACCCAAATTTAATAACGTAATACAACCCATAAAAAGGCCAAAAATGATGTTTATGATAGTATGCGTCATACAAATCATGGGAAAGATTGTTGTGGAAGGTGGGCCTCAACCCTAATGAGTGCTTAAATTAGACTAAAAACGATGTTTGTGAAAATAACTCTATACTTTCTTTTACAATATACATGTTGGCCTCAACCACAACAACCGTACAAATTAAACTAAAAATGATATCTATGAGAGTAACTCTTTATAATGTCTTTTATAATATATATGTAGAGTCATAGAAGCATCACAAGAACTTAATCACAATGTTGTGAAAACTGATGATAAATTTCTTATAAAGATGCGTCTTGAACGAAAGCTAGTAGTTGCTGAAACACTCAGTGGACAAACTTTTTTTCAGGTCAATTTCTCATCACATTGACTACGTATAAGAGATCAAGGGTGTGTTTCACAACAAGAGAAGAATTGAAATATCTAACTATATACTTTTTTTGAACCCCAAGACTCTTGGAGATGGTGTCCTAGAACTAACTACCTTTGTACTTTCAACTACTAAAATATGAGTAAATATCTTATTAAATGATAACTGTTCTTCTGTGTAACATTAATGTGATAATCTCTTTAAAATGCTTATCACATTGAAAGGTTATAGCAGTTCCTCGCTCTAATGAAAACCAATAGATTTTATGACAATATTTTTAAAAATATTACATATGGTCTAGATAATATTCGTTTGATGGGACACTAATAATGTTTGTGAAGGGTACATTCTCTAAAGCCATAGATATCATATATTATGATAGGGCTTGTCATAGGGTATGATAAGCATATGAAAAAATGGCTTATATTCTTGCTCGCATGTATATCGTATTTGACGACATGTGGATATAATGAAGACTCTCGGGCAGTCGTATTTTATAACAGGGTGATATTGTTTGTTGGCTATTTGGCATGTCGTATTATACGATATGGTTGAGTCGTAGTGCCAAGTATTGAATGGTTTAATACTTTCGGCATTGTCACGACTCACTCAGCCATCCAACGAGTTGACATTCATATCTACCTTACACATCAACTATCATTAAATGGTGTGAAATATGGTTTACACATAAAATTGCCTTTCATAGATCTGCCATTTATTGTTGTATTTCTCATGCATTGTTTCTCTTTTTCTCAAGCTCATTACCTTTATATAAGCTCTCTTTTACCCTTATGTGGAGTCCCTAAGGACCCTTATGTAGCCCGTGTATCAATTGAAGGTTCCGGGCGCAGCGGAAGCGCGTGGGTGGATGTGCCCACTTGGCTTTTTGTCATTAGCAATGATCAATCCGGGATCAATACGATGTTAAACGTCAGTCTCCACGGATCGAATCATAGAAAAAGACAAAGAAGATGGTTTGTCCCGGAACCACAAACAAGGATCGTTACAGGTTGATTATAGTTAATTTAATTAATTATAAATAAATACCTTTTGGGTGTTCTTTCTTCGTTGATGTTCTCGATCACGTTGTCGATGTGATCCGTCGTTGCGTCGTAGAAGCCAAATGTAGACTCTCTCTGGCGGTGATCCACACGTGTACCTTGTATCTCTGGACGTCGCCAAAGGATTCTCTGGGTGCTAGCGTGGAGAAGCCTTTGCTTGTGTTATCCGCCTTAGATCGTCTTGATTCGATGGAAGAGGATCTCTCTCGGTCTTGAGAGCGTTCTTGGAGGAAGAGGTTCTTTCGGTCTTGAAAGAATTCTCCAGAGATGTTGTGCACAACGATTCTCTTGTGTGTCGGAAAAGAGTTGGGGTTGTGAGGATATTTATAATCGGGTGTGTGGGGTTATAGAGTTATGACAATAAAAAAACGCGTTACGCGTTTTATTTATTTCATTGACTCTTATTTAAAACCCCCATGTCGAATAGATAATTCCTTGACATGCGCCCACGCTGATTATAATAAATATCATTTAAAACAATATTATATCCTCAAAATCCCGACTGAAAAAACTACACGGCGTGTACATTAAATGTACATGGCGTGTATATCTTGTTTTCATTTATTCATTTCCTTTCCAAAAAAAACTACACGGCATGTACATTTAATAATACACGGAGTGTACTTATTTTATTTTTCCTCCATCATTTAAAACAACTTAGGCTTCCTTGAATAATTATTAAACCACGTACGAGAATAATATTTATTCAACTTGAGATACTTGGATACACTTAGGGTGTGACCCTCTAGGCCTCTTTCTCGTTGGCATTAGGCAGCCTTGCCTAAAGTCCAAGATTACTGTCTAGCAACGGGTCAAGGCACCCAAGAGAACGAAGTTGACGCCGCATTGACGTATCACCTCATACGAACGCTTACTGTGTAATTTAATCCCTTTGTCTCAATATCTCATCAAGCAGGTTTCATGGAAGTGTCATAAACCTATATTCTTGATCCGTCGTTCTTTGACTACCTGAAATAAACTCGTCGTTTACACCATGGCCATGGAATTTAATGCGACGGTTCTATTTCAATCAAAGGGCCGAGATATCAACTTCCATAAATGGAAGGGACAAATTGTAAATACCCGGAAATTTCAAGGAATTTTTTTTTCTTAATTTTCTTTGGAATTTTACAAGAACGCAGTTTCTGACGGAACCTGATTCCGAGGCCCGGTGTGCCGGGAATCATTTTCCGAAGTTTAACTCGGGTACGTTCAGTGAACGAACGAGCGGGTTTTTCTAACTTTTGAAATGGTGCTCGGAATTGAAATCTGAGGGCACCGATGAACTTGCAGCGCCGATATTCGTTTAGAAACGCCTTTTCCGGAGTTGCGTTTGCTTGGGTGTGGTTTTTAGTTTTTGGGGTTAAGTTAAGAAATAAAATAAAGTGGTGCGACAATTTTATTTTATTTCACTTAAAGCCACTTAAAATCCACTTAAGCTAAGTTAAGCGGATAGGGTGAAACCCAAAAATATCCTACCCACTTGGTAGGATATTTGTGAGGTGAGTCCCGCACGATCCCCACCGTTTCTTTTCCTCTAAGTAACGCACCTGCAACCCCCCCTCTTTAATGAAAGTCAACCGTGCGTTTTTCTGGTTAAGAAATGCCTCATTAATTGGGCAGTTAAATCGTTACAATTAATTCAACGAATTAATTGTTCGTTTCTTATCTTTTGAATTTCAAAATATTAGGTCAATAATAAAATAAGGGTTGAACTTATTTTATTTAGTTGAACTTGTGGCGTGGAGAGAATTTGGAGGAAAGCGTTCTTCTTCGACGAAGAACGCGAAGAACGCGAAGAACGCAAAGAACGCGAAGAACACTCCGACCTCCGACGAAGAACACCAAACCCTCGAAGATCGACGACGCGACGCCGTGTACCGCGACGTCAGCGACGCTTCTTCCGCGACACTCCTTCCACGACGCTTTCTTCCACGACGAGAAAATCCGCGACGAACCCTCGCTCGACAACGCTTGAGGTAGGGGATTTTATTTTTGGTGTTCTATTATCTTTTGAGAAAAGAACGACGAGCGCAGACCAACCAATTCCAGGTTGATCCGCGGATCGTTCGTTCATGCGGATTTATGTTGAGGATTATTATTTGATTTGTTCGTGATTATTACCTTGACGATCTTCGTGAAATATGACCATTTGCTATCAATTAACGAGAGGGGGCCGGACCGCACAAACACGACCGACCCTCCTCCTTATCCTTGTGGGTTTCTTTTGTGGATTGAAACGGGGATGGCGTGGTGCCGTCGCACCGCGCGGAAACGTGCGGCAAGGAATGCGCGGCGCCGTCGCGCCGCGTCGTGAAAACGAACAAGGGAGCGACGCCGTCGCGCCGCGTCGGAGAAACCCGAAGACATCCGCGGACGGAGTCGGGCCACGACGAAGGGGCGCGGCGCCATCGCGTCGCGCCGGAGAACCACGAAGACGACGCGTTTTGTTAATTAACGTGCGGATTGTCGGACGACGACGAACAGGGCCGCAAGGGCGATTTGAAAGCTTTGTGACAAAGGTCGGGTCCCGGGAGGACCTCTAGCGTAGACGGAAATGGAATCGGACCACCGGAGCAACTCCGGTGGCCCGCGGAACCCACCGGCGGCGCGGGTCGCCAGCGCTGCGGCGCCGACGGCCAGCAGACCCGCGACCGCACGGGTCTGGCGAGACACGGGACGCGGCCTTGCCGTGTCCGCTGACCAAGGGCAGCCCCACGCGGGGGCCGCGGTGTTCTCACACGGGGGCAGCACGCCCCCCGCCGCTCGGCCGTAACCGGCCGAGCCGATTCCGGCGGCCGGGCCGCGCCCGCGCCGGTTCGGGCCGGGTCGCGCCCGGGCCGGGTCGGACCCGGACCCGGGTCGGGCCAACCCCGGGGGGGGGGGGGGGTGGGTCGGGTCGGTCCGGGCCCAGACCCCCCGTTTTCGGACCTTTTCGGTCTTTTGCTCATAACTTGAGCTGAGAGCCTCCGAATGACGAGTCGTCAGCGGTAATGCGATCCTTGGATCAAGACGGTCGTTTCGGTATACTACACTCAAGGTTTCAGAATACTTTGGGTTTGACCAGGTTGGTTCGTACACGAAACCAACCGGGCCCTCGGAGCGGAAACGCTCGTATCTTGAGCTCCGGATGTCCGATTGACGTGCCGTCGACTTTGATGTTTTCCTCTTGTTGAGACGGAACTTTTGGCATACTTAGCCCGAGGTTTGGATGCAGTTGGAGTTTGGGCGAGTTGGGTTGTACCCGAAATCCAACCGGGCCCCTGGAACAGGAAAGCTGATATCTTTCAGACCAGACGTCCGTTTGACGAATCGTCAGCGACGTTGGTGATCACGTTGATAAGCGGTCCCTTTGAGTTTACCCTATGAGATTTCGGGGGTACAGTTGAGATACAGCCGGGTTGGTTCGCTCACGAAACCAACCAGGCCCCTGGGACGAAAAGGCTAATAACTCACAGACCGGGCGTCCGATTGACGCACCGTCTATTGCGTTGAGACCCCTATGACGAGGCGGTCCTTTGAGATACTTCTTCGTGAGACTTTGAGATACTTTGAGTATCGACCTGTAGCTCGTGGAGCGGACCCTCCCAGAGACGAGCGTGCGGAGTACGGAGACCGTGTAGCTGAATGAGACCTGACGACTGCTTGACCGACTCGACTTGGAGTGAGTCGACTAGCCCAGTGGACGGAGCACTACTTTGTGAGGTGCAGACCCATGGCGGACGGAGCACTACCTGTGTGACAGTGCAGACCCGCGGTACTCGTCCGGAGAGTACCTCTGCAGGCTACTAGGGGGTGTGCACTACTGTGTTTGGGTGGCATACCCCGGCGGGGAGCACTACTGAGTTTGGGTGGCTGGCTCGCGGTACTCGACAGGAGGAGTACCTCAGCAGTCTTAGGTTAGTGAGCAGTACCTCAGAGTCGTGACAGGACCACTGTACACTCCAGAGACGGGGCTCTTCAGCAGTTACGGTTTCGATAATAAAAATCCTGGTTTGAGCTGAGTCTATGACCTTTGTGTTTCCTCATGATTGAGATGAGTTACTTGATAACTTAGGTATATGTATGGGCATATACCTGGGTAGTGGTTATCCGTTGATTTCATAATCCTTGTGTTTCCTCATGATTGAGATGAGTTACTTGATAACTTAGATATATGTATGGGCATATACCTAAGTAGAGGTTATCTGTTGAGATCTTCTTTGTGGTTATCTTTGTTGGTTTTAGTGAGACCTTGAGGGTCTCGGGGTCCCTACTGAGTATCGTTATACTCACCCCTGCACGGGTTATGCCCGCACCTCGTTGTGTTGGTTGCAGACGACGGGCAGTGCTGACGGAGGCCGAGTGTTCGAGGACTGGACGGTACCCGGAGGTGGACTACACGACTAGTCAGTACCCGGAGGTGGACTACACGACGAGTCAGTATCCGGAGGTGGACTTCAGGGCGAGATGACACTCGGAGGAGGTTGACGGGCGAGAGCGTTGTGGAAGCTATCTGTACCTACCATTCAGGTAGGATCCGTGGTGGACAATCCAGGAGCTGCGCCATCTGTACCTACCCTTCAGGTAGGATCCGAGGAGGACGACCCAGGAGCTGCTTCCGTCCTACCAGCTGTTGTCTTTTTCTGTTGTACTTTGTTCAGTTGTAGTTGTACTTTCTTTTGGGTTTGTATTCTGGCCCATTTACCTTTCATCACTTCTCTTTGTACTTAGTGTTTTACTTCCGCTTGTACTTTGTGGTGTTTTGTTTACTTTTATAAAGACAATGCCTTCCCAGTTATCGGGATTTACGCCTTTGGTGCTAGTCGCCAGCCCCTGACCTATGGAAGGCGGGCTTGGGGTAGTCACGGCATGGGTCCCGAGGACGGGTTGTGACAAATTGGTATCTGAGGAGTCGGTTCTACCGCAAAACTTATAACTCTGATATTTTCATTCTGTGAAGCAATAATGTTAAGAGTACCGAGTGTGATTTTCAGTTCAGGGAGTCCAGTGTTGGTGCGGGCGGCCGATGTATCCATACACCAGGACCCTGACAACTGATTTCCGACTTTGTGCATGAAAACACTGATTGCGTGTGTGTTTCCAGAAGTTTTTAAATGTCAGCTCAAACCAGGTCAGCTCACCAGGTATAATCGTTTGACAGTGTCACGTTGTTTCTTTCAGGATGCCTTTTCTCGGACGACCAGCTAGAGCCCAGAGGGACGTGCGTACTGACAGCTTGCCGAGCGACGAGGCTTCGGTACAGGGCCCTCTTGCAGTTGAGGCACCAACGGAGGCACCAGCGGTACTACCATACGTTGGGCCACCGATGCCACCAATCCCAGCAGTAGGCGATGCACGCCACTTGAGCACGCTGCACGAGTTCCAACGCCAGAGACCACCCAGGTTCCGGGGAGAGACGGACCCGTAGGCGGTTGAGGATTGGCTGGAGGCTGTGGTGAGAGTCTTCAGGCTAGTGGGGACGCCGACAGACTTCATGGTGATCTTTGCTGCCAGCCTTTTCAGGCAGCAGCAGCAGTCAGGTGGTGGAGCCACTTGTTCCAGTTTTGCGACGGAATGACCTTCGCATGGGAAGACTTCGAGACCTTCTTCAGGGTGGAGTTTGTGCCAGTAGCTCTATACTTCGAGCGTGTACAGGAGCTTCTGCCTTTGCCGCAAGGTTTTCGATCAGTAGCCGAGTCATCTGTGGGCAGTAGACAGCTGATGCAGAGGTCCAGGAGGACCAGACCAGCAGTTGGGCGATCTCGGGTTTTAGGATCGGTGGTGCGGGGCACCCGGGGTGGGGTCAGAGCCAGGCGTGCCAGAAATGGATAGTGTTTCTCCTGCGGCAGGAAGGGTCACCTGGCACGTGACTGTACGACCCCCCGCACGGTTGATCAGCGGGTGTTGGAGGAGCCACCGAGACAGAAGCAGCGGCTGGTGCTTGAGCAACAACCGAGCAGTGGACAAGGCAGTAGAGCTCCGGGAGCAGGTGGACAGGAGAGGAACTAGTGGATACGTCCTTTGTACTTCTAGTTCCATGTTTCTGTTGTATTCATGTCTTTGTACTATGAGCTGCAATAATAAAAAGACACTTATCTTGTGATGTTTTCTTTCTTATCCTTTTTGTTTGGTTGATACTGAGTGGTCCTGGCAACGAATGTGGTTCATCCAGGGGATGAGACCAGATTTCTCTTATCGGCAAAGAAGAAATCATAGCAGCTCTTGTGAGACTAAAGAAGGTCCAGGTCATCCAAGAGCGGATGAAGACTGCACAGTGCAGTAAGAAACAGGAAACCGGTGCCAGTCTTAGAGACTCGGGCGTGTTAAATGTTTCAACAAGAGGAAGCTTTAAAGAGAGATGAGTCTGCGAAGCGGCAGACGTGGAGGCAGAGCTAGGAGAGCATCATGAGGTGGTGTGAATCTTAACATGCTACAACCACCCGCCTTAGTTATCCCCGCCAGGCTCAGGGAGCTGGAGGGCGGAGGAAGAGTGCGGCTGCATGCAGTCAAGGAGTGTGACCCAATGGCTCTAAAAATGATTCAAGGGACGGTTTGTGTCCACTACTAGCTGATGTAGTAACAGACGTCGATATGAATCATTCATCGCTTTCACAAATCTTCTCCCAGACATAGAGTTTCCGGTATGCTGTAGACTTGACCCTCACGTCTGGAGATACCTTGGGAGAAGACTCGATAATCACACTTACGCCGACGGTGTGGTCAGACCCTCGAGGTGAGAGTTTCAGTTGGAATCTCTTGGTGGCAGCGTCGAGGCCTTACGACGTTGGTTTGAGTATGGAATGGGCAATCACAGTTCATACACAAATTGACGGTATTAGGCAAAAAAAGGTTGTGGTTTAACTACGACGTCGGGATGGGTTTTCCTTGGTCGGCGAAAAAAAGGAAACCCCATGCAGCATAGGGTAACTCATGCACAGGAGGGTGCGACTGATCACTCTTGAGTCGGTCAACCTTACTCTCGTGGCAACAGTCGTTTTGAGTTTCAGTTCTAACAGGAATTGGAGGCCTCATGAGTTCGAGGATGACGATCACGTCCTTATACGGGTCTCACCTCGACAAGGTTTACGGAGATGTGGCCAAGGCGGCAAGTTATCTCTGAGGTTCAGCGGACCTTCTTAGGTCCTCAGCTGGGTAGGCGGGGTGGTTTACTGCTTGACCTATCCACCTCAGTTGCACCAGGTGTACGACGACTTCCACGTATCTCAACTGAGGAGATACGTGCGTGATCCTTCACATATCATCGACCATGGGGAGCTGGACGATGGCGATGGGGTTACTTTTACGGAGGTTCCAGTGGGGATCAAGGATCGACAGGAGCGGATCCTGTGAGGATGGTCGATTCCTCGGGTGCGCTTTCACTGGCAGAACGGGAGTCTCCAGGTAAGCACATGGGAGCAGAAGGCTCAGATGCGTGCTCAATACCGCTTTTGTGACCCTAGTTTGTGTTGAAGCTTTATGGGGACGTAAAGCCCTGAGGTGGGAGTTATGTAAAGACCCTGAAATTTCAAGGAATTTTTTTTTCTTAATTTTCTTTGGAATTTTACAAGAACGCAGTTTCTGACGGAACCTGATTCCGAGACCCGGTGTGCCCGGAATCATTTTTCGAAGTTTAGCTCGGGTACGTTCAGTGAACGAACGAGCGGGTTTTTCTAACTTTTGAACTGGTGCTCGGAATTGAAATCCGAGGGCACCGATGAACTCGCAGCGCCGGTATTCGCTTAGAAACGCCTTTTTCGGAGTTGCGTTTGCTTGGGTGTGGTTTTTAGTTTTTGGGGTTAAGTTAAGAAATAAAATAAAGTGGTGCGACAATTTTATTTTATTTCACTTAAAGCCACTTAAAAGCCACTTAAGCTAAGTTAAGCGGATAGGGTGGAACCCAAAAATATCCTACCCACTTGGTAGGATATTTTTGAGGTAGGGCCCACACAAGCCCCGCCGTTTCTTTTCCTCTAAGTAACGCACCCGCAACCCCCCTCTTTAATGAAAGTCAACCGTGCATTTTTCTGGTTAAGAAACGCCTCATTAATTGGGAAGTTAAATCGTTACAATTAATTCAACGAATTAATTGTTCGTTTCTTATCTTTTGAATTTCAAAAGCTTAGGTCAATAATAAAATAAGGGTTGAACTTATTTTATTTAGTTGGACTTGTGGCGTGGAGAGAATTTGGAGGAAAGCGTTCTTCTTCGACGAAGAACGCGAAGAACGCTCCGACCTCCGACGAAGAACACCAAACCCTCGGAGATCGACGGCGCGACGCCGTGTACCGCGACGTCAGCGACGCTCCTTCCGCGACGCTCCTTCCGCGACGCTTTCTTCCACGGTGAGAAAATCTGCGACGAACCCTCGCTCGACGACGCTTGAGGTAGGGGATTTTATTTTCGGTGATCTATTATCTTTTGAGAAAAGAACGACGAGCGCAGACCAACCAATTCTAGGTTAATCCGCGGATCGTTCGTTCATGCGGATATATGTTGAGGATTATTATTTGATTTGTTCGTGATTATTACCTTGACAATCTTTGTGAAATATGACCATTTGCTATCAATTAACGAGAGGGGGCCGGACCGCACAAACATGGACAACCCTCCTCCTTATCCTTGTGGGTTTCTTTTGTGGATTGAAACGGGGATGGCGTGGTGCCGTCGCACCGCGCGAAAACGTGCGACAAGGAATGTGTGGCGCCGTCGCGCCGCGTCGTAAAAACGAACAAGGGCGCGACGCCGTTGCGCCGCGTCGGAGAAACCCGAAGACATCCGCGGACGGAGTCGGGCCACGACGAAGGGGCGTGGCGCCATCGCGTCGCGCCAGAGAACCACGAAGACGACGCGTTTTGTTAATTGACGTGCGGATTGTCGGACGACGACGAACGGGGCCGCAAGGGCGATTTGAAAGCTTTGCACCAAAGGTCGGGTCCTGGGAGGACCTCTAGCGCAGACGGAAATGGAATCGGACCACCAGAGCAACTCCGGTGGCCCGCGGAACCCACCGGCGGCGCGGGTCGCCGGCGCGGCGGCGCCGGCGGCCGGCAGACCCGCGACCGCGCGGGTCTGGCGAGACACGGGACGCGGCCTTGCCGCGTCCGCTGACCAAGGGCGGCCCCACGCGGGGGCCGCGGTGTTCTCACGCGGGGGCCACAGTGTTCTCACGCGGGGGCAGCATGCCCCCCGCCGCTCGGCCGTAACCGGCCGAGCCGATTCCGACGTCCGGGCCGCGCCCGCGCCGGTTCGGGCCGGGTCGCGCCCAGGCCGGGCCGGGCCACTCTGGCCGAGCCGGGTCGGGCCGACCCGGGGGGGGGGGGGGGTTGGGTCAGGTCGGTCCGGGCCCAGACCCCCCGTTTTCGGACCTTTTCGGTCTTTTGCTCATAACTTGAGCTGCGAGCCTCCGAACGACGCGCCGTCGGCGGAAATGCGATCCTTGAATCAAGACGGTCATTTCGGTATACTACACCCAAGGTTTCAGAATACTTTGGGTTCGGTCGGGTTGGTTCGTACACAAAACCAACCGGGCCCTCGGAGCGGAAACACTCGTATCTTGAGCTCCAAACGTTCGATTGACGTGCCGTCGACTTTGATGTTTTCCTCTTGTTGAGACAAAACTTTTGGCATACTTCGCCCGAGGTTTGGATGCAGTTGGAGTTTGGGCGAGTTGGGTTGTACCCGAAATCCAACCGGGCCCCTGGAACGGGAAAACTGATATCTTTCACACCAGACGTCCATTTGATGAACCGTCAGCGGCGTTGGTGATCACGTTGAGAAGCGGTCCCTTTGAGTTTATTCTATGATATTTCGGGGTACAGTTGAGATACGGCCGGGTTGGTTCACTCACGAAACCAACCGGGCCCCTGGGACGAAAAGACTAATAACTCACAGACCGGGCGTCCGATTGACGCGCTGTCTGTTGCGTTGAGACCCCTATGACGAGGCGGTCCATTGAGATACTTCTTCGTGGGACTTTGAGATACTTGGAGTATCGACCTGTACCTCGTGGTGCAGACCCTCCCAGAGACGAGCGTGCGGAGTACGGAGACCGTGTAACCGAATGAGACCTGACGACTGATTGACCGACTCGACTTGGAGTGAGTCGACTAGCCCAGTGGACGGAGCACTACTTTGTGAGGTGCAGACCCATGGCGGACGGAGCACTACCTGTGTGACAGTGCAGACCCGCGGTACTCGTCCGGAGAGTACCTCTGCAGGCTACTAGGGGGTGTGCACTACTGTGTTTGGGTGGCATTCCCCGGTGGGAAGCACTACTGAGTTTGGGTGGCTGGACCGCGGTACTCGACAGGAGGAGTACCTCAGCAGTCTTAGGTTAGTGAGCAGTACCTCGGAGTCGTGATATGACCACTGTACACTCCAGAGACGGGGCTCTTCAGCAGTTACGATTTCGATAATAAAAATCCTGGTTTGAGCTGAGTCTATGACCATTGTGTTTCCTCATGATTGAGATGGGTTACTTGATAACTTAGGTATATGTATGGGAATATACCTGGGTAGTGGTTATCCGTTGATTTCATAATCCTTGTGTTTCCTCATGATTGAGATGAGTTATTTGATAACTTTGGTATATGTATGAGCATATATCTAAGTAGAGGTTATCTTTTGAGATCTTCTTTGTGGTTATCCTTGTTGGTTTTAGTGAGACCTTGAGGGTCTCGGGGTCCCTGCTGAGTAACGTTATACTCACCCCTGCACGGGCTATGCCCGCACCTCGTTGTGTTGGTTGCAGACGACGGGCAGTGCTGACGGAGGCCGAGTGTTCGAGGACTGGACGGTACATGGAGGTGGACTACACGACGAGTCAGTACCCGGAGGTGGACTACACGACGAGTCAGTATCCGGAGGTGGACTTCACGGCGAGACGACTCTCGGAGGAGGTTGACGGGCGAGAGCGTTGTGGAAGCTATCTGTACCTACCCTTCAGGTAGGATCCGTGGTGGACGATCCAGGAGCTGCGCCATCTGTACCTACCCTTCAGGTAGGATCCGAGGAGGACGACCCAGGAGCCGCTTCCGTCCTACCAGTTGTTGTCTTTTTCTATTGTACTTTGTTCAGTTGTAGTTGTACTTTCTTTTGGGTTTGTATTCTGGCCCATTTACCTTTCAGCACTTCTCTTTGTACTTAGTGTTTTACTTCCGCTTGTACTTTGTGGTGTTTTGTTTACTTTTATAAAGGCAATGCCTTCCAAGTTATCAGGATTTACGCCTTTGGTGCTAGTCGCCAGCCCTTGGCCTATGGAAGGCGGGCTTGGGGTAGTCACGGCACGGGCCTCGAGGACGGGTCGTGACACCAATCCTTCCTCGACTTATTCATTAATAACATGTCACTCGTGATGCACCCAACGTACCCTACTTCCCACCAACTGTCTGCGTGATGGTTTTCGTCAGTAAATCTAAGTGCGCGAGTCATGACATGAGTTAATGATAATCTTCCAGTCTAAGGACCATTACACACGCTCGCAGATAGCAACATCCGATGACACCAATACATGCGGAATTACTACTGGCGGGTCTGTTCTCATAATCTCCCATCTTGGAGATTACCAAGTGCCAACTCCATGAGAGAGAGTGTCGTCTTCTTACGAGTACTCGCACATGACAATCTGTATACTATGTGTCCTCTCATAGTATGTCATCCAACTGTAGAACTTTATTTAAGAATATTGTTATAGCATTTCAAGGTTCTCATCATAGCAGGGATCTGCTATGACCTTATTAATGCAACAAATATTCCAGGACATTATTATATTATAGTCATGCAGAACAATGAACAATATATAATAAGTGAAAATTCATGTAATCAAAGTACAAAACAGTTGGTTCTCAGGACACCAAACCTTACATCAATTGGTTTACCCTGACCCGAAATGTGCATTACTTTGACGCAACATGGGTTTTGGCTTACTGACCTCTATGCAACGATCATTATACCCTAACGCAGTGTTGGCTGACCCTTATATGATTTGTGTATTTGACCCTTATGTCAAAGTTGCTTTGGCCAGTCAACCCTTATGTAGCGGGTAATCCACCATTATGCCACTTAAGCTTCACACTATGTTTGTTTTACCAGGGCTCATCTGGGTTATCGATGAATTTTCTCGTCTGGCTTTATCTAGGTTGTCCACGTGGCCGCTGCTTGTCCCTTGGGCTATTATGTGGCTCAATTATTGCGGTTGCTCAAGCACATCATTACTTCTTGTCAGGTCGTCCTTTCGATCATTTAGTGCAAAAACCCTTCGACATTTTCTCTCTTGCGTTCACTGCTGCTTCAAGTTCTAGAGAAAACTCTAGAGAGATTAGGAGAGAGTCCAAATTTCTTCCCAATCCGTTGCTTGCACATCATCCTTGGAGGACCCTTGGACTCTGTTTCATCACTTTATAGAAGAGTTGATCCCGATGTAGAGGTTCGGTGGAGATCCGGTGCTCATACCTGGTGAGGAACGTCATCCATGTGTGATTCCTGTTGAAATAGTGGGTTCCTTAGACCCAACTATGCTGTACTTTTGATTACTATATCATGTATACAGTTAGTTATAAATGATGTCATCTTACCATTATAGTGTAGACTTTTATGCATCTATTATTGAAATGGTAATGTCCAAAAATTAATTATCATGTCGAGAGGTTATAGCAGATCTCAGGCTACAATGAGAACCTCGAGATACTAAGACATTAATCTTAAATATATGTTCTATGGTCTAGATACATCTTACTGACTAGATACAGTAGATGTTTGACTATCGGGTATTGGGGGCTCATAAGCATTGAGACTTCTTCTCATGAAGTTCGCACTTGGTGATCTCTAGTAGCAAGATCATGAGGACAGACTCGCCAATAGGAACACCACATGTTTTGGGTGTCATTGGTTGTTCCTATCTACAGACATGTGTATTGGTCTCCTGACTTGAGACCATTACCAATGTGTATCATTTGATTGCATACCTTGATGCAAGGCAAAAACCATGGTATTGAAATCGTGGCGAGGTAGTTTGTGTTGGGTGCGTCGTTGGTGGTATGACATTGGTTGAATGGTCAATAAAGGATTTGTCGCTTCTAAGTTTAGGAAGTTGTATATCTCAAGTCTGATTGATCAGGATGGTGATTCCTTCATAAGTCTTTGGCCAAAGCAGTCGAAAGACAAATCCATCTGGTAAGATCAACAAATAATAAAGCAAGAAAAAGGATGATGACACAAGTGCGCGTCCTGCTTTATGAGATATTTAATGACAAAGAGATTATAGTACATAGTTAGTGTTCGTAGGTTGGTTGTCATTGCTATGACAATCCTTATCTCTTTAGGGGTCATGATGAGTTGCTAGACTCCACTCATGGTCTGTGGATTTTATTCACTGCTATCGGGATAAGGGCCTAGAGGGTCACACACAATAGTGTATTTAAGAATCCACCGTATTCATTTGAATAGGTATATGGACATAGTGGGCTCCACCATGGGGTCCGAGCGTTGTCCAAGTTTTCGATCATCAAAATAATTTAATAAATTCATTAATATTCAAGTTATGAATATTTGGGATTGAATTTATTTAATGTATTTACAAGTTTAATAAATACGAGATAATATTAATCGAACAGATATTATTTTAATATTCAATGTTCGTTTAATATTAAGCAGGATTACGAGTCGAGTTAAATGACTTAATTTAGATCGTTTAGATCGTTTCATCGGATATAATTAAAATTATATGCAAATTATAAATTTTACAATTTAATAATTTGCATAATAATTTTATTATTATAATAATATTTATTTTATTATTATAATAATGTAATAATAATAAATTATTAGTTTATTATAATAATTTCATTATTATTAATTTAAAAGGCTATCATTTAGCCTTTGGATTTTTTTTTATAAAAGGGGAAGGGTCACTTCAAAAGAAGTCATAAAGAAAAAAAAATAATGTGGACTTGATTTAAAAAAAAGGGGAGGTGTGGACTTGACTTCAAAAAGGGTAACCCCCTTTTAAAAATAAAAGAGGAGACTTCTTTTAAAGAAACAAAAATCAATTGAAGTTAATAAAAACCCAAGGGGGTTAGTGGCGCGGCGCATGAAGAAGCATAAATAAAGGGCATCATCTGGGGTCCGCGCAGACCCCAGGTCTTCTTCCTTGGCAGTGGCCACTTACGCAGTCCGGACCAGTCGTCGACCTCCTCCAATGTCTCCAACCGCCGCAGCCTTACTCCTATCATGCTGGACTCCCTTGCGTTTTCCCTCCCTACTGGTTCCGATACCAGGCGCGCCATCGCGCCCCAGTCCAGGCCGAACCTAGGCCGTTGCCTGCTCCGCTGGCGCTGCCCTCCCGACATACCGCCGCTCCACCCGGCCTCCGCACCGGCCGACTCGCGGCCAACACAGGCCACCCCGACCACCCTCCCCGACACGCCACCGTGCCCCTACCCAGGTCGGACGACACTGCTGCCTAGCCTCCCTCCCCTTGCTACCAGATGCTCCGCAAGGCCGCTGTCGGACCAGCTCGAGCCGTCACCGGCAGTCCCGTCGCCGCTCCTCTCGACGACACCTCAGCCCTCACTGACCCTCTGTTCGGCCTCCCTTCCGCCGGATAGCAGCGGTGTTGACCCCTACTGGCGCGGCTCCACACCACCCTAGCTCGACATTCGGCCTCACCGCAAGGTCCGACCTCGACCTTCACCATGGCGGATCAGCGGCTCCATCATCTTCGGATGAACATGGGTGTAGGTAACCCCTGACACCTCTTGTAGGTTTTGTTTTGTCTCGAAACAGTACCGGGCAGATCTTCCCGACCAAGTTTGGGTCTGGGCGGATCTGCCTGGCCCAGATAAGCCATGTGAGAGCTATGCCCAACCTGTTAAGGGTCTGCGCAGGTTCAGCGCGACCCGTGACGGGGCATAGCAAAGTTTCGAGACCTGGGTTTTAATTTCAATTAATATAATTAATTAATTTAATTACAGAATTGAATTAAATTAATTGATATATTAATTGTGTTTTAAATAAATATATTTTAATACCCTGATGAAAATTAATTCAAATTGATTATTAAATTGAATTAAGTTAAATTAATTTAATTTTGATATTAAATTTAAATTAATTAGAGGACCGATAATTAATTAAATTATTTGAATTATTTAATTCATTTAATTTAATTTAGACAACCCTCGTACTTAATTAATGCAATTTAATTTTATCGTGCATTTTACCCGTCTACTGGTCTTGAGCACCGACTCGTGTATATTGCATTTATTTAATTAATTATTTAACTACGTGAAATGATTGTAATTAATTAAATGATGGTCTGCGCATTGTCTTTATTTTTTGGTAAAAATGTATAAGGGTCTACACACCCAATTTTACCTGATGTACATTTACCCCACTAGTCCCCTCGCCTGCACGTGAGTATTTTTATACTTCGGATGAAGACGGTGAACGATGTGGACCCCACCAAGATGAGACGGTGTACGTTGATCAAGATGATGCAAGACGACACATGGATCTCACGAAGATGAGGCGGTACTCCAAGACGTGACGTCGACCCCGCCAAGATGAGACGATACTACAGAAGAGAAGCGAACATACAAGACAGGGGCACACTGCATTATGAGTCAAGCTTCAACTCAGGTATGATGCCCTTAGGTCGTTTAGATGCTCAAGACCAGTCGGATAATAGTTTATCTTTATGCATTTATTTATTATTTTATGCATTTTAGAACAGTGGGAAAATACATAGAAAAATAAATAATAAAATGCAAAAAAAAGCGACGTATGTTTTTCTATTAATATTCAGTTGTGAGCGCGACAACATAGATGAACAAGATTAATACAAATGAATTACATTGGTCGAGAGAAAAACTTAAAACCCTCAAAGAAATATTAAATCACAATAGCCTTCCACCATTCAAGTTTGAACAAAACCGGGTGTTTGGGGTGTCGGTCATGCCATAGCCGAGGGTGCCTCTTACTACCGGAGAGTTCTTATAAGAGTGGTGGGTCGACTTAACTAAAATTGCAACAAATAAATATCCATAGCTAGCTTGTTGTAATTTTAGAGGTAAACATTGAGTAAATCAGATCATGATTTTAGAAGCTGAGACTTCACTCAAACAGATCAAGGAGTCGCGAGTTAATGTGGTTGACCAACCAAACGCCTACATTGAACTCTTCAAGTAGTGGCGTAACCATAGCTTGTAGACTATGAGGGGATGTTTAGAGATCCTTGCCACTAGAATACTCAAATGATAGAGTATTCTGATTATAGTACAGAGGGCTCCCAAAATTCGATAAATTAGTGGGAGACATTTAATGATTAAATTAATTGGTAATGTCACATTCGACAATCAACATAAAAGTACAATATGCTAAAGTTTATCTTGTAGCAAAAATGGCAAGTAATACCACAAGTAAAAAACTGCGATAAATATTGGACAAAATTAACGTCCAAACTAGCACGAATTTCAAATATAATATAGACATTTGTGCATAATATTACTATATCGGAAATTCAAGGTGCTGGTGTCCCAACCTGTTAAGCCACCACAGGAAGTGAGGGTGTAAATGCTTACAGGAGACTCATGAATTAAGAATATGATGGTTCTGTCATAATGCTATCATCAACGTCTGATGTTAGTTGCGGTCACTACATCATGACATGGATGATGTCACTTGTAGTCTCATCTCCAAGAAGTTTCCAAGGAGAAAGCTAAGTAAGATTTGAATGTGATGACTGCACATGCTTTGTGTAAAGTGAAAGAAAGTTCATAATCTTTCACGACATCCCATTATTATACCTTTTACACCCAATTACTCTAGTTTTGTTTAAGGATACAAACGAACAATACAGAGTAAGCACTTCATTACCTTTAAGGTGACATTCTCCAAGTAATAAGAATATTAAAGAAAGTACCATCTTTTATTCTTATGGCGAATATATTGAAAGACAAGGCAAAAAGGCCTATGGCAAGTTACGCTAAAGGCACCTTCGTCATATCCTTCAAAGAAAAGAGGTTGGTTATTTAACATGAGGTTATTTGCATCACATATTATGAAATAAATTTATGGAAGTATTAAAATGCAACGAACTGAAATACAAGAAGCAAGTACCCGCTTCTTGTTCAGGTATATTCATCAATATAAATTAATGTTTCTAACACAATTCTTGAGTATTGAATACAATATGTCAATAACATATGTGTATTTAAATATAGTAACCAAGTATAGAAACATTATAAAAAGTAAAGTGTCTTCTCCAAGTAGTTGAGAAAGGGTGATTCCTAAGTCAACGGTGAGAAACACATAACTTCTAAATTGCCAAGTGATTGATTCAAATTGAACAAGTTGTTGATTATAACCAAAAAATTTATCTCACGCTCCCTTTTGGTTATAATGAGACATTATTCCAAGTTTTAGAATGAATGATGTTTGTGGTAACATACTCAACAAATAGTTCACCAGTACTTGAATAATAGGCAATAAGTGATGGATACATAAATGTAAGACTTACCTAGTTTTGGAAATATAATTCTTTGTCAAGTAAAACTAAAAGTGGACGTCAAGAATATACCCAGTATGGTATTTAGGCTCGGCATAGCTAAACACCTTTGGTATTATTAACAACTTTAGTTTAGACAAAGAAACCTTTAGAAATAAAGGTATGCCACATAGCTTCTGGGGTTAGTTCAAAAAGAGAGTGTGAACTATTCCAAAGGAAAGATAGAGGTAAAGACACTTCATAAGATTCCTTTAAGTTATTAAGGAATGTAATAGTGAAGTATATTTTTGGTCAGAAGATATGAGTTTCAGATTGGCATGCCAAAGAATATCTTGACCAAACATTCATCGATCATGATAATGTAGCATGGAGTAATTCCTAAACGCATGTTACCTTATCTATATCACGATATTTATGTTCATAAGGAGGATCGATGACGAGTCTTGAATATTAACATTGAACAACAAAATGCAGCATAGAGAAATTTCTAAACACACATTTTATACATCAAAGTAATGATGTAAGTATTATCAATGTTGCAAGTTGTAGAAACTTCCATTATATTTCATGACATGCTTTACAAATAATGGTGAAATCCCATAACCAATATTCCAACTAATAAATGATAAATGGATATCATATGAGTCCTAGTATGATGAAAATCCATTACGTCATAGGACATGTGTTAAAGATGCAAAGCGTTTGTTTAGGATTTAAACAAACATGCATCAAGCTAAACCCATGGTGCATCTAAGTAAATATCCTAAAAGTTACATAAGATATTATGTAAATCCCAAAGATAGAAAAGATATGGTCTGATAGACTATATTTCTATATAAGTGTAGACATCTCTATTAGAGATAGTGGGAGATTAATTGACTTGGACTTAGTTAATGCTCGAGATGCATAAATGGTTGGAATAGGAACAAGTTCCACAAGTACATGTGGAGTAGGAATTTTCTAGTGAGACATACTACGTAAGAAGAATGAAACCATAGTGATGGTTTTATATTCACTGCGGCCGGTGATAAATTATTCATTAAGAATAATAGATCCTACAAGTAAGCAGTATATGAAAATTAGCTATGATTGACAAGATTAAATAAAATTCAATAATGGATTCCATGTATCAAATTGAAAAGGGGCTTATAAATTGAATTTTACAGTGGGTATTCAAATGAGATGATACATGGATGGTACAAGCCTGGTACCAATAAGGCTTGATTGGTTATACCAAGTCGGTATGCCTAAATCTATTAGAACTTTACTTGTCATAGCTAACCTCTATGATCATTAAATTGGTCATTAGATGTCATGATCATCTTCCATGGAAGGTGTTTATACAACGCAACTAGAAAGGGATGATATCACCATCAAATACCAATGAAGGTTGCAAGTTACTGAAATCTAGTTCTGTATTAAAGTAAGCAACAAGATCTTAGAGAATTCATTTCAAATGAATATTTGCCTTGTGTCTACCAAAGGTTAGTGGGAGTGCCAAAGTTTTCCAAGAGAAATATGTTCGACAACATATGGAAAACAGATCTTGGTCTTACAGTTTGATGAGACAAGGTTAAAAGTAATTCTCCAATGATTGATTTAAATTAGCAACCTAAGTTCTAGGGAACAAGATCTAATGAGGTATATCTAATGGTTTCTTGGACCTATTTAATCGTACATACAGTTGCATTGTATTGAAAAATAAAAGTTGGAACAATTCAAGTTAAGAATTGTTGCCAATGTCACATGGAATAATCTCTCTAGGTTGACATGTTCGGAACATGGGAAGAGATTAAGGTTGTGAGTTGAGTTCCATATGCTCCAGTGATGGATCAATCACATATGCCATAATATGTACAAGAATTGATACTGCCAGTATATACTTTATAGTAGGTAGATATCAATTGTTTCCAGGAGCACTACAAGTGAAGTCGTCAGAACTATCATCTTGTACTTTGGCAAGTACAAATGATATGTACCTGTTATATGGATAAGAAGGTATACTAGTTTTTTGGGACACAAACTAGTAATTGTTAGATCAATTTGATCTAGTATCGCAGTTAGGATAAGGCGATGAGCGAGTCAGGCTCATAAAATCCAGTGGTAGCCATATATATAAATACCGAGTACGTTACAGCTTCTAAGGCAGCTAAGAAGTAGTTAAATGCAATGTTTTGTTCCAGTTCTTGGAATCACACCTAGTGATAAAAGTATCATCATAATGTAAATTATGATATTCTTACTAGTCAAGTTGTCAAGTTATGACAATGGAAAAAAGTGATATACTCGAGGATACCTTATCTTGAGAAGTTTTACTCAAGGTGATGAGGTCACATACAATAGATATTCCACGCGGTGAAAACATGGTAGGCCCAGCAGTTAAATCCATTACTCAGCAGAAGAATGATCTTTATCACGTGAGTAGCTAACAAGTTTGGTTAGCAAGTTGGCTTTAGTGAAAGTGGGAGTGTTGAAATAGTGGGTGCCCTAGACCCAAATATGCCATACTTTTGATTACTATATCATGTATACAGTTAGTTATACATGATGTCATCTTACCATTATAGTGTAGACTTTTCTGTGTCCGTTATTGAAATGATAATTTCTGAAGATTAATTGTTGTGTTGAGAGGTTATAGCAGATCCCAAGCTATAATGAGAACCTCGAGATACTAAGACATTAATCTTAAATATATGTTCTATGGTCTAGATACATCTTACTGACTGGACACAGTAGATGTTTGACTATTAGGTGTTGGGGGCTCATAAACATTGATACTTCTTCTCATGAAGTTCGCACTTGGTGATCTCTACTAGCGAGATCACGAGGACATACCCACCAATAAGAACACCACATGTTTTGGGTGTCATTGGTCGTTCCTATCTTCGGACACGTGTATTGGTCTCCTGACTTGAGACCATTACCAATGTGTATCATTTGATTACGTACTTTGATGCAAGGAAAAAACCATGCTATTGAAATAGTGGAGAGGTAGCTTGTATTGAGTGCATTGTTGGTGGTATGACATTGGTTGAATGGTTAAGAAAGGATTTGTTGCTTCAAAGTTTAGGAAGTTGTATATCTCAGGCCTGGTTGATCAGGATAGTGCTACCTTCATAAGTTTTTGGCCAAAGCAGTCAAAAGGAAAATCCATCCAATAAGATCGACAAATAATAAATCAAGAAAAAGGATGATGACATAAGTGTGCGTCCTGCTTTATGAGATATTTAATGACAAAGACATTATAGTACACAGTCAGTGTTCGTAGGTTGGTTGTCGTTGCTATGAAAATCCTTATCTCTTTAGGGGCCATGATGGGTTGCTAGAATCCACTCTTGGTATGTGGATTTTATTCAATGATATCGAGATAAAGGCCCATAGGGTGACACACAATAACATATTCAAGAATCCACCCTATTCATTTGATTGAGTATATGGACATGGTGGGCCCCACTATGGGGTCTGAGCATTGTCCAAGTTTTCGATCACCAAAATAATTAAATAAATTCATTAATATTCAAGTTATGAATATTTGGGATTGAATTTATTTAATGTATTTACAAGTTTAGTAAATACGAGATAATATTAATCGAACGGATATTATTTTAATATTCAATGTTCGTTTAATATTAAGCGGGATTGCGAGTCGAGTTAAATGGCTCATTTTTATCACATAATATATTTTATATATATTACAAGAATGTGATAAAATAATAAATAACATTGACACAATTTAGTTCGTCAAAATTATTTATTTAGTGGACATTGAAATAAACGGGAGCCGAGGAACCCAACCGGGTATTTAACAACACCACTAAAAATAAAGGAGGAGACTCTCTCTCTTGTGTAACCATTCAAACTATTCATTCATTTCATGGAATGAAATCCAAATCATCTCTCTCCTCTCGCTCTCTAGAGAGATAAGCTCTTGATCCAAGAGTTTGGATCAAGATCTCCCTCAAGCATCAAAGGCATCTTGATGCGGTGATCGTCGAGACGTCGAAGGCATCGTTGGATCTCTGCGCTAGTACCTGACATTCAACGATCAATGCTCCCACTGATTTTTGAAGTGCGTGTGGATGATCTAGAAGGATCCTGCTATGGATCCTTCAAGAGATGATCGACATCGACTAGTTGCAGTTGACCACGACTTCAGATTTAAAACAGGTATGTTTTCATTTTAGTTTTTGTGCTCTTTATAATTTACGTGAGATCCTCAGACCTTACCAGGGTTCGGATCATCGATGTTGATAAGTTTCGTCAACCCGTTGATGAAAATTTTAAAATCCTTGACCCACCGACTTCCACTACGGGCCCCAAAACCTATAAATTCTAGATCCTGAGGAAAGATCCTCTTCATGGACAAGCTTCCGAGAAGATAAACTAGTCAGTAGTAACCTGACTGGTTCGCGAGTTCCCTTTCTGGTTTCTCAAGGATTCAGATTTTTTTTGTTTCTTGTTCTTTTGTTATTGATTTGTTTCGGTTTGATCACCTCTTGTATCATGTTTTCTTAAGCTTAATAAAATCTCATGAGTGGGTGATGTTCTTTTCATGCACATAGGGCCAAACTGGTCCAAAGCACATTAAATAATCACATTCGTTACTACTTTTGTTTTTTCTTTCTTTCATTCTTGGTTCCCACCATATTGACTCTCCAAACCTAGCTTCTTCTACAACTATCATCTTCACCCACTCGTCAATTTTCTATTTACACGAACTTAATAGAAAACAATCCCATCTATTTGATCCTAGGCCATTGCATGGGGGAAAACCACTCAACGTTATCCCCAAAAATTGGCATTAGAGCCTCTGGATAAGACTAAGGAATCTACCAAGTATGAAATGGAAAAGTTTGATGATGAAATGACTGCAATATTTAGTGAATCAAGATGAGGGATTTTCTTGTCCAATGAGGGCTCATCGATGCTCTTTATGGACCTAAGAAACCTATCATTGGTCAGTTTTCCAATGGACATACCACTTCCACCCACCAAGATGTGCCTGCTATTGTTCTTTTAAAGGCCTATAGTTCTCTATTATTATTATCATCATTATTATTATTATTAGGTGATAAAGTTTTACGATAAGTTTCATATGAATCTTCTAATGCTGGTATCTACTTAAAACTAGAGAAATTTTATATGTTTGTATTCTTAGTTGGTCGTTTGTATAAAAATCATAGAATGTTTACCTTCAAAATGCATCTCAGAACTCCTATCAGAGTGCATCTTGTTGAATTCAATAAAATAATTCTTGATTTATCCAACATTGATGTTACTGTTCTTGATGAAAACCAAGCTATTATTCTGCTCATTTCTTAAATAATCCATATAGAACACTTGTTAATACTATCATGTATGGATGTGAATCCTTAACTCTTGAAGCGGTTAAGTCTGCCTTACTTTCTAAAGAATTTCATAACAAAACCAATGTTAAGTCTAAGTTAGAAAGTATGCACACTAAGTGTAGACTAAATAATAGAGGCAAGAAGAAATATAATCATAAAGGCAATGGAAAGAATCAGAATCACAATCAATCTAGGTGTAGTTGGTCTAAGTCCAGGTCAAAATAGGTCACTTGTTATAATTATGGTAATCCCAATTACATAAGTCCAAAATACTACAAGCCTAAACAAAAACAAAATCCCGATGAACTTGTTAACCACTCCCTATTTGTAGATATCGGATATGATAATGTCGGGGGTACTAAATGTGTCTAAGCATGACCTATTAGATGAGTGGGATTAGAATAAGGGTGTTCCTTCCACATGTGTCCCAATAGAGAATCCTTCTTACAATTGGCCAAGAGAGTAGAGGGTCCAATGACCCATAAATTTATCAATGGATTTTCCCTTCTTATAATTGTGTCATATTTAGTAATGTAGTATAAATCACATGCACCACATGATGGAACCAACACCATTTTATTATATTAATTTGAATATTAAATTTAGAGAATAAAAATGTCCATATTAACTAAAAGTATTACAATGTGACAAAAAATAGAAAACAAGATAACTATAATATGAAAATTTGGATCCAATCGATCCATAAGAATAACTGAACTCACGAAAAAACTACAGAAACGAAGAAGGATTTTAGTAATCCAATATGAATTTTGAAAATGAATATATATATAACTTTGAGAATAAAATAGAAGTGAATTAAGAATGAATGAAATATGATGTATTTATAGGAAGCTGGGAACCCATATGACCATTACAAATATGACTGTTGGAATAGAAATTTGATCATTGGATTAGTAACTAGACTGTCAGAATAGGATCCTCACCTATGAAAGTGAAAAATAATATTTAGTTATCCTATAAAATGAAAATATGATATATTTATACCATGGTACAACTAAATAAATGGTTTAAAAATGATAAATTCAGTGTTTGTATTTTTGTAAAACATAAATGTTTTAATTTCACTTTTATAATAAATATAATGATTTAAAAGAAATATTATTTTAATAAAATGGATTTTTAAAGCAATATTAGGTTGTATTATAATGATAAGATAATTTTATGAGATCATAAGTAATTTTTCAAAAGGTCAACAAATAAATTATAATATTAAAATTGATATTTTTCAAATAAATGAAGATTTTATTTTAAAAATTAAGTTTATCAAATTTAGAAAATCAATTTCATAAAATGGATTTCATTTTTGGAATCAACACACTAAAAAATTGTTAGTGTGATTTTTTTGATATTTTTCTAAATAGTTGATTTTTTGGTGAATAGTGAAATACAATAAAATACAAGTATTTAACATTATAAGCTAAATACATGAATTTTTGAGTAATGGATGATGTAAGCACCCATTAATTCTAAATAAAATGAACTATTTACTTTATATAGTCACAATAATCAATACTATTGATAATCTTGAGAAAAAATAATAAACTAATGAATATAATATTAAAAAACACCCCTCTCATTCCCTTACAAACACAACCTCTCACAACCTCTTCTCATCAAACCTTTTAAGACTTGAAGCATGCCAAATTTCTACCCAAATATCTTTCCAAACCTCTCCCCCATATCCCAATTCTTTTGTTCTTCCCAAAAACTAATTCAAGTTCCTTAAGGAGTATTTCAAGGAGGCGACATTTAAGAGACAATATTCTCAATTTACCTCTTTTAATTTATTTTATTCTTCTGCATTCTCCTCACCTACTTCATCCAAAATGAAATACTCACTCTAGTATTATAAATATACTAGAATATTTTTTTTAATGTAATACCATCTTCAACCCTCCCTTATTTCATTTCTAAAAGGAAAGCATTGTTTATAATATGGTTGGTTCACAACCACCATGAACAACGCACTTTGTTTTCCTCCACCGCCTTCAAGGATGGTCATAAAATTATTATTATGGTTAAATAAGATTATTATATGTATATTATAACTTAATTTATGTTCTTTAACGAATATATTTCTATAATATTAATTAAAATGATTCTAGTTTATGACGGTCGGTAAAACCGCCTAAATGAAATAACCATGTAATGTTAATGTCTTTAATAATTGATTTATCCCTATGTTTTAAAACATATAGATACCTGGTACCAATTCAATTTTCAGAAGTTCATTAATACCATTTCACCTCACTTCTATATTTGTAGTCCCATTTCATTAGAACTTCAATAATTATCCACAAGTGACCATACCTTGGAACCATGAAACGAACACTCCCTAAATAACAAAATTAAACATTATATCCCATTGAAATGGTTATAAATGAACATAATAAAATTATATTAAATAAAATAATGATGGAAAAGGTTATTAATTAAGTAATTAATGAATCTAATTTTATTATCTAGTACATTAAGTGAAAGTGTATAATGATTATGGAATATAAGTTAAGGGGTCTCTTTAAACCAACCTTTTTCTTTAGGTTATGAACTTTATATCTCTAACTCGCTTTCATTATCTCTCTTTGATATTACTAAATACTTCTAAATTCTGTATATACATCTCTTACATATATACCTATCTTATTCTCCCTTACATTGATGGGGTTATACATGATTTAATTTTATTTCTCGAACACCTTCTTTATGAAATCTCCTTGATTTCTTTCCATGGGTAATTATTATGTTTATGCATTATGATTGATTTCCTTTTGTGTCACACATAAGAATGTACATGTTATGATGGGTGTTCCCATATAGTGGTCCAATTCATTGAGTAATTTTTTTATCTCATGAGTCGTTATGTATGAGATTAGGGAGTGAACCTAATCCATTATAGGACTCTCTCTACCATGTGATGTTGTCTTAGTGGTTATCCTCGACTTATGTTTATGTCGTGTTATATATTGCTGCCAATTTACTACATTTCCATGATATTATGATTCCATGATCTTTATGTTATGTATCCATATGATTATTCATGAGCCTTACCTCTTTATGATATAATGTTATGCCTTTTGATTGATATACTATGCTTCTTCATCATCTTTTAGGAGATCAAAGGGATTTAGGATCTCATTATGGAGATTAAAATAAAGAAGTTTTATTTTAGTTTCATATTGTTTTTTTATGTACCTGGTCTTCAAAATACACTAGGCCTTTCGATCCTTCAGTTGTATTTAATGGATATTTATGTTAAAAATATTATAAAAATATGTTTAAAAGGCTTGGGTAGATATAGTTAGTATCATAAGATGGTCTAGTTATTTTTAGGAATTATGACTAAAATAATTTTGTGATAACCCTATAGATAAGTCTAAGTATAGGTAAATATCCTAGAATTTTGGTGAAGTATAGAGCGGGTGGTTTCCAAGAAATTGCATCTATATCTGGATACTACAAGTGGTTTTAGCTCTAGAATAATTATACCTAGGGGTAATAACCCTAAAAATGGAACATTTGTCTTTGAATCGATCATCACTTGGTGCATGAAAAAGATTCCATGCTGCGTACCTGGTTTGACACTCAAGTGATATTCTTTGAAAAATTTACAAACTCTTTATGAACTATTAATAAGGACTTAAATAGATTGATAGGTTAGAAAACATAATAAGAAAATTACCATAGATAAACTATATTGAAAACCTAGAGAATATTACATTAGGATTTACATGTTATTTATATGCTATTCCTTATAAGTTCACATCTTCCATTTTATATGTTTACTATTTAAAGTATTCTCATCTCTTTTTTCCTTTATTTTAGTTAATAGTGGAAAATAAGAGGAACCTTGCCAACAACCAATGTTGTAGGAAATGTGATGATTTACCTAATGATATGCCTAACCTTATGGGAGTGGGATATTATAACTTCATGGAAGTATTGGATTAACTAACTCAAATTATGAATAATAACTTGAATCATGTGGAACACCCTAGTTATAAAAGATTTCGGTCAAGTCCTTTATATAATAAAGCCTTACTACCTTTAGTGGATCTTTTGATCCCCTCATAGTGGAATAATGGATTAACTCTATTGATAAGATATTCTCTATCCTCTATTACTCAGAATAAGAGAGTCACAATATATTTCTATCATCTTGAAGGGGAAGACGATTAGTGGTGGACACCGATCAAGAACATGAAGCCCAAAGAGGAAATTAATTCCATTGGAAGAATTAAAGAAAATAATTTTCAATAAATATTTCACCCATGTTCTCCATCTTAAAATAAATGTGGAGTTCCTTATACAAAAGTAAAAAAAGAAGATGAGTATATTGGGGAGTATGTGGAAAACTTCACAAGGATTGCACGATATGCCTCCAATTTTTTCATCAACATTGAAAGTAAGGTGTATCATTTCTTGAGTGGGTTAAATACAAGTCTACAGAAAGCTTTACCATTTTGATACTTTGACATCTATAAATATTTTTTCGTTGTTCCCTATAGGTTTAGATGGATACTAGAGACTCTTAGTTGTCTCATGGGGCTGGAGACAAAAAGCATAAAATGGAGTTTTCTTCAGGAGGATCAACTAATAAATCTCATGGAAGGAAGAAAACTCAACTACCCACATGTCAAAAGTGTGGGAACAAGTATCTTGAAAACTATCTCAAAGGAACTATGAGATGCTTCAAGTGTGGAAAAGAGGGGCACTGGACCAATCAACACCGAAGGGATATGAAGAAACCCACTAATGCGACAAAATAAAATAAGGTTCTAGTCAACGATCAATCAATGGTCTAGTGTTTCATGTCACACCCGGACGTCTGAAATAATATTATTTTATATGAATTTGAAATTTTCTATAGAGGTGCGGGCTTAGACCGATTGAAATTTTTTCCCTTTTTGCTGACAAAGGAATGTTTTGGCCTTCATAGTGTCCAACATATGGATAGGGTGCAGTCAAAGCTGTGCGGCTTCACCCGGGACACCGTACGACCTGCCCAGTTCTCAAGACAAGTAAATGAAATGAAATGAATAATAAAATGAGGATAAAGTGAAATAAGAAAAAAAATAAAATGAAGTTTAATGAATTATTTTAATAATAATAATAATGGAAATTTTTATTATTATTAATATAATAATGGTAATAATGGTAATTTTTAATAATAATAATAATAATGGTAATTTTTAATAATAATGTTATTATTATGAATATCATTAATATAATTATTATTGTTAATTTTTTAATTTAATAATAATAATAATAATAGTAATAATATTATTATTATTATTATTATTAGTAGTAGTATGTTTTTTTTTCATTTTTAATTTCTTATTTTATTTTATTTCTTCTTTTTAGGGTTTCTCCCCCCCTTTGTGTGTCGAACTCCTCCTCCCCTACCCCCTTCACGTCGCGACTGACACCACCCCCATTTTCCCCTACTGCGCACGCCGCCTCCCCCATTGCTGGCCAACGCCTCCTCCCTACTCTATCACCCTCACACCACTTGGATCTCCCCCTGCGCACCACCCTACCAGTGCACAAACCCCCCTTCTCCTCTCCAGCGCGTGCACGAACCAACCGACTCCTCTGACGACCTTTTTGCTGGTGCCCCACTCTCCTTCGGTGCACGC
The DNA here is from genome assembly GCA_963277665.1 of Viscum album. Classification (NCBI taxonomy): domain Eukaryota; kingdom Viridiplantae; phylum Streptophyta; class Magnoliopsida; order Santalales; family Viscaceae; genus Viscum; species Viscum album. The sequence continues at coordinate 744,197,410 of OY728125.1, forward strand.
ACCTTCCCCTGGTAAGCCCCTATTCTTTTTTCCCTAGGGGTTTGGTTCATTTTTATTTGGGGTTTTAGGTTTTTAGTGGGTAGGGTATTAGATTTTTGGTTAATTCTTGATAATTTGGGTTCTATTGTTTGATTTAGGGTTCAATTGGGTTATTTTCATGGTGCAAAATAGGTTTTAACAAAGGTTCATTACACGTTTGGTTTTAAAAATAATTTGTCTCACGTGAAATTGGGTGGTTTCACGTGAAAACAATTGTTCTTGTTGAGTTTATTTTGCTTAATTAATTTGACATGTTCTTTTACTATTGCGCATGGTGCAAAGATGGTATTTGATAAAAAGTAAACATGTTTTTAATTTTAAAGTCGATTTTTATGGAATTTGGGTATGGTCTATGTGTTAAGCCTTGTTGTGCACCTTGATAATGTTTTATAAATAATGAAAATGAATTATTTAATTGTTTAAGTGGTGATAAACTAGTTTTTGAAAGAATTTGATATGTGTTTGGATTGGATTTGGTTTCTTAATGTGAATTTGGCTGTACTTTTCTTGTAAAATCTTGTTGCACCTCTTTTAGGTGCTTTATAAATTGTAAAAATGGTTTTTTTAATTTTTCAAGTGGTACAAATCATATTTTCAAGGGCACTTATGGTGAAATTGGGTTTAGGTGTAGGTTTTTTAAAGGGAAATGCATAATTTGGAATGTTTGGTTTGTCGTGCATTTCTAAATGTAAATTGTAAATGGTTTAAAGGATGAAATGCATGTTTTGGAATTGGTTCTAGTTTATGTGATGATTTGAAAAGGCCTTTGGAAATGGTTAAATTGATTATGTGCTTTTCTTTTAATACTTTCAAATGGGTTTTATGAGTTATATAAGTGGTGTGAAATGTATTTTCAAATGGTTTAGTGTATGTTTGGGTTTAAAGAGTGTTTTGGTATAAATTTTTGTGGTGCTAATTTTGAAGTGTTTCATAAACTGTTTTATTGATTTATTAAATTATATGTGTAGTGTGTGGTCCCTACTTTATGGTTTCGAGTCGCCGGGTCTAAGGCGACTCGGCTTCATGTGCATAGGTAAGTATATATATATATGGGTTCCTCCATTACATGTATATTCATCTATAGTAGTGAATATAGATGTATGGAGCTAGGTGTTCCCATGTGTATATATGAAAATGCATATGTAGGTGAGTGACAACTAGTATATGCATATAATCATATATGTAAGGATACCCTTTCACATGTTTATGTCCATTCAGGTGTGTCAATAGGGGATATGTGTCCTTATATGTATGTGAAAGTGCATATGCTTAGTGGGGGAGCATAAACTCTTAGTTAGAAAGAACCAAGGGTCAGATGTTTGGTTTGGTTCCACCCTGAGGTAGGTTCACTATGCCTTGATCTTTAATTAGAATTTCCATTATTGCTTGATGTTCCTTTAAAATTATTTCCTTGATTTTTATATGAAATTCATAAGCACTATATATATATATATAAATGGTAGGTGGTTCCATGCCCTAACATCACTAGATGAATTTAATTATGCTTCTTTGAGTTTATAAATGTATTTTTTAATTTGATTTTGTGGTGTGAATTGTATTTTTGGAATGGTTGGTGTGTTGATAAGTTAGAAATAAATTTTTGATAAAGTAAATGGAAATGTTTTGTGTGGGATTTAATGTAATGTTTTTAAAATGGGTTTTAGGGATTGTTCGGATGGTGCAAAATTCATTTTCAAGGTCTTTGAGGCATGTGTATATTTTAATGGAGATTTTAAAAGGAAAATGAATCACTTTGTGGGTGTGTTTGCCTTGTTGTACATTTGTTGTATAATTTGTGAAGTGTTCAAAAAGGTGAAAATCTTGTTTTAATTTTTTATAGTATGAGTGGTTTTATGAGGGGGATTAGCCTATTGTTTTGGTAAGTATTAATTGGGTGTTTTCTTGTGTTATAAAAAAGGGAATTTGGGAACTTCGTAAGTAATGGCAACAATATTTGAAAAATGGATTTTCTATGGTGTGCACAAATTGACAAATGTGATGTTTTATAAAGAGGGGTGTTTTCATTGAAATGTTTAGCCTCTGTGTGAATGTAGAGGTGTCGTGTGTGTGCATGTGAAATTTAATTTGAGGACAAGGGAAACCCTAGGTACCTAGGTGGGTAGACTAGGACTAGTATGCTAGATGATACGTAAGTGGTTCTTCCTGATTTCATCTAGAAGGATGGACGTTACAACACTAACCAAATACTTGTGATGATTGGAGACCACTAGGTTATGGGTGTGTTCCATACTAGTGGCTCTTGAATGAAAACTTAGACCGTTGTGGATCCTATGCCATGTTTTCACCAAGGTACGAGGTCTCTAGGGTCCCACATGTGCTAGTTACCTATTGGGATTACCCACGGTGCTTGTTTGTGGCATAATTCTTATGACGTGATTTTCTTTTCTGTTGCTCATGCTTGATGCCCCATTATGAAAAACCATATTTTAATCTTCATTTCTCCCCTTTCATTTTGAAATGTTAATGCATTCTTGTAGTATATTTTGAAAATATAGTGGAAGAGAAATGATTTCCTTAAAAAAAGTAAACTTGTTACTTGGTTTTGAAAAGACTAAAAAACCTTATTTCAATATGTATTATTTTAAAACTAGAATGATTGGGTTTCTTTTTAAAGGAAAAGGCATAGGGTGTTGTTATTCCTTGGATTTCCTACTGAGAATCTCAGTGCTCACGCCTAATTTATTTTTAGTTTTAGGTTCTAGTCTTGGATCGCTATTAGAGCAAGTGTGGTTCTATGTTTGGTGGTGACCCATGGGGTCACTTGGAGGTATTTCTAGCCAGTTATATTTATTTTATTTTCCACTTTTAGTGTTTACCTATTTTGTACAGTTTATTTCTGTTTATCAGTTTTTTTATTTTCTAGGATAAATCATTCCCAAATGCTTTTTTGATGCCCGACACTAGTTTCCAGCCTGTGGGGATCAGGAACACCCTTCAGGCCATGTTGCAGACCGGGTTGGATGGAGAACCAGTTTGGTTCATGAAAAAATGGTATCAAAGGAAGGTTACACTCTTTTGGGTCTTGTTTCTTGATAAAGAGTCAGGGTAGACTGGATCTAGGATTGTCGAAACTTGATGTTATGGTTACGAGTAAGGCGCCTGTACAACACACCTCATATTGGGACTTGAGTTACTAGGGTAATTCAGTTTCAAGTGAGTCTTTTGGTCCTTGAAGTTCATTGATGTTTGGGAAATGAAAAGAGAGTTGGGTCAATGGTCTCCATGATCTCGCAGGGCCTAGCAAGCCACATGGAGCTGGGGACATTGTCCTAGAACACTCTTCGTGACGGTGGTGTGACTGGTGTATGACCACCAACTATATGTATGGTTCACCAATTGACACTAGTTTCCACTTGAATCATCTTACTACTCCTTCGGTTCCAAAAAATGATTTTTGAAAACCCTTGTTTGAAAAGTGTGAGAATTGAATTTTAAAATAAGAATTGTTTGATTGGGTTCTTCGGTCTCTTCATCAACTAGTGTATGCCCCCATAAAGAGTTAGTGCATGGTTGAAGTGTGGCCATAGGTGATTCTTTGTGGGTGGATCCTCCTGTTGATCAGTGTAAGAACCTTCTTCTTCTTGAACATCATAATATGAATCCACCTCTCTTTTTACAGTCTAGTGGATCCTCTCGTAGTGGGAGAGCAGATGCTAGAGGAGTTGGAAACAACTTTGGACTCTTGGGTTTCCTGGGTTTTTGACTATGGAGTTCGACATCATTAAGTCTGTAAGTCCTATCTAGAAGTGGTGAAATAAATTACAGTGGGGAAAAGCAGAAGCAATCTGGAGTTGTCAGTGCGGGCTGCTGTTTTAAAAAGGGTATTTGGGTATTTTGTTGGTTTCATCTAAGTAAGAGATAACGTTAAGCCACCCATGTGGTGAATCTGGTTATAAGAGGTGGTTATAGATGCTTGTAGTAATCGTATCCTGTTATGGACTTAAGGTAAGGTCCCTCTATTTGAAAGGTCTTCGTTGGTTTCAAGAACTAGGTTTGGTGACACTTTGACGTGCCATGTTCTTGCACAATGGCATAGGTGAAGGTTGTTCACCCTTATGAGAACATTAGTTATGATAAAAGTTTGTTTCCCTACGGAAATCTTGAACTTCTCTATTTTAGAGGAAGGTTTCTTTTGCGTGTCCTTTATTTCTGTGAAGTGTTGTGTGAAAAAAATGGACTCCGAAGTGTGCCACGTCTGATGGTGCTGTTTGGGTCATGATATGTTTATTTATGGTACGAGAAGAAGAAGTTTTATTCAAGGGGTTTCTGAAGCCTAACTGCGAGGTAGGAGATGCTTCAATCATAAGAGCTACAACCATAGGTCTCAAAGTGGAGTTGGTGCATAGTTAGGAGAACCCCAATGGTGTGAAAGGTTTGGAACTGAGTTCTGTTCTCGATATGGGAGATAGATATAGTTTAAGCCTATGGTATAGTTATTTTGTTTTAATTATTCCTTTCAGTGGAAGGAGGTGGGAGGACCTCATTTCCACACTATGACTCATTTGGGTGTAAGAGTTTCTCATTAGTTGTAAGAAGGTATAATCATCTTGTTTCCTTAGAATCCCAGTGGTTGTGTTCCACTAAATATGGATCTTCCTTTAATGGCCCCTACATGGCCCATTCTTATAAATCAAATGTAGTTGGATTTGTGTTCAGTGCTAGTCTTGTTGATCCATTGGATGGGTCCTTTCCCTCCCCTCCCATTGTAGAGGGGGGGTTCTTGGTCCATACGGAGAAGCACTCAAGTCGAATAATCTGGCCAGTTTTTATGGTGGGGAGACCCACTGTGGGTCTCACTGAAAGTTCCACTGAAATGAAATGGTGTTAGCCTATTCCTTATGACTGGGAGTCCATTCGGGCCTCCCCGTATTAGTATCCTAGTTCTGTCTTTGGTGCAGTCTGTTTCTTATGGTGGGGAGTCTGTTTAGGACTCCATATGTCAATGATTAGGATTCTTTGTTCATTTTAGGATGTCCATTTGAGTTTCTCAGGAGTGTTCAAGGTGTTTTGTCTTGGGACATCGAATGGTGCATTGTGAAAGTTTCTATCCTCTGATCATCAACTAGAGGTGACTTAACTTCTGGGGGTGGGCGTCACTTGGAGGACGTCACTTGGTAGGCATCACTTGGCGGGGAGTGAATTTTGGGTCTCCCGATTTTATTTTGTAACTCTCTTCCTTTGTTGATAGTGTTCTGATCTTTTCTTATTGGTTGTTCATTGGGAATCTTCTTGGACTAGGAAGGGTCCATCGACTTCTACATTGGGGTTAGGCCTTATTGTGGATTTCTGAGGGTGGGAAGCTTTATGTTGGGGAGAATTTTCACACCCAGACATCTGAAATAATATTATTTTATTATTTTATTTGACTTTAAATTTTTTTGTCGAGGTACAGGCCAAGCCCGATTGAATTTTTTGCATTTTTGCCAACAAATGAATGTTTTGGCCTTCCCAGCATCCAACGCATGAGAAAAGCGTGGTCGAAGCCGTGTGGCTTCGCCCGAGACACCGTATGACTTGCCCAGTATTCAAGATAAGTAAATGAAATGAAATGAATAATAAAATGAGAATAAAGTGAAATAAGGAAAAAATAAAATGACGTTTAATGAATTATTTTAATAATAATAATAATATTAATTTTTTTATTAATATAATAATGGTAGTTTTTATTAATAATAATAATAATAATAATAATGGTAATTTTTAATAATAATTTTATTATTATGAATGTCATTAATATAATTATTATTTTTAATTTTTTAATTTAATAATAATAATAATAATAATATTATTATTATTAATAATTATAGTATGTTTTTTTTTCATTTTTAATTTCTTGTTTTATTTTTTCTTCTTGTTAGGGTTTCTCCCCCCCTTTGTGTTTAAAACTCCTCCTCCCCCTACCCCCTTCATGTCACGACCGAAACCCCCCTATTTTCCCTTACTGCGCACGCCGCCTCCCCCATTGCTGGCCGATGTCTCCTCCCTGCTCCAGCACCCTTGCACTGCCTGGATCTCCCCCTATGCACCACCCTACCGGTGTGTGAACCCCCTTCTCCTCTCTAGCACATGGACAAATCGGCCGGCTCCTCCTATGACCTCATTGCCGGTGCCCCGCACTCCTCCGACACATGCACCTTCCCCCGGTAAGCCCCTCTTCCTCCTTCCATAGGGTTTTGGTTCATTTTTATTTGGGGTTTTAGGTTTCAAGCAGTTAGGGTATTTGATTTAGGGTTAATTCTTTATAATTTGGGTTTCTTTGTTTAATTCAGGGTTCAATTGGGTTATTTTCATGGTGCGGAATTGGTTTTAGCAAAGGTTCATTACACTTTTGGTTTTAAAAATAATTTTTCTCACGTGAAATTGAGTGGTTTCACAGGAAAACAATTGTTTTTGTTGAGTTTATTTTTCTTAATTAATTTGACATGTTCTTTTACTATTATACATGGTGCTAAGATGGTATTTGATAAAAATCAAACATGTTTGTAATTTTAAAGTGGCTTTTTTGGGTGAAATTTGGGTATGGTTTATGTGTTAAGCCTTGTTGTGCACCTTGGTAATGTTTTATAAATTATGAAAATGACTTATTTCATTGTGCAAGTGGTGAAAGACAAGTTTTTGAAAGAATTTGATATGTTTTTGGGTTGGAATTGGTTTCTTAATGTGAATTTGGGTGTTCTTTTCATGTAAAACCTTATCGTGCCTCTTTTACGTGCTTTATAAATTGTAAAAATGATTTATTTAATTTTTCATGTGGTACAAATCACATTTTCAAGGGAATTTATGGTGAAAATGGGGTTGGGTGTAGGTTTTTTAAAGAGAAATGCATAGTTTTTCATGTTTGGTTTGTCATGAATTTATAAATGGTTTAAAGGATGAAATGCATGTTTTGGAATTGGTTTCTATTTATGTAATGACTTGAAAAGGCCTTTGGAAATAGTAAAATTGATTATGTGATTTTCTTTGAATATTGTCAAATGAGTTTTATGAGTTATGTAAGTGGTGTCAAATTTATTTTGAAATGGTTTAGTGTGCATTTGAGTTTAAAGAGTGTTTTTGGTGTAAATTTTTTTGGTGCTAATTTTGAAGTGTTTCATAAATTGATTTATTGATTTATTAAATTATATGTGTAGTGTGTGATCCCTGCTTTATGGTTTCGAGTTGTTGGGTCTAAGGAGACTCAACTGCATGTGAATAGGTAGGTATATATATATATATATATATATGGGTTACCCTTTTACATGTATAGTCATCCATGGTATTGAATATACATGTATGGGGCTAGGTGTGCCCATGTGTATATATGAAAATGCATACGTAGGTGAGTGGCGACTAGTATATGCATATAAGAATATATGTAAGGATACCCTTGCACATGTTCATGGCCATGCAGGTGTGTGCATAGGGTCTAGGTGTCCTTATATGTATGTGAAAGTGAATATGCTTAGTGGGGGAGAAGTATCTCTTAGTTAGAATGCGCCAAGGGCTGAATGTTCGGTTTGGTTCCAACCTAAGGTAGGTTCCCTATGCATTGATCTTTAATTAGAATTTCCATTATTTCTTGATGTTTCTTTAAAAGTATTTCCTTGGATTTTATATTAAATGAATAAGCACTATATATATATAAATGGTAGGTGGTTCCATGCCTTAACATCACTAGATGAATTTAATTATTTCTATTTGAGTTTATAAATGAATTTTTTGATTTTATCATGTGGTGTGAATGGTATTTTTTGGAATTGTTGGTGTGTTGATAAGTTAGAAATAAATTTTTGATAAAGGAAATGGAAATGTTTTGTGTTTTCTTTAATGTAATGTTTTTAAGATGGGTTTTAGGGTTGTCAGGATGGTGAGAAATGTGTTTTCAAGGTCTTTAAGGTGTGTGTATATTTAAATGGATGTTTTAAAAGGAAAATGAATCACTTTGGGTGTGTTTACCTTATTGTGCATTTTGTCTATAATTTGTGAAGTGTTCTAAAAGTTGAAAATATTTTTTAAAAAAAATATTTAAAGTATGAGTGGTTTTATGAGGGGGAATGTCTTGTTATTTTGGTTTGTCTTAATTGGGTATTTTCTTGTGTTATAAAAAGGGGAATTTGGGAACTTTATAAGCGATGGACAAGATATTTGAAAAAGGGGTTTTCTATGGTGTGCGTAAATTGACAAAGGTGATGTTTTATAAAGAGGGGTGTTTTAATTGAAATGTTTGGACTTTGTGTGAATGTAGAGGTGTGGTGTGTGCGCATGTGAACTTTAAATTGAGCACAAGGGAAACCCCAGGTACCTATGTGGGCGGACTAGGACTAGTATGCTAGATGATATATAAGTGGTTCATCCCGGTTTCATCTAGAGGGATTGACGTTACTACACTAACTAAATACTTGTGATTATTGGAGACCACTAGGTTATGGGTTTGCTCCCTACTAGTGGCTCTTACACAAGAATATAGACCATTGTGGATCTTATGCCATGTTTTCACCGAGGTACGAGGTCTCTAGGGTCCCACATGTGCTAGTTACTTATATGGATTGCCCATTTTGCTCGTTTCTGGCATAATGATTGTAATGAGATTTTCATTTCTATTGCTCATGCTTGATGCCCTATTGTGAAAACCATATTTTAATCTTTATTTATCTCCTTTCATTTTGAAATGTTAAAGCATGCTTGTAGTATATTTTGAAAATATAGTGGAAGAGAAATGATCTCCTAAAAAAAAGTAAACTTGTTACTTGGTTTTGAAAAGAATGAAAAAACTTATTTCAATATGTATTATTTTAAAACTAGAAATATTGGGTTACTTTTTAAAGGTAAAGGCATTGAGAATTTTCATTCCTTGGCTTTCCTACTGAGCATATCGGTTCTTACGCCTACTTTATTTTTAGTTTCAGGTTCTAGTCTTGGATTGATCTTTAAGTGAGCATGGTTCTATTATTAGTGGTGACCCATGGGGTCACTTGGAGAGGTATGTCTAGCTGGTTATATTTATTTTATTTTACATTGTTAGTGTTTACCTATTTTGTTTGGTTTATTTTTGTTTATCTATTTTTTTATTTTCTGGGATAAATCGTTCCCAACTTCTTGTTTTGATGCTCGAAACTAGTTTCCAACCCGTGGGGATTGAGATCACTCTTTGGGCCATGCCACAGACCGGGTTGGGTATCGGGTTGGATGGAGATATGGATTGGTTTGTGAAATTTCAACTATAAATAACATGATCATTATACAAACCAATTCCCTAAGACAGGGGTTTTTAGAGACAATCAACAACAACAACCTCCAAGGCCTAGAGAGTAAGAAAGGGTATATTCCATCACTACTTCTGGGGTGTATCTCAACAATGATTTGGTGACAAGTATGATGGTTATTCATTCAAGAATAATGAACACACTTTTTTATTCAAGTTCTATACATTATTTCACATCTTACTATTCGAGTTGGTTCCCTAGAACCAACTTCTTTTATACTTTATGTTAACTTATATTCATGGTTTTGAATTTTAATAAATTCCTTATCACATCACGATTGTTCTTCTATGTGAAATTGTATGTGATAATTTTCTAAGAGTAACTATCACACTAAAAGGTCACAGAGGATCCCTACTATGATGAGAACTCAGAAGTACTATGACACTATTATTGAATATATGTTCTATAGTTGGATGATATCATTTGATGGACACAAATGATACAAGTTATCAAGGGTTTAAACTCATAGGAATTTTAAGCACCTTCTCATAGTGTACGCCCTTGGTAATGTCCAGGAGAATATTATGAAAACAAGACCTGCTAGTAGGAAATCCACATTTATAAGTGTCATTAGATGTTCTTATATGTGGATGCATGTATTGATCCTTAGACTTTAATATTATTATTAATGACTATTATGACTCACGCACTTATATGTATTGATAAAAATCATGATGACAAATGTTGATTATGAGGTAGGATATATTGGGTGCGTCACAAGTATTGCTGCATTAATGAATAACGTGAGAAAGGATTTATCCCTTATGTTCTTTAATGGAAGTTGATATCTCAGGACCTTTGATGAAAATGATATAGCCTAAATAAATCCATGTCCATGGTGTTCTATAGGCAAGTTCAATTTCCTAGAAGTCAAAGAAAGAGAAATAGAGTACATGGGTTGATGGCACTAGCATGCAACCCGCTAGATTATAGATATCGATACAAAGAGATCATATTACACAGTAAGCATTCATATGAGGTGACATGTCATTATGGCATTAAATTATTTCTCTATGGGTGCCTTGGCGTGTTGCTAGATGCCAACCTTAGAATTTAGGCTGCTCTGCCTAATGCCACTAAGAAAGAGGCCTATAGGGTCACACAATAATTGTATCCAGCATCTCAGTCGAATAATATATTATTTATTATTTAATAAGGTGAATAAATATTATTCCCAATCATGGTTTAATAATTATTCATGTATGCCTAATCACATTTATTCCGTCACTAGTTATTTGAGAGAATATATTATGAGTAGAATATTAAATAAATATTTATTTTCTATTAAGCAAATATAATATTTATATATTTATTGGAGAATAATATAGTGATATTTATTTAATAATTAAGTAAATATTATTCAAGTCCCAATAAATATTGTGGAGGATTGGTGGATCGAGTTTAAAGGTCCGTGAGAAATAATAATATTGAATATTATTTGATTAAATAATATTTAATTATAATTAGAAAGTTAAGCATATGTCAAGAAATAATAATAATAATACTATTATTATTTGACATGGGTTTTTACTAGGATTAATAAAATAAATAAGGGCACTTGTTCAATTATTTTATTTTAACCCTAGCAATATAAATACTCAATTATGTTTATTTTCTTATAAACCTAGCCAAGAAAAAGTTTTTGTACACAACAGATTGGATAAAAACCTCTCAAGACTAGAGAGTTCTTCTCCAAGAACACTCTCAAGAAAAAGATCTATCCTCCTCCACTGGATCAAGGAGAACACTTTTTAAGTGGTTCTCAAGGTGATCAAAGGCGATCAACACAAGCGCAGAGATTTTCCATGCTAGCACCCAGAGATTCCTTCTATAATGTCTAGAGATTCATGGAACATGTGTGGATCACCACTATAGGAAATCTACCCTTTATTTCTACAACGCAATGATGGCACACTGTAGATCTATGACCGAAAACATCAATTAATAAAGAATAAACTTGGAGGTAATTCTTATTTAATTAAATTAATTATAAACAACATGTGTTGATCTCCTCTCTTTTGGTTCTAGGTTTTTATCCCTTACTTGTTCTTTGATTCAATTCCATGGATCATGTCATTCATCATCGTATAGATCTCAAATTAATCATTGATTATAGAAAAAATAAAAGTTAGGCACCATCCCTCCCGTACTTTCACTATGCCCGGAACCTACAAGTGGTATTAGAGTGGACACATAATTCTTTATAATTATTTAGTTTCATTGGTGATTTATGCATTTGTAATTTAGTTTTTCAATTCATGTTTAATCATTCTTTTAATATGAATTTTGAGATATACTTCTTCCTCTATCATTTCTCATAGATCTAAGGGAAATGATAAATTTTATGATTAAAATAAAACTGAGGAATTCATCCAAATGTGCTAAGGATTTTTCTTGGATAACATAGTAGTACACACCGTGTAACTCGAGTTACACACCATGTAGTTGTGTTCAATGCACCAGGATTTAATTTGGAAATTACTCAATCTATGTGCATTAATAACACACAATATAGTTAATTCTTACACCACATGTTGACCAGGATAGACTAGTGCACAGTTAGCCGGACTACATGACGTGTGGCCCATTGGACATGGTGTGTAGTCCCTTTAGGTCAGGGCTGAGATGTATATTCCATACACGGACTACCTGATTGGTGAAAATGTAACATAGGGTTAATACAGTATGTGGCCCACTGGACACACCATGTTCTCTAAGAATTATGAATTACACCTCACACGTCAGGTCCCTAGGCATTCACTTTAGATAGATGGTGAAGGGTGTACACACCGTACACTTTTACCAGATTATGAAAATTGAAAATTTATTTATTTTACAATGTAAACCTTGAGACATGTACTCACGTGTGTTCATAAAGATAAGACATTCCATGTGATAGGTTTTAATATGCATAAATATTTAAATATTTAATTAATATCTATGTAATGTTCCAATCTGCATATCATGTATGTGTTATATTACATGTTTTTACTCTACATGCATTTGATCATAATACATGACTGAAAAATCATGTAATTCATGTAATCATCCATGAAGTACACATCATGAAAGTACATGATAAGTTGTTCATGCTATATGTCACAAGAGTAAAATAGTATACGAGTATAATACTTATTGGGTGGATTTATATGGGTATTAATCATGTTACCTCCAAGGTACAAGTTATGTACACAATTAATTTTAAATGAATTTATTTAATTTGTTTAAAATTATAATGGATGAGAATCTCAAGGAAATTCAGATAAAGATTAAGATAAAAGGATTGATTAATTAAAAATAATAATTATTTGATTCAAGTGAGATTTATATTAAATAATAATGATTAAATAATTGAATGATAGTTTTATTAAATGCATAATACGTCGCATTAATGTGGATGATCATGAGATAGGCCAGACCTTTGTATGCGATCATTTTCATTTTAATTTATTATTAAATTAAAATTTGTCCTGCATGCCTTCTATCCTTATTAATATGTAGGGTCTGTGTTCCCATGGTTTTTTTTATGTAAACCCCCTTTACCCCTCACCTACATGCAAGTAAAAGCATATGTAATGGATGGAGCTCCCAAGCTAGTGGAGGCGGTTCAAGTTAGGAGCCTAGGAGAAACCAATCTAAGTAAGATACAAAGGTGGATAGGTGGAAAGGTGTAAACAGAAACCTTATAACGGTTCAATGTATTTCTACCCTAGGACACCAGTTAGTTTATCAATCACTAGATAAAATAACCATTAGAAAAACCTCATAATCATATCCTTTATTTTATTTCTATCAGTTGTATGGTTATTAATTATGGATGTTTGGTATTGATCACATAATTAACGAATTAACAAGAATGCAAGATAGAACTAAAATAAACTAGCTTATGTGTAAATATTATCTAAAGGCATGGTTAATCACTCAAGTAATCCCATTTAATACTAACAAGCATGTGATAAAGATAATAATTTTAAATTTATGCATAAAGGATAAAATCCCTCAATAAAATATTAAGTCAGTATAGCCTTCCATTACTTCGGTTAGAATCGAACCATAGTTCAAAGTGCTTTACCAGCCTAAGTTGGGGTGATTTCAATTATTAGTGAATTATAACATGGGGTTTTGGGTTGAATTGAATTGGTTTACATCAAGGGTTTATTACCAAAGTTGGATTTGGTGTAACCGAGAGGAAAAGTTTTAGGAAATCTAATTAAAGGATTTTAGGATTGGGGAGTCCACTCAACTAATCAAGGAACTGTAAACTAATGCAGTTGGAATTTGTAATGCCTACCTAAAACCTTTCAAGTTTTTTGACCAACCAATGTTAGGGTAATGAGAAGGGAAATATGGATCCTTGCCACTAGTATATCCAAGAAACATGATATTTTGAAGCTGATGATGATGGATATTGGGTTTTGATAAAATTGTGGGAGACTAATAAATATAATATTTATTTGTCTAAATTTATCAGATAAATTACTAAATATCTTCTTATCTTATTTGTAGAAACAATATTAAAAATGAAATCAAATATATCATTGCGATACATACTCAAGAAGGAAAAACTTCTCATCATCACAAATTTCTAGGAATGGAAGAGGAATTTACGTGTTATCCTTTTCCATTAAAGGAAATTATATGTGTTGGAAGAACCTTTACTAGTTACACCTAGAAATGAGGCAAGTGATGAAGAGTTATCTCTCTATTAGAAACATCTAAATGATGCTATAGATGTATAGTGATTCATGCTATCATCCATGTACAATGAGATCTCGAAGCAACATGAGGATATGGATACCTATAACATGATGTCTCAACTTAGAGATCTCTATTAAGATAAGGAAAGACAAGAGAGGTATGATATCTCTAATGATTTTTTTACCACTAATCTTGGAGAGTCTGCACTCGATGAGCCTTATGTAGTCAAGCTTATTATCTAGATTGAATGCCTGGACATCTTAGGGATTAAATTCCCTAATGAGTTGCGTGAATATCTCATAATTTCATCACTACCCAAGACCTTCTCTAGTTTTATTATGAATTATAATGTGATAAATAAGAGAAGAGTCTACTATAACTTCTGACCTTAATTTTCCAAGTGGATAAGGACATGGGGCGTGACAAACCCACAGTCCTTATAGTGAATAAGAAAAGGAAGAACACGGAAAAGGGACCCAAAACCTATAAATAGTCTAAAGCTCTTGAGAATCATCCTTCCAAGAAGGGGAGGATCTAGAGGTAGGGAAATGAAAAGGAGTAAGTATGTTTTTCTTATGGAAAGCCAGTCCACCGAAAGAGGAACAACACCCAAAATCAAGGAGAAGCTAAAGGTGCATTCATTATCGAGTGGAATATTTCCATTTATACACATTAGGTATTAGATAAAGATTTTGGTGCTCACATCTGTATCCAAATAATGGAACCAAGTTTATTTTAGAAAATTTCCAGAGGAGTGGTGGATCTGCGAGCTGCCAATGGTGCAAGGATGACTGCTCTTTCCATTGGCGACTACCACCTTTCATTGCCAATGAGAATGATTTTGGTTTTATGTGATTGTTATTATGTACCTATTATTACCAAAAACATAATTTATATATCAAGTTTAGATACATATGGGTTTATTTTCAAGTTCATAAATATATATTTTTATTTTATAAGGAAAACATATGTTATGTTATGGCACATTTAAATAATGGTCTGTGTGTATTAAATTACAAAAACCAAGTGTTGGAAATTGATAAAGAATCAAGTTCACATGAATCTTATAACACCCAACTTTGGTATCATCGTCTTGGTCATTAAAACAAGAAGTTTTTGATAAAGCTCTGTCAAGATGGTTATTTAGAATCATTTGAGCTAAAAACACTTGATAGATGTCATGATTGTTTACAAGAAAAAATGACCAAAATGCTATTTGGTGGATAGGGTGAAAGGGATATATAACTTCTAGGATTGGTAGACACTGATTTTTGTGGACCATTTCTAGTAGAATATAGAGGTGGATATTCTTACTTCATAACCTTTACTGATGATTTGAATAGATATGGATATATCTACTTAATAAGGTATAAGTATGAGTCCTTTGAGAAATTCATGGAATTAAAGAATGAAGTAGAGAATGAATTTTTTAAAAAGATAAAGAAGATTTGATTAAATCAAGGTGGATAATATCTCAACCAAGAGTTGTTTGACTTTCTAAGGGAGTTTGAGATTCTATCTCAACTCACTCCACTTTATACACCATAGTGGAAATGGTGTTAGTGAAGGAAGGAACCGTACCTTATTGGACATGGTAAGGTCGATTATGAATCATGTAGATCTTCCATTATCATTTTGGGGATATGCATTAAAAACTTCAGCATACACATTAAACTGAGTACCTACTAAAGAGGAAAACGGAATTCCCTTCGAGCTATAGAGTGAAAAGAAACCCATTTTGTCGCATACACGTGTATTGGTCTATGAGGCATTTGTTAAGGCTTTCTCGGGAAACAAATTAGAACCCCTAGGAACGAGGTGTATCTTTATAGGGTATCCTAAAAAAACAAAGGGATACTACTTATACAACCCCTTAGACAAGACAATGACTATCGCCAGACAAACTGTCTTTCTTATGAGGGAGTACATCCTCAAAAAGGACAGTGGGAGAAAGATTGACTTCAATAAAGTTGATGCTCAAGATACATAGGAGTTAGTATAGGAATGAGTTCCATAGGTCCCCATGGAATAAGTAGTTCCTGAAACACAAGTACCGCATATGAGTGTAATAGAGGTAAGGTAACTAGAGAGATATGGTTTTCTAGTCACCAGGGATGGTGACTCATTATTGTTGGAAAATGATGAAACTCTCTCCTACAAGGAGGTGATAGAGAGATCAAAAACTGCAAGATGGATATAAGCTATGAATTATGAGATGTATTCCATGTATTAGAACTAAGTTTGGGTTCTCTTTGATGCACCAGTTGATGTAAATCCTGTTGAGCACGTATTATTTCAATGATAATCTATATTTTTATAATGATTTTGATGCTCGCAAATACCCTTATTTATTATTATAATGATTTTACTTTAAGTATATTTTAGGAAATTAATATTATTTATATTTATAATTTTTTAATAATATTAAATCATATGATTCGTGTGAAATATTTGTCAAAGTGTTTGGAAAGCTATTCAGCGTATTCTGGAATCACTGTTCATACCATACATTGGAGATCATAGCATAAGGATTATATCCTAAATTTATTTTATAGGAGTTCAGAAAAGTATGGTTAATCAACCTTACGTTGATAGAAAATTATGGTAAAAGAACCCTACTTTTGTAATGAACCTTACATTTTATCAAAAAGTATGGATCATATACCATATGTTCTGAAGAAAAGAAAAGTATGGATCATATACCATACATTTGAAAGATGATGAAAAAAGTATGGATCATCGACCTTACGTTTGTAATAAACCTTACATTTGGAACCCTATGTTTGAATTCTTCAAAGGTTAGAGATTTGTATTTGTGACTTTATCAAGCAACAGTATTTTGTGGAATATCAGGCTGATTTCAAGCTCGATTCAAAGCCCATTTTTAAAGTGCATATTTGACTAATTTAAATCAATTTATACATAATTAAAAGGATTGATTTAAGAGGATGATTTCGTGATAATTATCAAGGAAGTTACGACCACTCTGTTATTCAAACTTTTTGAATATTTTGATCTGTCAAGCGAATTTTGTGGATATGAATTTATGAATAAGGTGCTCATATTTATTCTATATATTATGTGTATCTGAATTATGTAGAACAAATAGGTGACACAATATCTCTTGAATTCACAACGATTAAAAAAATTCAAATCCAGAGATATTTGAGTTTTACAAAAATAGAGATATGTTTATTCTTTAAAAAGATATTTTACAGATCTTTTGCCATAAATAATGACCAGATTCTATTTTATATCAGAAAAATAGAAACTTTGAAGTTTTACTTGTTTTACATTGGAGATCTATCATGAATCTACTTCTGATTTGTTGCTGAATATATTTCAAGATCAATTGCAACAAGATCAATTCAGAACTCCTATTATTTGAAGAATAACCTTTTTGAAGACAATGACCCATTTACTGTCAGTTGCGTACTACTAAAACTATGAATATTAATCAGAAAGTATTTTTCAAAACAATACTATTTTATTTTTAGTACCGTCTTCTCGTTCTAAGCTGTTTGATAGGTTCTGTGTTTAGAACCATAAGGCTCTATTTTAGCCTTAAACTGTAAAGGTGTCAACTTGCTGCACTTAGTTGTGGATGGTCTCATGAAAAGAGGCACGACTAGTGAAAATCACCAATCTTGTGGAGAAGAGCATTGGTGGAGTGGACTAGGGGATTTTTGTGCCCCGAACCACTATAAATATTTATATCCTGATATCTGTTTATTTCTATTTCATAAACAATCAGATAAAGATAAAAAGGAAAGAATTTATTATCATCAAGATTTCTTGAGAAGTTTTGAAAGACACAATTCACCCCCTCTTGTGTATATTTTTCATAACACGATCCAAAAATTGGTATCAAAGGTTGGGTTTTTTTTGTTAAATCTATAGAAAGATGAAAGTAAAGGATTATACAGATATCTCAATGGATGATACATGAGAGGGAATGTCAATGATTCGAGCTCCATACTTCAATGTTAAAAACTATGGATGTTGGAAACCGAGGATGATTATCTACCTAGAGAATCTTGGATACAGAGTCTACAAAAAAATTCTTACTCCTTATGAAATTCTTAAGAAACCTAAAACATGGAGTAAAACTACTAAAATAGAGTATAACATAAATTCAAATGCTATGAATGCTATAATTTGTGGTCTAGTACCAGATGAATTTAATCGAGTATCTGAATTCCCAACTGCTTATGAGATGTTGCATATAATTTCAGTTACTTATGAAGGAATTGACAATGTTAGACAAATGAGGTATGCTACAACAAAGATGGAATTTGATACATTTAGAATTCTTGATGGTGAAATCATCACTTAGGTGAATGGAAGGATTACAAAGATAGTCAATAACATTACTGCCTTGGGAGATCCTATCACCCAAGAAAATCAAGCCTTGAAAGTACTAAGAGTACTACCAATCCAATGGAATGGGATATCAGAAACCATTAGGAAATCATCACCTGTTAAAAATATAAATATGAGAGAATTGATTGGAACCCTGATGATGTATGAATCTGAGATGTAAGATGAAGATAATAAGCATAAATTCTTAATAAAAAGAGAAAATACTGCTCTGAAAGTTACAACTCAAAAGAATAGCATAAAGATGAAAACAGAGATCAAAAAGGAAGAAAGTTATGACTCATTTGATTCAGAAATGGAACTGGCACAGATGGCCAGAAAATTTAGTAAATTTTATAAGAAGAAGAAAGGATTTAGAAAATCCTTCAAGAAATATGAGAAAGATACAAAGGAAGTCAGATTCTATGAATGTAAGAAAATGGGTCACATAAGACCTGACTGTCCTCTGCTAAAAATAGAAAAGCAAAATAAGTTTTTCAAAAATACTGATTATGAGAAGAAAGATAAAAGAGAAATGAAAGCCACATGGAGTGTTTCTGAATACTCCAGCAGCTCATCAAAGTCCGACTCAGAAAAATAAGAATCAAATCTAAAAGAAAACATGTGCTTCATGGCTTAAGATAACGAGGTACAATATCATTACTCTTCCAATTCTGATTCTAACCCTAGCTTCTCAAATGACAAACTAGCAGCCTACTGTAATATGCTGGAAGAAAAATATGATTCCTTATTTAAGAATCATAAATCACTAAAAAATATTCACAATGAAATTGTAGGATAAAGAGACACTTTTCTCAAACAACATCAAGAATTAATTAATAAATATAACTCATATAACACAAACAGTGCAGATCATGAAACTAAGATCAAAACACTGCAAGATGAAGTAGAAACCTACAAAAGTGCAACTCTCGTTTTTACAAAAGGAGAAAATAATTTAAATGAAATTCTTGGTAAGAATTTGATTAATAAAGAAAGATATGGAATAGGAATTAAAGGTGAGAAACCTAAACCATACAAAAAATATTTTTTTAGAAATTCAAAAAGTGTAATTAGAAATTACTATGGAACAAAAGTTCATATAACTAAAAAAATATTATTTAATAATTCCCCAAATCAGTGGAATTAAAAAGGTTTTTATTTCAAACAATGTATTTGACTCAAATGATTATATAAAAACAATGCAAATATGGATTCCTAGATCACTGCTAGCTAACACTGCTTGACCTAAGAGAATATGGGTACCAAAACAAACCATTGTTTAAATGCCTTTGTAGGAAGTAGGTCGTAGAAGCAGAAAAGAAATATGGTACATGGATAGTGGCTTCTCCAGAAATATGAGTGGAAACTCATTGAACTTTAAAACCTGAAATCAAAAGGATAGTGGTTTAGTCACCTTCAGTGACAATGCCAAAAGAAAAATCATTGGTATTGGATATATTGGAGATCTAGTGGTTGTCTCAACCAATAAAGTACTTTACGTACAAGGATTGAAACATAACCTGATAATTATTTCTCAACTTTGTGATAATGGTTATTGTATTAATTTTTCTAACAACTGTTGTTCTGTTTTTAAAGACAAATTTCTTAAATTTAAAGCACCCATAATTGACAATGTTTATACCCTAGACTTAAATTCCTTATGTAAACAAAAAGTAAATTTTTTAACTGATAAAATAAATGAATCCTAGATCTGGAATAGAAGACTTGAACATTGCAATATTTACGATTTACATAAGTTGTCTAAGAAACAATTAGTTTCTGATTTACCTAGTCTTAAATTTTATAGTGAAAGATTCTGTGATGCATGTCAAATTGGAAAGCAACATAAATCATCCTTCAAATCAATTAACAAAATTCCTACATCTAAACCTTTAGAACTTATCTATATAGATCTGTTTGGACCTTTAAGAGTAGAAAGTTTGGTTGATAAATTAAATGTATATGTTTTAGTTGATGACTATTCTAGATTTAATTGGATACATTTTCTAAAATATAAAAATTAAGCTTTTACTATATTTGAAAGTTTTTGAAAATCTGTTAAAAATGAAAAATATTTTAAAATAATTTCATTAAGAAGTGATCATGGTGGAGAATTTGAGAATAAAGAATTCAATTTATTTTTCTCAAATCTAGGTATTAAACACACCTTCTCTGTACCAAGAACACCTCAACAGAATGGAATTGTTGAAATAAAAAATATAACTATTTATGAAATGGCTAGGACTATGCTAAATGAATACAATCTTCCTACCTATTTATTGGCAGAAGCTGTAAGCACGACCTACTATATAATTAATAGAGTTTTAATTAGACCAATTTTCAAAATGAAACCCTATGAACTATGGAATAATATAAAACCTAAAGTAAAATACTTTAAAGTTTTTGGATGTAAGGTTTATATCTTGAACACCAAGGAAGATCTTGGTAAGTTTGATCCAAAATCTGATGAAGGAATTTTATTAGGATATTTTTCTACCTCCAAAGCTTATAAATTTTTTAATAAAAATTCAAGGATTGTTGAAGAATCAGTTTATGTGAAATTTGATGAATATGTCCCTTTTGACAAAAGGAAAGATCAAATTGACGATTCTGACCCTAATTATAACATGATACTTTAAAACCTAAAAGATGATTTTTAAAATGATATAAACAAAATTCAGTCCAGTACAAAAGAACATGACATTGATAAACCTAATGGTGTTTTACCTAGATAGTCAAGAACTCTAAAAAATCACCCTTTAGAAACTGTTATAGGAGACCTAGACACAAGATTAAAAAATAGAAGAAATATAGGAAGTCTAGTTGAGTTTTCTACCTTTCTATCCCAATTAGAACCTAATTCAATAGAATAAGCCTTAGTTGATGAAAGTTGGATGATAGCAATGCAAGGAGAACAAAACCAATTCAAAATAAATAATGTTTGGAAATTAGTTGAAAGACCAAAGAACTATCCTATTATTTGAACCAAATGGGTCTTTAGAAATAAACAAGATGATCAAGGAGTTATAACTAGAAATAAATCAAGACTAGTAGCTAAAGGATATAATCGGGAAGAAGGTATAGATTATGATGAGACCTTTTACCCTATAGCTATATTAGAATCTATTTGAATCCTTTTAGCCTATGCATCTCATATGAACTTTAAATTATTTCAGATACATGTTAAGTCTACCTTTTTAAATGGTTATTTAATGGAGGAAGTATACGTAGAGCAACCTCCTGGTTTTGAAAATTCTCAAAAACCAGATTTTGTTTTTAAACTTATTAAAGGTATTTATGGCCTTAAACAAGAACCTAGAGATTGGTATGAAAGATTAAGTTCTTTTATTTTGAAAAATTATTTTACTATTGATATGGAAGATCCAACACTTTTTAAGAAAACTATAAATTATAATATTCTATTGGTTCAAATTTATTTTTATGATGTAATTTTTGGATCAAAAAATAAAAAACTTTGTCATGAGTTTTCAAACTTAATGAAAAAAGAATTTGAAATGAGTATTATAGGAGAACTAATTTTCTTTTTAAGACTTCAAATCTATCAAAAATATTTTGGAAATGTTTTGAATCAAAGAAAATACATTACTGATTTACTAAAGAAATTTGGACTTGAAAATAGAAAGACATATATAACTCCTATGTGTACTAATATAAAACTTGATTTGGATGAAACTAAAAAACAAGTAGACAACAAGTTATATAGAGGCATGATTGGTAGTTTATTATATCTTACTACTAGCATGCCAGATATTATGTACTCAGTATATATTTGTGCAATATTTCAATGAAATCCTAAGGAATATCATCTTATAACTGTTAAAAGAATTTTTAGACATTTAAAAGGAAATATTTTTCAATCTCTTCTTTATACAAAAACTTCTGATTTTAATTTAATTTCATACTCGGATGTTGATTTTGGAAGTTTTAGATTAAATAGAAAAAGAACCTTAGGAAACTGTCACTTATTAGGAAAATCTTTAGTGTCATGGTCTAGTAAGAAACAATACTCAGTTTCTTTTTCAATAGCCGAGGCAGAATATGTATATGTAGGCAATTGTTGTGCACAAGTTTTGTGGATGAAAAACACTCTTATGGACTTTGGACTAAATTTTGATAATAAAAATATTTTATGTGATAATACTAGTGCTATAAATATTTCAAAAAATCCTATAAGACATTCTATAACTAAGCATATTGATATTAGACATCATTTTCTATGAGATCATATTCTTAAAAAGGATATATTTTTAGAATTTATAAGTACTGAATTACAATTAGCTGATATTTTTACTAAACCACTTCCCACTGCAAGTTTTGATTTTATTAAGGGGGAGTTAGGTTTATTTAATTTTAAATGAATTTTATTTTTATTTTTATTTATTATTTATTTTTAAATAAATTTTATTTAATTTTAATCTTAATTTTATTTGATCATATTATTTTTATTTTAAATTTTTCACTATTTAAAATAATTTAGTTACTTATCTTTTAAATAAGTTACATTTTTATTTTTATTCTGTAATAAATGTTAAATACGCCGCATACGGTTTAATTTATTTTAAATTCTGTAATGATTATTATGTACGTAATGACATGGGAATCAAGGCTTTGTCAGAGCCCGTTTTGAATTCCAAAACCAATCATTTTCTCAAAACCTTTCAAACAACTGAAACCCTTCAACTCTTTTGTCTTCCTTTACTTGCACCTTCAAAACCCTAGAACCACAAAACTTTATATATTTTTGATGGAAATAGGAAAAACAAATATAATTGAAGAAGGTGAACCCTGTGATGTGAAGCGTCAGCGTTCAACTAGACGGAAAATTCTTCAGGGAAAAGTCATTGATCTGGAATGGCTATATCAGACGAATCTGATGCTGAAGCAAGTGTTATCCTTTAAAGGTATTGAAATGAAATTCAGTGAGGACTATAATGAATTTCTTTATGAATTTGAGTTTATAAGTTTCTTTAAAACTGCTTAATTTAGTTTGGGAGATACATGAGATTCGATTGTTACGAAGATCGATGACAGGGAGTTATCGATCTCTTATGTTGAAATTGAAAGGATCTTTAACTAACCTCATGAGGGAGTTTTTCATTTTGATATGAATTAAATTGGGGATAGAAATCATAAATATGAGGATATTATGTCTTTTTTGTTTGGTCATAAGGGAATTTTTTGTAAAAGATTTAGAACCAGATCAAAAAAAACTGGTTAAGTTTATTCAAACCGGGATAGCCCTAAGGATGTCTGAGATGAAGAAGATTATTTTATAGATATGTATACAATGTTTCTATTTTTAAGTGACATAAAACTGAATTTTCCAAGATATATGATTAGATATTTGAATTACTGCTGTTAACCTAAGCCTCGAATGAATTTCTATCCTTATGGAAGATTTATTTCAAAGTTATTGTTTAATAAAGATATGGTAAGACTGATTAATGCGAGAGTCAGATGCTATCATAGTAATGTGTTGAATGCTGGAACTTTGAGAAAGATCAGTTTTTTTGGAGCACTGTAAAAGGTAAAATCATGCATGTTGGAGCTAAAGAGGATCAGGAATCTACTCAGGGGGAGAAACCTAAAAATTCTAAAGAAGGTATGGCTGAATCTAGAACAGGGAAAGATTCAAAGACATCAATAAGAATCAGATTTGAAATAGAAGATGAACCTGCTGATGAAGAAAGTCAAGGAGGACTTCTTAGTTCAAGGAAGAGAATAGTTGGTCAGGAACCTACTATAGAGACAATTTTTGAAACAGGAGATCTTTTAAGTTATAAGTTTGTGTGAGAATTTGTTCAAGAAGAAAGACAAGAGGAATATTCTTCTCAAACATAAGTGAAAGTTTTGCCTTAGGATGAGGTAGAGAAAAGGACTGAGGAGGTACCTCAGATTAAAGAATCTCAAAAAATGGAAATTATAGATCAATCTGTGGATAAGATTGAATCTATACATCAGATTCAAGAAAAGATTCTAGAAGAAATTGCTCAGGAAGAGCACCTGTCTTTGGAAGTTGAGATTTAAGATCAACCTATTCAAGAAAATTTCTCTGAAATTCATACAGAAGATCTAAATGAATCTTTCTCAGTTGATATTTCTAAATAAAAATCAGTTGAGAAACCAGTGAAGTAGGATGAAGAAGCGAAATCAGATGCTCAATATTTACCATTGATCTTGGTAAATCCAGTTGTGAATCAAGCATAGGGTGCCTCTAATTCTATGTCTAATCATGTTGAGGAACCTGTTAGAAAATTTAACATAGATAAATTAGAAAATGTTGCTTTAAGAAGAGAGTTACAAAAAGAGAAATAGAGATTTCAAAATTTGAAAGATAGTTCTGTTTCAAAGAGATAGGTTGATATTTTTAAAAATGAATTGCTAGCAGAGGTTGAAAAATTAAAATATGAAGTTGTATTGAAATCAGATTTGGAAGAACCGAAATTTTTTATGGAGCAATAGTTTGTAATTGTCACATGAAGTCAAGAAAGTACATTAGGTACTTGTAATGATTTGATCAAAAGATTCCAAGCCATTACAAATGTAATGATAAACATTAATGATAGGTTGTAGGATTTACAATATAATAACACTCCTTTGTCTATTCTGTTGGACAATCAGAAACTTATTTTTGATCATCTTACCTCAAGTGAACTGGGTATTAGAGAATTAATAATCAGATTCACTGAGAATCTCAATCAATTTATAGAGAAGGAAGAGAGATTTTATGAGATTTTCAGAGTGAACCTCATTGAAGATATTCATTTGACTCAAGAAAGCATAGATCTGCTAATTCAGCTAGGAGATGGTGTAATGAAGAGATTAAGGGTACATTTGGTAGAGTTGAAGGATGTTATTCAGAATTGTTGAGATACCCTTTTTCCAACCTTTATCCTAGAAACCTTGATCCTTGATCATTTATGTACTTGTATATTGTTTTATCAATGAAATTTCTTGTATATCATATTTTTTTAATTTGTTTAGGTCTATATTAGACTGCCTAAAAAATACAGATTACTTTATTGATAAAAATTTTATCATAACATTTTCTTATAAGTTCATTACTACATTACATGTGTTATATACCTTATTATATCATTCTTTTTGAAATCACAAAAAGGGGGAGAAATTTGGATAAACAAAATATTTTACTTTGTTTTTAAATAGACTTTTGTGAGATTTTTTTATAGAGAACCTTTAAAGAGAAATTTGGATAAACCAGTATTTTATATTTTCAAAGAGGTATTTGAAATTAAAAATTAAATATTTTTTATCCTTTCAAAATTATAAATTATATGTAAATAATTTTGTGGGTTTTGTGATCATCAAAAAGGGGGAGATTGTTGAGCATGTATTGTTTCAACAATACTTTATATTTTTATGATGATTTTGATGCTAAAAAATACCCTTATTTTTTATTCTATTGATTTTACTTTAAGTATATTTTAGGAAATTAATATTATTTATATTCCCAATTTTGGAATAATATTAAAGCATATGATTCACGTGAAATATTTTTCAAAGTGTTCTGAAATCTTTTCAGTGTGTTCTGGAATCACTGTTCATACCGTATGTTGGAGAGCGTAGCGTAAGGATTATATCCTATGTTTATTTTATGGAAGTTTAGAAAATTACGGTTAATCAACCTTACGTTGATAGAAATGTATGGTAAAAGAACCCTACTTTTTTAATGAACCTTACGTTTTATAAAAAATTATGGATCATATACCTTATGTTCTGAAGCAAAGAAAAGTATGGATCATATACCATAAGTTTTAAAGATGATGACAAAAGTATGGATCATCAACCTTACATTTGTAATCAACCTTGCATTTGGAACCCTACGTTTGAATTCTTCAAACGTCAGAGATTTGTATTTGCGAATTTATCATGCAAAAGTCTTTTGCGGAATATCAGGCTAATTTCATGAAAGATTCAAAGAACATTTTTAAAGAGAATATTTGACTGATTTAAATCCATTTATAAGTAATTCAAAGGATCTATTTTAGAGGAGGATTTTGTGCCAATTATCAAGGAACTTATGACCACTCTTTTATTCAAAATTTTTGAATATTGCGATCTATCATGAGACTTTTGTGGATCTGAATTTATAAATAAGGCGCTAATATTTATTCAATATATTATGTGTATCTGAATTATATAGAACACATGGGTGAAATGATATCTCTTGAATTCACGGTGATTAAAAAATTCAAATCCAGAGATATTCAAGTTTCACAAAAATAGAGATATGCTGATTCTTTAAAAAGATTTTTTATAGATTTGTTGCTACAAATAACGACCATATTCAGTTTTATATAAAAAAAATAAATGTTGAAGATTTAATTGTTCTACATTGGAGATCTATCGTGAATCTACTACTGATTTGTTGCTGAATATATTTCAAAATCAATTGCAACTGGATCAATTCAGAACTGCTCTTATCTAAAGAAAAACCTTCCTGAATATGATGATCCATTTACTGTCAGTTGCGTACTACTACAACTGTGAAGATTAATTGGAAATTATTTTTGAAAACAATACTCTTTTATTTCGAGTACTGGCTTCTCGTTCTAAGCTATTTTGACGGGTTCTGTTTTTAGAACTAGAAGGATCTATTTTATCTTTAAACTGTAAAGGTGGAAACTGCCTGCACTCAGTTATGGATGGTCTCGTGAAAAGAGGACCAACTAGTGAAAATCCCCAAGCTCTTGGAGAAGAGTGTTGGTGGAGTGGACTAGGGGATTTTTGTGCCTTGAACCACTATAAATCTTTTCATCCTGATATCTGTTTATTTCCACTGCATAAAAAATCTGATAAAGATAAAAAGGACAAAATTTATTATCATCAATATTTGTCACGAAGTTTTGAAAGAAACAATTCACCCCCTCTTGTATATATTTTTTATAACACAATCCAACAAATCATGTTGGGTTTAAATGGGTATTCAAGATGAAACTAGACATAGAAGGTAAATTAAGTACCTATAATGAAATTCTAGTGTCTAAAGGGTTTAAACAACATCAAGGAATTGACTACGATTAATTTTTTTCACCATTTTCCATGTTTAAATTGATAAGAATCATAATTTCTATAACATATTAACCTAACTATGAGATTTGGTTGATGGATGTCAAAACTACATTACTTAATGGGAACCTTCAGGAAGATGTCTATGTGACACAACCAGAAGGGTTTGTGACTCCAGGTTATACTAAAAGGGTTTTCAAGTTATATAGATCTATTTATCAATTGAAGCAAGCATCCAGGTCCTGGAATATTCAATTCTATGAAGCCATAAGATAATTTGGTTTCATTAAGAATTAATGTGAGCCATGTATTTACAAAATGTTTAATGGGAATGTGGTTGTTATCCTAGTAGTGTATGTTAATGACATATTACTTATTGGAAATAACATACTAGTCTTATAGTCAGTTAAGGAATGGTTGAACAAGTGATTCTCCTTGAAGGACTTAGGCAAATCAGACAACATTCTAGGGATCAAGATTATTCATGATAGATCCAAGAGGATTCTTGGACTAAAAAAATACATATATTAACTAGATACTAAATAAATTTAGTATGGAACAATCCAAGAGGGGATTAGTTCCAGTATCACATGGTTTAAATCTTTCTAAAAAACTATATTCCCAGACACAACAGGAGAAATATAGAATGAGTAAGATCCCATACGATTTAGTGATAGGATCAATAATTTATATCATGTTATGTACTATACTTGATGTTGCCTATGTATTGAGTATGGTAGGTAGATATCAATAAGATCTACGAGAATAACATTGGACTGCTGTTAAGACTATCCTTAAGTATTTGAGAAGAACTAAGGCTATGTTCCTGGTATATGGAGGAGGTGAGGAGATTGTCATAAGAGAGTATAATAATGTTGGTTTTTAGGAAGATCATAATTATCCAAAGTCTCAATCAGGATATGTTTTCTTTCTCTATGGAGAGCTGGAAGAGTTCAAATTAGCCAGTTTTAGCTGATTATACAGCAGAGTCTGAGTATATAACAACCTCTGATGTAGCCAAGGAATCCATATAGATTTAAGAACTTTGTCAAGGATATTTATGTGGTACCAAGTAGTAAAGACCCTATCACACTGTATTGTGATAATACTATAGTAGTGGATCTTTCAAAAGAGACAAGGTCACATCAATAGATAAAGCAAATACTCCGGAAGTGTCACCTCTTGAGGGATTTTTATCAGAGGGGTGAAGTTTTAGTGGCAAGAGTTCAAAAAAAAGAACATGGAAGAACCCTTAACTAAAGGCCTATCTTAGAAAAATCATGAATATCATATGATAACTAGTGGACTGAAGGTTGTTAGAAGTTTCCTCTAGTGTAAGTGGGATTATTTTGGAGTTGGTGCTCTAGAACCAACTTCTTTTGTACTTTATGATGATTTATATTCATGGTTTTGAATATTAATAAATTCCATATCACACCATGATTGTTCTTCTGCATGACATTGTATATTATAATGTCATAAGAGTAATTTTTATACTAAAAGTTTATAACGGATCCCTACTATGATGATAACCTGAAAGTGCTATGAAACTTTTCTTGAATATACGTTCTATATCCTGATTATATCATTTGAGGGACACAAATGATACAAGATATTAGGGGTGGAGACTCATAGGAATTTGAGTTTCCTTCACATGGTGTATGCCCTTAGTAATGTGCATGAGGATATTATGAGAACAAGACCCGCTAGTAGGAAATTCACATTTATAAGCGTCATTGGATGTTCCTATCTGTGGATTTGTGTGTTGGTACTTAGACTTTAATATTATTATTAACGGGTATTATGACTCACGAACATAGATGTATTGATGAAAACCATGATGACATATGTTTGTGACGAGGTAGGATATGTTGGGTGTGTCATAAGTAATGCTGCATTAATGAATAATATGAGAAAGGATTTTTCCCTTCTGTTATTTAATGAAATTTGATGTATCAGTCCCTTTTATGGAAATAATATAGCCTAAATAAATCCATAGTCATGGTGTTCTATAGACAATTTCAATTTCTAGGAATTCAAAGAAAGAGAAACCGATCACATGGGTTGATAGCACTAGCATGCAACCTGCTTGATTAGAGATATCGAGACAAAGAAATTATATTACATGGTAAGAATTATTATGGGGTGACATGTCATTGTGGAATTAAATTCTTTCTTTACGAGTGCCTTGACAATTTCTAGACTCTAACATTGGACTTTAAGAAGCTCCGTCTAATTCCATTGAGGAAGAGGCCTAGAGGGCCACACACTAAGTGTATCCATTATATCAGTTAAATAATATATTATTTATTATTTAACAAGTTGAATAAATATTATTCCTGATAGAGTTTTAATAATTATTCATGTATACCTGATCGCATTTATTCTGTCACTAGTTATTTGAGAGAATATATTGTGAGCAAAATATTTAATAAATATTTATTTTCTCTTTAGTGAATATAATATTTATATATTTATTGGTGAATAATGTAGTGATATTTATTTAATAAATAAATAGACATTATTCAAGTCCCAATAAATATTGTTAAGGATTGGAGGACTGATTTTAAGGGTCCAGTGAGAAATAATAATATTGAATATTATTTTATCAAATAATATTTAATTATAATTCACAAGTTAAGCACGTGTCAAGAAATAATAATAATAATACTATTATTATTTGACATGGGGTTTCACTAGGATTAATAAAATAAATAAGTGAACTTGTGAAATTATTTTATTTTAACCCTAGTGATATAAATACCCAATTATGTTTATTTTCTCGTAAACATAGCCAAGAAAAAGTTGTTGTACACAACAGATTGGAGAAAAACTACTCAAGCCCAAAGAGTTCTTACTTCTCCAAGAATGCTCTCAAGAACAAGAGCGATCCTCCTCCACCAAATCAAGGAGAATGCTTTGGAAGTGGTTATCAAGGAAATTGAAGGCAGATGACACAAGTGAAAGGATCTTCCATGATAGCACCCAGAGACCCCTTCAGTGGAATCCAAAGATTCGTGGGACACGTGTGGATCACCACTAGAGGAAATGTACCCTTGATTTCTACAACACAATGATAGTGCATTACAGATCTGTGGTTGGACACATCAAGGAAGAAATAATAACCTTGTATGTAATTCTTATTTAATTAAATTAATTATAAACAACATGTGTTGATCTCATCTCACTTAGTTCTGGGTTTCTATCCCATGATTGTTCTTTGATTCAATTCTATGGATCATGAAATTCCTCATCGTATAGATATTGGATTAATCACTAATTATGGAAAAAGGAAAAGTTGGACACCATACCTCCTGAACTTCCACTATGTCTAGAATCTACACTTGCAACTTTAGAAGAATTATTTAAACATCATCTCAAAACACAGAGGTTGAGATATATGTGAGAAAAAAATAGATCAATTATTTCATACCAAGTATATAACTCATCCTTGGTTAATGTTTGTGGATGGAACCTCCTAGAAAATCTTGTCTTACTTCCTTGAGTGGAGTTTTATGCTATATTGGTCATGGATTAACTATCCTTATATAAATCCAACATCAACTATTGGTATGTGTAAATCACTATTCACATCCCGAGTCATTCTATGATTCTCTAGAAGTGTAAGGAGGAGGATGAATATATTTTTGAATATTATTATCAAGAGTTGATATTATTTCTGGATGAGAAATAATATTTGGCTCAAATGATTGATAAAAAGGAGAGAGTTATGCTCAAATACATTCCCATTGTAAGGGATTATACAGATGTATTCCCGAAAGAGTTGTATGTTATTACTCTTGGATGAGAGGTTTATTTCTCAATAAAACTTATACCTGGATATATAATCATATCCAAAACTCCCTACATAATATCCACCATTGAGTTATAAGAATAGAAGAAGTAGTTACAAGAGAATATGGACAAGGGTTTTATATGCCTGAGTGTTTCACTGTGGGGTACACTGGTCCTCTTCCTCAGGAAGAAGGATGGGTAAATGAACCTATGAATTTATTATTATAAAATAAAAAAAATAATGATAAAGAACAAGTATCCTATCACAAACAAGCCTAGGTCAACCCCGAACTGGTCACTTGAGATGACCCGTAACAAGACTCGAGAGGCATTCTCGATCCTCCTAGGTTGAAAACCAGTGTTGTGCATCAATCATAACTCAATTGGGAATGATTTTCCCATAAAAAATAAGATAAATAAAAGTGAATAGAAATAATAAAATAAAAATAGCTAGTAGAAAGAAACAAAACTAGACATACCTCCATGTGACCACTTGGTCACCACCATCCACAAAGCTAACCCACAAAAGGGGGAATCCTAAAAAAACGTGATCCTGAGCCTAATCTTGCAAAACAGCTCGATTCTACTGATGCCGAGTGACAAAATTAGGGTACGAGAATAAAACAAATCAATAGGTAAGAACCAAAAAATCCATAAATTTCCTTTTCTAAAATATTTCATAAATGATGGTTTGAAAACATGGATAGAAAATAGGGTTTTAGCTTTAAAACAACCAAACACAACTTTCCTGAAATACTCTTTTCAAAATGAAACATAACTTCTATTTTTTAAAATGGATTTATTTTCCAAATCCCACTTTGAAAACCAAATTAAAAATATAAAACACAACCTAGATAACAAATACAAAAAAGGGGAAATCCAAACTAAGTACAAGCAGCGGGGTATATACAGAAAATCAAAAAATAAATGAAACAGTGTAGGTCTTAGTAGGAATAAGTAAACATAATAGGAAACTAAAATATAGAAAAACAATACAGGAACACAGAGATATGTAACCATGGTCATGTAATAAACATCTCATAGGAGACCCTAGATATACTCGATTTAGACACATCTAGTGGCATGTAATGCAATCCATAGTCAATAACCAACATAGATACTCTAACTAGCCTCACCAATGGCATAAACCACATATATTATCACTCTCTCCAAGGGGATATAGTTTGTATAATTGGGGAATAAATAAAAATCATTACTCTAACCTCTATATGATGTTTAGAAATATCATAGTAATAGTATAAAGGGAAAGCGAGGATGTCATCACACTCTTAGAATTAAATATAACATGTAGATACTACATTTCATTCCTTACCCACTCTCAAAACCATCCATGCGAAGACCCTACCCAAAGAAGGAAAACCATAGGGGTTACTATCACACAGGAAACCATTCACAAGTTTTAACTAAGCCTAAAAATCATGAATGTTTAGATCCAATTTCCAAAAACATCACAAGTTACCAACTGAGCCTTAATATTTAAAAATCCTAAACCATTTTCAATGAAATTACCTTTCTTCCAAAAACTATTTTCAAAACCAATGTGATTTCCAATCCACACTTCCAAGGTGCCAAATATGATTTTTTTTGGAAACACACTTTAAAACCTCATTTGAAGTTTTTTGGAAACCAAAATCCATTTGGAGAAACTCTAGATGTTTTTTAAGAAACCATTTGAAATAAAGAAGAGAAAGAGGAGAAGTTAGAATGAAAGTG
Source organism: Viscum album (assembly GCA_963277665.1). Classification (NCBI taxonomy): domain Eukaryota; kingdom Viridiplantae; phylum Streptophyta; class Magnoliopsida; order Santalales; family Viscaceae; genus Viscum; species Viscum album. The sequence continues at coordinate 744,230,352 of OY728125.1, forward strand.
TTTTGAAAACCAATCTAATAAAAAATAAATTATATGGAAAATCCATTTATATGCATGATATTATCTATATGCACAACCTATGAACATATAAATATTACCATATACAATAACATATATGTGGAAAACTATGAAAATGTATAGGGGTCCAATTATAGTAGCATAATGAGTGTCACATAAACATAAAACCATAAAAGGCACCCAAAACCCATTAAAACCATATTTTTACACACATAAATCATTTACACCAAACTCAATCAAGGCCAAACACCATTTAAAAATACCTAGATCCATTTTTAAAATAACTTGGTATTTTATCAAACACATAACATACATATACATTTGATACATATAGGAATACTTATGGAAATCCATTGAAACCCCCATTTTTTAAAAAATTACCAACATGTAAAGGTATAATAAATCATATAAAAAAATCACAAGCATGAGAAACACAATTTTAAATTAATTTGGAAATCATAATTATTTAAATACATGCTTCAGATAGGAAATGGATGAAAACATCTACTTTAATGGTGTGCAAATGTGACGAAACTACAAGAGAAGGAATAAGAAGGCCAAAGGAGAAAACCGAACACCCTAAAATCAAAAGAAACAACCAACATAAGACAAAAATCACCCTAGGGTTCATATAATAAGGAAAAAATATAAGAAAGAAGAAGAAACAAGAAGAATAAGGAACAAGAGATAAAATAAGACTTACCCAAGGAGAAATCCACCCAAAAATTAAAGGAGAAGTGCCTAAAATCCAAAGAAGATGAGAGGAGGAAGCCAAAAAAGGCTCCCAAGGGAATTTAAAAATGATTTAGAAAGAAAATGGGTGGATTTTGGTTAATATATAAGAGGCTAAAGGTTTGAAATTAAAGTTTTTTAGGAACCTGGGAAAGTCACATGGTTCAGCTACATGGTTTACCAAACTGTGCACCAACCATGCACACCCTAATGGAAATACACCACCCTCACATGATCTGGATGAATGGTTTTTTAAAAAATGTTCCAACCATGAAAACCATATATTTCAAGATGGCAGAGCCCCTCAAAATCTTGCCCCATAATTTCCTCTAACCGAGTGCAAGCTGCGTGATAGGTCTTAGACATTCTAAGAAAGCTGCACAATTACTCATTTTACTTCAATGTTTTGGGATAAACCATGTGAATATCATGAAAGACAAACCATGTAATAAAAAATGAATGGAGAATACCCGTCACATCCCCCAGTTACATGGTTTCTCCCCAAACTGCACACACTAACCATGAATAGGGACAAAAACTGAAAAAAACCCCCAAAACTCAAAAACTTTCACTAGGAACACTAATATAACATAAAAAAAGGTAAAAAACCAATAAATTAATATAATAAATAAAAATTAAGGTTGGGGTGTGACAATTCTCCCCACCATAGAAACTTCCCCCCAGAAAGTCACCTGCTAATTGAAGAACAAGACCAGAACCTAAAACCAAACCAAAACAAGAAAAAACATGAAAAATGGTGTGACCTTTCAACTCCATAAGTCACACCTTACCATATCATGATAAAACCACAATAATATCCATTTTTGGTCTCAATTCCATTTAAGAAATCAACTAGCATAATGACATTGAAACTGAATCTTTGGCACGATGGAAAACCCAACAAAGGAAGATCAAACCAAACACTGAACCAAACCATGATTAATAACTTCCATAATATGGAAGAATATCTAAAATAAGAACCAACCAAAATAAAAACCAATCTATAATAAGGTTAAACACATAAATTTTTGTATCTTAAAAACATGACTATATAGGTTTCAAGAAAATGAGGCTACTAAGATCTTAAAAACAAGAAGGATTCCAAAAAACAAAAGAACTTCAAAAAAGGAAAAATTAAAATATACCCACTCCAAAGCCAGAGACCAAAGTTTTTCCAAAAAACCCCACATCCATAAATTTACTGACTATGTAAAAAGCTTCACTTTGGGGCCTATGGATGGAGCTCTAGTTCCTTGAAGCATCCATTTCCATATAGTAATGTAACACCTCAAGATTTTATAAATTATTATTTTTTGAATAAATTAAAATTATTTTATATATTGAATTAAATGAAACACCAAGTTAATATTTCACTATATTAAATACTAGGATAGCTTGCATTACACATAACATTGAGTTTTAACAAAACCACGATATATTATTAATATAGTTATTTAAATGTGACCGTTATAACCTAGCAATTAAACTTAGTGATATGAATAGTAATAACTACTTTTTAAATATCAATTTTAATGATTTTAAATAAAGGAAACATATTGATAAAAAATTACTTAATTTTTGATAAAGTCTATATGTTTTGAAAATACTATTTTATCGAAAAAAGATTTTTATTTCATTTTGTGAACATCAATAAAATTAATTTTTCACACTTGAAGAAAATTAATTTGGTAAAATAAACTTCATTTTTTAAATTATAATGTAAAAATTATATTATGGTAAATTTTTGGTATTGTTTTGAAATGTTTTATTTTTTAATGAATAGTGAAAATACTAGATTTTAATTGAAAACAATTTTTTGTTTAATTTACTTATAAAGTTAAATTATATTTTAATTTGGTATTAATATAAAATTAGTTCAAATATATATCTATTAATCTAAATTATGCCATTGAAATCATTTTAATAATGAATTTTTATATAAAAATATTTCAAACTTTTGAACATTTTCTCTTTAAAAACTCGCTTTCTAGTTGTGTCTGTGAGATTAGTTTTAAATTAAATTTTTCCAATTATGTGAATAGAATTTGGAAAAATGGATTCAATATTTTTAATCATAATAATTTATATTATATAATAAGGTCAAATTAATTTTTGACCAAAATTAATAGTAAAAAAAGTAAAAATTATTTATCACGGTTAAAGTAAAAATGGGTTTATCAAGGGGGAGGGTTAAACCAAAACAATAAGGGTTAAAAATTACCCAAAAATTTTAAAAAACAAATTTTATGGATATATTTAGAACTTATATATTCTATTATTTATAATGGTTCATTATTGGAGCCTTTTAACATGAAAAAAACATGGGTGAAATTCTTTCTTTAAAAAAATTACAAGTGTGCCACTCACCTCACTTATAAAAGGCCACCCCTTCTGCTCTCTTCCTCAAACCTTAAAACCATTTTATTTTGGAAAATAACTACACAAATTACTTCCAAAATTCCCTCATGTCATCTTATAATCCTTATTTTGGACATAAATCCAACCTAGAAAGGATTTTTATGTAAACCTAAGGAGGTTACCCAAAGAAGAGGTAATGTTCTTCAATGAGAACATTTATTTTATTTATTCCTCAAACTCCTTAAATTATTTTTAAAACATAATGATATAATAAACTTATTATATTAAATATACTTATAGGTTGTTATTTTTAGTGAATTACCTACAAACTTCTCCTCTTCCATCAAATGGGTTATGAAATCATCATTCATGTGTTCGACGGACTACCGCATCATGAACTAATGCCATTCATTGTTTCCATTACCACCTCTCACAATTGAGTATGATGATGGATATAAAGTATATATATTATATTTATAAAATTATTATACATATATATTCATTATATCATATATAAATTTTTTTACTTTCCATTTCATAGGAGATATGATAATGTCACTCATGTGTTCGGCATACTACCGCCTCACGAAGTGATGTGATTTTTTTCCACTAACTCTTTTCATATAAGATAATAAGGATTAATATATGTGATATAAATGAAATAATTATGATATTAATGAAATATTTATCATTCTAAAAATATAATATACCATTTTATTTCTTACCTTTTCACTCACTAAAAGAATATAACATCGTTTGTGTATGTGTGGACTACCGCCTTCATGAATCGATGTGACTATCTTTTCATCACCACACCACATAGATGATATGTATACGTATATTTAAAGGAATAATATGGTAATTATTATATTATTACCATTATATAAATATAATATATTAGTTTCTTTCCACAATGATCATTGAAAAATGGAAACGTTACTCATGCGTACGTAAGACCTACCGTCTCCATGATCGTAACATACTCCATTTCTTAAAACCATCTTTCATGATTGGTATTAAAATTATAATTGATGTATAAATATTATAATTATTTCATGATTATTGTTTTGGATATAATTTAACTCTAATCAAAGTAATAGAACCAAAAATAACAAATCAAAACATATATGAAAAACAAAGCAGTTATTACCTGAAATGCGATTTTAACAAAGAATTGTTAATAAACAGGTAATGAAATGACATAAGTAAATAATATATGGACTTAACACCGTTGGTGGTGGGGTGGTAAGGGCTGGGGGGTGAGGGGCAGGTCATGGGGTCAAGTCCCCGGGCTTGCGATTTACATGTAATTTTCTTCCTTGCATGTGTTCCGCTTTCGCAGTTGTACCCAATTTTTTAAATAATATATGGAATGATATATGTAATTTTTTTTCTATAATATAGATATATAATAAAATTATATTTATTATATATTAGGTTTTAATGAGTATGAAGGACGTGAAGACTTACAGTAAGATATTTCTAGTCTCTCTTTTATTTTTGGGAGACATATGAGAATTCACCAATCATTTCTTTTGTGTGGTGTATATAATGAAACATTTAAATATTATATCATGAAAATTATTATTTTAATTATATTTAAAGTTTCATTTGGTGTTATTATTTATTAGGTCTTACGATTCAAAAGTTTATTAAAGCATTAATGGATTTCATTCTCACTTTTTACTTCTGTGAGACACATGCCATATTCACCATATATTTATTTTATGTGGTGTATATAATGACCATGAATGTAATTTATGATTATTATCATGATAATTATTGGTATTTACATATACATTTTAGAATATCAATTTCATGGGGTTTATGGTTCAAAAGTTACCAAATCGGTAAGAGATTTTTGTCTCAATTTGCCTCATTTGATACATATGCTATGTTATGCACCTATATTATTTTATGAGGTGTATATATAGCCCCTTTTACATAAAATATCATGAAATTATTTATCCTAATAATATTTTAAGTATCATTTTATTTTATTACTTTGTGGGGATTACGATTCAAAGTTACTAATGTGGTAATGGTTTTATGTTACTATCTCATCATTTATCAGAATTGCTCATGATTATGATTACAATGATGAAATATTATGATTATCACTCAAAAAAATAATTTATTACATTATAATATGGTTATTAATGATATTTTAAAGTAATAGTACTATTTTCCCACCCTTTGGTACTTAAAATATTTGATAAAATGTTTTAAATAAAATTAGACATTATTTCTCTCTTCGGTTAGAAATATATTTTCTCTAAAAATGTTTTCAAAAAATATTTTAATATCCTCATATTATATTTAAAATACATTTTTACCCTTATTAGACTTTGTAAAAAATGTTTTTAAAGGAATATTCATGTCACTTTCTAAATAATTCCTGTCTGAATTTTACAATAAATGTGAAAATAATCTTTGTTTTTAACATGCATGACAAAAACAATATCTCTCACTATCATGACTACTAAAAGTTTTCAAAAATTCCTTACATGTTTTCAAAGTGATTTTCATAGAAATTTTTTCCTTAATATTTTTCATATTTTTAGATTTTAATTAACCAATTTCAAAATAAATAGGATTTTCAAAATGTTTTATTTTTTAAAAAGTATTTTTCAAAGTCGAAAGGATATTTTCCTCAAGAAATTTTTTAAATAATTTTTAAAGATTACACTATAAGTTTTCAAGGTTATTTAAAAGAAAAGTACTTCCAAATTTTTTTTTTGAACTTTCAAAAAAGTAATTTTTAAATAAAAGTTTTCTTCCTCAAGAAAAGTTCCAAGTGATTTATCTTTAAAAACCATTCTCCATCTAAGATGACATAATTTGACGTAACTTATTATTTAATGGGGATATAAACCAAGGATACCATTATTATTATTTCTTTGAATGGTTTATGTTTATTATGACATGATGTTTATGAAACCCATTTCTCTTCCATGAGTTATACCATGATAAAATTCTTATGAAACTCGCTTCTTTCTCCCCATCCATGAAATGATGAAATGATGAAATGATTATGAAACCTATCACCTTTCTATAGTTTATGATATGATGAAATGTTTATGAATCCCATTTAATTTCATGGGTTATGATATGATGAATTTATTATGATTTTGTGGCACACATATGTATGATTTTCATTATGTGACGGGTGGGACCTATATCTACCCCCAATACATTGGGTAAAGATTTATAACTCATGATATAAAAATTGGAAACAAATAAATGGTCTTGATCCACCACAGAAAATAGGTGCGTCCTAATCCATTATGGGAAACAAGTGTCTCCTGATCCACTATAGGAAATAGGTGTGTCCTGATCCATAATGGGAAACAAGTGATGAACCTCAATCTGCTATGTTGATAATATTTATAGTTACCCTTTACATATAAAATGGTTTTTAATATTTATTATGGTTATATAATATTATGACATTATCTTATGATTCGTGATTGATTCATGATTATTTATCACCCTTATGGTCCATGTTTTTGGAAATAATAAAGTTTTATGCCTCGACTCATAGTTTTGATCTATGATAGGTTGGGTATGAACTTCATAAGTTATGTTCATGATCACATACCCTTATTATTATATTATTCTTTTATATGACCATAGATTGATATCTCTTATGCTTACACATACTAAGAATATGAGATCACCCTTTCTTATGTTTCCTTCCCAAGGTTATAGAGAAAGGTTTAGGTAGGGTATGCCTTAGAGGAGTACTATGTGAGAATATATTTATGGGATATGTTGAAGATATTTCACAAAATTAGAATATTGTACACCTATTATCAAAATACACTAAAAAATTATGGTCCTTAGGAACGTGTTTATGTAATATAGTGAATATTCTTCTCAAAATATTTAATATCCATGTATAAGAAGCCTGGGTCTCTATAGTTGGTATCATATGATAGGTTTAGTCAACATTTGGAAACTAAGATGAGAAAAATTTAGTGAAATACCTAGGGATATTTCTAAAGATATGTATAGGGATGTATCTAAGGAAAATTCTAAGGATGATTCAAAGTATAGAAAAATCTCATGGAATTTTTGTAAAGTATAAAGAAAATGGTTTTCAAGAAATTACCTCTCTGTATGGATACTATAAGTGGATTTGGCTCTGGTACAGAGGAACCTAAGGCTAATAAATCTAAAAATGGTGAATTGATTTGAACTCAATCATCACCTGGTGCACAACAACGAGCCTTGTTGCACACCTTGTTTGACAGGGGGATATGCTTTAGAAATTCACCAACTCTTTATGATCCATCATGAAGGGATTTAAATATATGATGACTATGAATAACCTAGGATAAACCTTAGGTGTCATAGATTAAAAAAGGTTTCATGATTTAGACATCCTATATGTGATTTTTTATGATTATGTGGTTCCCTATCATGATAATTATTTATTACACTATGATTTTTGGTTTTAGTTAATGGATGGAACCTGAAGAAACCATGTTAATATTGAGTACGATGGACAATGAAATGATTTTACCCCTGAGAATCCAAACGTTATGGGAGATGGAATGAAAAATATCATTGATATGATCACACAACTTTATCATGCTATGAATCATTCTTGACTTACAAATAAACAAAGGAGGAAACAATATTCTGTTGAGTACTTCATGAGCCAACAACCACCTTCTTTAAATGGGTATTATAATCTACTAGTTTCTAAAAAATGGATCAACACCACTGAAAAGATATTTTACATTTTCCAGTGTTTAGAAAATGAAAAGGTCATTTTGGATGTCTACCATTTTAAAGGTAAAGAAGATTAATGGTGGACTCTTATAAATAATATGAGGCGACAAGATGAAATAAACTCCATGGAATAGGATGCGTTCAATAACTTATTTTTCAATAATTACTTTCCTTGTATTATTTGTACAAATACAGAGAAGGACTTCCTTGAGTTAAAGAAAAATGATGATAAATCTGTTGGTACCTTTGAGGAAAATTTTATAAGACTTGTGATGTATGCTTATGTTATTATCATCCAACCTGAAAGTAAGGCTGATTGTTTATTTATTTTCTTAAAACCAAGGTTCCTAATGGAGTTATACATAAGATAATTCAGTAGAAATGAAGATATTTTTCGAAGTGATATTAAGGTGGAAATAGTGGTTAGATTTATGTATCGATCTCATGGTTTTGATAAGAAGAGAAAAATGGAATTCAAAAGAAAATATAAGAGCTATGGAGAGAATAATATGAGATTTACTTTATGATCAAAGTGTGGGAAGAATCATGAAAAAAATTATCTTAAGGGGAATACTAAATTTTTTAATTATATAAAGTAAGGTCATCAAGTAGATGAATTCCAAAGTGATGGGAAGAAGTTAACCAATGATGCAAATAATGAGAAAGCTCTACAGAATAAACCTCCCACACTTCAGTGTTTAAATTGTAAAGAGTTTGGGAATTATGCTAACCATTATCCACATCCAAGGGTTAATAATGATTATTAACACTAACAACCTTTAAATAAAAAGTAAAAAGGTAAATATTATGAAATCATGACGGATAAAGTGAATCATAATAATTAGGACACACTAATTATTCCCTCATTAGTTGGGAATTTCATGTTTGATTTTGTATGAATGAGCCCTATGAAAATATTATTGTTCATCCATTAGTTAATTTCACGTGATTATCTCCCTCTACATGTATTATGGAATAAATAAATCACATTTTACATTATATCAATACAAGGTTGAAACTAAGATTCTAGTAGAAATGTTTTTTTATTAGATAAGATATTATTTAAGGAACAAATAACGAATTATCTTTTGGATGCATTTATTTATCCAGTTAATATTAACTTAAGATTTATAGATACCATCATGGGTTTATGATTTTAAGATTGATCATAAGTTTAAATTCATTAAAACCCCTCTTGAGGTTTTATGTGATAAGATTTTATTAGGATTACATATATTTTAAGTGACATTTATAGAAATGTAACCCTTTGGTTTTGAAAAAGTTATTTGAGGATGAATTCCTTTACACTTTGTGGACATATGATTAAAGGTACTAAAAACCTTTATGATTTATCTTATCTTTTATGTTTAAATAATCATGGGATATAGTTGACCACCTTATGAAGTCAGCACACTTTATTGTTGTCAGAGAAGATTTCTCTTTGGATCTAATTTCCAGAATATAAATTAAGGAAGTGGTAATGTTTCATAGAGTACCACATTCAATTTTATTTTATTAGAATCTAGAGTTTACCTCAAATTTTTGGCATAGTATTTATAAAACTCTTGATACATAGTTGAGTTTCATCACTGCGTATCATCCTCATATAGATGGTCAATTTGAGAGAATAATTCAAAACTTAGAGGATATAATAGGATATTATTTTATGTATTTCAAAGGTGGTTGGGATCAACACCTTTATCAATTTGAGTTTTCTTGCAACAATATATTTTACTAGAGCTTTCAGATGGATCCTTATGAATCCCTTTATAGAAATAAGTGTAGAAAACCAATGTACTAAAATGAAGTTTCAAAAAGAAATATATTGGGACTCGAGCAAGATGATGAGATGGTAGAGAAGGTTAGAGCCATTCAGAAACATACAAGAACTTCAAAAATTTTATAGAAATGATATGATGATAATCATTGATGTGATCTATAATTTGAAGTTCGTAAGAAGTTATTTCTACAAATTTCTCCATGGAAGAAAGAAGGGAAGACTAATCCCAAGAATTTTTGGTCCCTTTGAAATAATTGATAATATCAGGACAATAGATTATAATTTAGAGATTCCACCAAACCTCTATCAGGTCCATGATGTGTTCTATGTATCTATTTTGAGGAAGTACATATCTGAACCTTCACATGTACTAAACTCAGAGGTTATACCACTAGAGAAAGATATTTCTTATAAGGAAAAACCAGTGGAGATTATGGATTATACAAAGAAAGTTCTAGAAAATAAGTCAACTCACCTGGACAAATTTTTTGAGAGAAACCACCAGTTTGAGGAAGTTATGTGAAAAATTGAGGATATGATGAGGCATAATTATCCTCATTTGTTACTATTAGAGTGATGAATTTAAATGAAGAAATTCATTTTATGGGGGGTAGAATATAACACTTTGAGTTTTTATGATTGTTTTTTCAAATAAATTAAATTTCTTTGATAGATTATGTTACATGAAACTCAAATTTAAGATTCAACTACATGAAACATTAGGATAGTTTGTGTTACACATGACACTAAGTTTTAACAAAACTATGATATATTTTTAATATAGTTATTTAAGCACAACCATTATAACATAGTCATTAAAATTAGTGATATGAATAGTAATAAATAATTTTTTAAATATTAGTTTTAACAGTTTTATAGAAAGGAAAAATATTTATAAAAAAGTGCTTAATTTTTTGCAAAGTCTTTATATGTTTTGAAAATACTATTTTCTTAAAAAAATATTTTTAATTCATTTTGTGTACATCAATAAAATTATTTTTTCACACTTATGTAAAATTAATTTGGTAAAATAAAATTAATTTTTAAAATAATCATGTGAAAATTATTTCATGGTGATTTTTTAGGATTTTTATGAAAAGTTTCATTTTTTGATGAATAATGAAAAATATTTAATTTTAATTGAAAACTGCCTTTTCATTTAATTTATTTATAAAGTTAAATTATATTTTAATTTTATTTTAAATTAAAAATAGTTTAATTATATATTCATTAATCCAATTTAGGTCATTCGAATCAATTTCATATTGAATTTTGATATAAAAACATTTCAAACTTTTGAACATTTTGTCTTTGAAAACCCACTTTCTCATCATGTATGCAAGATTATTTTTAAATTAAAATTTTACAATTCTATGAATGGAATTTGGAAAAATGGATTAAATTTTTTGAATAAAAATAATTTTTATTATATAATAATGTTAACTAAATTATTGATCGAAATTAATAGTAAAAATAGTAAAAATTATTTACCGCGATTAAGGTAAAAATGAGTTTACCGGGGGGGGGGGGTTGAACTAAAAATATAAGGGTTAAAAATTACAAAAATCTTTTAAAACAACAATTTTATGGAAATATTTAGTTCTTATATCTTATAATATTGATAATAGTCCATTATTGGAGCCTTTTGACATGAAAAAAACCTGGGTGGAATTCTTTCTTTTAAAAAATTACAAGTGTTCCACTCACCTCACTTATAAAAGACCATCCCTTCTACTCTATTCCTCACAACTTAAAACCTTTTTTTCAGACAATACCTGAAAAAATAACTTCAAAACTTCACACCTATCATCCTATAAGCCTTATTTTTGAGAGGAATTCAACCTAGGAAGGATTTTGGTGAAGATTTAAGGAGGTTACCTGATGAAGAGGTAACATTCTTCAATGAGCATTTTTATTTTATTTATTCCTCCACATCCTTAAATTATTATTAAAACATACTGATATAATAACATCATAATATTAAATATACATATATTTTTTAATGTTAAGTTCATTACCTACAATCATCTTCTTTTCTATCAAATGGGTTACAAAATCATCATTCATGTGTATGGCGGAGTACTGCCTCGCAAACCGATGTCATTAATTTTTTCCATTACCAACTCTCATGGTTGGGTATGATGATGAATATAAAGTATATATATGATATTTATAAAATTATTATACATTTAGATTCAATATATCATATATAACCTTTTCACTTTCCATTTCACAAGGGATACGATAGTGTCGTTCATGTGTACGAAGGACAACTGCCTCGTGAAGCGATGTGATTTATTTTTCACTAACAATTAAATGGAAGATAATAAGGATAAATATATGTGATATAAATGAAATAATTATGATATTAATAATATATTTATCATTATAAAAATATAATATATCATTTTATTTCTTACCTTTATACTCACTGAAAGAAGATAACATCATTCGTGTATGTGTGGACTACTGCCTTCACGAAGCGATGCAACTCTCTTTTCATGACCAAACCACATGGATAATATGTATAAGTATATTTAAATAAATCATATTTTAATTTTGATATTATTATAATTTTTTAAATATACTATATTACTCACTTATTTTCTACAATGATTGTTGAAAAATTGAAATGTTACTCATGCATACGTACGACCTATCATCTCCATGATCATAACATACTCCATTTCTCAAAAATATCTTTCATGATTAGTATTAAAAGTATAATTAATGAATAAATATGATAATTATGTCATGATTATTATTATTTATATAATTTAATCATAATCAAAGTAATAGGACCGAAAATAAAAAATCAAAAAATGTATGAAAAATAAAGAGGTTATTACCCGAAACATGATTTTAATAATGAATTGTTAATAAATGGGTTATAAAAGGTCATAAATAAATTATATATGGTATGATAAATGTAATTTTGGTTATTTAATATATGTATAATGAATTTATATTTATTATATATGAGGTTTGAATAGTATTAAGGAAGTCGAGACTTATGGTAAAGGATTTCTAGTCACTCTTTTATTTCTGGGAGACATGAAAATTCAAAACTCAATTATTTTTGTAGTGTATATACTAATACTTTAAAATTTTATATCATGAATATCCTTATTTTAATTATATTTAAATTTTTATTTTATGTTATTATTTATTGGGTCTTATGATTCAAAATATTACTAAAGAATTAATGGATTTCTGTCTCACTTTTTACTTCTATGAGACACATGCCATATTCACCACCTATTTATTTTATGTCATGTATATAATACCCATGTATGTATATTATTATTATTATCAGGATAATTATTTATATTTACATATCTATTGTGGTATATCTCTTTCACGGGGTTTACAGTTCAGAAGTTACCAAAGAGGAAAGTGACTTTTGTCTCAATTTTCCTTCTTTGATACATATTCTATGTTATACACCTATATTATTTTTTGATGTGTATATATAGACCATTTGATTTTCAATATCATGAATTTATTTATCCTCAAGATATTTATAGTTTCATTTTATGTTATTCCTTCACGGTGCTTATGATTCAAAGTTACCAATGTGGTAAGAGTTTTATGTTACAATCTCATCATTTATAGGGATTTCTCATGATTATGATTCCAATGATGAAATATTCTATATTTCAATAAACTAATTTATTTTCTTATCCTATATTTTTTAATGATATTTTCAAGTAATAGTACCATTTATCTACTCTTTGGTACTTAAAATATATGATAATTTGTTTAAGAAAATCGGACATTATTCCACTCTTCGATCGAAAATCCATTTTATTACAAAAACATGTTTTCTAAAAATATCTCAAAAAATGTTTTAATATACTCATATGATTTTTAAAATAAATTTTTACCCATGTTTTAATTTTTACTAATTTTATTGAAATAAATATTCATGTCATTTTTCAAATAATGCCTATTTGTATTTTACAAAAAATGTAAAAAGAATTTTTGTTTTTAACATACACGACATAAAAAGTATTTCATAATTTCATGATAACTAAAAGATTTAAATCTCACCTTACATGTTTTCAATTTTATTTTCAAATATTTTTTTCTTAATATTTGGTAATTTTTTATATTTTAATTAAATGATTTCAAAATGAAGAGTATTTTCAAAATGTTTTATGTTTTAAATAGTTTTTTTTTCAAATTATAAAGGATATTTTATATAAGAAATGTTTTAAATGATTTTTAAGATTTAATTCTTTGTTTTTAAGGTTATTTTTAGTGAAAATTATTTCCAAAATATTTTATGAATTTTTAAAAAGTTATTTTCAAAGAAAGGTTTTCTTCCTCAATAAATGTTCTAAGTGATTTATCTTTCAAAATAATTCTCTATATAAGATGAAATCCTTTTATATAAATTATAATTTTACAGGGATATAAAATAAGGATATCATTCTTATTCTTTATATGAATGGTTAATATTTATGATGACATGATATATATGAAACTCATTTCTCTTCCATAGGTTATACTATGATAAAATTTTTACAAAACTCACTTCCTTATCCCTAGGTCATGCAATGATGAAACAATTAAACGATTATGAAACCTATATCTTTTACATAGGTTATGATATGATGAAATGTTTATGAATACCATTTCATTTCATTGGTTTTGATATGATGATTTTTTATGATTTTATGGAACACATATGTTTGATTTTTATTACGTGATGGGTGAGACCTATATCTCCCTCCAATGAATTGGGTAAAACTTTATATATCATGAGTTAAAAATGGGAAACAAGTCAATGAGATTGATATTATATGGGAAAAAAGTGTACCCTAATCTATTATGAGAAATAGGTGTGTCCTGATCCACTATGGGAAATAGGTATTTCCTGATCCACAATGGGAAATAGACGATGAATCCTGATCCTCTATATTGATGGTCTTAGTAGTTAACCTAGAAATATGAAGTTTTTTTCAATATTTATGATGCTGTTATTGTTTTATGACATGAAATTATGGTTTATGATTGATTTATGACGATTTATCACTCTTATGGGACATGTTTTCAGAAATTATAAAGTTTTATTCCATGACTCATGTTTATGATCTATGACAGGTTGGGTATAAACTTTCTAAGTTATGTTCATGATCACATAATATTATGTTTATATTATGATTTCAATGATCATAGATTGACATCTCTTATTATTACCCTTATTGATTATCTAAGCTCACCATTTCTTATATTTCCTTCCCTAGTCTATGAATAAAGGTTTAGGTAGGTTATGACTAAGATGAGTACTATAAGAAAAGATTCTTTTGAGAGATGTTGAAGTTCTTTCACCAAATTAAAAGATTTTTTACCTAGTATCCAAAGACACTAAACTACTACAATCCTCAAGCATGTGTTTATGTAATGTATTGAATATTCATAAAAAAAGATGTAATATACATGTATGAAAAGCCTGGGTTACTATAAGTTAATAATTGACAACCTTTGATCAAGACTTCCCCTTCTTCCAATGAAACTTATAGAACTTCTCCAGATGACCCAAACAAACAAACCATTGACAAGACTTCAGAGGATTATGAAAAGATGAATTTGAATGATCAAACCGACCATACTATAAGCACACAAGTGGGTGGGACATCGAATGAGAAGCAAGAAATGATGGATGATACTCCTTAGGAATAGGTTCCTTTGGTTCACACGTCTCACTATATGGGGATCCTTTACAAGCACCAAGATAAACCAGATTGAAAACTACTATAAAATTCCCTCTAAGAACCATCTTAGATAAAAATTCCCCATCTTCCATATTCCCGAATAGAAATTACCCAATGGAGAGAACTCGGTCCTTAATTTCAAGATGAAGAACCCACATGAATAAAGGATTTTTCAGTGGATTAATTAATGCTATAATCAGAGAAACTAAAACCAGATCTATGAAATTGTTATTACATGCCTTTATCATCTGTTGACCTTACTGAACATCCAAGATCTACGACACTTTCTTCTGCTTCACCTCCTCAGGTATAAATGATTATATTAATGTAGTCTTAAAAACTTACCAAGGAATCCCAACTTGGAATGATAGAGGGAATATCACCTTCCACTAATCTTAACCCAACCCCTCAAATGAACCCAGGATAGCTCGCACCCTTACAGCTTTGGTAGTTCCAAAAAACCTGAAAATACTTTCAATTTTCTCAAGCCATTTCACAGCCTCTAGTGCACCTCGATCACCACAAAATATAGGAAAAATTTGGGAAGATCTTGACTTCACCACTCCACTAGGAGTCTGGGAAGGGCCAATGGTTAGAAGAGACTCACTAGAAACCTTTGAGACCTTTCTGGGTGGCATAATCTATATAAAACAAGAAGTTAAAAAAAATTAACAATAATCCAAAACTATACCAGAGAAAAAACAAAACAATATCCCCAAGAAAAATACCAAGCTCATAAATCAAGTATCAAAAATAAAAAATGAAAGATCCTCTTTCAAAAACTACTATTCACATTCTAAATTCAAAACCATTTCATTACAAGGTCACTTTCCAAACACTAAAACCCATTTCCAAACCCAATTCAAACACTAAAGACCAATATTAAAATGAAACTATGCCCCGAAATCATTTTATTTTCAAAAAACATATTTACCACACCTAAAACCATTTTCAAAAATAATTTTAATTCCAAATTCCACTCACACTGACCAAAATCAAGCCAAAGAATCACCCACACCAAAACCCGTAAAATAGGGAACTGGGAGTTATACATAACCCAACCACATAGTTTAGCTAACCATTCCATTAGAATGAACCAAACACTTGAAGTATTTGAATCATTCACTTAGGCTCCACATGGTTCACTATGCCATGTAAGCTCACTGTGTGACACTAGCTCACTTCCATTGTCATAACCCATAACGAATAAAATCATAAAACCAAAAAAACACAAGAAAAATAAACCCAAAATAAAAATGAAATAATCAATCTCCAACTATACCTGGTAACTCTAGGCTTAGGATGAAGAAAAATTTGTGATTCTCTTCCCATACCTACCTCTTGAGTTCCAACAGTCCTATCTCTGGTCTACTTGAAACCCTAAATAATAAGGGATATCCTTTGATACCATTTTTTATGAATCAGCCTAGGTAAACGCTAAACTAGTCACCTGATCCAGCTCGTAACAAGTCTTGAGAGGCATTCCTAATCATCCTAGGCTAAAACTTGTGTCGGGCATTAAGAATAACTCAATTTGGAATGATTTTTTCCTATGAAATAACATATAAATAAACATGAATAAAAAGAATAAAGTAAAAATAGACATAATAAAGAAAAAAAGTTGTACATATCTCCATGTGACCTCTTGGTCACCATCATCCACAAGACCAAACCACACAAGGGATAATCCTAGACAAAAACCTGATCCAGATCCTAATCCTGTAAAATAGTTTGGGTCTAGCAACGTTGAGTGGAAAAAGTTGGGTGTGATCATAAAACATATTGGTAGGTAAACACTATATAATCCACACATATACTTTCCTAAAAAATTCCATAAATTCTGGTTTTAAAAATATGGATAGAAAATAGGGTTTTAGCTTTAAATTAACCAAACATCACTTTCCTAAAATACACTTTTGAAAATAAAACATGACTTCTATTTTTAAAATGGTTTTCCATTACAAATCCCAATTTAAAAACCAAATTTTAAATAGAAAACACAACCTAGATAATGCATAATAAAATGGGTAAATCCAAACTAAGTACAAGCATAATGATATATCAAAAAAATCTAGAAAGAAATGAAACAATGTAGGTGTCACAAAAAGTAAATAGAATAGAAAACTAAAATACAATAAAATAATTCTAGAACATACAAATATATAATCATGGGAATGTACTAAACATCTTGATATGTGACGTTTTAGGTACTCAGTTTAGACCCATCTACTAGCATGTGATGTAATCCATAGTCAATAACTAATAAGGTTTATGTTACTAGCCCCACTAGTGGTATATCCCCAATGGCTTATCACTCTCTATAAGAGGATCTAGTCTTTCTAATCAGGAAATAGAGATAAATAATCACTTGAACCTTTATATGAAATCTAAGAACTCCATGATAATAGTATAAAGGGAAAGTGAGGAGGTTATCACACACTTGACATTAAATATAACCCACAGATGCCACCATGCATGTCTTTTCAAATCCCAACACCATCTATGTGAATACCCTCCCTAAAGAAGTAAAACTATAAGGATTACAATCACATATAAAACATTTTTCAAGTTCTTAATGGGCCTACACATCATGAGAGTTAAAATATAATTTCTAAATACATCACAAGGGACAAATTAGGCCTTAATATTTAAAAATCTGAAAAAATTTCCAGTGAAACCACTTTTCTTACCAAAACTATTTCCAAAACCAAATTTATTTTTAAACCACACTTCCAAGGTTCCAAATGGTTTATAATTTAGGAAAAACACTTTAAAACCTCATTTTAGTTTTTTTGAAACCAAAATCCATTTTGAGAAACATTAGGCATTTTTAAATAAACCATTTAAAAGAAAGAAGAGAAAGAGGAGACGTTGGAAGGAGAGTGTTTTGAAAACCAAGCTGACATAAAATAAATTTTATGGAAAATCCATTTATATGCATGATATTATCTATATGTACACCCTGTGTACATATGGATATGACCATATATACTACAATATATTTGGATAACAATGAAAATGTATATGGGTCCAATTAAAGAATCAAAATGGGTGTCACATAAATAGCAAACCATAAAAGGCACCCAAAACCCATTCAAACCATACTTTCACACACATCAATCATTTAAAAAAAACTAAATAAAGGACAAGAACCATTTCAAAATACCCAAATAAAATTTTAAAACCACTAATAATTATATAAAACACATAACATGCATATACATTTGATACATATAGGCATAATTATTTAAATCCTTTGAAAAACCCATTTTTATACAAATTACCAACATAAAAAGGAATAATAAATCACAAAGACACATAAAAATAATGAAGAATAGAATTTTAAATTAATTTGGAAAGATAAATAATTTAATGACATTATTTATAAAGTAAATGGATGAAAACACCTACCTCAATGGTGTGAGAATGCGATGAAACTATAGGAGAAAGAAGAAGAAGACCCAAGGAGAAAACCACACACTCTAGCATCAAAAGTATAAACCAAAATAATCCAAAACTCACCCTAGGGTTTTTAAAAGAAATAAACAAGCCAAGAAATAACAAGAAACAAGAAGAATAAGGAATAAGAGAGAGAATAATACTTACCCATGGAGAAATCCACCCAAAAATTGAAGATGAAGCACCCAAAATCCAAAGAGTAGGAGAGGACAAAGACACCCAAGGCTACCAATGGGCCACATGAATGAATGAGAGAGGATAGGGGTGTATTTGGTTTAAAAATAAGAGGGAAAAAGTTATAAATTCATATTTTTTAATAATTTGGGTAAGTCACACTATTATGCCGTACAGTTTACCAAACCATGCACTAACCGCACACAACCTACTGGAAAGACACCACCCTCACACAAGATTGACTCATGGTTTGAAAAATTGTGAACCGACTATGAAAACTAGATATGTAAATAGGAAAAATCCCCTTTAATTCTTGCTACATGATTTCCTCTAACTGCATGCAAGTTTTTTTCTAGGTCTCAAACACCCTAAGAAGGCCGCAAATTTAATCATTTACCTCAAATGGTTTGGAAAAAACCATGTGCAGATCATGCAGGGAAAACCATGTAAGTATAAAATGAGTTGAAAACACCATTTTCATCCACCAACTACATGGTTTCTCCTTAAACCGTGCACACTAACTATGCACAGGGAAAAAATAGACCAAAACCCCTAAAACTCAAAAACTTTCACTAGGAACTCTACTTGAACATCAACCAAAATATCAAACACCAATAAATGAATAAAAGAAAAGAAAAATAAAGGTTTGGGTGATACAATTCTACCCACCACAAAAACTTTATACCCTATAAATTTACTTTCTAAATGAAGAATAATACTGGAACCTGAAAAAAAACAAAAGAAAAAAAAACCATGAACAATGATGAAACCTTTAAACTCCACAAGTCACACCTGACCATCTCATGAGAAAAACACAAGAAGATCCATGGTGGGTATCATAAACCAACCCAGTTTGACCCCAAAATGGTTAAATGAGTTGGTTTGATACATCCCCAAGGTGTGTTCCCGATTTCCCCAGGGTGGCAACAAGCTCTAGGGAATCACAAAGTAATAGTGGGAAAAATTTATCCCAATATAAATAAACAAGAGCAGTGGAATAATAAATGAGTATCCAAATTTAAAATAAAATAAACTTCATGAACACAAAGTATAATCTAAAAATAAAACCAAACCAAACCCGGCGACTACTAAATTTTAATGTGACCCTCTAGGCCACTCTCTGATCCCAAAACCCAAAAATGCTCCACAATGATCAAAAACCACACTGGAACCTGCACCCAAGGCTAAAAACAAGAATGAAAGTATAGTCATGAGTATTAAAACTTAGTAGGCATTCCCAAGTAATATATTCCTAATGAATTTAAATAAAATAAAATATTCATTTCATGTTAGTTTGAAATGAAATAATGAACATAGGTTTTTTATACATTTTTCTTTTAAAACAAATCATGTTTCATTTACCTATTTATTTAAAACATGTTTTCCTTAAAAGGATAAATTTGAGTCTTTTTAAAAGAGAGGAGTGAAAGAGAGAAAAATAAAATAAAAGAGAGTATGGAACATTTTTTTTCAAAACATTATTTATGAAAACCATAAGAAACAAAAAAAATTCACTTTTATCAAAATACATACCATGGATAGGGAAGAAAGGATAACACAATGAGGGAAATGGGTAAGTGATACAAAAATAACCATACTAGATGTGGCACCCTAATTTATCTTCCATATATAAATAACTGCCATGTAAACATTAGA
Source organism: Viscum album (assembly GCA_963277665.1). Taxonomy (NCBI): domain Eukaryota; kingdom Viridiplantae; phylum Streptophyta; class Magnoliopsida; order Santalales; family Viscaceae; genus Viscum; species Viscum album. Next base: position 744,250,989 of record OY728125.1, read on the forward strand.
ATACCTAGGAGATCAGGGGATAATCTAGAACATACTATCCATGATCCATCATTTTGGTTTGTTTGATGCAATCAAATATCCCTCATGCTTGGTCATACCCTACCTAGACTAACTGAGGGGAATAATCCCAAAGAAGATAAAATCTGTACTAAGGGACACTATCCAGAGGATAATCCTAAAATAGTGAAATAAATGTTCTCATATATTTTACTAGCTACTCTAGGTTCCCATTTCATATATAAAATGGGGGTGATCCAAGCAATGCCAAAGAACTACCTATATATTTTAAAGAATGGACACAATACACACACACACACAAACACCATCCCTAAACACCACTCCAAATATAAATCCCTTACCTTCCATTCATCAATTAATAAGGGAGGTCCCATACCAAGGATCTCCCATTTCCTTGAACATTAACAAGGAAAGATAAATACCCTAAAGATATTTTTTCTAAATAAGACCCATTTTGAAAGTTCCAAATGATCCTCATACAAAATTTCGATGACAAACCATTTCCAAAAGAATCAAACACACCATTTATAATACCAAAACACCATTTAAAAACCCATTTGAGAAACCTAAATCACCCTTTAGGAACCAAAATACATTTACAAATCCAAAACCATACTTTAGAGACCACAAATCACTTATAAAGGGAAACCAATTTTTTTCAAACACTTTTCATGCAGTTTTTAGTAAAAAAATTCCATACAATCAATATAAGGAGGAAATCACTTTATTTCACATCAAACAATTATTATAAAAATCATACATAACTAATTAGTACAAAAACATGGTGTTAAAATAATGAAATCAATGATTATTTAAATTAAAAGGCTAATACATAAGGGATCCTACCTAAAACCACAAGTGCTTGGTCAAGGGAAACCCAAAACAGCTTCAAGAGGGTCCAAATAGGTAAGAAAACCCAAGGAGAACATTAATAAATCAAGAATCCCTAATTTAGAACCCAAAAAAACTGAACCCTAGGGTAAAGGAACCAAGGTAGAAGAGGAAATAAGAAGAAAATGAAATAAGAAGGAATAAGAAGAATAAAAGAGAAGATTACCTTGAGAAATCACCTCCAAAACTTGAATAAAACCCCATATTACACCATGGGAGGAGGAGAGGCATGATGAGGAGGATAGGGGACTCCCTTAAGTTTCACGAGCCAAGAGAGGGGGGGGGATGCATTTTGGGGTAAAAAACCAAGAGGGGTAGAAGGAAATTTTTCCAATTTCAATGATCTTAGGAATTTTTCATGGTTTGGAAAACCATACACTAACCGCACATCCCTCACTAGACTCACATGACACCCACATAGTTTAGACACATAGTTTGAGAAACCATTCACCGACCATGTGGTTTGGTTATGTCAAAATTTGCAGAACCATGCACATGATTCTCATATAGTTTAGACTAATCATGCTTAATATGTGCACCCTCATCTATGGACACCCCAAGACCCACACAGTTACACCTAGGAGCCGCATGGTTTGAATCTAACAGTTCACTACCCATGAAACCCTAACTATATAAGATTAAAATGAACTGAGAATAAGATCAACATCAGGAGGTTGCACAATTTCCCCTAACCATGCACACAAACCATGAAACGGAGTAAAAACAACTCAAAACCCAAATTTTGATAAAAAATACACAAGACTCAAGATAAAATCAAAATACAAAAATATAAACCAAAATAAAAGAGAAAAATGGGGTGTGATAGTGGGTCTCCCCATAATTTAAGAAACCAACTAGCATAGCAACACCAATATCGAACCTACATCATGAGGGAAAACCCAATAAAGGAAGTTCAAACCAAAAATCAAACAAAACCATGATTCATCACTTCTATAAGATGCAAGAATATCTAAAAAAACCATCCAAAACAAAAAATGATCCACAATAAGGTTAACCATATAAATTTTTACATTTTCAAAATGTGACTATAGAGGTTTCAAGAAAATGAGGCTACCAAGATCTTTAAAAAAAGAATGATTCCAAAAAAAAAATAACTACAATAAAAGAAAACTTAAACTATCACCACTCTAATGTCAGAGACAAAAGTTGGGCCAATAACTCCCACATTTATTAATTTTTTGACTATGTAAAAAGATTCACTCTAGGGCCTATGGATGGAGCCCTAGTTCCTTGAAGCATATACTTCCCGATAATTAAGAGGTGACAACATCTAACCAAAAATTCCCCTTCTGGTGATGAAACATACAAAACTTATCTAGATGGCCCAAACAACCAGACCATCAACAAGACTTCATAGGATTATGGAAATATGGATTATAATTACCAAATTTATTACAATGGAAACACATAAGAGGGTGTACAGTTGAATGAGAAGAAAGAAATGATAGAGGAGACTTTGTAAGAATGGGTTACTCTGGTTCACACTTCTCACCAGATGGGTAATCTTTACTAGAACCAAGATAAACTAGATTTCCAACTACTACATACTTCCCTTTAGAAACTATCTCATCCACTAGTATCCTGAAAAAAAATTCCATAGATGATATAACTCAGTCCTTAATTTCCAGATGAATACCCCACATGAAAACATGAGCTTTCAGTAGATTCTTTAATGTTATATCTGGAGAAAATGAATCCAACTCTTTGAAATGGTCAATATAGGCCTTCACCATCTATTGACTTTACTGAACACCAAAGAGAACTGCCACATTATTCACCTTCATGTCCTTAGGTATAAACCATTGGATGAAAGTAGTATTAAATTTTTTTAAGGCATCCCAACTTGCAACAATTAAGGGACAATCACCTTCCATCGATCTAAACTTGATCCATCAAACAAACCCTGAACAACTCACACCCTCACAGATTTGGGAGTTCCCAAAATCTTGAAAAAACATTAAAATTTATCAATCCATTCTATAGCTTCTATTAGACCTAGATCACCATATAAAATAGACAAAAATTAGGAAGAGATTGACTCTATCACTCCACTAGAAGTCTGGGCAGGGCTAATGACTGAAAGATACTCACTGGAAAATATTGAGACCTTTTTGGGTGGAATACTCTATATAACATGAGAAGAAAAAAAATCAATATCAAGATAAAAATACACTAAATAACGACAAAAAAAAAACACCCCAAACAAAATACTGTGCTCATAAATCAAGTATCACATATAAAAAACAAATATTCTCTTTAAAAAACCTCCATTCCCATTAAAAATTCAAAAAAAATTCATTATAAGGTCACTTTACAAACACCAAAATCCATTTCCAAATCTAATTAAAACACCAAATTACACCTTTAAAATAAAACCATGCATCAAAATTATTTTATTTTGAAAAACCATTTTTACATCACTGAAAACCATCCTCAAAAATCATTTTCATTCAAAATTCCGCTCACACTAACCAAAATCAAGCTAAACCATCACACACACTATAACACCTGATATATGGAACTAGTTTCCATGCATAACCTGACCACATGGTCTAAAATAACATTCCTTAAGAATGAAACAACCACTGGAAGTGTTTGAACCATGCACTTAGGATCCACATGGTTTTCTATGCCATGTAAGCTCACTGTGTGACACCAGATCACTTTCACTATCATCCCCCATTATGCACAAACTCATCAAACTAAACAAACACTAAAAAAATAAACCCAAAATAAAAAAGAAATACTCAATACCCAACTATACCTAGTAACTCGAGGATTAGGATGAGTAATAGTTCATGAATATCTTCCCATACCTACCTCTTGAGTTCCAACATTCCTATATATGGTCTACTTGACACCCTGAATAAAAAGGAATCCTATGATACCATTTTTTCATGAAATATCCTAGGTCGACCCCAAACCATTCACCCAAGATGGCCCACAATAAGGCCCGATATGCTTTCCTGATTCTCTCGGGCTGGAAACTAGTGCTAGGCATCAAGCATAACTCAATTGGGATTGATTTTCCCTATGAAATAAAAGATAAATAAACATAAATAGAAAGAATAAAATAAATAAAGTAATTGGAAAGAAACAAAACTATACATACCACCATGTGACCTCTTAGTCACCACCATCCATAAGACTAACCTGAACAAGGGAGAATGATGAACAAAAACCTGATTCATAGCCTAATCCTAAACAACATATCAGGTATACCAATGTTGAGTGATACAAGAAGGGTATGAGAATAAAATGACTCAGTAGGTAAGCAGTAAATAATCTATACATTAACTTTCCTGAAAAAATATATAAACACTAGTTTTAAAATATGGATATAAAATAGGGTTTTATCTTTAAAACAAAAAAAAAATCTTTCCTGAAATACTATTTTAAAAAATAAACATGGATTTCATCTTTAAAATAGATTTATATTCCAAATACTAGATTGAAAATGAAATTCTAACTAGAAAATACAACATAGATAATTCATAAGAAAAAGGGGAAATCTGAACTAAGTACAAGTAGCAGGGTATATCAAACAAATCCATAAAGAAAAGAAACAATGTAGGTGTCAGTAACAATAAGTAAATAGAATAGGAAACTAAAATAAAATAATATATTACATAAAAATATTGATTTTTAACCATGGGAATGTTCTAAACATATCAAGAGGCGACCTTGTATGTACTCAGTTCAGACCCATCTACCGACCTGTGATGCAATCCATATTCAATATCCAACCTGGTTCCTCTAACTAGCCTCACTAGTGGAAAACCCAACATAGATTATCACTCTATCCAAGGGTATCTAGTATTTTTAATTGGGACTAATATAGGAATCATCACTCAACCCTCTAGATGATATATAGGAATCCAATGATAATAGTATAAAGGGAAAGTGAGGAGTCCATAACATGATTGGAAATAATTATAACCTTTAGATTCCATCGTTCACGAATTTCCCACTACTGAAAACATATATGTGAAGAACCTCCCAAAAAGAGGAAAATTATATGGGTTCCCATCACACAAAAATCTTTTTCAAGTGCCAACTGGTCGTACACATCATGGGAGTTCAAATGCAATTTCCAAAAATATCACAAGGTACCAAATGATTATTCATATTTAAAAATATATACCATTTCCAATGAAATAAACTTTATTCCAAAAACCATTTCCTAAACCAAAGTGAATTTCAAACCACACCTCCAAGGTTCCAAATGAGCCAAAATTTAGAAAACACACTTTAAAACCTCATTTAAAGTTATTTGGAAAACAAAATCCATTTGGAGAAAAATTAGGAGTTTTTTAAGTAACCATTTAAAATAAAGATCAGAATGAGGAAAAGGTGGAAGGAAAGTGTTTTGAAAACAAATCTAACAAAAAATATATTTTATGGAAACTCCATTTATATTAATGATTTTATCTATTTGTACACCTTGTTCACATATTGATATATCTATATACACCGGCATATATATAGACAACCATGAAAATGTCTGTGGGTCTAATTAAATAATCACAAGGAGTTTCACATAATCATAAAACCATAAAAATGCACCCAAAACCTATTTAAACCATAATTTCACACACATCCATCATTTACAGCAAATCTAATCAATGTCAAAAACCATTTCAAAATACCCAAATCCATTTTTAAAACCACATGGCATTTTATCAAACACATAACATATATATACATTTAATATATATAGGCATAATTATGGAAATACGTTGAAAAATCCATTTTTCAATTAATTACCAACATGGAAAGGCATACTAAATCATATCAACACATCAAAATCATGAAGAACACAATTCAAAATTAATTTTGAAATCTTAATAATTTAAATACATTCTTTCAGAACGAAAATGGATGGAAACACCTACCTCAATGACGTGTGAATGTGACAAAGCTTTGGAAGAAGGAATATGAAATCACAATGAGAAAATATCCACCCTAACATCAAAATAATCAATGAACACTATCCAAACATCACCCTATGGTTTGGATAAGAAGAAACCAAGCATGTAAATAAGAAAAAACAAGAATAAGAACGAATGATAAAGAGAATAAGACTTACCCAAGGTGAAACCCACCAAAAAATTAAAGGATAAACACCCAAAATCCAAGGAGGAGGAGAGGGGAAATACACCCAAAGGGACACACAAATGAATGAAAGAGTAGAGGGGTGGATTTGGGTTAAAACACAAGAGGGTAAAATTTATAAATTAAATCTTTTTCTGAAACCAGGCAAGTCACATGGTTAGGACACACAATTTACCAAATCATGTGCCAACCATGTGCACCCTACTATAAAAACACCACCCTCACATTGGATGGCCACACAGTTTTAGAAACTATGCACCAACCATGTAAACCAACTCTATCAAGATGAAAGAGACCCTTGCGCACTTGCTTCATGATTTTCACTAACCGCACGCAAGTCGTACGCTAGGTCTTAGACACCCCAAGAAGGATGCAAAATTACTCCGTTTACTCACACAATTTAGGAAAAAACATGTAGAGACCATGAAATACAAACTATAAAAGAAACAAATGAACTGAAAACACCCTTTTCATCCTCTAGTTGCATGGTTTCTTGCCAAACCTTGCACACTAACCGTGCATAGGGACAAAAATATACTGAAACCCCAAAAACTCACAAACTTTCATTGGTAACACTACCTAAAAATCAATGAAAATATAAAACACTAGTAAATGAATAAAATAAAAGAAAAATAATGGTCAAGGTGTGACATATTCCATACAATGGATAGATGAATTTTTTAATCATCTATTTAGGGATAAGTATTTCTCTAAGGTGGAAATTTGGTTGGGATATCACCCACTAAAGTCAAATAAAGAAGATATTACCAAGACCTCCTTTTAGATAAGGTATGAACACTATGAATTCATATTGATTCCCTTTGGACTCACTAATTCTCCAAAAATATTTATGGACTTATTGAATAGAGTCTTTAGATATTACCTCGATAAATTTTTGGTAGTATTTATAGATGATATTATGATATACTCCAAAATAAAGGATGATCATAGGGAGAATTTGAATACTGTGATAAAGACTTTGTAAAATAAGAATCTATATGAAAAGTATAGAAAATGTGTGTTCTAGATGGATGAATTATCATTTTTAGGGCATGTTATCACCTAAAAATGGATATACATAGACCCTTATAAGAAAAATGAAATTAAGGAGTGGCCTAGGACAACATCTATAATAGATATACGTAGTTTCATTACATCCAATGGCCTGAAGGCCTTCATTTTTTATTGATTTTTGATAATCCACCTTTCAAGGGGTGAGGTGGAACCCTTACAAGGCCTGTATGCGTCAGTATACATGAACCTTAGGCCTTAGAGGAATTGATTTGCCGATAGGCTTCAAACATTACATACAACCCATACTAACTACTTGGAACTGCTCCTCCCCTGCATCTTCATCGTGAAATCAGCTCTCCACCTTCGCATGGATGTTTGGCTAGGCATTCCCGTGCATGCACAGGCTTGTACCGATGGAAGGTGCCATACCCTCTCATTCTTGCAATCCATTTAGTTTTTAATGCGGTGAAAGCCCCTTGATCATCCTCATTGTAGAGCTTGTTCCTCATAGGTCGTCTGGTTTGCATCTGCATTTAAGGTGGCCTGAAGGCCTTGAGGTGGCCCGAAGGCCTTACTCACCCGAAGGCCTGGGTGGCCCAAAGGACTTAAAGGACCCGAGGACCAAATCGGTGGCCCGAAGGCCCAAATAGGGGCATATTCCCGGCTGCTACAGTTCCAAACAATACCTGCTACAGTACCTGCTATAGTACCTACTAGAGTACTGCACAGTTCCCGCTACAGTTCCTGCTACAGTACTACCACATCGCCTGCTACAATACTACTACAGTACTGCTACAGTACCAAAAATAATGTCTCCGCCTGGATTTGATCCCGGGTCTCCCAGATGCACTTATGGAGTCCTTACCAACTGGGCTAAGGATCAAGTGCTACATAGTTTCCTTAGACTAGATAGGTATTACTAATGATTTTTGAGGAATTTCTCATGATTATAAAACTATCTAACCAAGATGAATCATAAGGGAGTGAAGTTTTTATATACCAATTAATGAAAAAAAATGCTTCAATGAATTGAAAAAAGTATTATCATTACATCATCCCTCAAGATGACCTCATGTGAAGAATTTTTCACGGTATACAACGATTCTTCAAAGAAGGAATTAGGTTTTTTATTAATGAAAAATGAAATGGTGATATCCTACACATCAAGGCAGTTGAAATTTCATTACCATAACTATCCAATTCATGATCTGGAGTTGCCTGTAATGATCTTCATGTTTAAAATATAACAGCTTTATCTCTATGAGGATAAGTGTGAAATATATATTGATTATAAGAGCATAAAGTATATATTCACATAGAAGGAGATGGATATATGCTAGTGAGGATGGTTAAATATGATCAAGTAGTATGACTGGTTAATCCACTACCATCCCATTAAATAAAATAAAGTGAAAGATACTCTAAGTATAAAGGATTAAAAATCCATATCATTGATGAGAATTAAAAAGGATCTAATCTTCTTAGACTTAAAAATGATCTATATGGGTATCACAAAGGAAGGAACATCATAATTATTTTCTCAAATTATTACTCAATGATCCCTTTTGTAGAATATAAAGGATTCTTAAAGAGGTGATGTCAAAATACAGAAGAATGTGGAAGCTATAAGAAAATAGAAATCCTTGGAGTTTATAATTGAAGAATAATGAGTTGTAAATTTTATTCATGACTATGTGTTCTATAAAATCCTAATATAAAGAAGGATTTTTTAAATGATGCACATAGATTTAAATTCTCTATCCACCTAGGGAGTATAAATATGTATCAATATCTTTGAGAGTACTATTGGTGGGACAATATGAAGAAGGAGATCATGGAATATACATCAAAATTACTATTATGTCAGTAGTTTAAGGATGAAAGGAAAAATTACAAGAAGATAATGAAACCATTACCCATACTTAAATGGAAATGAGAAAACATAACCATGGACTTTGTCACTAGTCTTCTGAATACATCAAGATGAAATAATGCTATATGGTTTGTGATGGATCATCTTACAAAGACTTATCAATTCATTTCAATTTGATAGGAACTATCACTTGATAAAATTTCTATGATATACATTAGATAAGTGCTAAGGATGTATGGAATTATATTATCAATTATATCCAATTGATATTAAAGGTTTACCTCTAAGTTCTGGAAAATTATCTAATATGTTCTAAACTCTGATTTGAAATTCAGTATGAATTATCACCCCCAAACCAATGGCCAATCTAAGTAGACTATCTAGAAACTTAAGAAAATATTGAGATCATGTTCAATGGACTTCAAATGAGGATGGTATCAACATCTTCCTCTAGTCAAGTGCTTATACAATAATAGCTTTCAGTCAATCATCCAAATGGATTCATATGAAGAATTTTATGGGAACAGATATAGAAAACCTACATGCTAAGATGAAGTTGGGGAACAAAGGATTCTAGGACCTGAAATGGTTGAGAAAATGGTATAAAAGGTTAAGACTATTCAACAACACATCAGGGATGCTCCGAGTTGAAAAAAGAGCTATGTTGAAAATCATAAAAGAGACCTAAAATTTGAGGTTGGTGATAATGTATTCCTTTGTATATCTCAATGGAAGAGAGTCACGAGATTTTAGAATAAGGGTAAGCTAATTCCTAGGAATATTGTCCCATTTGATATTCTCGATCACAATAGAGATTATTGACTAACACTTACACCAACCCTGTATCAAGTAAACGATGTATTCCATGTATCTATTTTAAGGAAGTATATTCTAGATCCCTCACATGTACTAAATTCAGAGATGGAACATCTGGAAAATGATCTCTCTTATGAGGAGTAACCAGTGAAGATATTGGATCATAGAGATAAATTTCAACACAAAAAGATAACTCACCTAGTCAAAGTACTATGGTAAAATCAAAATTACGAGGAGGTGATGTGGGAATCATAGGAATACATGAAGTAGAAGTACCCTTACATGTTTTCACCTTAGTGTGTAAAATGAAATTTTGAGGGTGAAATTTCTTTAGGGGGAAGAATGCAATGACCTAAAATTTATCAATGGAATTTACCTTCTTATAATTGTTTTGTATTTAGTAATTTAGTATAAATCACATGAACCACATGATGAAACCAAAAAAAATTATTCTATTAATTTAAATATTAAATTTATAGAATTAAAATGGCCATATGAATTGAAAGTAGTACAACGTGACAAAAAATATAAACCAAGATAACTTAAATATGAAAAACTAGATCTTCTCAATCTACAAGAACAACCGCACTCATAAATAAAAGTGTAAAAATGAATCCAAATTTTAGTAATCCAACATGAATTCTAAAAACAAAAATACATGTAACCTTGAGAAGAAAATAAAAGTGAATGATGAATGAATGACATATGAGTTATTTATAGGATGTCACGAACCAGCCCAGGTCATCCCTGAACTGGGCACCCAAACCAATCTGTGGCATGTCACGAAGGACGTTCCCAATCCCCATGGGCTGGAAACTAGTGACAAGCATCAACAGAGTACTCAAGGGAATGATTTCTCCCAAATATAATAAAGAAATAAGCATCGGAAATAAATGGACAACCAACATACATTTATATAAAATTGAACTGAACATTATTTATACAAGAAACTGAAAGTACAACTAAAAAATACAACCAAACGACCAAACCTGACGACCAAACTAACACCATGTGACCCCACTTTTCACTCTAAAACACAATGAAAACTCTTCACCCAAGGTGACCAAACTCAATATAAAACCTCCATAAGGGCTAAAAATATAAGAAAACTATAGGCGTGAGTATTAAAACTCAGTAGGTTAGCCTGATATTCTATTCCCAATGCACATACTTTAAAATAAAATTAAATTAAATTTAAAGTTTGAGATACAATATATAAAAATATGTTTTCCAAATGAGGTTTCATGCTATAAAAATCACTAGAAAAAAACTTTCAAGTTTTATAAACAAGAATGATAATAACACTTTTTCAAATAGGTGGAACTTCAAAATGAAAATAGTTTTCAAGAGGGATGCATTAAATAATGTAAAGTATTAAATAAAAAAAACACGCTGCTGAATTTACCAACTAAGCACACTATATTCCGACTATGAGTACAAAATATCCAATGAGCACAAGTCATGGGAACACCCCTAGGCACTAATTCATCATGGGCCCCATGTACCTTGTATCTCAGTGTAAAAGTAACCATAAAAAATATCCATTATCATGAACACGAGACACTAGTAGGAGAATGATCCATAACCTAGTGGTCCCCAACATCATCATCATCATAGTTTAGTTAGTTTTGTCTTCGTCAAACTTGCTACATGAAACATGGACAAAACCCCTCTAGATCACTAGCATACCAGTACACGTCCGCCCACTTAGATACCCAAGTTTTACCTTTTTGTTATAAAAAAAGTTACACATATATAAAATAACATTTTATCATGAATATTACATCTAAAAATCATACACATGTCAAATATACCACACATATGTCTCACATTTCTTTCACAGATCAATAAACCACCTAAATTTTTACAAAACAATTTCAAGAAGTATAATGAGGATTTTCACATAAAATACATTTAAAAATGATCCTTTAAGGAAAAATAACCACCAATAAAATATCAAAAAATATTTGGAATCCCCAAAACCATTCAATAAATTAATTTCATGGACCATAAATGGATCCAAATGATACAAAATGAAGTACACATGAAAACCATTTTTTACAAGAAAAATACCAAACATGCCTTTAAGCATTCTTCAAAAAAACAAAATTTATAAAAATAACTAATTAAACTAATAATAAAGAGGTATAAACACACCATTAGAAGAAATATAACATTTACTTAAACCCCTCAGAAACTCAGGTTACACATTCAAAACCCATCTATTTCTATAAAGGTGCCAAACAAGCCATTTACTGAGAACACATGCCAAAAACACCCTAAAAACTGATACTCACTTCATTATAATACCCAAAACCAGGTTTGAAATAATATAAGGAACCAAAAAAAATTTATTAACATGCTTCCAATATTTTTCATAGGCCAAAACAATCATTTCATATCACCTTGAGCACACAAAATCCAACTGGGCACTTTCCTAAAAACGAGGCATGCAATAATTAATAAAACAAACTCTATTTAACAATAAAAATGTTATAAATCCAAATTTTCCTGACAAAAATTCATTTAAATAGATAAAAAAGGTTCTAAAAATTATAATTTAGGTGTGAAAGAAAACAAATCATTTAAACAAACACTTAGTGTGCACACTTTAACCAAAACAACACAATTTTCATAAAACAAGGCATAAACTACCCTTATTGAACACTAAATAATTAAACTAAAGGGTGAAAAACAATACCAAGCATATATATAAGGTGAAAAAAAATCAAGAAATAGATGAATCTTTAATTATAAAGGTAGTGCTTGGGAGAACCTACCTCGAAACCATAGCGGAATGGAAACACACACCTGAAAACCTTCCACAAGGGTTCAAAAACCCTATATCTATGAATAAAAGCCTTAAAATAATTAAACCAACATAAAAAATCATGGGATAATAGAAACCTAGGTCGTTCATGTCCAGGGGAGAAGAGGAAACCAAAATAAAGTGGAAGGAGAAGGAAGATGGAGGAGAAAGGAGAAGGAATCTCATCTTGGAAACTAGAGAACTCTTCATCTTCCCTTAGATATACACCCTTATAGGAAAGGGAATGGATTGTAACTTCTTGGAGAGGCTCCTTAGGTCTATAAGAACCAATTAAAGGGTATTTAGGGGGGAAATAGAAAAAAATGAATAATTCATGAAAGAAACAAATTACCTTACCAAATCTGAATGATTAGAGAATACTTGAGAAATTTCACCCTAATCTGTGACTAATATGAGCTCCAAAGAGGTAAAATGGAACTTGGGGGGTTCTCCTAGGATAATTGGGCTCTATTGAGACGTGGAATCACCAAAATATATTAAAAAATGAATAAGATATAAAAGAAAAAAATTATTTTTTTAAAACTAGAAATGATCTCACAAGCATGCCCAATACCTAAATAAATAACCCAAATACACCATCATTATGAATTCATAAGGAGTCCAAATGGATATGGTGGTTTGAATAGGTCATGGGAGGAAAAGTGTAAAGTGTAATGAGTGGAAAATGTTGATAAAAAAAGTAGTTACAAAATAAAAAAAATTTGTTTTTAAATCTGGAAATGAGGTCATGGTTGGCCCAAATCTTGAAATAACCACCCTTTTCTCCAAAAACTCCCAAAAAGCTTTGGGGAACCCATGTTAGGATTATTATACATATATGGAACTTCAAAAATAAATATTCATCTCACCCAAAACCCAAGAAAAAGGATCATAATTTCAAATGAACCGGATCAAAACCAAGACATGAAAATCTGGGTGTGACAATTCTCCCCACCATTAAAGCTTTCTGCCCCCGAAAAGCCATAACACTTTCTAGCTAAAAGATCAACACACAAGAATTACTTATCAATAGGTCTATCCCATCAAGACAATGAAATATCATCCAACATCAATGGAACTTAAGCTTCTTACTCAAAAAAAATCCCAACTCACAACCACTTCCTGAGAATCAATAGAAAGATCAAGCCACCACCTCCACAACCAAGCCAAGAACCAAATTGTTGGGACTTCTCACAATGAACCCAACGATAACCCAAAAAAAAGTGCAATCAAAAAAGACAACGACTTGGGGGGGGGGAGTGGAATGGGATCCCCACCATTAAATCATAGCTAACATCCGACAAATCCTTAAAGGAAAGATATTAGAGACTCGCAGTGGGTCTCCCCACCATTAGAGACCAACTAGAAATGAAAAAACAAGAATTCAACATGAACGAGAATTGGGCCTCACCCATACATTCCCACCAAAACTTTATCATAAAAACCTAGAAACCCAAGTTAAGAGGGTTACAACATGAACATTTAAACCACCCACTTCTGAATGGAGGGGATAAGAACTGGGCCAACACTTTCAGCACAGATCAAAACTACCATCACACTAGGAGGGGAGGGAAGGGACCCAATGATTGGACTGCTGAAACCAATGATGAAAACCACCCACCACTATTCACGTATAGACATATAAAATCCAAGACACACCCAATTAACATGAGTGGTGCACACAAGAACACGATCCAAAAGCTCGCATCCAAGATGGTATAACCATAGAAACTGCATGAGGGGTAAGTCCACCACACCCTTTGCGGTAAAAGGAAATTCACAGTGACGAGAAACCATAATAAAAACATAGAAACTTCCTTACCACAATAGCGACTGAAGGAGATTAGTCGAGCTCCCCACACCTATGGCGATTTCCTGACTTCGTGAAAAGCTTCACTCTGAGGCCTATGGATAGAGCCCTGATGTTTGAAGCATATGTTGCACCATATCTAGGAGCTAAGGATCACAACACCCCACAAAGCTCACTAGTACAAACAAAACATCATCACCTAACAGAAACATAAGGATACACACGACCATTCTCCCTCACTCTAAATGAAGAGCAGAATGGACAAGGAACACGGAAAAGCACATCAACACCACTGATCATTATTAACACAATCGATAGAGTCACCATAATAGGAAGGAACTTTAATCGAAGCCCAAACAAATCTCTATTCCAACAACTGGGATGAGACATCATCCAAAGAGTTGTATTTAATGTTTGAAATGAATCCTTAGGCTGATAAACTAAAATTATTTCCAATGGAGAACCATCCATGGACACATCACAATGTCCAACATATCCTTAGAAACCCACAGAACATTTCTCCAAAACTGAGCCACCAATAATATCCCATCTCAAGACACACCAAGAGTATCAGTTCCAACTCATGAGGAAACATACCAAACAAAACACACTTCTAAAACATGAAAAAGAAACCCACATAAACACTAGTTTATGAAAACACAATAAATTTTCAAATTAAAACACTTTTTAAAAACAAATTAACTTGGTGGATTTTCACATTCACCAATGGTTTTTCATCAAGTCTCACTCACATGCACATTCTTATGCCACTCCAGGAACCCATACACTATGCTATATCAAGAATCCATCAATATATCTATACAAAACCATGCATGTGAGAACACATGAAAACACAAAAGGCCAAAATAAACATCCTCATTTTACAAGCCAAAACATTAAACCCATTTCATAAATCATGTACCTTCCATAGGCACACTAACCACCAAGTCAAAAACCATTTTCATATTTCCACACAACAAAACATTTTACCAATCTTGAAAAATAAACCCTGAAGGTATCCATCAAAATCCTCTCCCTTTATTAAAAAGATTTTCAACATCTCAACAAACCACATTTTTTCAAGAACCATTTGATTTAGAATACATTTCATTTATTTTAAAACAACTACCAAAACAAGCATGCCATTAAAACATCCCTTTACCATTTTAAAAAATTCAGAAAGTTCACTTTTCTTAATCTGACAGCCACAAAGGGAAACACACTTTTTAAGAAAAAACCAAATGATCAAAAATAATTACCAAAACCAATTCATTAGATTCAAACACTCTTCAACAACCTAAAACATCCTATTTTGAACAAATTTTTAGAATCATCATAAAATAATTCATTCCTTCCAACCATTTTATTTTAATAAACCATAATTTTAGATTAAGGAAATTTGATCCTCTTAAATCATTCTACATTCTATCCAAAAAATTTATTTCAAAAAAACCCAAAATGCACAAAACTTTCTTATATTAAGAATTGAAAACCCACTTCCACAATTCTCACAGAAGGATTTTCAAAAAAAAACCAGAATTCAGGAAAGGTGTTAGAGACTCACAAAAAGGGAACTAGTGTCAGTGGGTGACTTGACCATATGGTTGGAGGACATATGTCAAACACAAAACCAACATGGAGAGACTTCTCAGGACCATTCCCCGACTCTACATGGCTTTATAGTACCTGAAAGATCATAGAGGCCATTATTACAACTACCATTATTGTATCCAAATCACCAAAAAATCCCTAAGAACCAAAGAAACTAATAAAACCAGACATACCATGGACACGTGAGGATAAAAAAGAGTAATATTTCATGATTCTATTCTCGAACCTACCCCTAAAGTTCGGAAAATACTACTCCATCTACCTTGAAATAACCCAAATAACTAGGGTACTCTAAAAAATAAGGGCCTGCTAAGAGCCGACCCTCTATGATACCATTTTGTCACGAACCAAGCCGAGTCGAGCCTTAACCAGTCACTCAGGCCACTCCACGACAAGTACCAAAAGGAATTCCTGATCCTCCCAGGATGGAAACAATAACTAAGGGCATAAATAAAGTATACAAGGGAATTATTTCACTCAAATATAATCAAGAACTAAGCATCAGAAAGAAATGGATAGACCAACATAAATTTATATAAAATTGAATTGAATATTATATATAAAAGAAACCAAATGTAAAAATAAACAATACAACCAACTGACCAAACCTAAAGACCAAAATAACACCATGTGACCCCACTGGTCACTCTCCAACACAACAAATACTCATCGCCCAAGGAAACCAAACTCAATCTAAAACCTATACAAGGGAGAAAAACAGAAGAAAACTATAGAAGCGAGTATTAAAACTCAGTAGGTTAGCCCAATATTCTATTCCCAATGAACATCATTTAAAATAAAAGAAACATAAATTTAAAGTTTGAGATACAATATATAAAAAGATCTTTTCCAAATTATGTTCCATTTTATAAAAATTACCAGACAAAAACATGCAAGTTTTATAAACAAGAATGCTAGTAATTTTTTTTGAAAGAGGTGAAACTTAAAAATGAAAATAGTTTTCAAGAGGGATTATTTAAAAAATTTAAAATTTTAAATATAAAAATAACACTACTAAATTTACCAACAAAACACACCATATACCGATAGTGAGTACAAAATAGCCAATGAGTATAAGTCATGGGAACACCCCTAGGCACTAGTTCATTGTGGGCCCTAGGTACTCTGTATCTCAGTGTCAAAGTAAACATAAGAAATATCTATTTTCATGCACATGAGACACTAGTAGGAGAACCATCCATAACTTAGTGGTACCTAACATCATCATCATAAAATTTTAGTTAGTATTGTCATCGTTAAACTTGCTACGTAAAATGGGGGCAAAACCTCTTCGGATCACTAGCATACTAGTACACGTCCGCCCACCTAGATACCCAATTTTTACCTTTTTGTGCATAAAAAGGTTACACATATATAAAATAACATTTTATCATGAATATTAAACTAAAAAATAATACACAAATCAAACATACCACACATATGTCTCACATTTCTTTCACGAATCAATAAACCACCTAAATTTTCATAAAACAATTTCAAGAAGTATAATGAGGATTTGCACATAAAATCATTTTAAAAATGATCATTTAAGGCAAAAAAACACCAATAACATATCAAAAAATATTTTGAAGCCCCAACTCCATTTAATAAATCAATTTCAGGGACCATAAAATGGATCCAAATGGTACAACATGCAATACACAAGAAAACAATTTTTATAAGAAAATGACAAACATGCCTTTAAGTATTCTTCACAAAAACAAAATTTATCAAAATAGTCAATTAAAATATTAATAAAGAGGTGTAAAAACACCATTGTAAGAAATATAACATTTACGTAAACCCCTAAAAAACTCATGTTACACATTCAAATCCCATCCATTTCTATAAAGGTTCCAAACGATCCATTTACCAAGAACACATGCCAAAACACCCTAAAAACCAATAATCACTTCATTATAAAACCCAAAACCATATTGGAAACAATATAAGGAACCAAAAAACATTTATTAACATGCTTAAAATATTTTCATAGTCCAAAATAATCATTTATATCACCTTGAACACACAAAATCCAACCAGGAACTTTCTTGAAAACGAGGCATGCAACAATTAATAAAAAACTATATTTAGCACTAAAAAGGTTATAAAACCAAATATTCATGTCAAAAAATTATTTAAATAGATAAAACAGGTTCTAAAAACTATAAGTTAGGTGAGAAAGCAAATGAATCATTTAAACAAATAGTTAGTGTGCACACTTTAACCAAAACAACACAATTTTCACAAAACAAGGCATAAACTACCCTTCTTGTACAATAAATAATTAGAAAAGGGTAAACAAAAATAATTAACATACATAAAAGGTAAAAATAGAAAGAAATAGATGATTATTGAATTATAAAGGTAGTGCTTTGGAGAACCTACCTCGAAACCATGACGGAATGGAAACACACACATGAAAACCTTCCACGAGAGTTCAAAAAATCTATATCTATAAAGAACAGCCTTAAAAGAATGAAAAAACCTTAAAAAATCATGGGAAAATAGAACCCTAGGTCGTTTATGACCAGGTAAGAAGAGGAAACCAAAATAAAGTGAGAGGAGAAGGAAGAGGGAGGAGAAAGGAGAAGGAATCTCACATTGGAAACTAGAGAACTCTTCTTCTTACCTTAGATATACACCCTTAGAGTAAAGGGAATGGGTTGAAACTTCTTGGAAAGTCTCCTTATGTTTTGAATAAATAGGTAAAGAATATTTTGGGGGAAAATATAAAAAATGAATGATTCATGAAAGAAACAAATTACCTTACCAAATATGGATGATTTGAGAATCCTTGAGAAATTTTACCCAACTCTTCAACTAAGATT
This sequence comes from Viscum album, assembly GCA_963277665.1. Classification (NCBI taxonomy): domain Eukaryota; kingdom Viridiplantae; phylum Streptophyta; class Magnoliopsida; order Santalales; family Viscaceae; genus Viscum; species Viscum album. Next base: position 744,269,798 of record OY728125.1, read on the forward strand.
AGATATAAAGAGGTAAAATGGAACTTGGGGGTGCTCCTAGAGCTCTTGGACTCGTTTTATAGGTGGAATAACTGAAAAATATTAAAAAATTAATAAGATATAAAAGAATAAATTTATTTTTTAAAAAATGAGAAATGGAATCACGGGCTGGCCCAATACCTGAATAAATAACCCAAATACACCATGATTATGAATTAATAAGGGGTCCAAATGGATATGGTGGTTTGAATAAGTCAAAGGAGGACATGTGGGAAGTTTAATGAGTGAAAAATGTTGAAAAAAGGAGTTATAAAATAAATAAATTTTGTTTTTAAATCTAGAAATGGGCTCACGGTTGGCCCAAATCTTGAAATAACCACCCTTTAATCCAAAAACTCCCAAACAAGCTATGGGGAACCCATGGTAGGATGATTAGACATAGATGGAACATAAAAAATCAAAATTTATATAACCCAAAACCCAATAAAAAGATTGTGATTTACAACAAACCAAATCAAAACCAAGGCATGAAAAACCAGGTGTGACAATTCTCCCCATCATTAAAGATTTCCACCCCTGGAAAGCCATAACACTTTCCAGATGAAAGATCAACACACAAGGATTCTTTATAAACATGGTATAGCCTATTAATCCAAGGAAATATCATCCAACATCAATGTAACTTAATCCTCTTTATCAAACAAAATACCAAATCACAACCACTTCCTGAGAATCAACAGAAAGATCAAGCCACCACTTCCACAACCAAGCCAAGAAGAGGATTGTTGGACCTTCTCCCAATGAACACAACGATCACCCAAACCAAAGTGTACTCACAAAATCCAATTAATTGGGGGGGGGGGTATGGGCTCCCCACTATTAAATCACAACTAAATTCCGACAAATCCCTAAAGGAAAGATCTTCGAGACCTGTAGTGGGTCTCCCCACCATTAGAGACCAACTAGAAATGAAGAAACAAGAATTTAACATGAACTAGAATTGGGAATCACCCATATTGGCCCACCAAAAATATCTCATAAAAACCTACAAACCAAAATTAAGAGGGTTATAACATGAACATTTAAACCACCCACTCCCAAACAGAGGGGACAAGAACTGGGGAAATACTTTTGGCACGAATCAAAACCACCACCACACTAGGAGGGGAGGGAAGGGGACCAATGATTGGACCACTGAAACCAAAGATGAAAACCACCCACCACTATTCACCTATAGACGAATAAAATCCATGACCACACCCAATTCACATGGGTGGTCCACACAAGAACACTAACCGAAAGCTCGCATCAAATATGGTATAACCATAGACACTGAATGAGGGGTAAGTCCACCACATCATTTTCAGAAAAAGGAAATTCACAGTGTTGAGAAACCATAATAAAAACATAGAAACTACCTTACCAAAATGGTGGAAACAAAAGATTAGTCGAGCTCCCAACACTTTTGTCTATTTACTGACTTTGTGAAAAGCTTCACTCCGAGGGCTATGGATGGATCCATGATGTTTGAAGCATCTATTGCACCATAGACAAGAACTAAGGATCATAACACCCCACAAAGTTCACTAGTACAAACAGAACACCATCACCCAACAGAAACATAAGGATACACAAAACCATTCTTCATCACTCCTAAGGAGGAGAATAATGGACAAGTAACACGGTGAAACACATCAACACCACCGAACACTATTACCACTACTGAGAGAGACACCTTAACAGGAAGGCACTTTAATCAAAGCTCAAACAACTATCTATTCCAAAAAACAGGTTGGAGAATCATCTGAAGAGGTGGATTTAATGTTTTAAATGAATCCTTAGGCTGATCAACTGGAAGTCTTGCCAACAGAGAATGATCCATGGACACATCACAACATCCAACATATCCTTATAAACCCATTGAACATTTCCCCAAAACCGAGCCACCAACAAGATCCCATCTCAAGACACACCAAGAGTATCACTTCCAGCTCATGAGGAATCATACCAAACAAACCAAACTTCTAAAACATGAAAAAGAAACCCATATAAACATTGGTTTATGAAAAAAAAAATTTATGCTTAAAAAACTTTTGAAAAACAAACTAACTTGGTGGATTTTCACATTCACCAATGGTGTTTATCAAGTCTCACTCACATGCATATTCCCGTGCCACTCCAGGCACCCAACCACTTTTCTATACTGGGCATCCATCAATATATCAATACAAAACCATGCATGTGAGCACCCATGAAAACACCAAAGGCTAAAAAACATCCTCATTTTACAAGACAAAACATTCAACCCATTTCAGAAAACATGTACCTTTCATAAGCACACTAACCACCAAGTTAAAAACCATTTTCATATTTCCACACAACAAACCATTTTACCAATATTGAAAAATAAACCTTGTAGGTCTCCATCAAAATAATCTCCCTTTATCTAAAACATTTTTTAACATCTCAACAAACCACACTTTTTAAAGAACCATTTGATTTAGAACAAATTTAATTTATTTTAAAACAACTACCAAAACAAGCATTCCATTCAAACATCCCTTTACCATTTTCAAAAATTCAGCAAGGTCTCTTTTCTCAATCTGACAGCCACAAAGGGAAAAACCCTTTTTAGGAAAACACTAAATGCTCAAACCAATTCCCAAAACCAATTCATCAGATTAAAACACTCTTGAACAACCCAAAACATCATATTTTAAACAATTTTTTATAATAATCATAAAATAATCCATGCCTTCCAAACATTTTATTTCAATAAACCATAAGTTTAGATTAAGGAAATTCAATCCTATTAAATCATTCCAAATTCTCCCCAAAAATTTGTTTCACAAAAACCCAACATGCTCAAAACTTTCTTATATTAAGAATTGAAAATCCACTTCCACAATTCTCACATAAGTATTTTTAAAACTTAAAATTCACAATTCAAGAAAGGTCTAAGAGACCCACAAAAGGGAACTAGTGTCGGTGGGTGACTTGACCATATGGTTGGTGGCCATATGTCAAACACACCACCAACATGGAGATCCTTCTCAGGACCATTCCACAGATCCAGATGGATTTCCAGGCCTTGATAGATCATGAAGGCCATTAGTCCAACTCCCCTTGTCATATCCCAATCAAAATCAATCCCTAAGAACCAAAGAAACTAATAAAACAAGAATTCCCATGGACACCCAAGGATCAGAATGAGTAAGAGTTCACGAAGCTCTTCCTAAACCTACCCCTCAAGTTCCAAAAATCCTACTCCATCTACCTTGACATCACCCAAATAACAAGGGCACTCTAAAAATCAAGGTCCAGTAAGATCAGGCCCCCTATGATACCATTTTTTCATGAACTAGGCCAAGTCAACCCTGAACTGGTCACTCAGGCTTCTCTGCGACAAGTCCCGAAAGGAATTCTAAATCCTCCCGGGATGGAAACATGCACTGAGGGAATTAATAGTGTATAAAAGGGAATTATTTTACTCAAATATAATCAATAACTAAGCAGTGGAATGAAAAAGATATCCCAACATACATTTATATAAAATTGAGTTGAATATTATTTATACAAGAAACCAAAAGTACAACTAAAAAATAAAACAAACCAACCAAACCTGAGGACCAAACTAAAAACATGTCAACTCACTGGTCACTCTATAACATAATGAAAACTCATCTCCAAATGCGACCAAACTCAAGTTGAAACCTCCACGAGGGCTAAAAACAGAAGAAAACTATAGGTGTGAGTATTAAAACTCAGTAAGTTAGCCTGATATTCTATTCCCAATGAACATCCTTTAAAATAAAAGAAACATAAATTTCAAGTTTTAGATAAAATATATAAAACTATGTTTTACAAATGAGGTTCCATTTCATGAAAATTACCAGACAAAAACTTTCAAGTTTTATAAACAAGAATGCTAGTAAATTTTTTTCAAAGAGGTGAAACTTCAAAATGAAAACGGTTTTCAAGAGGGATGCTTTGAAGAATGTAAAATTTTAAATAAAACAAACATGATGATAAATTTACCAAATAAACACATTGTATTCTGATGGTGATTACAAAATAGCCAATGAGCACAAGTCACAAGAAAACCTCTAGGAACTAGTTCATTGTGGGACCTAGGTACCTGGTATCTCGGTGTAAAAGTAACCATAAAAAATATCCATTATCATGCACATGAGCCACTAGTAGGAGAATAATCCATAACATAGTGGTCCCCAAAAACATCATCATCATAGTTTAGTTTGTGTTTTCGTCTTCAAACTTGCTATGTGAAACATGGACAAAACCCCTTAGGATCACTAGCATACTAGTAGATGTCCGCCCACCTAGATACCTGGGTTTTCCTTTTTTGTGCTAAAAAAAGTTACAAATCTATAAAATACCATTTTTTCATGAAGATTAAATTTTTAAATAAAACACACATCAAACATCCCACACATATATCTCACATTTATTTTATAGACCAATAAACCACATAAATTTTCATAAAACAATTTCAAGAAGTATAACGAGGCTTTGCACATAAAATATATTTAAAAATGATCCTTTAAGGAAAAACACCCACCGATAACATATCAAACAAGATTTTTTATCCCCAACACCATTTAATAAATAAATTTCATGGGACATAAAATGGCTCTAAATGATACAACACGAAGTACACATGAAAACAATTTTTTACAAGAAAAATAACAAACATGCATTTAAGAATTCTTCAAAAAAACAAAATTTATCAAAATAAACAATTCCAATATTCATAAATAGGTGTAAAAACACCATTTTAAGAAATATAAAATTTACTTAAACCCCTAAAAAACCCAGGTCACACATTCAAAACCCATCCATTTCTATAAAGGTTCCAAACATGCCATTTACTAAGAACACATGCCAAAACACCCTAAAAACCGATAATCACTTCATTATAAAACCCAAAACTAGGTTGAAACCAATAAAAGGAACCCAAAAAAATTTATTAAAATAATTACAATATTTTTCATAGGCTAAAATAATCATTTGATATCACCTTGAGCACATAAAATCCAACCAGGCACTTTCCTGAAAACGAGGCAAGCAACAATTAATAAAGCAAACTCTATTTAACACTAAAAGGTTATAAAACCAAATTTTCATTCCAAAAATTTATTTAAATAGATAAACTAGATTTTAAAAATTATAATTTAGGTGCAAAAGCAAATGAATCATTTAAATAAACACTTAGTGTGCACACTTTAACCAAAACAACACAATTTTCACAAAACAAGGCATAAAATACACTTATTGGACCCTAAATAATTAAACCAAAGGGTGAAAAAATACCTAGTATACATATAATGTTAAAACATAAAGGAATATATGAATATTGAATTATAAAGGTAGTTATTGGGAGAACCTACCTAAATAACATGATGGAATAGAAATGCACACCCGAAAACCTTCCACGAGGGTTCACAAACCATATATATATGAAGAAAAACCTTAAAATAATGAAACCCACTTAAAAAATAATATGATAACAGAAATATAGGTCGTTCATGAATAGGGGAGAAGAGTAAAAAAATAAAGTGGAAGGATAAGGAAGAGGGAGGAGAAAGGAGAAGGAATCTCACCTTGGAAACTAGAGAACTCTTTATATTCCCTTAGATATACACCCTTAGAGGAAAGGTAATGGATTGTAACTTCTTGGAGAGTATCCATAGGTCTGGAAGAACCATTTAAATAATATTTGGGGTGAAAATAAAAAAAAATTAATTATTCATGAAATAAATAAATTACCTTACCAAATCTGGTTGATTTGAGAAGTCTTGAGAAATTTCTCCCTAACATGCAACCAAGATGAGCTTAAAAGAGGTAAAATAGAACTTGGGTGGGGGGGGGGGGTTATATTAGAGTTCTTGTTCTCGTTTTGTAGGTTTAATCACTTAAAAATATTAAAAAATGAATAATATTTAAAAGAAACAAATTATTTTTTTAAAACTGGAAATAGGCTCATAGGCTGGCCCAATACCTGAATAAATAACCCAAATACACCATGATTATGAATTAATAATGGGTCCAAATGGATATGGTGGTTTTAATAGGTCAGGTTAAGACAATTAGGAAGTGTAATGAGTGAAAAATGTTGAAAAAATAATGATTTATAAACGAAATAAATTTTATTTTTAAATCTGGAAATAAGCTCACGGTTGGCCCAAATCTTGAAATAACCACCCTTTTCTCCAAAAACTCCCAAACAAGATAGGAGGAACCCATGGTAGGATGATTAGACATATATGGAACTTTATAAATCAATATTAATCTCACCCAAAACCCATGAAAAGGATTGATATTTCCAATGAACTGGATCAAAACCATGACATGAAAAACCAGGTGGGAAAATTCTCCCCACCATTAAAGCTTTCCGTCCCCAGAAAGCCATAACACTTTCTAGATGAAATATCAACACCCAAGGATTCCTTATCAACATTGTATAGCCTCTCAATATAAGGAAATGTCATCCACCATCAATGGAACTTAATCCTATTTCTCAAATAAAACACCAACTCACAACCACTTCCTAAGAATCAACAAAAGGATCAAGCCACCACCTCCACAACCAAGCCAAGAACTAGATTGTTGGGACTTCTCCCAATGAAACCAATGATCACCCAAACCAAAGTGCACTCATTAAATCCAAATTTTTTTCGGTGGGGGTGGGTAAATTGTATACCCACCATTAAATCATAACTAACATATGAAAAATCCTTAAAGGAAAGATCTTTGAGACCTACAGTGGGTCTCCCCACCAATAGAGACCAACTATAAATGAACAAAAAAGAATTAACCATGTACTATAATCAGGACCCACCTGCACAGGACCATCAAAAATCTATCATAAAAACCTAAAAACCCAAGTTAATAGGGTTACAACATGAACATTTAAACCATCCACTCCTAAGTGGAGGAGACAAGAACTGTGCAAACACTTTCGGCATAGATCAAAACCACCATTACACTAGGAGGGGAGGGAAGGATCCCAATGATTGGACCACTAAAACCAAATATGAGAACCACCCACACTCTTCACCTATGGATAGATAAAATCCAAGAACTCACCAATTCACATGGGTGGTCGACACAAGAACACTGACCAAAAGATCACATCCAAGACGGTATAACCATAGACACTGCATGAGGGGTAAGTACACCACACCATTTGTGGCAAAAGGAAATTCATAGTGATGATAAATCATAATAAAAATATAGAAACTGCCTTACCACAATGGTGACAGAAGGATCTTAGTCGAGCTTCCCACACCTCTAGAGATTTCCTAAATCTGTGAAAAGCTTCACTTCGAGGCCTATGGCTGGAGCCCTGATGTTTGAAGCATCTGTTTCACCATAGTCAAGAGCTAAGGATCACAACACCCCAAAAAGATCACTAATAAAAACAAAACACCACCACCCAACCTAAACATAAGGATACACACAACCATTCTCCCTCACTCCCAATGATGAGAATAATGGACAAGGAGCACGACAAAACACATCAACACCATCAATCACTATTATCACAACTGAGAGAGTCACCTTAACAAGAAAGAACTTTAATAAAATCCCAAATAGCTATCTATTCCAACAAATGGGCCGAGGCATCATCTGAAGATATGGATTTAATGTTTGAAACTAATTCTTAGGCTAATCAACTGGAAGTATTTCTAATGGAGAACCATCCATGGCCTCATCACAACATCCAACATATCCTTAGAAACCCACTGAGCATTTCTCAAAAACCAAGACACCGACAAAATCCCATCTCAAGACACACCAAGAGTATCACTTCCAGATCACGAGGAAGCATACCAAACAAACCACACTTCTAAATCATGAAAAAGAAACCCACATAAACATCGGTTTATGAAAACACAACAAATTTTTAGCTTAAAAAACTTTTGAAAAAAAACTAACTTGGTGGATTTTCACATTCACCAATGGTGTTTCATCAAGTCTCACTCACATTCACATTCTCGTGCCACTCCGGGCACCCAACCACTATACTATACGAGACATCCATCAATATATCTATACAAAACCATGCATGTGAATACTCATAAAAACACCAAAGGCTAAAACAAACAACATCATTTACAAGCCAAAACATTCAACCCATTTTAGAAATCATGTAACTTCCATAGGCACACTAACCACCAAGTCAAAAACCTTTTTCATATTTCCACACAACAAACCATTTTACCAAGCTTGAAAAATAAACCCTGTAGGTCTCCATCAATATCCTCTCCCTTTATTCAAAACATTTTTCAACATCTAAATTAACCACACTTTTTTGAGAACCATTTGATTTAGAACACATTTCATTTATTTTAAAATAAATACCAAAACAAGCATGCCATTCAAACATACCTTTACCATTTTCAAAAATTCAGCCTGGTGTCTTTTCTTAATCCGATAGTCATAAAGGGAAAATCCTTTTTAGGAAAACAAAAACTGCTAAAAAACAATTCCCAAAACCAATTCATCAGATTCAAACACTCTTCAGTATCCCAAAACATCCTATTTTAAACAAATTTTTTGAATCATCATAAAATAATTCATGACTTCCAACCATTTTATTTCAATAAACCATAAGTTTAGATTAAGGAAATTTGATCCCATTAAATCATTCCACATTATCCCCAAATATTTGTTTCACAAAATCCCAACACGCTCAAAACTTTATTATATTAAGAATTGAAAACCCACTTCCACAATTCTCACACAAGGATTTTCAAAACAAAATTCAGAATTCATGAAAGTTTTAAGAGACCCACAAAAGGGAACTAGTGTCGGTGGGTGACGTGACCATATGGTTGGCATCCATATGTCAAATACACCACCAACATAGAGAGACTTATCAAGACCATTCCCCTGCTCTACATGGATTTACAAGACCTGTGATCTCATGGAGGCCATTAGTACAACTCCCCTAGTCATATCCCAATCACCAAACAATCCCTATGAACCAAATAAACTAATAAAACCAGAATTCCCATGGACACATGAGGATTAGAACGAGCAAGCATTCATGACGCTCTTACCAAACCTACCCCTCAAGTTCTGACAATCCTACTCCATCTACCTTGACATCACCCAAATAAAAAGGGAACTCTAAAAATCAAGGCCCACTAAGATCCGACCCCCTATGATACCATTTTTTCATGAACCAGGCCGATTTGACCATAAATTGGTCACTCCAGACGCTCCGTGACAAGTACCGAAAGGCACTACCAATGTTCCCATGATGGAAACAAGCACCGAGGGCATAAATAGAGTATACACAAGAATTATTTCTCTCAAATATAATCAAGAACTACTTAGTGGAATGAAAAGGACATCCCAACATACATTTATTTAAAGTTGAACTGGACATTATTATACAAGAAAATGAAAGTACAGTTAAACAATAAAACCAAACAACCAAACCTGAAGACCAAACTAACACCATGTGACCCCACTGGTCACTCCAATACAAAAAAAAATCATTTCCCAAGGTGACTAAACTCAAGTTGAAACCCGCACAAGGGCTAAAAACAGAAGAAAACTATAGGTGTGAGTATTAAAACTCAAAAGGTTAGCCTGATATTCTACTCCCAATGCACATCCTTTAAAATAAAAGAAACATCAATTACAATTTTTAGATAAAATATAAAAAAATATGTTTTCCAAATGAGTTTCCATGCTATAAAAATTACCAGACAAAAACTTTCAAGTTTTATAAACAAGAATACTAGTAAATTTTTTTCAAAGAGGTGCAACTTCAAAATGAAAAAACCTTTCAAGAGGGATGCTTTAAAGAATGTAAAATTTCAAATAAAACACACAAAATACTAAATTTACTAACTAAACACACCTTATTCCAATGGTGAGTACAAAATATCCAATGAGCAGAAGTCATGGGAGCACCCCTAGGCACTAGTTCATTATTGGCCCTAGGTACCTCATATCTCGGTGTAAAAGTAACCATAAAAAATATTTTTTATCATGAAAATGAGCCACTAGTAGGAGAATTATCAATAATATAGTGGTACCCAACATCCTAATCATTATATTTTAGTTAGCGTTTTCATCGTCAAACTTGCTACGTGAAACAAGGACAAAACCAATCAGGATCACTAGAAAACTAATACACGTCTGCCCACCAAGATACCTGGGTTTTCCCTTTTTGTGCTCAAACAAGATAAAAATCTATAAGATAAGATTTTATCATGAATATTACATTTAAAAATCATACAAAAATCAAATATCCGACGCACATGTCTAACATTTCTTTCACGGATCAATAAACCACCTAAATTTTCATAAAACAATTTCAAGAAGTATAATGAGGCTTTGCATATAAAATCCATTTAAAAATAATTCTTTAAGGCCAAAAACCCACCAATAACATATCAAAAAATATTTTTCATCCCTAAAACCTTTTAATAAATCAATTTCATGGACTATAAAATGGATCCAAATGATACAACATGAAGTACACATGAAAACCATTTTTTACAAGAAAAATAACAAACATGCCATTAATCATTATTCAAAACAAACATTTATCAAAATAACCAATTAAAATATTCCTAAATAGGTGTAAAAAACCATTTTAAGCAAAATTACATTTACTTAAACCCCTCAAAAACTCAAGTTACACATTTAAAACCCATCCATTTGTATAAAGGTGCCAAACCTTCCATTTACTGTAACACATGCCAAAACACCCTAAAAACCAATACTCACTTCATTATAAAACCAAAAACCAGATTTAAACCCATATAAGGAACCCAAAAAAATTAATTAACATGCTTCTAATATTTTTTATAGGCCAAAATAATCATTTTATATCACCTTAATCACACAAAAGCCAACCTGGCACTTTCCTGAAAACGAGGGATGAAAAAATTAATAAAACAAACTCTATTTAACACTAAAATGTTATAAAAAATTTTTCATGAAAAAAATTTAGTTAAATAGATAAAATAGGTTCTAAAAATTATAATTTAAGTGAAAAAGAAAATGAATCATTTAAACAAACACTTAGTGTGCACACTTTAACCAAAGCAAAACAATTTTCACAAAACAAGGCATAAACTACCCTTCTTGCACACTAAATAATTAAATCAAAGGATGAAAAAAATACCTAGAATACATATAAGGTGAAAAAAAATATGAATATGGGATTATAAAGGCAGTTCTTGGGAGAACATACCTCAAAACCATGACGGAATGGAAACACACACCAGAAAACCTTCCATGAGGGTTCATAAATCCTATATCTATGAATAAAAGATTTAAAATAATTAAAAAACCTTAAAAATTATGTTATAAAAGAACCCTAGGTCGTGCATGACCAGGGGAGAAGAGGAAACCAAAATAAAGTGGATGGAGAAGGAAGAGGGAGGAGAAAGGAGAAGGAATCTCACCTTAGAAACTAAAGAACTCTTTATCTTCCATTAAATATACACCATTAGAGGAAAGGTAATAGATTTTAACTTCTTGTAGAGTCTCTTTAGGTCTATAATAAATAGCTAAATAATATTTGGGGGGAAAAGAGAAAAATATTCTTGATTCATGAAATAAATTACCTTACTAAATCTGGACGATTTGAGAATCCTTGAGAAATTTCTCCCTAATTTGCAACTAAGATGAGCTTCAAGGAGGTAAAATGGAACTTTGGGGTGTGTCTAGAGTTATTGGGTTTGTGTGAGAGGTGTAAAAACTGAAAAATATTAAAAAATTAATAAGATATAAAAGAAACAAATCATTTTTTTTAAACTGGAAATGGGATCACAGGCTGACCCAATACCTGAATAAATAACCCAAAATACACCATGATTATGAATTCCTAAGGGGTAAAAACGGATATGATGGTTTGAATAGGTCAGGGGAGGCCAATTAAAAAGTGGAATTAGTGAAAAATGTTGAAAAAAGGATTTATAAAAGGAATAAATTTTATTTTTAAATCTGGAAATGAGCTCACCATTGGCCCAAATTTTGAAATAACCACCCTTTTCTCCAAAAACTCCCAAAAAAGATATGGGGAACCCATGGTAGGATGATTATACATATATGAAACTTAAAAACTCAAAATTAATCTCACCCAAAACCCAAGAAAAGTATCTAGATTTCCAAAAAACTAGATCAAAACCAAGACATGAAAAACTGGGTGTGACAATTCTCTCTACTATTAAAGCTTTCTACCCTGGAAAGCCACAACACTTTCCATATGAAAGATCAACACCCAAGGATTCCTTATCTACATGGTATAGCCTATAAATCCAAGTAAATATCATCAAATTTCAATTTAACTTAATCTTATTGCTAAAAAAACACCAACTCACAACCAATTCCTAAGAATCAACAAAAAAATCATGCCACCACCTCCACAACCAAGCCAATAACCAGATTGTTGGGGCTTCTCCCAATGAACCCAATGATCAACCAAACCAAAGTGCACTCAAAAAATATAATGAATTGAGGGGGGGGGGGGGGATGGGCTCCCCACCATTAAATCACAACTAAAATCAAAAAAATCATTAAAGGAAAGATCTTCGAGACCCATAGTGGGTTTCCCCACCACTAGAGACCAACTAGAAATGAACACACGAGAATTCAACATGAACTATAATCAGGACTCACCTGTAAAGGTCCACCAAAAATCTCTCATAAAAACCTACAATCCCAAGTTAATAGGGTTACAATATGAACATTTAAACCACCCACTCCCAAAGAGAGGGGACAAGAATTGGGCCAACACTTTCGACACTGATCAAAACCACCACCACAACGTGAGGGGAGGGAAGGGTCCCAATGATTGGACCATTAAAACCAAAGCTAAAAACCACCCACTACTCTTCACCTATGGATGAATAAAATCCAAGACCACACCCAATTCACATGGGTGGTCCAAACAATAACACTGACCAAAATCTCGCATCCAAGATGGTATAACCATAAACACTGCACGAGGGGTAAGTCCACCACACCCTTTATGGAAAAAGGAAATTCACAGTGATGAGAAACCACAATAAAAACATAAAAACTGCCTTACTACAATGGAGATGGTAGGAGCCTAGTTGAGATCCCCACACTTTTGGCGATTTCCTAACTTCGTGAAAAGCTTCACTCCGAGGCCTATGGCTGGAGCACTGATGTTTAAAGCATCTGTTGCAACATAGTTGGGAGATAAGGATCAAAACACCCCAAAAAGCTCAATAGTAAAAACAAAACACCATCACCCAAAAAAAAACATAAGGATACACACAAACATTCTCTCTCACTCCAAATGAGGAGCAGAATTGACAAGGAAAAGGGCGAAACACATCAACACCACCGAGCACTATTACGACAACCGAGAGAGTCGCCTTAACATGAAGACACTTTAATAAAAGCCCAAATAGCTCTCTATTCCAAAAAATGGGCCGAGGCATCATCTGAAGAGGTGGTTTTAATCTTTGAAAAGAATCCTTAGGTTGATCAATTGGAAGTATTTCCAATGGAGAACCATCCATGGCCACGTCAAAACATCCAACATATCCTTATAAACCCAATGAACATTTCTCCAAAACTGAGCACCAACAAGATCCAATCTCAAGACACACCAAGAGTATCACTTCCAGCTCATGAGGAAGAATAACAAACAAACCAAACTTCTAAAACATGAAAAAGAAACCTGCATAAACACTAGTTTACGAAAATACAAAAAAATTTCATCTTAAAAAACTTTTGAAAAACAAACTAACTTGGTGTATTTTCACAGTCACCAATGGTGTTTCATCAAGTCTCACTCACATGCACATTCCCATTCCACTCCGGGAACCCAACCACTATGCTATACTGGGCATACATTAATATATCTATATAAAACCATGCATGTGAGCACCCATGAAAACACCAAAGGCTAAAACAAACACACTAATTTTACAAGCCAAAACATTCAACCCATTTCAGAAATCACATACCTTCCATAGGCACACTAACCACCAAGTCAAAAACCATTTTCATATTTCCACAAAACAAACCATTTTACCAAGACTGAAAAATAAACCCTATAGGTCTCCATCAAAATCCTCTCCCTTTATTCAACACATTTTCAGCATCTCAATAAACCACACTTTTTCAAGAACCATTTGATTTAGAATAGATTTAATTTATTTTAAAACAACTACCAAAATAAGCATTCCATTCAAACATCCCTTTACCAATTTCAAAAATTCATCAAGGTATCATTACATAATTTGACGGCCACAAAGGGAAAAACCCTTTTTATGAAAACACCAAATGCTCAAACCAATTACGAAAACCAATTCATCAGATTCAAACACTCTTAAAAATTCAAAAACATCATATTTTAAACAAATTTTCAGAATCATCATAAAATAATTCATGTATTCCAACCATTTTATTTCAATAAACCATAAGTTTATATGAAGGAAATTAGATCCTGTTAAATCATTCCAAATTCTCCCCAATTTTTTTTCATAAAAACCCAACATGCTCAAAAATTTCTTATATTAAGCATGAAAAACCCACTTCCACAATTCTCACACAAGGATTTTCAAAACAAAATTCATAATTCAAGAAATGTCTAAGAGACCTGCAAAATGGAACTAGTATCGATGGGTGACTTTACCATATGGTTGGCGGCCATATGTCAAACACACCACCAACACAAAGAGCCTTCTTAGGACCATGCCCCAACTCCACATGGCTTTCCAGGCCCTAAAAGATCATGAACTCCATTATTCCAACTCCCCTTGTCATATCCCAATCACCAAACAATCCCTAAGAACCAAAGAAACTAATGAAACACGACTTCCCATGGACACCCAAAGATTGAAATGAGCAAGAGTTCACGACGCTCTTCCCGAACCTACCCCTTAAGTTCCAAAAATCCTACTCCATCTACCTTGAAATCCCCCAAATATCAAGGGAACTCTAAAAAATAAGGTCTTCTAAGAGTATACCTCACATGATACCATTTTGTCACAAACCAGGCCGAGTCGACCCTAAACCAGTCACTCAGGCCACTCCGCGACAAGATCCGAAAGGCATTCCTGATCCTTCAGAGATGTAAACAATAAATGAGGGAATAAATAGAGTATACAATGGAATTATTTCGCTCAAATATAATCAAGAACTATGCAGTATAAAGAAACAGACTGCCCAACATATGTTTATATAAAATTGAATTGAACATTATTTATACAAGAAACCGAAAGTACAACTAAAAAATACAACCAAATGACCAAAACTGATGACCAAACTAACACCATGTGACCCCTCTGGTCACTCTCCAACACAATGAATACTCATTGCCCAATGTGACCAAACTCAAGATGAAACCTGTACAACAGCTAAAAACATAAGTAAACTATAGGCATGAGTATTAAAACTTAGTTGGTTAGCCTGATATTCTATTCACAATTCACATAATTTAAAATAAAAGAAACATCAATTTCAAGTTTGAGATACAATATATAAAAATATTTTTTCCAAATGAGGTTCCATTCTATAAAAATTACCAGAAAAAAACTTGCAAGTTTTATAAACAAGAATGCTAGTAATTTTTTTTCAAAGAGGATAAACTTCAAAATGAAAATAGTTTTCAAGAGGGATGCTTTAAAGAATGTAAACTTTTAAATAAAACACACATGATTCTAAATTTACCGACTAAACACACTGTATGCCAATGGTGAGTACATAATAGCCAATGAGCACAAGTCATGAGAACACCCCTAGACACTAGTTTGTTGTGGGCCCCAGGTACCCCGTATCTCGGTGTAAAAGTAAACATAAAAAATATCCATTCTTGTGCACATGAGACACTAGTAGGAGAATAATCCAGAACCTAGTGGTCCCCAACATCATCATCATAAAATTTTAGTTAGTGTTGTCATCGTCAAACTTGCTACAAGAAACAGGGACAAAACCCCTCTGGATCACTATCATAGTAGTACACGTCTACCCACCTAGATACCTAGTTTTTCCATTTTTGTGATCAAACAAGTTACAAATCTGTAAAATACCATTTTATCATGAATATTCCATTTAAAAATCATACACACATCAAACATCCCACACATATGTCTCACATTTCTTTCACAGATCAATAAACCACCTAAATTTTCATAAAACAATTTCAAGAAGTATAACGATGCTTTACACATAAAATACATTTAAAAATGATACTTTAAGGCTAAAAAACCACCAATAACATATCAGGTAAGATTTTTCAGCCCCAAAACTATTTAATAAATCAATTTCATGGACCATAAAATGGCTCCAAATTATACAACATGTAGTACACATGAAAACCATTTTTTTAGAAGAAAAATGACAAACATGCCTTTAAGAATTTTTCACAAAAACAAAATTTATCAAAAGAACCAATTAAAATATTTATAAATAGGTGTAAAAAAACCATTGTAATCAATATAAAATTTACTTAAACCTTTCAAAAACTCTGGTCACAAATTCAAAACCCATTCATTTCTATAAAGGTTCCAAACTAGCCATTTACCGAGGAAACATGCCAAAAAACCCTAAAAACTGATACTCAATTAATTATAAAACTAAAAACAAGATTGTAAAACATATAAGGAAACCATAAAATTTATTTAAATGCTACAAATATTTTTCATAGGCCAAAATAATCATTTTACATCACCTTGAGCACACAAAATCCAACTGAGCACTTTCCTAAAAATGAGGCATGAAACAATTAATAAAAAAACTCTTTTTAACAATAAAATGGTTATAAAACTCAATTTTCATACCAAAAATTTATTTAAATAGCTAAACCAAGTTCTATACATTATAATTTAGGTGAAAAATAAAATGAATCATTTAAACAAACACTTAGTGTAAACACTTTAACCAAAAAAATACAAATTTCACAACACAAGGCATAAGATACCCTTCTTGTATACTAAATAATTAAACAAAATGGTGAAAAAATACCTATCATACATATAAGGTTAAAACAAAAATAAATAGATTAATATTGAATTATAAAGTTAGTGCTTGGGAGAACCTACCTCGAAACCATGATAGAATGGAAACGCACACCCGAAAACCTTCCACCAGGGTTCACAATCGATATATATATAAAGAAAAGCCTTAAAAGAATGAAAAAACCTTAAAAAATCATGGGATAATATAACCCTAGGTCATTCATGACCAGGGTAGAAGAGGAAACCAAAATAAAGTGGAAGGAGAAGGAAGAGGGAGGAGAAAGGAGAAGGAATCTCACCTTGGAAACCTGTGAACTCTTTATCTTCCCTTATATATACACCCTTAGAGGAAAGGTAATGGATTGGAACTTCTTGGAGAGTCTCCTTAGGTATGTAAGAACCAGGAAAATAAGATTTGGGGGTAAAATAGAAAAAAAATGAATGATTCATGAAAGAAACAAATTACCTTACCAAATTTGGACGATTTGAGAATCCTTGAGAAATTTCTCCCTAATCTATGACTAAGATAAGCTCAAAATAGGTAAAATGGAACTTGGGGGTGATTATAGAGTTCTTGGTCTTGTGTGAGAGGTAGAATCACTGAAAAATATTAAAAAATTAATAATATATAAAATAAAATTTATTTTTTTTAAGACTGGAAATGATCTCACGGGCTGGCCCAATACCTGAATAAATAATCCAAATACACCATGATTATGAATTCCTAAAGGGTAAAAACAGATATGGTGGTTTTAATAGGTCAGGGGAGGAAAAGTGGGAAGTGGAATGAGTGGAAAATGTTGAAAAAAGAGAGTTATAAAATAAATAATTTTTTTTTTAAATCTAGAAATGGGCTCACGGTTGGCCCAAATCTTGAAATAACCACCCTTTTATCCAAAAACTCCCAAAAAATCTATAGGGAACCCATGGTAGGATTATTATACATAGATGGAACTTCAAAAATCAATACTAATATCACCGAAAAACCAAGAAAAGGATCGTGATTTCCAACAAACCAGATCAAAACCAAGACATTAAAAACCAGGCGTGACATAAGAAGTATCCCACTTGACCATTGGAATAGTAACTTGACCATTTTAATAGTAATATGACCATTAATAATTGTAACCTGTCTATTAGAATAGTATCCTAACCTATGGAAGTGTAAAATAATATTTAAATTAAGTGTTTGTTTATAAAATATGAATGTTTTAATTTCACTTTTATAATAAATATAATGATTTAAAAGAAATATTATTTTCATAAAATGGATTTTTAAATCAATATAATATTTTATTATAATGATAATATTATTTAATGAGACCATAAGTAATTTTTCAAAGGGTCATAAAATCAATTATAATATTAAAATTGATATTTTTCAAGTAAATGATAATTTTATTTAAAATTAATTTATCATATTTTAAAAATTATTTTCATAAAATGGATACCATATTTTGAATCTACACATAAAAAAATGGTTAGGAATAAATTTTGGTATTTTTTTAAAATAGTTTAATTTTTGGTGAATATTGAAATATGATTTTTAACATTATAAGCTAAATACATGAATTTTTGAGTCATGGATGATGTAATCACCCATTAGTTAAAACTCACATGAACCATTTACTATATCTAGTCACAATAATCAATACTATTGATAGTCTTGATTAAAAATAATAAAATAATGAATTTAATATTCAAAAACACCCCTCTCTTTCCCTTATAAATACCACCCCAAACAACCCATTCTCCTCATGACTTAAAAGCCTTAAATATTGCTAAATTTCTACCCAAATATCTTCATGAACCTATCCCCCATATCCTAGTGTTTATGTTATCCTTAAAATATCAATTCCAAGTGACTTAAGGAGTATTTCCAGAAGGAAACATTTAAAAGGTAATATTCTCAATTTACCTCTTTTAAATTATTTTCTTCTTCTACCTTCTCCTAGAATTCCTCATACTAAATGAAATAATGAATCCAGTATCATAAATATACGATAATTTTATTGTGTTAATACAATATACATCTTCAACCCTTCCTTCTTTCATTTATAAAATGAAAGCTTTGTTCACAATATGATTGGTTCACTACCTCCATGGAAAAATCCCTTTGTTTTCCTCCACCGCCTTCAAGGATGGTCATAAAATAATTATTATGGTTAAATAATATTACAATAATTATATTATAACTTATTTAATGTTTTTAATGAATATATTTCCATAATATTAATTAAAATGAATCTAGCTCATGACGGTTAGTAAAACCACCTAAATAAACCAACCACATAATGTTAACGTTTTTACTCAATGATTTGTCCATATATCAGAAATCATATGGATAATTGGGACCAATTTAATTTATGTATTTTAATGAATTCAATTTCATATCACTTTTTTAGTTTTAGTCCCATTTGAAAAGAACATCAATAATTATCCACAAGTGATCTGACCTTTGAACCATGAAATGAATGCTCCCAAAACAACAAAATTAAACATTATATCCCATTAAAATGGTTATATATGAACATAATAAATTTATATTAAATAAAATATAGATATAAAAGGTTCTTAAATAAGTAACTAATGAATCTAATTTGGTTATCAAGGATGTTAAGTTCTAGTTTATAATGATTCTGGAATATATGGTAAGAGATATTTCCGAACCACCCTTTTTCTTTGGGTTATGGAATTTCTCTATCTAAATCACTTTATCTCTCTATTTGATATTATAAAATGATTCTAAATTCTCTATATATATCTCTTACATATATAACTATCTTATCCTTCCTTATTTTTATAAGTTAATAAATGCCTTAAGTTTATTTATCAAACACCTTATTTATGAAATCTCCTTGATTATGATATGAGGAAAGATTATGAAACCCATTTCTTTCCATAGTAAATTATTATGTTTATTACTTATGATTTATTTCCTTTTGTGTAAAACATAAGCACATACATGTTATAATGGGTGCACCCAGATAGCACGCCAATGCCTTGGATAAATTGTTTATCTCATGAGATGTTATGTATAATATTAGTTAACAAACATAATCCATTATGGGACTTTTTCCACCCCATAATGTTTTCTTTATGATTAGCCTTAACTTATGTTTATTTCATGTCATGTTTCTATCACTTTCCTATGTTTCCATGATCTTATGATTCCATAATCCTTATGTTATGCATCCATATGATTATTCCTGAGCATTTCTTCTTTATGATATCATGTTATTCCTTTTTATTGATAGCTATGATTCTCCATAAAATTTATTCCCTCACTTGGATTTATAGATCACCCCTTTATTTTATATATTTATTAGGTTTTACTATGTATTTTTAGGATCTCAAATAGATTTAAGTTCTCATTATGGATATTAAAATAAAGAAGTTTTATTTTAATTTCATGTTGTTGTTTTATGTCCATAGTCTTCTAAAGACACTAGACCTTTCAATCATTTGGTTGTATTTAATTTATTTTTATGTTAAAAATAATATAAAAATATGTATAAAAGGCATGGGTAACTATATAGGGAGACATAATTTTTTGCAATAATAGAATATTTCTAGTCTGGTGTAGAGGCACTATTTTTTAGAGCTCAATGACCATTCCATTTTCACCTTACTTGATGTTAGGTGGGTCCCCTACCTATATATAAATCTCATCTACTTAGGGGTTCTAGATAAAAAAGGTTCCACCTTCAAATACAAATCAATTTATCTTAACATTTCTAAAGGTTCTCATATTTTCATTATAGGTTCTCTACCCAATTGGATTTTTGTGTTAGATAGAAAAACCCATTGTGGGAAGTTGGGCATGTTAGATCTAAGGGTCTAGAGGAGTTAAGTACATAGGGATTTATGAATGATATAACACCAAATAATCTTCCTTTATGTGAGGATTTCATATTGGGTAAATCCTAGAGAGTGAGTTTTAATAGATCATATTTTAAGACTGATCAACTATAATAGTATATTCACTATAACTTGTGGGGTCCCGCTAGGACTACTTCCCATAGAGGAGGCTCATATTTTGTTAATTTCATAGAAAATTGTTCTTTAAAAGTTTGGATCTATATCCTTAAAAATAAATATGATGTGTTTGAAACATTAAAAACCTGTAAATCCTCTACTAAAAGATAAAATTGAAGAATTATTAAGACCATGAGAACTAATAATGGTCTAGAATATGTGTTTTCTAATTTCATTCAATTATATGAGCCTCAAGGTGTTGTTTGACATCGTACTATTAGGTATACTCCCTAATATAATTATCTAATTGAATGAATGAACCACACTATTTTGGAGTAGGTCTATAGCATGCTTGAATGTTCAGGCCTACCCAAATCTTTATTGGATGAAACTGAAACTAATATAGTTTATATTATTAATATATTTTATTATATAACTAAACTATTTAAAACTACAAAAGAACTATGGTGTAATTGACCTATTTCTTATCATAATTTGTGGGTATTTGGATTCCCAACCTCTTCCCACATTAAAAATGATAAATTTGAACTTAAAGAACTTATTTTCATATTCATAGGATATCTTGAAGGTGTAAAAGGCTATAAGATCTGGTTGGATAAGTCAGGGTAAAAAATATGTATAATTATATGTGATGTTATATTCTACGAATTAGTTTCTCCTAAGTCTAAGTATCCAATTGAAAAAATTGGTAATGCACCTCAAACTTTTGATGCTGAGACTAGAAAACCAAACTAGTTTGAGGCTCTAATTGATACCTCTCCACTCCATCCTTATCCTGAGTCCTATCCTTAGTCCAACTCTGAGTCTGAGTTAGATAGTGATCCCTATAATACTTTCTATGAATGCCATTTCAATAGAGATATATCTATGAGGGTTATTAGTCCCCCTAAATGTTATAACCATTCTGATATGGTCTCGATTGATTTTAATATTTCCCAATATTTTATAACCGATGATCCCAAAATCTATAAACAAGAAGTTAATGACACTGATTCCAAAAACTATATCACTATTATGAATGACGAAATGAACTCATTAAAAAAAATAATACCTAGTCTATTATTAACAAACCATAAAATTCTAAAGTGATTGGTTGTAACTTAATTTTAAAAAAGAAATATGATAACAATAGAGATAAGAAAATTAATTATGAGGCTAGAATAATATCTAAAGGATTCCTTCAACATGATGGAATTAATTATTCTGAAATTTATTCTCTTATTATGAAGAATCCATCCATTAATTTACTACTTGAAATTTTCTTCTTATTACGACCTTATTATTGATCAGTTTGATGTTAAAACTTCCATTATTCATGGTGATATTGATGAGAATTTATATACGAAGCATCTAGATGGTTTCATGAATGAACTTAAGATAAATCAGGTATTCATGTTAAATAAATCATTTATTTTTTTAAGAAATATTAATTCCAATGGTATAATAAATTTTATTTATTCATGTTAGATAATCATTTTAATAGGAGTAAATATGATGCACATATTTATTTTAAGTTTGTTAAAAATTCCATACTTTATATCCTTCTATATGTTGATGACATGTTGATTATTTATAAATACATGAAACTCATCTCTACTATTAAATTAAAAATGAAGACTATTTTTGAAATGAAGGATCTTGCTAATGATAAATATATTTTGAGAATGGAGATATTTAGGGATAAAAATAAGAAAATAATTTAACTATCTCATAATGATTATGTTTTAAAAATTATGAAAAGATACTCATTTAATCCACATAAACCAGTTAGTGTACCCTTTACACAACATTTTAAATTATATTTTAAATAGTCACATACTAAAAATTATGATATTCATTACATGAGTAAAACTCTTTATGATAGTATTTTGGGTAGCATTATGTATTCTATGATCTCCATAAGACCAAATTTTTCCCTTTCTATATTCACCTTGAGTAGGTTCATGGATAAGTTAGGTAATACACGAGGGAATTCCATTAATTTTATTCTTAGTTATATTTCATTTTCATCAGTATTGTCTCTCTATTATGGTATAAATGTTAATTATAATGAATCAAGGACTAGTTTTTTAGATTTTGACTATACAGGAAATATTGATACCTGAAAGTCCCTTACATGCTATGTTTTTATTGACTGTAGGGGACCTATTTCATAGAAATTAAATATGAAATCCACAGAAGACCTTTCAACCACTTAGGTTAAGTATATTTCATTAACCATGGATGTTAAATAATCCATTTAGATAAAAGGGTTACTTTATGAACCATCCGTATGAAATTATGTTATTAATATTTATAATGAAAGATAATTTTGAATTATATTTGTTTAAAAATAAAGTTTTTAGGGTATATCCACACACACACACACAATATATATATTAGAATACACTTTATTATAGAATTTATTGAAGTTGGAATGGTGTGTGTCAACAAGATACACAGATAAAATAATTCAGCTGATAGTTTGACTAAGGCTGCCACACTTTACAAGTTCTATAATTGTTTATATATCATAAAAATTGTTTTAATTATTTAACACTACTTCTAGATTGGAACCCTAGGAGGCGATTATCTCTCCCTCATAGCGATGATGGCGAGATTCGTGCCAATTCCTCCCCCTGGTGGGGGAGGAATCTCCGAAATCCATCAAGAGAGCGGGGTATCCTTTCTATCCATTCTCAAATCCTGATTTTCTACCTCCTTTTACAAAAGATTTATTAGGCCCTAAAGTTTCGTATCTTGTTTATGGATTTAACAATATCCAGTTGTCGAATTCAGAGTTCACAGAAACCTCATCGCTTCTGAATCTCACCTTGGTTGCTCGGTTTGATCAGAGGTGACCATCGGTGGATTCATTCGATAGGTTCGTCTTTAGTTCATGGAATTTGTAGGAGATGGTGACAATGGGTTTTCTTGATAACCACCATATTATGATTCGGATCACATTGGAGGAGGACCTCATCATTTCCCGGTTGAGTTACCCCCGCATCTTTAATGGATATTAGTTCTACCTATTTTGTTGGTCTTTTGATTTCCATATGAAACATGATTCTCCTACAGCTATGGTCTAGGTGAGTTTTCCTAATTTACCTTTACCATTTCAAAATCATTATGTCATTAGGATGATTGTAAATATCATTGGAATATTCCTATGTTCTGATATTCGTACAAAATCCATATGTCATCCTGTCAACCCACAAGTTTGTGTGTAAATGGATGTGTCAAGGATACCTTTTGAGTATGTTTGGGTTATAATCGGTGAGGAGCACAAGTGAAAGAAACGGTTGGTTTATGAGACCTAAATTGACTTTTTCTCTACCTGCAAATGGTTGGGTCACACTAAGGATAATTTTAATCAGGGAGTTCAATTCTCTAGAATGTGGGTAGAGATAGTGGAAAGGTTCCAGATGTCCGTGATTAGGCTGGCATGTCGAAGTAGATGGATATGGGTGTGGAATGTAGAGATCGGGGGTATCAATGCCTGCAGGTTGTGGAATGGTTCGGGAAAGCCCCAGTCATCACTGCCTATGGAGGAGAACCGCCCTTTCAGTGTTCCGGTGGACTCCATTTTGTCATTGAAGGTTGGTTCTGATGCTACTTTGGGGAATAAGGAACTGGTGTCTTTGGTCAATCCGAAGGTTTCTGATGTTTTTAATAGGTTGAGGAAGTATTTTTACGGTCCTTCCAATTGCAATGAGCCGATTCCCATTGAGAGTGTGATGGTGGATGATGGAATGGTCTAGAATGATGCTGTTTGATATGAAAACTAGATAGAGGGGGGTTCAACTATTATGGACCAGAGGGCGCACAGTGAGGTGGATAACGCTACTGCTTCTTATGCCGAGGTGCTGAGTTCAGGTAATAGTGATCTATGTGAGAGGCTGTTAGGGATGTGGCCTTTCCAACTAGAGTTGGGAGGCAAGGAGGATCTGATTCAATGATCCAGACTCCTATTCAGTTAAGAAATAGTTTTGAAGGCCTTACAGAGGTAGGTTTGAGCTCTAATCTAACTAACTAGATTGATGCAGACGAGGTCTATGTGAATTAACCCAATAGAAATGATCCTAGTCATTCAGTAGGTGAAGATTCAAGCCCGAAGAGTAATAGGATTTATAGGATGAGGAAAAGTAGGAAGGATTACTCCTCTTTACCACCTCATTTGGAGACTCGATTTTCTAAAAAGAGAAATGACAAGAAAATAGAATTAGAGGTTGTGGGTGACCAACCCTTGGAATTAATATTATGTTCTGAAGAAGAAGTGGTTGATCAGGTCTTGTTACTTAATGCGACTGAAGAGGAGGCAGTTAAGATGATGGGGAGGTCTCTAAGGGTGACTCTCAATAAGGAGAAATAATCCTGGATTGATAAAAAGGAACTAATCCTTATAGGGGGATTCAATAAAGGGAAGATCAGCCATGAGTAGTAAATATAGTCCTGAGATAAGCTGGCTTTTAAATTTGGAAATATGATGTTGATTATACCAAGCATCCAGGTAACTTATATCTCCTGGAAATTGTATAGGGAATTGTTCTATGGTAATCTTAAATTATTTTTCAATGATTTTGTTTAAATTGGTGGAATTTGTAGATCGGTTTGGGAGGTATGCTAGATCGGGATGAGTATGATTTTGGTCAGCTATTTGTTTAATTTTGATGTGATACTTTGGTGATACGCAACCATCACTCTACATGGGTATGCTTCAGATGGGGTTCAAAGCATTAAGCCTTCACCGGTGCATGCCATTTGTATTTGGTAGTTTGAGAGGGTATGGCTATGCCATCGGTTCCGTGCCTGTGCAATCCTACATAGGATAGTTTGTTGAGAGATCATGTAATGGTGAAGGTATTTCATCATGATGTAGTTGCTAGGGAGGGTCAGATCCTATAGTTTTTTTCTGGGTTATTCTCTGTTAGGGTTTTATTCAGTTGTAATCCTAGTTCTTGTGGTTTCTCACTTTTTCCTCAAAAATGTTTTGATAATAAAAAATTTAATTTTCAGTCAATAAAACTATATGAAAGAACATCAATAAATTTAATTTTATTATATCATTGAATTTAATTTTACATCATTGAATTTAATTTTATTTGTAAATGGTGGATATTTTTGAAATATGATTCACATATAGAATTTATTTTCATAGATCTTCCATTTTTTTGTATATCACATGAATTGTTTCTCTTATTCTCAAGATTATTATCATTACATAGGCTCTATTTTACCCTTATATAGAGTCCATGAGGACCCTTATGTATCCTGTGTATCAATTGGGTTACCCAGATGTGAGATGCGCATTACTTTTGTGTAACATGGGTTTTAGCCTATTGACCATTACACAATGGTCATTGTACCATGATGCAGTGCTGGATGAACCTAATGTGTCTTATGTATCTGGACCTTATTCCATAACCGCTTCATCTAGTCAACCCTCATGTAGTGGGTGATCTACTCTTTCACCACTTGACCTTTATACAATATTTTTTACCTAGGATCATCTGATCCGTTGATGAATTTTCCTACCAAGATCCATCTAGGTCATCTGTGCAACCACTACTAATCCCTCAGACTGTTATGCCGCTCTTTGGCTGTTTCACTTTCTTACGTGCATCATTAATCCCTATCAGGACTTCCTTTTGATCATTCAGTGTAGAAACCCTTTATAATTTCTTCTCCCACATTCACCGCTACTTTAAGTTATATAGAAAACCCTAGTGAGACCTGAAGAGAGCTTAAATTTCTTCTTGAGCCACAACTTGCACATCATCCTTAGAGGTCCCTTCGACTCCATTCTACCACTTCAGAGAAGAGATGATCTTGGTGTAGAGGAACTACTACAAAATAGACCTTTAACAGTGCTGAATTTTATCAACGCTAGTAAAAAGCACTGATAAAGATGCCCTTTATCAGTGTTAAAAAAAGTGATGATAAAGGGTACCTTCTATAAGTGATAAAAGAGAATTGATAAAATGTACCCTTTGTCAGTGTTTTTTAGTGGTGATAAAGGGTAACCTTTATCAGCACTTTTATATAGGGCTAATTAATGGTACCCTTTATCAGTGCTTTATTTTTAGCACTGATAAAAGGTAGCCTTTATCAACACTGTTTTAGCACCAATAAAGGTTTGACGTAAAATGAAATAATTAAACAAATAAAATTTTAAAATAATATTAAATTTTTTATTAATTAAATAATTATTGATAAAAATGAATAAATTGAATATACATATATATAAATTAAAAAAATTAATAAATAATATATATTAAATATATATATATATATAATATTAAAAAAATGAAATATTGAAACAAATAAAAATTAAAAATGAGTTAATTAAGAAAAATATTTAACATTTTATTAATTAAATAATTATTAAAAAAATGAATAAATTTAATATACATATATATAGATTATAAATATTAATAAATAGTATATATTAAATATAGATATATAAAATGAATAAATTTTAATAATTATACAAAAAAATTAAAAACGAATAAACTGTAAGAATTAAATAAAAAAAATTAAAAATGCATAAATTATAAAATTATTAAGAAAATTATTAATGAAATAATTATTAATAAAAATGAACAATTTTATTATATAGATTAATTATAAATTTTAATAAATAATATATATATATATATATATATATATAAAATAAATAAAATGTAGTAATTAAAAACATATTAATGTCTTATTCATTTTTAATATTATTTGAATTTTTAATTTAATATATATCAAACGTGTGTTACATTGATTTCATATACATATATGTAATTAATGTATTTTAATATACAACGCACACACACAAATATTTATGCGATTAATGGAATCTTATATAGAAACATATACACCTAATATTTATGTAATTTATTCAAATTTTAGTATATTTTAGAATTTCATTATAATATGATACATTTAATATATTATGATTTTAATCAGTCAATTTTATTTATTTATTTTTAATATCATCACAATTAAGTATTATTTATTCACTTTTAATATTTATTTTATTTTTTATTTTTTTTAATTTAATCATTTTCTATTATTTATTTATATATATTTATTTACTACGTTTTAGTATTTTCATTATGTATTCATATTTACTTCAATATATATCCACATTTTTTAATAATTTGTACTAAAAGGGTTCAGATCATGGATTTGGTAACCCAAAACCATGAACCCGCAAATTTATTGAAAAAAGGTAAATAAAACACACAAAAATACATGGGA
This sequence comes from Viscum album, assembly GCA_963277665.1. Taxonomy (NCBI): domain Eukaryota; kingdom Viridiplantae; phylum Streptophyta; class Magnoliopsida; order Santalales; family Viscaceae; genus Viscum; species Viscum album. The sequence continues at coordinate 744,297,997 of OY728125.1, forward strand.
TATAGACCCCTAAAACAAAAAAGAGTCCCTAAAGACCTTAAACCCAATGGCCATAAGGTCCCATAATTTGTTTTGGTCCAAAACCCATCACTATAGTCACCTAAGGAACCAATTAAATAGAACTCCAAGCAAGTCTGTCTGCATGGGTAGTGGACACCCCTTTAAATCAACACCCATCGCTACCACAGCGCCCAAGGTCAATCCATACACCCAATGCCAGCCTGTGCAACCGCATCATGAGATTATCGCCAAACAGTACACTGTCCCTATCCTAAGGTTTACATCCATTCCAAAACCCATGTTCCGAGGCTATCGCAGTCATTATCCTCCAATTTATGCCCTCAAAGTTGTCACATCCCCTTGCAGTCATCGCAGCTCTTGAGGTTGACATCACTACGACCACGTTTTGAGCCTCTTGGTAGTCATAAGCCCTGTCAGAATCCCACATCATGCTCCCTGAAACTCGCATCATCACCAAAACCACCAACTCGTCGCCAATCAACAAATCGACCGCTGCCCAGACCCCACACCTCACCTCCATACTCCAATCCGTGCACTGCAACCCCACGTCCCGACTCTCCGACCACCGATCCATCCTCGAGAATTAGGATCACGATAATCACGCTCCAGGACCAGAGGTCACCAAGTATCACTGCCATCACCACTGCACAACAGCCCTACAATCAACCAATTCCATATGGAACCCAATAACACCACGTCCATAGTAGAAAAAAAACACCACCATGACCGGGGTACCCACCGAGATCCAAGATCCACACTTCATTGCTGGAAAGACCATCCTGACTATCAGGTGGGGTCACTGTAGAATCCATCCAGCACCTGGAAAACATTAATCGTAAGCATTGTCCTCACGCACCACCATTTGCAACTGCAAGGCCTCCAGCCTCACCAGGATCCAGCCCGAACCTATGCCATCTTCTAATGCCGACGCTCCCAAAGACTCGCATCCCAATATATTTGATATCATGCAACCCTAGATCAGCTGTTTTTGAGGATATTACCATCTGTTTCACGCATCCAGAAAGCAACACCCTACTCTCACAAACACCGTCCCCATCATTGGATGACACACACTATAATAAAACCCTGCCATCATCCCTCCTTATCAAAACATCCTTAAGCACCTCAAATCTATTATGTGGTCACCAAAGAGGAAAGAGCTCCTTGTGCCCTACCACATCAATAGAGATTCGATTTTCAATTTCACTCATTTTTAAAATGCATGTATTTAAGATTATATATTCATTAATAATGTTAAAAATATATTTGTAAATAAATATTTATAAATTTATAAATTTATAATTATTATAAATAAATAAATATTATTTTTTAAAAGTATTTATATAATCATAAATAAATAATTATATATATTTAAATAATTATAAAATTATAATAAATTTAGTTAAATAATGAATATACTATATTTATATTTATTATATATATATAAAGGTTGAGGCTGAAACCTCAGTTTATTTGGGGAAAGAGGCTACATTACAAAGAAAAGTAGGCAACATACAATGCAGGGATGTACTTGGCAAGACTTGAACTCGAGATCTCGCTGAGACTCACAAGGGAATCTACCGCTGAGCTACACCCTAGCAGCTATATACATATATATAATGATACAATGATATGATTATATAATTATATAATTATATAAATATATATAATGTTATAAATATATAAGTGTCATTTTTTAAAAGTATTCATATATTTATAAATAAATAATTATATATTTAAATAATTATAAAATTATAATAAATATATTTAAAAAATAAATATATTTACTATATTTATATTTATATTTATAATTATATATATTTATTATATATATAAATAATTATATAAATATATATAATGATATAAATATATTTAAAATTATAATAAATATATTTACTATATTGATATATATATATATAATTATATAAATATATATAATTATATAAATATATATAATTATATAAATATATTTATAATTATAAATAAATATTTATAAATATATTTATAAATGTATAAATAAAAAATATATATTTTTAAAATGTATTAATTTAATTATAGATAAATAATTATAAAATAATATATTTAAATAATTATAAAATTATAATAAACAAATATATAATTATATAAATATATTTATAATTATTTTATTTATAATTATAATTATAAATCCTTTATCAGTGTTAAAGTTTTAGCGCTGATAAAAGTTCATTTTATCAGTGCTGATAAAGATGCCTTTTATCAGTTCTTATCAATTTAGCACTCATAAAAGGTATCTTTATCAATTTTTTTGTGTAAAAACTGATAAAAGTATCCTCAATCTATTTAAAAGAACCCTAAATTTGTCTAATTCAGTCATGTTTCTCAAGCTCTCGTGGAACTCCCCTGTTGCCGACGCTCCTCATCTATGTTCTCTCATAAAGTCAAGACTAGAATCCAAGGTATGTTATTTTCTCTTTTTCCACTCTCATTAACTGTTTGGTTGGGTTTTGTTGTTTCCATTTTTGCACTATTCTCATCCATGATAGGCCCTACTTCTTTACTGGACAAAAATGGTTCCTTATGCTTCTTCACTTTGGTATGTTCTTCAAAGCGTGCCAAAACCTCCCATAGAGGGATTCCCATTTCTCACAGTTGAATTGGAAGTCCAACACAGTGACTAATACAACATGATCCATTCTCACTACCCATTTTGACTTCACATGAACATTATGCAGTCTGATTTAACTTTACAAAAAAACCATCCTTGTTTACTTAGCTTAGGTTCATTTTAATAATGGTTATCCTCAAATTAAATTAGTTTGGTTTATTGTCTTACACTATTACCTTGTTCCTTATAGTATAACCATTGAACAATGTGTGGTTTTCTGAGTGATTTTTTAATTTTATATACTATAACGAGTGTTCTTTTGATGTAATTTAAATATTCATGCACTATATTCCCTCATATATAACACTTTAACCAATTCTTAGTTACCTTAGGAATGTTAATCGTGTCCATCAAACAACATATTTGATATATGGTCAATTGTATATGTTTTCCATTATGTCCTTTATTATTTGATCTCTAGTGTAAATCTATAATTCATTTCATATCCCAACACACACATGACCTTTCTCTAAATTCCATATATAAATTAATAGAATTATATAATACAACATTATAATATCTAATGTCTTGGATAACTAGAGATTCATAGAAATATGGTTTTTAAAAAATGAAACTATATATTTTTCTAACAAGGTAGATAACAATGCCAGAGGTACACCATGAATGATTAATGATTTTTCCTCTTATATTCTAATATATTTATTCTCTTTGTTTATGAGAATTTAAAACTCCCTCTTTATCTTGGTCTAACGAGTAGAGGGAAAATATTTATTATAAGTTGTTTTCTTAAATTACTTCAACTCTATAAATTCTACTTCATCCATCAACATTTTACTCTTAATAAATAAAAATCATTTATATTCTTATTCAAAAAAATGGTATACAATTATAATGAATTTATTATACTGTAATAAATAAATCATGAAAATTATCACATCCATTGAGTTAATACACTGATCCATAATAAATTCATATAATAATCCACTGAATAAAATTATTGTTTTCAATGATGTTTTCAATGTAAAATTGTTTATTATTGGGTGAATTTTTATGTTCCACATGATTTAGGCTATTGTTTATAATATGGGATATATTAAGTGTTAACATATATTTTGTAACTCAATCATTTACTACTCTAGAAAAGTCTTTTGTAAATTAATTAATTTCACATTACATGTGTTGTTTGGTTAGTTTCTCATCTTGAAAACCATTTTGTAAAATAGAAAGGAATATATCACAACATAAGTGATAAATATTTATGTCCCAAATTGAAATTTTAACCATTTTATTAGAATACATATGTGATGTTTAATATTCATTAAATTTATAGTAATGTTTTCAGTGGAATTAATTATTATGAAATACTATAAATTAGTTAAAATGATTGATTTATTAATTTATTTTTAATGGGTGATTTTTTATAACTATATCACGTGAGCAATTTTGTGGTTATAGATGTGGAAAATACTATATAGATTATAAGATTTATAATTTTATTAGTAAATGATATCATTGGGATACATGTTAGTAGATTTATTTTGTATTTGGAATGGCAAGACAAACAAATTTAATTAGAACTTTAGTAACCATTTAAATAAATTTTTTTCTTTCAATTATAAAGTTGACACTTTTTTTGGATCCACAATACTATTTTGAATCGATACTCCCATTTTCTTTATATTCTATAATGATTTACCTTTGAATCCATTTATCATGGAGGATGAGAGAATTGTATACTAAGAAGTGGAATTGATGAATAGTTTTTGGTGATTAAGGATTGTAAATAATCATGAAATTATGGTTATTATTTTTTATTCTCATATTCGTATAATATTTTAATATTTTTTATATATATGATGTTCTGGAATGGGTGAATAATTCATTAGAATTCAATATAATGATTATGAAGTTAGATCATATATAAGTTATTATTAATTTGATATTGATGATAAATATATTCAAATTGAATTAACGAGATCAATAAGAATTTATATATGGTTGATTTTTTTGTGGGATGTTGAAATGGTTCAAAAATTTTCTGAAAAATAATTTGAATTATAATAAATTTTGGGATGTGAGTTTCAGGCAACCAATGGCTTGTGGTGTCTCATATTCGCCGGCTCCGAGCGTTTTTAGTGATGGATTCGTGGATACAGTTCCTTGGCCGGCGGAGTTTCTCTGTCGTTCGTGTCTTCTTTTGTGTCGATGGTTTTCTTGGTTGATGCGGTGCTTTTTTGTGTTTTGTCATTGTTGAACTCTATGTCGGCATTGATGGACTCCGGTGGAGGCTTACCGGTGCTCTGATCAGCTGTGTTGTTGGTGCTTCGGTGTGACTGGCGCACGGCTCAAGGTGGGTGTAAATCGATGGTGACGCGAGGTGGCACTTTGATCAATGAGGATAATGGCAGATGGCACGTGGTTTGATTATTGGTTGGATGTTTTTTGAATTTTTAATTTGAAACTTTGGTTGATGGCGCACTTTTTTGGATTTTGGACAGACTGTGATGTTTGTTTTATGTGGTTGGTATGCTGTGAAGGTTCAAACTTTCCCTTTTAAAAGTGTTATTTGAAAATGAAAAAAATATGTATTGGTGGTGGAGTTACCATATACATGTTAGTGATTCATTGAGAGCTAAGGTGATGGTGATGTGTCATTTCTGTTGTATTTTTTTTCTTATTTATGTTTTTTCAAAAGTTAGGTTTAACTAATGTATTATGGCATCCATTTTGTGGTTCTTTACTAAGGCAACCAATTATGTTAAGACTTACCCATATTTCAAATGCACTTCCTAAAAAATGGCTATGTTATATCCATTTCTTTATTTGGATGTAATAAGTACATGTGATGGTTATCCTTGAGGGATAGTTTTGGATGCTAGGGTTCTGAGGTCGAATCTCATGGTACCTATGATGTGGTTATATAGAGAGGGAGATAAATGATTTTTTCTCCTCCTATGATTCAAATGTTAACCTCTTATTAGTGAAATTATTTGAATGTTAGGGAACAACCATGGTATAAACTTACTGTATGATTAATATAATTTACTAGTATGAAATGAAGTTGGTACATTTGATTATCATGGTGTCTTGGTTAGTACATAATGACTTGAATTAAATGTTTATTTTTAGTGTTACTACTTTGAACATGTAGTCAAATATATTCATTATTGTATATTTTAGGGGCCCTGTTAGTATTTAATTGTTTATTTTTATACTCACACCCTACACATGAACCTCAGTGGATATATATCTCTTATATTGGAGATACATGTGAGGGAAAATAATTAGTAACATAGATTAGAGTCAGTACATCTCAGTTGGGATGAGTTGATGTTCTCATGGTAGTGTCAGGGTCATTTTAGCATTTTAGATGAAATTTTAAATTTTAAATTAATATGTGGTAATTTAAAAAGTTTTAAGGAGACAACTATCATCCTCCCTAGCTTCATATCCCAGAAAATTATTATTAAATTTTTTTACTTGAGACTCATCCCGCATATCTTCTATGTTCCTTTAACTATTATGAGAATTAGTCATCCAAAATGATCACTGGTACCCAGCATGGGATGAATACTGCTCATAGTAGTTCAAGAAACATAGGTGCATGTCTAGAAGAGATATATTATGAGTCTCAATGAACAAAATAAAATAATAACTGTTCAAGAGAGGAAGATGATAGGGATCATAGATGTCTATAACTTTCACCTTTGGATGACTTCAGAGGATAACACCCACCTAATGGAGTAATTATTTTCTTAAATTCAATTACCCATTTCCTTAAAAATGGATACATGCTAATCATTTGAAAAAAGAGTATGAATATGGAGTTAAATATTTCATTACATTTTCAATAGAGCATGCATGCAACCCTTCTAAAATCCTTTGTCCATGTTTACATTTATATTATTCAATAAAAATTAAATGTTTGACTACTCATGCAGACAATGTCTTCTACACATGAGGATGTTACCAATACCGAGGATGAACAGACTTTTGATGATGAAACTAAATAATTATCATGGGATCAAAAACATATTGATTAAAAAAACAATAATGAGGCAACATCATAGTGTTGAATAAAATTATCAAGGTAAGAAGTCAGGGTGTAAAATTTGATGTTAGTTGGAATCAACATGACCCACATTTTGACCCCAACAAGTCAATGTTCATTAGTTATGTTGGGGTCACAATGAGGATGAATGTTTCAATTGATATTAATTCATGACACCACACACAACCTGTAATGAAGGAAACCTTTTAGAAAGATATAATGGTAATGTTATGATATCATTTATCTATTTCATCAAAAAATTATATAATGAAATATTGATTTAATTTTCATTATTCCTTGTAGAGTTTGTTTATTTTAGAATATTTCTGTAATAAATTGGTCTTAATAGCCACTAGGAAATTATATAGAGGATCATGTAATATTCTTACCAAGTTACATCTTAGGGATTCTAAGGGGAAAGTAAATCCCCACCCACTAGTTAGTTATGCACACATTATAAAGCAGGAAACATAGATTTCTTTCATCAACTATCACATTGAGAAATAATTTCTGGTGTATTTTAGTTGATAATATATTATTTGACATTATTTATTTTATATAATTTTATTCAAAAATTTTAATTTATGAAATAACAAAAGAGTAGTAAAAATAAATAGCATGAATCAAAACCAATGTACCCCTATCACCAAGCAAGGATGTGGTGCGCTTCACTAGAGAAAAAATTGGTATATATTTTAAATCAATAATAAAAGTTTTATGTGATATAAAACAACATATGTTCATTTTTTATATGAATATTTATGAATCAAAATCTGAAGCAACTTCCATCCCACGTCATGTGCTACGGAAGGAGGCTCTCATAAATAAGGAGGGTAAACTAGTTGACGAAAACAAAAAATCAGTATGGGAAACATGTGTAAGTATGACATAATAGTAATTTGTTATGATTTATAACAATATTACATAAAAACATCTATTTATGTTCATATTTTTTTATATTTTTTATACACAAGAATTGACAACGACCATACCGCAAGAAAAAATTCTTCTAGTAGCTTTGAAGTGGCTAGAACAACACGGTCACGTTAGAGGATTAAATTTTGGAGTGTCTCATCAAAAATATTCCGAGAAGATAAAAACACATGAATATACATATAATATAGTGAGACAATTTTAGACACAAATATACCCACTACACGATATTATTGTCGGGTCTGGTTTGGCATACCAATGTTTGAGAAAGTATGAAAATAAATTGGTGGTGGAACAAAGATACACACATGAACCAAATGACCCCACTAGATTTAAGGCTAGTCATTCCCCCAACTATATACCTTACCTGAGGTAATAAATTTTTTCATTAATCTTTCTCCTAAATGTGAACCCAAAAAATTGTGATAACTTTATATTACTAAAATTATACAGGGTACAGTTGTATGTGATTTGAATCTATAAACACCCACATGTCGCCTTATTGTAAGGGGTATAGTTCATAATATCCCAAGAGACAAGATACACTATAAAGACCTCATAAAAGATCACATGAGAGTGGGGATTGAGGTATATCATGAGTTGAGTGCTGAGTTTCCTATTCCACTTAATGTTCCAAATATTACAAATATCAATGATGATATTGGAATTGTTGGTCAGAGTAGGGCATTCAAGAGGGGGGGTTAATTGAGTTCCTATAAAAAACTATTAAAAACTTTATTTAAAGATACCCCAATTTAAAAACAAAATAGGCAAGTTAATCAAAGTAATAACTTTTTAATAGTTTAAATGTTCAATTAATTTCTCAAAAGATTGATTATTTATCATTTATAACAATATGAGATATTGATATAACCTTTGAATTTAATTTACTAAATCAAATTAGTTATAAATAATATCAAAGAATAACTATTAAAGTGAAACTTAGTTGTCTAAAATATGAGTTAAAACTGAGAAAAACTAAATTTGAAAACACAGTGGATAAAATAAGTGGTTCAGTCTTAAGAAGAGACCTAATTCACTCCACTTGGGGATCACCTACCACCATGAAAAATATATATAAATCTTTGATCCACACCCTGGATCAGGGTTTACAATAGAATACAAATCTGTTTAGGTCACTTGACCTCTACCACATTTCTACATGGGAAATATAAAAACTAGGTCACACAATACCTCTTCCATAGTAATACATGGGTGAAACAATGTGTAAAAAGATATTTGTGTGAGGATATATTGTATCCTCCATTTTAGTGTAGGAGACTGATTAGCCACTAAATGAGGCTAATATTCATTGTTAATATACATAATTTTCATGTTCTTTGTTATTCATAAACACCATTTTAGTGCATTTTACACTTTGAACATCATTTCACATTATGATTGTAATACCTTCTTAAAATGCACTATTATGTGGTACATTTTTGAACATCATTTAAAGTACCCAATGATTCATATGATTTTAAGGAATTGAATTTTACATATTATAAACACCATTTTAGTGCATTTTACACTTTGAACATCATTTCACATTATGATTTTAATACCTTCTTAAAATGCACTATTATGTGGTACATTTTTGAACATCATTTAAAGTACCCAATGATTCATATGATTTTAAGGAATTGAATTTTAAATATTTTAATTTGATATTTTTTGAAATTGATCTACACTTAAATATGAACATGTTTGATTCAGGGATCAGTGGAGAATTCATGGAGGATGATGGAGATATTTGGCAATGAAAGGAAGCAATTCTGGAGAAGGCAGATTGGACACCAGCCCACTGATGAGACTGTGGGGCCCAACATACAGGCCCAATTAATCCCACATTTCATGGGATTCTATAAGACATGTATAGTAAGAAATCACTCTTCAGGAGTTAATGCTAATTCGGCCTCCATGTTGGTCCTTTAGTCGGCCCAAGTTAGAGATAAAATTATGGGCCAGATTCTGCGTCCCAGAAAAACAGTCCACTACTTTACTCATATCTCGGAATCAACAACTCCAAATGGGCCCAAATTTTACAGGCGGTTATAAGACATCCGGAGATCCATTTTCTTCTTCTATGTCCCACCCTGATTCGGCCGTCTAGAAGGTCTTCCAGACGCGTCTGTTCGGTGAAGTAAATCTGGCTTCCACCTCGGGTCAAACGTGGAAAAGTCCAAATTCCACAAGCTTTCCACCACCTATAGCCTAGAAAAATTAATTAAGATGCTTTGTACTGTTGGTGGTTAGACCCAAGGCTCCCAAAATTCCTATTTAAGGCAGTGGTGGTGAAGGAGTTGAGGATCTGGGATGCTTTGTTTAATTGTAATGTTATGCTGCATTTTTGTTGCCTCAATTTTGTCTTTCACATGTAAGTTGTTCAATTCACTTTAGTTTCTTAATAAAAGTTCTTCTTCTACTCTTATTCTGTTGTTCTTAATATCACTTTGATACCGTTGGATCAAGGTGTTAATTTATTCACACCAACCCTTGTGAAATTATTCACACAACGATGGAGTGATCATTTTATTTTTGTTGTTTTCTTTACTTCTCCATTTCCTCCCTTATGAGTCTACTTTCCGCTTCCATTGAAACCATGGGATCAATGGAGGGATAACCAACTTATGGGTTGATCCAAGGGAGTAGCAAGGGGATGGATTGGATGTTATTTATCACCTAATTAATGTATAATCACTTCTTTAATTGGGATTTTTATTTGATGATTTTTAAACTCCATCGTCCTTGTTGAATTTAAGGCCACACACTTCAAGTACTAATACGATCCTTTACCTTGAAGTGCTCAAAACTTTGATCCTTCAAGTGTATAGGTGATTAGTATTAGAGGATGTAGGCTTTAAACCAGTAAGTGATGATGTTGTTTTATCTCCTTAAATGAACCCATCTCAAATTTAAGAAATTGAAATCATTAAAAAGAAAATACGTCCAATCCACCCCGAGTGATAACCTAGGATCAACTCATTCTTTTAAATTGAATCCACTTAAATCTTTTAGATATCTTAAAAACCCATCCAAAATCAATCCAAGTTGGCCACTTCATAGCCAAAAATCCATCCATTAGGTTGTGTATCTTAGGTATCTTCTTAGGTCTCTGTGGAATCGACAACCCAAGCTACACTACAAGGACCGTTCTACCCTTCTTGTCTTGGGTAAATTTGGGCGTGAACCAAATTTTGGCGCCATTACCGGGGACCAAGTAAGTACCTTAGATCCAAAAAAAACCTTCTTTCCTCACCTCCATTCTTCTACTCTCACCCAAGATCTCTTATCTTGTCCCTTTCTCGCTTTTTTTTTGGCGCATGTCCGCCTACACCCGCGATTTCTCAAACAGACTAGTTAGGGTGGAAAGTCCTAGGATAGGGGAGTCAAGTGCACCTAAGGGATTGTTTAAATCAGATTCAAATATTCTTGAAACCCCAAAGTCAGAACTTGAAACAAGTCCAATGGAGGGTCATCCACAAAATCAAATTGTAAACCCTGGGGGGAATCAAATGGGAAACCAAAACCAAGAAGCTCCAAACTTAGGGAATGTAGTTGATCAAACCATGAACGACTACCTCACTCCAGCTTGGACCAATGCCCCCTCATGAATTAGACACAATTCCATAGGAGACACCAACTACATATTCAAACCCCATGTCCTAAACCACCTTCCAACCTTTCATGGGATGGAGTCAGAAATGCCATACCTTCATGTCAAAGAGTTCAACGACATTGTTGAAACCATGTGTCCCCCACATCAACTAGAATCCGCTAAGATGAGGCTATTTCCTTTTTCATTAAAGGATCGAGCTAAAAATTGGCTAAACAACTTGATACCTGCATCAATCCACTCTTGGGACCAACTGAAAAGAGAATTCTACAAAAAATACTTCCCTCATCACAAAACAATTTCACTTAAAAAGGGCCTCCAAAACTTTTTTGAAAAAGAGGGAGAGTCATTCTATGAAACATGGGAGAGGTTCAAAGACACCCTAAACATGGTTCCACACCATGGGTTTTCCATTCCTGAACAAGTGAGAATTTTCTATGAAGGGTTGGGTCCGGGTAATAAACAATTCATTGACATGATGTGTAATGGAACTTTTAAAAACAAGGCCCCAAATTATGCTTACGAGTATCTGGAAAGTCTGGCTGAACAAAACCTAACTTGGGGAACTTCACCTTATTCTGAAAAGCCACAAAGAACCACTGGAATTCATACACTTAGAGAAGAGGAAAGCCTTAGGGCTAAACTCGCAGCACCCTCTAGGAAGGTTGAAGAGATAGACCTTAGGAAAGTCCATGAAATCCAAAATGTAGACCTTGTTTGCACAATTTGTGACAAACATGACCATAAAACAGACAACTGCCCAACCATTCCATCCATCAAGGATGTTCTTCTAGGAGGACCCCCAGCGGAAGTCAATGCCCTAAACTTTCAAAATCCCCAATACCAAAACACCTTCAATCCAAGGTACAATGACCACCCAGGCTTCCGATGGAAGGATAACCAACAACATAGCCAACCAAAAGGACAAAATCCTTACCCCCATCAGAACTACCAAACCCATAACCAGTTCCAAACCCAACCTATCCAATACCAACAGCCACCGGTCCATTTTCAACAAACCATCCCACCTCCAAAATATCCCCCTGGGATAAACCAACCTACTCAAGCACCAACCCAAACTGTTCCACAAAGCCTACTAGAACAACTGTGCAAACAAATGGAGAGGATGAACTCGGAGGTATCTTCCCTAAAACAATAACTTCAAACCATCAAAACAGGAAAGGCACCCATGCCTACTCAGGCGGTGTCGTCCTCAACTTCAAGGGGAGAGTCAAGTTGTGCTCAAACAACTCATGAACAACTAAAGGCTGTGACTATTTTAAGAAGTGGTAAATCAATTGAGAAACCTGAACAACTAATTCAGAACCCACCTGAAGATTAAAACTTGGATGAAAATTTAAATGAACTACAAGATCAAACTGAAGAAACTGATAACAATGTGAAAGAAACAACTCTTCAACAAACAACCCCACAACCTGCACCATTTCCTCAACGCATGAGGGGGAAAACCAAACCTGAACTGAGTGAAACGTTGAGGGAAATATTTTCACAAGTCAAGTTGAACATACCCCTTCTCGATGCAATCCAAACCATACCTACCTACTCAAAGTACCTTAAGGACTTGTGCACTTTTAAAAGAAAATTTTCACATAAAAACCAAGTCCTTTTGGCTGCTAATGTGAGTACCACCATTCAAGGTACAATTCCTCCTAAGTTGAAAGACCCAGGTTGCACTTACATCAATGTTGAACTAGGAGAAAGCAAAGTTGTCAAAGCCTTGTGTGACCTAGGTGCTAGTGTCAATCTCATCCCATATGCTGTGTACTTCCAGTTAGGCCTAGAAGAACTCCAACCCACATCTGTCACACTTCAAATTGCTGATCGTAGCATTAGGGTTCCAAAGGGGATTTTAAAGGATGTTCTGGTAAAGGTTGAAAACTTCATCTACCCTGCTGATTTCATTGTCCTTGACAACCATCCAAACTTAGGAAATAAGGAACAAACCGCAATCATCCTTGGTCGTCCTTTCCTTGCAACAATCAACTCTGTTATTCGAGTCCGAAATGGGAACATGACCATCACCTTTGGGAACATGAGTCTGGACCTGAACATCTATAATGCAAGCTCACAAATAGGGGATGAAGAGGATATTCATGAAGTAAACATGATATGAAGCATTGATAATGAATCCATGGAACATCAAGGAATATTTGATGAATGTTTAAGTCAGAATGAGATTGATTTCCTTTGTTCATATGAAGGAAGTTTATCTCCTTGGCTTGAATCATTTTCAAATTGCTCTTATGATGAAGTCTTAGGTCCAACAATCAGTGAAACCTTTCAAGAAACCAATTTTATAGAGACCCCTCTAAATTCCTTCCCTAAATCTGATCAAGCCAATCTAGTAGCTGAAACCTCTACATGTGAGGAATCAATCCTATCTGAACCTCTAAAAAAAGAAATTGATCTTGATCCAATGTCCCAATATTCTGCTGAAATTTTGAACCAACCTGATCTTGAATTGAAGGAACTTCCTGCTGCACTAAAGTATGCCTTCCTAGGGGAAAATCAAACACATCCTATTGTCATTTCTTCTTCTCTTGATGCCAATCATGAGAGGATGCTTCTAGATGTCCTTAGGAAGCATAAGAAAGCCATTGGTTGGACCCTTTTTGATATTCCTGGGATTAGTCCACTTATCGGGACTCAGAGGATTGTTATGGAATCTGATTCAAAGCCATGTCGTCAACCTCAACGGCGACTCAATCCTAATCTCATAGAGGTAGTAAGGAAGGAACTTCTGAAATTGTTGAAAGCTGGTATCATATATCCTATAGCTGAGAGTGAATGGGTGAGCCCAATCCATGTGGTTCCAAAAAAGGCTGGAATCACAGTGATAACCAATGAGGATGGAGAGATTTTTCCAACAAGGGTGAGTAGTGGATGGAGGGTCTGCATTGACTATAGGAAACTAAACTCATTCACCAAGAAGGACCATTTCCCCTTACCATTCATTGACCAAGTCCTTGAGAGAGTGGAAGGTCATGCCTTCTACTGTTTCTTAGATTGGTACTCGGGGTACAATCAAATTGAGGTCTCCCTAGAGGATCAAGGGAAGACTACATTCACATGTCCTTTCGGTACCTTTGCCTTCAAACGCATGCCCTTCGGGTTATGCAATGCCCCTGGAACCTTCTAGCGGTGCATGATGGGAATCTTCTCAGACATGGTAGGGGATTTACTTGAGGTCTTCATGGATGACTTCTCTGTGTTTGGGGATACTTTTGAGGGATGTCTGCAGAATGTGGAGAGAGTCTTGTCAATATGTGAAGAAAAAAATCTGGTCCTAAACTGGGAAAAATGCCATTTCATGGTTAAAGAGGGACTTGTTCTAGGCCATATGGTCTCGAGTAGGGGGATTGAAGTTGATAAAGCAAAGGTTGACATCATTCGTCACCTTCCATCACCCAAAAATGTCAAGGAAGTGAGGTCTTTCTTAGGACATGCTGGTTTCTATAGAAGATTCATCAAGGACTTTAGTTCAATATCCCGTCCCCTTTTTGCTCTCTTAGTAAAGGATGCTCCATTTGTTTGGACAGAAAGCTGTTAGGGTTCATTCTCAACCCTCAAATCCTCTCTCACCTCTCCTCCCATTATGAAATCTCCAAATTAGAACCTTCCTTTTGAACTTATGTGTGATGCCAGTGACTTTGCTATTGGAGCTGTGTTAGGACAACGTTGTGATAAAACTCCTTATGTCATTGATTATGCAAGAAAATCCTTAAATGATGCCCAAATCAACTACACCACCACTGAAAAGGAGTTACTTGCTATTGTGTTTGCCTTAGAGAAGTTTAGGTCCTACCTCTTAGGATCACCCATCACTGTGTTCACTGACCATTCTGCACTAAAATACCTCTTCCAAAAACAAGATGCTAAGGCTAGACTGATTAGGTGGGTCCTTCTCTTATAAGAATTTGACCTCACAATCAAGGATAAAAAGGGAGTTGAAAATGTTGTAGTTGATCACCTCTCTAGGATGGAATTCAAAGGCAACTCAAATCACCTCTCTGTGTCTGATTCGTTTCCTGATGAACACCTATACTCTGTGAGTGACTGCCCTTGGTATGCTGACATAGCAAATTTCTTAATGACAGGAGTCATTCCAAAATTCTTAGGGACTCAAGCTCGAAGTAAATTTCTTTCTGATGTTAGACGCTATGTGTTTGATGATCCTTACCTCTATAAGTTCTGCCCTGACCAAGTCATTAGGAGGTGTGTTCCAGAATCTGAACAAGAGTCCATCCTTAAATTCTGTCACAGTGAGGCATGTGGAGGTCACTTTTCCTCTAAGAAAACATCTGCTAAGATTCTTCAATGTGGTCTTTTCTGGCCAACCCTTTCAAGGGACTCCTACACATATTGTCAAAGCTGTCCTAGGTGTCAACAAGTAGGGTCCATCACAAAAAGGAATCAAATGCCACTCACTCCCATCTTAGTGGTTGAAATCTTTGACTGTTGGGGAATTGATTTCATGGGTCCCTTCCCAAACTCTCGGGGATACCTCTACATACTCTTAGCTGTTGATTATGTCTCAAAATGGGTTGAGGCCATTCCCACAAAATCCAATGATCATCAAACTGTGATTAGATTCCTAAAAGAAAACATATTCTCTAGATTTGGAATTCCTAGGGCTATCATAAGTGATCGTGGAACTCATTTTTGCAATCGTCCATTCTCATCACTCATGGAAAAATATGGAATTTCTCACAAAGTGTCCACTGCTTACCACCCACAGACCAATGGTCAAGCTGAGTTATCCAATCGTGAAATTAAGCAAATTCTTGAAAAAATTGTCAACCCCTCTAGGAAAGATTGGTCTGAGAAACTCTTAGATGCTCTTTGGGCCTATAGAACTGCATATAAAACCATTTTAGGAATGTACCCATATAGGTTGGTTTATGGCAAAGCATTCCATTTGCCAGTGGAGATTGAACATAAGGCCTTTTGGGTAATTAAGAAAATGGATTATGACCTCTCATTGGCCGAAACAAAAAGGAAATTAGATCTCAATGAACTAGAGGAACTAAGGATGGAGGCTTATGAAAATTCAAGGATCAATAAAGCTAGAGTTAAAGCCTACCAATCTAGGAGTATCAAGGTCAAACATTTTGAACCGGGAAAACTTGTGCTCTTGTATAGTTCAAAACTTCATTTACATCCTTGAAAGTTAAGGTCTAGATGGTCAGGACCTTTCATAGTGCATCATGTATTCCCCCATGGGGCAGTAGAGATTCAAGATCCCACAAGTGGTCACATTTTCAAGGTCAATGGTCAAAGGTTAAAAACATTCGTTGAATCATTCAATAAACATGAAATAGATGTTGAGTTAATTGATCCAATCTATGAACCAGGAAAAAAATTGATAAATTTGGGATCTATGTCGGGCTAACGACGTTAAACAAAGCGCTGCACGGGAGGCAACCCGTGGTTTTTATGTTTCTAATCTTTCTGAATCATATTTATTTTTCAAATAAGATTAATTAATCATTTTTATATTTAAAAATAACAAAATAGACTTTTGACCTATTATTCTATTATGAGTATGGATGGGTACGAAAGAGGAGCACCATATTCATCCATGTCACGTGGTGTGATCCTTGAGTAATACCTTACCCATAAATTTAAAAAGAAGACAATGTATCATCAGTTTATTTTGTTTTTATTATTCAATAGGTTAAGAAAAAAAATAATATATATAATAATACAAAAAAAAAAGTCCACGCCATAGGCCGTGGGGCAAACCCCGTCACAACCGGCGAAGCCGCGGGGACTCGAACCCGGGACCGAAGGGAGACAGGGGCGCGCGCTTACCACTGACCTGCAGCTTCTTGTGATACCTTATTCTATAATTTTTATATATATTCTTATATTTTACTTCCTTTATTATATAAATATATATATATATATTGTTTTTTTTGTTTGTTTTGTTTTTTCCTTTTTCCACTAGGGAACTTTGCAAGCGACATGGATATCAAAGGAATAAATTCGAGCGGCAATAACTTCAAACTTCAACCACCAGGTGACTTCATTCCATAATCCTCATTTTCAATTTCCTTTTTAAATTTTTATTCCCTGCCTCTACTCCTTCTAATTTTTCATTTCTTCAAACACTGGGGAAAGTGTTGTTTTAAGTTGGGGGGGAGATAAAATAAAAAAAAATTCTTTTGTGTCAAAAACAAAAATTGAATGATTTGAAAAAAAAAGTAAATGGAAGGAAAAATTACTTTAACTTTGAACATGGTAATACACATTGCACACTTTGAAACTGAATATCTAATAATTTAGCATGCCCTGATTCTGATTTTAATCCTTGTATAATTTCATGATCATAGATTTTGGAAAGTGTGGCTGTCCAATGTGATATTTCATCGTTTATATTTTCATCCAAATAAAAAAAAATGCCACAATGCACGTCCTCTAGACTGTGGGGTACTAATTTGAATTTGTAGGGTCCCATAATAAATAGCATAGGATGGTTTTATTTTTATGAATAATATGAGTATTCAAAAAAAAAAATTAAAAAAAAAATTATTAAAAAATAAAAAATAAAAAATAAAAATAAAAATTTGCGTGTAGAGTAATGGATTGATAAAATGCGAGGCTTTCGGCACTTGGGGATCGTGACTCCAGAGTTGTCTAGCCCTGAGTTTTTCAATCTATCTCTATTTATGGTAATATGACTTTGTTTTTGATTAAGTTAACTCGAGACGATGCCCGAGTATGTGGGTTTCACTTGGTGCCCTAAGGCCTTTGAGTCTGGGAGTCATCGGCAAAGTCTTGCTACATGGGTTAATTTGATTAATTGCAATCTCAATTACTATAGCAATATTGCAAAAAAAAATCAAAAAAAAGAGGGATGAAGAATACTCATATTAGGATTAAATGTGATTCCACCTAGCGCTTCCATGATTTTCCCCTTGAATGAAAATGAACCCCCATATCTATTGTGATTCACAACACATCATTACACCTAATTGAGTTGGATGAAGAATGATGATGGATTTGATCAAAGGAATGGGCTTGGGATAGGGATCTGCTTATGAAACTATCTCGTATTAAAATATTTTGATGGGTTTCATGATTGTTTGATATAAGGTTTTTTGGTGATCATTGTGTATTAAAATGTTTTTGGAAAAGGGAATTCGAATTTCATTTTTGATGAGATATATTTTGCTCGGGACTAGCAAAACTCAAGTTGGGGGGTGTGATTAGCCACTAAATGAGGCTAATATTCATTGTTAATATACATAATTTTCATGTTCTTTGTTATTCATAAACACCATTTTAGTGCATTTTACACTTTGAACATCATTTCACATTATGATTGTAATACCTTCTTAAAATGCACTATTATGTGGTACATTTTTGAACATCATTTAAAATACCCAATGATTCATCTGATTTTAAGGAATTGAATTTTACATATTTTAATTTGATATTTTTGTAAATTGATCTACACTTAAATATGAACATGTTTGATTCAGGGATCAGTGGAGAATTCATGGAGGATGATGGAGATATTTGGCAATGAAAGGAAGCAATTCTGGAGAAGGCAGATTGGACACCAGCCCACTGATGAGACTGTGGGGCCCAACATACAGGCCCAATTAATCCCAAATTTCATGGTATGATATAAGACATGTATATGAACAAATAACTCTTCAGGAGTTAATACTAATTCGGCCTCCATGTTGGTCATTTAGTCGGCCCACGTTAGAGATAAAATTCTGGGCCAGATTCTGCGGCCCAGAAAAACAGTACACTACTTTGATCATATCTCGGAATCAACAACTCCAAATGGGCCCATATTTTACATGCGGTTAGAAGACATCCGGAGGTCCATTTTCTTCTTCTATGGCCCACCCTGATTCGGCCGTCTAGAAGGTCTTCCAGACGCGTCTGTTCGGTGAAGTAAATCTGGATGCCACCTCGGGTCAAACGTGGAAAAGTCCAAATTCCACAAGCTTTCCACCACCTATAGCCTAGAAAAATTAATTAAGATGCTTTGTACTGTTTGTGGATCGACCCAAGGCTCTCAAAATGCCTATTTAAGGCAGTGGTGGTGAAGGAGTTGAGGATCTGGGATGCTTTGTTTAATTGTAATGTTATGCTGCATTTTTGTTGCCTCAATTTTGTCTTTCACATGTAAGTTGTTCAATTCACTTTAGTTTCTTAATAAAAGTTCTTATTCTACTCTTATTCTGTTGTTCTTAATATCACTTTGATACCGTTGGATCAAGGTGTGAATTTATTCACACCAACCCTTGTGAAATTATTCACACAACGATGGAGTGATCATTTTATTTTTGTTGTTTTCTTTACTTCTCCATTTCCTCCCTTATGAGTCTACTTTCCGCTTCCATTGAAACCATGGGATCAATGGAGGGATAACCAACTTATGGGTTGATCCAAGGGAGTAGCAAGGGGATGGATTGGATGTTATTTATCACCTAATTAATGTATAATCACTTCTTTAATTGGGATTTTTATTTGATGATTTTTAAACTCCATCGTCCTTGTTGAATTTAAGGCCACACACTTCAAGTACTAATACGATCCTTTACCTTGAAGTGCTCAAAACTTTGATCCTTCAAGTGTATAGGTGATTAGTATTAGAGGATGTAGGCGTTAAACCAGTAAGTGATGATGTTGTTTTATCTCCTTAAATGAACCCATCTCAAATTTAAGAAATTGAAATCATTAAAAAGAAAATACGTCCAATCCACCCCGAGTGATAACCTAGGATCAACTCATTCTTTTAAATTGAATCCACTTAAATATTTTAGATATCTTAAAAACGCATCCAAAATCAATCCAAGTTGGCCACTTCATAGCCAAAAATCCATCCCTTAGGTTGTGTATCTTAGGTATCTTCTTAGGTCTCTGTGGAATCGACAACCCAAGCTACACTACAAGGACCGTTCTACCCTTCTTCTCTTGGGTAAATTTGGGCGTGAACCAAATTTTGGCGCCGTTGCCAGGGACCATGTAAGTACCTTAGATCCAAAAAAAAACCCTTCTTTCCTCACCTCCATTCTTCTACTCTCACCCAAGATCTCTTATCTTGTCCCTTTCTCGCTTTTTTTTGGCGCATGTCCGCCTACACCCGCGATTTCTCAAACAGACTAGTTAGGGTGGAAAGTCCTAGGATAGGGGAGTCAAGTGCACATAAGGTATTGTTTAAATCAGATTCAAATATTCTTGAAACCCCAAAGTCAGAACTTGAAACAAGTCCAATGTATTGTCATCCACAAAATCAAATTGTAAACCCTGGGGGGAATCAAATGGGAAACCAAAACCAAGAAGCTCCAAACTTAGGGAATGTAGTTGATCAAACCATGAACGACTACCTCACTCCAGCTTGGACCAATGCCCCCTAATGAATTAGACACAATTACATAGGAGACACGAACTACATATTCAAACCCCATGTCCTAAACCACCTTCCAACCTTTCATGGGATGGAGTCAGAAATGCCATACCTTCATGTCAAAGAGTTCAACGACATTGTTGAAACCATGTGTCCCCCACATCAACTAGAATCCTCTAAGATGAGGCTATTTCCTTTTTCATTAAAGGATCGAGCTAAAAATTGGCTAAAAAACTTGAGACCTGCATCAATCTACTCTTGGGACCAACTGCAAAGAGAATTCTACAAAAAATACTTCCCTCATCACAAAACAATTGCACTTAAAAAGAGCATCCAAAACTTTTTTGAAAAAGAGGGAGAGTCATTCTATGAAACATGGGAGAGGTTCAAAGACACCCTAAACATGGTTCCACACCATGGGTTTTCCATTCCTGAACAAGTGAGAATTTTCTATGAAGGGTTGGGTCCGGGTAATAAACAATTCATTGACATGATGTGTAATGGAACTTTTAAAAACAAGGCCCCAAATGATGCTTACGAGTATCTGGAAAGTCTGGCTGAACAAAACCAAACTTGGGGAACTTCACCTTATTCTGAAAAGCCACAAAGAACCACTGGAATTCATACACTTAGAGAAGAGGAAAGCCTTAGGGCTAAACTCGCAGCACTCTCTAGGAAGGTTGAATAGATAGACCTTAGGAAAGTCCATGAAATCCAAAATGTAGACCTTGTTTGCATAATTTCTGACAAAAATGACCATAAAACAGACAACTGCCCAACCATTCCATCCATCAAGGATGTTCTTCTAGGAGGACCCCCAGCGAAAGTCAATGCCCTAAACTTTCAAAAGCCCCAATACCAAAACACCTTCAATCCAAGGTACAATGACCACCCAGGCTTCCGATGGAAGGATAACCAACAACATAGCCAACCACAAGGACAAAATCCTTACCCCCATCAGAACTACCAAACCCATAACCAGTTCCAAACCCAACCTATCCAATACCAACAGCCACCGGTCCATTTTAAACAAACCATCCCACCTCCAAAATATCCCCCTGGGATAAACCAACCTACTCAAGCACCAACCCAAACTGTTCCACAAAGACTACTAGAACAACTGTGCAAACAAATGGAGAGGATGAACTCGGAGGTATCTTCCCTAAAACAAGAACTTCAAACCATCAAAACAGGAAAGGCACCCATGCCTACTCAGGCGGTGCCGTCCTCAACTTCAAGGGGAGAGTCAAGTTGTGCTCAAACAACTCATGAACAACTAAAGGCTGTGACTGTTTTAATAAGTGGTAAATCAATTGAGAAACCTGAACAACTAATTCAGAACCCACCTGAAGATTCAAACTTGGATGAAAATTTAAATGAACCACAAGATCAAACTGAAGAAACTGATAAGAATGTGAAAGAAACAACTCTTCAACAAACAACCCCACAACCTGCACAATTTCCTCAACGCATGAGGGGGAAAACCAAACCTGAACTGAGTGAAACGTTGAGGGAAATATTTTCACAAGTCAAGTTGAACATACCCCTTCTCGATGCAATCCAAACCACACCTGCCTACTCAAAGTACCTTAAGGACTTGTGCACTTTTAAAATAAAATTTTCACATAAAAAACAAGTCCTTTTGGCTGCTAATGCGAGTACCACCATTCAAGGTACAATTCCTCCTATGTTGAAAGACCCAGGTTGCCGTTACATCAATGTTTAATTAGGAGAAAGCAAAGTTGTCAAAGCCTTGTGTGACCTAGGTGCTAGTGTCAATCTCATCCCATATGCTGTGTACTGCCAGTTAGGCCTAGAAGAACTCTAACCCACATCTGTCACACTTCAACTTGCTAATCATAGCATTAGGGTTCCAAAGGGGATTTTAAAGGATGTTCTGGTAAAGGTTGAAAACTTCATCTACCCTGCTGATTTCATTGTCCTTGACAACCATCCAAACTTAGGAAATAAGGAACAAACCCCAATCATCCTTGGTCGTCCTTTCCTTGCAACAATCAACTCTGTTATTCGAGTCCGAAATGGGAACATGACCATCACCTTTGTGAACATGAGTCTAGACCTGAACATCTATAATGCAAGCTCACAAATAGGGGATGACGAGGATATTCATGAAGTAAACATGATAGGAAGCATTGATAATGAATCCATGGAACATCAAGGAATATTTTATGAATGTTTAAGTCAGAATGAGATTGATTTTCTTTGTTCATATGAAGGAAGTTTATCTCCTTGGCTTGAATCATTTTCAAATTGCTCTTATGATGAAGTCTTAGGTCCAACAATCAGTGAAACCTTTCAAGAAACCAATTTCATAGAGACCCCTCTAAATTCCTTCCCTAAATCTGATCAAGCCAATCTAGTAGCTGAAACCTCTATATGTGAGGAATCAATCCTATCTGAACCTCTAAAAAAATAAATTGATCTTGATCCAATGTCCCAATCTTCTGCTGAAATTTTGAACTAACCTGATCTTGAATTGAAGGAACTTCCTGCTGCACTAAATTATGCATTCCTAGTGGAAAATCAAACACATCCTATTGTCATTTCTTCTTATCTTGAATCCAATCATGAGAGGATGCTTCTAGATGTCCTTAGGAAGCATAAGAAAGCCATTGGTTGGACCCTTTTTGATATTCCTGGGATTAGTCCACTTATCGGGACTCATAGGATTGTTCTGGAATCTGATTCAAAGCCATGTCGTCAACCTCAACGGCGACTCAATCCTAATCTCATGGTGGTAGTAAGGAAGGAACTTCTGAAATTGTTGAAAGCTGGTATCATATATCCTATAGCTGAGAGTGAATGGGTGAGCCCAATCCAAGTGGTTCCAAAAAAGGCTGGAATCACAGTGATAACCAATGAGGATGGAAAGATTTTTCCAACAAGGGTGAGTAGTGGATGGAGGGTCTGCATTGACTATAGAAAACTAAACTCATTCACCAAGAAGGACCATTTCCCCTTACCATTCATTGACCAAGTCCTTGAGAGAGTGGCAGGTCATGCTTTCTACTGTTTCTTAGATGGGTACTCGGGGTACAATCAAATTGAGGTCTCCCTAGAGGATCAAGGGAAGACTACATTCACATGTCCTTTCGGTACCTTTGCCTTCAAACGCATGCCCTTCGGGTTATGCAATGCCCCTGGAACCTTCCAACGGTGCATGATGGGAATCTTCTCAGACATGGTAGGGGATTTTTTGAGGTCTTCATGGATGACTTCTCTGTGTTTGGGGATACATTTGAGGGATGTCTGCAGAATGTGGAGAGAGTCTTGTCAAGATGTGAAGAAAAAAATCTGGTCCTAAACTGGGAAAAATGCCATTTCATGGTTAAAGAGGGACTTGTTCTAGGCCATCTGGTATCGGGTAGGGGGATTGAAGTTGATAAAGCAAAGGTTGACATCATTCGTCACCTTCCATCACCCAAAACTGTCAAGGAAGTGAGGTCTTTCTTAGGACATGCTGGTTTCTATAGAAGATTCATCAAGGACTTTAGTTCAATATCCCGTCCCCTTTGTGCTCTCTTAGTAAAGGATGCTCCATTTGTTTGGACAGAAAGCTGTGAGGGTTCATTCTCAACCCTCAAATCCTCTCTCACCTCTCCTCCCATTATGAAATCTCCAAATTAGAAGCTTCCTTTTGAACTTATGTGTGATGCCAGTGAATTTGCTGTTGGAGCTGTGTTAGGACAACGTTGTGATAAAACTCCTTATGTCATTGCTTATGCAAGAAAATCCTTAAATGATGCCCAAATCAACTACACCACCACTGAAAAGGAGTTACTTGCTATTGTGTTTTCCTTAGAGAAGTTTAGGTCCTACCTCTTAGAATCACCCATCACTGTGTTCACTGACCATTCTGCACTAAAATACCTCTTCCAAAAACAAGATGCTAAGGCTATACTGATTAGGTGGGTCCTTCTCTTACAAGAATTTGACCTCACAATCAAGGATAAAAAGGGAGTTGAAAATTTTGTAGCTGATCACCTCTCTAGTATGGAATTCAAAGACAACTCAAATCACCTCTCTGTGTCTGATTCGTTTCCTGATGAACACCTATACTCTGTGAGTGACTGCCCTTGGTATGCTGACATAGAAAATTTCTTAGTGACAGGAGTCATTCCAAAATTCTTAGGGACTCAAGCTCGAAGGAAATTTCTTTCTGATGTTAGACGCTATGTGTTTGATGATCCTTACCTCTATAAGTTCTTCCCTGACCAAGTCATTAGGAGGTGTGTTCCAGAATCTGAACAAGAGTCCATCCTTAAATTCTGTCATAGTGAGGCACGTGGAGGTCACTTTTCCTCTAAGAAAACATCTGCTAAGATTCTTCAATGTGGTCTTTTCTGGCCCACCCTTTCAAGGGACTCCTACACATATTGTCAAAGCTATCCTAGGTGTCAACAAGTAGGGTCCAGCACAAAAAGGAATCAAATGCCACTCACTCCCATCTTAGTGGTTGAAATCTTTGACTGTTGGGGAATTGATTTCATGGGTCCCTTCCCAAACTCTCAGGGATACCTCTACATACTCTTAGCTATTGATTATGTCTCAAAATGGGTTTAGGCCATTCCCACAAAATCCAATGATCATCAAACTGTGATTAGATTCCTAAAAGAAAACATATTCTCTAGATTTGGAATTCCTAGGGCTATCATAAGTGATCGTGGAACTCATTTTTGCAATCGTCCATTCTCATCACTCATGGAAAAATATGGAATTTCTCACAAAGTGTCCACTGCTTACCACCCACAGACCAATGGTCAAACTGAGTTAGCCAATCGTGAAATTAAGCAAATTCTTGAAAAAACTGTCAACCCCTCTAGGAAAGATTGGTCTGAGAAACTCTTAGATGCTCTTTGGGCTTATAGAACTGCATATAAAACCATTTTAGGAATGTCCCCATATAGGTTGGTTTATGGAAAAGCATGCCATTTGCCAGTGGAGATTGAACATAAGGCCTTTTGGGAAATTAAGAAAACGGATTATGACCTCTCATTGGCTGGAACAAAAAGGAAATTAGATCTCAATGAACTGGAGGAACTAAGGATGGAGGGTTATGAAAATTCAAGGATCAATAAAGCTAGAGTTCAAGCCTACCAATCTAGGAATATCAAGGTCAAACATTTTGAACCGGGAAAACTTGTGCTCTTGTACAGTTCAAAACTTCATTTACATCCGGGAAAGTTAAGGTCTAGATGGTCAGGACCTTTCATAGTGCATCATGTATTCCCCCATGGGGCAGTAGAGATTCAAGATCCCACAAGTGGTCACATTTTCAAGGTCAATGGTCAAAGGTTAAAAACATTCGTTGAATCATTCAATAAACAGGAAATAGATGTTGAGTTAATTGATCCAATATATGAACCAGGAAAAAAATTGATAAATTTGGGATCTATGTTGGGCTAACGATGTTAAACAAAGCACTGCATGGGAGGCAACCCGTGGTTTTTATGTTTCTAATCTTTCTGAATCATCTTTATTTTTCAAATAAGATTACTTAATCATTTTTATATTTAAAAATAACAAAATAGACTTTTGACCTGTTCTTCTATTATGAGTATGGATGGGTACGAAAGAGGAGCACCATATTCATCCGTGTCACGTGGTGTGATCCTTGAGTAATACCTTACCCAGAAATTTAAAAAGAATACACTGTATCATCAGTTTATTTTGTTTTTATTATTCAATAGGTTAAGAAAAAAAATAATATATATAATAATACAAAAAAAAAAATTCCACGCCATAGGCCGTGGGGAAAACCCCGTCACAACCGGTGAAGCCGCGGGGACTCGAACCTGGGACCGAAGGGAGACAGGGGCGCGCGCTTACCACTGACCTGCAGCTTCTTGTGCTACCTTATTCTATAATTTTTATATATATTCTTATATTTTACTTCCTTTATTATATAAATATATATATATATTGTTTGTTTTGTTTGTTTTGTTTTTTCCTTTTTCCACTAGGGAACTTTGCAAGCGAAATGGATATCAAAGGAATAAATTCGAGCGGCAAGAACTTCAAACTTCAACCACCAGGTGACTTCATTCCATAATCCTCATCTTCAATTTCCTTTTTAAATTTTTATTCCCTGCCTCTACTCCTTCTAATTTTTAATTTCTTCAAACACTGGGGACAATGTTGTTTTAAGTTGGGGGGGAGATAAAATAAAAAAAAATTCTTTTGTGTCAAAAACAAAAATTGAATGATTTGAAAAAAAAAGTAAATGGAAGGAAAAATTCCTTTAACTTTGAACATGGTAATACACATTGCACACTTTGAAACTGAATATCAAATAATTTAGCATGCCCTGATTCTGATTTTAATCCTTGTATAATTTCATGAGCATAGATTTTAGAAAGTGTGGCTGTCCAATGTGATATTTCATCATTTATATTTTCATCCAAATAAAAAAAAATGCCACAATGCACGTCCTCTAGACTGTGGGGTACTAATTTGAATTTTTAGGGTCCCATAATAAATAGCATAGAATGGTTTTATTTTTATGAATAATATGAGTATTCAAAAAAAAAATTAAAAAAAAAATTATTAAAAAATAAAAAATAAAAAATAAAAATAAAAAATTGCGTGTAGAGCAATGGATTGATAAAATGCGAGGCTTTCGGCACTTGGGGATCGTGACTCCAGAGTTGTCTAGCCCTGAGTTTTTCAATATATCTCTATTTATGGTAATATGACTTTGTTTTTGATTAAGTTAACTTGAGACGATGCCCGAGTATGTGGATTTCACTTGGTGCCCTAAGGCCTTTGAGTCTGGGAGTCATCGGCAAAGTCTTGCTACATGGGTTAATTTGATTAATTGCAATCTCAATTACTATAGCAATATTGCAAAAAAAAAAATCAAAAAAAAGAGGGATGAAGAATACTCATATTAGGATTAAATGTGATTCCACCTAGTGCTTCCATGATTTTCCCCTTGAATGAAAATGAACCCCCATATCTATTGTGATTCACAACACATCATTACACCTAATTGAGTTGGATGAAGAATGATGATGGATTTGATCAAAGGAATGGGCTTGGGATTGAGATCTGCTTATGAAACTATCTCGTATTAAAATATTTTGATGGGTTTCATGATTGTTTGATATAAGGTTTTTTGGTGATCATTGTGTATTAAAATGTTTTTGAAAAAGGGAATTCGAATTTCATTTTTGATGAGATATATTTTGCTCAGGACTAGAAAAACTCAAGTTGGGGGGGGGGGTGATTAGCCACTAAATGAGGCTAATATTCATTGTTAATATACATAATTTTCATGTTCTTTGTTATTCATAAACACCATTTTAGTGCATTTTATACTTTGAACATCATTTCACATTATGATTGTAATACCTTCTTAAAATGCACTATTATGTGGTACATTTTTGAACATCATTTAAAGTACCCAATGATTCATCTGATTTTAAGGAATTGAATTTTACATATTTTAATTTTATATTTTTGGAAATTGATCTACACTTAAATATGAACATGTTTGATTCAGGGATCAGTGGAGAATTCATGGAGGATGATGGAGATATTTGGCAATGAAAGGAAGCAATTCTGGAGAAGGCAGATTGGACACCAGCCCACTGATGAGACTGTGGGGCCCAACATACAGGCCCAATTAATCTCAAATGTAATGGGATGCTAGAAGACATGTATAGTAACAAATCACTCTTCAGGAGTTAATGCTAATTCGGCCTCCATGGTGGTCATTTAGTCGGCCCAAGTTAGAGATAAAATTCTGGGCCAGATTCTGCGGCCCAGAAAAACAGTCCACTACGTTGATCATATCTCGGAATCAAAAACTCCAAATGGGCCCAAATTTTACAGGCGGTTAGAAGACATCCGGATCTCCATGTTCGTCTTCTATGGCCCACCCTTATTCGGCCGTCTAGAATGTCTTCCAGATGCGTCTGTTCGGTGAAGTAAATCTGGCTGCCACCTCGGGTCAAACGTGGAAAAGTCCAAATTCCACAAGCTTTCCACCACCTATAGCCTAGAAAAATTAATTAAGATGCTTTGTACTGTTGGTGGTTCGACCCAAGGCTCCCAAAATGCCTATTTAAGGCAGTGGTGGTGAAGGAGTTGAGGATCTGGGATGCTTTGTTTAATTGTAATGTTATGCTGCATTTTTGTTGCCTCAATTTTGTCTTTCACATGTAAGTTGTTCAATTCACTTTAGTTTCTTAATAAAAGTTCTTCTTCTACTCTTATTTTGTTGTTCTTAATATCACATTGATACCGTTGGATCAAGGTGTGAATTTATTCACACCAACCCTTGTGAAATTATTCACACAACGGTGGAGTGATCATTTTATTTTTGTTGTTTTCTTTACTTCTCCATTTCCTCCCTTATGAGTCTACTTTCCGCTTCCATTGAAACCATGAGATCAATGGAGGGATAACCCACTTATGGGTTGATCCAAGGGAGTAGCAAGGGGCTGGATTGGATGTTATTTATCACCTAATTAATGTATAATCACTTCTTTAATTGGGATTTTTATTTGATGATTTTTAAACTCCATCGTCCTTGTTGAATTTAAGGCCACACACTTCAAGTACTAATACGATCCTTTACCTTGATGTTCTCAAAACTTTGATCCGTCAAGTGTATAGGTGATTAGTATTAGAGGGTGTTGGCATTAAACCAGTAAGTGATGATGTTGTTTTATCTCCTTAAATGAACCCATCTCAAATTTAAGAAATTGAAATCATTAAAAAGAAAATACGTCCAATCCACCCCGAGTGATAACCTAGGATCAACTCATTATTTTAAATTGAATCCACTTAAATCTTTTAGATATCTTAAAAACCCATCCAAAATCAATCCAAGTTGGCCACTTCATAGCCAAAAATCCATCCCTTAGGTTATGTATCTTAGGTATCTTCTTAGGTCTCTGTGGAATCGACAACCCAAGCTACACTACAAGGACTGTTCTACCCTTCTTCTCTTGGGTAAATTTGGGCGTGAACCAGAGACAATTTGTATTTTTAATACACACAGACACACACTACTCGAAAGATTAATAAAACAGTACACAACTGAGAAGAATATAATAAAATGGGATTAAAAATGCTCTGAGTATTGTTCTATATATCTTTGGACTTCTAGGATGTATCAGATTTAATATTCAGGTCCTCTTATAAAAATAGAGTGTTGTGGAGCTTTGTGTGATGATTTTCATTTTAGAGAGTTTCTCTTTTTCTCTCCTTTGTGTTGTTGCTGCAAGTATTTTTGGATTTTTGATCTACAATAATACAACTAGAACAAAATGAGAGTTATTTAAGTGTTCTTCTGCGTGTTCTTCCATGCATGTGTGTTCTTCTATAACATCTATTTCAGTCCCTTTCTTGAAACTTTTAGCTCATGTGCTACCTTGAATTTTATCTTTGGGTGTTTGTGTTTTGGCTGACAAGAAGCATGATGTCCACATCTCGTACCTCATACTATTAGGTTTCATGTCTACAAGAGATCATTGATTATGTCAATGTAATTAAATGAATCAAATATGATAGTTAGAATCAAATTTTAAATTTATTTGAAAAATACAGAAAATTTGTCAAGTAAGAAACGGTGTCATAGTTGCGGTGAGTCAGGAACAGTGCCACTGTCATAGTGACTTGAAACTGTATCTTATTATAGTTTCTTATTACGGTGTCATATAAATAGTATCTTTTCATTTTTTAAACTTATGAATGGTATCTTGTTACGCCGTCACAAAACCGGTGTTATGGAAACGATGTCTAGTCCTTTGTGAATTTCGGAACTGGGGCATGATTACATTTTCTGGTTCTTTGTGAATTCTGGAACAGGTAGCATGGTCATGGTGTCTGGTTCTTTGCAAATTTGAGAAATGGTAGCATAGTTACGATGTCTGGGAAATGGTGTCACATACTTTTTTGATTTATAGACTAAACGGTGAGGCTATTTGGGCAGAGAAATGGTGTCTCATACTTTGTTGTTTTTTCTGACTATCTGATGAGACAATTTGATCACAGAAATGACGTCTCATACTTAATCAAATATCTTAAATTTTTCTTAAGAAGTAATACTCATAGAATGGATTAATTTTAATCATAATCATAATAAAATATAGTAGAACAAGAGTAATCATGATTTATAATATTTAAACATGATTTACATGATTTACAGGATTTACATGATTTTCATGACTTTTGAGAATTAAAACAAGTGGAGTCCAACAATATCCCCCTTTGTTTATGATAAAAAAATCATGGAATTTACAAGCCATACATTTTCTTATCATATCAGGGTATTATAGCATATATGTAACAAATAACATAAATGTAGTTCTTTTCCCATAAAGGACCATTTCCCATAAATTCCTAAAATCCAGTTCTTATTTCTACCCCTTTTGGGATTATCAAAAAGAGAATAATAGAAAGGAAAAATAAACAATAAATGAAACCAACAATTGAATAAAAGAGGGAGATCACTTTTTATTGAATATATAAACAAAGTTTAGTTACAATCATAAAAAGATAATACAACACAACCTTATCAAAAAGTATCCTTCACTTCTCTTTATATTCTACAGCCTTCACTTTATCCTTATGAGAGAAAATAAGAGTAGAAGAAAGATGTGTAGAAGTGGAGGTGGTAGAATTAGTAGTAAGGGAAGATAATGACACTCCTTTAAAGATAGAAGGGGAAAGGGTTGGTTTGGTGGAAGACCGAGGAAAAGGCTGTTCAATAATAACAGGTCTGATCTAGCTCATATCCTGAGCAAAAAACATGGTAGTAGGGGAAAATGAAGTGGAGGTAGAAGGATAGGTGGAAGGAGGTAGACTAGTCCTCAAAGAAGCTTCTTCAGAAGATATGATGGTTGTGCTCTGAACATGAATATAAGGCTTCAATAGATTGATAATGTCTGTAATTATTTCACCACCATACTTTATAGACTTTTCAAAGTCATATTTATTCTCCATGAATTTATACTAAGTAGGTATGAAGTCCTGTATCTTCTGTACTTGATTATTGAAATATTGAGTTACAGGAGGCAACTTCAAATTCTCCACAAGATACATGAAATGGTTTTTCAACTCATTCTTAGAATATACCCTCTTGAAGTGGTGATCCACTTTCTTAGAGATTTCTTCTTGAGCATCCATGGAAATTTTTGAGTGAACTCTTACTAGATTAAGCACATGGTCACTATTCTTAATGATTGTAAAGAGAATATCCTGATTAGTACCACTCAACACAGACTGAAGTTCTTCTCTAAATTCTGATATGATAATTTCACTATCCAAAGGCTAAGAGGGTTGATCATAAGTAGATGGAGTTGACACAACTAATGTGAGATATTTAAGCTGATTCAGAATAGTATATAAACATCCTTTGTACTCAGTTTTTAGATTATTGATTTCTAATACAAGCCCTCACATCTCATTTTCTATTTTGGTTTCATTCTCAACCACCTTTTCATAAAAATTAATCAAGTTAGGTTGAATCAGAGATAAAACCTTCTTTGGGATCTTATCGACATCATCCTTACTAAGATGAGCAATAGAGGCTTGCAACTCTTTTCTCATTTCCTCAACCATAGATTTTAAAGATTTCACCTCATCACTCAACTGCCTATTTTCAATCTGGATTTCCTAAATTTAACGAAGAATCTTGGGTTGGATCTTCCATTTAATTTTCTCTAGAAGCAATGCAATATCCCTTTCATTGAAATTGGTAACAGGGGCAGGATGTGACTTTATGAGATTCTCGAAACCAGGCAATTTTTTTTCTCCAAAATCTTTTAAATATTCTAGACTTACATAACTAGGAGTTTCTTGAGTAGGTCCAGGAATAGGAATAGAGATAGGTTTTGGTTATTTAGAAGACACAACTTCTATAACAGAGACTGGTTTGAGCTGAAATATATTTGAAAGATCCAATATCTAAACTGAGATTCCTTGAGACTCATCAACATCAAAATACCTTGTAAACCTATACCAGGTATCCAAAGAACATGAATCACCAGGATTTGGCAATTTAATTATTTCCAAGATGGGGTTTTTCTCTTTCTCAATAGATGCTTCTCTTATAAGACTACGAGACTCAATCGCTTGACCAATTTACAAACCCTCTACTCTATCAGATTCAGCCACATCTCTAGATAATTGAAAAGGTTAATCCATTCTTTGTTCAACAAATACAATCACTTCTAGTTCTAGATTTTCTTTCTCTATCTGTTCCTTAGTAGTAGCATGCTCTTCTATAGTAGAATTTTCTTCTTCTAATCTCAACTCTTATCAACAACTTAACTTCCTTTTCTAGAATCTTAATTAACTTTAGAGATAGAGAGGATATTCTCTAGAGGTAACATCATGAGGTTTTCCAAGAGATTCTTTTATAATTTCTTCAACTTCTTCAGCATTTTTTCTCCTTCAATTTTATTAACATCAGATTCCATTTATTTATCCAAATATTCCACAAGATCGTCTGACTCTAAAATAGGATCAGATACATTCTTAGGTCTTGAAGGGTTCTCAATAGGATTAAAATCCTTATACAATCTATCATTATCTTCAACCCATGATCTCTTCCATGGATTCTAATTGATCTTAATTCATCTGTATGTATCCTTAGATATAAATAAATCATAATCTTCAACCAATTCTTCATTATTACCAACCACACCTTTTAATAGTAACATAGCAGATATAAACCTTGAATAGAAAATAGAATTTGACTTTTATGTTGTCTTGATCATGTCACAAATGTGAAGGATAATGTACTTAAACAAATTGATCTTATAACCATTCTTTATAAGATATATCAAAAAAAATCTTGATACATTAGAGTACCAAAATCTCATTTCCATGAACATATTCGATGTTGATTAAACTTAAACAATAATTTAGTCTCTCCATATAGTTCCATAACAATAGGCCTTCTTTTCTTTTTGTTTCCAGTAAACTCACCTAGAGCCTCTTCTAGGCTAAACAGATCAATTGGTGGAGGAGGACCTCTTTAATAGTCCTAATTTTTTTTTCATGTGGTATTACTAAGCAGGAAGCCCACAAACTTGAAGAAAAGGTACATCTCTATCCATTCACCCAACTTCTAACCACAAAACCATCTTTAGATTTGAAAGAGAACTAAATATACTGATAAAATTTGAAAACAAGATTCTGATAAATAGGTATGTTCTCTTTTGTAAACCACTATAACCATACATATTCTTATAATACTTTTAGAATAAGTGACTTACTTGACATGGGCCACTTCACACATATTTATTTCTCTGGCATGACTGTATGATCCTCAAGACTTGGGTTTAGCGGTTTCTCAAGTATGGAAATCAGAGCCTTTTTCTATTTCTTTGATGACCAGTGCTTTCGAGGAGATGATGAAGATGGATGGTTCATCCTAGGAATTAAAAATGGGCTCATGAAAGATGAAGAGTTTGAGATAAAATTGATTAGATTTAGGAGTAGAGAGTATGAGTGAATAGAGAAGTTAAAAGATGGGTTTTCATCATTTTAGGAGTTCAAAAGCCACAAAACCCAAAACTAAGGTATAAAAGAAATAAAATAATCAATACATAGATACCTGAAGAAGATTTTTTTTTTAAAAATATGATTCATAATGGTGAGACTGGAATAGGAAGTCACAATTTTAACATAATGGTGTGACTCTAAACAGTGTGACCATAATTAGTGAGACAACAAACATGAGACAACAATATGAGAGATAGAAAACGAGAGACAGTAATTATGAGACAATAACTATGAATCTGTAACTGTTATATTGTAAACTGGTCACTCAAGGATGATCATTCCTAATTCATGTATGATGTTAATGATCCTTTTAGAATTTAATGTATTAGTGAAAATTCCAGCAATCTGATGTTCAGTGACAATGAATTACAAAGTAATATCACCCTTTTTTATAATGATCTCTCAAAAAGTGACATTTTAAATCAATATGTTTTGTTCTTGAATGAGAAATATGATTCTTATAGATGTTAATAGCACTTGTGTTATCACAATTTATAGGGACATGTCTAAATTGATATCCATAATCTAGAAAAGTGTATTTCATCCACAAAATCTGAGCAGAACAACTACCAGTAGCTATGTATTCATCTTTGATATTAGATAATGCAATAAAATTTTTATTTTTACTACACCATGATACTAGTGACTTTCTTAAAAAGTGACATGTTCCAGAGGTTCTTTTTCTATACAACTCACAACCACTAAAATAAGCATCTTAATAGATAACTAAGTCAAATGACTATCCTCTAGGATAGAATAGTCCTAAGTTGGTAGTATGTTTGAGGTATTTTGAAATACTTTTAACAATAAGAAGATGCGACTCCTTAGGATTTTCTTGAAAACGAGCACACACACACACAAAACATAATATCAGTCCTGCTAGAATTTAAGTAGATTAAACTCCCAATCATTCATCTGTAAGTGGTTTGATCAATAGATTTACCATTTTTATCAAGATCCAACTTACAGGTGGTACACATTAGAGTGTCACTACTTTTAGTACTATCCAAACCAATTTTTTTCAGAAGATATTTAGTATATTTAATTTTATTCAAAATAATACCTTCTTTATTTTGAACGATTTGAAATCCAAGAAAGAATTTTAGTTCACCCATCAAGCTCATTTTAAATTCATTTTGCACCATTTTTGAAAAATCAGCACATAAGGATTTTTTTAAGATCCAAAAGTAATATCATCAACATAGATTTGAACACCTAAAAAATTCTTTATAAATTCTTCTAATAAATAGACTAGGATCAACTCTACCTTTTGTAAAACCTTTGGAAATAAGAAAACTACTTATTCTATCATACCAAGCTCTTGGAGCTTGTTTTAAACCATATAATGTTTTTTTTTAATTTAAAAATATGATTTGGAAAATGAGGGTTTATAAAACTAGGGGTTTTTAAAAAAACATCCTCAACTATATACCCATTTAGGAATGTACTCTTAATATCCATTTGATATAGCTTCCTCTAATGGCCCGAAGGCCTTTATTTTTTATTGATTTTCGATAATCCATCTTTCAAGGGGTGAGGTGTTACCCTTTCAAGGCTTATAGGCATAAGAATTACATGGCCCGTAGGCCTTAGAGGAATCCATTTGATATAGATTGAAATTTATATGTGCTGCATATGCAAGCAATATTTTGATGGATTCAAGTCTAGAAACTGGTGAAAAAGTTTCCTTATAGTATATCCATTCTTATTGACTATAACCTTGTGCAAATAATTGAGATATATTTCTTACTATATTACAAAATCCATCTACTTTATTCCTAAACACCCATTTAGCACCTATTGTTAAGGTGTCTTTGGGTCTATCCACTAGTTTTCAAAATTTATTTCTTTCAAACTGATTTAATTCTTCTTGATTAGCCATCACCCAAAATTCATCATTGATTGCCTCATTGGCATTATTAGGCTCAAGTTGTGACAAGAATGCTTGATGTTCAGCCTGATTTCTAAGAGAAGCTCTAGTATGAGTTATTTTATCTAAGTCTCCAACTATAACATCTAACAGATGGTTCTCAAGGCTTCTAACAGATCTATAAAAATAAGGTCTAGTGATTTCAGCTTCTTTAACAGGTTTGGGTTCATCATGACTAAAATCTGTAGAATTTCTAGAACTGGAAGATTTAACAGGTTTCTTGATAGCAGGGTCAAAAGATTTTTCATTTATGTCCATATTTTACACATCATCCTCAAGGTTTTATAGGAAGATCTTAGGTTCATGTGGACCTGTTTCATCAAATTTGACATGTACATATTCTTCCACACACTTATTTCTTTTATTAAAGACTCTATAGGCTTTACCAAAGATTGAATAACCTAGGAAAATTCCTTCATCACTTTAGGATGAAATTTTTTCAATATTGTTCTTAGTATTGAGAATATAAAATTTGAAACTAAAAACTTTTAAGTAATTAACTTTGGGTTTTCTATTGTTCCACAAATCATTGGGATTTTTCTTAATAATTGGTCTAATTAAGAATCTATTAATAATATAACAAGTTTTATTGACAGATTTAACCCAAAATTAGATAGGTAGGTTATATTCATTAAGCATGGTTCTTACAATTTCTCTTAAGGTTCTATTTATTCTTTCTACAACACTATTTTGTTGAGGTGTCCTAGGGGTAGATAATTTATTACTATATCTATTTTGTGACAAAAAGTATTCAAACTCTTGTTTTTCAAACTCATGTTCATGGTCACTTCTTAGGGTTTTAATTTTAAGACCATTTAGGTTCTCTAATATTCTACCATACTTGGTGAAATTAGAATAAGCTTCACTTTTGTGAGCTAAGAAAAAGGTCCAAGTATATCTAGAATAATCATCTACAAGAACATAGACATAGTGCCTCTCATTAAGAATTGAAACTCTAGATGTTCAAAATAATTCCATGTAAACCAACTCAATAGGTTGAAAAGTTGAAACTTATTTCTTTGGTTTGAAAAAGATTTTGTGTTGTTTACCCTTTTGACAAGGATTACAGAATTTTTCATTTGGACACTCAAGTTTAGGTAGATCCTTGAATAAGCCTTTTCTAGTAATCTTTCTAATGGAGTGTATGTTACAGTGTCTTAGTCTTCTATGCCAAAGCCAAGACTCTTTGTGAAAGGCACTCAAACATATTTTTTTTTTGAGAAACTAAAGAATCTAAGTTAACAACATAAAAATTTTCATTTATAAAAGAATAAAATAAAAACTCATTTTTAGAATTAAGAACATTGAAAGCATAATTTTGAAATTTAAAATTGAAACCATCATCACATAATTGTGAAATACTAAGTATATTACTTTTTAATCCATCAACAAAAAGTACTTTAGAAATTAAAACTGAGTTAGAGTTACCAATCTGAACAAGGAAAATTATTTTTCCTTTAACATTGTCACCAAAAGTGACATGTCCACCATTAATCTTTATCATATTATTGAAGCATGAGTAATCTTCTATCATGTTTCCTGAACATCCACAGTCCAAGTACCATACACTTCTATAGGATATCTTTAAACACTTTACTAAAAAATAATTAAGCAAGAGACGATTTTGGTACCCAGATTTATTTGGGTACAATAACATTAGTAATAAGAGCTTTGGGAACCCATACTTTCTTCAAGGGTTTCCTATACACAATTTTTAAATTATTTGAAAAGTAAACTTTTTTTGGTTCTAAAAAATTAGAAGCAGTGAATTACTTCCTAGAGAAAGAACTAGCATATTTTTTAGTTCTGAATATAAAAAAACATCTTCTAGATTTTGTTATAAAATGAGTTTTATCTATGTTCTTATATCTTGGTTAGTATCCTATACTAGTAGTGTACTTAGGAGATACTTTCTTACCAAACATCTTTGTTAGAGTATTCTTTCCATTGGTAAAATTTTTAAGTCATTTTTAATTGATTATTAGATAATTTATGTTCATTTTTCTCTTTAAGTAATTGAGAATTCTTTTAATTTTCTATAGTAAGAAAATATTTAATAGTAGAAGTAAGAGAATGCTATTTCTTTAGAGATTTATATTTTTCTTTTAATTCATTTCATGTATCTTCATGTATTTGGCAGTATTCTAACATTTCCTCACTAGTCATATTTTCATAATCACTTTCATCTATAGAGTAATAGGAATTTTGTACAGGAGACTCAAGGGTTACCTCTGAAGTGTTTTTCATGAAACACATATTGGATTTTTCATCCTTTTCATAATGTGAAGATTCTGAGTCACTTGAGCTATCCTCAAAAGGACTCCATGTTGCTTTCATTTCCTTTTTTTACTTTCTATATTTGTCCTCACACTTCATTTTATACT
The DNA here is from genome assembly GCA_963277665.1 of Viscum album. Taxonomy (NCBI): domain Eukaryota; kingdom Viridiplantae; phylum Streptophyta; class Magnoliopsida; order Santalales; family Viscaceae; genus Viscum; species Viscum album. The sequence continues at coordinate 744,336,479 of OY728125.1, forward strand.
TTAGCTTGGGATATTCAGCCTTTAACTTTTCTCTTACATTCATAGTAGACTATTTAATTTGATTTATCATTCCTTTTCTAGTCCTTACTCTAGTTTCCCTTCTGATCATACTTTCCTTTGTAGCTGGGATTCCTGAAAAATTTCTTCCTTCTATAAAACTTATTAAACCTTATAGATAATTGATCTATTTACTCATCACTATCTGATAGTGAATCATCATTACCTTTACTGTTAAAATGAGTTTGTATCCTTTCATTTTCTTTATTTTTGGAAGTAGTGGTTTTGAAAGCCACTGACTTTCTATTTGGTTCATCCTATTCCTCTTTATTTACCTTTAACTCTTACTCATACATCATAAATTTACCTATCATCTTTTTAACTAGAAAATTGTTTATGTCACATGATTATCTAATTGATACTGAGGTTCATCTCCATCTTTCAGGTAGATATCTGATTAGCCGCATGATCTATTCTTTGGAACTCACTGGATTTCCAAGAGATCTCATTGTACTAACTATTCCATTAAACCTGGGATACATATCAGAAATGGGTTCATTAGGATTCATCTTAAAGTTATCATACTTAATAGTATAGGTATTAAGTCTCATTGCTTTAATATTAGTGGTTCCTTTATATGAGATAACTAAGGTATCCCAAATTTCATAGGCATATTTACAAGAAGATATTCTATTAAATTCTTCATCTCCTAAAGAAAAAAACAAGTCATTTATAACATTACAATTATTATTATAAGTAACTTTTGTATATTAAATTTATGTAGTTCTTGGAGTTTTTGGTATTTCTTATTTATCTTCTATTATTGTCCAAATATCAATGCCTGAACTCTCTAAGTGAATTTTCATTTTAATTTTACAATAATCATAATTTTTTCCATTAAAGTAGGGAGGTTTATTGGCAGCCTCACCTTCCTATCTATTATCTATAACAAATAATAAAGGATATATTTTAAAGAGATATAAATTTAGAACTAACAGAAATTTAGAGATATTTAAAACACAACTAAATCATAGTTGAAAAGATATGAAAAATATTTAAAACCTTTAAAAATAGCAGTTTAAAAACAACCTTTTATACCAAATTTTGTTCAGAGTAGGACACTCAAGAGGGGGGGGGGGAAATTTAGTTCCTATAAAAATTTATTTTAAAAACATTATTTGAAGATCCCCCAATTAAAAAAACAGATAGTTAATCAAAGTAGTAACTTCATAATAGTTTGACTATTAAATTTATTTCTCAAAAAATTGATTATTTCTCAGTTATAACAATATGATATATTGATATAACCTTTGATACTAATTTACTAAATCAAATTAGTTATAAATACTATCCAAGATTAACTATCAAAGTGAAACTTAGTTTTCTAAAATATGATTTAAAATAGAGAGAAACTAAATTTGAAAACACAGAAGATAAAACAAGTGGTTTAGTCTCAAGCTGAGACCTAATACAATCCACTTGGTGATAACATTCCACTAATAAATATATATATATAAAGATTTGATCTACACCACATATTAGGGTTTACAACAACATATAGAGCTGTCCATGTCACTTGAACTCTACCACAGTTCTATGTGGGAAATATAACAACCAGGTCACACATGACCTCTTCTATATTTACACATGGGTGAAAAAATGTGTAAAAATATATTTTTGTGAGGATATCTTATATCCTCCAGTTCGGTGCAGGAGACAGTGTGTATTTTTAATACAAACAAACACACTGCTCAAAATATTAGTAAAACAATACATAATAGATTAGAATAGAATAATAAGGGATTAGAAATGATCTTAGTGTTGTTCCATGCAACTTTATACTTATAGTATGTATCATATTTAATGTTTGGGTCCTCTTCTGAAAATTGAGTTTCATGGAGCTTCATGTTCTAATTTTTAGTTCAGTGACTTTCTCTTATTCTCTCTTTTGTGTTGTTGTTGCAAGGATGTTCAAAGTTTTGATCTACAAAAATAAAACTAGTAGAAAATGAGAGTTCTTCATGTGTTCTTATGCATGTTCTTGTATTTATGTGTGTTCTTCTATAACATCTCTTTCAGTCCATTTCTTGACACTATTATCTTGTGTGCCACCTTTCATTTTATCTTTGAGTGTTTGCGTTTTGGCCAACAAGAAGCACGATCTCCACTCCTTGTACTTTTAGCTGTCATGTCTACAAGATATCATTAATTATGTCACTATTATTAAATGACTCAAATATTACTATTAGAATAAACTTGTAACTTTAATTGAAAAAGGTAGAAAATTTGTTAAGTAAGAAGCAATGTCACAGTTACAGTGAGTCAGAAACGGTGCCATAGTCACGGTGAGTTGGGAATGTTTCTTGTTACAGTGTCATAGAAACAATATATTGTCATTTTCCAAACTTATGAATAGTGTCTTGTTATAGTTTCATAGAACTAGTGTTATGGAAACAATGTCTAGTCCTTTTCAAATTCTAGAACTGGTAGTATAGTTACAATGTTGGGTCCTTTAAAAATTTTGTAACCAGTAGTATGGTTACGGTGTCTGGTCCTTTACAAATTCTAGAACCGGTAGCACAGTTACAGTGTATGGGAAACAATGTCATGGACTTTATCGTTTTTCATACTAAATGGTGAGACCGTTTGGGGAGAGAAATGGTGTATCATTCTTTGTCGATTTTTCAAACTAACTGGTGAGACAATTTGATCAGAGAAACAATGTCTTATACTTAGTCAAATATCTGCCATCTATCTTAATAAGTAATACTCAAAAAATTGATTAAGGTTAATCATAATCATAGTAAAACATAGTATAATGAGAGTAATCATGATTTATAATATTTAAATATTATTTACATTATTTTCATAATTTGTGATCATTAAAACAAGAGGATTATAATAGGAACTTCCATAGCATGTTTGTCTAATATTATAAAGATACATGTGGTATGTATTTAATAGTTTTTTTCATATGAAAAATTAGTAACATTTGATGAAAAAAGGTTTAAATTGAGGTAAGATATTACAAATGGATAAAGCAATGGTGAAACAGAAGGTCAGATCAAGATAATCTAGTGAATCGACCAATAAATCAAAATGACCTTTCTAGAGTACTTTATCCCCACTAGTTCCAGAGAAATGTTTATTATAATTAAAAATTCATGAAGATAAAAAAATTAAATATGAAAATATGTATTAAATTTTATATGAAAAAGAAATATATGTAACTTTCATGGAAGGCGTAATTGGTCTTGAGACTATAAATGAGATTCTCAAGCATGAATGGCTGGGAGTCTTAGTTTTGAATACATATATAAGGTAAATTTTTATAATACATCTGTCCAAATAGTGAGATAATATGTTTATTAAAGTTAATTAATATTCATAGTTTCTAAAGGAATATATATTTCTACCAAATAAAGGGAAAACTATGAGAAGCATGATTTGGATTCATTAATCACAGTATCATTTCTATAGAAAAACTTACTTTGTATAAGGAAGAAATTGAGAATAAAAAATATGAGATACTTAAATCATTTGAGAAAAAAATATCAGACGACAGACTCTTTTTGATTCCTACAATGCAGAAGTAAAACTCTAAAATCTAGTCACATAAAATATATTTTTAATATTTTCATTACTTATTTGTTTTTGTCTTTTTAGGTAGCATTAGATGCTGATCATAGTCAATATGGATACCCCAAATATTTATTTTTTGGATCCAATGCATGGATATCAAACAAAACAACCACACATGATGTGTATTGTGAATTTTTAATACACTACAATCAAAATTTTATAGATAAACTTTGAATTATATGTTTCAGTCTATGTTTTAACAAGAATTTCATTATGATAGGGTGGTCGCTAAATATAGGCTAAATCATGGCATGAATTTGGTGTCTAAATAGATAAAACCTATGGTTTACTAAAAATTTAAATATATTAAGGTATATATAGAAATATTTAACTATCAAAACATATTTTAAAATAATTTAATTATTTTGGTCAATGTTTCTGCAATGTCCAAAGTAATATAATGGCAATTATTGTAGATATTATGTTTCCAAATTTATGGGAGAGATCATAAAGCATGAAAAACTAACATCCCCTAATAGGTAATTTAAAAAGGTAATTAAAATTTTATTAAATATATTTCTTAATCATTTGTTGTTATATATTTTCTCAGTACTATCAATATTGATGACAACCTTTTTACTCAAAAGAAGAAGTAAATTTGTTTGAGATGAGTGGAAAACATATATATTGTCATAATGTTTGTGGAAAACAAATTTAGGTGATTATTTTCTATATTTGTGATCTAGTATGTGCTATGACCATTGAAACATATTTGGGGTGTGAAGAATTAGTGTCATAATACTTATATATTTTTTGATTTATTTATCGAAGAGAAGTGTAATGAAGGTAATACATTTATTTAGAAGTGATGAAATGAAAACAATAAAATTGTTGGGAAATAGAGGAGGCAGAGGTAGAGGTAGAGGAAGAGGTGGAGTCAGAGTAAGATTTAGAGACCATTGTAAAGGAGGAGCCAAGGGTATAGATCGAGGTGGAGACCGAGGCAAAAGAGGAGGAAAAGAATTGGCTTGAAAATAATAAAATTGTTGGGAATTAAAGTAGAATTAGGATTATACCAAGGTTGTCTTTGAGAAAAATTGTTGAAAAGTGAGCACAAATTTTTTCACTTAAGATATGAGCCATTGTACAAGTGTTTCAGGTGGATTATTAAATAAATGTTTTTCAACAATTATTTAAGTGATTTTATACATGAATTTAAGTGGAGGATTTTTTTTCATAAAAAAAACACTACTTATTTTTTCAAACTGATTATCATAGGCTATATTTTCTATTATAACATTCCAAATACTATCAAATATTACTAAAGTGTTAAAGAAACCCCTCCGAGAGAACAAACTAAAAAAAACAGATGCAGTTTCTTGCCCATGACTTCTCTACATTGTAAAGAAAGGGTATTAATAGGGGATCCAATAGTCACTTGAGAATCATAAAACACTAATCCAATCATAAAATAGGTTTATAATACATCTCAAATGCTTGAATAAATATGTGTGTAATAAACCAATGAATCTAACAAGTGTATGAGAGAACTATTGGATGAAAACCAACATTGAGAGATCATGGTCATTAAGGAGGGATGATGTCAAAGAAAACATGACATCAAATGAAAATAAATCACCTTATGAAGAAATACCTAAAAATGAAAAACCCACTTCAAATGAAATCATAAAGTACAAAAATACAAACGAAGACCCCTTTGAAAAATTAGCTAGTATCTTGATCCAAAACCTCTAAATAAATAAATAAATACAAAATTTCATTGATTGAATCATGAATTTTTAGAAAATAACAATACATTGGTTTTAATTTTGTGGGTGGTGCAATTATTTGTTATCTTTGATCATTAATTAGATACATGATATAATATCGCAACTTCTTGTGAATTTCATAAAAGTAAAATTAATTATACCGTGCACATTCATTATATAAAATGATCCTTGTTTAAAAGATCATTAATAAAAAACTCATCATCACTCTCAATAAAAAATACATGAGAATAGGGATATTACCATTTTGATGAAAAAATAATTATGATGTTATGTTAGAGTTTATCACCACCCAAAATATTGAAAAGGATATACTAATCTTCAGCATAATCCAAGAAGTCTTAATGGATGAAATAGATTTTACTTTCATTTAGATGATATAAAGGGATATATTGATGTTTAATACTTTCAAAAATGGGTAAAAAATTTATAATTGAGTTTAGTGTCTTCTAAAAATACATAATGGTTCATAATAAAGTTTCTTCCATCAAATAAGGTAAATGGTTTATCATGAAGTTTGTACTCTCTATGATGGTGAAGGGGTAAGATAGATTTTATTATGTTCCATAAAAAATAATATATAAATATTTATTTTATTTAAATCAATGAATTATGATATATTAACAGTAATGGTTATTTTTTATATGAATAAATGACTTCTTCAATAAGTATGATTCACTCAAGTATTATGATCATGTACTCAACACGGATGATTCACTCATGATTATGAATTTTTCTTTTTATTCTCTAATTCATTCAATATTTTGGGTTATCAAACTGAAATATTGTTAGATAACCTGGAGTGTTGAATTCATTGTAGGATAAAAATACATGGTAGAATCAACCATACCTTAAAGTAATACACTATGTACCCGGTATGACTCAAATTGTGTGATTTTAGTTTAAAATTTACATTTTATTAATATATTGTTTCATATTTATGTTTAATTAATTTATTTATAGTATTAATAACATAATAATGATTTTATTTTATATGTGGATTCTTTTTCTCAAGTTGGGGTGGTTTGTTTGAAGTTTTTCATGCTCATGAGAGATTGGACTTTGAGGCTACAACTGAGATAACAACAAGGAAATGAAAACAATGTATAAAACCATCAAGAAAAGGTGAATTCTTACTACTTATTTAGTTATTTTTTTCACCATTTTATATACTATTTTTAATTAAATTTCCTTATCATATTTATATAATATTTTTTTACTTATATCTTTTGGGAAGTCATATTTTTTCCTCTAATCATCTGCAATAAGCCAGAAAAGAGAGAACATAATGCTTTTGGATGAGGTGTTTTAGGAAGCATGGGGTTTCTTATTCCATCCAAATGGAACATTTATTTCTTTTATGTCTTGGTGAATATGGTTGAAAGAAAAACACACATCACATACTAAATGAGACACCCCTCAATCTGACGTATGGTGTGATCGGTATGACATGGATGATATGTTTTTATTTTAAAATTTACATTTTAGTTTAAAAACCACATCACATACTAAAAAAAAGATAAAATATTAATATTTTTTTGATACTTTAGGAAAACAATAAATAATTCATTTGTGATGTGTAGGAATCAACCACACCTCAATTTGATACATGATGTACTCAATATGACTCAAGGTGCCCGTTCTCAGTTTAAAATTTACATTTAAGTTCACAAAAAATTATTTAATAAAAAATAATAAAATTCACTTTGATTTTCTTGATAATTTAGGAAAATGATTCATAAATAATTTTTAATTTGTAGGAATCAATCTCACATCAAACTGGCACACGATGTGACCAGTTTGGCTCAAAGTGTGTGTTTCTAGTTTAAAATGAAATTTTAGTGAAAATCAAAAGTGACGTACTCAAAACTAAGAAAACAAATTATTGTTGTTTTATAATTTAGGAAAATAAAATATAAATAATTTGAGACAAGTAGGAATCATCCGCACTTCAATCTGATGCATAGTATGACCAGTTTGACTCTAAGTGAATCTTTTTATTTAAAGTTGACATTAATTTTAGTAAAAAAACAACTGAAATACTAAAAACTAAGAAAAATAATTCGTATTATTTTGATACTTTAGTAAAAATATCCATAATTAATTTTTAATGTGTAGGAATCATCCCTACCTCAATCCGATACATGATGTACCCGGTATGACTCAAAGTGTCCGCTATCAGTTTAAAATTTTCATTTTTGTATAAAAAAGTCACTCAATAAAATATAATTAAACAAACTCATATTATATTTATAATTTATGAAAATGGTTCATAATTCATTTTTTATGTTTAATAATCAGTCTCACATCCAACCCACACACGATGTGACAAATATGAATCAAAGTGCGTGTTTCCAGTTTAAAATGACATTTTAGTAAAAAATAAAAGTGGCATACTCAAAACTAATAAAATTCATTCCAATTATTTTTATACTTTATTAAAATTATCCATAATTCATTTGGGATGTTTAAGAATCATCCTCACCTCAATCCGACGCACAGTGCGATCGATATGGATCAAAGTGCATATTTTTATTTAAAATTGACATTAATTTCAATAAAGAAGACAACTAACATATAAAAAACTCAGAAAAGACATTAATATTGTTTTTATACTTTAGTAAAGAAATATATATGTAATTTTTTATGTGTATAAATTATCCTCACCTCAATACGATACAAAATGTGACTGATATAAATCAAATTGTCCGTTATCAATTTAAAATTGACAATTTAGTTCAAAAAGGGTCACTCACTGAAATCCGATAAAACACTCATATTGTATTGATAATTGAAGAAAAATATTCATAATTAATTTGGAATATTTTTTAATTATTCTCATATCAAACCCACACATGATGTCATTGGTATGACTCAAAGTATGTGTTTCCAGTTTAAAATGATATTTTAGTAAAAAACATAGGTGTTGTACTCAAAAATAAGAAAAAAAATTCATATTTTTTTGATACATTATTAAAATGATACATAAGTCATTTTGGACATGTAGGAATCATAATAATTTCAATAGACTCATGGTGTGACCAGTATGACTCAAAATACATCTTTTTATTTAAAATTGACATTAATTTTAGTAAAAAGGATAATTGACGTACTCAAAGGATAACTGAAATACTCAAAACTGAGAAAACACATTTTGATTATTTTGATACTTTAATAAAATTTTCCATAATTATTTTTTATTTTTATGAATCATGCACACCTCAATATGATACATGATGTGCTCGGTATGACTCAAAGTGCTTGTTATCAATTTAGAATTGACATTTTAGTTCAAAAAGTACTACTCCATGAAAACTAAGGAAACATGCTCGAATTGTCATAATAATTTAAGAAAAATAATAATAATTCATTTATGATTTTTAGGAATTAGTCTCACATCAAACCCACACATTATGTGATCGGTATGACTCAAAGTGCGTGTTTTCAGTTTAAAATGACATTTTAGTAAAAAACACAAGTGACATACTCAAAACCGATAAGATAAATTAATATTGTTTTTATACTTTATAAAAGTGATACATAAGTCATTTGGGAAATTTTTTAATAAGACTAACCTAAATATTATTCATGGTGTGACCATTATTACTCCAAGTGTGTCTTTTTATTTAAAATTGACATTAATTTTAGTAAAAAATACTACTGACATACTCAAAATCGAGAAAACACATTCAGCTTGTTTTTATAATTCAGTAAAATGATCCATATATCATTTTTTATGTGTAAGAATCATGCGTAACTCAATCTAATACAAGATGATCCCGGTATGACTCAAAGTGTCCCTTATCAATTTAAAATTGGCATTTTAGTTCAAAAAGTGTCACTCCCAGAAAACTAAGAAAACACACTTGGATTATCTTTATAATTTAGAAAAACTATTAATAATTAATTTTTAATATATATGAATAATTATCACATCAAACCTATAAAAAAAGTGACTTATATGAATCAAAGTGCATGTTTTCAGTTTAAAATGATATTTTACTAAAAAACACAAGTGACATACTTGAAACTGAGGAAGAAAATTCAGATTGTTTTGATACTTTAAGACAATGATAAATAAGTCATTTGAGATTTTTAGTAATTAGACGCACCTCAATATGATGCATGGTGTGACCGGTATGACTCTAGGTGTCTCTTTTCAATATACAAGTGTCATTTATTTTAAAATGTGCATCAAATCATCAGAACTAATAAAATGATCCTAGATTGTTTTATCACCATTATATATTCTATTACATAATTAGTTTACTTATTTTTTATCTTATAATTATTTAGTTAATTTTAATATAGATAATTATTTAAGAAGAATAATAAATGGTGTGACATGCAAGAATCAACCACAACTCAATCAAATAAACAATTTTCCCGGTATGACTCAAAGTTTATTTTAAAATTAACACTTTCTAATTAATTTATTACTTTATATTATTACTAATATAGTAATTTTTTTTCTTATATAGGTGCGTTATTTTTCTCGATCATGGGTGGTTTTTTCTTTTATACAGGTGCATTATTTTTCTCTATAATAGTTTTTTTTCTTATGTTTGTGTTGTAAATTTTATTTCATTTTAATTCTATATTTTTATCTGATTTTTCTAATTTATGGCGATGTAGTGTGATGTTACAAAACACTAAAGTATGCCCCATTTTTGGTACTATAGTGTGATTTAACAACACACTTCATTATGACCCTTTATCAATGCTTCTACAGGTACTAATAAAACATGCCTTTATCATCACTTATAGAAGTGCTGATAAAGGTCCCCTTTATTAGTGATAAATGAAAGCACTGATAAAGAACCCATTTTTCAGTGCATTTCTAGTGGGGATAAATTCCTAGGATTTAACCACATTGTGGTATTCTACACTTTTTTGGCATTCATAAAGGCCCATTCTAGTGTTGTTAAAGGCCTCTTTTGTAGTAATGAGGTATGTTGGATATCCAATACTTATACTTGGTGAGGAACTTCATCCATAAATGATTCCAGATATAGAAGCAATACCCTATTCATGATGAAGCTTCTAATAAGGTAAACCAGTCAATGGTAAGCTGATTGGTTTGTGAGATTTCTTTCTAGTTTCTAGTTGATTTGATTATTTTTTTCTTATTATTATACTATTTATTTATTTCAATTTGATCATATATTTTATTATATTTTCTTGATCTTAATAAAATTTCAAGAGTGAGTGGTTGTTTCTTCTGAAAATGGGGATGACCTTGTTTTTTTAAGGTTCAAACTTTCCAATCAGTTTCTAATGGGTTTATTCATAGAACCAGAAACATCCAATGATTCTATATCCATTTGGACCTAATTTCCAAAGGCAGGTTCTAATTAGTTGTAGACCGATGAGGCTTAAGAATTTGCATTGGTCGAGAGGATGGGGGGTCAGGCTCATCACACCTTTTTGGGTGGAATTATTGCCTACTTCAGGACTCTCTCATAGATTTAAGTTATGTTCACGAATCATTATTAATTCACCAAGTATGAAAATGAGTTTTCCTTTAGATTTGGAAATCAATGACTGATATGTATAGGATTTAGAGAATATTTTATACGTATTTGAGGTTCTTCATCAATAGAGAATCATCTCTATGTATTAGAGATCCTTAGTCAATGGTATCCATCAATACATTATATAGAAATCTCTTGGTCATTATGATGACCATACTGGTTTTAAAGCCACTAAGTGGGGCACTTGAAGTTTATTGTCATTCAGAAAGACTTGGATTATTTCAGAATTGGGATCATACCCACAGATGGGCTACCTACGTATCCTTGTTAAAAAGGAATCAGAACCCACGTAGTTCGATAAGAAGGATATAGTTTAACGTCATATGTGACTGAAAAGAATTAATGAAAGATAGGATTGAACCTTATAAAGGCTTCCTACGTACTTTAATTTTAAGGAAGAGATCAAAGTCCACGTAGTTCGGGTAAAGAAATATGGGGTTTATGCATAGTTAATGACCCAAAAAGAGATGTCTTGATTACTTTTACACTCTAAGCTCACGTGAGTCATGCTCGGTGTGAGAAACAAGAAGTATCAGTAAACTTGACAATGGTGCCATGAAAGATTCAATTATGATAAATGATGTGAGGCTTATGTATGTATGACGGCACAAGTAAATGAATATCAAGACTTAGTAAATAAGCCCAAGAGCAGGGTCTATAAAGGTATTTGTACTTTATAGAGATTTGGAATTTTAACTCGGGACTTACTTCTAAAAAGGAATACCAAATTAAGAGGGGCTTATGATTGGGTTTTATTCCTAAAAAGGAATCCCAAATCAAAAGAAACTATGACTGGGGCTTACTCATGAGAAGGAGGCCCAGGTTAAAGGGTTTTGTAACTTTGGGGCTTACTCCTGAGAAGGAGGCCTAGGTTAAGGATCTTCTCATCTTAAAGGATGAGGTTATATAGGAAACCTCTAAACATGGTTATGTAAAACTTGTAAGTCATGAGATTTTAAGAGATGTTCTCACAGAATTCCTTTCAGATAAGGAAACCAACAAAGGAACCATGCCATAAATGGATTTGAAAAGGGTTTTTAAGGCTATGTCTTGAAGAGGAGAGGTAGATTTGAGGAAATGAGGTGACTAGCAAGGAGGCGCACAAGTATTTCTGTAGCGCGCAAGTCCTGGTCATGCAAGTATACTTGCATGAGATGAGTCACCTTGGGCGATGAAGAATCCATAGGGTAGTACTTGGGCGATTCTGAACTCAAACACTCAGTATCATCCCTAGAGGCCTCTAGAAGTGTGGCGCGCAAGTTTCCTTGAGAGGGAAAGGTGGCGTGCAAGTGTCTTCATTTCCCCTAAGGGGTGGACACTTAAGCACGCAAGTGTTAATGAATTCTAACACTTAGACCCTATTCTTCCTCTTTAGAGCTTCCATTTTAAGCATAGAATTGCCTTATAAGTGTTCAGAAGACGTCAGAAAAATACTTGGGCGACCAGAGCTTGAATATGAGTTTTGGAAAATTCATCCTCGAAATAGGGGGCCCACAGGGGCTATTTATAGGCCACTAGGAACCTTGGGCGAAAAATGGAATAGGGCATGCAAGTGACTTGCGCAACCCATATGTGGCACGCAAGTGACTTGCGCAACCAGAAGAAAACTAGTACGATCACTTCTTAAAGGGTTCCTTGTTCATGCCTTTTTCAATTTTTGATGTTCTCCAAAGGATGACTCTTCTTGTTCTTAAGGTATTCCCCTTTTCCATTAGTTAGACTCTATGATGGAAAGTTTGAACCTTAAACAAAAATGGTCATCCCCATTTCTAGAAGAAACACTTGGATAACAAGAGAATTGATGATATGATGAACATTGTTGGCCATGAATATTATGATATCTGCGCCAGTAATCTCCCAGATTTGGCCAAGCACATGAAGAAATATCATGTCAATTTCCCACAGAGTATTTACTTGCCTTTATATGGCCATGGTCATCTGCAAGGAGTCAACGTTCCAGATGCAAATAACTATATTCCTCATTCCTGGTTTCAGACTTACACCAATTTCACTTCAGAAAATGTCTCAATTGCGGGATCATTTGTCAATGCTGGAACAGTGGAGAAGGCGTTCATCATGCATCATAGCCCTTGTTCCCCAGATCTAAAACCTCATACACTCGAGATGCAGCCACACTATTATCCCTCTATTTCGGTTATGCTGTGAATTAAGAGAAGCAACAATGGTGTGAACTTCCAAATTTTTCCTCCATGCCATTTCCTTGCAGATATGAAAATATAAAACCCATGGGCTGATATGTTTTCTGCTGCCGGTTGGTGGAGAGAAGACTATAATGACATTAGAACAATATCTGAAAAGATTACTTTCTCTAAATGGCTCTTTACTTCCAATGATCCATTCTCAAATCCATGTATCCATCTTCCAAGTCTCTTGGACAGAAACAAAGTCACTATTTGATCATCAGAAAATTTTCTCAAACCGAACTCAAGAACATTATTTTACAATTGTTCCAAGATGATCCGGTATCACTGCGTATCTTATTGTATCCAGTTGAATGAATGAATTCCAGGTGGCTATGGATGAAGCTCGGAATTCCGTAAATCAAATGAAAAGTTATGTTGAAATCCTCTTGTAATTCTTGAAAAAAGTGAAGACACTTCAAACTATGGATGTGTTTCTAATTTTGTACATCAATGAAAAAAATAAATTTCATCTTGAATCATTTGTACCTGTCTTCTCTTGCTAATTACTTATATATTATATTTTTTTTACCTAATCCAATGGGCCTAGTAAGCATAGTTTGATTTTTTTTCTAGTATTATACAAACAAACCCACAAATTTTTCATCTTTTGTTACTCAATATTGTCTAAATCATATAATATGTATGTTTAGAGAGCTGGGACTAGACTTTTGGTCAGAGTTCCTTTTACGAGTTCCCAATTTAATTAGTACCCTGTCTTTTGTTGGCAGTTTAAAGTCATGCATGTTAGACATAAAAAGGATAATGTTTAAGGTCGAATAGCTTTGACCGAATGGATTAAAATTGACTCAATTCCTTGATAATTTTCTTTAAAACATATTACCACATTCAAGTATGGGGGAAAACATGTAAACTATGACTTAAGAAATTTTAAATCTGAGGGATGATATGAAAAAAAAGGTCAAAAATTCATTAGAGGAAATATTTCCTAAGAGTGAAGTTACCACTATTTGACAAACACGTTAGGGGGTTGAATTATACAGGGCCACTTAAGGTAATTGGCTACATAGTTAAATAATAGAATCATTTGGTTGACATGTCCATTATATAGACTACTTATGCAAGGCCACTTAGGGGCACGTGCTGCATAGTCAGGCAAAAAAACTCTCAGAGATTTTACTTTTCTATCGCTAAAAAACCAGTAGAAGTTTTATGAAGATTCAAATTTTCCAAAGCACAGAGTCTGCTATAGGGAAAGATATACTTGAATATGGAGAGGATATTCCCAATCAAGATTGCCAAAGAATTGGATGAATGTCACTCCTGTGAAGGTATGACCCAAACGTAGGGAGCAGAAATATAAACCATAGACTTGAATACTTTCAAATCATGAAAAAGAGTATGGGACAAATATGTTAAGGATGACTGTTTTTTCAGATCCCTACATATCTTTGTTAAGACCAATAAGTACAAAAGAGGTTTTCCCCCCAAGAATGAAGTTACTAATATTTGAAAAACCCGTTAGGGGATTTGAATTATGCAGGTCCACTTAAGGGAATTGGCTGTATAGTCAAATAATAGCATCTTTTGGATGACAGGTCCGTTATGTAGACTACTTATACAAGGACGCCTAAGGGAATGTGCTTCATGGTCAGACAAAAGAATTCTCGGGTATCATACATTTTGTGATCAGAAGTCAAGAAAAGGGTTATGGTGATTTGGAAGTATTTAAGGTTAGGAGGATGACACATGAAAATGGATATTGTCCAATGCATGAAGGAGATACATAGACCAAAGATGACCATAATCATGTTGTGGCTGGGTCCTGAATTGAGATGCTGGACTTCACTACATATCTCATTAAGATGAGAATCAAGACATTTATAGTTCTTGAAATATAGTTTAACGTCATGTGGGATGAGAGCATATGAGATCTTAGTTTAAGGTCATAGAGTTCAGACCATAATGAGGGAGACACATTGTGTGTTTGTTATAAACCTGATGTGAATAAAGACCAAGGTTTTCATACCACATTCATGTGTTCGCAAGGGGACTTTTCAGCCAAGGGATTGAAAGTAGAGTTTGGGGTTAGGCCCAAAGACTTGGGGATGGGTTCGAGGGATGCTCGAAAGTTCCTACATATCCCATAAGGATGTGAATCAAGCTATATGTAGTTCTTGAAATACCCTCTGTACAGATTTGGTTCGTACATGTGAAGGGTGAAAGGGGACTTTAATGTAATGATGGTTTGGCCCAAGATTAAAGGTTTGGGAATTGCCATGTATGCACGTAGTCTTTGGAATATAACATGACTAGAGATCAATGTCAATAATTATTCCCTCTCAGGTGAGGGTGTCAAAGAATATTGTAGTTTATTTTCATAGAAGACCAAAATGCGAATAGTTCAATGTCATATGCATGGACCGGTGCTGCAAAGTTTGGTGTCATGTATCTAGGACGTATGGCTATGAATTTTAATGTCTTACAGTGAGGAAAATAGGGGACGGTATAGTTTAACGTCACATATCAAGGACGATGATGAACCAATGTGAATATATTGGTTTCGGAGGGGGGGGGGCTTCACGTATCAAAATCGTATGAGATGGAGGTGAACCGATGTGAAGATATTGGTTTTGGAATTGAACCTCTGGAGGTTGCCTACGTACCCATCCTAGAAAGCAAGGACCAAAGTCTGTGTAGTTCGATTGAGAATAAATTGGTGATCGATTTGTACTTGAGGAAAACCTAAAGATGGTGTTGGGACTTACGCGTGGTTAGCGGCCCAGAGAGGGTGTTATGGTATAATCTTACTCTAAGCTCACGTGAGTCATGCTTTGTGTGAGAAACAAGAGGTAACAACAACACTAATGATTCACAATTTAACGTCATGTTGGATGAAAAAAGGGATATAGTTTAACGTCATGTTAGATAATAGAGGGGATATGGAGTTTAAAGTCTTGCAGTGAGAACTATAGGGACCATACAGTTTAAATTCTTATAGTGAGGACTATTGGTGCTACACAGTTTAGTGTCATGTAGCAGGGACAAAAGGGACCATGCGGTTTAAAGTCTTTCAGTAAGGACTAAAATAGTTTAAGGTCATATGCATGGACCAGTGTTGCACAGTTTATCATCATGTAGCTAGGAAAAAAGAGGTGTATTTGTGTTACACAAAATACTTCTTCAAAAACATTTCATTGGTTGTATTTTTAATGAGGTCTCCATCCATTGAGATTAAAGAATAAGCTCCATTGGAGTAGACCTTATGTATTGAGTAAGGTCCTTTACACTTTGGATCAAGCTTTGGAGGCTTCTTTCCTGGTATCATTGGAGTTATGAGGACCAATACCAATTATCCTTGAATTAATGAATGCAGAAAAACTTTTTTATTGAAATCTTGTGATATTCAATTTTGATAGACTTCCAAGTGGTGCAAGGTGCACAATATTTTTTCATTTAATTGTTCCAATTCATCAAATCGCTTCTGAGATTGTTCATCTATGGATAACTGATCACAAATGGGTACTATGAGTGAAGGTAATTAAACCTCAATGGGCAAGACTGCTTCCATTCCATATACCAATAAATATGGATTTGATCTTGTAGCAGTGCAGGTGGTGGTCCGATAAGCCCATAAAGCATGAAATTTTTTATCAGGCCATGATTTATTATCTTTATCCACCATCTTTTGTAGTATGTTTGAAAGAGTCTTATTGAAGGAATCTATTTGGACATTGGCCACTGCATGATACCGAGATGAATGGTTGGATCTAATGTTGTATTCTTGATACAACTTTCTCACCTCAGAAGAACATAAGTTGGTGCCATTGTCCGTCAATATGGTACGAGGGACACCAAATATGGTAATGATGTTAGACTTGATGAAGCTAACAATGCTTTTAGAACTAACTTCTTTTAGAGGTATTGCCTCTTCCCATTTGGAAAAGAAGTCAATAACAGTAAGAACATACTTAAACTGCTTGGATGTAGCCAGAGGATAAGGTCCCACTACATCCATTCCTCATGTGGAAAATAGCCATGAGTATTTAGCTGTATGAAGCAACTCTGGGGGTTGATGAATGAAATTGGTCTGATTAAAACTCTATTCATTATATATTAGGTTGTGCTTATAGCTTCTACCGATAAATAGGTAGGAAGACTATATTCATTTAGCATAGTTATAGCCATTTCCAGAATAGTTCTATTTTTTCTTTCAACAATTCCATTCTGTTGATGTGTTCTTGGTACAGAGAAGGTGTGTTTAATACCTATATTTGAGAAAAAATAATTGAATTCATGATTCTCAAATTCTCCACCATGATCACTTCTTAATAAAATTATTTTAAAATCTTTTTCATTTTGAACAGATTTTCAAAAACTTTCAAATATAGTTTAAGCTTCATTTTTATATTTTATAAAATATATCCAAGTAAATCTAGAATAGTCATCAACTAAAATATATATATTTAATTTACTATCCAAACTTGCTACTCTTAAAGGTCCAAATAGATCTATATGGATAAGTTCTAAAGGTTTAGATATATCAATTTTTTTAATTGATTTGAAGGATGATTTATGTTGCTTACCAATTTGACATACATCACAAAATCTTTCACTATAAAATTTAAGACTAGGTAAATCATAAGCTAATTGTTTCTTAAACAACTTATGTAAATCATAAATATTGTAATGTTCATGTTTCTATTACAGATCTAGGATTCATTTATTTTATCAGTTAAACAATTTATTTTTTTTACATGAGGAATTTAATTTCAGGGTAAAAAAATTGTCAGTTATGGGTGCTCTAAATTTAAGAAATTTATCTTTAAAAACATAATAGCAGTTGTTAGAAAAATAAACACAATAAACATTATCACAAAGTTGAGAAATAATTATCAGGGTATGTTTCAATCCTTATACATAAAGTACTTTATTTATTAATACAGACACTTGATCTCCAACAGATCCAATAACAATGATTTTTCCTTTGGCATTGTCACCAAAGGTGACTAAACCACCATCCTTTTGATTTAAGGTTTTAAAGTTTGATGATTTTACACTCATATATCTGGATCATCCACTATCCATGTACCATATTTATTTTTTTCTTCTGTGACCTGATTCCTACAAAGGCATTTAAACAATGGTTTTTTTGGTACCTATATTCTCTTGGGTCCAGTAGTGTTAGCGAGCAGTGATTTGGGAATCCAGATTTGCATTGTTTTTCTATAATCATTTGATTCAAATACACTGTTTGAAATAAAATCCTTTTTAATTCGACTGATTTAGGGAATTCTTAAATAACATTTTTTAGTTATATACCCTTTTGTTTCATAGTAATTTCAAATTACACTTTTTGAATTTGGAATAAAATAGTTTTTGTACGGTTTAGGTTTCCCACCTTTAATTCCTATTCCATATCTTTCTTTATTAATCACATTCTTACCAAGAATTTCATTTAAATTATTTTCTCCTTTTGTAAAAAATAGAGCTGCATTTTTGTAGGTTTCTACTTGATCTTGTAGTGTTTTGATCTTAGTTTCATGATCTTCACTATTTGTGTTAGATGAGTTATATTTATTAATTAATTCTTGATTTTTTTTGAGAAAAGTTTATCTTTCTCCTACAATTACATTTTGAATATTTTTCAGTAATTTATGATTCTTAAATAAGGAATCATATTTTTCTTCCAACATGTTATAGTAGGCTTCTAGTTTGTGATTTGAGCAGCTAAGGTCAGAATCAGAATTGGAAGAGTAATAATAATGCACCTCATTATTTTAATCCATGAAGCACATGTTTGCTTTTAGATTTGATTATTATTTTTCTTAGTTAGACTTTGATGAGCTGCTGGAGTCTTTAGAAACACTCCATGTGGATTTCATTGCTCTTTTATCTTTCTGTTCATAATCATTATTTTTGAAAAACTTCTTTTTCTTTTTTCTTTTTAGCAGAGGATAGTCAGGTCTTATGTGACCCATTTTCTTGCATTCATATAATCTAAATTTCTTTGTATCTTTCTCATATTTCTTGAAATATTTTTTGAATCCTTTCTTCTTCTTATAAAAATTACTAAATTTTCTAGCCATTTGTGCAAGTTCCATTTCCAAATCAAATGAGTCAGAACTTTCTTCCCTTTTGATCTCTATTTTCATCTTTCTGCTCTTCTTCTGAGATGTAACTTTTAGTGCATTATTTTCTATTTTTATAAAAAATTTATGCTCATTAGATTCATCTTCCACCTCAATTTCATAAAACATTAGGGTTCCAATCAATTATCTCATAGTTATATTTTTAACAGGTGATTATTTCCTAACAGCTGCTGATATCCCATTCCATTGGGTTGGTAGTACTCTTAGTACTTTCAATGCTTGATCTACTTGGGTGATAGGATCTCCCAAGGTAGTAATGTTGTTTACTATATCTGTAATCCTTCAATTCATTTGAGTGATGATTTCATCATCAAGCATTCTAAATGTATCAAATTCCAGCTTTGTTGTAGTATACCTCATTTTTATGACATTGTCAGTTCCTTCATAAGAAACTGAAATTGTATGCCACATATCATAAGAAGTTGGGAATTGATATACTCTATTAAATTCATATGGTCCTATACCACAGATGATAGCATTCATAGAATTTGAATTTATGTCATACTCTGCTTTAGTAGCTGCACTCTATGTTTCAGGTTTCTCAGGAATTTCATAAGGAGTAATAAATTTTTAGTAGACTCTGTATCCAAGATTCTTCAAGTAGATGATCATCCTCAGTTTCCAACAGCCATAGTTTTCACCATTGAAGCCCAGATCTTGAATCATTGACATTCCCTCTCGTGTATCATCCATTGAGATATCTGTATAATCCTTTACTTTCAGCTTGATATAGCTTTAACAAAAAAAACCATCCTTTGATACCAATTGTTGGATCGTGTTATACGAAATATACACAAGAGGGGGTGAATTGTGTATTTCAAAACTTCTCAAGAAATATTGATGATAATCAATTATGTACTTTTTATCTTTAACTGATTGTTTATACAACGAAAATAAACAGATATCAGGACATAAAGATTTATAGTGGTTTGAGGCACAAAAATCCCCTAGTCCACTCCACCAATGCTCTTCTCCACAAGCTTGGTGATTTTCACTAGTCGGGCCTTTTTTCATGAGACCATCCACAACTAATTGTAGGTAGTTGACACCTTTACAGTTTAAGGATAAAACAGAGCCTTCTAGTTCTAAACACAGAACCCGTCAAAACAACTTAGAATGAGAAGCTGGTACTCAAAACAAAAGAGTATTGTTTTGACAAATACTTTCTAATTAATCTTCTTAGTTTCAGTAGTATGCAACTGACAATAAATGGATCATCATCTTCAGAAAGGTTGTTCTTCAGATAAGAGAAGTTCTGAATCGATCTGGTTCCAATTGATCTTGAAATATATTCAGCAACAAACCAGAAGTAGATTCATGATATATCTCTAATGTTGAACAAGTAAATCTTCAAAGTTTCTCTTTTTCTGACATAAAATAGAATCTAGTCGTTCTTTGTAGCAATAGATCTGTCAAAGATCTTTTTAAAGAATCACCATATCTCTTTTTTTTTGAAACTCAAATATCTCTAGATTTGAATGTTTTAATCACCATGAATTCAAGAGATATTGTGTCACACGTGTGTTATATAGAATTTAGATACACATAATATATAGAATAAAGATGATCACCTTATTCATAAATTCATATCCACAAAAGTCACCTAATAGATCGTAATATTCAAAAAGTTTTAATAAAAGAGTGGTCGTAACTTCCTTGATAATTGGAACGAAATCCTCCTCTTAAATCAATCATATGAATTACGTATAAATGGCTTTAAATCAGTCAAATATGCGCTTTAAAAACATGCTTTGAATCGAGCTTGAAATCAGCATGATATTCTGCAAAATATCGTTGCATGATAAAGTTGAAAATACAAATCTCCAACATTTAAATAAGTCAAATGTAGGGTTACAAATGTAAGGTTAATTACAAACGTAAGGTTGATGATCCATACTTTTTTCATCATCTGTCAAATTTATGGTATATGATCCATAATTTTCTTTTCATCAGAACATAAGGTATATGATCCATACTTTTTGTTAAAATGTAAGGTTCATTGCAAATGTAGGGTTCTGTTACCATACTTTTCTATCAACATAAGGTTGATTAACCATGCTTTTCTGAACTCCCATAAAATAAATGTAGGATATAATCCTTATGCTATGCTCTCCAACGTAGGGTATGAACAGTGATTCCAGAACATGCTGAATATATTTCCAAGCACTTTGAAAAATATTTCACATGAATCATATTATTTAATATTATTACAAAATTGGGAATATACAGAATATTAATTTCCTAAAATATACTTAACATAAAATCATTATAATAACAAATAAGGGTATTTGTGAGCATCAAAATCATAATAAAAATATAGAGTATTGTTGAAACAATACATGCTCAACAGGATTTATATCAACTAGTGAATCAACCAGAACCCAAAATTAGTTTTGATATATGGAATCCATCTCAGAATTCATAAATTCTAGCCATCTTGAAGATTACGATCTCTCTACTGCCTCCTTGTAGGAGCGATTTTCATAATTTCCAACAATAATAAGTCACCATCCCTGGTGACTAGAAAACCATATATCTCCAGTTACCTTACCTCTATTACAATCATACGCGGTACTTGTGTTTTAGGAACTAATTCTTCCATGGGGACCTATAGAACTCATTTCTATACCAAATCCTATGTATCTTGAACATCAAATTTATTGAAATCAATCTTTCTCCCATTATCATTTTTGAGGATGTTCTCCCTCATAAAAAAGATGGCTTGTCTGGAGACAGTCACTTTCTTGTCTAAGGGGTTTTATAGATTGTATTCCTTTGTTTCCTTAGGATACCCTATAAAGATACACCTCGTACCCCGGGGTGCTAGTTTTTTTCCCAAGAAAGCCTTAACAAATGCCTTATAGACTAATACACGTGTATACGACAAAATGGCTTTCTTTCCACTCCATAGCTTAAAGGGAATTCTATTTTCTACTTTAGTAGGTAATAAATTTAATGTGTATTCTATAGTTTTTAATTCATAACCCCAAAAGAATAATGGAAGATCTACATTAATCATAATTAACCTTACCATGTCCAATAAGGTATAGTTCCTTCCTGTCAGAGTTAGTGGACTAGAACCAACTACTTTGAACTTTATTCATTAAATAAACACCTTATCACATCTTGATTGTTATTCCTCATAACAATGCATGTGATAATGTCCCAAGGATAGTTGTTGCATTAAAGGTTCATAGCGGATCCCTACTATCATGAGAACCCAGAAGTTCCATCACACTGTTCTTGAATATATGTTCTATGGCCAGATGATGTTATTTTAGGGACACAAATAATATAGTCCATTAGGGGTGAGGGCTCATAAAACTTTGAGCCACCTTCTCATGGTGTGCGCCCTTGGTAATATCTAGGAGGATATTATGAGAACGAGACCCACTATTAAGAAATACACATTTCATAGTGTCATTGGATGTTCCTATCTACGGACGTGTGTATTGGTCCTTAGAATTTAAGATTATTATTAATGGGTATTACAACTCACGCACTTAGATGTATTGATGAAAACTGTGACGACACACTATTCGCAGTGAGGTAGGATACGTTGGGTGCGTCACGAGTGATACTGCATTAATAGATAATGTGAGAAAGGATTTTTCCCTTATGTTCCATAATGGAAGTAGATGTATCAAGACCTTTGATGGAATTGATAGAGCCTAAATAAATCCATGGCCATGGTAAGGTATGGGTGAGTTCGATTCCGGGAAGTCAAATAAAGAATAATCGAGCACATTGGTTGATGGCACTAGCATGTAGCCCGCTTGATTCGATATATCATGACAAAGGTATTATATCACACGGTAAGCATTCGTATGAGGTGACAAGTCATTACGGTGTTAACTTTTTTCTCTATGGGTTCCCTGGTGTGTTTCTAGACACTAACATGGACTTTAGGTAGGCTCCGCCCAATGCCACTAAGAAAGAGGCCTAGAGGGCCACACACTATGTGTGTCTATGTATCTCAGTTAAATATTAATTTAACATGTTAAATAAAGATTATTCCTGACTATGGTTTAATAATTATTTAAGGATTACTGATTGCATTTATTTCTACACTAGTTATTCGAGAGAATATATTGTGGGCAAACTAATAGATATTTATTAATGAGTAATGCAGTTACATTTATTTAAGAAATAAATATCCATTAAACAAGGTCTAATAAATGTGGGGGAGGAAATAAAGAAAAATGAATACAAGATAAACACGCCATGTACATTAAATGTACACACCGTGTAGTTTTCATGGAAAATGAGTACACGCTATGTATTAATGATTACATGTCGTTTAGTTTTTCAAGTTGGGATTTTGGGGATATAATATCGTTTTATTAAATGATATTTATTATAATCAGCGTGGGAACATTTCAAGGAATTAATCATTCGACATGCGGGTTTTCGATAAGAGTTAATCAAATAAATAAAATGCGCAACGCGTTTATTTATTGTGATAACTCTATAACCTCAAACCCGATTATAAATATCCTCACAACCCCAACACTTTTTCTCAATGGGTGTGCACAAAAATTCTGGAGAATTCTCTCAAGGCCGAAAGAACTCCTTCCTCCAAGAACGCTCTCAAGATCAAGAGAGATCCACCACCACCGGATCAAGGCAATCGAAGGCAGAAATTGGAAGGAAAGGTTCTTCCATGCTAGCACCCAAATATCCCTTCGAAGACGTCTAGAGATATGTGGATCACGTGTGGATCACCGCTAGAGGAATCCTACACTTGGATTCTATGACACAATGACGGATCAAATCGGATCATGAATAGAGACATAAACGAAGAAAAAATTCCATAAAGGTAATTATTGTCAATTAATTAAATTAATTATAACTAACATATGATGATCCTCTCAATGGTTCTGGGACCCTTCTCTTTATTTTCATTCTTCGTTCTATTCCGAAGATCTGACATTTTATTATCGTGACTGATCTTGGATTGAACATTGTTTAATGCTAAAATTAAAGTTGGGTACACCCACCAACGCGCTTCCGCTGCACCCAGAACCTACAAGTGGTATTAGAGGGGTCATATAGTTGATTATAATTATTTAGTTTTTTGTTGGTGATTTACACATTTAATAATTTAGTTTTTTAAATTCAAGTTAATCATTATTTAAAATATGAATCTCGAGATCTATTCCTTATCTCTCATTTCTCGTTCACCTTCAAGAAACAAATTTTTCTTTTAATTTTGATTAAAATAAAATAGAGGATCTCATCCAGAGGTTCCAAACGTTCCTAGTTGTACAACACCGGAATACACGACGTGTATTCGAAAATACACACCGTGTAGTCTAGGTTCGATGCATTGGACTGGTCCACCAAATCAGGCTGTGTAATTGGATCCTTTCTAAGTATTTATGACACCATGTGCTGACCAAGAATAGGTGGAACATGGTTTCTGGATTACATGCTGTGGGGTCCAGTGAACACGGTGTGTAGTCCCTTTGGGTTAGGTTTGGACCGTGTACCCCATACACGGCTTGCTCGGCTAGAAACCGTGTAACGTGGATACTACACGATATGTGTCCAATTGAACATGCCGTGTACTCCAAAAATTTCTGAAGTACATCTACACTCCATGTCCCCAGGCATGTACTTCGGATGGACGGTGAACAAAAGTACACACCGTGTAGTCGGAACTACATGCCATGTACTCATCGAAATTACGCAGATTTATTAAAATTTATTATTATATTATAAAAACCCTTGAGGCGTGTACTATAGTGCATGCGTAAAGCTGAGGCACAACACATGATATGTGTTTTATATATATGTGTTTAATTTAACATCTGTGTAATGAATGAGAATCCACCGGGTTTCCTCCAAGGTACAAGTTACGTACAAAAATAATTTTAATTGAATTTATTTGTTTAAAATTATGATGGATGAGAATCTCAAGGAAATTCATAAAAGGATTTAAGATAAAAGGATTGATTAATAAAAGATAATTAATTGATTCGAGCATGATTTGTATTAAATAAGAACGATTAAAGAATTGAATGCTAGTTTTATTTATACTTAAATATCATTGCATGTATGGATGATCATGAGCTTGACCAAGACCTTTGTATGTGAATGATTTCTTTTAATTAATTTATTTAAATTAAATTTGTTGGCCTACGAGCCTTCTACTCATTAATATGTAGGGCCTGCATGCCCAAGGTTTCTTTTATGTAAAACCCCTTTTACCCCTCACCTATGTTTGAGATAAATGCATATGTAATAAATGGATCTCCCAAGCTAGTGGGGGCGGCTCAAGTCAGGATCCAAGGTGAAACCAATCCAAGGAGATACAAAGGTGGACAGGTGGAAAGCTGTAAACACAAACCCGAAAGGTTCAAGGTGTTTCTCCCCCAGGTTTTTGGTTAGTTTATCAACCACTAGTTAAACTAACCAATAGAACAAGCTCATGATCATACCATTTATTTTATTTCTCTCAGTTTCATGGGTTATTTATTATGGGTGTGTTGTCACGATCACACAATTAATGAATTAAACAAGCATGCAAGATGGAACTAAAATAAGACCGGATTATGCGTAAATATTATCTTAGACATGGTTAATAACATAAGTATATCCCACTTAATATTAACAAGAATGTAATCAAATATAATAAAATGGAAATTTATGTATAAGGATAAAATCCCTCAAATAAATATTAATTCGGTATAGCCTTCCATAATCCTGGTTAGAATCGAACCATAGTTCAAAGTGCTTGACCAACCCTAGTTGGGGTGCTTTCAATTATCGGGGAATTCTAATTCAAGGTTTTGGGTTGACTTAACTTGGTTCGCATCAAGGGTTGACTGCCACAGCAGGACTTGGTGTGACCAAGAGGAAAAGGTTGAGGAAATCCAAAATAAAAGGATTTCAGGATTGGGGAGTCCACTCAGTGGATCAAGGAGTTGCGAGTTAATGAAGTTGGCATTTGGAATGCCTACCTAAAACCCTTCAAGTTGCTTGACCAACCTTAGTTGGGGTAATGCGAAGGGTAATATGGATCCTTTCCACTAGAATATTCAGACAACCGAATATTACGAAGTCAATGGCGAGGGCTATTGGATTTCGATAAAATAGTGGGAGACTAATAAGTATTAATTTATTTATTTGTCTCAATTTTATAATAAAGTACGAAACCTTTTCTCATCTTAATTTTTAGAAACGACAAGAAAAATTACTTTAAACATATCATTGTGAACCATACTCGAGAAGGAAAAACTTCTCACCGACACCAATTTCCAAGAGTGGCAGAGGCGTTTACGCGTCATCCTTCGCCACGAGAGGAAGTTGTGTGTGCTGGAAGAGCCTATTCCAGTTGTGCCTGGAAAAGAGGCCAGTTATGAGGAACTATATCTCTATATTAAACACATGGATGATTCCACATATGTCCAATATTTCATGCTATTGGCCATGTCTAAGGAGCTCTTGAAGCAGCATGAAAACATGGACGCGTATAGCATGATGTATCACCTTAAGGATCTCTACCAAGAGAAGGAGAGACCGTAGAGATATGAGATCTCCAACGCTTTGTTTACAACTAAAATTGGAGATTCTACTCCAACTGGGCCTCATGTATTCAAGATCATTGGCTACACTGAACGCCTGGACATATCAGGGATTATGTTTCTGAATGATTTGCATATATATCTCATCTTATCATCACTACCCAAGACCTTATCTAGATTCATTGTCAATTATAACATGAGAAACAATGAGAAGAGTCTATCGGAACTTCTGACATTAATTCACCATGTAGATAAGGACATGGGGTGTGACAAACCCACAGTCCTTATGATGAATAAGAAAAGGAAGGACAAGGCAAAGGGGCCAAAGACTTATAAATGGTCCGAAGCCCCTGAGCGCTATCCTTATAAGAAGGGGAAGATGAAGAGGTAGGGAAAGGAACGAGAGGTAGTATGTTTTGATTGTGGCAAGCAAGACCACTGGAATAGGAACTGAACCCATAAGTGTGGGGATGCTAAAGGTGTGTTTGTTATTGAGTGTAATCTTTCCATTTCTACACATTGGGTATTAGATACAGCTTGTGGGGTTTACATCTATATTCAAATGCAGGAACCAAGTAGATTTAGAAAGATTTCTAGAGGAGAGGTGGATCTTCGAGCTACCAATAGCGCGAGGCTGGCTGTGTTGACCATTGGAAATTACCACCTTTCAGTGTCGACTGGGATGATTTTGGGTTTACATAATTGTTATTATGTGCCTAGTGTTACCAAGAACATAATTTATGTATCTTATTTGGATATATATGGATTTATTTTCAAGTTTTTAAATAAGGGTTGTATCTTTTATAATAACAACGTATGTTATGGTATGGCGCATTTAAATAATGGTTTGTTTGTATTAAATTACGAAAACCAAGTGTTGACAATCGATAATGAAATAGACTCACATGACTCACACATCACCCAGTTGTGGAATCACCATCTTGGTCATGTAAACAAGAAACACTTGACAAAGCTCTTCCAAGATGGCTATTTAGACTCTACTGAGCTAAAACCACTTGATAGATGTCATGCTTGTTTACAAGGTAAAATGACCAAGCCACCTTTTGGTGGACAAGGTGAAAGGGCCACATAACTTCTAGGATTGGTGCACACAGATGTGTGTGGACCATTTACAGTAGAATCTAGAGGTGGATATTATTACTTCATTACTTTTACTGATGATTTGAGTAGATATGGCTATGTCTACTTAATGAGGTATAAGTCAGAATCCTTAGAGAAATTTAAGGAATTCAAAAATGAAGTAGAGAATCATATTGGTAAGAAGATAAAGAAACTTTGATCGGATCGAGGTGGTGAATATCTGAACCAAGAGTTCATCGATCTTCTATGGGAGTCTGGGATTCTATCTCAGCTCACTCCTACTTATACACCATAGTGGAATGGTGTTAGTGAAAGGAGGAACCACACCTTGTTGGAAATGGTGAGATCAATGATGAGTCATGAAGATCTTCCATTATCCTTTTGTGGATATGCATTACAAACTGTAGCATACACATTAAACCGAGTACCAACTAAGGAAAAAAATGGAATTCCCTTTGAGTTATGGAATATAAAGAAACCAATTTTGTCGCACACATGTGTATGGGGATGCAAGGTGTTTGTTAAGGCCTTCTAAGGTAACAAACTAGCACCCTGGGGCACGAGGTGTATCTTTATAGGATATCCTAAGGAAACTAAAGGATATTACCTATATAACCCTTCAGATAAGAAAGTAAATTTCGCCAGGAAAGCCGTCTTTCTTGAGAGGGAGCACAACCTCAAAAATGATAGTGGGAGAAAAAATGACTTTGATGAAGTTGATGCTCAATATACACAAGAGTTGGTACAGGAACAAGTTCCATAGGTCCCCATAGAAGAGGTTACAGAAACACAAGTACTGCGTAGGAGCTCAAGAGAGGTAAGGGAACCAGAGATATTTGGTTTCCTAGTCACTGAGGATGGTGAATCATTATTGTTGGACAATGATGAACCTCTCTCCTACATTGAAGCAGTAGAAATATCAGAAGCTGCAAGATGGCTAGAAGCTATGAATTCTAAGATGGATTCCATGTATCAGAACCAAGTATGGGTTCTGGTCGATGAGCCAGTTGATGTAAAGACTATTGGATGCAAATGGGTATTCAAGAGAAAACTGGACATGGAAGGTCAAGTTAGCACCTATAAAGCAAGTATAGTGGCTAAAGGATTCAGACAGCGTCAAGTAATTGAATATGATGAATCATTATCGCTAGTTTCCATGTTTAAATCCATAAGAATCATACTTTCCATAGTAGATTACCATGTCTACGAGATTTGGAAAATGGATGTCAAAACATCATTCCTTAACGGGAACCTTCAGGAAGATGTCTATATGACACAACCAGAAGGGTTTGTGACACCAGGTGAATCCAAACGAGTTTGCAAGTTGCAGAAATCCATTTATGGATTAAAGAAGGAATCCAGGTCATGGAAAATTTGATTTGATGAAGCAATAAAGGAATTTGGTTTCATTAAGAACTAATGTGAGCCATGTGTTTATAAGCTGTTTAATGGGATTTCAATCGTTATCCTAGTGGTATATGTTGATGAAATATTTCTTATTGGAAATGATATACCAGTCATACAGTTAGTTAAGGACTAGTTGAACAAGTGTCTATATATGACGTACTTGGGTGAATCACCCTACATTCTAGGGATAAAGATCATTCGTGATAGATCCAAGAGGCTACTTGGACTAAGTCAGGGTACATACATTGATCAGATACTAAAGAGATTTAGTATGGAACAATCCAAGAGGGGATTAGTTCCAGTGTCACATGGCCTACATGTTTCTATGAAAATGTGTCCATAGACACAACAAGATAAAGATAGAATGAGTAATATCCCATACGCTTCGGCTATAGGATCCATCATGTGTGACATGTTATGTACGAGTATTGATGTTGCCTATGCACTGAGCACGGTAGGAAGATATCAAGAAGATCGAGGAGAACAACATTGGACTGTAGTTAAGACTATCCTTAAGTATCTAAGAAGAACTAAGGATATGTTCTTGGTGTATGGAGGATAAGAGGAGCTTGTCATCAGAGGGTATGATGATGCTGGTTTTCAGAAAGATCAGAATGATTTCAATTCACAATCTGGATATGTTTCTTGTCTCAATGGAGGAACTGTGAGCTGGAAGAGTTCAAAGTAGCCAGTTTTTGCTGATTCTACAGTGAAGTCCAAATATATAGTGGCTTGTGATGCAGCCAAGGATTCCGTTTGGATTCATAAATTTGTCTAGAAGCATGATGTGGTTCCTAGAAGTAAAGATCTTATCACGTTGTATTGTGATAATAATACAGTAGTGGCTCTTACAAAAGAACCAAGGTCACATCAATAGACAAAACATATACTCCGAAAGTATCACCTCTTGAGGTATTTCTATCAAAGGGATGAATTTACAGTGAGTAGAGTGTCCAAAGAAGAGAACGTGGTGGATCCCATGACTAAAGTCCTATCTCAGTAGAAGAATGAATATCATGTGAGAGCTAGCAGGTTAAAAGTTGTAAGCAGTTGGTTCTAGTCCAAGTGGGAGTCTGTTGGAGTTGGTGGCCTAGAAACAACTACTTTGTACTTTATTCATTAAATAAACACCTTATCACATCTTGATTGTTCTTCTGCGTGAAAATGCATGTGATAATGTCCCAAGGATAGTTGTTTCATTAAAGGTTCATAGAGGATCCCTGTTATGATGAGAACCCGGAAGTTCCATAACACTATTCTTGAATATATTTTCTATGGACGGATGATGTTATTTGAGGGACACAAATAATACAGGCCATTAGGGGTGAGGACTCATAAAACTCTGAGGCACCTTCTCATGGTATGCGCCCTTGGTAATATCAAGGAGTATATTATGATAATGAGACCTGCCAGTAGGAAATGCACATTTCATAGTGTCATTGGATGTTACTATCTACGGACGTGTGTATTGGTCCTCAGAATTTAAAATTATTATTTATGGGTATTACAACTCACGCTCTTATATGTATTTATGAAAACTACGACGACACACTGTTCACAGTGAGGTAGGATACGTTGGGTGCATCACGAGTGATACTGCATTAATAGATAATGTGAGAAAGGATTTGTCCCTTCTGTTTCATAACGAAAGTAGATGTCTCAGTCCCTTTGATGGAATTGATATAGCCTAAATAAATCCATCTCCATTGTAAGGTATGAGCGAGTTCAATTCTGGGAAGTCAAATAAAGAATAATCGAGCACATGGGTTGATAGCAATAGCATGCAACCCGCTTGATTCGAGATATCATGACAAAGGTATTATATTACACAGTAAGCGTTTGTATGAGGTGACACATCATTGCGACGTTAAATTATTTCTCTATGGGTGCCTTGGAGTGTTGCTAGACACTAACCTTGGAATTTAGGTAGGCTCTGCCTAATGCCACTGAGAAAGAGGCCTAGAGGGTCACACACTATATGTGTCCATGTATCTCAGTTAAATATTAATTTTACAAGTTAAATAAAGATTATTACCGACTGTGGTTTAATTATTATTTAAGTATGACTGATCTCATTTATTTCGACACTAGTTATTCGAGAGAATATATTGTAGGTGAAATAATATATATTTATTAGCGAGTAATGCAGTTACATTTATTTAAGAAATAAATAACCATTACTCAAGGTCTAATAAATGTGATAGAGGAAATAAAGAAAAATGAAAACAAGATAAACACGCAGTGTACATTGAATGTACACGTCGTGTAGTTTTCATGGAAAATGAGTACACGCCGTGTATTAACGATTACACGTCGTGTAGTTTTTCCAGTCGGTATTTTGAGGAAATAATATCGTTTTATTAAATTATATTTATTATAATCAGCATGGGCGCATGTCAAGTAATTAATCATTCGACATGAGGGTTTTCAATAAGAGTTAATGAAATAAATAAAATTCATAACACATTTATTTATTTTCATAACTCTATAACCTCAAAACCGATTATAAATATCCTCACAACCCCAACACTTTTCCTCAATGGGTGTGCACAACAATTCTGGAGAATTCTCTAATGGCCGAAAGAACTCCTTCCTCCAAGAACGCTCTCAAGACCGAGAGAGATCCACCACCACCGGATCAAGGCGATCGAAGGCAGACATCATAAGTGAAGGTTCTTCTGTGCTAGCACCTAGAGATCCCTTCGGCGATGTCCAGAGATACATGGAGCACGTGTGGATCACCACTAGAGGAATCCTACCCTTGGATTCTACGACGAAACGACATATCTCATCGGATCGTGACTAGAGACATCAACAAAGAAAGAATTCCATAAAGGTAATTATTTTCTATTAATTAAATTAATTATAGCCAACAAATGATGATCCTCTCAATGGTTCTGGGACCCTTCTCTTTCTTTTCATTCTTCGTTATATTCCGAAGATCCAGCATTTTATTATCGTGATAAATCTCAGATTGAAAGTTGTTTAACACTAAAATTAAAGTTGGGTACACCCACCAATGCGCTTCCGCTACGCCTGGAACCTACACTTCATTCAATAACAACATTCCACTGTGGTGTATAAAGTAGAGTGAGTTGAGATAGAATCTCAAACTCCCTTAAAAATTTGATGAACTCTTGGTTGAGATATTCTCCACCTTGATTTGATCGAAGCTTCTTTATATTTTTAAAAAATTGATTTTCTACTTCATTCTTTAATTCCAGTAATTTCTCAAAGGACTCATACTTATACCTCATTAAGTAGATATATCCATATCTACTCAAATAATTAGTAAATGTTATGAAGTAAGAATATCCACCTCTATATTCTACTAGAAATGGTCCAAAAAAATTAGTGTGTACCAATCCTATAAGTTCTATGGCCCTTTCACCCAATCCCTCAAATGGAGGTTTGGTCATTTTTCCTTATAAACAACCATGACATCTATTAAGTGGTTTTAGATCAAATGATTCTAAATAACCATCTTGACAGAGCTTTTTCAAACACTTCTTGTTTTCATGACCAAGATGATGATGCCAAAACTGGGTGTTATATGATTCATGTGAACTTGATTCTTTATCAATTTCCAACACTTGGTTTTCGTAATATAATACACACAAACCGTTATTTAAATGTGCCATAACATAACAAATTTTGTCCTTATAAAATAAAACATATATTTCTGAACTTGAAAATAAACCCATATGTATCTATACTTGATATAGAAATTATGTTTTTGGTAACAATAGGTACATAATAAAAATCACATAAAACAAAAATCATTCTCGTTGGCAATGAAAGGTTGTAGTCGCCAATGGAAAGAGCAGCCATCCTTTCACTATTGGAAGCTCACAGATCCACTTCTCCTATGGAAATTGTCTAAAATATACTTGGTTCCTATATTTGGATACAAATGTGTGCACCAAAAGCTTTATCTAACACCCAATGTGTATAAATGGAAATATTTCACTCAATAATGATTGCACCTTTAGTTTCTCCTTGATTTTGGGTGCAGTTCCTATTTTGATGGACTGGCTTTCCATAAGAAAAACATACTGCCTCATTTTCCTTTCCCTACCTCTAGATCTTCCCCTTATTGTAAGGATTATTCTCGAGAGATTTATACTATTTATAGGTCTTGGGGCCCTTTTCCTTGTTCTTCCTTTTCTTATTCACTATAAGGACTGTGGGGTTTTCACGCCCCATGTTCTTATCCACTTGGTGAATCAAGGTCAGAAGTTCCAATAGACTCTTCTCATTATTAATCATATTATAATTCACAATAAAACTAGAAAAGGTCTTGGGTAGTGATGAAATTATGAGATCTTAATGAAACTCATTAGGGAATTTAATCCCTAAGATGTCCAGGAATTCAATGTAGCCAATAATCTTGACTACATGAGGCTCATCAAGCGCAAACTCTTCAAACTTAGTGGTAAACAATTCATTGGAGATATCATACCTCTCTTGTCTTGCCTTATCTTGACAGAGATCCCTAAGATGAGACATCATGCTATAGGTATCCATATCCTCATGTTACTTCAAGATCTCATTGTACATGGATGATAACATGGAGCACTAAACATCTATAGAATCATTTAGATGTTTCTCATAGAGAGATAGCTTTTCATCACTTGCCTCGTTTCTAGGTGCAACTAGTAAAGGTTCTTCCAACACATATAATTTACTTTCATGGAAAGGATGACGCATAAATGACTCTTCCATTCCTAGAAATTTGTGTCGATGAGAAGGTTTTCCTTCTCGAGTATGTATCACAATGATATATTTGAAGTCAGTTTTAATATTGTTTCTACAAATAAGATAAGAAGATATTTATTAATTTATCTGATAAATTTAGACAAATAAATATTATATTTATTAGTCTCCCACTATTTTATCGAAACCCAATAGGCCTCACCATCAGCTTCAAAATATCACATTTCTTGGATATACTAGTGGCAAGGATCCATATTTCCCTTCTCATTACCCTAACTTCGGTTGGTCAAAAAACTTGAAAGGTTTTAGGTAGGCATTATAAATTCCAACTGCATTATTTTACAGTTCCTTGATTTGTTGAGTGGACTCCCCAATCATAATATCCTTTAATTGGATTTCCTCAACCTTTTCTTCCCAGTTTCACCAAATCCATCTTTGGTAGTAAATACTTGATTAAACTAAGTCAATTCAACCCAAAACCTCATGTTAGAATTCCCTGATAATTGAACACACCCCAACTTTGGCTGGTCAAGCACTTGGAACTATGGTTCGATTCTAATGAAAATAATGTAAGGATATACTAAATAAATATTTTATTGAGGGATTGTATCCTTTATGCATAAATTTACAATTATTATCTTTATCACATGCTTGTTAATATTAAGTGGGATTACTTAAGTGATTGACCAAACCTTTAGATAATATTTATGCATAAGATATATTATTTTAGTTCTATCTTACATTATTGTTAATTAATTAATTATGTGATCAATACCAAACATCCATAATGAATAACCATACAACTGAAAGAAATAAAATAAAGGATATGATTATGAGGTTTTTCTAATGGTTAGTTTATCTAGCGATTGATAAACTAACTGCTGGCCTAGGGGAGAAATACCTTGAACCAGTCTGAGGGTTGTGTTTACACCTTTCCACATATCCACCTTTGTATCTTACTTAGATTGGTTTGTCCTAAAATCCTAACTTGAACCACCTCCAATATATTGGGAGCTCTATCCGTTACATATGCTTTTACTCGCACACAGGTGAGGGGTAAAGGGGGGTTTACATAAAAGAAACCATGGGTACACAGACCCTACATATTAATAAGGATATAAGTCATGCATGAAAAAATTTTAATTTAATAATAAATTAAAATGAAACGGATCACATACAAAGGTCTGACCTAGATCATGATCATCCACATTAATTCAACGTGTTATGCATTTAATAAAACTAACATTCAATTATTTAATCATTCTTATTTAATATAAATCTCACTTGAATCAAATTATTATTATTTTTAATTAATCAATCGTTTTATCTTAATCCTCATCTAAATTTCCTTGAGATTCTCATCCATTATAATTTTAAACAAATTAAATAAATTCATTTAAAATTAATTGTGTGCATAGCTTATACCTTGGAGGTAACACGGTGAATACCCATCTAAATATACCCAATAAGTATTATACTCATATATAATTTTACTATTGTGACATATAGCATGCAAAACTTATCACATATTTTCATGATGTGTACTTCATGGATGATTACATTAATTACATGATTTTTCAGTCATGTGTTATTATCAAATGCATGTAGAGTAACAACATGTAATATAACACATACATGATATGCCTATATGAACATTGCGTAGATATTAATTAAATATTTAAATATTTATGCATATTAAAACCTATCACATGGAATGTCTTATCTTTACGACCACACGTGAGTACATGTCTCACGGTTTACATTGTAAAATAAAAAAATTTCTATCTTCATAATCTGGTAAAAGTACACAGCATGTACACCCTTCAACATCTATTTAAAGTGCATGCCTAGGGACTCAGCGTGTGAGGCGTACTTCATAACTCTTGGAGAACACAATGTGTCCAGTGGTCCACATACTTTATTAACTCTATGTTACATTTTCACCAATCGGGTAGTCCATGTATGGAATATATATCCCGACCCTGACTCGAAGGGACTATACACCATGTCCGATGGGCCACACGTCATGTAGTCCAGCTAACTGTGCACTAGTCTATCCTGGTCAACATGTGGTGTAAGAATTAACTATACTATGTTTCATTAATGCACACAGATTGAGTAATTTCTAAATTAAATCTTAGTGCATTGAATACAACTACATTATGTGTAACTCTAGTTACACGGTGTGTACTGCTATGTTATCCAGGAAAAATACTTAGCACCTTTGGATGAATTCCTCAGTTTTATTTTAATCATAAAATTTATTATTTTCCTTAGATCTTAGAGAAATGATGGAGGAAGAAGTAGATCTCCCAATTCATATTAAAAGAATGATTAAACATTAATTGAAAAACTAAATTACAAATGCATAAATTACCAATGAAACTAAATAATTATAAAAAATTATGTGTCTGATCTGATACCACTTGTAGGTTCCGGGCACAATGAAAGTATGGGAGGGATGATGCATAACTTTTATTTTTTTTCTATAATCAATGATTAATCAGAGATCTATACAATGATGAATTCCATGATCCATTGTTTGTTCTAGAAATGGGGATGACCTTGTTTGTTTATAGTTAAAACTTTCCAATCAGTTTCTAACGAGTTTATTCATAGAATCGAAAACATCCAATGATTCTATATCCATTTGGACCTACTTTCCAAAGGTAGGTGCTCATTAGTTGTGGACCGATGAGGCTTAAGAATTTTCATTGGTCGAGAGGATGGGAGTTCAGGCTCATCACACCTTTTGGGGGGGAATTATTTCCTACTCCAGGACTCTCTCATAGATTTACGTTATGTTCACGAATCCTTATTAATTCACCAAGTATGAAAATGAGTTTTCCTTTAGATTTGGAAATCAATGACTGATATGTATAGGATTTAGAGAATATTTTATATGTATTTGAGGTTATTCATCGATGGAGAATCATCTGTATGTATTAGAGATACTTATTCAATGGTATCCTTCAATACATTATATATAAATATCTTGTTCATTATGATGATCATACTGGTTTTAAATCCACTCAGTGGGGCACTTGAAGTTTATTTTCATTCAGAAAGACATGGATTATTTCAGAATTGGGATCGTACCCGCAGATGGGCTACCTACGTATCCTTGTTAAAAAGGAATCAGAACCCACATAGTTTGATACGAACGATATAGTTTAACGTCATATGTGACTGAAAAGAATTAATGAAATATGGTCTTGAACCTTATAAAGCCTTCCTACGTACTCTACTTTTAAGGAAGAGATCAAAGTCCATGTAGTTCGGGAAAAAAAATATGAGGTTTATTCATAGTTAATGACCCAAAAAGAGATGTCTTGATTAATTTTACACTCTAAGCTCATGTGAGTCATGATCGGTGTGAGAAACAAGAGGTATCATTAAACTTGACGATGGTGCCATGAAAGATGAAATTATGAGAAATGATGTGGGGCTTACGTATGTATGACAACCTAGGTAAATGAAGATCAAGACTTAGTAAAGAATCCCAGGAGCAGGGTCTATAAAGGTATTTGTACTTTATGTAGATTTGGAATTTTAACTCAGGAATTACTCCTGAAAAGGAAGCCCAAATTAAGAGGGATATATGATTGGGTTTTTTTCCTGAAAAGGAAGCCCAAATCAAAAGAAATTATGACTGGGGATTACTCCTAAGAAGGAGGCCCAGGTTAAAGGGTTTTGTAACTTTTAGGCTTACTCCTAAGAAGGAGGCCTAGGTTAAAGGGATTATGACTGGGACTTACTCCTGAGAAGGAGGCCCAGGTTAAAAGAGACTATGACTGGGGCTTACTCTGGAGAAGGAGGCCCAGGTTAAAGGGTTTTGTAACTTTGGGGCTTACTCCTGAGAAGGAGGCCCAAGTTAAAGGGATTATGACTAGGGATTACTCCTGAGAAGGAGGCCCCAGTTAAAAGAGACTATGACTGGGGATTACTCTTGAGAAGGAGTCCCAAGTTAAAGTGATTATGACTGGGTCTTACTCCTAAGAAGGAGGCCCAAGTTCAGGATCTTCTCATCTTAAAGGATGAGGTTATATAGGAAACCTCTTACCATGGTGACGTAAAACTTATAATTCATGAGGTTTTAAGAGAGGTTCTCACAGAATTACTTTCAAAAAAGGAATCCAACAAAGGAACCATGCCATAAATGGATTTGAAGAGGGTTTCAAAGGCTATGTCTTTAAGAGGATAGGTGGATTTGAGGAAAGGATGTAACTAGGAAGGAGGCGCGCAAGTATTGTTCTGGCGCGCAAGTCCTGGTCGCGCAAGTATACTTGCGTGACATGAGTCACCTTGGGCGACAAAGAATCCATAGGGTAATACTTGGGTGATTCAGAACTCAAACACTTAATATCATCCCTAGAGTCCTCTAGAAGTGT
The DNA here is from genome assembly GCA_963277665.1 of Viscum album. NCBI lineage: Eukaryota > Viridiplantae > Streptophyta > Magnoliopsida > Santalales > Viscaceae > Viscum > Viscum album. The sequence continues at coordinate 744,374,837 of OY728125.1, forward strand.
GTCACACAAGTTTCTTTGAGAGGGAAAGACGGTGCGAAAGTGTCTTAATTTCCCCCAAGGGATGGACACTTAGGCGTGCAAGTGTTGATGAATTCTAACACTCAAGCCTTATTCTTTCTCTTTAGAGCATCCATTATAGGTAAAGAATTACCTTATAAGTGTTTGGAAGATTTCATAAAAAGACTTGGGAGACCAGAGCTTGAATTTGAGTTTTGGAAAATTTGTCCCCAAAATGGGGGGCCCACAGGGGCTATTTATAGGCCAATGGGCACCTTGGGAGAAAAAAGGAATAGGGCGTGAAAGTGACTTGAATGACCCATATGTGGTGCACAAGTGACTCGCGCGACCAGAAGGAAACATGCACGACCTCTTCTTAAAGGGCTCCTTGTTCATGCCTTTGTCAATTTTTGATGTTGTTCAAAGGATGACTCTTCTTGTGATTAAGGTATTCCCCTTTTCCATTCATTAGACTCTATGAAAAAAGGATCATCAACAAAATTCCCCCCTCAGAATTGGATCTGAAAAAGGAAAGAGGATTTGAATCTGAGGAAAACAAGTAACAAGAGTTCGGCGGCACACAGGTGGTAGGAACACAGGTTTTAGCACACAGGTTCCGGCGCGTAGGGTTGTAGGATCACCTATATATATGGGTGTTACTTCACACTTCTCATCCTACCTTCTGAGTTTTGAGCTCTCGTCGCACAAGTCCTGAATCTTTTTCATTCGCTCGCATATTTACTATGTCGCGCTTCTCCAGTAAGATTTTGACTTGCGCGACAGTACTTGTGCCGACAAACTTGCGCGACCATACTTGCGCGACCACACTTGTGCGACCACACTTGCGCACCTTAATACCTTAGCTATTTTTTTTGTTTTCTTCACAAGTAATTCATAAAAAATATACTTATTTAAAAGTTAAATGTTAGATCTTTGTGCAGATTCAATGGATCCCAAAATAAATGGATCGGCTGATGAGTTGGCTAGCAAGATAATTGATGATATGATAAACATTTTTGGTCATGACTATTATGATATCTGCGACAATACTCTCCCAGATTTGGCCAAGTACTTGAAGAAATATCATGTCAATTTCCCACATAGTATTTACTTGACTTTATATGGACATGGTCATCTGCAAGGAGTCAACATTCCAGAGGCAAAGAATTACATTCCTCATTCCTAGTTTCAGACTTACACCAATTTCACTTCAATAAATGTCTCAGTTGTGGGATCATTTTTCAATGCTGGAACAGTAGAGAAGGCATTCATAATGCATCATATCCCTTGTGCCCCAGATCTGAAACCTCATACGCTTGAGATGAAACCACACTATTATCCCTCTATTTCGGTTATGCTGTACATTAAGAGCAGCAACAATGGTGTGAAATTTCAAATCTTTCCTCCATTCCATTTCCTTACAGATATGAAAATAGAAAACTCATGGGATGGTATGTTTTCCACTACTGGTTGGTGGAGAGAAGACTATCATGACATTAGAACAATATATGAAAAGATTACTCTCTCCAAATGGATCTTTACATCCAATGATCCATTCTCAAATCCATGTATCCATCTTCCAAGTCTCTTAGACAGAAATAGAGTCACTGTTTGATCAACAAAATTTTTTCTCAAACCGCACTCAAGAACATTCTTTTAAAATTGTTCCAAGAAGAGCCAGTATCACTGTGTCTCTTATTATATCCATTTGAATGAATGAATTTCAGGTGGCTACTGATGAATCTCGGAATGCCATAAATCAAATGAAAAGTTATGTTGAAAGCCTCTTATAATTCTTGAAAAAGAGAAGACACTCCAAGCTATGGATGTGATTCTAATTTTTTGCATCAATGAAAAAAAAACATTTCATCTTCAATCATTTTTACCTGCATTCTATTTCTAATTACTTAAATATTATATATATATTTTTTACCTAAGACAATGGGCCTAGTAAGCATAGTTTGATTTTTTCTAGGATTATACAAACAACCCCACAAACTTTGCATCTTTTGTTGCTCAATATTGCCTAAATCATACAGTATGTATGTTTAGCGAGCTGGGACTCGAATTTTGTTTATATTTCCTTTTACAGATTCCCAATTTAATATGTACCCCGTCTTTTATTGGCAGTTTAAAGTCATGCATGTCAGACATAAAAAGGCTAATGTTTAAGGTCAAATAGCTTTGACCGAATGGATTAAAATTGACTCAATTCTTTGATAATTTTCTTGAAAACATATTACTACATTCAAGTATGGGGGAAAACATGTAAACTATGACTTAAGAAATTTTGAATACAAGGGATGATATGAAAAAGGGATAAAAGGCATTAGAGGAAGTATTTCCTAAGAGTGAAGTTACCACTATTTGACAAACCCATTAGGGGGTTGAATTATGCAGGGCCAATTAAGGGCATTGGCTGCATAGTCAAATAATAACATCTTTTAGCTGACAGGTCCGTTATGTAGACTACTTATACAAGGCCACCTAGGGGTACGTGCTGTATAGTCATATAAAATAACTCTAAAAAATTTTACTTTTCTATTGCTAAAATCCAATGGAAGTTTATGGAGATTCAAATTTTCCGAAGCACAGAGACTGCTGTATGGAGAGAGGTACTTGAATATGGAGAGGATATTTCCAATCAAGATTGTCAAAGAATTGGATGAATATCACTCCTGCGAAGGTTTGACCCAAACATAGGGAGGGGAAATATAAACCATATACTTGAATACTTTCAGATCATGAAAAAAAGTTTGGGACAAATATGTTAAGGATGTTTTTTTTTCGGATCCATACATATCATTATTAAGACCAATAAGGAAAAATAGGTTTCCCCCCCAAGAATGAAGTTAACACTATTTGAAAAACCTATTAGGGGGTTTGAATTATGCAGGGCCACTTAAGGACATTGGCTGCATAGTCAAATAATAGCATCTTTTGGCTGATAGGTCCGTTATGTAGACTACTTATGCAAGGATGCCTAAGGGAACATGCTGCATAATCAGGCAAAAGAATTCTTGGGTATCAGACATTTTGTGACCAAAAGTAAAGAAAAGGGTTATGGTGATCTGGAAGTATTTAAGGTTAGGATTATGACACATGAAAATGGATATTGTCCAATGCATGAAGAAGATACATAGACCAAAGCTGACCATAATCATGTTGTGGTTGGGTCCTGAATTGAGATGATGGAATTCACTACATATCTCATTAAGATGAGAATCAAGCCATATGTAGTTCTTGAAATACAGTTTAACATCATGTGGGATGAGCGCCTAGGAGATCTTAGTTTAAGGTTGTAGAGTTCAGACCATAATGAGGGAGACACATTGTGTGTTTGTTATAAACCTGATGTGAATAAAGACCAGGGTTTTCATACCAATTCATGTGTTCGCAGGGGGACTTTTCAACCAAGGGAATGAAATTAGAGTTTGGGGTTAGGCCCAAAGACTTGGGGCTGGTTTTGAGGAATGCTATAACTTTCCTACGTATCCCATAAGGATGGGAATCAAGCCATACATAGTTCTTAAAATACCCTCTGTACAGATTTGGTTCGTACATGTGAAGGCTGAAAGGGGAATTTAGTGCAATGATGATTGCATCCAAGATTAAAGTTTTAGTAATTTCCATGTATGCATGTAGTCTTTGGAATATAACATGATTGGAGATCAATTTCAATAATGATTCCCTCTCAGGTGAGGGTGTCAAAGAATGTTATAGTTTATTGTTTTACAGGAAAAAAGTTTGAATAGTTCAAGGTCATATGCATGGACCGGTGCTGCACAGTTTAGCGTCATGTAGCTTGGACGTATGGCTATGCGGTTTAATGTCTTGCAGTGAGGACCATGGGAGACTATATAGTTTAACATCATATAGCAAGGACGATGATGAACCAATGTGAATATATTGGTTTCGGAGGGGGGGCTTCACGGATCAACATCATATGAGATGGAGGTGAACCGATGTGAAGATATTGGTTTTGGGCTTGAACCTCAGGAGGTTACCTATGTACCCAGCCTAGAAGTCAAGGACCAAAGTCCACATAGTTTGATTGAGAATAAATTGGTAATTGAGTTTCACTTGAGGACAACCCGAAGATGGTGTTGGGACTTACACATGGTTAGCGGCCCATAGAGGGTGTTATGGTTGAAGCTTACTCCAGGCTCACGTGAGTCATGCTCATTGTGATAAACAAGAGGTAACAACAACCCTAATGATGCACAATTTAACTTTATGTTGGACGACAAAGGGGACATAGTTTAACATCATGTTGGACGATAGAGGGGCTATGCAGTTTAAAGTCTTGCAGTGAGGACTATAGGGATCGTGCAGTTTAAAGTCTTGCAGTGAGGACTAATGGTGCTGCACAGTTTAGTGTCACGTAGCAGGGACAAGTGCTACATAGTTTAGCGTCATGTATCTAGGAAAAAAGGGACCATGCAGTTTAAAGTCTTGTAGTGAGGACTAATGGTGCTACACAGTTTAGTGTCATGTAGCAGGGACAAGTGCTGCATAGTTTAGCAACATGTAGCTAAGACAAAAGCGACCATGCTGTTTAAAGTCTTTTAGTGAGGACTATTGGTGATGCACAGTTTAGTTTCATGTAGTAGGGAAAAAAGGGACCATGCAGTTTAAAGTCTTGCAGTGAGGACTATTGGTGCTGTACAGTTTAGTGTCATATAGTAGGGACAAAAGGGACCATGTAGTTTAAAGTCTTGTAGTGAGGACTAATGGTGGTGCCCAGTTTAGTGTCATGTAGCAGGGACAAGTGCTTCACAATTTAGCATCATGTAGCTAGGAAAAAAGGGACCATGCAGTTTAAAGTCTTGTAGTGAGGACTATTGGTTCTGCAAAATTTAGTGTCATGTAGCAGGGACAAAAGGGACCATGCAGTTTAAAGTCTTATAGTGAGGACTATTGGTGCTGCACTGTTTAGTGTCATGTAGCAAGGACAAAAGGAACCATGTCGTTTAAAGTCTTGCAGTGAGGACTAATGGTGCTGCACAGTTTAGTGTCATGTAGTAGGGACAAGTGCTGCACAATTTAGTGTCATGTAGCTAGGAAAAAAGGGACCATGCAGTTTAAAGTCTTGCAGTGAGGACTATTGGTGCTGCATAGTTTAGTGTCATGTAGTAGGGAAAAGTGATGCACAGATTAACATCATGTAGCTAGGAAAAAAAGGGACCATGCAGTTTAAATTCTTACAGTGAGGACTATTGGTGCTGCAGAGTTTAGTTTCATGTAGCAGGGACAAAAGAGACCATGAAGTTTAAAGTCTTGTAGTGAGGACTAATGGTGCCATACAGTTTAGTGTCATGTAGTAGGGATAAAGGGACCATGCAGTTTAAAGTCTTGTAGTAGGGACTAAAATAGTTTAAGCTCATATGCATGGACCAGTGCTGCACAGTTTAGCATCATGTAGCTAGGACAAAAGAGGTGTATTTGTGTTACACAAAATACTTCTTCAAGAATCTTGCATTGGTTAGAGTATTAATGAGTTCTCTATCCATTGAGATTAAATAATAATCTCCATTGGAGTAGACCTTATGTATTGAGTAAGGTCCTTTCCACCTTGTCTCAAGCTTTGGAGGCTTATTTCCTGGTATCATTGGAGTTCTGAGGACCAATACCAATTCTCCTTGAATGAATGAATGAAGAAGAAATTTTTTATTGAAAGCTCGTGATATTAGATTTTAATAGACTTCCAAGTGGTGCAGGGTGCACAATCTTTTTTCATCTAATTGTTCCAATTTATCAAATCACTTCTGAGATTGTTCATCTGTGGATGACTGATCACAAATGGCTACTCTGAGTGAAGGTAATTGAACCTCAATGGGAAAGACTGATTCTGTTCCATATACTAATGAATATGGAGTTGATCGTGTAGTAGTGCGGGTGGTGGTACGATAAGCCTATAAATCATGAAAATTTTTATCAGGCTATGATTTCTTCTCTTTATCCACCATCTTTTGCAGTATGTTTTAAAGTGTCTTATTAAAGGCCTCTATTTGGCCATTGGATGCTGCATGATACCAAGATGAATGGTTATATTTGATGTTGTATTCTTAATACAAATTTCTCACCTCGGATGAACTGAAGTTGGTGCCATTGTCCGTCAATATGGTATGAGGGACACAAAATCTGATAATGATGTTAGACTTGACAAAGATAAAAATTCCTTTAGAAATAACTTCTTTGAGAGGTATTACCACTTCCCATTTGGAAAAGAAATCAGTAGAGGTAAGAATATACTTAAACTGCTTGGATGTAGCTGGAGGATAAGGCCCCACTACATCCATTCCCCATGTGGAAAATGGCCATGAGTATTTATCTGTATGAAGCAACTCTAGGGGTTGATGAATGAAATTGGAATATACTTGGCAAGAATGACACTTCTTAGTGAAATCAACACAATCTTGCATCATTGAAGGCCAGAAATATCCAAGCCTTCTAATTTGACCAGAAAGTCTATGTCCAGACTGGTGGGCACCACAAACTCCTGCATGTACTTCATTCATGACTGCCATTGTCTCTTCAACATCAATACGTCTGAAGATAATTCCATAAAAACCTCACTTGTAGAGAATTTTTTGGTGATCTGAGCTATCATAAAGAGTAAAATTGACCACACGTCACCAGACTTGTTCTTTCCCGGCTCTATCAGGTGGGAGTGTTCCATTTTGAAGGTATTCCCTGATAGGTGTCATCCATACTATAGTATGACCATATAGTTCATAAATGGGGCTGATTTCATTGATTTCCTCTATTTTGATTTGAAAAAAAGGTGAAACTACACGACGGTGGGCAATACTGATGATTGTTTCATCCCAGTTTGGATATTCTGGGGCTATGGGTACATTAGCCAGTGCATCAGCTTGGGAATTTTGTGATCGCGGGATATAAGAAAATGTCAGTTCGGAGGGAAATTCTACCGTTAACTCTCTGACATAATTATATAGAGGGATTAACTCTTCTTTTCTGATGGCATAATCCCCATTGATTTGTTTGATTACCAAATCTGAATCACCTTTTACCTTCAAGTGATCCACCTATGCCTGAAGCGCCAATTCCAAGACTGTGATGAGAGCCTGATATTCTGCTTCATTGTTTGTACCGCCTTACAAAAATAAGAAGGAATAAGGTAGTACTACCTTTTCTGGGGAAATAAGTACGATTCTTAACCCAACTTTGTTGAATTTAAGATCTTCTAGTTTCTTACCTGTTGGACTTCTGGAGGTGCCATCAATGTACATTTCCCATGTTTGAGGATTATCTTGAATAAAGAAGACTTCTTCAACAGGAAGTTAAATATTTAAAGATGTATCTTCTACTGAAGGGTGTTCAACAAGGAAATTAGCCAGAGCTTATCCCTTTATTTCCTTTTAAGACACATACTGGATATCAAACTGATGCAAAATAACTGACCACCTTGCCAGATGTTCTGTAAGAATTGAAAGACTAAAGATAAATTTGAGCGGGTTATTGCGAGATACTAATTGGACCTCATGATGTTTCAAGTAGTGTCTCAATTTCCGAACTGCAAAGATTAATGCTAGACAACACTTTTCAATACTTGAATATCGAGTTTTTTCCTCAAGCATAGTCTGACTGAGATAGTAAAGGCTATTTTCATTCCCAGCATCATTCTTTTGGGCAAGGAAGGCACCCAATGATCACTCTAAAGCTGTTACATAAAGAATAAGTGGTCTTCCTTCAATGGGTGGAATTAATACCGGTGGACTCAAGAGATATCTCTTGATAATATCAAATGATTCTTAACATTATTCAGTCCACTGGTAGGTGACCCCCTTCTTCATTAATTTGGTGAAGGGTAAACACTTTCCTGCCAAATTGGCAATGAAGCGCTAAATATAGGCCATGTTTCCTTGAAGTCCTCTTAATTATTTCAAATTTTGAGGATGTGACATACCAAGGATTCATTTTTTCTTCTCTGGATCAACTTCGATACCAGGATGGCGTACAAAAAGCCGAGAAATTTTCCTGAGGTTACCCCGAAAGCACATTTCAAGGGGTTCATCTTCAAATTGTGTTATCGAAGTTTGTTGAATATGATTTCCAGATCAGCCAAGTGATCATAACGTTGTCTGGATTTAACCACCAAATCATCCATGTAACATTCAACAAATTTCCTTAAAAAGGGTTTAAAGATATGGTGCATGAAACATTGATACGTTGCACCTGCATTTTTTAGGTCAAAGGGCATTACCCGATAGAAAAACACGCCTTGAGGAGCTCTGAAAGCTATAGACTCCTCATCCTCTAGGTCTATTCATTTTTGATTGTACCCAGAATAACCATCCATGAAGGAAAGAGTTTTGTATCCAGCTGTTGCATCAATTAAGAGTTATGTGATCGGAACTGGAAAATCATCCTTGGAACAATGCTGATTAAGATCTCTAAAGTCAATGGAATCTCTAATTTTTCCATTATTCTTTTTCACAGGGACAATATTAGCCAGCAATTTGGGATACTAAACTTCACTGACAATGTTAGCTTTGATATTCTTATCAACTTCATCTTCAATTTTGGAGGCATAAGTTGGGTATGTTCTTCTTGCGGATTGTTTGAATCCTCAATGTTCTTCTGGAAAACCCAAATGATGAGTGGAAACATCGGGATCAAGACCTCTCATTTCTATATAATTCCAAGCAAATACATCTCGATTTTACTTTAAAAATTAAGTATACATTTCTTTCTCTTAAAGAGTCATGGCCGCACTAATTAAAGTGGGGCGTGGATCTTCTTTTATACCCAGATTTATTTCTTTGAGTTCATCCACAGTGGTAGAGATACCCTATTCAAATGATGGAGGAGCATCTCTGAGATCTTCCTCTTCTTCTTCAATATGTGTTATTTCTTCTGTTTCTACTTGCATACTAGATAAAAAGTAGAGCTTCTATGGTCAGGGGAGAAGTTAAAATTTGAACATCTTGGGGAAGAGGTTTCCATTTCTGACCCTATTGATGATGAAGGGTCTTCCTGGGTGATAGAGAGGAGATGATGGATTGAGAATCGACATCATTGTTTTCTTCTGGTATTGCTATAACTTCTTCTGATCTGGTTGGTGAAGTATAGAATTGCTGGATTTCAGCGGATGAAATGAAGACATCTCCATTTAAGCTTTCATGCAGCTCTAAAAGGTTACTTTAAATGTTCTAGAGGAGTGAGGAAGGGGGAACCTTTGTTCGCTATTATTTTTTCAATTGTTGAGGATTATCTCATTCAACTTATTCTTGATTGTGTTAACAAAGGAGAGATCAAAAAAATATGTGATGCACGAGGTATTTATGCTCCCTCACATCTTTTTTGCTGACAATATCATTATGTTTACCTAAGGGGACAGAAGGAACCTTAAAAATATCAAGAGAACTCTTCTTCATTATGAAAAATATTCTGGTCAAGAAGTCAGTTGGGGAAATTCGTTCATTTTCTTTGGGAATAACATCTCGTTATCAAGGAAGAAAAGCATGGTTCATGAGCTGGGCATAAGGGAGGGGTCCCTTCCTTTCACTTACCTTGGAGTTCCAATGTTTCTTGGAAAACCCAAGACCTCTTATTTTTCTGACGTTGTGGGAAAATTTAGAAGAACTCTCTCCACTTGGAAGGGTAAGACACTCTCAATGGAAGGGAGAATATGCCTGGTTAAGCATGTGATTGTCTCTAAGCTTGTTTATTCCTTCATGGTGCACTCCTAGCTGGCCTCCATCCTTAAAAATATCAACACACTCATGAGGAACTTTGTGTGGAGTGGAAGTATTCTGTAAAGGAAAATTTTAACATCCCCATGGAATAATTGCTGCTTTCCACAGAGCATGGGAGGCCTCGGTATTAAAAAAATCAAGCTCTTTAATCAATCTCTTCAAGATCATTTCCTTTGGTGAATTATCAATGATAAATCTGAGTCTCTAAATTTCCTAAGATCTAAACTTCTAAGAAGGTTGATTGTAGGCAACATGAATTACATACAATCCTCGGTGTGGCCAGGTCTCAAAAAAACTTTCCAGAATATTAAAATGCAGTCTCACTGGTTGGTCAGTAGGAACTCCTCCCTCCAATTATGGAGGGATAACTGGACATGTACCCTGCTGATTGATACTGTTGAGATTCAGGAACTGCCTAAAAAACACAATGTATATATTCAAAACAAGCTAGAGTAATATCATCAACTTCCACCTCAGATTGTGAACATTGTCTCCTCCTATGAATTTCTGGATATAGATGAAATTCTTATTTGGGAACTGAGATCTAATGGAATTATGAACTCCAAATTCTTCTATAATAATCTCCTTCAAAGTAGCAGTAATGGAGATGCAAATTACAATAAAAAATGGATGCTACCATCTCGAGCCACTCTCCTCTGGCGCCTCCATCTCAATAAATTTCTAGTGGACACCAATCTACAGTGGGTTGGGATCTCCCTATGCTCTAGATGCAACCTCTGTCATCAACACCATGATGATGTTAATCACCTGTTCTTGTCATATAAAATAGCAGCTTCTCTCTGGAACACGGTCTTCACCTGGTTTGAAATTAATCTGCCGCATGTGAACAACATCGAGGATCTGTTGCTGCTACTCCCAGGGATTCAATTATCCAAATAGGTGCGTATTATTTTTCTTACTTCTTTCACTGAAGTCATTCATGTCATATTGAAGTGTAGAAATCAGGCGCGACACACAAATTCTAGGATTAATAACAGGTTGCTGCTCTCTCAAATTATTCTGGCGGCTCAACAGGAAAATATTTCACATGTTGAAAATTGTCATAACTCAGTTTGGGATTTCATTGTTCTGAAAAAACTGAATGTGCAAGGTAACTATCCTCAGCTTCTTGAAACTATAGAATTCTTCTGATTACCTCCTTTTTCAGGATGGATTAAATACAATTTGGATGGAGCCTCAAGTGGTAATCTAGGTACTCCTGGTTATGGTTTTGTCTTCAGGAATCATGATGGTGAATTTCTGAATAGGGGTCATGGTACGTGTGGTATCGCCACGAATCTTGAAGTAGAAATGATGGCTCTCATCAATGCAGTTGATTTTGATCAAAAGAAAAATTGGACGAATATCTGGTTTGAAAGTGATTCCATAACAATTGTTCAAGCGGTTCGAATGGGTCAAATTCACTTGGCTTGGAAACTTACTTCGAAATGGATTAAGTGCCTCAACACACTTGCTTCAATGCATTATATTATCACATATGTCTATCGGGAAGCCAATCATCTTGTTGATTGCCTTGAAAACATGGGAGCCTCGGGTGACACTTTCACCTATCATTCAAATACTCCTCGTGAATTGATCTCTACCCTTTACAGAGATAAATGTAAAATTCCCTGTTTCAGACTTTTGTAACCCTTGTTTCTTTTCTTTAATTTATGAAGCCTAGTTGCTTGATTTAAAAAAAAACAATTTCTCCCATGCTGTTTGGATCAATTTCCGTAATTGACATTATGGAAGTTTCCATAAGAGTGTTTGGATTTGGGTCTATCCCGTCAATTTGACTGATATGCAACACATAATTTGTATTCACATGTATGAATGGATTTACTATAATCTTTTCCAAAACATATGGAGAATTAATTTTGGTGACCTTCTTCACTATGGATTTTTCCTTTCCCTCCATGTGATAAAATTCTACATCAATGTATTGAGATTCACATGTTTTAAATGGGGTTTTGTCACCATACAATGTCCCGATTTGACCATTGAAACAATATTTGAGACATTGATGGTATGACGAAGGTACAACCGCATGTTGATGTAACCAAGGTCTTCCAAGAAAAATGTTGAAGGCTGTATCCTGATGAACAACCATGAAATATGAATTAGATACAAGGTCTCCAAACTGAATTCTAAGTGTAATTTCGCCCAGAGGTTCTTGTTCATTTTTATCATATCCTTGCAACATCAAAGTAGAAGGTGATAAATCAGATTCGGTGAGGCCCAATCGATGAAGTGTACGAATAGGAATGAGATTGATTACTAATCCATTATCAATGAAAGCTCGTCGGATGTCTATATCATTGAATTTTCTAGATAGATACAAAGGTCTGATATTTCCATATACAACATCATCTTCATCTTCATCTGTAAAAGATATCACTACATGACATTTTTCAGGATCATTCTCTATATGGTAAACTTCAGCTGCAACAATTTTAGTTTAGAATTCTTGAGGACTTGACAAATCCTCAATAAGCACCTCCCGAAGATCATTTGATAGATTCAAGGCATCCAGAATTGATAAATTGGCTGGTACTTGGGACAAATGTTTCAAGACATCATGATTTTGGTCCAAAGGTCTACATTTCCCATCAGGAAAATGTGGCTTTGCAGGTGCCTTGGAAGTTGATGCTTTGGCAGTAGATGCATCTCGTATCGGGGTAGGAGTTGGAAATACTCCTGGATTTAGTAGATTAGACCTACTAAGTCTATCTATTTGCTGAGAGAAAGAAGTTGTGACCTCTAACCAGTCTTCCAAAATAACTGCATCAGGACTGAATCTACCATGTGTGGAAGAACTTTCTTGTTCCTGTTGAGCTCGCTGAAGGGATTTTCCATGAGTTTCTTCCACATATACAGTTCTAGTAGGAGTAGGATTGAAATAGTGGTTTCTGGAATATCCACATCTTTCCCTATATCCTAGACCTCTATCTATTCCTCTAATTCCACTGTTAGAAATAGGGAAATTAGGCTCATCATAATCAAAACTGTCATTGGCATAAGGATCTGTTAAATGAATCATGTTAACAGAACCAAAGATAAATTCTTCATCTGATGAAGATTCTTCCTGATTGTCCAGTTCAGGCTATTCCATTTGGTGGGGTGGTGCCCATAGTTTTGAAGTAGATGGCATAAAATCTGCCAGAGTCAAAAGAAATTTAGGCTTTGACACAAACTCATCTTCTTCTGACCGCTCTTCTTTCTTAAAATTACACTGCTTCTTTGAATATTTTCCTTATGATGAAGGGGGTTTTGCTGTGACATTCATAACAGAAGACATGATTGGTTGATTATATTGTTTTCTTAAAATTACATGAGTTTGTTTGATCATTTTACTGGCCACCCAATCATCATATTTCTGTGCATTTTTACTTTTGAATTCATGCCACTCACCTTCTTCCTTTGGATCAGTAGCAGTAATACATGCTACCTGGGATGAAGAACCTTTCGGTTTCACTTGTCCAAAGTCCACCATCTTTTTCATGAGGTATTTAAAGACAAAACACTCCTAAATGGGATTCCCCAACATCTGATGAAACATGCAATAGTTGGAGAGGTCTTCATCTCCTTCCTTGTTCGGCCTTTTGGGCCTTGGAAACTGAACCATATTGTTTTCTAGATCCGAGATGAAGTTTCCAGGAACTTGTTCATTTAGGAAAGAATAAACTTTTTTCTTCAAATATTAAAACTGTTTCCATCTTTGATCTCTTTGATCATCTTGGCAAGGCAGCCGTTGTTGTTGACGCTCAAGAGGTGGAGCCCTTCAATACGATGAATGTTTTGAATTGGAAGCAGGTACAGATTCTTGTTTAAGTGTAACTATAGCAGTCTCTGCTTTCCTTGTTCTCCTTCCTGGAACTGATGGAATTACATGAGTTTTAGCCTTAGTCTTCATAAGAGAGTCCTCTATCTTTTGAGCGATTAAAGTAAGGTCTCGAAACCCCCATGTGTATTTCACAGGGATCAACGGTGTGCATAATTCATCAGGAAGATTTTCCACACAGATTGGTAGAAACTCTTCTTGAGAGAGTGCTAAAATTAAGAAATATGTTAATTCATTCCTGTGATCAATGAAATCTGAAAATCTTTCATTTTCTCTTTTCTTACAATTGGTAAGATAAAAAACTGTCGTCTTTGGCAGTGTTGAGCTAAATTGAAGAAGGAAGTTTTGACGGAGATCCTCCCACCCAGTAATTGACTGAGATTGCATGATTGTATACCAGACGAAAGCAGGCCCTTGTAATAACTACACAAAACACCTAAGATTAACTGCTTATTTTTATTGAGGAGTTCCCATCATAGGATCACAATGAGAAAAAAAATGTGTTAAGTGTTGTTCTGGATCTCCCAAACCATTAAAAATTGGGAATGTGGTACTCACAAAATTTGACGGGGGAGGAATTGCATCCACCCATTCAGGGTAAGATCTCTTCTCCGGTTGAACTGGTGCATGCTTCTCTTCCATAGATTCCAACTGAGCTATTAATGACTCAATGGTAGTCATTAATTTTTGAGAAACAACTGGTTGAGCTTGGACCTATGCAGGTGCAAGAACTGGAGTTTGGACGGGTGTGGTGACCGGTACTGTCACTAATGGTAACATTACTGGTTGCTGTCGTGTACGACCCATAGGACTAGACCTGTGAGGGTGTACTTTTAAAGGGGGATATTCTTGATCCATCCTAGTAGTTGCAACAAATTCCCTTGAGTGATTAACTCCATCATGCTTAGGAGGAAGACTACCTTTAAGTAGTTCTGCATTTAACCTTCTTAACTCCTTAATTTCTTCCTCTTGTTGTGAGAAACTTTCCTCTAATGAGTGTTATTGACCTTCTACAGAGGTAGGGTGGAATGTAACCTGACTTTTTTCCTTTCACCTTGTTGGACGCCTTTCGGAGAGGGGGGAGTTGGTTATTTGAAGGAATACCTAGATTCTGGGTAAGCCTTTGATTTCAGGTACGCACACCTTCTTCATTTTCCTCTGTGTATACAACCTCTTGAACATGAACTTCTTCATCTGATTCCCCTGAGTGAGCCTCATGTTCTGGGGGATCAATGACAATGGTATTGATGACATTTATCGATGCATAACGCATTGCATCCCTTCTATCAGTGCTTCTATGATACTGTCTTCTTCCATGTCCTTTATGAGACATTTCCTTTTGTTTGGTTGATCCCTAAAAAACTTCTTGATGAACCGTAATTTGGAGGGAATCTCCTGATAATTTGGCTCTGCGTTCCTCTTATGGATTCTTCCCTAATCGAGAGAAGACTGAATTTCGCTAAGGAAGAGATTGAGAATTTGAAAAGGTCCCCAGTCCAGTGGACTAGGGATGTTACTGTTTTTCCTACTCAACTCCTTAATTCCTGTCTATTGATCTCGAGGGTTGAGTTAAAAGAGTCCCCAGTCTGGAAAGATGAGGTGGCTCTTGAGATGCTATATCTGAAACATTCTTAAAATCTCTCCTGATTTTGCGGACTTTATTCCACAAATTGGTCGGATGCATCATCCTATATCCACTCAAATCACCTAGCTCAGATGACCGTTGGATTATTTCTAACACTTTTATCACTTGATGATGTGCCTAATCTAAATGAGAAGACTGTTCGATATTCTCATTTTCTTTATGAAAGAGTAATTCCACAACTTATTCTTTATATTCCTGACTTTGGGAAGAACTAGTTGAGGCCTGTTCTTGAGCAAGAATCTGATTACACACAAAACCAGTTGGATGTGGCCATCCATGAGCAATAACATTGCATGAGACCACTTTTGGCAGACTTTTTTGGCTGGAGAGCACAGTAAAATGCAATTCTCTATGAACACCCCAACCCTTGATATGAATACCATATGGGGCATTGGTAATTAACTAGTGCAACCTTTTTAACGTGCCAAGGCATGAACTCTGAAGGGCTCTCTGCTGCTTTTCAACCTTTGGATGTCAAGAAAATAAGAGAGATGCCAAGTCAATTTGGCATTGTAACCCTTCTATTATCTTGACATGATTTTAATATTCATCATAAGATAATATTTTCTCTTTTAAGTAAAAAAGAGTTTTCCATATGTTAAGATGAATATCGTGAATACAATATTCTGTCAACGTTTCTGGAATATCATACTAAGAGTCAGCCAAAGGCTAAAACATCACTGGTATTTCACCTTTCGCCAATTGTTTCCTCATATTTAGCACTTTCTCTTTGTAATTTGATAAAGATTATTCTACCTGATTGGACCAAATATGGTGCTTCTTTATTACCTCATCAGATTCAACCAGATTGGTAGAGAGTTAATTTATCAAATTAAAAGATGAATAACCCAGGGGTGGTTCGGAGAATTACCTGTACCTCGGGCTATCTTCTGGTTGAGAAATTATTTCACCTGCTAGCGGTAAGACATTAGACATGACTGGATTCACATTTGAAAGTTCCTCAAGATAAGAGGACTTTCTCGTTACTGCATTTTCCATTAAAGAATTTTCCAAGCAATGCAAATTTCTACTGTGGAGAATAATTTCACAGCTAAATTCATCATCATGGGGAGGATCACCATGGTGGGTTACAACATAAGATGAAACCTCTTGCTCCTTGGTATTCTGGCCATGCAGAGGGTTATCATGACTCTCATCTGAAGATGATACTTCGAGATTGACTGAATTGTCATGAACAAAGCCTTCATGAAGAAGTGTTTGATGAAGACCTTTGGAATTATTGTTTTTACTTCCGGAATTTGGAAATGAGAGAGTAGAATATTTATCTGTAACAGATAATTATCTGAGAGCTTCAAGAACTCCAGCATTGAGTAAGGCTTTATTGCAGATTGGATCTTGATTTTTCAACTGTGATGGATGGGTATTTTTCTTGGACACCTTATTACTCACTTTGGAAACCACTTGTTGATGAAAGTGGTTATTACGGGCAGGTGTATGTGCCTGCTCAAGAGAAATGGTCAGGTTAGGCTGATTATCTCTGTTTAAATCGGGTGTATGTGCCTGACTTGATTGTTCGTATGACATGGAGGAGTATTCCCCGTGACCCTCTTGGACTGGAACGAAGGTGTGTGTCTACTCCGGAGTGACATATGGATGAGTCACTCCACTGATAGTGATAGATTTATGTTTCTTTCCATGTGATGTCGCTAAAGTTGTTATAATATTCTGACAAGTATTCAGAATATGGGCAGGGATTTTAGTCTAGTCTTTCACCATTGTCAGAATGTTCTTGGTGACTTCAGCAGCTGGAATGGGAATATACGTCCATTCTGTGTCTGGAGTAGGTGTATGTGCCTTCTTCTGTCCTCTTTTTCCTATCAATGGATATTTACAGTACTTATGCATAGGGTCAGAGAGTTGACTCTGCTCCAAATTTGTTGTCGGAGCTTTCTGACTGACTTCTCCAGGTGCTACCAAACGAGGCTGTTGGAAGACTTGATGAACATTGGTAGCTGTATGTGCCTGTTGTGTATTCTCCTTCAAGTATGGTTGACGGTTTTCCTTCAATACTGGCAGACAAGACTGCTGACAGAATTGGTGATTGAAAACAGGTGTATGTGCCTGCCTATAGTACTCCGTCGGAATTGCCTGGCGGGATTGGCTGGTTGCTGCCAGATGAGTCTGCTGGACAATAGGTTTAGAACAGATGGGTTTGTGTTCCCGCTCGTTGCTAGCCATCATGTTAGGTTGATGGACTTCTCTAAAGGGGGAAGAGGTAAGAGCCTGCTCCCTGTTGGCCGAATTTCGCCTATGACGGTTCATCTTGCGTGCTCGGGTCTGAGGAACCTGAGCCGAAACCCTAGAGGTGATACCCTTATCATGTTGAGGGTGCACTACCACATGATTCTGGCAGCGATTGTTGATGGGAGTCCTTAGGAAGGACTCCTGTCTTCTTGAACTGATTCCTTGAGTGACCTCTTCATTCACATCCCTG
Organism: Viscum album; assembly: GCA_963277665.1. Classification (NCBI taxonomy): domain Eukaryota; kingdom Viridiplantae; phylum Streptophyta; class Magnoliopsida; order Santalales; family Viscaceae; genus Viscum; species Viscum album. The sequence continues at coordinate 744,392,503 of OY728125.1, forward strand.
TAATATGGGAGGGACTGGTTATTGCGTTCCAGGGATAATGACCCAAAACAGTTGGAGATGGTGGTTAGCACCGCCTGCTTCTTGATCACTGGTCATCGCTGTCCAGACAACCAGGGTGAGTTGTTAACTTGGAGGGCTTGTCAAGAGGCCTCCAAAGTCAGGATGGTACCGTGTTGAAGGTATTCCCTCACCAACGTATTTGAGATCCAGTGTTGAAAATGCAGAGTGGGTGATGTCGTCCTCAGAGCGGACGAGGATCCAACATGAGTAGTGGCCAAAGAATTCACAGGTGTGAACATTAAAGAATCCATTGTGTATTGCAGAGAGATCTTGGAAAAGAGTGTCTGTTTGATATAGAAGACATAATCAAGCTAAGTCTGGCCAGACTACATCTTTTGGATGAATACTTATGTTATTGACTACTTTGTTGACCCTCATATTGAGTTTTAATAGGGTCCTAACAAATAAGTAAAACATCATTTTAACTTGGTTAAGGATTCACATCGGGTTCACCATTTTTTTGTTTCTTCTGGAAATGGGGATGACCTTGTTTGTTTAAGGTTCAAACATTCCAATCGGTTTATAACGGGTTTATTCATAGAACCAGAAATATCCAATGATTCTATATCCATTTGTACCTACTTTCCAAAGGTAGATGCTCATTAGTTGTGGACCGATGAGGCTTAATAATTTTCATTGGTCGAGAGGATGGGAGGCCAGGCTCATCACACCTTTTTGGGGGGAATTATTGCCTACTCTAGGACTCTCTCATAGATTTAAGTTATGTTCATGAATCCTTATTAATTCACCAAGTATGAAAATGAGTTTTCCTTTAGATTTGGAAATCAATGACTGATATGTATAGGATTTAGAAAATCGTTTATATGTATTTGAGGTTCTTCATCGATGGAGAATCATCTATATATATTAGAGATCCTTAGTCAATGGTATCCTTTAATACATTATATAGAAATATCTTGGTCATTATAATGACCATACTAGTTTTAAAGACACTCAGTGGGGGCACTTGAAGTTTATTGTCATTCAGAAAGATATGGATTATTTCAGAATTGGGATCATACCTGTAGATGGGATACCTACGTATCCTTGTTAAAAAGGAATCAGAACCCATGTAGTTCGATAAAAAGGATATAGTTTAACTTCATATATGACAGAAAATAATTAATGAAATATGGGCTTGAACCTTATAAAGGCTTCCTACGTACTCTAATTTTAAGGCAGAGATCAAAGTCCACGTAGTTCGGGTAAAGAAATATGGGGTTTATGCATAGTTAATGACCCAAAAAAGAGATGTCTTGATTACTTTTACACTCTAAGCTCATGTGAGTCATGACTAGTGTGATAAACAAGAGGTATCAATAAACTTGACGATGGTTCCATGAAAGATGAAATTATGAGAAATGATGTGGGTCTTACGTATGTATGACGACCCAGGTAAATAAAGATCAGGACTTAGTAAAGAAGCCCAGAAGCAGGGTCCATAAAGGTATTTATACTTTATTGAGATTTGGAATTTTAACTTGAGACTTACTCCTGAAAAGGAAGCCCAAATTAAGAGGGACTTATGATTGGGTTTTATTCCTGAAAAGGAAGCCCAAATAAAAAGAAACTATGACTGGGGCTTACTCCTGAGAAGGAGGCCCAGGTTAAAGTGTTTTTGTAACTTTGGGGCTTACTCTTGAGAAGGAGGCCCAGGTTAAGGATCTTCTCATCTTAAAGGATGAGGTTATATAGGAAACCTCTAACTATGGTGACGTAAAACTTGTAAGTCACGAGGTTTTAAGAGAGTCTCTCACAAAATTCCTTTCAGACAAGGAAGCCAACAAAGTAACCATGCCATAAATGGATTTGGAGAGGGTTTTGAAGGCTATGTCTTGAAAATGAGAGGTAGATTTGAGGAAAGGAGGTGACTAGCAAGGAGGCATGAAAGTATTGCTCTGGTGTGCAAGTCCTGGTCGTGCAAGTATACTTGCGCGACATGAGTCACCTTGGGCGAAGAAGAATCCATAGGGTAGTACTTGGGTGATTCTGAACTCAAACCCTTTGTATCATCCCTAGAGGCCTCTAGAAGTGTGGCGCGCAAGTTTCCTTGAGAGGGAAAGGCGGCGCACAAGTGTCTTCATTTCCCCTAAGGGGTGGACACTTAGTCACACAAGTATTTATGTATTCTAACACTTAGGCCTTATGTTTCCTCTTTAGAGCTTCCATTCTAGGTATATAATTACCTTATAAGTGTTCGGAAGACGTCAGAAAAAGACTTGGGTGACTAGAGATTGAATTTGAGTTTTGGAAAATTCGTCCTCAAAATGGGGGGACCACAAGGGATATTTATAGGCCACTGGGCACCTTGGGCTAAAAAAGGAATAGGGAATGCAAGTGACTTGCACATCCCATATGTGGCGCGCAAGTGACTTGCGTGACCAGAAGGAAACTTGCGCGACCTCTTCTTAAAGGGTTCCTTGTTCATGCCTTTTTTCAATATTTGATGTTCTTCAAAGGATGGCTCTTCTTGTGCTTAAGGTATTCCTCTTTTCCATTCTTTAGAATCTATGAAGGAAAGGAGCATCAACAGTGGTGTTCTAGTTTTTCATGTAGGAATTAACCGATCCAAATCATATTAAATAATCACGTTCTTTACTGATTTTGTCTTTTCTTTATTTCATCCATTATTTCTCCCATATTAACTCACCAAATATCATTACTTTTTTAAACATGGTCTACAATAAATCATTCATTTTATATTTACACAAATTTAATATAAAGAAATCCCATATCAAGTTGATCCTAGGACATTTTATGGGAGAAAACTACTCAACGTTGTCCCCAACAAATGGAATGAGAGAGTTAATGGTAATAGGTTACATTGGATCTAATTGAAGGAATTCATTTTACCTTTATAAAATTTATGTGTAAATTCATGGATTGGAAAGTTTCCCCATTTCCTATATAAAGGACTCTAGGATATTGAGTTTGGGTGTGCGATCTTTTGAATCATTCGCTAGCCGAAACTTTTCCCTCCCTAAATATCTTTTCTAAGGTCGAAATGGCCCAAAGGCCTTCATTTTTTTATTATTTTGATAATACAACTTTCAATGGGTGAGGTGTAACCCTTATAAGTCCTGAAGGCTTAGAGATAATTACATGACCCATAGGTCTCAGAGGGAATCACCCAGACAAGACAACTTGGAACTGCTCCTCCAAAGCATATGTCATGAAATCAGCACTCCACCTTCACAAGGCTAGTCGGCTAGCTGTCCTATTCAAAGCTGCACAGGCTTGGTACCGATGGAAAATCCATACCCTCTCATTCTTCCAATTCCAGTTAGCTCTACTCTAGTGAATGCGCCTACCCTGAATCCTCATATGAAGCCTTGTACCTTGTAGTCTGACTGGTACTTCTTCATTCATGTGGCCCAAAGGCCTTGGGGTGACACTAAGTCCTTAAGGTGGCCTGAAGGACTTGAGAAACAACTAGCCCGAAGGCCTTGGGTGCCCCGAAAGGCTTACAGGACCCAAGGACCAAACTGGTGGGCCAAAGGCCTAGATGGATGAATAGTTCCAACTACTACAGTATCGAACAGTGACTGCTACAATACTTCTACAGTACCCCCCCTGAAAATTCACCTTTACCCAGATTTGATCTTGGGTCTCTTGGATTCACTTGCTAAGTCCTCACCAACCGGGATTAGGCTCATGTGCCCTAAATCTCTATTCTACCTTTCTTATTTTCTTATGAGATACTTGCATATCATGTAGAATTAGAAGGTCCTGCTAAAAAATGTTTGGATTATTTGGTGTGATCCATGGACACACCATAGAGGGAGTAACCTTTCAGATTTCCCTAGGTGATCATCATAAAACATTATAATAAAAGAAATGATAGTAGCATTAAATAGTGTATGGTACATGTTTTTATTTCCAATATCACATGATTTCAATTTCAATGGTATGATTTCCTTGGGTTTAAGGGTTTCATTGAACTTTTACTATTTAGATTAATTTTTAATATATACTTAGAAAACTATCAGTGGTATCGAAGCCTTTATAAGTCATTTGATTTGAGAAATCTTTTTAGAAATGGAATTTATCAAATTCATAAGGCTTATCATATTTTTAGTCGTAAAATTTGATAGAAAATTTATTCTACCCGATTGATTAGAAAACATAAAATATGGGATATTGTGACCCACGAATCAATAAATTTACTTTGATTTTATGTAAGTAGTAGCATATGACATTAGTATAGTGTATACTATGATAGTAATTTTCTATGGGTTAAATAAAAAAGTGTCATATCACTGTTATGATATCTTTGTGAATTATAAAATAAGATTAGTTATCATATTTTATGATTAGATTATTAGTTGAAAAATACAACCGATATAAAATAAAGGGTTTATACACTACGAGCTATTGATCATTTCTTATGATACATCATAAATTGTTAAATACGATATCTTGAAGAAATATTGTTTTTATTTATTTTCAATTTTAAATTTATTTTATAATTTATATATTTTTTATAAATTATAATAAAAGGTATTTGGGATATTTATTAATTTATATTTTTTTATAAATTAATTAATTATAATTTTTTTATAAATAATAAATTAAATGTTTTTGAAACATTTATTAATAAATATTTCACAATATTAAGTGTTAATATTAAAATACAATTTCAAAATTATATGTAATGACTTATAATTTGGATATAATTTTGTTATATAGAAATTTTAAGTGTAATTTATACAAGGTTTATAATTTTTTTTAAAAAAGTATTTATATTAAAAAATTATGAATTGTTTATAATGTTTAATTTAAATTTTTCAAATTAGAATATCCTAATTTTTAAATTATTTAAACCACATCAAAAGAGTTTTAATGAATTATTTTATCCAATTTTAAATAATATTAATGAATAATATTTAGATTATGTAAAATGTGTCTATAATAAAAATTGAAATATAAAATGTATATATTTCATGAAATATCATTTATTAAAGTAACATGTCATATAATGAATAATATGAAGGATTTCATATTGGGAATAAATATAAAGTGTTTATATTTATCTAATTATGGAATGTCCATAATGAATTATAAAGTGTGTATAATTGTTTATTTTTTAATTGTTTATAAATATATTTCTCATGTTTGAAAAGTACATGAATTATTTATTTATTTAATTCCTTTTGAAAATTTATATTTATAAATTGTTTGTGGGATTTGAATATCATGTATTCTTTAATTTATATGATAAGTTGCTTATTATAAATTTTCAAGCCAAACATTACATGTTTGGAATAAAAAAAATAAGATTTAGTTTTCACCTACCTTGAACTTGATTTGTAATTAAAGTTATCATATTTAATTTAGTTATTAAATATATTTTGTATATATTAGGTTTTAGGGTTATGATGAATTAGATTATCTCTTGATTAAAGTATCCCTGGGTAGAGCGACTTTGGGTCAAACTTCTCACTAGCCTGGAGTCTTATTTATTGTCTTAGAAAGATAGGGGTTGACTATCTGTGGCCCTGAGATTACTCATGAGGATATTATAAATTTCATATAATTATAAACCTTTACATGGAAATTTCATTTACCTTATGCATAAGATTCATTTGGATATGTATGAATATGTTTGGATTCTATTTTTCGGTGAGTAACAAAAAATATGGGTTGTGTAAAGAGTTACTCATTAATATGGTGTGAATATATTAATTTAGTGTATGGAATAGAGATCCCAAAACTAAATTTTCATAATCATGCATACATAAAGGATTAAAGCATGAGATAATAAAAATTTCATGAGATGTAATTATTAATAATTTAATATGCATGTTATGTATATTATATTAGTGAGACTTTAAAAGAGAACCCCTGAAATACTAAGTGTAAGATTACATCCAAACCAGCACTTGTCAAGGCCTCGATCATTTAGTATGAGTTACCCTAAATATTAGGTGAACATGTATTATCTTTCATAAGGAAATAAAGTAATGAGATGACCTAAAAGTTAAGTTCTCTTTTCTTATAATTTTCTTTAGGTTACACTTAGTTGAGAATCCTTAATGACTAGGATACCAGTGGAATAGAGTCGAGTGAATTCATATTATAGATTTGGATAAAGAGTTATCCACTTAGCTATCAAATAATCATATATTATATAATTGACAAGTATAATCTACTAAATATAGTCAAGGAGCATTTGCATGATCAAATTGGAATTTTCATGATAAAATATGGGTTTTTATCATTAAATATATATGATGTATGAGGTTATCATTTTTAGTGGGAGTAATTTTAGTAAAATACCTTATTAAATGAATATAAAAATGATAGTCATATTATAGAGCTTATATTTTATATAATATCATCATCATCTTTGAGATTTATCTTGAGATAAATTCTTGAAAAAGTGAAGCTTAATTCTAGGAACTCCTGAGATTGGTAACTTAAGAAAATCTATAACGTAAAAAAACTATGTGTTAGAGTAATACCTTTTCGTGTAACCAAGTTTTGAATTATATGAATTTAGAGCCTTATAAGAAGCATTGAATGGGTTTTTTGAGGTTTCAAAGTCATTAGATTCACAATTACCAAAAACAACTCTAGTCTCTTCTCATATATTCAATATGATTGATTATTCTAATGAATAAGAGAGAGTGGAGGTTTCCTTGAGGATTATTTTGATTTTTTGAATTCATTATACTGTCATCAATGGAAATTTTCCAATAATATGAATGATTTCAAGTAAAATTTTAAGCAATATTCTCAAAGTGCTAAGGATAATTGAAACATGTATGTTATGTCTAGGTTTTAGTTCTGTGTGTAATAACTGGGCCCCATAGGCACCCCAGTTGCCCTGCAGACACTTGTTGTCACCTCCTTGGTACCCACCTATATTCCCAAATGGTTCATTAGACTAATGAATATCCCTATAGGATAACACATGTTCTTTACAATGTGATTTTTCCTCACTCACACAAATGATATGAAACTTATCAGGAGGTTACCCATCCCCGATCACTACTCTTGGAAAAACCTCTTTAACTATAGATTTCTCATCAGGTAGTCTTTTGAAAATAAAGGTGTACCTTGTTAAAATGTGTATTAACATTCATCCCTTTTATCCCTTTGAATTCCTAGGGTGTTATATTCACCCCCTTTAGAGAACAACATCCTCATTATGGACCATATATCTTAAACTAGGTAGTTTCACCACACTTATAGATGGGTTTATCCTCTAATACCAATGTAACATCTGGGCCTTACAGGCACCCATATTTCAAACTTCTTTGGAGGTCACCCATCCCGATCACTACTCTAGTACAAATCTCTTTAACTATGGAGTTCTCATCAACTAGGCTCCCAAAAATAAAGGTGTAACTTTTTGACATGGGTAATGAAATTTATCCTTTTTAACCCTTTAAATTCATAGGGTATTACATTTACCCCCATTTAGATCAAAACATCCTCATTGTGGACCCTACATATCATCCATGGTAGTTCCACTGAACTTATAGATGGGTTCCTCCTCTGATACCAATGTAAAAACTAGGCTCCACAAGCACCCCATTTTTTCCTCATACATGTGTTGTCCCCTATATAGGGACCACCCACATGTATGAATGGGTTATCATAATAATGTATATAACCACAGGAAAACACATGTTATTTAAAGTGTGTTTTTTCACTCTCACACACACTATGAAACTTTCCAGGAAGTCACCCTTCCCGATCACTACTCTAGTACAAACATATATAACCATCGAGTTATTATTATGTAGGATCTGGAAAATAAAGGCATACCTTGTTGAAAAGGGTAATAACATTTATCCCTTTTAACTATTTAACTTAGGATGTTACACTATGGAAACAATACAAGATGGTAAAATTTAAAACCAAAAGAAGAATAGTCATTTGGAAAGTCCAATAATGTTTCTTCATGTAGCCAGTCAATTTCATTGAAACCTAAAGGTATTATAAAAAGGAAATAAGTAATGATTTTATATGATGGGATTGCTTGAGGCACTTGATGGGTTTTATGAAACTCTATGGAATTTCTATGTCAGTTATTAGTGTAATAGAAGTCAATTATTCATTTTTTAGGGTATGTAATACCAACTTTATATATTAAAAGTGTTGTAAATATATAGAAATTACATCAAGAGAATAATTAATAGAGCATATGGTTTTTATTCAAGGGATAAAGAAAAGCGTTTCTACATCAAAGGTTTCAATGTAAAGGAATGTTTCAAGAATAGAAGAATCTAAGTAAAAAGTGTGTATATTCATATCATTTTTATTATATGATAACATTAGTTTTTTTCAACACCATGAGATTTTAGAATATATTTCTCTTTAAATAAATTGTAAGTTTTCCATAGCTTTCTTGACACACAACACTGAGCTTAAAATAAACCATGGTATATTATAACATAACCATTAATTTTATGGGTATGAATAGTTATAATACTATTATAAAAATATATATAATTTTTTAATTAATCAAAATGCATTTATTAATTCATAATATATACATACTAAATTTTTAGTAGTAATTTTATATTTCAAAAATATATTTTCTTCAAAAATGGATTTTATGACATTTGTGTATGAATATTATAATTAATTTCCACCACATTTAAAAATTTTATTTGAAAATATATATATAATTTTCTGATTAATCATATAAACCTTTTTAGAGTTATTTTTTGGTATTTTTATAAAATATTTTATTTTTTGGTGAATACTAGAAAATAACTTTTTTTAAACATTTTTTTCTTTTCATTAAATCAAGTAGTTTAAAATTCCCATTATGTATTGAATTTTATCTTAATTAAAATAATTAAAATTTAATTAGATATAATATAATTAAATTAAAATGAATCAATATTATTCTTGATCTTTGCATAAGTTTATTTTGGGGCTTAAAAACATATTTTTTCTAAAAATATTTTTAAGTGAACAATGTGTTTTTATTATAATTAATTAAAAAAATCACTATTTATTAATTATGGTAATGAAATTTATAGATTATATATTCAATAAAATTATTTTACATTTATTTTATTATTTTTACTAGGCATGAAAGAAGAATTAATCCATTTTTATGCTTAAAAATGCATTTTTATAAAAAAAAATTCTTTGCATTTATCAAGCTTATTTCTGAAAGGAATTTCCACCAATTATAGAAATTTAATCTTGTAAAATGGATTCCATATTTTAAAAAATCATAATTAATATAATTTAAAAATTTTAACTTAATTATTGGTCATTATGAATAGTAACCATGGTAAAGATTTTCCACCTCGGTAAAAGAGGTAAAACTGGGTTAAAACTACGAGGAAAAACATTTAAATCTCTCTAAAACTTTACTTTACCATATTATATTAGTTTTTTCAACTAAATATATGTTTAATGAGTTAAATAATATATTTGAAAAATTATTTTGATATTGAGAACCCAAGATTGTCTTTTGTGAAGTTAAGTTATATTTTATTCAAATTAAAAACAATTTTTGGGACTTTGCATTTAATGTCATGGTTGTAAGATTAAATTCGGTTTTATCTTTATAAAAAGTGTAAAAACCTTAATTTTTAATTATTTAACAAAAAAAATCTTAGAAACTATCTTATTACTTTATTTCAAGGTGAAATGAATTTTACACTTAAATCAAGAATTTTCTTAAAAATAATTTTTCATGTTTTTTTATTATTATATTAAAAGTAATTTATACCACATAAATAGATTGAATATACTAATATGGATTCAAAATTTTTAATCACCATGTCCATTTTTTTATAATTCTCCTTTTATTTTTTGTCATATAATTATGTTATCATGGTAAAAAGTTAAGTTATCACAGTTATAGTTAAAATGAGTTTAAAGTGGTTTAACTCAGGGATAAGGCTTAAAATGTATCCAAAAATTTTCTAAATGTAATTTATTGAGTTTATGTATACCCTATAAAATATTATAATCTATGTTTTTGTGCCTTGGTTCCACCTGACTTGATTATATATATATATATATATTATATAATCTTTTAAGTAATTTCAAGTGTGTCATTTACCTCACTTATAAAAGGGAACCTCCTATCCTTTATTCCTCACACCATTTGATCACTAAAATTTAGAAAATACTTTAAATAAACTATGAAAAAAACCCTTCCAACTAACTAGAGGTTTTGGTCTCATAAGTGGGCCATCCTAGAAGGATTAAGGTGTAATCCAAAGGTGGGTTTCCAATGAAGAGAAATAAATCTTAACTGAGTGTTATAATTTTATTTATTATCTTAAATACTTAAAATATTATCAAAACATGACAATATAATATAATAATCATAAAAAATATACTTAAAATTTTATTATTTTGATTTTTAACCCTTATTCATCTCATTTTCCATCATACTAGGAACAAAAAACATCATTTGTGAGTACGTGTGGACTACCACCTCCCTTAATCCATGCGTTTAATTTTCCTTCAATACCTCTCATGATTGTTTATAATTATAGATTTAATATATATATTATATTCCTTACATAATTATCATTCTATAAAGATAATAAACCATATATTTTATTAGCCTTCCATTCATTAAAAAATGATAACATCACTCGTGCGTACATGTGAAATACCACCTTCATGAAGAGATGTGATTCATTTTTCACATACACCTTTAATGGTTGATTCTAAAATTTTATTTTATGTGTAAAAATATTAATTATTTAATTATTATTATTTTTGTGATTATGTAATAATAACCCCTTTGACCACTATAAACCCACCAAATTCATTTTGCAATTATGAACCAAACATCCTCAAAACACCCAATGTGGACTTAAATGATTAATTAATTAAATACATAATTTAAATAAATGAAATAAATGGTTTAATTATTAATTAAAAAAACTATAAAATGTTCTTAAATAATTAAACAATTAATATAATTTTATTATAAAATAGTTAAAGGATATATCTAGAAACTTGGGACCCAATATAAGGGGTTTCTTAACTCAATTTCCATTCATTAGATTATACTTATACTTCACTGGCTATTTTATGAAAAAATGAGTGAAATTAACTTTTATTATATTTAGAAATGTTTTATTTAGTTTTATAATTATTACACATAATCATCTCATTTATTAAATTATAACTTCAATGATATGATCTTTGTAAGGATTATTCATCTGAATATTGTTTCTTTGAGACAAATATTGTATTATAAACCTATTTACTTTTATAAGGTATATATGATACCTATTGAGATATTATATCATGAATAAATGGTTGGTTATGATTGGTTCCGATGCTTTCACCGGGGTGCGCACGTCCGTCTCGTTTGGCAGGACAGTGGCGCTGTCTGTTGACCCACATTCCCACTTTCCAAAGGCGGGCGACATCCACTCCTTGTTCAGGGAAGTTTTCTCCTTGATCGAAATGGGATGATGGGATGTTGGTTCTTTCTTCCTTGGATTCCTCCTCGGAACTCGTCACCTAGTCCGGGTCTCCCTTATAGATTTAAGATGTTGTTCGTGGAACTCTTCCTGGTGCCATATCTTCATGGACACTAGTTAATTACACTGCTTATGTCAGGACATTCCAAGGGGTTTGGTCAGGGCAGCAACCTTCGGTCAGGGGAGTAGTCACATTGGACATCATTGGTGTGTTTGGACACTGGGACACTGGCGCGTCTGGGCTCTTTCCGCTTATTATATGGCTTCTCAAGGGCACGGAATCCTAATTAATCCTGCATTGAATGTGAGGAATTATATGACGTAGGCATGTTTCTGAGGTTTTCCTCAGATTCCCATGTTTAACACAGGGTATGACACAAGTTTCATGTCTAGTGGGGATAGATCGGACTAATCAGAACACTGATTAGAGTGGATCAGATGGGTGCAACCTCTGGAGGGAACACTGATGTTGGGCCAACATGTGGTTGAATCCCCGGTTGCTGTTGAGGGGAATATGGAATGATATGGCATGATTTAACTGGGATGTGGCAGCCCGGATAAGAATCAGGATTGATGATGGAGCGGTTGAATGAAGTGGATGGGGAATTGGATGGAACCATCATGAGGATGACGATGTTTTTGGGCTTGAACCTTGAAGAGGCTTCTTACGTATCCTCATGGTAGGGAATCAAAGTACACTTAATTCATCTGAAAATGGTTTACTTCTGATTGGGGTTTTCAATGGCTTACCACTGGATGGGGTCGCAACGACTTATCGTTGATTGAGATCACAATGGATTACCGCTGGATGGGGCCGAACTGACATGAATGGGGACCTGAGGCCCAGATAGATGGTGGGGCTTGAACCTCATGGAGGCTTCCTACATAACTTTCCTTGACAAGGATCAAAGACCACATAGTTCAGGGTGTGGGAACTGACATGAAGGATGGTCGGGACCAATGGTTGTTGGGTTTGAACCTCAGGGAGGCTTCCTACATACCCTTCCTTGGCAAGGATCAAAGTCCACGTAGTTCAAGATGGGTTTGGTGAGCAACGGCTTACCGCTGACTGGGGAAACAACATCTTACCACTTATGTGGGTCCATAGTTTAATGTCACACAGGATGGGGGGAAAGTGACATGAAGGTGGTCGGAGCGACCGAGTGTTGGGCTTGAACCTCTTATAGGCTTCCTACATACCTCACCTTGGCAAGGATAAAAGACCTCATAGTTCCAGACAGAGTTTTGTGTACCGACGTGAAGATGGATAGGACCAATGGATAGTGGTCTTGAACCTCATGGAGGCTTCCTACATACCTTACTTTGGCAAGGATCAAAAACCTCATAGTTTAGGTTATATGGGGCATTTGGGGGTTACTCTCTGAGGCAGCCCAAGGTGTTGGTGAACCGACGTGAAGGGGGTCAGAGCGACCGGTGGGTGGTGGGCTTGAACCTAAGGGAGGCTTCCTACGTACCCTACCTTGTCAAGGATTAAAGACCACATAGTTCAGGTGGTGTGGGGATTACACTCTAAGCTTCCCAGAGAGGATGTCATGGTCGGTGCTTGCTCTAAGCCTACGTGAGTCATGCTCGGTGTGAGAAACAAGAGACAGCAAAGACCTGACGATCAAGTCGCGAAAGGTACGTCTGTGGGAAATAGAGTGGGGATTACACGTAGTTAGCAGCCCAAATAAGAAACAAGGGATTATTTGTGGTTAACAGCACGAAGAGGTTGGGACTTACTCCAGGATGGAGGCCCGATGGTGAAAAAGCCTAGTGGGAGGGGGATTTGGCATCGAAGAAAGGAGGAGCAGGGATACTGCCTTCTACAAGAAAATCTAGGGGCTTACACCGAGATAGTTTACCTTTCCCCACGTAGGATGCATGGGGGGAAGTAAAAGTTTAATGTCATGTGTTGAGGATGATGATTCTTGGCAGTTTAACGTCCTGCATCTCGGACGAGGTGGGTTTACTCTACACCCCTATGATTTACATAACTGATACCCTCTGCACCTTGGTTAAGTGAATGCACCGGAAATTCCATGATTGGGGGGGGGGTATCGTGAGGTGATCCCATTTGGGGTCCACGTTAGCATGGCTATGCGAATAAGAAATAGCTGTTAGCATCCTTATGCGAAGAATCAAGAGGCGAGACAACACAATGTGAAACATCGCCCAAGGGACTTTGATGTTACTTCATGCGAACCTAGGAGGTTTCATGGGAGAGGGAGTTACATAGAAAAGGGGTTTATGATTAGAGGACTCGTAGATCTATGGTTCTCCATGCAATGGAGGGGCTTCGTGAAGGTTCAGACTTTGTGAAGTGAAGTGGCCTAGCCTAGGCATAACATAAGTGCATAAAAGAGGTGCCTCGTGAAGAGGAAGGGAATTCGCGAAGCAAATCTCTACGAACCATGGGTGCCTCACGAAGCAAGGTCTTGTGAAGAAATGTGCTTCGCAAGGCAAGGTTACTCTACCTTAGCATTTGATTCACGTGTACATGGCGGGTGCTTCACAAAGTATAAACACTCCGTGATGACCCAAGTCCCCGTGAGGATCTACTTCCTTCATGAAGGCCCATGGGATTTGTGAAAGGAATCCCTCTCGAAAGAGGGGGTGAAAACAAGGAAAATGGGAGGAACTTCATAGAGCAAAAGTAACTTGAGCATCTCATGGTTTGCAGAGCAGAAAGTGCTTCGTGATTTGAGAGTTGAGAAGGTGAAAGGTTGGATGATCCATCCTTTGGGCATGGGGGAAGGCCAGTATTTATAGGCAAGAGGCACCGCGAAGATGGATTCCACTCCACAACAGGCTAGTGAACATCAAAGGGGATCGTAAAGCATCCCGCCTCCTTGCTTCACGACGAGCTCGTAAATGTCAAATCAGATTGTGAAGGATCCCGCCTCCTTGCTTCGCAGTGTGTGCAGGGCCATGGCGCTCCGCGAAAGGGATTTGCGAGGAAGCTTTGGAGACTTTCTTATTAGCCTTATCCCTTTCCTTTTTTGGTGCCAAAAAATTCCCCCCTCAGAATTGGAGCTAAGGAGAAATCAAGGTTCAAAGTCTGAGGGTCAATCGCCAAAATTTCTCAGCCGTTCGCGAAGCTAGATCACGAAGGAGGATCGCTGAGCAAGAAAGTGATGGGTCGGCTAGGCACGCCGTGAAGCTCATTGTGGTTGAGACGAACTGCGAAGCTGAGAGGGTCGTCGCCTATAAATAGAGGGGCTGAATTCTCTTTTTTCCTTTCTCTCCATCGCGATTTTGGCTTTTAGCGCTCTCGATTCACGAAGCTCTACGTACACCGCGATTGATCTCCACGAATCGGGATTTTAGCTTCACGGTGCATAGCTAGTCTTTGACTTCATGTCTGTGCGCTTCACGACTCAACGTTCAGAGGATGAGGTAGGGCTCCGTGAACTAGTTTTGTGAACGCGCTCCGCGAACGAGCTTCATGAACAAACCCAAAAATCGTCCCAACCTAAAAGGCTGAATGGATAATCAAAAAGCTTCCCAGGGGGTCCTTGTGGATGCTTCCTGAAGGGATGAGATGACGAACAATCTAGGTTTAGGAGAGCTAATTTGGAGCCACTATGACCATGGTTCTTTTGTGGAGCTTCTATCAGAGATCCATAGGAACTAATCGTTATGTAAGAGGTTGCCTTTGTATGGATTTGGGATAAGGGATTACGTCTTCATCCCAAAAGGAAGTCGGGACAAACCAGCTTTCTGGTTCAGGAGCACGTCGTGCCAACACCGATGGTTTAGGGTGGCTGATGGACATGCCTGGGAGGACTTCACACCCATCATTGTCGACTGCTTATGAAACCACCTGAATAATGTTGATGGGAAGGAGTTACAGTGGGAGACGTCTCCCCCCATGCATCAGATGATATTGAAGGAAGCTCTGGGGAACCTAGAGAAGGGGTTTTCTGAGGAGTGGGACATGCGCCAGGGCAGCAACTTGACAGATTATTGGGCTGAGGCCTACTGGGTAGGTTCCTCGTGTGAGGAGTTTTGGGGTGGAGCTGAGATGAGTGGGCCTGTATGAGGCAGCTTGGGCCTCCCAGTTTCACATCTACCAGCCGAAGCAGCTGATATCGAAGTTGTTGAGCAGGTGGTCATCGAGGACCAACACATTCCATTTTCACCATGGGGAAGTCGACATCAGCTTGTGGGACATCCACCAGATCTCAGGGGTCCTGATACTGGGAGCCATGTATCATGAATTCCTCCCCGTCATGAGTGCGTGGGAGGAACTGGAGCAAATTTCTCAGCTGGTGATGGCTTTGATGGAGCTTGTTCCGGGAGAGGACAAGGAGGCGGTGAGGGACATCCATTTTAGGTGGTGGTTCAAACAATTCGTAAACTTCCCGAAGGACAGACAGTTTCCGGTGAGGCCTCGGACTTGCCCGAAGGGGGCCCGGAGTAAGGGGTACTCATAATGGAGACTTTTGGAGGACAACCAGTGGAAGAAGTGGGGATTTAGTGTCATCACCGAACAACAACTGATTATCAGGCTGGTAGTATTCATCGTGGCTCTCATATGTGGTTGGATCCTACCAGTGAGGGATAACAACATGGGAGTGCGACCAAGCACATTTATTATGGCGTCCATGTTGGCGAAAAGAGAGAGGGTCAACCTCGGGATCCCAATGCTCGCCAAGCTATATAATATGCTGCGGCATATCAGTTAGTGGAAGAGGCCGTATGGAATATGTGGGCCATTCCACCTCCTGTATGGATGGATAGTGGCACACATCAGGGGGTTTATGAATACCCAAACCCCATTTCCCCTCTAGAATCGAACTTCCACCCATCAATCCTGAATGATGCTGGGGGATTTCCATCCAAGATGACCACACCATCGGTTCTGAATCAAGTGTGGAAGATGGAGGAGTTAAATTTCCACCCATTTCCGTTGCCGAAGGGGGTATTCAATGATGATGGCCGGGGGACAGAGGAGCATCGTGCCTATCTCCTGGCCTTTAGAGGTGGAGTTTTGGTGGAAAGGGTGGATCATGAGCCTCTCGACGAGCCATACATCCCACACCGATTTGATCGGCAATTCTGGTGCATGTAGTGACTGACCCCGCAGGTCTATCTAGGGGTGCGCTATGAGGAAAACCTGTGTGTGATGAGGAATATGTGGCTCATGTTCACACAGGAATATGGGAAGATGCGGAACTAGATACCTCCGCCGACCACTGTCATCAGGTTAGTGAAGGAATATGCCCAGAGTTAGGAGGCGACCTACCCGGGGGAAATGCTGAAGCAACCAAACATTTGAGTTGATGATGGCGTGCATCCCAAACCTCGGGGATGAGGTCGGAAGGTGACAGGGGCATCTCACAGTGGCAGGGCTGCTGTAGTGGCAAGGCCCGCACCAGTTGAGGGAGAGGCAGCAGTGGCAACAGACCTGGTTGTCCCAGAAGAGTAGATCTATCCTAAGGGGAGGCCACCTAGAGGGTTCTGTATAATATCCACTCAGGCTCTAGGGAAGTGGCTACACGACATTGATATTTTAGAGAATGTTGTCTTCCCGGAGGCCTGGGACATATGGGAAGTTAACCGGAAATTCCTCGACCCATTGGAGATGTGGAAACATTTGAATCGTTTCGGGATGGATTTTCCCAGGATAGGCCCTATTAGGGCCAGCTTTGCGGTATCCTAGGCAGAGGTGGAGCAATACCTGACAGAGCTTGAGGAATTTGTGCACTCCTGGGGTACCCCATGTCTGATGACGGATCAATTCAGGGTATTGCTCGATCGCACCACTCCCCCCCAGTTGTCGGCTGCTGACTTAAGGGAACAGTTCATACTGTCAGAAGAATCAGATGAATCCTCTTGGGGAGACGAGGCTGGGAGAGGGAGCCTATTAGAGGAGGGTGAATTCGGGGATCAAGACTTGGATCTTGAAGAGTTCACTGAATCCCTTTAGGTAAATATTCCAAACCCCTTATTCAAGGACCACTTTTAGGTCATTCTGTACTCCTTGATAACATCTAAATTGTGCAAGAGGGCCTTGTGCATAGAGCTCGTTATCACCCTTCAAGATATACAGATGCAAGACCTTCGGGGTCCATGCCTGATTCCAGAGAGATTAGCATGTCCGGAAGGGCCAGAATACCTGAAGTGGATCCCAAATCTTCATACCTTCCAACAATATATGAAGGTCCATGCTTCGGGGTCCCGACAGAATCAACCCAAGAACGAGACCAAGAATTCGATCTCTGTATGTCTCCTCTACCAAATTAATTTCTTTCAACCATCGACCATGTTAACTGACATGCATGCTCCCTTTTTTTTGGTACACATAGTCCTCCAAATGGCATGGGTTGCCTTGGAGAGGTCATTCAGTACCCCTGACATCACCTTTCCCTGAAGAATACTAGTGACTGTGGAGGCGGAGTTCTAGATTAATCGAGTAGTGGCGCTCCCGATCACCAGTGGGACCGCCAGGGAGGCTGAGCCTGAGATCATCGAGGTGGGTTCTGACGATGAGGATCGGTCAGAAATCCAAAGTCCATCCATGCCTGATCAAACACCAGATGCGAACCCAGCTGATGATTTCCTAGGGGAATTCCCAGCATATGAGCCTGCCAACCGTGCTGACTGGGACCAGATGACCTCTGATGAAGAGGATAGCAGAATAGTCCATCGCCGATCATGGAAGCAGATCAAGTGCTTCATTTATGAAACCCACAAGCACTATGGATAGATGAGATGGGCATACTTCTCTCGCAACTACGCGAACTATGTGCTGGGGGAGTGGATGTCCAACGTCCTCACATGCTCGTCCGGGATCTTATGGAGGAGAAGATTCAGAAGCATGACCGTGGCCTCAGTGTGGGTTGGTAGCGGAGGAAAGCGGTGAACATTAAGAGGCTCCAGAAGGATGAAGATGAGGTCCAACAACTGCAGAGTCGGGAAGACGAGCACTCGACTTCCCTCAACGCGCAATCTGAGCTAATATTGCGATTAAAGGCCAAGATGGAAGAGGATGAAGAGGGAATGAAGCGATCCTATGATTAAATGATCATCATCCGGACCGACATGGAGCGGGCCCAGATTGCTGCTGATGAATTATGCCCCATCGCTGCTAAGGAGGAGCGGGAACTGAATAGGAAACATTAAATCCTAGACACCATCAGCCAGAGGGTGGCGGAGCTGCTACACTCTTTTGACGAGGTTAACCCGTCCGTGGGGGAAATCGACCCTCAGGTACTGTAATGATTACAAAACCTCAAACATACTTTCATTCTTTGATTATTTTATGCTTGTATCATGAATGAGTTCCGTTATTTGTATTGGTTTATTGCACACTCGTGATATTCATGGAGCATCCAGTGATCATTCCCTAAGCTCACATGGGTCGGGCCCGATGCGAGAAACAAGGGATGACCACCTTATCATTCCATCCAAATGTAGGAGTGGAAACCAAGCTTCAGGCATTTTGGGGTTTGAACAACTAACCCGGATTCCTGGGAAGATAAGGGAGAGACCTGACTGAAGAATGAAGCTCTTAGAACAACCAAATTACTTTTTTCCCAGCGTGCTTTTGTGCACGAGCGGTGTAACGCCAGGGGCACTGGAATAAATCCGAACAAGGGGAATGGACTGTGTAAAATAAAATACCCAAGATTCAGAACACTGTAGTGATGGAATGACAATTAAGAATGACTGTTGACCGCATTCAAAACACAGTATCCTTATTGCGTTATCCAGAAATGGGGATAACAAATTAGGACCGACCACTGACCATGTTCGAAACATATGGACTGACTCAGAATGTCATCCATTAGTCTTCCAGAACATTATCCGAAGACATTAGACGAGTCGTAGGATATGCATCCGTACTTTTAGGGGGTTCTTCTAGATGTGAAATAGGGTGAGGATCCAAATAAAGGGCAAGAAAAGCATGGAGAGTTTAGTGATGGGTTGTTCGAATAGAGTCCAACACTCTTTAAATTATGCCACTGGGGTGATAACGCATTAGGTGGGTACATCAGTCTGATCAGGGGTGAAATATACTTCTGAAAAAGACCTCTCTGATGAGGAAACTATCAACTCCCAACATTATCATGGGGAATCCCAAATTTGTTCAGGGTAAAGTTGTAATTTCGTGGTTTACCAAAAGATCTCAGGTCAAGGGACTGAAAAAGGAGGGGGAAATGGGAATTATGGTTCCCAAGGCTAGACCTAGAGATAGGAGGTCTGGGGTTCATACATATCCCATGAGAATGGTAATCAATCCAAACATAGTTCATAGGGTAGAGTGTGGTTAGAGACCAACACTGGTAAGAAGAATTATCTCTAGAGAAGAAACTGGTGCATCCCATGATTAAATTAGGGCATCCTGAACTTGTTCAGGGTAGAACCACAGTTTAGTGTCATGCGTTGAAGACATATGAACTCATGTAGTTTAACGTTATACGATAGGAAGTGGAGTGAAAGGGAATATCCATAGAGGGGATTATGTGGCACTATAGCTATTAATCCGACATGAATGAGGACTTTGAGTCTAGATCGCACCACGTATCCCCGGAGGAAACTCTTCCGGTAAAGGGACCAAGAGTGAGAATTAGGATGGGCCCAAAGCAAAGTGGTCGAGCATTCCTACATACCCCATGAGGATGAGAATCAAACCATATGTAGTTCTGAGAGTGCATTTTAACATCCTGTGGGAGGAGGAAAGATATGTGTGGAAATGGCTGCACCAGTACACGTCCTACTAGAAGTACTAAGACCACGTGAGTCATGCTCGGTGTGGGAAACAAGAAGTAGTGATGGGAATTTCCTAGCACAGGGAGACACACGTTAGGGATGATGGGGAATTAGATGAATGATGTCCCACTGATGCTGACCCACCTATATAACACACCTAGATGCGCTGAAGAGTAAAGACAAGCATGTTGGAATTCCCCTTGAACATAAGGGAGTGGAAACATGTGAATCATGATGCTCGAAATCTGGAATGCAATGATGGTGGTGTGATGATAGGGTTAGATTTTGACTGTGTTCAAAACACATCATCCATATCGCGTTATCCTGGAATGGGGAAAGACAAATGAGGGTCGACTATTGACCATGTTCTAAACACATGACTTATCTCAAATGTCGTCTGGGGTCTTTAAATACGTTGGCCTGAAATGGTAGGTGAGCCAAGGTGGCATGGGACCAGGTCGTGATGGGGGTCCCTTCAGATGTGGAAGAGGATGACGATCCAAATAACAGGCTCATGAATCTTGGACATGGAATGAGGGGAATGTCCTCATGAAAATTCCACACTTCAGGCTCTTTTTCAAAACACATCTGAATAGGACTATAAGACGTATCATATAGAGGGAGTCCAGTCCCTTCCTAAAGAAAAGGGTCTTGGGGTCGCACGCTTTTGACCTAAGGTCCTGGGGTGGACCATTAAGGGGGGATTGATTTAATGGACTGTGCGTAGGGCAGCGAAACAGCCAAATGTGACGCGCAGTTCCTGTAGGGAGATCTTAGTTTTGGGTTATAGAACTCAGGCCACACTGGGAAAAGATATAGGAAGCACATGGTGAAACTATTGAAAGAACAAACGTGAATGAGAACCTAAGAGGTACTCACCACCCCACATATTCCCAGATGAGTTCGGGACAAGGGGCTGAAAAGGAAGGGACATGATTTGTAGATTCCTGGGGCTAGACCCGGAGACAAAAAATGCCTGGGCGTTCCTACGTATCCCATGAAGATGGGAATCAATCCATATGTAGTTCTAGAAAATTTCGTGCAGTTTAACATATTTCAGTAAGGACGTGGAGTGGTCTTAGTTTATAGTCATTGATCTCGGACCATGTATGGTAGGAAACATAGGAGACACATGGTGGGGTAGTTATAAAACCCGCCATGAATAAGGACCCGAATTCCAGATTATCATGTGTTCCTTGGGGAAGCGTTTAGGTCAAGGGACCAAACACCAATGTTGGGTTGGGCCCGTAGAGAAGTGTCCTGGCATATCTACGTATCTCATGAGAATGAGAATCAAGCCGAATGTAGTTCTGGAAAATGCCATGCATTTTAACATCTTGCAGAAAGGATGTATTATAGATGAAGCTAAAGGGGGAATGTGCATGGTGCAATAAATCATACCCAACGTGAATGAGGATGAGGTCCACACCACACCGTGCGCGATTCTGAGAAAGAAACCTCGGGCCAAGGGGACAAAAATAGGTAATAGGGTAGAAAGTAGGAGAGACTGGCTCTTAATTAAGCTAGTCCCAAAGACGAGATGCCCAAGTGTTCCTATGTATCCCATGGAATGGGAATCAAGCTGTACGTAGTTCTACAAGGGGGAAACACAAAAAGATCTTAGTTTAAGGTCTTAGAACTTGGACCATGGAAAAGCAGGACTATTCCAAGTAAGTGCAGACCTTAATCTGATCCCTAAGCCTACGTGAGTCGAACTCGGTGTAGGAAACAAGGGAAGATAAGGTATTTGCAATACGTGAAATACATGCAAAGGGGAAATTGGTGGAGCCCTGAATTATTGCCTTAATGTAGCTTTTCCTCCTAACGTGTGGATGCGCACTGAGGAATAGTACCAAGAGTCTTGAAATTCTACTTCGACATGATGAGGTGGAGAAGGATGTGAGTCATGTAACTGACATTTTTGGGATTAATAGGGTTGGCTTGATGGTGGAGAATAACTGTTGATCGTGTTCAAAACACAACATCCATATCGCGTGACCTGAGGTGGGAACAACAAACAAGCGTCGACCGCTGACCAAATTTGAAATACATGACTTGTATCAATTTGTTGCTCGAAACCCTTGAGGATGTTGGCCTGTAATGGTAGGAGGGCCCTTGGGCTGAGTATCCATGTCATTCGGGGGTCCCTTTTGGTGTGAAAGGTGATGGAAGCCCTAATGAAGGGGAACACGAAGCCTGAGAAATGGGTGAAAGCATGTCCGGGTAGAGTCCGACATTCCAGGTGTTAAACCAGAGTACCCTTGGGAACATTAGTGAGTCGCCAAAGAGGACTAAGGGGATCATCTTGAGAGAGGCTGATTTGAAAAGACAAGTATAACACAAGGAGATGGAAAAATCTCAGGAGGAGGAGGTAAATGGCGTGGTTGTTACAAAACCTGACGTGAATGAGGACATAATCCCATACCACACCATATACTCCTCTACCTGAGGGAATACAGGCCAAGGGGCCAAGGTGAAATGGAGATTTCTAAGAGATGGGGATGGAACTGATGTCTAGATGTTCGGGTGGTCCTACGCATCCCATGAGGATGGGAATCAAGCCACACACAGTTCTTAAAGGGAGTAATGTGTAGTTTATCATCATGTAGTAAGGATGCAAATGGGTAAAATAACCCATATGTAGGAGGTGTACAGTGTGGTGAGTAACCCGATGTGAATGAGGACATAATCCCATACCACACCATACAACCTTAAGTGAGAATCTAGGTCGGGGTCCCAAAAAGGCCAAGGGGCCTAAGGCTGGGCCTCAGACAGAAAGGCCCTGCCAGTTTGTAGTTTAACGTCTTGTAGTGAGGATGAAGAAATGGGTGAGATACCCCAAACAAGGGAGGTGTACGTCACATTGAGTAACCTGACGTGAATGAGGACATAATCCCATACCACACTATACAATCCCATAAGAGTTAAGACTTCGGTTGGGGGCCTGAGATTGGGCACGCGAAGCGTGGCAGGGCCTGTGCTCGCGGTATGGATGGTAAATGATGGGAGGGATGTCTCAAGGAGATATGTGTGTCATGGAGAAATAGACCTACATAAATGAGGACATAATTCCGCTCCACACCACACAACCCTAAATGAGAACTTAGGCCAGGGGCCAAAAAAGGCCAAGGGGCCGAAAAAGGCCAAGGGACCTGAGGCTGGGCATCCCGACCAATAGTAGCCATATGACCTCTTGTGTAGTTACGACCTCATCATAGATCCTAATCCCACATGACAAGTGCTCGGTGTAGGGAACAAGGATCTGGAATCAGCTCTCCCTATCATATAGGGGTATAATAACTGGCATTTCCCGAAGGGAGTTCGTCACTTGGAGATACAACGAGGAAGAATAGACCACTACACTCAATGTTTGGGACATTGTGGGGTGGATCTAACGATAAAGGATATCTTTTGACCATGTTCGAAACACAACGTCCCTATAGTGACCTAGAATGGGAACCACAAATGAGGATCGACCGCTGACCATATTCGCAATGCAGGACTTGTATCAGTTTGTTGATCAACATCCTCGAGGACATTGGCCCGAAGCAGTATGAGAGCCCTTGGGCCTAGAATCCCTTCCATTCGGGGGACCTTCTGGATGGAAAGGATGATGGAGTCCCAATCAAAGTAATGGGTGAAGTATAGCTGTACCCATACATTTTAAAGTCAAGAAGAGCGGTGAAATAGGCGTACACCTCCAGGGATGTATGGTAGGATCGAGATGATCTCGATGTGTATTAAGGAAAAGACTTGCACCACACCATATGTCTTGACCCAAGGGGAGATTATGTAATTTGGTCTGGGCCAATAGATGAAATGTATGGGGGTTCTTATGTATCCCGTGAGGATGGGAATCAAGTCGTACGTAGTTCTTGAAGGCCATGCAGTTTAACGTCGTGCGGTGAGGACGTGGGAGGATATAGGAATGGGGAGTGGGAACATGGTGCGACCGTCATAATCCTGACATGAGTGGGGCTAAGGAAACCTACACCATATCATGAAAGGATCCTCCAAGAGAACTATACCCAGGAGGGATAGTCAAAGATAAGAGTTTGGGAGCTGGGCTCAAGATGAAATTCTTGAGAATTCCTACGTATCCCATGTGGATGGGAATCACGCCACACATAGTTCTAAGGGTGCAGTTTAACATCTTGAAGGACAACATACAGTTTAACATCATGCGGGATGAAGCACTTTAGGGTCATGGAGGACCAACAAGTTTAGGGTCATGCTGGATAGAATAGTTTAGGGTCATGATGGACCAAACAGTTTAGGGTCATGCTGGACGAAAGAGTTTAGGGTCATGCTAGACCAAACAGTTTAGGTTCAGGATGGAAAAAACAATTTAGGGTAATGTTGGACCAAATAGTTTAGGGTCACGCTGGACCAAATAGTTTAGGGTCATGTTGGACCAAACAATTTTGGGTCATGCTGGACCAAACAGTTTAGGGTCATGCTGGACCAAACAGTTTAGGGTCATGCTGAACCAAATAGTTTAGGGTCATGCTGGACCATCTAGCTCAGGAAAAGTTTTTCTTGAGAAACTTGGCCTTGGTGGGAGGAGTTATACGCTCACCATCCATGGTCATCAGGGAGTATGCACCATTGGGGTAAACCCTGTGAATTATGTAAGGTCCTTCCCATTTGGGCTCCAACTTGGGTGGTTTCCTGCCAGGGATCATTGGTGCCTGGAGGGCCAATACCAAGTCACCTTGCAAGAATGAGTGGAGGAAAACCTTCTTGTTAAAGTATTTAGCTATCTTATTCTGATGCCTTTCCAGATTGTGCAGAGCACGAAACCTATTCTCGTCAAGTGCTTCCAATTCATCCAGACGAATTTCGGCTACCTTATCTGGTGCCTACTGGTCGTAGAATGTTGTGTGTAATGATGGTAGTTGGATCTAGATGGGAAGGATGACCTCAGATCTGTACACCAGGGAATATGGGGTCACTTGGGTAGAATTACGAGCCGTCGTCCGATAATCCTAGAGGGCGTTGGGGAGCTTGTCTGGCCAGCCCTTCTTATTCTGACCAACCATTTTCTTCAAAATTTTAGAGATGGTTTTTTTGAATGCCTCAATCTTCCTATTTTCCTATGCGTGATAATAGGAGGTGTGGTTCAAACGGATGTTGTACTTGGTGTACAACCTCTTCAACTCAGGTGCTCGGAAGTTGGTGCCGTTATCGGTGAGGATGATGTGAGGGAATCCAAACCGATAGATGATATTGGAGCTCACGAAGTCAATGATAGAATCAGACTTGACCTCCTTGAGCATAACTGCCTCTACCCACTTGGAAAAGAAATCCGTAGCAGTCAGGATGAACCTGCACTGGAGAGCTATCGCCGGTGGATATGGTCCCATGACATCGAGCCCCACACCACAAATGGCCAAGATTACATGGTGGAGTGGAGAGGTTCTGGCGGCCGGTGCATGAAGTTAGCATGAATTTGGCACTCATGAAATCTCTTGGAGAACTCAATGAAATCATGGATCATGTAGGGACAAAAGTACCCCAATCTATAGATCTAGTGAGATATCTTCATCCCAGTCTGGTGGGCGCCGCGGGAACCAACATGAACCTCCTACATGAACTGAGAAATCTCAACTCCATAGATGAAATGGAGGAGGAAACCATCAAAACCACACTTGTAGAGGATATTATCTAGACTGAAACCACTATGGAGGGTAAACTGTAGCACACGACATCAGATTCACTCATGCTCGGCCCGATCAGCCGGGAGGTAACCATTTTGGAGATACTCAATAAAGGGGGATTTCCAGTCGGGAGTCACTTCAGCCACTACATCTGAGGAACCTGGGGGTCCAAACGTGGAGGCTCTAGTGGTAATATGGATTATCTGCAGGCCATCGCCATCATCTGGGGTGATGAGAGCAATGACTCTCCGATGTGCCATGTGTATAATCAGATCATCCTGATCGAGTTCTGCAAGTGATGCAGCCAGGTTGGCCAGGGCATCTGCTCGTCCATTTTGAGATCGAGGGTCATGAGTAACTTCCGACTGATATGGGAATTGGTCCATTAGCTGGAGGGTGTGCTCCAACAATTGTACGATATCTGGATTTCTGATGACTTAGTCCCCACTGATTTGCTTTATGACTAGTTCGGAATCCCCTTTCACATGAAAATGGGGCACATCGATCTCGAGGGCCAACTCGAGGCCAGTGATAAGAGCCTGGTACTCTGCCTCATTGTTGGTGCAACCTTTTGACAATAGGAATGAGTATGGTAGAATGACTTGTGCTGGGGTAATAAAGACATACCAAGGCCTACACTGTTGAGCCTAGGATTATTGAGCCTCCTGTCGGTGGGGCTTCGGGAAGCGCCATCAAAGTGCATCTGCCAACATGGGATAATGTGATCTATTGAGAGTATTACCTCATCAGGAAAATCCAGATTCAAGGATTGTTTAGAAGAAGTCAGATGGGTAGCAAGGAATTGTTCCAATTCTTTCCCCTTAACAGCTTTCTGAGGGATGAACCTAATGTTGAACTGCTGGAGGATTACTTACCACTGTGCTAGACGACCGATCAACATGGGGCGGTTCATAACGTACTTCAACAGTTCTACCTGAGACACCAGATGTACCTCGTGGTGCTGCAAGTAGTGTCACAATTTCTGTACTGTGAATATCAACACAAGGAAGATATTTTCATTGGGGGAGAATATGGTATCCATATCGATGAGCATACGACTGAGGTAGTAGAGGCTATTTTATGTTCCCTCATTGTTCTTCTAGGTGATAAGGGTGCCAAGAGATCATTCCAGGGCAGTCACGTACAAGATCAGTGGTTTTCTGGAGAGGAGTGACATCAAGACTTGAGGCTGGAGAAGATACTGTTTGATTTCCTCGAACGCGGTCTGGCACTCTTCATCCCACTCGTAGGCGAATCCTTTCTTCATGAGTCTAGAAAAGGGATTACACTTACCGGCCAGATTCGCAATGAATCGGCGTATGTAGGATAAGTGGCCTTGGAAACCTCGAAGCTCCCGAATATTTCTCGGGGAAGGAATCTGACTGATGGCCTTGATCTTCTCTGGGTCGATCTCAATGCCCCAGTACCTGACAAAAAAGCCAAGGAACTTCCTAGAGTTGACCCCAAAGGCACATTTCAATGGGTTCATCTTCAGGTGGCAGGAACAGAGGAAGATGAACACTTTCTTGAGGCCCTTGAGATGGTCCTAGCACAGGAAATATTTGACCAACAGATTGTCCACATATCATTCCAATAATTTCCCAAGGATTGGATTTAATATGCGATGCAAGGTTTTCTAATAGGTGGAACCTACATTATTTAAGCCGAAGGGCATGACCTGGTAACAAAACGTACCTTGCGGCACCCTGAAAGATGTGGACTCCTCATCCTTAGGGTCCATCCGGATCTGATTATATCCGGAGTACCCATCAATGAAATAAAGGGATTGGAACACAGCTGTAGCATCGATCAACAATTCTATCACAAGAAGGGGAAAATCATCCTTCGGACAGTGACAGTTGAGATCGCAGAAGTCGATACAGACTCTGATCTATCCGTTATTCTTTTTGACTGGCACAATTTGGGCTAGCCACTTGGGGTACTGGACCTCCTTGATGAAGTTGGCTCTGATGAGCTTATTGAATTTGGCTTCGACCATGGCACCATGAGAAGGGTGCATATTTCTGGGAGGCTGCTTGAACCCGCGATGATTTTCCAAAAGACCGAGGCGGTGGACGACTACCTGAGGATCTAGTCTTGGAATCTCATCGTAAATCCAAGAAAACACGTCACAATGATGTTTATGGAATTCCACGTACCATTGTTTCTCCTCAAGGGGCATGGCGGCACTGATCAACGTGGGTCTCGGGTCCACCTCGCTACCGAGGTTCACCTGTACCAATCCATCAACTGTGGTAGAGACTCTCTCTTCAAAGGTGGGGCAAGCATCCTCTAGATCCACTTCTTCAATTGAGGAGGAGGGATCCCCAACGGGAGGAAATTTCTCTGGGTAAGTGGATTTTTATTGGAGGCTATTACCAGCCCGAGAAATAGCGGTCACTAAATCGGGAGATTCCAATACTGCCGAAACCATAACAATAAAGGCTGTCGACCTGATCCCATCTGGTATTCTACCCATGGGGACACGCTTGATGATATAAAAGTAATAGTGATGCGTTGGCTTGATCCGATTGATTCCAGCTCAGGGAAACAGGCACGTATGATGTACTTCTGTTGCCATGGGGTAAACATCCCAATACCTTACGGGGGTAGGAAGCTTCGGGATCACCCTAGCCTGATTTGTGTAAAAATACGAGGTTATCTTCCACCATCTCTTAGACTTGGGAATATGATTCCCCCTCATACCAGAGACAAAAAATTATTGCCCCATATCAGGGGTCGTGGCCTCTAATCGATGGATCAGGAAGATGTAGGTGCCAACCAGACCTGCCCAGGGGTCAGTTGCGACCATGACAGACTCAACCCCACTTACCTAAATCTATTTATCCTTGATATTGTAATAGTCAGCATCCAGATAGCAGGATTCACAAGAGGATAAAGGAGACGCTTCACCTTGGAGTACTCCAACTCGACCATTAAGGGAGTACTTGAGGAACTGGTGATACGATGAGGGGACCACCACGTGCAGGTGGAGCCATGGTCTGCCCATCAATGCATTGTACGCAGGGTCTTGGGACACAACCATAAACTCAGTGTTGGAAACTAGGCCACCGAACTGGGTCTTTAAATGGATATTTCCAATTGGGGTCTGCTATTTCCTTTCGTATCCCTGGATTCTTAAATCAGAGGGAGTTAGGTCATCTTCAGATAACCCTATATTCCGCAGTGTCTATGTGGGGATAAGGTTAATCTCGGAGCCAGTGTTAATAAGACAGTGACGAACCTCCGTGCCATTAAATTGGCCAGTGATGTACAGTGGGTGGATGTTCCCCTATATAGGAGAGCCTTAATCTTCTCTAGAGAACGAAATGATGTCCTGACATTCAGCGTTCTCGACTACTTCTTCATGAAAGGCTTCTGTAGCTGCTACCTCCGTCTCAAACTGGAGGGGGATTCTTAAATCCTCCGCATGGGCCTCACGCATATCTAATGACAGGATAAGGGACTTGAGGATGGAAATACTTGCTAGGATGTTGGAAAGGTGCTTGAGAACATCATACTTCTGTGCCAGGCGTGAGCTTCTTCTTGTAGAAGGCCGTTCTATGACAGGAGGCATGACGGGCCCTGCCGGCTGGGCCGACAACTGACTGGTGTTGGGAATATCCTGCTTCTCACTAGTAAAAGCCTGCAAAGTAGCTACCGGATGATGGATGTATGACTTATACTGTCCTATAGCAGGGCAAGGCTGGTCACTGCATGGTCGAAGTAGTTTTTCCTGATCCAGTAGCACAAACGACGGTGGAGGCGGGCCCGATGACACTGGATGAAGAGGCTGCACATGCTGAACTCTGCGCTGGGCCTACTATCTAGTCTCAGTGTCATGCATGGCCTAGATGGAGGTGCCAACTGATGTGCCTCAACTAACCATATGGTCGAGGCTCCGCTGACGTTGGCGTCGGCTGGGGACGTCGGGGAGGATCACCTGGCGCTCCCCATCGTTGGGAGTCATATAGGGATTTACCAACTCCATAGTATTAACCGAAGCATACCCTTGACTATAACTTGAAGAGTCATCCATTACTGGGCATATTCTAGAAGGAATCCCCATATCCGGAGGCATGAATTCTCTGAGAGTGCGGGACGATGATGGCATGGGGGGGTGTTGCTTTCCCTTGCACTGCCGATGCTTTCTCTTCTGAGAAGAGGCCAGCTGAGATGATGATGCAGAAGTAGAAGCTACAACTTATGAAGGATCTAACTGATTAAGGCGTGCACAAATTATACCATTGGAACAAGAAACCATTTTTGAGCCATCCAATCATCATACTTCTGAGACTCGCAGTTATAAACCTGATTACACTCGCCCTCGCTGTCGCTGCTGTTGTCTAGCCTTACGACGACGCATGCCACTTGTGCCGGGGCTGGGCCCAGCCTGACTATGTTGTTATCGACCTGGTCTTGAAGCCACTCTTTGAACACATAACACTACTTGAGGGTGTTCCCCAAGATCCAATGATAGGGGAAGTATTTGGGGCGATCAGTGAGGTTTGCCTATTCTGGCCTTCTGCACTCAGGAAAACGCACAATCCCTTGTTCCAAGGGACTTCGAAAATAGTCGGGGACCTGATTCTCATTGAATGTGTAGGTCCAATTTCTTCTGTCTGGAAAGGGAGACCTTGGAGCCTGGCCCTGACGAGGAGCTGGAGGAGCCTGTTGAGGAGGTGGAGCCTGGTTGTCCCGCCTAGGTGGTGGCATCACATTTCATGGGGGCACTTACTGATTCTGAGGAAGCCGCTGCTGGGATGGAGGTTGCGCCTGCGGTAGAGGGCCTTTGTGATGCTGAGGTGGATCTAACGGTAATAATTCCAGCTATCTGGGGGCTATATTTGGCCACCTCGGTAGGATTGGATCTAACATTTGTTTCTCGAAAGAATTGCGGTAGGGAACAGGCGTGCCTCGATGGCCAATTGCATGGATTCTTCTAGGCACTGGGCCTTATCAAAGAAGTCTCAAAATCCCCTGAGATAGTTCTGGGTTATCAAATAGGGAACCGGTTCCATCTTGACATTTCCTAAACATCGTTAGTAATTTCTCCTGAGTCAGTGGCATGTCAAGGGAATATGTAATCCCTTTCCACCAAGTGATAAAGTCCGTGACATGCTCATCATGCCTTTGTTTTCACTTGAAGATCTCTGTGATGCTAATTTTCCACATGGTGGAGCTGAATCGGTAGATGAATTGCCTAAAAAGGTCTTCCCAGCTGGTTATGGATCCGATAGGATGCTGGTTATACCAGACGAATACAGGCCCCTCCAATGTCTGAACAAAACAGCGGAGCTTGGCAGCCTCCTGCTGTGCTGAAGTCTCTAACATGGGTCTAAACCTTGAGTTGAAGTGGGCCAGGTGCTGCGGTGGGTCCCCCATCCCATTAAAGGGGGAGAATGTGGGATTACTGAAACCTGGAGGCGCCGACATATAATCCACCCATGCCGGATATGGCTTTCCATCAGGCGGGATTGCCACCTATCCTATTTCCAATGCCTCAAGGTGAGAAATGAGTGCCTCTATTGAATCATCTGGGTGGGGGTCCCGATCTTGACGGGGATCCTAACCACGAGTGCATTGGAGGGTTCTTCAACACGGTAAGCAAGCCCAGCGTCTCGTGGAGCGGCTAGCGGCATGACCCTCGGGGTGGCTGGGGGAGCCCAATCTGGGTCCCTCAGATTGTCACGTAGTTCAGGAGGGTTTGGTGAGACATACTGTGCCCTCTTGCCGTACGTTCCGGCCTCAACCCTATCTGTTGGGGAAGGATATTCAGGGTCGCCTTGAGGAAACTCGTCGAGGGGAAGTTGTTCCTGCCCCTACTGCCCTATATTAGGATCACCATAATCTGGCCGTAGCTCTACAACATGTTCAACCAAGAGATTATCGACCAACTTCTTATGTTTGGAAAGTTACTGGCGCAATGTGGCCTTCTCAAGGTCTTCCTCCATCTTCTGCACTGAGGAGGACGGGTCAGAGTGCTTGGCAGCTCCAACATGCTCTTTACCCTTACCGGAATTCCGGATGAGTACTAATGCCTCGGTGGGTGCAGGGAGACCTAGTAGGTTACTCTACCAGCGAGTAACCCTCCCTGATGGGTCCAATAGTGGTGGAATTCCCTCAGGGGGTAAGTCCCCATCAAGAAGTTCCAACTCATCCTCCTCGTCCACTATGTCGGCCATGTTGACCGTGACCCTTCCTAGGGGAATGTCCTTGATATCATCTAGAAAGTTGGGCTGCCTCTGGATAGGACTGAAGAGGAGGGAAGAATACTGCCCCCATCCATAGATTTGCATGTGGGGGGAAGCCTCCTTGATGATCTTGTGGAGTATCTTGAAACTCTAAATGCATTGAACGTGGAGGACCATACAGTGGCCTGGTGACTCGGGGTGCTAGGCCATAGGGAGCACAGCCAGATCAACTAGATGGCATTTCTCGAAAATGTATTCAAGATGATATTGGATCCTGGGATAAACCACTCACTGATGAAGAAGGCGAAAGTGTGTCACCCAGAGGGTTTGGCGGAAACATTCAACCTTTTCTAGGGTGAGGGATTCTGATACGCGAAAATTCGGCACTGCCACGGGCCAGCAAATCTCGAGGAAGTGGTCCACCGTGAGGATATTCCATAAGCTCCTCGACTCGAATTCAGGGTCTGGACCTTCATTACCCCACTCGTTAACTAGGGGTGGATGAGGAACTGGTAGCGGTACTGAGACAGACCGCTGGGATGGTAGGCTGGCCTCAGGAGAGTACGGCGAGCGGGCTGACTGGCTGCCAAATCTCGAGCCATCTTCTGAAGAGTATAGAGACCTGGCCACTATGTCGCGATAAGACGAGCAGAAGTCCATAGTCTCTGGCTCAAAGGATAGGGCTACTGGGGATAGTCCGCGATGCTGCTCGCCTTCCATTGGTCCCTAAAATAGCTCTTCGTGATCTCTTGTCGAGGTAGAGAGTGCTTCTGGTGACAACGATGGTGATTGGACAACTGTGACCTATGGGGTCACTAGATTTTCATCCTACTATATTTACCTATAGAGGGAGTAGAGAATCCTATGGACCTCGCATTCGAGGAGTACTAGGATGATGCGCCTCATTCCTGCCCCAACCCTTGACTCAGATGAGCGAGAGGAGGGTTCCTGTGCTGAGTCATATTTCGCTTCAGAGTCTGAGAAGCGGACTGGTTTGATCTATGTTCATACCTTCCAAGAATTCTTCTTATGGCAGTGATGATCCACATTCCTTCCCCTGGGTGGCTCCTCAGGATAGGGATAATTTCTGACACGATATCCTTCAGCTGCACTGGTGCTGAGGCAGAGAGGGTTTTCACCTGAGTAAGATAGGGTGCGAGGAGCACCAAGAAAATATCAAAGGGGACATGGGGAGGACCTCCATGGATAGCGCTGGAGTGGGAAAGACCTCTGATAGACCCGACAAGATCATGGGGAGGACCTCCATTCTTGTTTCCCTTGGTGACCTCAGTATGAGGAGGCTCCTTGTACCGGTATAGCTGAACACGGGTAGGAACACCGTGTTGGGTGCTAGTGAGGCGAGGCTGGCCTTAACCCCCTAGTTTCCGAGGTGAGGAGGACCTTCACCAACTACTAAGAGGACACAAGGAGGATCACCACATTAAATAGAGACCGGATGTGCAATGTCCCTACACCGGCGGTCGGGGGCTGGAGGAATGACTCCATACCCAGAGTAATTGGCACGAGAGAGGCTTCCAAACCGAGTTTCACCACCGCGGGGAAGACCCTCATTTGTATTGGGGGTGGCATGGGGCAGACCTCTATGCTGAGCCTCAAAACGGGGAAGGCCCACGATCTCCGTGGTAGTGGTATGGGGAGGACCTCCATACTGGGTGGAATCGCTGTGAGTTAGTTTGCTGTGACCATTGACTGTTCTGACGGCCAAGATAGTCGACCCAGCCTACCCGTGGGGTGGTTGGGGCCTCGATCCTGGTTGGGCATATAAGTTCCCCTACTCAGTGTAGACAGGGAACTGATGATATGCGCCAGTGGTGGTTCGGGGTATAGTAGCCATCGACATTGACGCTCTTTGGTGGGAGTCCTCTTCAACTTGCGCCCGACACTGGAGTCGGGTCGGATGAGCCGGATCCGGTGGTGTAGGTACATGGCTTACCTGATCCTCATCTAGTAAGTCCGGGTGGCGGTACTGACGCTGTCAGGTGGTAGCCCTTACTGGGAGCCCCTGAAATGAGACTCCAACTGGGCTGGGCCGGACGTCACCTACCTCATCATCGTACAGTAGGGAGTCGTCAAATCATTCCAAGGAGAGGCTCTTGAAACGATTATATGTCGGCGTGGGGAGCAAAATCTCCCTGCATGGACCTCAGGGGTGGCGTTGACGATGAGGTGTAGATGCCTCCAGATCCAGGCGGGCCATATCCTGAGTCAGGATTATGCCCTCCTCCTTGTAATGACACACGAGGTCATTGATTACCCTCCACTGAATAAACTCAGACGGAGAGATGGGGTGTGGGTGTCCCAAGGTCACGGGAGTAGAGGCCATCGCGGAATAGGTGGACCCATGAGGGATTAACGCATTGGCACTTCCCCTGCCCCTGCTTCGGTGTGAAGGCAGTGATCGCGTTCTGAGTGAAGCAACTTGATTCCTAAGGAGCAGGGAGATTAACTCATCAGTGCTGAATGAAAAAGGAATCGATGACCAATTCCCCAGTGGCATTCCGTATCCCATGACCGGTATGAGGGATCTACGCAGACAACATCGAAGAATGGGATGTACAACGTTCTAATTCCCCAACTTCTAGTGAGTTTCACACCAGGCCCACTATTTTCCTGGTGGGACCCGACACAGGATAACTAGATTTGGTGACATCCTAATCCATTGATTCCTCAAGAACTACTAATCTCCATATTTAGGAGAAGAAATTCACATCGGGTTTACCATTTCTGTTTCCGAATCTTTCACCGAGGCACACACGTCCGTCTTGTTTGGCGGGATGACAACACTATTTGTTTCCCCGCATTCCCGCTTTCCAATGGCAGGCGGAATCTGCTCCATGTTCAGGTAGATTTGCTCCTTGATCGAAACAGGATGATGGGATATTGATTCTTCCCTCCTTGGATTCCTCCTCGGAACTCGTCACCTAGTCCGAGCCTCACTTATTGATTTAAGATTTTGTTCTTGAAACTCTTCCTAGTGCAATATCTTCATGGACACTAGTTAATTACACTACTTCTGTTAGGACATTCCAAGGGGTCCAGTCAGGAAAGCAACCTTTGGTCAGGGGAGTAGTCACATTGGACATCACTGGCATGTCTGGATGCTGGGAAACTGGCGCGTTTGGGTTTCTTCCCCTTATTATAGGGCTTCACGAGGGCGCGGAAGCCCAAGGAATCCCGCGTCTAATGCGAGGAACTATATGCCATATGCATGTTTTTGAGGTTTTCCTCATATTCCCATGTTTAACACAAGGTATGCCGCAAGTTTCATGTCCAGCAGGGATGGATCAGACTGATCAGAACACTAATTAGAGTGTATCAGATGGGTGCAACCCCTGGAGGGAACACTGATGTTGGGACCAACGTGTGGTTGACTACCCGGTTTCTATTGATGGGAATGGGGAATGAGATGGCATGATTTCACTAGGATGTGGTGGCCCAGATAAGAATCAGGATGGATGATGGAGCAGTTGAATGAAGTGGATGGTGAATGGGATGGAACCTTCATGAGGATGATGATGACTTTGGGATTGAGCCTCGAAGAGGCTTCCTACATATCCCCATGACAGGGAATCAAAGTCCACGTAGTTGATCTGATGACGACTTACTACCGATTGGGGTTTTCAACGACTTACTCATGGATGGGGTCGAACCGACGTGAATGGGGACCTAAGGCCCATATAGATGGTGGGGCTTGAACCTTATGGATGCTTCCTACGTACCTTGACTTGACAAGGATAAAATACTATATAGTTCAGGGTGTGGGAACTGTCGTGAAGAATGGTCAGGACCAATGGTTGTTGGGATTGAACCTCAGGGAGGCTTTCTACGTACCCTGCATTGGCAAGGATCAAAGTCCACGTAGTTAAGGATGGCTTTGGTGTGAAACGGCCTACCACTGACTGGTGAAACAATGACTTACCTCTAATGGGGGTCCACAGTTTAACGTCATGCAGGATGGGGGCGAACCGACGTGAAGGTGGTTGGAGCGACCGAGTATTGGGCTTGAACCTCTTGAAGGCTTCCTACGTAACTCGCCTTGGAAAGGATCAAAGACCTCATAGTTCCAGATGGAGTTTGGTGCACCGACGTGAAGATGGTCAGGACCAATGGATGGTGGGATTGAACCTCATGGAGGCTTCCTACGTACCTTACCTTGGAGGCTTCCTACGTACCTTACCTCATGGAGGCTTCCTACGTACCTTACCTCATGGAGGCTTCCTACGTACCTTTCAGAGAATTTCTTATTATCCTTCTTCCTTCTGATTTTTGGCACTAACAATGATATTTAACATTCCATATAATTTATCTCTTTCATGAGATATTGATTGAAATGTTATAAAATTTTCATGAGTTTTCCTAATCTCAATTTCAATTATTTGAGACATAATTCATGTTATGCACCATAATTTATTTTATATGGTGTAATTAATACCATATTAATGTGTTTTAAAATATTATTTCATAGAAATTAGGGGCTTTATATAATGATTTTATGTTCTTTCATCCAACGGTTTCTTGGTTCAAGCATTACTCAAGTTGTAAGGGTTTCTTATCTCATAACTTCCTTCTTTGAGACATGTTTTGATTGATGAAACTATATGAATTTACATGGTTCATATGATAAATATTGAAATATAATATCATGATTATTTTTATACTCATGGTATTTTATATTCCTTCTTATGTTCTTTATTTTGAATGTTTTTTGGGTTCTAAAAGTCCATAAAAGGGTTTTTCTTTAAAAACACTGTTTTAATGTTTTTATAGAATTTTAATCAAATATTTACTCCATGTTCTTTATCATATTTATATTATGTTATTTTATAAATATAAATTATTTCCTAAATTTATTCTCCATTATCTTTGAAAATATTTTAAAATGATTTAAAATGAAATTTCTTAACGTTTTTTGCATGAGTCACTTTTGACTCTCCTTATAAAAGTTTTAAAATAATGTTTAATTTTAATTTTGACAACATATATGGATTTTACCCTAGTCATTATCATTATTTTATTTTAATTTCACTTATTAATTTTCCATGTATTTTTTCAAAGAAAAGTATTTTCATAATATTTTGTGATTTCTTAGTTTTTAATGGTACTAAAAGAATATGGAATTTTTCTCTATTTTCCAAGAAACATTTTAAATATTATTTTAAAGGTATTTTGATTAATAAAAATCCTAAAATGATACCTATTATTATTTGGGGATAGGATATTATGATAAAATTCAATTAATTTATCTGAATGTATTATGATGATGTTTTCAAGATATTTTTAGTAAACCCATTTCTTTTTCATGGGTAAATCAAGCTATGGAAGATTTGATGAAATGTAAGAATCATTGTGTTTTTAATGATATGGTACTTATAAATTATTTATGAAATTGGTATTGGAGATTGAAACCAAATAATTAATGGAATTTGTATGATATGCGATTAGTGTGTTTATTATAACCCTCCAATGAATTGGTTAATGAGTTAGAGCTAACTGGATAGAAGTTACTCCTAAGAGATAGATTTAATTTATTGCAAGTTACTCCTAAAAGATGGTTAAGTTTAATGGTTATAGGTTACTCCTAATATATATAATAATTTTGTGGTTATGTGATTCCACGATGAATGTTTGATGTTTCAAGATACTTACACAATTTTTTTTCAATGATTTCAATGAGTTCTAATGGATCATTTTCTCAAGGATTTTTTTCACATGGATAATGATTACTAACTTATATGACATTGTATTATGTTACATCTTTATTCCATGTCCTATTATTTATGATCCAAGTTTTATGGGTATGGATTATCTTATTTTATTCTTATTCACTTTCTTATGTCATCATACCCTTATGCTTATCTTATGTTCACCAATGAAATTAAATTATTTATGATTATGTTTACCCTTAATAATCATTTTAGGTCACCCTTATTATGTTTTATATTTACCTATGTTTTGAATATTGATGTTAAATGAATTATTTATATAAGGGTTCCATATGTAAATAATTTTATGTGATATGTTGAAGACATAATGTGGAATAAAAAAAGACGGGTTTAGTGGAAAAAATGATCACTGAAATACATGGGAATTGATATGTAAGAGTTATTCTTAATTATATAAAATATAAAACCTAAAAGGTACTTGGGTATGTAAGTAATCCAATATTCCATTTTGATGTTGTATGTTTTGGATGGCTAAAATTAGGTGAAATTTATCAGTATCAAATCTCGAAATATAAATATTATGTTTTTAGCACCAGATCCAAAGTTCAGATTAAAGTCATTTATAGTTGGTATTAGAGTAGAGTTTAGATAAAATTGGGGAATAGAGTGTTTTCATGTGAGGTTAACATAATAGTTATGGATAACATCATGAGTTAATAAGTTTAAGGTTGATCATAAGTTAAAAGGCATAGACACCCATTTTGATGTCTTTAAGTAATGGGATTTTAAAGTGATTAATGATATTTTGGGAGATGTTTTTTTATGTCTAAGTACAAGTAACCCTTAGGTGTATCATGATATTTAACATGAAAGATTATTTTGTAAAAAATTATATTGTATTTTGTAGATGTAAACGGAATTTTATAAGATAACCTTTGAGGTTAATATGTTCTTATTGAGGTTATTTGGGATACATGGTTAATTATTTGTGGAATGTTTTAATTTGAAATTTAGGTATTATTGTTTATTTTTTGAGATTAACATATTATTTCTTTATATAAAGATTTATTTATTTTGGGTATTATCTTACCATGTGATAACCATTTTGTTTTGAATAAATATAGGAAGAAAAAGATCTCATCCTTTTATATACCTCATGGACAATTATAAGTTGATTATAGTGCTTCATGAATTAAATATTCAGACACATTGTTTAGAGTAAAATATTAGATAATGGTGTAAACTAATTGAAAGACGCGACCAAAGGATGAAATTTTATTTTTGGATTTAAAGAAAATAAATTAAGTATATTTTTCTTATATTATTAATATATATGGTAATGGAATTCCTTAACTCTAGGAAAAAATTATGAAATAAAAATTTTATCCTATTACCTTCGTTTTTGATGAATGAATAGACCTTTTCAAACCTCATTGATTTATGGTTTTGTGGTAATTGAATTTATCATGATCATTCAATTTCTTATGATCAATGTTCCCTGCCATTATCCATCATTATTTAGACATTATCCTTTTCATCCATGTGTATATTTTAACTTCTCACCAATATTATCCTTATATAGTAACTTTATTATATGTTATTCTTGGAAACCTTTATGTTTCTCACTTCCCCCTTTTAAAGGATGTTTTATTATCCCATTGTAAGATGTGGGTTTTCATAAAAGGTATTTTCAAATATTGAACCTTTGATTAACAAGATAAAAATTATAAGGGTGAAATTTATTTAAGGGGGTAAAATTTATCACCATAATATTTTAGAATATATTTTTATTTAAATAAATTTTAAGTGTTCAATAGGTTGATTAACACGCAACACTGAGCTTAAAAGAAATCAAGATATATTTTAACATAGCCATTAAACTGAGGGGTATGAATAGGACTAAACACATTTTGAAATATATATATTAGTGTTTTAATTAATTAAAATTTATTTATTAATTCATAATATATAAGTACTTTATTTTTAGTTATGTCATTTTATATTTTAAAAATATTTTTTCTTCAAATATGGTTTTTATGAAATTTTATGTGTGAATGTTATAAAAAATTTATAACACTATTGAAAATTGTATTTGAAAAAATGTATATCATTTTTGGATTAATAATATAAATTTTATCTTAGAGTGAATTTTACGTATTTTTCTAAAATATTTTATTTTTGGGTGAATAATGAAAAAATTTGATTTTTATAAAACTATCATTTGTTTTTATTAAATCAAGAAATTTATAAGTATCATTATTTTTTTTTAATTTTATATTAAAGTAAAATAATTATCCTTTAATTATATATAATCTAATTAATTAAATAAGAATCAATATTATACTCAATCTTTTTATATGTTCATTTTTGGGTTTAAAAACACATTTTTCTAAAAATTATTTTTATGTGCGCTATGTGTTTTTATCATAATTAATTAAATAAATCACTATTTATTAATTTTTTTAATGAAATTTATATATATTATTTATTCAATAAAATTATTTTACATTCACTTTATGGATTTTACTAGGCATGGAATATTAATAAATCCATTTTTACACTTAAAATGATTTTTTCTAAAAACAGTTTTCATTGTGTTTTGAAAGATTATTTTTAAAATTAATTTCCAAAAATTTTAGAAATTTTATCTTGTAAAATGGATTCACTATTTTTAATCATAATAATTAATATAATTCAACATGGTCAACTAAATGTTTTTCCATTATGAATAGTAATCATGGTAAAGATTTATCACCTTGGTAAAAGAGGTAAAACTGGGTTAAAACTATGGGTTAAAGCATTAAAATATCTATAACAATTGGATTTATCATATTTTTATGAGTTGTTTTCAACCAAATATATGTTTAAGTAGTTAAATAATTTATTTTAAAACATTATTTCTAAATTGATAACCCAACATTTTCTTTTGTGAAAATAAGTTAAATTTTATTCAAATTAAAAACTATTTTTGGATATTTTCATTTAAGGGAATGTTTGGAAGATACCATTTAGTTTTTAATTGATAAAAAAGTATATAAACATTTATTTTTTAATTATTTTACCAAAAAAAATCATTTAAACCAACTTATCACTTGATTTCAGGGTAAAGGATTTTTACTCTTAAATCAGGTATTTTCTTAAAAATTGTTTTTCATGCATTCTGTATTCTTTTATTAAAATTAATTTCTGCCACTAAAAGAAATTGAATCTAATAAAATGGATTCCAAATTTGGAATTATAATTTTCAAATTTTTTATAATTAACTTTCTATTTTTGGTCATATAATTATTTTATCATGGAAAAAAGTTAAGCTATCACGATTAAGGTTAATAGGAGTTTAAAGTAATTTAACTATAGGATAAGGCTCAAAATGTATCAAAAACTTGTCTAAATGTTATTTTTTGAGTTTATTTAAACTATATCACCTCTTATAATTTAATTTTTGGTGTCCTGGTTCTAATTTAATTGATTATGATATGTATATTATTTAATATTTTAAGTAATTCCAAGTGTGTCCTTTCCCTTACTTATAAAAGGGAACCTCCACTCCTCTCTTCCTCAAAAATTTTGAGCACTATAATTCAGAACATAGTTGAATAAAAATCTTCCCAACATCCCTTACCATGAACTAGATGATTTTTTCTCAGTAAAGGACTATCCTAGAAGGATTAAGGTGAAAGGAAAATGTGGTTTTCCAAAGAAGAGGTATAACTCTTAACCGAGCATTTTAATTTTATTTCTTATCCTACATACTTAAAATTTTATTAAACCATGATGATATAAGAAAATAATTATAAAAAAAATACTTATATGTTATTATTTTTATGTTAAAACACTTATTCATCTCCTTTTCCATCCAATGGAGAACAAAAACATCATTCATGTGTATGTGTGAACTACCTCCTCCATGAAATGATGTGTTTAGTTTTCCATCAATGCCTATCATGGATTTTTATAATGGAAGATTTAATATAAATATATGATATTATTGAAATAATTATAATTATATAAATATAATATATCATTTATTTTATCACCCTTCCATTCATTCAAAAAATGATAACGTCATTTGCGCATATGTGGGGAATACCTCTTCCATGAAGATATATGATTCTTTTTTCACATCCACCTTTAATGGGTGATTTTAAAATTTTATCTTATTTTTAAATATAATAATTATTTCATTATTATTATTCTAAAGTTTATGTAATAATTACCCCTTTGACCATGGTCAACCTACCAAATTTATTTTTCAATTATGAACAAACTGTCCTCAAAACACTTGATGCAGACTTAACTAATTAAGTAATTAAATATTTAATTGAAATAAATTAAATAAATGGTTTAATTATTAATTAATATACATTTAAAAGGATCTCAAAAAAGAATTTAGTTAATATAAATTTATTATATAGGAGTTAAAGGATATACACTGCATGTTGGGATGTGAGGTAAGGGGTTTATTTAACTCAATTTGCATTCATTAGTTTATACTTTTGCATCATTGACTACATTAGGAAAAGATTACATGTAAAATTACCTATGATTGTATTTATATTTTTTGCCATGACCTGCCTTCACCAAGAGGAGAGAAGGGACATCAGATTTCCAGACCCTTCCTTCTTTAAGTTGAAGGAGAGATAATGACCCCCGAGACCCGCCTTCAATAGGTCCCAAAGTAGATACTAGCACCAAGGGTATAGAATCACACAAAAATGGAAGGCATTACCCTTTTTATTTTGTAGGATCGAGAGATAAGATAGTAAATCCAAACAACACCAAAATTGAAAGTGAAAGTAAAGATAAAAGCAAACCATCCCCACATGCATGTCCAAAAGTAAATACTACAAAAGTACAAGAAAACCCTAGAGGAAAGTAAAAAAGAAAAGAAAAAAAACAAAAAAAAAAATTCCCAAGGTCTGAACTAGTACAGTTCTACATGATCCTCGATTTCCTCATAGAAACCTGAAAAGAATTTATATACGTAGGGTGAGTATACAAGTATACTCAGTAGGGAAAACCAAAAGCTGTCGTGCACAAGTGGGGAGACATTCTAATGCCCCGTGAGAAAAGGAGATAACTAGAGCATCTAGAAATAAAACTATCCACACCAACCTCACCAAGGCACACTACCCAAATAATGAAAGTCGAGTAATGTAATAGTAATAACACATTGATGTTTGGGTACCCCACACCACTTTCCCACTGGTTATTGAAGACATCCTATGCGTCAAACCTCTCCCACCATTCTCACTGTAGTCCCACTGCCACACCCCACCCACAAACACTTGGGATATCACAAATGCACATCCCTCCTGCAAACACCTGGGCCACAACAACCAAACATAACCACACTCACAGACACCTGGTCCAGAACAACTACCGCCATGCCCGAAGACACATGGGCCTCATCCCGAAGACACTTGGGAAACCACATGCCCACACACACCTGGGCTAACCACCACCACATACCCTGACTGAAGAATATAGGGATATAATGGAACTTAGGCCATCACAGCCTGCCCGAAGAGACTTGGGATACTCAGGAAAGGGAGTAGAAAAGGAGCTAATAACCATCCACTCATAGGAGTTCTGGAAAAAAAACCCTCCCCCATGAAATGGGAGTGCTTGTCATGAAGTGATCAACATGGGTGGGGTTTGAATAAGAAACATAAAACTTAATTATACATATATGTATCAAGAAATCATCCTATCTTAGGGGTTCCATAACCAACCTATACACAAACACCCTCGTTACTATTCATAAACTGCACAACACCCACGATCAAGTCACAACTCATTACCAGAAAGAAATTCCCATTGAACCCATTGTCATTTCCATATTTAAGTGAATCCATTTAAATTAATTCTTCACTAGGAAAATAACAGGCATATCCACGAGGCAAGGAAAGGAAAACAGTCAAA
Organism: Viscum album; assembly: GCA_963277665.1. Taxonomy (NCBI): domain Eukaryota; kingdom Viridiplantae; phylum Streptophyta; class Magnoliopsida; order Santalales; family Viscaceae; genus Viscum; species Viscum album. The sequence continues at coordinate 744,436,176 of OY728125.1, forward strand.
CAGAAATTTAAGCATTCACACCTGGTTCTCTTGTAAAGCCACAACAACAAAAGGGATCTGTGAGGTCCCTCGAAGTATTGGAATCAAAATAATACCCAACATATGGCCCCACATGACCTCATATCCAAAAACCAAAAACTAAACCACAATAGTGGATCCCATCCCCATCCATGTCACTTCCCAAGCATCATCCGTAAACACCACCAGAATAGAGAAATAGAGGTTTCAATTTTAAATTCCATTTATTTAGTTTATTCTTTACCTCTTGTTAACCAGGGTGGTCACACAAGGATTCTTATTCATTGGTCATCCATTTAATCAATCGAGTTTACGTGATTTACCAGTTTCCATGTTACAACCATTCAATCATATAAATAACCATAGAAAACAGAGGTTCATTAGTACGCAAGAAAATACCACCAATGACCATGATTTTCAGTGGACATAACCCCAGAAAATCCACAACATATAAAGAAGGGTAAAAGGGTACACTGAAAACATCAAACACACCCCTTCATCCCTTAAAAGTACGTTTATTTTATTCATTAAGGTTTAGCTTCATCCATCCTCGCACGAAACATTTTCATACCCACAAAGTGTGATACACTGTAAAGAGATCAAGGAAGAACCCTACCAGATGATCAAATATCGACATTTTCTCCTAGCACCAACAACTGGGGATGCACGAATTGCAGGGGAGGAATTATGGGGACTCAAAGAATGATCAGGGAAGGCTTCAGCACAGGCTCACCACTCGCCTCTGGAAAGAGACTCTAAACACACTAGGAAAAGAAGAAACCAGCCAAGAAGAAGAAGGAATAAAATCCTGTGTGATAAAAAGGCAAGGTCCTAGAGTTACGGGATTTCAATATCTTGATCGGATTTAAAGGCAGATCGTGGTTTCACAACGCGGTTGGGTGGTTACACATGAAGGGATTAATTGTTATTTAATAATTCTCATCGGAGGGGTTTCCATAATAGCTCAACGTTAAAGGATTTCATTTAAAGAGAGAAAAATGGTCTTTTGTGGGTCTCCCAACTCCTAGAGGATTTAATACGTTGTTTGTGGTGCTAAAAATGGAGTTGAACCACTTAAAAAGTTTAAAATACTTAAAAGTTTCATTACAGGAAAAACTGGGGAAGAAAAACCCGACAAGCCCCCCCCCCCCCCCCCCCCCGCGACACCAATCAGTGACACACCAATCGGTGTCACACTGATCGGTGGCGCAATGATTAGTGGTGCACCGATCACTATCGCACCGATCAGTGGCACACCGATCCAGGACACACCGATCGGTGGCCCATGAATTGATGACACACCGATCAGTGTCACCGATGGTTGAGACCGTGATGACATCCTGCCACCAAGACTCCGCCCTTAGGATCCGGACCTGATGGGTCCAGGGGGGTGCTAAACACCAGAAATTTGGAAAAGAAATGGACCGGGAGGGTTTGATCCATTACATTAGATACCTCTCGAACTATTCTCATCCTCGAGAATCAAAGCTTGACCCGAGAGAATAGAGGGGTACGAATGACCACCTCGAAAGATACCTCTCGAGTACAAACCACCCCAAACAGCCATACCAAACCCAAGTATCACATTTTCCCGAAACATGGACCTGGGAGTTCCTTCCTTCATGTCAAGATATTATCTGCTTTGGGCGACACTGACTCGCCCACACAGGTTTAATCGCATCCACCTTAATGCATCTTGATTAGGGATTAGGTCCTCCCTTCTCCAAATATCAGTACTTTTCATAAAAATTCACAAGGTAAGGAAACAAAACATCTCATAAACCAATATGGTTATCATTAAATCACAACCAAGTACAAAACAAAACAGAACAAAACTCAGAATAGCTCCGGGTACTGGGCACGCATATGTGCCTCCCATTCCCGGGTACTTTCTTCGAGGCCTCTATGCCTCCATAACACTTGAAACAAGGTAATGGTTCATCCACGAAGTGCCTTATCCTCTCAATATTCAATCATCACTGGCCTCTCTAATAACATCGCATCATCCTCGATATCTAGCTTTACCCAGTTGAGGACGTGTGAATCATCATGTAGATACTGGAAGAGTTGAGACACATGGAAGACATCGTGCATTCTCAGTAGTGGTAGTGGCAGAGCTAACTGATAAGCCACTTCTCTAACCCAATGCATCACTTCGAAGGGTCCGACGAACCTGAGAGAAAGCTTACTCCCCCTGTCGAACCTCCGTTGTCCATGCTGAGGGGATACCTTCAAGAACACGTGGTCCCTGACCTCGAAATCCAAGGGTCTCCTCCTACTATTATCATACAACTTCTTTCGGTCCTGAGCTACCTTCATCCTCTCCCGTATAAGCTGGAACTTCTCTGTCGTACTCTGCACCACCTCCGGGCCAATGACACCTGCTTTCCTGACCTCTGTCCAGCATACGGGTGAGTGACACGACCTCCCGTACAAAGCTTCGAACGGAGCCATGCCAATGGTAGAGTGATATCTATTGTTGTAGGAAACCTCTACTAGAGGCAAGTGTCGTGCCAACGATCCCCTAAAGTCCAAAACACATGGTCGTATCATATCCTCCATCATCAAGATAGTGCTCTATGTTTGCCCATCCGTGTAGTGGTGGAAAGCAGTGCTAAGGTGTAGCTGGGTGCCAAAAGCATGCTGCAATCTCCTCCAGACTCGTGAGGTAAAATGCGCATCCCTATCCGAGACTATGGTTCTCGGAACTCCATGCAACCGCACCACCTGATCCATGTACTTCTATGCTAGGTTATCCACCGCACTCGACTCCTTGACCACTAGGAAGTGGGATGATTTCACCAACCTGTCTACCACTACCCAGATAGCATCACACCCTCCTTGAACCCTGGGTAGTCCGGTGACAAAATCCATAGAGATGTAATCCCACTTCCACTTGGGGAAATCTAAGGGCTGTAACAGACCTCCCGGGATGTGGTGTTTATCCTTCACTTGCTGAAACACTAGGAATCTTGCCACGAACTCTGTCACTGCCCATTACACCCCGGGCCACCAAAAATGTTCCCTCAGGCCTCAGTACATTTTTGAAACTCTTGGGTGTACCGCGATGAGTGAGTTATGGAACTCACAGAGAACATCTTCCTGCATCTCCTCTAAGATAAACATCTTCCCTTGAAAAAGCATCCGATTTTGACCATCCTCTGACCACCCTTCCAGAGCATTGCCTTGGTCAACCCGATCGTGCCTCACTTCACTCTCCAAGTATCCCCACTGAGACCCCTCCACCTACCAGAACAGAGAGGACTGCACTGTCATTTGAAAAAGATATCCTCTACCACCGTCCACCCTTTCATCCAGGTGTAGGGAAGCCAGCTCCTCCATTTCCTTCCAAGTATCCACATATTCATGAACAGCTTCCCTCCATTACTTCCTACTCAAGGAATCAGCCACAACATTCCCCTTAACATTAGTGCAAGAGATCTAGAAGTTGTAGTCCTAAAGAAAATCTACCCACCTTTGTTGTTTCAAGTTCAGGTCCCTCTGGATAAAGATATGCATCAAACTTTTTTGATCCGTGAATACCACAAAGTGCTCCCTGATGAGGTAGTGCCACCACAACTTCAATGTGAACACCACCGCTGCAAGCTCTAGGTCATGGGTGGCGTAGTTTTGCTCAGGAGGACGTACCTTCCTAGACCCATAAGATTTCACTCCCCGCTGCTGCATCAGAATACACCCCAGGCCAAGGCCAGACACATCACAAAATACCTCATAAATAAACCCTTCCTCCGGCAACCTGAGCACTGGAGCACTGACCAAACTTTACTTCAGATAGCTAAATGATGCCTGACACTGCTCACTACACACGAAGGCCTGGTCCTTTCTGGTCAAAGCTGTCAAGGGAGATGCAACTTGAGAGAAGTCGGGTAAAAACCTCCGATAATATCCTACCAGACCCAGAAAACTACAAACCTCTGTCGCATTCTTGGGTGCTTCCCAAGAAACAACCACTTCAACCTTTGATGGATCAACCACTACCCATTGCTGAGAAACCATGTGTCCAAGGAAATGCACTTATCATTCCATGAACTTACACTTGGACAATCTCCCTTAAAGATGGTGGTGTAAAATTATTTACAAGACCATCCTGAGATGATTAGTATGCTCCTCCTCCGATCTTGAGTAGATCAGAATGTCATCGATGAACACAATGACGAACATGTCCAGAAACTCATGAAAAACAGAGTTCATGAGTCCCATGAACACAACAGGTGCATTCGTAACACTGAACGACATGACTACGAACTCAAAGTTCCCATACCTGCACCTGAATGTAGTATTTGGAATATCACTATCCTTCACCCTTAACTGGTGATACCCAGACCACAGATCGATCTTAGATAACCATCCTACTCCCCTTATCTTGTCAAAGAGATCATATATTCTCGGGAGAGGGTAACAGTTCTTGACCGTTACCTGATTCAATCTCCGGTAGTCTATGCACAGCCTGAGACCACCATCTTCCTTCTTCGCAAACAAGACCGGAGCACCCCATGGTGACACGCTTGGTCGAACAAAACACTTCTTCATCAGATCATCAATCTGAATCTTCAAATCCCACAACTCAGAAGGCACCATCCGATAAGGATCCATCGAAAACAGATGGGCTCCAGGTTGAAAGTCTATCCCAAACTCAACATCACGTTGAGGAGTAGAGTCGCCACTTCTTCAGGGAAGACATCCATGAACTCACTGATGATCCTAGGGACTTCCACCATCTCTGTATCTTCCCAATCCACTGATAGACCAGAAAACAAGGAAATGAGGGGCTCTACTCACCAGCTGCCTTCTTGGAAACCCTGCTCACCGGCGAAAGTCACACACTGGCCATCCTCATCGGAGAACATGACTCTTCTATGGAAACAGTTGATAACAGAATGTATAGAAAATAGGCAGTCGATGCCTAGGACGACATCATATGACTGTATCTACAACAGTAGAAGATCCGTACTAGACTAATGTGGCCCTATCATCAGTCTACACCATTTACAAACATAAAACAAGTCGGTCTGACCTCCGATTAGCATACTCAACACCAGGGGAACTGAAGGTCTATCAGCGTATAAACCCAAAACACAATATAGACTAGGTGCAACAAAGAAGTGCGAAGCTGCTGTATCAAACAAGGCATAGGCAAGAGTAATAAACAAGGTAATCGTACCTTGAACGACTTCTGGCCCTGCTAGAACTGCTTCCTCTAAAGCATGTAACTATCCACACCCATCTCCTCTATCACTCTATTTTCGGTCACCTCCCTGACCATGCCCTGGTTGAGGTCCCTGAGGAGTGCCCTGAGGGTGGCATCCTCCTGTAACATCTGCCCTTGGAGGAGCGGGAGCTCACTGTCCCTGATGCTGCTGATGCTGAAAGGTCCTGGCTGGAAGCTGCCGCTGCTGAGGTGGGCGCTAAACCTACCCACACCCACTATACTGCACTCGGTCCGGGCACTGATTTCGAAGGTTCCCATGGATTCCATAGATGAAACACCTCGGTCCTGGGCCCTCTAGGTAGGGGAGAGGACCGGGAGATTGAAACTGGAACTGCTTGGGCCTGCTCCCCACTGGCCGAAACCTAGAAGTCCCTAAAGCTGGAGGTCTTCTGCTAACTACCTTTCCCTTTGACGAGTGTGACTGGCTCCCCTCTCATGGAACACCTCCAAGAGTGTGCATCCTCTATACCACTTCATCCTTCTTCTGGACCTCCAAGTACATCGGTAGGGTGAAGGGAGTAACAACATAATTAAGAGAAGGTCAGAGTGCCTCCTCTAAACGTCTCGCCCAAGACTCCTCATCTGGAAAAAGGTCCAGAGAAAAACGAAGGAGATCCTTGAACTTTATCCCCAAATCCCTTACTGACATGATCCCCTGCTGGAGGGAGAGAAACTCCTACCTCTTATCAGCCTTCATCATGGAAGAGAGGAATTCCACCTGGATCTCTTTCTCAAAGTTAGTTCATGCAACCTCAGCCTCCATTTTCTCCCGAAGATAGAGAGTCCACCACTAACGCGCTGCTCCCTGCATCTGGATTACAGCTAGAGGAACCCAATATTCTGTCGGAGCCCGGATCAAGCTAAAGTCTATCACCAGCTCCTCAATCCAGCTCTCTATCTCCATGTTCAAGACGCTTCCCTCGTACTTACCAAGGTTTTGTCACTGAAAGGCACGAAGCATCCTCTTCCACTGGTCATCCTCCTCCTCTAGATCAGTCCTCTTGTAACGCCCTGACCCCGGTTACCCAGAGTCGGTGCATTATTGCGTAACATTGGCATGATCACAAAAGATCAAGTCTCTAAATACCGATTAGTTTAGAAGCCTTGGAAACACTAGATACATTCATAAGTCTTACATTACATCATAAAGTAAAACAAAACTACAACAACATCTTGTCTTCATATCCCCTCATACTATCCCTGCAGGTCATTATTAATATACTTCTTCACATCCTGAAAAAATTAAAACATTGGAAGGGGTGAGCTCAGATTCTCAGTAAGGATAACAATATAGCGGATGCTTTCATAAATAAACATTAACATTTAAGGAAATGTATAACTAAAACAAAAGCCTTTTAAACATGAACTTCAACATAATATGGAAAAAATAAAATGAATTAATGCCATTTACTTATTTACATGGATTTTATACTAGTCAAATAATCACATGCAATATCAATAACCACTTTCATAATGATGGAATGCATAATTCCAGACTATCATAACCACGTAGCCAAGGCCTCGTGCCAAGACTACAGATAAGATTTTGTCAAGGCCTCATGCCAAGACACTAGTTTGTCTCATGAGACCTACCGATGTTTCGAGGAGCTATAGAGGGCTCCACCTGTCACTTATTAAGTCCAATTCATTCCTCATATGAATAGGTTTAAATATATCATAAACCATAACATAATCGTATCACATAAAACATGCATAACGGAAACATAACATTTCCACATTTCAATCACAAGATATCAATACAACACATTGATATAATAAAAACACTTTCAAAACCATTTTCAATACCAAAATAAATTAAAATTAAAACTTTTTATTTATTTTTCATTTAAAAAAAGTTATGACTTGTAGAGGAAACCGAAACTCAAATAATGGTCACGACGACAGAGAAGTCATTGTCGCCGCATACGTACGACAAAAAAACATTCCCTTTTGTCGTTTAGTAAAACGATTCGTATAAAAAGGATTCCTTTTGAATAAATGTAAAATTCAAAGGGGTTTATACATAGTATAAAAGAAAGTTGTGTATAAAATAAAATATGCCTCAATGAAAGGAGATTGAGACGAAGTCCTTACCTCGTGTCTGACTTGACTCGACTGTTCTTTAAACTCCTGAATAATAAACTAGAGTTAATTTATAATTGCTTAAGAACCTATTTTAAGTTTATTATTCCTTTTATACCACTTATTACCATGTTATGAACATTATGTAATTATTTATGTTAATAATAGTCGTTTTGTCGATCTTTGGTACTTGAGTAAAAAATAAACTTCTTATAATTACAAGTTGTTCATGTGGTAAAATATCCATTATATCTAGAATTATATTCACGATTTAGATATCATATATATCATATATATCCAGTATATACATTAATTCATAATATTACGAAACATTTAGAGGTAAGAAATGAAATGCACCGTTCATGGAGACGGTAAGCCGTACGTACGCATGAACGCTACTTTCATTTCTATTTCATATTTAATGGAATGAAATAATAATTATATAAAGGTATATTATAATTCCAGTATAATATCATATATAATATCATTTATTCCATCCTTTATACATCCAACATATGTAATTAACGATTCAAATCACTTTGAGGGGGCGGTAGTCCGCACTTCCTACAATGAAATTATCGCGTTTACCCATATTGGAAATCATAAAGGTATTGCATAAATGAAAAATACAGAAGTATAAGAAAAACATAAACATAATATATATCATATATAGAAATAGTTTCATCATAATGGAAACCATGAGATGTGTTAAAAGAATATTGAACAATCATCATTTTGTGAGGCATTAATTCGCCACCCACAGAAACAGTATGTTCTTTAACCATTAGATGAAGGTGTTTGTAAGTGTAGCTCGAATCCATATCATACAAACATCCTAGTATATTTAAGATACTGGTGTTGTTAAAAAATAAAGGAATAAAAATAGTTTTAGGGGTTGTAGAAGAAAAATAAAACAAAAGAACATAAGAAAAGACATTACCTTAAAATCGGGTAACTCTTTTTGATTTGAGCCAAAGGCTTCCTTGGGAAGAATTATGCACAAAGTGAGGATTCTAGGAGTAAGATATGGAATTTGAGAGAGTATTTGGGCAGAGGTTTTCCAAGCCAAATGTCTTGGATGGTGTGAATGAGGTGGTAGTGGTGTGGGCCTTTTATAAGAGGAGAGGAGGGGCACTCTTGGAAAGTCATGAAATGTTACATTATTATGAAGTGATTTTCGGATTTAAAAGGTCACACAATGATATATTTCAAGGATAAGGTGATAAGGGTTCTAAATATACTCATCCAATAGGTTTTTGACAAGTTTAAGACTTAGATTTTACATTATCTTTTCATTTTATTTAAATCCTTAATTAATGAGGTAATCGTTGCATCATCATGGTGTTATAAAAAATTTAATTTATTTAATGTTGAAAAATTATAAAACAAATACCATGACGTATGAAATATTTTTATATTTCCAATGAATATTTATAGTCGAAAAGTTAAGTTATATAACCCCATGTAATAATTGTTTTAGTAAAACAACACATGTTTGTGACAATTTTATTTTTACTTTAAATAAAAAGTTATTAATGTCATTTTCTTAGCCAAGTGACTCCATGGGGTCCCCAATTTGACCCATGGATTGTATTGGTCGGTCATTAATCATCCAATAAGGGTAGGACAAGTGTAAAGGTAATTTCATATTATTATAACATTATATTTACCTTAAAATAAACTAATTACCACTAATCGCGATAAATAAAACTTAAAAGTTACTATTCACCAAAAATTATTTTCATCCCATTGAACCACATTTTACTTACTAATGACAACCATGTATGTCAGATTTTTGAAATTCAATTCAAAGAAGTGGTAAAGTTTCATTTAAACGAAAAATCAGTTTTTTAACTACCACTTAGTGGTTTCACTATTCATCAAAAATTAAAGTTTTTCAGAACAATGCCAAAATTTCACCCTAAGCTATAATTGATATTCCGAATTCAAAAATGATTTCTATTTTAAAAAATTCCAAACATATAAGTTGCATTAATTAATTTTATAATTAATTCCCGCTGTCACAACAAATAGCGTGTTTTTAAGAAACAATATATATCAAAAGATTGACAATTGTTTATGTCCAATTTCAAAGTGAAATTAATTCTAATGACCACCATTGGATAAAATGGTAAAAATATATTCTAATTATACTTTAAAACCACTCAATAGTATAATTTATCACTATAAATTATTTTGATTAAAAAATTTGTTTTTAAGCATTTTATTATATTCATAGAAAATTGGAAGTTCTCAGAAAATTACAAAAACTTCAACTTAGGATAATTTCGATATTCCGAATACAAAAATGAAGTATATTTTGAAATATAAAATTTATATAATTTCAAAAAGTGGGTATTACTATTCATAAGAGCTACTTTGATTGGTCGCGGTGTGTTAGAACTCGAGGTTGCGTACAACACACGCTGCTCTATTATTAAAAGAGAAACATACCATGGAAGCTTGGGGTGTTACACCTCTGCTGATCAGCTAAGCCAACCTCATGGGGATCGATCGCCCGTACTACTCGTGGTCATCTTCTAGGTGCCATATCTACAAGGCAACAAGGAATGCCTAAGCCCGAGTAGTATAGAAGATCGTTTTTAAAATTTTCTTAGAATTATTATTCATTTTAAATCCCCAAAATACACAAGAAACACAAGAAAACAAGTCATTATGATGCAAGTACCTTTCCTAGGGTCTCCACCCTGCAATCAGTATAGCCTCACTTGGCCGTTCAGTAGGCCCAGAGTCCTTGCATCGGATCATGGGGCCCCCTAAAATCCTGTTTCCTAGCCAGTCTTCCCTGGCCTATTTCACACACAAAGATTTGATAACACTATTTCCCTACCATCCCATGAAATCCTCACTGTGCCTAACTCCGAACTCCATCCTATCTCTCAACCTATGCTCTGATACCATTCTTTCATGACCTGCCTTCAACAAGAGGAAATAAGGGACAATAGATTGGGAGACCCTTCCTTATTTAAGTTGAAGGATAAAGAATGACCCCTGAGAGCCACCTTCAATAGGTCCTAGAGTGGAAACCAGCTCCAAGGGTATAGAATCACACAAAAATGGAAGGTATTAACCTTTTTATTTAGTAGGATCGAGAGATAAGATAGTAATTCCCAACAACACCAAAATTGAAAGTAAAAGTAAATCCCAAAGAAAACCATCCCCACATGCATGTCCAAAAGTAAATGCTACAAAAGTACAAGAAAAACCTAGAGGAAAGTACCAAAGAAAAGAAAAACAGCAACAACAACTATCCCAAGGTCTGAACTAGTACAGTCCTGCATGATCCTTTAAGTCCTCCTAGAAACCTGAAAACAATTTATATATGTAGGGTGAGTATACAGGTATACTCAGTAGGGAAAACCAAAAGCTCTCGTGCACATGTGGGGAGGCATTCTAATGCCCTGTGAGAAAAGGAGATAACTAGAGAACCTAGCAAGAAAACTATCCACCCAAAACTCACCAAGGCACACTCCCCAAATAATTCAAGTAATGTAATGTAATAGTAATAACACATCAATGTTTGGGTACCCCGAACCACTTTCCCACTGGTTATTAAAGACATCCTACGCATCAAACCTCTCCCGCCATTATCACTGTAGTCCCACTGCCACACCCCGCCCGCACACACCTGGGATAACTACCATCACGTACCCTACCCAAAGAATCTAGGGCTATAATAGACCTCAAGCCGTCATATCCTACCTGAAGAGACTTGGGAATCTCGGGAAAGGGATCGGAAAAGGAGCTAACAACCAGCCACTCATAGGAGTGTTGAAAAAAACACCATCCCCCATGAAATGGGGGTGTTCAGCACGAAGTGCTCAACATGGGTGGGGTGTGAATAAGAAACATAAAACTTAATTATACATATATTTAACAAGAACTCATCCCAGCTTAGGGGTTCCATAACCATCCTATACACAAACACCCTCGTTACTATTCATAAACCGCACAACACCCATGATCATGTCATAACTCATTCCTGGGAAACAATTACCATTGAAACCATTCTCATTTCCATACATAAGTGATTCCATTTAAATTAATTATTCAATATTGGGGAAATAAGAGGCATATCCACGAGGCAAGGAAAGGAAAACAGTCAAATAGAAATTTAAGCATTCACACTCGGTTCTCTTGTAAAGCCACAACGAAAATGGGATTCGTGAGATCCTTATAAGTACTGGAACCAAACCAAGCCCCAAAATATGGCCCCACACGGCCTCAGATTCACAAAAAAAACAACTACACCACAACAGGGGATCCCATCCCCATCCACATCACTTCCCAAGAATTATCTGTAAACATCACCAGAACAGAGAAAGGGAGTTTTCAATTTGAAATGCAATTTATTTAGTTTCATTTTTCCCTATGGTTAACTGGGGTGTTCACACAAGGATTCTTATTCATTGGTAATCCATTTAATCAAACGAGTTTACATGATTTACCAGTTTCCATGTTAAAACCATTCAATCATATAAATAACCAGAAAAAAAGAGGTTCATTAGCGCACAAGAAAAGACCACCAACGACCATGATTTTCAGTGGACATAATCTTAGACAATCCACAACATATAAAGAAGGGTAAAAGAGTACACTGGAAGCATCAAACACAACCCTTCATCCCTTAAAATTCCGTTTATTTTCTTCATTAAGGTTTTATTTCATTCATCCCCACACGAAACATTTTCATACCCACCCTGCATGATACACAGTAAAGAGATATGAAGGAAGAACCCTACCTGATGATCAAAGATAAAATTTTTCTTCTGGAGCCAACAACTGGGGATGCACGACTTGCAGGGGAGGAATTATGGGGACTCCACGAATGAGCAGGGAAGGCTTCAGCACAGGCTCACCACTCGCCTTAATAAGGAGACTCCAAACTCACCAGGAGAAGAAGAAACCTGCCAAGAAAAAGAAGGAATGAAATCCCGTGTGATAAAAAGGTGAGGTCCTGGAGTTACGGGATATCAATATCTTGAGTGGATTTAAAGGCAGATCATGGTTTCACCACACGGTTGGGTGGTTACACATGATGGGATTAATTTTTATTTAACAATTCTCATCGGAGGGGTGGCCATAATAGCTCTGCGTTAAAAGATTTCATTTAAAGAGAAAAAAACGGTCTGTTGTGGGTCTCCCCACTCCTAGGGGATTTAATATGTTTTTATGGTGCGTAAAACAGATTTGAACCACTTAAAAGGGTTAAAAGACTTAAAAGTGGCATTAAGGAAAAAACTGGGGAAGAAAAACCCGACAAACCCCCCCTGTGGCACCAATCAGTGACACACCAATCGGTGTCACCAATGGTTGACACCACGATGACATCCTACCACTGAGACACTGCCCTTAGGATCTGGACCATATGGGTCTAGGGGGGTTCCAAACACCAAAAATTTGGCAAAGTAATATACCAGGAGGTTCTGGGCCATTACATTTTTTTTGGTTTTATTATTATTAAAAATAATCACTTTGTTGATTAAATTCTGACTTCAATGATACAATCTTTGTAATGATTATTCATCTCAATATTGTTTCTTTAAGACATGTATTGTATTATGCACCTTCTTCCTTTTAGAATGTGTATATTCTTCCTATTGAGATATTATATCATGAATTAATATTTGATCATGGTATTTAAAGTTTCTTTTAATTTATCTCTTTTAATAGATATTTATTCAAATGTTATAAAATTTTCATGGGTTTTCATAGTTTCAATATCAATTATTTGAGACATAATTCATGTTATGCATTGTGATTTATTTTATATGGTGTAATTAATACCCCATGAACGTGTTTTAAAATATTATTTCATGTAAATTATAGGTTTTATATAACCATTTTATGTTATTTCATTCAATTGATTTTTTGGTTCAATCAATACTCAAGTTTTAAGGGTTCCTCATTTCAAAACTATTGAGTGGATCTGTGAACCAGTTTATGTTTTGATAATTACAATTATTTATTTGTTTTATTCCCTCCAACATAATTATTTAAAATATGAATTTATTTTTTTATAATTATAAAAATTTAGTTGTTTTATTTAACATAAGTCAAATACATTGATTTGTTTAATTATAATTTATCATAACTTTATTATGTTTTAATCTTGATTTAGTTTGTCATTGTTTGTTTAATTATTCATTTTTCATTGATTATATTGTATTATGAATAATTATTATTTATCACAGTTTTATTAAGTGTTATATTTAGTATATTTTACGTATTAATTGAAATAATTTTTAAATTTTGTTATATCTTTTTATTATTTACTTAATTTATCTTTAGATTTCATGTTTTGATTGTTCATAACATTTTATATAAGTTTGATGAAGTGTTACTAAGATAAATAAGTCATTTTGGACCTTGAAATATCATTTATACATGATTTTTATTATTCTAACACAACTAAATTATTGTTCCCATGTAGACAAATTTCCCATGTAGCCAATTCTCTCACACAACTGATTTTTGAGATTCAGATACCTTTTATATTTCAACCATAACTTAAGATACAAAACTCTAAATTGAGTTATTATTATTGAATGTGAAATATAAAAAAATTATATACATTTAATTACAACACATAAAATTCTGAATCGATATATATCATGCCTTAATTTAGGTTAAAAATCACTTTATGTTTTTAGTCTAAATTCTGTAGTTTTCAGAACTATTTTTCTATTATTATTTAATGATAGATTGATCTATACAAATACAATTAAGGTTATTCTTGATTATTTAGAAATATAATAAAATTTTAAAAAGATAATTCAACTTGATCAAATTATTATTCTTCTATTTAAGAGGTCTGAATTAGGTCTAAAATTTGATAAGTCGAACTATTTACAAATTTCCAGAACTGCCTACATGAATTTCCTATATGGTTCACCTATACGAATAACCTACATGATTCAGCTATATGATTTTCCAATTTTATTCTTTTATTTTAATTTCCCAAGTGAATTTCCTACATTAGTTTACCTATACAAATATCATATACGTAAATAAATTTTCTTACATGGTATGATTCGATTAGGTGAAATATATTATATTTCAAAATGATAATTCAATCACTATAAATAAATGTTTTTACATGATATAAATGATTTTTATCTTATTTATATGTCTCATGAACTGGTTTTAGATGAAAATAAATTTTATTATATATAAAAAACTCATATATGGTCTTTGAGACATATACTTATATAAATATGGAAATATACTCTATTTTACATAATGTTTGACATTTACATTGGATGCAAGTTTAATATGAATATTTTTGATGTTTTATTTTATATAAAATTAAACATTAATTATCTAGAATACATAATAATAGGTTTTAGATTTTTTTATGAGGAATTAAATGAGATTCACATGAGATTAAGTGTGTATGGATATTCATTCTAATATTTTGGAAAATATGATATTAAAAATTAAACTGGTTGAAATATGAAATTTTTTTCTTCAAATATTATCAGGGAGTTTCTCAATGATATTAATAATAATTATTAACTAATGTATTAATTTTTCTATATTTTTCTCTCTCTATATGATATTTGTTTTACAGAATATCAAGATATAACTCAAAAAGTGAAAAGTTTAAATTAAAATTGTTTGGGAATATCAAGAGTTAGTGTTTCATGAATTATTGGAGTATTTCAAGGAATTTATTATAAAATTTTATGTATATATTTACCTCTATATTAAGTGTTTATTTTTCTAATGATTATTTTTATGTATCATGTTTTTCATTTTTATAATGTAATAAAAGTTTCTCCACATGAAGATTCTATCGTTGGAATTTATGAAGAAAATAACCCCAACTATTTTGGTGTATAAAAAGATCAAGGCATGCATTGAAGCAATATAAGAGATGTGACTCCAATTTTCTATTAAGTGTAGTAAAATTCACAAATGAGTCCTAGATATTTATTGTTTATATTCTCATTGAAGCAAATTTATGGTTTCCCAAGCTACATTATTTCAACATCTTGGAGGGCCTATACAATACCTAATCCAAATTCCATCATCTCTATTAATAAATCATCAAATTATTTAAAATGTTTTATTTTATCATTATGATGTAACTATTTGGAATGTATTGTCTCAGTTAGAACATCTTTCGTGATGTTATCATACCTTAGAAGAAATTACATATGGGTTTAGCATATCCTCTTAGAAGACCAGGTTTTTCTTAACCCATAAAACAATAAAGGAACTTACTACTCCTATAAGATTCCATGTTTAGTCTATCCACTTAGAAGACTAGGTTCCTCTTGAACCATAACATATAAGAGGTCAAGACTGAGCCTGTGAAATTCCTGGTTGAGTCTACACATGTTAAAGACTAGCAAAGGTTTTCCCTTATAAAATACTGGGTTTCCTCTAAACTTGAAAGAGGAAAGTGGTTAGGATTAAGACCATAAAAGTATATGTTGGGTATTCTCCTATAAAAGGTTGGGTTTTTGTCTAAACCTATAAAATATAAGGGAATTGGGTTAATCCTGTAGGTGTGAAAAAGGTGGATGTAAAGAGTTTTCACTCTCCTTAAAAAGTAATACACCATTATGGAATCCATATCTCTCAATTCCTGAGAGGGGTGAAGAGTATAGTAGGTTCATTTATATATAAACTACCATAAAATTATATTATGTTTTTATTTTACATTTTTACATTTCCTTTTCACACTTTCTTTTCTTATATCAATGTGATTGAATTGTTTAATATTTGAACTGATCAATTTGTTCTCTTAAACTTTAAACTATGATTAATATTTTTTAGAAATAAAATTCACCCCCTGTTTTCTATTTACATCACCCCTCCAACAAATATATTTAAAATCTTAATACATTTTTTTTGATAATCAAAAAAACTTGCTTGTTTTATTTAGTATAAGTCTAAATAAATTTAGCTATTTAATTATAATTTATCATAACTTTATTTTTTTTAATATTTTTTATTTTTTTATTATTTATTTAATTATTCATTTGTTCATGGATTGAATTGTATTATGATTAATTATTATTTATCATATCTTTATTAAGTGTCATATTTAGTATGTTTTATGTATTAATTAAAATAATATTTAAATTTGGTTATATATTTTTATTATTTACTCAATTTATCTTTATATTTTATGTTTTGATTATTCATAACATTCTCTACAAGTTTCATGAAGAGTTACTAGGATAAATAAGTCATTTTGAACCTTGAAATATCATTTATACATGAGTTTTACGACTCCCTTAGAGCCAAATTACTATTACCACGTAGCTAAATATCCAATGAATGCATTTTAACTCATTATTTCATATAAATTATGATTTTTTAGAAATATTTTATATTAATTCCTTCAATGTTTTTTTTGAATCATTACTCAAGTTGTAGGGGTTTCTCATCTCAAAACTTCCTTCTTTGAGGAAAATTTTGATTGATTCTCCTATATTAATTTACATGGTGTATATAATAACTCTTGAAATATAATATCAAGACTATTTTTATACTTATGGTATTTTATTCTCCATATTATTTTCTTTATTTAAAATTGTTTTTGGTTTTAAAAGGCTGTAAAATGGTTTTTCTTTAAAAACTTTATTTTAAAGTTTTTAAAGATTTTAACCAAACATTTACTCCATGTTCTTTATCTTATTTAAAGAAAGTTCTTTTATAAACATAAATGATTTCTTAAATTTATTTTCTATTATGTTTGAACTTCTTTTAAATGGTTTTAAAAGGTGATTTCTTAATTTTTTCTACATTAGTCACTTTTGACCCTCTTTACAAAATTTTGAAAACAATGTTTATTTTTAATATTTACAACATGAAATGATCTTACCACCATCATAATAATTATATTCTTCAGATATTACTTTATAAGTTTATGTGGTTATTTTCAAATAAAATTATGCTAAAAATATTTTATTAGTTTTTATTTTCTAAAGGTACCAAAAGAAAAGGTTATTTACCCTATTTTCCAAGAAATTTTCTAATTGTTATTTTAATGTTATTTTGATTAATATCATAATCCTATAATGATTCCTATGCTTCACTAGGGATATGATCTTATGATAAAGTTCAACTACTTTATATGAATGGTTTAAGATGATTTTTTAAATATATTTTTCAGGAAACCTATTTCTCTTTTTACAGGTAAATCAAACTTTGATAGTTTTGATGAAATGGAAGAATCCCTGTATTTTATTTCCTGATATGGTACTTGGAAATTATTTATGAAAGTTTTATTGTGGAGTGAACCCAAATAATTAAGGGAATTTATTTAATTTGTTATTTGTGGGTCTATTATAGCTCTCTAATACACTGGGTAATAAGGCAGAGTTAAATGGATGGAAGTTACTCCTGATAGACGATTGAGTAAACTAATTGCAAGTTAATTATAAGAGATGATAAAGTTAACCAATTATAGGTTACTCATAAAAGATATAATAACTATTCAATTAGGTGACTCCATGATGAATTTTTGATGTTACAAGATACTTACAAATTTTTTTAATGCTTGATATGTGTTCTAATGGATCCTTTAATCAAGAATTATTTTCACATGGCTCATTATTATTGACTTATATGAATATTTTATTTTGTTAAATCTATATACCATGTATAATGATTTATGATACATGTTTTATGGGTATTAATTTTCTTATGTTATGTTCATTAACTTTGATTATTTCATAATATTCTTATGCTCATCTTATACTCACCAATGAAATTAAATTGTTAATGATTATGTTTACCCTTATTAATCATTTGATCTCACCCAACTTATGTTTTTCATTTAACTATATTTTGTATATTGATGTTAAATTAATTATTCCTAGAAGTGTTTTATGTGTGAAAAATTATATGGGAGATGTTGAATACTTAATTTGGAATAATAAAATCTTGGAATATTAGAAAAATATCACTTAAATACATGGGTATTGTTATGGAAGTGTTTTCCTAATTATCTAAATCTCTAAACCAAAAAATTACTTGAGTATTTAAGTGATAAAATATTTACATTTGATGTTTTATATTTTATATGGCTAAAATTAGGTAACATTTATCAATATTAAAGAAAAAAATGTAAAGATTATGTTTTTAGCACTCAATTCGGGAGTACAAATTCAGGGTAGTTATAAAGTTGTTATGAATAATATGAGTAATGAATTCAATAACATGTTTTATATTTTACTAGTTTAAATAACTTGTTTTTAAATGTATAGAAGGTTATTATTTTTATCTAGAATATAAGTATTTATCCAAATTTTTGTTAAAATATATGGGAAGAAGTTATTGCCACCCATCAGTGGCATATTTTGATGAATTGTATTTATTTTAGAGGAAAAATTCTCTAAACACATAGAATAAAATATATGATATAGAAATAATAATTTATTTGTTTAAGTATTATCTCTAAAAGTAAATAAATTTTATTTCCTAAATATAAATAAGTTTGTATATCTTAGTATGATATTCTGAAAATAATATAATTTCTAAAAGGATAATGGGAGTATGTTTGGACTTAGAGAAGTTCAATGTTAAAAAATAAAATATTATACCAATCAAAGTTATTAGTGAAATTTACTAGATATCCTAAAGGATTTAGGATATGATTATAAATAAACAATGTAAAAGTTACATTAGTTACCATAATAAAATGAATTTCACTTGACATCCTAATATGTCCAGGATATGTTTTTAAAGTTATAATGTAAAGAGTTAAATTAGTTACTAGTTTATTTCAATGAAAATTTTGTTGGAAAGAGTTATAAGAATGATGAAGTTTTACTTATAAAATTTATTATTAGAAAACAAAATTTATTAACATTTTAACACTGGATGTTTTGAGTTAAGAAGTTTGAATATGTTCAATGAGTTGAAAATTAAGAATATTATTCTTAAGTCTCACTATTATTTAAACTATGTTTATTCATAGATACTAATTAATAAAGTGTTTAGTGGGAGGGTTTTATCGTATGGTCACATAGTTATGTGGTTGAAATTACATATAGGTGTAATGAGTTGATAAATCTCTAGAAAGTGCAGCAGATATAAGGCTGATCTAGAATATTTTCATATATGTTATGATAGAAAAGTAATCTTGTAGAGTTTTGTTAAGTATTCTTAAAATATTTTAGGAATATAAAATGTATCATATAAATGGTAATATATATTTTACATTCTTTCACATTGGATATATATTTATATATTGATATACATTTCATGAAGTATACTAAAAATATACCTCTCAAATTATGACTTGGAGTTATCAATAACCATTGTTTTTCATGGAGTATTATAGGTTGTGTGTCTATAAATTGTAGCTGTTTCTTCAGGGATAAAAAAAAGAAGTAACGAGTAACATTATGAATGAGATTTATAAAATATTTTCTTTTCTTTCTGAACATTGTGATGTATTTTTATTGATTTTACTTATAATTATAGTAGTTTTATTTATGAGTTCTCTTGTTGTAATCATTGATATTATGATAGTTTTGTTGAAGAGATTTTGGTGTGTGGAAGAGCTGTTTTTCCAATCGAGTTGATCAATGAGATTATAGTGTATAGAAGTGAGGTTTTCAAATCATGTCGATTGAAGGGTTTCTAGGGCTAAGAAGTAGGCTATTTCCCTCAAGTGATGATGAGATTCTGATGCTAAGAATCTTCTGCTGACCATGGTTTCAAAGAAGATTACAGTAGTTGAAGCTTTATGTTTTTTATATTTTTTTCATGAAATTCTATTTTTTGGAAGTGGATACCTAGGATCAAGTCAAAGACACCCATGATTCTTTTCATTAAAACAACGACCTCCCTAATTAGAGGGTGTTCCTTTAATAATATCCTTTAAAGTATTGATTGATTTTCTAACTAGTACTCCATGTTTTGTATTTTAATTTATGTTGTGATTAAAAGTTTCATTACTTATTGTATTTCCACTATATTTACTATGGTTTGACCAATTTCATATTTCCTGCTACTTTTAGTTACTCTAAATTGCATGCTTATCATAATTTCATAAATTCTGGTAGAATGAATGCTTTAGTGAGCTTTAAAATTATTTGTTTCTTTTCAATTACAATTAACCCCTTGTAGTATCACCTACCTTGTTTATCCAAGACAAGATTTAGTATCAAATCCTAATTCTACCAATTTTTAAGATTCATTCATTTTTGACTGATACCAACATTTGGTATCAAATAAAGTCTATACATTTGGGACTAAATATGTTCTAATATTTAAAATTTAAATTGATATATCACAATTTAAAACTTTTAGTTTCCTTATGTTAATCACATAATAAAAAAAAGTTTTTTTTATAGCAGGACTTTTATTTGTAATGTTGAAGAATCTTAATCGTATCAATACATAAATTTTTGATGGTAGAGACTATGAATATTGGCATAATCAAATGAATAATTTTTTTATTAATCTTGGAATGGATCATTTCATCATAATAACTAGAAATTTTCAAATTATAGAGAATGATCTTTATACTTTCACTCATTATGAGGGGATGGAATACTAAGAGAATTATAAAGTTCAGAATAAATTTTTATGCTATATGACTCAGAATATATATAGTATAATATCCTCATGTAAAATAACTAATGACACCTAAAATAAGTTATAAATCACTCATTTTTTTACTTCTAAAGTTCTTGAAACTCATAGAGTAGTGTTAAGATATGACTATCCCAATTTTGGTTTTCTACTCAATGAGTCTATAGTGAAGATGCATCAGTGATTTATGACTGTTGTGAATGAGTCTTAATCTCTTGGTGAGAAGGACTTGGTAGATGATCAGATGATGAAGAATATAATTGATATACTTCTGAAATAATGATAATGTAATTTGACTTATATATATGATTTCAATCAAATTAGAAATTTAAATCTTTATGATTTTATTGTTAAGTTAATGAAGTATGAGAATCATTTGAAACGTGATGAAAAAAAGTAAAAAGGAAGAATGGCATGGTTTTTTATTCTATTTCTAGTAATGTTACTTTTAGTAATATTTATTTAGTTGATAATATTTCAAATAATAATATTTCAAAAAATAAATGTAAATATTTTCCATATTATAGTAATTAAAATGATAGTGTAATGAATTAAGGTTTTAAATCCAACCAGAAAACTTGAGAGATGCCTAACCTGGCCTGAAGCCCGACTAAGCCCAGCTCAAAAAATCTAAACATAGGATGGGCTAAGAATAGGAAAAGGGGTTGGTTGGGCTGGTCCCAAAACACTATACTTTATAATGGCCTGACCCCAAATCCTAACTCATATGTTTGACCTAGAATCTCACCCTAACAGACTACCCTACTAGCCTAAAAAACCCAACAAGTTACCGAAAAACTTATGTTAAGAGATATTTGAACCCCCTACCCTTGATTTTAAGGATTCACTTGGAACAACTAATCTAGGAATTATTACTAATAAATTTATTTAATATCTATAATTATATAAATATTTTATAAAAATATATTATAATTTTAATTTTTAAAAAAATATTATTATTTTTATTTTGATATTAAAGGCCCGATCGCTGAGGCTCATGGTTGGGGGTTAGGCTCGGACCAACCTACACTACTATTTGAGATGGACAACCCAATCCAAATAATTCCTTTCAGCACAAAGTTTCTAGGCTCATGCCTGGCCTGACCCAGCCCGAGTGGGCTGGGTAGGGTTGTTTTTACAGCAGTAGAATGATATTTATCAACTTATAAGAAAGATGAATTAAATTATTGGGAAGAAGAACTTTAATTATGATTATAAAAAACATCATATAGAAATAAATGATAATAAATATACTTCTAATATGATATGTTATGAATAAAAAATCTTGGTCATATTAGACTAGATTTTTTGATATTTTAGAAGGAAAGGGAATCTGAAAGATCTTTGGACATTTCAAGCACAAGTTATGGAGAAAATACTTCTGACAGTTCTTTAATTAATATTGATAATAGTTAGAATATTTCTAGATTATATGAAAATAGTCCTAAGAAAGAAATATATATCCCAAATAATGTTAATATTTAATCCATTATAAATTTAACTCGGAATTATAATTTTCCTAGTTCTTAGGATGATGAAAGTTTAACTTAAACAATAGATAAAAAATATACTCCATTCGAATATGAGGAATATATTCCTACATTTGTGTTGTCATTGGAGTTGGTAAAGCCCTGCTCATGGTTCTGCGGGTTCCTCTCCTACCTCTTTCAGTGAGTTCATCCGATTTGGAATTCAATGAGGGTTCTGATTTTGCTATGATTTTATCTATTTCAACCTAGAGCAACACTACTATTCTGGTCATATTGGTTCCCCTCCCTGGTGGCGCTTATTTGGAACATTTTTTGGGCCTTCTAGCCTTGGGTGGTTCTGTCTTGGCATCCAACAACATGGATCACCTTCCCTTTGGTTTCTTACTACTGCGGTGTCGAGAGTGGTTTGAGGAAATGGTGTGGTGGGAATTATTCTGGAATTAATGAGGAGATCTACGGTGGTGATGTTTTTTGATGTTTTAATGTAGTTTTTTGAATCAATCACTAAGAATAGGTCCCCGAGGAGGTTTAGAGTTTGCGTTTAACCTATGCATAGCTGTTTGGATTTGGATGTTTGAGAGGGTATGGAAACAACTATCAGATTGGGTCTCTTCTTTGACATAAGACACTTACTTGATGAACATCCTTGTAATGATGGAGAGATTCATCACGATTCATACACAGGGGAGGGGCCGATCCAAGTTTTCAGTCTGGGTTTATTTTCCCACCTTTGGGTTTTGATTTGTCTTAAGTCAATGATGTCTGGGTTTCCCCTACTTCCCTTAAAATAGGTTTTATTAATAATAAAAAAATATTTAAGGCCTTCGGGCCATTGGAGGTAAAACATAAATATGAAGTTAGTAGATTAAATAATCTTTTATCTAATTATAATTATGGGAGGGAAAATATTGAAAATATATATAGATAGTTAAAATCCATTTAGTTTATCTTTAGAATTATGTTATACTTCTATAAAATCACATTTTTAGTAAAATTATTTTTCTCTTAAAATTTACATTTTTTACTAATTATCAAATAGTAGGTTACTAGAAAAATAAATGTTATTTAAATAAAGTTCATTCTTTTGGATTTCAAAGATATTTTATTTTCAAAGGGTTTATGACTATTCAATATATAAGAGTTAGACAGATGTAGGTTCCTATTTTTTTTTCTAATGTATCTAGACCTAAGAAAGTTTGGGTACCAAAAAATTACTTTAATTTATTTCAGGAAAAGAGTTTTAGTATCCAAAAACTAAAAAATTATACATGGAATTTTTTTGTTTTCGACGCATGAGAGAAGAAAATCCCAGCTTCCAGGACTTGAAAAATTTTAACCGTGGGTGATTTACTTTTTGAGATAATGCATAGGATAAAATCATCAAAATCAGTGATATATCTTTCCTTGGTAAATTTTTTATTTCCAGTTTTTTTTGTTATAATAATTAAGCACAACCTTTTTATAATTAGTCTATTATGTGATGAGGGATACCTTGTGAACTTCTAGAATGATAAATATACTGTTCAAAATTTGGAAAACACTTTTATGCTATTATTTTATAGGAATGTGAATGGTTATACACTACACCTAGGTGAACTTATACATAATAATTTTCCTTATTTAAGTGAAACTAAATATTTTTCTTGGATATGGAATAGAGGAATAAGACACTGAAATGTTATATGTTTATCCAAACTTTATATTAAAGGCAATGCAAGGGATCTACCAGAACATAAGGTTCACTCTTCCAAATTTTTTTATACTCATCAATTTGGTAAGAAAAACAAGTCCAGTTTTAAACTTGCTGGTGAAGTATCAACTTATAGTGCTTTATAGTGAGTGCATGTGGATTTATTTGGTCATATATAAACTAGGAGTATTAGGTGAAAACACAATGTGTATGTCGTGGTTTATGTTTACAATATATTTTCATAGAATTATTTTATCATAATAAAATATGAATATTTTATTTGTTTTAAATGTTCCCATACTTCTATTAGTGTAATTCTCAAACCCAAATTAAACAGTATAGGTTAGAGTGTCACATGACCTCATGTGCACCTCCGTGTACACAATATGTTTTAGACTAGTAGTTAAGGTCTGGACAATGTAGTGGGAAGAATATACTCTCAATATCAATATCCATACACCAAAATCATAGAGAAGTACAAAATTTTAAAACTACACATTGTTGATAAGTGATAGTAAATGATATATTAGATGACATGCTATGTATTATAGAGTCATACAAGAAAATAAACCAAGGACCCCCAATGTGGTAGGTCAACTAATGTGTAAGAAAATAAAAATAAAAAATACACAATGAAACTACAACATTAGTATAGAGTCTATCCCAATACTACCTTTATCACCACGCACAATCTCCTCATCTCTTTGTTGTAGGGCCCATTCCCTTCCCTAGATCCCTAATCACGAAGTCTACATGTGCATCAATATTCCTATATAGGGTGTGAGTATAACCCAGTAGGCCACCACCAATTCATCCTTAATAGAAGTTCAGATTCATAATAGGTGTATTAAATGATAATAAAAAAATTCACAATCAAGTAACAATAAATCAGGTGTTGAGCGGCCATGAACTAACCAATCCACCATAAACCTTGGACGTACATGCTTTGACTCTTGGTTAGAATGAAAATCATAACATAAGTCACAAACATGCTTGGCTATGAGGCCATGACATAAATATTGAGGTAGCCACATGACCAATGAGCCTTACGTCAGGCCACAAGTCCATTGATCCCTATATCGACCATTGTTTAGACCATAAGTCTATAGTTCCCCATCTCTATTATTGGGTCCAAGTTGGCTGGAAGTGGGGTTTCAGATGTTTGATGTTTTGTTTTGTATTTTTTTTCATTATGAAAAATCAATTCAGTTTTTAATTGTTGGTGATTGGAATAAAGGATAACTAGACTCATAAGATCATACAAAAAGTTCTTAAGAATGTCTAGTGCTTTCAGTTTTTTGCTCTGAATATGTTTTCTGTATATATTTTTTAGAATCACATTATTTCTAGAAAGATGTTTTAGATCAGAGTGAGAAGTTGTATCAGAGTCTAAATGTATTTCGAGATATTTGATTATAAATATGACAATTATTTTCTATTTTGTAATCTCTCAATATCATAAGTTTTCTGGAAAACTTTTGATCCAATATTTGTGAATGAAAGGAGGAATGTTTTTGTATATTAGATGATGTTATGCCGATCCTAATGTTATTAACATCATGAATACATCATGATATAGTAAGGAGGTTGTGGAAGATGGTAGGTTATGAAGTCAATGTATTCCGGTCATAGTTCATTGGTGTGAGGATTACCCGACACTGAATTTATCTAAAGGTTGAGTGGTTTAAAGTTACTATTGTCAGAGGTTTTGGAGAAGTACTGATTGATTGATCCATCAAAATGAAAAATTCATTAGATTTTCCAAATGACCTAAAAATAAAATCCCTTGTATTAATCATCATTTTTAGAGAATTTGGAAGAAAATAATTCACTACTGACCCCGGTCCATTAGACATAGAGTGCCACCAATTCATCAAAAAAGTTCAAATAATGATCCATCAGACATATTTTTATTATAAGTAGATAATACAATTTAGAGTTCTATCATAGGTAGTTTATAATTAGTTTATGAGTATAATAATATAACCTTTTTGCATTGATAAAAAAGTTGGAGTTGTTGGGTTTGGTAAAAGAGATGAGCTATAAAGACTAATCTATCAGATGAGGTCAGAGACTGATCAATCAAACAAACCTCAATAATTTATTCAACCATTTTAAAAAATATATAATTTTTTTAAAGTGGTTAAAGAGTCACCAGGAAAATAGGAGACATCAATTCACCAGAGGTAATTAGAGATCGATACATAAAATTCAATATGACACTAATAAGTCATCAGATGCTGGACTTCATCGGATATATTTTTTGTATCGATCTAATATTTTGTTGATCAAATAAAGAAAATAAGTTTTGTTATACAGTTTATACTGAAGTGTTGGTAAATTATTTTTGAATCCTATAGAAGTTGAAACAATATTTATGGAAAAATAGTTTCAAAGTTCCATTTTTCCCAGAGCATCAAAATGTAAAGTGTCCATTCTTACAAATGTTCAATCAAAGTGAAAAATAGTATCATAATGAAAAATTTCATTGGACCAAATTATGTTTTATAAGTTTGAAGTAGGATTCATTTATGAGATTATTAATAAAGTTTATAGAAGAATCAAGACGATTTGAGAACCGTTGAAGTGGTCAAAGATTATGCTTAAATGAAAATCAAATTCGAGTTTATGAAATTTTGTCGAGTGGGAAAATAAAATTCATTTACAACCCAATCTATTTCTAGAACACATATAAACAGAGGTCACAATACAACATACTCTAAAACTATTAATGTGTGGGAGGGATAAAGAGCACTGGAGGTTTTGTGAAAGATTTGGTAGAGGAAGGTTTTTTGGACAAATTTTTCTTGAGAATGATTTCCAGATAGAATAAGTGTAAGGAAGTATAGGTTTTCTGAGTTTTTTCAGATCATACTGAGAAATCAGAATAAAATTTCCAAGGAAAGAATGTGACTCAAAATTGTTTCTCTTGTATCTATTAAGATCTGTTTTATGGAATGAAGAATCATACTGAGGAAACATACTAAAGAATTAGAATAAGAAATTAGACTGAGTTTTCATATGAAGTCCAGAAGAGGTGTTTCTGCCTACTGCTAGGTAGGAAAGTGAAGATTTAAAAAATTGATTTTTTTTGAAGCAGAATAGTGACATGTTTGGAAATAACTTGTGAAAGTTTCTTAACTTGTTACAAAATCTATTTTATATCATTTGTGATAAAATAATCACATGCACTATTATATTGATCATATTGCTACACAAGTTTAAGAGTATTTAATACTTTTTATATCTATACAAAAGGATTGTAATCTAGTGGATCATGTAGTATTGGATTATTTATACACCATTATAAGGACTAGATACTCTTATTGATTAGTGAACCTTGTAAATACTTATGTTCTTGTAGATGTGTGAATGTTTTGTTTTTAGAAAATTGATAATTCTTTAAGAAAAGGTACAAGTTTTTATACAAAAAAGGTAACATAAAATAAAAATATATCACTGATTCACCCCTCCCCTCCTAGTGATATATTGATCCTAGTTAGGCCTTTATAATTGGAAATAGATAGAAGTATCCCTTTGACTGGTCTTTACTAAAGTTTTTGAAGAAGAAGTTGTTATAGAGAATTTGAATTGTGTGAACAGTAAGGGGATTTTAGTCTTTAATGAAAATAAATATCATATATAGAAAGATATAATGTTTATATATCTCATGTCTCTTGGGTATGATGTTTTGGATGCTTCTACATGTGGATTTCCTCCTCTAGTTGAAAATATTCCGCTTACATCTATAGATAAGAAGAATCCAGAGAAATATGGAAGAGAAAAGAATGATTTACTTTCATCACTTTCTAAAAGTGAACTCCTTAGAGTGAAGGGAGTTTCTACTGATAAAGGTATTTGGGATAATTTTAAAAACATTTATTAAGGCATTAAAAAGGTTAATAAATCCAAGTTACAAATATGGAGGATGAAGTATGAAGATCTCAAAATGGGTGAGTATGAATATGTTCATTATTTCTTTATAATGGTGAATTATATTATTAACACAATAATATGTCTTGGTGAGAAGTTGGAATATTAAAATATTGTTGAAAAGATCTTGATAATTCTTGCTAAAAATATTAAATCCAAAGTTTCATCTTTGGATATAGAGTTCCTAAAACTCTATCTTTGGATGATATTCATAGTACTCTCATTACTTATGAAATGATAAGGGATAAATTTATGAAATGAAAAGAAAAAGGTGATTGAGAAATGACCTTGAAGGCTTCTAAGTAAGAAAAATCTAAGAAGATACTTGAAGATGAAGAAGTTGGTGATTATGAATCTAAAAATGAGTTTAGTAATTTTTTTTAATTTTTATCCTTGTTTTCTAAAAATGATAAAAGAGGTATAGACAATTATAAAGGGAAGATATGCCTAAAATATTTTTAATGTGAAGCTATTGGGAACTTTACTTTGAATTTCCCTTGAAAAAGGAATGAATAATATAGTGATGTAGATAATATATGACCAATAATATCTTGGAAGAAACATGATGATAAGTCAAAATCATATTCCAAGGGAAAATATAAAAAAGTTCTCCAAATAAATAAGGAGAAGTGTTTTGTCTATATATGATGAATATAAAGACAATAAAGTTGAATATAAATTGTTTACTGAATTTACTAGAGAAAATACATTTATAAAAACAGTTAATGATGAAGAGTTTGGAAGTGGTAGTTTTTAAGAAGAAGAGATAGTGTTAAAATTCCATCTGAAAAGAGTGTTGAAAGAATGTCTTAGAAATATTGTACAACTTTAAAGAGAAATAAACAAATTGAAGAAGGAAGTTTACATAACAAAAAATCAATAGTATTTTCTTGAAGAGAAGGCTGAGTTGCTAGAAGAAATTGATATCTTGAAAAAATCTCTGGAAATTGAAGATAATTGGAATGAACATCTTTAAGTAAATTTGAAAGGAAAAGAGGAATATTTAGAACACATTCTACATTTTGTTTTCTAAATATGAATAGGGAGTTACAAGTTTTAATAACTCTATCATTGAAGTTGGTGAAGGTTATAAAAAGGGTGAAACTGAGAAGGATCTAAAAAAGTTATTTTCAAAGGTTGGAAAGAAAATTATAAATTTTGTTAAGAAAAAGAAGGCTAAATAAACCATATATGTGTCAAAAAACCAACAATGTTGGAAATTCAGAAGTTTCTAAAATTTCTTAGTCTAAAAAAATGTTTATGCCACTTCTGATTCTGATAAATTTGGAAGGAAATATAAATTAAAGAATAATATTCTAGGTGATTACATGAAGTTTTAGGAACAAAAAAGTTTTAATGTGAAATATAAGAAAGCTTCTTAAAAACATGTTCACAATTATGGACAATATGAAAGTTAAAAAGGTAACTATTCTTTCGATGGTTACTATTGGTATTATGGTGGATTTGGGCAAATGTAAAATATGTGTTGGTTTAACCAACAAAATTAAACTTACCCCATGAGTTACAGAAAGTAAACTTTTAGTGGGAGTCAATCCTCTCAAAGGAATAAATAAGATAAAGTTTTTTTGAATGTTAAAAATATGTTCCAACCTCTAGAAACTATTATTTAAAGGTGAGAAGAACCTAGACATCTTGAAAAAAGGTGTTTTGTTTTGTTACTGGAACAACAACATGTTCTTCAAAATTCTTAAAAGTCAAATGTGAATAAAAATAAAGGAAAATAAAAATATCTTGATGTAGAAACTTCTCTCAAAGATAAAAAATGATAATGAACTTGGATTTTGGATATTGGGTGTTATTACCAATGACGAGATATTTGAAATTTTTAAATAATGTGAAAGATTTCAAAGAAGTAATGGTGACATTTGGCAATGATGAATCACTATGAATCAAAGGTGTTGGATCTACTATTATTGGAGAAGAAAATTTGAAATACAAGATATATTTATTTTTTGATGGGTTGAAACACAACTTACTGATTATTTTATAACTTTTTGATTAAGGTAAAAATGTTTTTTTAGAAGAGACAGGTTTTTCATGAAAATATTTGAAGATGGAAAAGTTGTTACAAGAGGAAAATGTACAAAAAGAAACTTGTTTTAAGTTGGTGAAGTACAAAATTCATGTTAATTAAGAATGATGGAAGAAAATTAGTTTTGGAATTAAAGGTTCGGACATATGTTTTAGAGAAACATGAGGAATTTATCAAAGAAATATAGGGTACGTGATATTCCAGATATGTCAAGAAGAATAAATTAGTGTAGTTTGATTTTTCAGAAAGGGAAGATTACAAAATATGTGCATAAGAAGGTTTATATTTTTTTAAATCATCCCTTAAAACTAATTCATTTTGAAATTTGTGGGCCAATGAGTAAATAATCAACTTTTGGAGATAATTACTTCATTTATTTCATTGATGGTTTTACTTTAATTACTTGTATTATTTATTTGAAACATAAATTGGAAGCTCTAAAGTTTTTTAAGAGTTTCAAGTGAATAGTTGACAAGGAATGTTGGTATTATTTTAATAAGTTTCTAAGTAGTAATGATGGTGAATATAAGAATAAAAAATTCAAAAGTTATATTGAAAATCATGGAATTCAGCACGAGTTCAATACACCATACACACTATAAAAAAATGGTGTTGCTAAAAGGAAGAACAAAAGTTTAGTTGAGATGGGGAATATAGTGTTTATTGAGCATGGTATTTCTCAATAATTCTATAGAAATAATTTTAGAACAATTATTTATATTCAGAATCAATCTTTCGGGAGACCAAGTACTAATGTGACTCTATATGAAATGTTCTATGATAAAACTTCAAGTGTGAAAATATTAGGAGTTTTTGGGAGTCTCTGCATCATAAAGAACAATGGTGAAAACCTTGGAAAGTTTGATAAGATAGGTAAAGATGGAATATTTCTTTACTATGCTCCAGATGGAAGAGGATATAGATGCTTCAATAAAGAAACTATAATATTTTTTGATTCTTTTGATGTAAAAGTTATTGAAAAAGAAGAGGAAGATGTTTCAAAAACACATGCAGATGAGGCAAATAAAGAGGATGGAAGAATTTTTGTTAAGAAACATGAAAATGATTCCAAAAATTGAGATTCCACATAGATATAATAATTGGACTCATCTACTTATAATGACAAGGGAGAATTTTTTATATCTCATCCTAGTCTAAGGAAGAAAGTGAAAGCACAAAACAATTATTGGTGATCAACATAAAAAGGTTCAAACAAGAAGAACATTAAAAGTAATCACACATACTTATTTATATTCAAAAGTTGAGCCGAAATATATTAATGAAGATTTTGAGCATTCATAATGGATTTATGCTATGAATGAAGAGTTAGATCAAATTGAGAAGAATGATTCTTGTGAACTTATCCCTAAACCAAATGAAAAAAATGTTATAGGTACAAATTGGGTGTTCTAGAAGAATTTGAATAAAGATGGTGAAGTGACATGAAACAAAGAAATATTGGTTTGAAAAGGTTACTCACAAATTGAATGTATTTATTTTTATGAGAATTTTTCTCCAATGGAAATTTTATAAATAATTAGAATCTTTCTTTCAATTGCCACATAATAAAGCTATAAATTTTTTCATATGGATGTGAATTCATAATTTTTGAATATAGATCTTGATTAAGAATTTTATATTGAATAACCATGTGGTTTTGTTATTCAGAAGTATGGAAGTTATATGTGTAAATTGAAGAAAGCCTTGTATGAGCTAAAGAAAGCTCCAAGGGTGTGGTATTCCCAATTGTATACTTGCTTAAGAAAATTTAAGCTTTAGAAAGGAAGATTTGATAGTAATATCTAAATCAATGTTAATCAGAAAATTTCCCTCATTATTATTGTATATGTTGATGATATTATTTTTTATAAGAATTATGAAAGAACTTGTGAAATGTGTTTTTGAAGAAATGAAAATTTTGTCTGAAATTTTCATTTTTGGTGAAATGAAATAATTTATTGGGTTAAAAATATAAAAAAAGAATAAATACATTTTTATTTCTCAAAAAAATTAAGCTACGGAACTTATTAATAAGTTTGGAATGGAAAATTCAAAACTTATTTCCACAAAATTTTTAATAGGAACCAAGTTGAATAAATATAGAGAAGGTAAGAAAGTTAACTCAAAATAGTTTCAAAAGGTGATTGGAAGTTTTTTATATTTGATTACTTCAAGACCTGATACTGTGTATGCTATTACCTTATGAAAGTTTCCAAATTTATCCAAATGAATCAAATATCTTTGTTGAAAAAAATGAATTATTAGATATATCAAAGTACTAACATATTTTATAATTAGGTATGACATCTTAGGAATAATTTACTTTTTTGAATAAAAAAATGTTGATTAAGAAGGAAGTATAGATGATAGAACATCCATTTCTAGTGGAGGTTTATATATAGAGAAATGTTTTGTAAGTTTGCATACTATGAAATAAAATTTAGTAACTCTCAGTATGGATGAAGATGAGCATGTTTCTGGAACTCAAGCTGCAACAAAACTTATGTGTATGTAGACTCAGTTGGAATAATTACTTGTTGAAGTGAAGTTACCTCTGCTCTTGTGTTTTGATAATCATAGTACTATAAACCATATAATAAATCCAGTGAAATATTCTCATTTAAAACATAGTGATATCAAATATTAATTAATCAAAGAGAATATGGAGAAGAATGAGCTAAAGCTTGAGTATGTTCGTATAATGGAATAATTTATTGACATTTTCACAAAACCTTTACCAAAGGAGGAATTTTTCAAACTGAGGTTTAACATAGAAATATAACAACTTTCTATCCAAGGTTGAGGTATGTTTTTCTATCCTCTATATCATCTATTATTTGGATATTTTTGTCAAAGGGGGATAAAAATTATGTTTCATAAATCTATACATTATTATGTACTAAATCATTTAAGGAAACATATATATAAAATTATTTTTGGGTAACCTGTGAACCTAACATTTAAATTTAAGTGTATGAACTATTCTTATAGTTTGTTGAAGTGGTTTTAGGAAATTTGTTTTTTAGGAACGGTTACATGAAATGTGTTTTATAGGAAGAAAAAAATGTGAATAAGTGGAAATATTGAAAGTTTTGAAGTTTCAATAAGAAGTTTCGTAAGTCACTAATTTAGGAAAACATGGGTTTCTTGTTAATGATTCTTATTTAATACAATGATTTTGATCAAATAGGATTATAATTTTTTATTAGTGATCATTTTATTGAGTTAATTTTTTTTAGTGATTTATGAACCTTGGTTGACAACAAAATCCAATGGGGTTATTATTGAGACCAAGTTGGATGAAAGTTGGTTTTCAGATATTGGAAGTTTATTTTTTATTTTTTTTCTTTATAAAAAATAAATTCAGCTTGTAAGTGTTGGTGATTAGATTAAAGGAGAACCATACTCATAAGATCAGATAAAAATTTCTTAAGAAAGTCCATTGGTTTTATTTTTCTACTCTGAATATGTTTTCTGGATAAAGATGTCTTCATACTCACATTGTGTTTGGAAAGATGTTTTTTATCAGAGTAAGAAGTTGTATCAGTGTCTGAATGTCTTTCAAGATATTCAATTCTAAATCTTATGATTATTTTTTGTTTTTATGTTTTCAATATTATAAGTTTTCAAAAAAACTGGTGATCCAATCTTTGTGAAAGAAAGGTGGAAAAATGGTTTTGTAATCCAGATGATGAAATGAAAATCCTAATATTCTTAACATCATGAATACATCATGATAAAAGAAGGATTTAGTGAAAAAAAGGTGGTTATGAAGTCAGAGTCTTCCCGTTGCAGTTCATTAATATGAGAATAACCAGATTCAGAATTCGACTAATGGCTGATATGTTTGAATTCGCTGTTGCTATAGGTTTTTTTAGAAGTAATAATTGAAAAATCCATTAGAATAACCGATTCATTGGATTGTTTGACTGACTGAATGAATCAATCTATAGTATCAATCATCAATTGAGAATAATATGGAAGAAAATAAGTCATTGTTGACACTGGTAAATCAGATATGGCATTCCACCGATTCATCAGATAAGTTCTAACACTGATCCATTAGACATATTGTTGCTATCAATAGGGAATTAGATGCATAATTCTATCGAAGGTAGTTCAGAATTTGTTTGTAAGTATAAAAAAAGATTTTTTTTGCACTGATCAAAAAGTTTGATTTGTTGGGTATGGTAAAAGAGACAATCTATATAGACCGATCTATAAGATGAGGTCACAGAATGATCAATCAAAATAACTTCAACAATGTATTCAACCATTTTAAAAAATCTCTAATTTTTTTAAAGTGTTTCAAGATTCATCAGACAAATAGGTGACACCAATTCACTAGAGGGAATCATATACCAATGCATCAGACACAATCTGACACTGATAAGTCATCTGATGTTGGACTTCATCAGACATAGTTTTTGTATCGGTCTGAGTATTTGTTGAACAAATAAAGAAAATGACATTTTTTATAATTTGATACTGAAGTGTTTTTGAGGGGTTTTTAAAACCTACATAAGATGAAACAATATTTATGGTAGAATAGTTTCAAAGTTCCATTTAGTTTGGAGCATTGTAATGGTAAGTATTTTGTCTTACTAATTTTCAATCGGAGTGACAAACAATATCAGAAAGAAAAATTACATTAGACTGAAAAATAGTTTGTAAATTTGAAGCAGGATCAAGTTATGAGAAGATTTGTGAAGTTTCAAGAAGAATCAAGAATATTTAAGAAAGATTTAAGTGGTCAAAGATGATTCTTAAACAAAAGTAATATTCGAGTTTCTAGAATTTGGTCAAGTGGGAAAATAAAATTGGGTTCCCACCCATTCCATTTCCATCACAACTATAAATAGAGGTCAAAGTACAACACACTATGACACTTTTCACGCATGGGAGAGAGTGAGAGTGCTGAAGGTTTTTTGAGAAATTTTGTAGAGGAAGGTTTTCGAGACAGATTTATCTTGAGAAAGTTTTCCAGACAGAATAAGTGTAAGGAAGTATAAGCTGTTTGAGTTTTATGGATCAAACCAAGAAATCAAATTGATTTTTTTGGGAAAATAAAGATGCCACTCGGGATTTTTTCCAATGTATTTATTCATATCTATTTTCTAGACTGAGGAAACAGACTAAGGGAGAAGACTAAATAATGGAACTGATCCATCATATTTAGTTTTCTTATGAAGTCTATAAGATGTGTTTCTACCTACTGCTGGGTAGGAAAGTAAATATTTATTTTTTGAAGATTTAAAAAAGTTGAAATTTTTGAAGCAGTGTATTGACATGTTTCAAAATTAGTGAATCATGTAAATACTTGTGTTCTTGAGGACGTTTAAATGTTTTGTTTTCAAAAAAGTGATAATTATTTAATAGGAGGTGAAGGTTGTTATACAAGAAAGATGACATAAAAGAAAAAGATATCACTAATTCACCCCTCCCCTATTAGTGATACATTGATACTTTTTAGGAATTTACATCTATCATGGGTTAGGACTCAAGTCCATTACACCCCTCCATTTCCTCAAGCTAGGCCTCAAGGCCATCACATCCCTTCCCTATCTCTTAGTCCATTGTCATCATCATCGTAAGTCACATATGAACCCCCTATAAGGTCTAACCAATCCACGATGGACCACATATCAATTTTTACCAAAAGTAAACCTATAAATGCTACACATTCATGCAAAAAAGTGAATAACACATATAATCACAACATAACATATCTAGTACGAGTCTCATCATCCACACACACACACACAAATGTGATAAAAATAAAAAATGGGTCTCAGGAGATATACATGCACATATTTGTGATCTATATCATACATAGGTATCATAGGCTACACAGACATACATGTGATCAATATCAAACATGTGTCAACACACCCAATTACATACCATAATATAATGATTATAAACATATGTAATGGCTTTATATGGTAAGGATATTCTTACCTCAAGCATATTGATGTCAATGTTAAGGTTCATTAAGAGTTTCTTTCAAAATCACACTCTTGCACCAACCATATCAAACTCACACACCAAGGTCCCATAAAACCAATTCCAAACAAAAATAACATATAATCTATAATAATATTTTAGAATTTAATCATTCCATGTGGGTATAACCATATAAATTACCCAAAAATAACCACCATCAATGGTTGGTATGGGTTTGGTTGAAGGAAGAGAACCTTCCACTCTTGGAACATTGACTAGAGAAGAGATCCTGAGATCCCCATGAGTATAGATCAACATGAAAAAGCATCTATCTATCAAGGTATGATCTTCCATCATTTTTAAACAAGGATAGGTCTGAGAAGAACAAGGTTTGAATGTATGAAGGGTTGTCTAGATCTCACCCTAGATTCATACAGATTAGATAAATTACAAGACAAGTTGGGTAAATCTATTAATAAAGGGAATAATGAGTTAATAATACATTAAAAAACCCCTAAAAAGATCAGAAATATTTCTATTAATATCCTTAACTCCACCTAAGTGATTAGTTTTTAAATCATCTATTTCAGAAATTAAAACAACCATCACCACGACATAGTGATGGACACCGTGTTTATGGTGGTTTCAATCTCTCTTAGTCCATGAGATCCACCATGAAAACCCACCATGGAATGACATTGAAACACTGCCCATTTTGGACTCACCATGATTTCCACCTCAGTATGGTGAGGCCGATCTGGTCATGGCTCATAGGAGGACTCATAGTACTACACACACAAGTCCATACCCTTATTAGTCTAGCCCATGTCACATAGGTGGTTTTAAGGAATAAAATTTCCTACACCATGGTGCACCAAAAAATTCCAAAAACCCATGTTTAAGTTTACAAAAACCTCTAAATTCTTCTAGATACAAGTTAAACCATCACAAGTCCTAATATTACATAACATTAAAAAATTGAGGATTTTAAAAATCTACCCTTCCAATGAATTATCATTTTTGAGAAGTGCCTCTAGTGGTCTTTCTCTAACTACTCAATCCATTTATCCCAAATTTTATAACCCCATTTCTATTTATCCTCTTAGATCCTCCCATTATACCACAAGAATTGAACAAGTGGTACTATCTCCCCCCTCAACACCATGTCTCTATAGTCTATAATATGTACTGGGAACACTAAAAAAGATGCATGTTATTCCAAGTCAATGTCCTCACATTCAATCATATGCACAGGATCATAATAATACCTTTGAAGTTAAGAATATGGAGCACATTGTGCATGCCTCAATATTATAAAGGATGGTCCAATCAGTAAGATACTACTCTAATACACTTTATGATCTCAAAAGGTCCCACAAAATTTGGTTCTAACTTCCCTTGTATTCATAAATGACAAGTCCCCAACCAAGGTAACACCCACAAGAAAACCCAGTCACCCATATAGAACTCCAAAGGTAATTTCTTCTGGTTAGAATATGATCATTTTATGCTTTGAGCAGAAACCGACTATTTACTAATCAATTGTACCCTCTCAGATGTCTCCTATGACTTTCTCAACCCAACCATAACTGCGTCAACCATATCATACCAACGTAGAGGTGAGCGTCATGACCAACTATATGGAGCCTAAAAAGTTTCCATATGAATCAAATCCTAAAAGTTATTATTTTATGTGAACTCCACCAAGTCCATATGATCATCACATGCTCCATAAAATTTTAGGATGCATTCCTGAAGAATATATTCCAATATCAAGATCTTTCTCTCTAATTATCCATAATTCCATATATGATATTCCATACTCAATTTTAGATGATCCCCAAATCCTTATGTAAGACTTTCCAAAACCACTATGTAAAATGTGAATCCCTATTCGATAATTTACTTTAAGGAACTCTATGAAGCTGTGCAATCTCCCTGACATAAATCTTTCCCAACCCATCAATAGAGTGAGTCTTTTGAATTGGTAATAAGTGTGCCACTTTTTTCATCTGATCAACTATCATACAAATGAAAAATTGACTTCCCAGGGTCTTATTAAACCCCATCATGAATTCCATATTCACCTCATCCCACATATACATAGGTATAAGAAGTGTATGAAGTAAGCAACCTAGTCAACGATGCACCAAACTAACACTCTAATAGGTTGGGAAATGAAAGACAAACCCGTGACATCTCTATTCATCCCCAACTACCAAAAATTGTTTCTTAATATCCCAATACATTTTTATCAAACATGGGTGCACTTATAACTTTGAGACGAGGAAGTACCTCATCAGCTCTTTCCTCGTGGAATAAGGAACTAAAACTCTCCCATGGAAATATATTATGTCATCAATATCTAAGGACCATATTTTAATTCGGTCATTACTCATAAAATATTATTACATCACTATGAATTTGGGGTTCGACTCCTGGACGGTCTTTATGCAGTCCACAAATATTGAAATGATAATAGTGGGAGCACATATCATCACACCTAGGTCCTTAGATGCATCCACTAACTATTAAAATAATAGGATCATCAACCACCATTCCTCAATTAAATGTTTCTCTCTAATATTTTGTGTTATCTTTCTAAGAGCATCTATAATGACATTCCATTTTATGAGAGCATAAGCTATCTCAAAGTAAAATATCTATAGATACTTCACCAAATGCGTCTATCAGAGATTAAAGTCCAACTAAGGGAAGATTTAATAAAATATATTTTGGTCTATGTATATGAAAAATATCTCACCAAATTGATAATGGTGCCAAAACTTTAGAGAATAGACCCCAAATTCCAACTCCAAGTCATGCGTAGGGTAGTTATGCTCATGGGGTCATAGACGGAAGTACCCATAAGAAATTTTTTGATCCATATTCACTATAAAAACTTTCAAAGCAACACCCAAGGCATCAAAATAAATCACATATCTAATATCAAGATCTTGAAATATTAGAATCAAAGCTAATGTCAATCTCCTCTTCATCTTTAATAAGGCCTTTTCACACTAATCTATCCACTCAAACTTTATCCCTTCTTATATGCTTCTAAATGGGATAGGTCTTATATGAACCATCTTTAATATCTAGATAAACTAAGGAATCTCCTGATATCAAATAAATGTCGAGGGTGTTACCAAGACATCACAACTTATACCTTCTTCAGGTCCACAGAAATTCCCATCTTAGAGATCACATGCCTAAGGAAGCATACCTCATAGATCCAAAAGTGATACATAAAGATATTAACATAGAGTTGATGTGATCTAAGTGTACTCAACATAATATTTAGTTGTCTAGAATTCATCTCCAAGGTTCATGAGTATATAAGTATATCTCTAACGAACACTACAATGAAAGTGTTGAGATACATATATAAGACCATATTAATGTGATCCATGAACACCACTGGTTCATTTTTCAACCTAAACGGCATGAAAAGATAATCATAGAACCTATACCTACTCCTGAATCTTGTCTAATAAATATATTCCTCTCTGAACCAAAGCTGGTGGTAGCCTGATTGTAAGTTAATCTTGGAGAACCACTGGGCTCCACATAATTGATCAAATAAGTAATTAATCCTTGAAAATGAGTATCTATTCATCATGGTCACCTAGTTTAATTTTCTATAGTCTACATATAACTAAAGACTACCATATTATTTATTTGTGAACAACACTGAGAACCCCAGGGAGACGTTCTTGGTCCGATAAAACCCTTCACCTTCAAATCATTAAGCTTCACCTTGAGTTCCTTAAACTTGACCTATACCATATGATATGTTGGAATCTATATATTATAAACTCTTTGAATGTGTTCAATTTAAAATTGAATCCATCTATCAAGAGGGAGTTCTAAGAAATCATCTAGAAAGGAATCCTGATATAGGTCCACCATAGCAGGAAAAGAAGAGGAGGCTACTACTAGTTCCAATATAATAGCCAAGCCTACTACCTTCACCATAATTACTCCAAACTGACTTAGGTCCAAACACATTATACCTACCCTAACATCCCATTCACTAGTTAAAAAAAACTTACCCCCTTAGGAATAGAAAAATATACTATTCTCTTATAGTAGTCAATGTGCACCCTATAATTAATCAACCAACCCATCTTGAAAATCACATCAAATATAGTTATATAAAGAATAACTAAATCCCATAGATTATTATAGACATGATTTCTATGGGATATTCAGAACATATATAGAGATGATCCACTTTATTCCCCAAGGGTGTATCAAGAGATAACTATTTAGAATGTAACTTTACCCGTAATATAAGCATGATAATAACTTGAGCAGGTATAAATGAATGGGAAGAACCTATATAAAAAAGGTATAATATATTATAGATTCGATCAATACAGTACCTCAAACAGTTTATGGTACATCTTCATTGTTAGCTAGAACCTGGTCCACTATATAAACATTGTCTGCCTCAGTTCCATAGGCTTGCCTATGAGAAGAATAATTCAAATGGGTCATCAATGTTTTTGGGGTGAGATTCTATTATTGAGGACCCTATCCAGATCCTTAGGACATAGTTTGTATCTTCCCACACCCCACTAATAACCTATCCAAAACACCATTGAATAGAATTTCTAAAAATACCCCATATTTCCACATTGAAAACACTAATTTTGAGTCCCCAGGGAACATTTGTGCTAATTCCCACTCTAACCATAGTTGAAATACTAAGGAAATAAACCTCCCATAGGGGAGGGGGTAAATAAAATCTATTATACTCTAATTGACTGCTACCATGTAATGTCTCCAACCCGAAGGTGACTAAACTAGTTACCTGATTCAGGTCGCCACATGAACTCAAGCATTCCTCCTTGTATGCCAGAGGCTTCCGAATAGAAGCTAGGGTCTATGTAAACACATGGGTATACTATACCATATTTATTAGATTATTCCACATCAGATAAAAATAACAACATAGAGAATACAATGGGAAATAATCAATGAACATGAATTACCAACCATTTCCCAAAAATGGAGACATACCCACAACCAAATAGTGAATATAAAATGTCATGTCATACAATACCTAGTGTAAAGAAAACCAAAACTAAGAAAATAGAAGAATCCGTAAAACAATTCCTGATTCCAATTCCAAAATCCCTCATCCATGCACATCCCATGCCCAATAAACCCACTAACACTAGGCATTTTCCCTTATCTTGACCTGCAACCATGAAATATGACCGAGTGCCCAATTAAAGCCTAGTCAGTTTGTGAGTAAAAATCAGTAGGCCATCACCAAAAGTTTCTATAAAATATCCAATCTAAATAGATAATGTATGTAAGGACTAAAATAAAAAACAAGACAAACAAAAGAGTAAATTGTGCGTCATTAGTTAATAAGTTCACCGAATTCATTTTCAACATTTATTCCTTGGGTTAGGCATTTTCATCAATTACTCTATATACTATGAAAATAAATTTATATAAATAAGGGTATAAGTTATATTCCTTATCACTAGGGAAAAAATTTCAAAAAAAATTACATCACACTTACCTTGGAGCCTCGGTCCAGGTAGTCTCATCAAATGCAACCGTTAGGGGAATAAAGTCTCAATCCTCTCCCTAATGCATTCATAAAAGGGGGTTTGGTTTAGAGCCTCAATATAAACCAACCCATGGGCATAGATCATCAAGTATAATACCCCTAAAAACTTCAATCTATGTGCACATTCTTCTTTAATCATTTAATATATTTACCAAACATAACCATAACCATTTAACACATTTATCATTTCAATAAAACATACTCAAATAACACGATTATCATTCACAATTCATAATTCATTTAACGTATGAACCATCTTCATGCATTTACCCATTAACCCATTTAACATTCACAATTCATGACCTACAAGCCCATTTACACTATACCAAATTCCCCCTTATTCCATGTTATAAATTAAACACAATTTTCATCAATTTCATTTACAAACCATATTACCCAACTAAAGAAAATTCTCATGGATGAATTTCATAGCCCTGTGTTAATATTTTAAACACATTTATTATGTATATACTTCATAAGAACTCAATTCTACACTTAATCTATTAATTTCCATTTTCAAAGAGTATAACGCCCCATGAGTGTCCCTTAACCCAGTCAAATCACCATAAACGCATCCCATAGGGATCCTGAGGGGTTAAATTCATCATTTGGCCAACCAATTTACCAAATCTAACCAAGGAATAAAATGCACAACAAAAATTCACCATACAACAACCATATACACATAAAACAACATCAATACTATGAGATATAACTTATAGAACACCTACCTTGATTCTGGAGACAACCACATGCTCAACCTTAGCTTTTAATTCAGATCCAAACACACCCTTGAATCTCCAACCTAAGATCCATTGGGAAAATAGGGTTTTAGGAATTCAGATGAATAATAATGGCTAAAAAATCCATAATCCAACAAAGATAATGAATACAAGTGTTATACTCAGTCAGAGCTTTGATTCTCACCCAACAGCACTCTAGGTAGCTTAGAAATGAAGGAGATAGATCCTTAGAAAGCCTTTGGCATTTTGGTTCATCACTAGGGATGTAGAAGGAAGAAATGAGGGAAATAGAGAGTTATAAAATTTAAGTCTTGATAGGTAAAATTGGTAATTTCCCACTTTTAAAGGGGAACACAGGTTGGCTGCACAGTTGGCCAGATCGTTCGACAACCATTTTCCACCCTCTATCAGAGAGGGGGGCGAGGCCCCATAGTTACATGGGATCCCATACAATTTGTAAAACTGTTTTCTAACCATTCAAGGTGGATCTATCCAAGTCTACATTATTTCCCCTCCCCCATTATATAGTTTTATCAAATAGTGCACCCTTCCTCCATACGGGCATGGTTAGGGTGCATAATTACTCATAAATGTGTGCCAATTGTGAAACATGAACTGAACGACCTTTTCCTCCCTTATTTAATGTCCCAAAACATTATAACACCCCCAAGATTCCACATAGACTTAGGAATCATTTCATTTAACCTATTTAATGTATTAAAAACATACTTTTAAACAAGAACATACCTCAAGAAGTTCAGGATCTTATAACCTCCCCACCTTTTAATGGAACATCCTTGAGCCGCACTCCCAAGCCTCATTGAGCTTCCAAAGAGAAGTTTTTGGGCCATTGGGACCACATATCTGTTTCCCTCTCCCAATATTCTTCCTAAAAATTACCATGATTCCACAAAACTCAAACCAAAGGTTGTCTTTCCATACAATACCTTTTCATTACAATATATAATACGAACCAGATGCTCCTCAAAGGACACATCAACATCAAGATAAACATCTTCAATATCAAACATGTGGGATGGGATGGGGTGGTACTACCGAAGCTAT
Source organism: Viscum album (assembly GCA_963277665.1). Taxonomy (NCBI): domain Eukaryota; kingdom Viridiplantae; phylum Streptophyta; class Magnoliopsida; order Santalales; family Viscaceae; genus Viscum; species Viscum album. Next base: position 744,479,606 of record OY728125.1, read on the forward strand.
GGCCCAAGAAAAAATCATGAATACCACCATACCTCTATGGAATAACCAATTGGTATGCCACTGATCTGATCCGCTCCACAATCTCAAAAGGTCTCACATACCTAGGTGCCTACTTTCTCTCTTTCCAAATCTGGAAATAACCCATCCCTGGAAACACTCGAAGAAACACACAATCACTCACAAAAAACTCAAAAGGTATTTGATGCCAATATACATAAGACTTTTTCCTAATTTGAGTTGTATCCATTCGTTTATGAATCAACTAAACCTATTTCGACTTCTAATTCACATGACCAAATCCCAAAAACTCTAGTTCCCTAGCCTCCATCTAACAAAAAGACAACCTACACAACCTTCTGTAGAGCTCATCAACTAGTGCCATCTGAGTTGTTTCATGGTAACTGTTGATGCAAGAGAACTCAATAAGAACCAATAACTTCTCCAAAGATCCACCAAAATCTCATTCACATTCCCTCAACATGTCCTCTAGCACCTGAATAGTACACTCTGATTTCTCATCCCTCTATGTGTGAAAATCCATTCTAAAAAACACTTGGGTATCAAGCACCTTCTGTAACCCCTACCATATGTGTGAAGTAAAAAAAATCACAATATGAAACTTTAGTTCATGGAACCCCATGAAACCATACTATTTCAAAAATATATAGTTATCCCAACTAATCCATGGTGAAGGCCTCTCGAATTGGTATGAAATTTTCCACCTTGGTCAACCAATCCAAAACTACCCAGATCACATCATTGTTCAAAGGAATCCTTAGAAGAAAAACCACAAAATCCATTATCAATTAATCTCACTTACATTTTGAAATGGGAAAAGGCTGTAAAAAGCCACCCAAACCCTGATTCTTAGCCTTCACCTATTGATAGGTATAACATCACATCACAAAACCTATTATCTCTTTCTTCATCTCTATCCACCAATATTGCCTACAAAGATCACAATACATTTTGGTCAAACCAGGATGTACTTCCCACTTTGATGCCTGAAAATCATGGATAATCTCTTCTCACATATGTATAGTCACAAAAAATGGCCACAAACATAAATTATATCATCATCACCAACCATCCAACCAAAAGGTGAATCCCCACATTCAAGACTTTCCCTTAAATCCAAACACTTCAGATCCTCATACTACCTATCCTTAATTCGGCTCAAAAAGGTGGATTAAATATCAAAGGAAGTAAGATTCATCTTCCTTACCTATTTTGAACCTCTAGGTGCATCTCCATAAACAATGCTATCATCCTTCACTCATAATTGGTTTCTTGAAACACCTGGTTTTGAATTTTCCAGATCAATTCATCTACAACACTATTCCCCTTTTCCAGCATGTACACCAGTTTGAAATCAAAGGAATGCATGTAATAATCCCATATTCACTACATAAGGTTCAAATCATGTTGGTATAAGATATAATTTAGACTTTCATGATCAGTATATGTAGTAAAACTCTCTCCAAATAAGTAATTCTTCCAACACTTTAAGGTTTACACCACCACAACCAACTCAAGATTGCATGTAAGGTAGTTTAGCTCATGAGGAAAAAACTTACAGGAATGATACACCACAATAAGACCATTATACATCAACACAATACCAATAACAACACTAGATGCATCCCAAAAAAAGGTATACTCTTTACTCAGTTTAGGCAGAATCAAAATTGGTGCAATAGTCAGCCGATTCTTTAACTTCTAAAAGGCATTCTCACATGCCACATAACATTTAAACTTGATTCCCTTCTTGGTTAATCCTGAAAAAATTGTAAAATAATTGATAATTACCTTATTAACTGTGGCATCCCGCCTTTTTATACATAACTTTTCATTACAGTTTACAAACAAAGGATCTTTAAAGTCTAGTGTCTTGGAAATCAGGAACATAAAACATGATAACAATATAAAAAATCTTTCTAAAACACTTGTAAGGATTTATAATAGAATCATCCTATGTAAATTTACTGCATCTCATATCTTAGAGACAGACATCAAAGGAAAGGGTGAGTAGAAGGCCCAGTAAGGGTAAACAAGGGGGTCGATGTACTTGTGATATCAATAAGAACTCGAATAAAAACATGAAGACATGAGAAATGGAAGAATATGAATATCATAAATAAAATAACTTGGAAAATAACTTGAATATGTGGCTACAACATTTCATTTAGACATTCATGAACATATCACCAAGTTCCATCCCCATGGTGTCATAAAAATTACCAAGGTTATTCACCAAGGTATCGTAAAACTTGTCATCTCTAGAGATTAATTCTTTACCCAATGAATTAGAGTGCTATCAGAATGCACCCTTAATATTTATTTACTTTCATGTGAGACACATATATCATAATCAAACATTTCATAAATAACCCATGGAGAATAAAAGAAATGGGTTTCATTTCAAGATCGTGACGTTTTAAAAGTTCTTAAAAAAAGATCATTATGTCATTTATAACCCATGGAAAGGGAGTGATGGTTATATATATGTCATTTACAGAATAAAATACATAATATTTTTATATTTATTAACACCCAAATAAACGAAATAGGTCTGGGTATTCACATAAATAAAACCAGAGAATTTCTGGAGAGAAAGAGATAGAAATTTTGAGGCAAAATTTGTGCAGCATAATGGCTATATAACAAGGTTTTAGAAAACATTGAAAAGAGAGGGTACAAGGGTGATCCACTCATAAAAAACTTATATAAAGTATAAATACAGAATTAAATGTATATAAGAACATGGTATGGAAATTTTAATGACATACCACATGAAAAGGAAACATGAAAGAAAAGAGAAGATGCAATTCCTTTTACGAAAAATTCAGCAGCCTAACGACGTCACATACAAATTCAGAAAAACAAATTGATGAGAGAAGAAAGGATCTATCATCATTTGGAAATGAAATGGGAAGTAATAAAAACATATAATAATATACCCTCAACATAAATAGATGGAAAATATAAGACACAACATAAAAGAAGTCATGACTTAAAAGAGGAGGGTGAAAGAAACCCTTACCTTGAAGAGTAACTTCGAAAGCTTGAAGGTCGGGACCTTGGGAGGCTTGAGGGAACCTTGGGAGGACTCCTTGGTAGGTAAAGAGAACATAACTTTGTTGAGGATGATTTGTAAATGAAATGAATTAGGGAAAGGCTTGGTATTTATAGGATAAGTGAGGGGACAAAGCATTAATTGCCAAGGGACACCTCATCGGTGGTATTGGAAAAACCATGGGCCTTACCATGGTATTTGCCCATGGTATTGGCCACTTGGGACACCTAATACCTTATATTACTATTCATAAGTTGACCAGAATTGTTTCATTATTATTACATCCTTAATAATGTCATTAAACACCCGAAACTCAAAAACTGTATTTTCACTATTCACCGAAAATTCAACTTTCTCAGAAAAATACCAAAATTTCACCTTAACCAAATATCGATGCTCTGATTTCAAAAATGAAATCCATTTTATGAAAATAATTTTCTAAATATTTTTAATTTAATTTTTAAATTAAAACACTATTCACTGTAAATTCAACTGTTTCAGAAAAATCCCGAAAATTCACCTTAACCAAATATCGATGCTGTGATTTCAAAAATGCACTCAATTTTATGAAAATAATTTTCTAAATATTTTTAATTTAATTTTTAAATAAAAAACTCTATTCACTAGAAAAAACTAATACTTATCCAATAATTTCTGAAATATTTATTTAACTATTTTATTGAATCACATTACTTAATCAAGGTGCCTAAATTATATTAATACTTTCTTAAGTGAAGTTACTTAATCCATTTGTTCACATTACTAATCATAAGAGTAAAATCACTATTCATAATTTACTATTCATCAAGAATTAAGTTGATCTTATTAGACTTTAAATTTCATACTGTACACAACTGTAGAAGACCATTTTTTGAAAATCATTACACATTTTTAATTATTTAAGGTTTACATAAATATTTTAAAATATACTTTTTCTAAAATTCATCAATAATATGCATAATATATTTATCCGAACATTTGAAAATTCAAAAAGTTCACCATAAGAAGAAATAACAAATTTTTTTAAATCAAAGGATTACACAAGGCAGTTACGGTCTTGTTACAATGACCCTTATAACACCAGCATAGGACCTAAGAGTAAGGTGTGATGGGGTGATAGAATCTTGGGGCGGCTCAGCCAACATTGCCCGAGTAGTGATGTTTATCAGCTTGGACTTCTCATGAAGGCAATTCCATTCCAGCTTCACATGATGAAGTTCGACTTGGGTTTGGTCCAGAGAAAATCCCAATGGTGCTACCTCCTTCCCGAGTTCTATCAGATGGGCTTCGATTGGCCCGAGACTACTGGATGTGGCCATCGAATCTTATTTCTATATTAATTAATCAAGATCACTTGTATTTATAGACAATAATTGCAACATTTAGTTTCCAATAGTGATATTGACCAATGGTCATATAACAGTCAAAACCCAATGGTCTTATTTTAATTATACTCATTTTATTAAATGAAATAGTTTTTTTAGTATAAAATAAAATAACACACAAAGTTAGGAAACAGAATTTATTCAAAATTCCGGGTCATTACAATCTTCCCCCATTAAGAAATTGTGTCCTCGCAATTTTAAAATTGGGCTTGGAAATTTCGTTGAAAGTCCCACATCGGAAAAAGAGTCAGTAAAACTATTAATTTAAAAGAAAGGAAGGGAAGTACAAAGGTCACCCGAGTTAATCCATACTATGATTCCATGTAGGAAAACATGGATATGGAAGAGAAAACAAAGGGCCAAGTTCTGATGGAAAGTGATAGAAAATATGATTAGTAGAAAATTAACCACAAGAAGATCACAAACTTAAGATGTGTTAAATGGTCTTTGATTACCCAGTAGGAAACGTTAACCAACAAAATTTTTGTTTTACATTCCTTTTCATAATTTTGATGAATTCATTTACTACATAGAATAAAAACATTATGAAATATATTTACCTTCAAGTAGAGTTTCATCCCTTAATAAGTTTTCACCAAGACTAATATTTTCTCCAAACAATGATCATTCAAAAGGACTTAGTGTCATCAAAAGTACAATAATCATCTTCTAGATTAGTCTCATCAAAAGCACAATAATCATCTTCTAGAGAATAACATAACCCACAAAAGAATAACTATATTTTTTCATTGTATTTAGTCATCAACTAAAACTAAAATGGTTAGTACGAGATCATATAATCCCTAAAAGGATAATCCTTTATAAAAAGAAAATGACTATTAATCTCCAAAATTCAACAAAAATAGCAAAAGTTCCATAAAGACCATTCAATACACAACCATCCTTAAAATTCTTCAGAATAATCCAAACAAAGATTGGAACCCAAGAATCAGAAGGATTTAATCACATAGTCTTCCCAAATAAATCATAACATTTATCTCCAAATAACATCGAATACTATTAAAGTCTCATACTAAAGTGTAATTAAACTATTCACATATTCTATATGCTAGGTTTATAATTTTCTAGAAATAACCCAAATCACCATATGTCCACAATAAATACATAAATTCCTACAAAAAACAATTCAACCATTCCTCCTCAATTTAAATCCTGTAGTATTTTATTTCCCTTAGGCATATAGTAATCCAAAAGAGAAAACATCATCCAAAATAACCTTTATCATTTAATCACAAAATCATTTTCCTGTACAAAGGATATCCTTTTGATAAACCATAAGTTTCCAAAATCAACTTATTCTTGATCCATAAAAATAGTAGGTGCATTAGTCACTCCGAAGGGCATAACAACAAACTCATAATGCCCATATCTTGATTGGAAGGCAGTTTTTTGGAATATTATCATTCTTCACCCTCAATTGATGATAACCAGAACAAAGATCAATCTTAGAGTAGAATTGAGTCCCACAAAGTTGGTCAAATAAGTCATCAATTCTTGAAAGAGAGTATTTGTTCTTCACTATGATCCCATTTAGTTCTCTATAATCAATGTATAGCTGCATCGATCCATCCTTCTTCTTCACAAAGAGAACTGGTGCTCACCAAGGAGACACACTTGGTCGGATAAACCCATTCTTCAAAAGATCTCGAAGTTGTTTCTTTAATTCCTCTAGCTCCACATTTTCAATCCTATAGGGGGTCTTTGACATTGGATGAGATCTAAGTATGAGTTCAATGGACAAATCTACCTCTCTTTCTGGGGGAGGTCTGGGTAACTCCTCAGGAAATACGTCAACGTATTCCTAGACAATGGGGATAGATCCTTCATGAGAAACTTATTTCATTTACGAATCTTTTAACTAAAAATGATTTTATGTCTTAAAACTTCATGCTTAGACAATTACATTTTTCTATAATTCCTTCATAATGATTCATAAAAAGCTTGAGATTAACCAAACACATACCCCAAGAGTGTCGTAACCAAGAGTGCAGCAAGGCCCGTTGTTGTGTACCAGTTCCCATTCAATTCTAGCTCAAAGAGGTGTTTTCGTGTTTTACCCCTATGTACATCTATGCTAGAGCCACCTCTACCTGCTCGTATCTAGACATGGATGTATTTTCTTGATAAACCACTTACTCAATACTCACCAAAATACCATTAAGATTTCGTATATCTAAATTTTTATATAGGGTTATTCCTAAAGTTTTCATATCCTAATTTCCATAAATAACTAAACTATCCTTTGATACCAACTGTGGTATCCCGCCTTTTTATACATAACTTTTCATTACATTTTATAAACAGAGGATCTTTAAAGTCTAGTGTCTTGGAAATTCAGAACATAAAACATGAGAATAACATAAAACATCCTTCTAAACCACTTGTAAGGCTTCATAATAGGTTCATCCTATGTACATTTACTGAATAGCATATCCTGGAGACATACAACAAAGTAAAGGGTGAGCAGAAGGCCCAGTAAGGGTAAACGAGGGAGTCAATGTACCTGCGATATCAATAAAAACTTGAATAAAAACAAGAAGACCTGAGAAATGGAAGAATAGGAATATCATAAAGAAAAGAACTTGTAACATAACTTGAATATGTGGCTACAACATTTCATTTAGACATTCATGAACATATCACCAAGGTCCATTCCCAAGGTGTCATAAAAATTACCAAGGTTATTCACCAAGGTATCTTAAAACTTGTCATCTCTAGAGATTAATTCTTTACCCAATGCATTGGAGTGCTATCAGGGTGAACCCTTAATATTTCATTAATTTCATGTGATCCACATAGATCATAATCAAATATTTCATACATAACCCATGTAGAATAAAAGAAATGGGCTTCATTTCAAGATCGAGACGTTTTAAAAGTTCTTAAAAAAGATCATTATGTCATTTATAACCCATGGAAAGGGAGTGATGGTTATATTTATGTCAATTACAGAATCAAATAAATAATAAATATATATTTTTTAACACCCAAATAAATGAAATAGGTCAGTGTATTCACATAAATAAAACCAGAGAATTTCTGGAGAGAAAGAGATAGAATTTTTGAGGCAAAATTTCTGCAGCATAACGGCTATATAACAAGGTTTTAGAAAACATTGAAAAGGGAGGGTACAAGAGTAAACCACTCATAAATAAATTATAATATAGTATAAATATATAATTACATGGTGATAAGAACATGGTATGGAAATTTTAATGACATACCACATGAAAAGGAAACATGAAAGAAAAGAGAAGATGCGATTCCTTTTACAAAAAATTTGGCAGCCTAACAACGTCACATAAAAATTCAGAAAAACTTATTGATGAGAGAAGAAAGGGTCTATAATCATTTGGAAATGAAATGGGAAGTAATAAGAATTTATAAGAACATACAATCAACATAAAGAGTTGGAAACTATAAGACACAACAGAAAGGAAGTCATGACTTAAAAGAGGAGGGTGAAAGAATCCCTTACCTTGAAGAGTAACTTTGAAAGCTTGAAGGTTCGGACCTTGGGAGGCTTGAGGGAACCTTGGGAGGACTCCTTGGGAGGTAAAGAGACCAGAACATAACTGGGGAGGATTTGGAAATGAAATGAATGAGGGAAAGGCTTGGTATTTATAGGAGAAGTGAGGGGACAAAGCATTAATTGCCAAGGGACACCTCATCGGTGGTATTGGAAAAACCATGGGATTTCCCACGGGATTTTCCCATGGTATTAGAAAATTGGGACAACTCATACCTTATCTTAATATTCATAAGTCGACCAGAATTATTTCATAATTATTACATCCTTAATGATGTCATTAAACACTCGAAACTCAAAAACTCTATTTTCACTATTCACCAAAAACTCAACTTTCTCAGAAAAATCCCAAAATTTCACCTTAACAAAATATCTAGGCTATGATTTCAAAAATGATCTCCATTTTATGAAAATAATTTTTTAAATTTTTTTAATTTAATTTTTAAATAAAAACACTATTCACTAAAAATTCAATTGTTCCAGAAAAATCCCAAAAATTCACCTTAACCAAATATCGATCCTCTGATTTCAAAAATGAACTCCATTTTATGAAAATAATTTTCTAAAAATTTTTAATTTAATTTTTAAATAAAAAACACTATTCACCTGAGAAAACTAATACTTAACCAATAATTTCTGAAACAGTTATTTACCTATTTTATTGAATCACATTACTTAATCAAGGTGCCCAAATTATATTAATACTTTATTAAGTTAAGTTACTTAATCCATTTGGTCACATTACTAATCATAAGCATAAAATAACTATTCATAATTTACTATTCATCAAAAATTAAGTTGATATTATTAGACTCTAAATTTCATACTGAACAGAACTGTAGAAGACCATTTTTGAAAATCATTACACATTTTTAATTATTTAAGGTTTATATAAATATTTTAAAATATTATTTTTCTAAAATTAATCAATAATATACATACTATATTGGACATTTAAAAATTCACAAACTTCACCATAAGAAGAAATCACAATTTTTATTTAAATCAAAGGATTACACAAGGCAGTTACGGTCTCATTACATAGCCCCTTATAACACCAGCATATGACCTAAGAGTAAGGTGTGATAGGGTGATAGAATCTTGGGGCGGCTCGACCAACATTTTCCGAGTAGTGATTTTTATTAGCTTGAACTTCTCGTGAAGACGATTCCATTTCAGCTTCACATGATGAAGTTCGACGTGGGTTTGGTCCAGAGCAAAGCCCAAGGGTTCTACCTCCTTCTCGAGTTCTATCAAATGGTCTTCGATCAGCCCGAGACTACTGGATGGGGCCATCAAATATTATTTCTATATTAATTAATCAAGATCACTTGTATTTATAGACAATAATCGCAACATTTAGTTTCCAACAGTGATATTGACTAACAGTCATATAACAGTCGAAACCCAACGGTCTTATTTTAGTTATACTCATTTTATTAAATGAAATAGTTTTGTTGTGTATAAAATAAAATAACACACAAAGTTAGGAAAGAAAATTTATTCAAAATTCTGGGTCATTACAATCTTCCCCCCTTAAGAAATTGCGTCCTCTCAATTTTAAAATTGGGCTTGGAAATTTTGTTGAAAGTCCCACATCATAAAAAGATTCAGTAAAACTATTAATTTAAAAGAAAGGAAGGGAAGTACAATGGTCACCCAGGTTAACCCATACTAGGATTCCATGTAGGAAAACATGGATGTGGAAGAGAAAACAAAGGGTCAAGTTCTGATGGAGAGTGATAGAAAAAATTATTAGGAGAAAATTAACCACAAGAAGATCACAAACTTAAGATGTGTTAAACGGTCTTTGATTACCCAATAGGAAAAGTAAACCAACAACGTTTTTTTATGTTCCTTTTAATAATTTTTATGAATTAATTTACTATATAGAATAAAAACAGAAAGAAATATATTTACCTTAAAGTAGAGTTTCATCCCTTAATAAGTTTCCACCAAGACTAATCTTTTCTCCAAACAATGAGCATTCAAAAAGACTTGGTCACATCAAAAGCACAAGAATCATCTTCTAGAGAATCACATAATCCACAAAAGAATAACTATATTTTTCCCTTGTCTTTAGTCATCAACTAAAACTAAAATGGTTAGTAGGAGATCATATAATCCCAAAAAAGGATAATCCTTTATAAAAAGAAAATGACTATTAATCTCCAAAATTCAACAAAAGTACCCAAAGTTCCATAAAGACCACTCAATACACAACCATCCTTAAAATTCTTCAGAATAATCCAAACTAAGATTGGAACCCAAAACTCATAAGGATTTAATCACATAGTCTTCCGCAATAAATCTCAACATTTATCTCCAAATAACATCAAATACTATTAAAGTCTCATACTAAAGTGTAATTAAACTATTCACATATTCTCTATGATAGGTTCATAATTTTAAAGAAATAACCCAAATTACCATATGTCCACAATAAATACATAAATTCATACAAAAAAAATCAACCATTCCTCCTTAATTTAAATCATGTAGTATTTTATTTCCCTTAGGCATATAGTACTCCAAAATAGAAAACATCGTCCAAAATAACCATTGTCATTTAATCACAAAATCTTTTTCCTATATAAAATATATAGATTTTGATAAAACATAAGTTTCTAAAATAAACTTATTCATGATCCATAAAAATAGAAGGTGCATTAGTCAATTCCAAGGGAATAACAACAAACTCATAATGCCCATATCTTGATTGGAATGTAGTTTTTTGAATATCATCATTCTTCACCCTCAATTGATGATAGTCAGAATGAAGAACAATCTTAGAGAATAATTGAGTCCCACAAAGTTGGCCAAATAAGTCATAAATTCTTGGAAGAGAGTATTTGTTCTTCACTGTGATCCCATTCAGTTCTCTATAATCAATTCATAGCTGCATCGATCCATCCTTCTTCTTCACAAAGAGAACCGGTTCCCCCCAAGGAGACACACTTGGTCGGATAAACCTATTCTCCAAAAGATCTTAGAGTTGTTTCTTTAATTCCTCTTGCTCCACATTTTCCATCCTATAGGGGGTGTTTGACATCAGATGAGATCCAGGTACGAGTTCAATGAAGAACTATACCTCTCTTTCTGGGGGAGGTTCGGGTAACTCCTCAGGAAATACGTCAACGTATTCCTAGAAAATGGGGACAAATCCTTCCTGAGAAACTTATTTCATTTAAAAATCTTTTAACTAAAAATGATTTTATGTCTTAAAACTTCATTCTTAGAAAATTACATTTGTCTATAATTCTTTCACAATGATTCATAAAAAATATTGTGATTAACCAAACACATACCCTGAGAGTGTCGTAACCACGAGTGCAGAAAGGCCCATTTTCATGTACCATTTCCCGTTTAATTTTAGCTCAAAGCAGTGTTTTTGGGTTTTACCCCTATGTACATCGGTGCTAGAGCCACCTCTACCTGCTCGTATCCAGACAGGGATATATTTGCTTGATAAACCACTTACTTAATACTCAAAAAAATACCAGGAAGATTTATTATATTTAAACTTTTATATAGGGTTCTTCCTAAAGTTTTCACATACTAATTTCCATAAATAACTAAACTATACTTTGATACCAACTGTGGCATCCTTCCTTTTTATACATAACTTTTCATTACATTTTACAAACATAGGATCTTTAAAGTCTAGTGTCTTGGAAATCAGGAACATAAATCATGAGAAAAACATAAACAATACTTATAATCCACTTTTAAGGCTTCATCATAGGTTTATCCTATGTAAATTTACTGTATCTCATATCAAGGAGATATACATCAAAGGAAAGGATGAGAAGAAGGCCCAGTAAGGGTAAACAGGGGAGTCAACGTACTTGTGATATCAATAAGAACTTGAATAAAAACATGAAGACATGAGAAATGGAAGAATAGGCATATCATAAAGAAAAGAACTTGGAACAGAACTTGAATATGTGAATACAAAATTTCATTTACACATTCATGAACATATCACCAAGGTCTATCCCCAAGGTGTCATAAAAATTACCAAGTTTATTCACCAAGGTATCGTAAAACTTGTCATATCTAGAGATTAATTTTTTACCCAATGCATTGGAGAGCTATCAGGGAACACCCTTAATATGTCTTTACTTTCATGTGATCCACATATATCATAATCAGACATTTCATAAGTAACCCACATAGAATAAAATAAATGTGTTTCATTTCAAGATCATGACGTTTTAAAAGTTCTTAAAAAAAGATCATTATGTCATTTATAACCCATAGAAAGGGAGTGAGGGTGTTGACCCTCCTTTTGTCACAGAATCTAAAGATCGGAAAAGGGAATATCTGAGCTCAAAGTGATTCAGCCTTTGAAGAAAACATCAAAAATCAACAAAGGAATGAAGAAAGGATCAACAGCAACCTCACCGCGCAAGTTATCTAACTGGCGCGCAAGTGTACTTGCGCGACTACCTTGGTCGCGCAGGTGACTTGCGCGACCTAATTGGTAACCGCCCGGTAACCGCTCGGGGTCTTATTTTGCCTATAAATAGACCCTGTGGGCCCCCCATTCGAGAGGATCTTTTTCCAGAAACTCGGATTGAAGCTCCCGACGCCCAAGTCTCTTCTCAAAGCTTCCGGAACACTTCTAAGGTAATTTCTTACCTAGAACGGAAGATCTAAAGAGAAGAAGGAAGGCCTAAGTGTTGAAACTTATCAAACACTTGCGCGCCGACTTATTTCCTTCAATATAACTTGTGCGTCCCTTTTCTGGAAGAAACTCAAGAAAATATAAAGGGTTTAAAAAAGAGTCGCTCAAGTATTTCAATGCTGGTTGAAAATCGCGCAAGTACACTATGTGTCGCGCAGGTATACCCGCGCGACCAATACTTGCGCGCCCACGGAAGACTTGCGCGCCTTGAAAGACTTGCGCGCCCCTATCTTTTTGGGTTCCCATCTTGCCCATTTTTACCCCTCTTAAGCCATTTCACCTTTCCTTTTCAAGATTCAGTCTTCAAGACACTCTTCAAAGTCATTTATGGCATGATTTCTTGATTTGACTTTCTTATCTGAAAGGAATTCTGTGGAATCTCTCTCAAAGTCTAGTGATTTAAATATCCTTATGTCACTAAAATATGGAGAGTTCATTCATTCAACCTCATCCTTTAAGATGAGAGAATCTTAACCTAGGTCTCCTTTTCAGGAATAATCCCCAGTTATAAAACCTTTAATCTGGGCATCTTCCTCAGGAGTAAGCCCCAAATTCTTAAAGTTCCCAACCTCAAATATGGGCATCCTCCTCAGGAGTAAGCCCCAAACCTTAATCCCTAACCTGGGTCTCCGTTTTCAGGAATAAGACTCAGTCATAATCTTGGGCTTCCCTTTAAAGAATAAGCCCCAAGTCCCCTAACCTGGGTCTCCTTTTTAGGAATAAGACTCAGTCATAACCTTGGGTCTCCTTTTCAGGAATAAGCCCCAAGTCCCCTTAAATTTCTCTTAACCAGTCATAATTTACCTTTGATTTGGGTTTCCTTTTTAGGAGTAAAACCCCATCATAAGTCCCCTCCTAACTTGGGAATCCTCCTTAGGAGTAAGCCCCAAGATTAGAGTATTCAAATCTCCATGAAGCACATATAACTTTATGGACCCTGTTTATGGATTTTCTCCCTAAAAGTAAATCCTAAACCTTCATCTATCTGGGCAGTCATCCATACATAAGCCCCAAACAAATTCTTATGATTTCATCTTTCATGGCACAATTGTCAAAATTTTACCAATACCTCTTGTTTCTCACACCGAGCATGACTCACGTGAGCTTAGAGTGTAAAAGTAATTATGACATTCATCTTTGAGCCATCAATCATAAACATCATACTCCATTTTTTCGAACTACGTGGGTTCTGATTCTTTTTCCAAAACAAAGGATACGTAGGTAGCCCATTTATGGGTTCGATCCCAACTTTGAAATAATCTCTGTCCTTTTGAATGACGATAAACTTCAAGTGCCCCACTGAGTGGCTTTAAAATCAGCCTGGTCATCATAAATGACCAAGATACTTTTATATAAATGTTTTGAAGGATACCATTGACCAAGAATCTCTAAACAGATATAGATGATTCTCTATTGATGAAGAACTTCGAATACATATAAAAGATTCTCTAAATTTCTTTGCATATTTAATCATTGATTGTTAAAACTAAAGGAAAACAAATTTTATACTTGGTAATGTAATAAGAATTCACGAACATAACTTAAATCTATAAAGAGAGTCCCAGAGTAGACAATAATTCCCCTCAAAAAGGTGTGATGAGTCCGACCTCCCATCCTCTTGACCAATGCAAATTCCTAAGCCTCATTAGTCCACAAGATAATGAGTGCCTGCCTTTGGAAAGTAGGTCCAAACGGATGTGGAATCATTGGATGTTTCCGATTCTACGAACAAACCTGTTAGAAACAGATCGGAACGTTTGAATCTCCCATCGAGGAGGTCATCCCCGGATTCCGTGCGAAACAAAAATGGTGAACCCGACGTGAATCCTTAACCAAGTTAAAGTGATGTTCTTCTTATTTGTTAGGCCCCTTGGGCCAACAAAGCAATCATTGACATGTGCTCATCCAAAAGATGTAGTGGCCGGATTCATCTTGATTATGTCTGTTACATGGAACAGGCACTCTTTTCTCAAGATCTTCTGCAAAATGGCTTTCCTTAAATTCACCCCTGTGAATACTGCTGCTGTGAACACCTCTACTGTGAGGTCTGCTGCTGTGAAAACCAATGCTGCTACTCCTGCTGGAACGTCATCCGCCCTGAGGATGACATCACCAACTCAGCGTCTTCAACGCTGGGTTTCTAATGCACTGGTTAAGGAGTACCGTCGCAACGGTACTATCCCAACTCTGGAGACCGCTCGTCAAGCCCTCCAAGTTAACAACTCTACCTGGTCGTCCGGACAACGGCAGCCAGTAATCAAGAAGCAGGCGGTGCAGACTACCGTCTCCAACCGTTTCGGGTCATTATCCCTGGAACGCAATTTCCATTCACTCCCTTACTCTGAGGAAGTGAATGAGCAGGTCCCGCAGGACCTTAATTCAAAAAGACAGGAGTCCTTCTCAAGGGCTCCCATCAACAATCGCCGCCAGACTCGTGCGGTAGTGCGCCCTCAACATGATGAGGGTACCGACTCCAGGCATTCAGCTCAGGTTCCTCGAACCCGAGCAGGCAAGATGAACTGCCAGAGACGGAATCCGGTTAACAATAGGCGGGTTGTCATCCCTGCCATCTCCGGAGAAGTACACCAACCTAACTTGGTGGCAAACAAAGAGCAGGCATACACACCTATTCGTTTTAATTCCGTTGTCCAGCAGACTCGTCTGACAGCATCAAGCCTATCCCGCCAGGCAATTCCAGCGGAATACCATAGGTAGGAACATACACCTGCTTATACATCACCAGTTAGTCAGCAGGCTCGTCTGACTACATATGATGGATCTCGTCAACCGCGTTTGGTGAAGTGTAATCAGCAGGCACATACACCTGCTAATACTAATCAGGCCTACCAACAGTCTCGCTTGGTAGCGCCCGGAGAATTCAGTCGGAATGTCCCGACGACAAACAGGAGGCAGACTAAACTCTCTGCCTCCACACTTGAGTACTGTCAGGATTCACTGACAGGAAAAGGAGGACAGGAGCAGACACATACACCTACTCCAAGCCCGGAATGGACGTATATCCCCGTTCCGGCGGCTGAAGTCACCAAACATATTTTGTCAATGGTGAAAGAGCAGAAGCAAATTCCTGCTCATATTCTGGATGCTTGCCAGGATAACATAACAGCTTCATCATCATCTCAGGGACAGACACATAAATCTATCCCTAGCAATGGAGTGACACATCAACGATTCACTCCGGAACAGACACACACATCTGTTCCAGTCCAAGAGGGTTATGGGGAATACTCCCCCATATCATACGGACAACCAAGTCAGGAACATACACCTGATTTGAGTGGAGATCGTCAGCCTAACCTGACCATATTTCCTGATCAGGCACATACACCTGCTCAGAGCAATCACTTTCGTCATCAAGTGGTTTCTAAAGCGAGTAAGAAGGCATCTAAGAAAAAGATCCGCCCAGCACAGTCAGGAGATCAAAGGCCAATCTGCAACAAGGCCTTGCTCGATGCTGGAGTTCTTGAAGCCCTCAGACATTTATCTGTCGGAATTCAAGTTTCTACTCCCTCAGTTCCCAATAACGGGAACATTAATTCTGAAGGTCTTCAACATACACTTCCTCATGAAGACTTGCTTCATGAAAATTCGGTCAATCTTGAAGTTTCTTCTTCAGATGAGAGCCACAGGAACCCTCTGTGTGGTCAGAAGACCAAGGAGCAAGAGATTTCATCTTTTGCTATAACCCATCATGACGGTCCTCCTCATGGTGATGAACTTCGCTGCGAAAGTCCTCTCCGCAGTAGTGATTCACGTTGTCTCGAAAATTCTTCAGAAGGCAATGTAGTGACGAGAAATCCCTCCTATCTCGAGGCACTTTCAAACGTAAAACCATTCATGTCTGATGCTTTACTATCGGCAGGTGAAACTCTTTCTCCATCAGAAGATAGCCTGGGGTTCAGGTTATTCTCCGAACCATCCCTGGGTCATTCATCTTCCATCATGAATAGTGATTTCTCTACCAATCTTGTTGAATCCGATGAAGCAATAAGGAAACACCAACTCTGGTCCAAACAGGTAGAAGAATCTTC
Source organism: Viscum album (assembly GCA_963277665.1). NCBI lineage: Eukaryota > Viridiplantae > Streptophyta > Magnoliopsida > Santalales > Viscaceae > Viscum > Viscum album. The sequence goes on from OY728125.1 coordinate 744,496,356, forward strand.
ATTTAATGATAAAGAGGAAATGCTGAACATGAGGGAAAAACTAGAAAAAGGTGAAGTACCAGTCATGTTTTGGCCTTTGGCTGACTCCCAGTACGACATTCCAAAGATGTTGACGGATGATGGAATCCATGATATTCATCTCAACATATGGAAAACTCTTTGTCAATTAAAGAAGAAGGTATTATCTTACGATGAATATGAAAATCATCTTAAGATAATAGAAGGGTTACAACGCCAGATTGATTTGGCATCTCTATCAGTCTCTCAGTATCTGAAGGCTGAAAAGCAACAGAGAACCCTTCAACGTTCATGCCTTGGCGCACTAAGAAAATTGCGTCAGTTAATTTCCAATGCTCCATCTAATGTTCATATCAGAGGATGGGGTGTTCACAGAGCACTACATTTCACAGTGCTTTCCAGTCAGCAAAGCCCGCCGAAAATGGTCTCATGCAATGTTTTTGCCCATGGCCGGCCACAGTCAATGGGCTTTGTTCATAATCAAAAGCTTTCTCAAGAACAAGATTCAACTAGTTCCTCTCAAAATCAAGTATATAGAGAACAGGTTGTTGAATTGCTCCTACATCAAGCAGGCGAGAATATTGCACAAGCCTCTCGTCTGGAGCAAACACGTCATCAAATGACAGAAGTTTCGGAAATCATCCAACGGTCTGTTGAACCAGGTGATAAAAGTGGATACAGGTTAATGCATCCATCTAATTTCCGAACTATGATTCGCAAGATCAAGAGAGATTTTAAGAAGATCTCAGACATAGCATGTCAAGAGACACCCCAGCTTGCCAGACTGGGGACTTCTCTAACCCAACCCTCAGAGTCAACGAATGGGATTCGAGGAGTTGAGCGGAGGCAGCAGGAACATCCCCAGTCCACCGGACTGGGGACTTTTTCAAATCCTCAATCCCTCCCTCAGAGAAAGTCAGTATTCTCTCGATTAGGGAATAAGCCTCAAGAGGAACGAAGAGCCAAGCTGTCAGGAGATTCTCTCCAAGTGACGGTTCTCCAAGAAATTCCTGAGGGATCAAGTCAACGGAATGCCATGTCTCATCATGGACATGGAAGGAGACAATATCACAGAAATGCTGATAGAAAGGATTCCATGCAATATGCATCCATTAATGTCATCAATGCCGTTGCTGCTGATTCACCAGATGAGGCTCAATCAGAGGGATCAGACGAAGAGGTTCCCGCTCAAGAAGTTGCGCACACAGACCTAAATGAAGAAGGTGTGCGCACACGTAATCAAAGGCTTACCCAAAATATGGGTATTCCTTCAAGTAAGCCACTTCCCCCTCTCCGAAAAGGATCCAATAAGGGGAAAGGAAAGAATCAGGTTACTTCTCACCCTTCCTCTGAAGGAGGTCAATCGCTCTCATTAGAGAAAAGGTTTGCACAACAGGAGGAAGAAATGAAAGAATTAAGAAGGTTGAATGCAGAACTACTTCAGAGTAGTCTTCTTCTTAAGAATGCTGAAGTCCGACAGCCGAAGGAATTTGTTGTAACTACTGAGATGGATCAAGAATATCCTCCTTTATCAGTACACCCACAGAGGTCTAATCCTATGGGTCAAACGCAACAACGGTTGGCAGCACTACCATCAGTTGCAGCACCAACCACCACGTCTGTCCAAGCTCCATTCATTGCACCTACCCAAAACCAAGTTCAACCTGATGTTTCTCAAAAGTTTATAACTACTATTGAGTCATTAACAGCTCGGTTAGAAACTATTGAAGGGAAACGGGCGCAAGTTCAACCTGAAAAGAAAGTTTACCCTGAATGGGTAGATTCAATTTCTCCTCCATCCAGTTTTGGAAACCCTATTTTCCCTACTTTCAATGGATCAGGTGACGCTGAACAACATTTGACGCATTACGTGTCTTGTTGTGATCCTATGATGGGAACTCTAGGGCAGCAAGAAGCAGTGAAACTCAGATGCTTCGTGCGAACCTTACAAGGACCAGATTTTGTCTGGTATACAAGCTTGCAATCCCGGTCAGTCATCGGATGGGAGGATCTTCGTCAAAAATTCCTTCTTCAGTTTAGCTCAACTTTGCCAAAAACGACAGTTTTCGATCTTAAAAACTGCAAGCAAAGGGAAAATGAAAGAGTCTCTGATTTCATTGCTCGTTGGAAGGGATTAACGTATTCCTTGAGTTTAGCACTCCCTCAGGAGTAATTATTTCCAATCTGTGTGGAAAATTTGCGTGACGAATTACGCACGCCATTGATCCCTGTGAAATACACAGGAGGGTTTCGAGACCTTACTTCAATCGCTCAACAGATTGAAGATTCCCTTATACAGGCTAAGGTTAAATCTCGTGTAATTCCATCAGCTCCAGGAAGAAGAATGGGTAAAGTAGAAACTGCTACAGTTATGCTTAAACAGGCACCTGTACCTATTTCTACTTCAAAACCTTCATCTTCTCGAAGGGATCCACCTCCTGAACGCCAACAAAAAAGGCTGTTTCGTCCAAATGATCAAAAAGATCAACGACGAAAACAATTTGAGGATATGAAGAGTAAAACATAATATTTCCGAAGTGAGCAAGTTCCTGGTTACTTCGTTTCAGCTCTGGAAAATAATTTGGTTCAATTACCAGTGCCGAAGAGGCCAAACAAGGAAGGAGATGAAGACCATCCCAATTATTGTCCCTTTCATCAAATGTTGGGGCATCCCATCCAGGAGTGTTTTGTCTTTAAAGACCTCCTGCAAAAGATGGTCTACTTGGGACAAGTCAAATTGAAGGGTTCTTCAGCTCATGTAGCGTGTATTACCGCTACAGATCCAGAGGAAGGAGGCGAGTGGCAGGAAGTCAAAAGAAAAACTGCGAAAAAATATGATGATTGGATGGTCAGAAAGACAATCAATCGGACCCATTCCATTTTGCGAACACAATTGAAGAAGCCAATTGTGTCTCCTACAAAAGCTGCAGTAAAGCCTCCATCAAAAGACAAATCCTCAAAAGGGAAGCGCAATTCAAATAAGAAAGAGGAATCAGGAGAAGATGAGTATGTAGAAAAGCCTAAATTGTCTTTGACTCTGGCAGATTTCATGCCATTTACTTCGAAGCCACGGGAACCGTCCCACCAAATGGCACAGCCTAAACAGGTTAACCAGGCAGAGACTTTATCAGACGAAGAGTTAATCTTTGGTTCTATTAATATGATTCAATTAACAGATTCATATTCTAGTCTTGATGAGCCTGAATTCCCTGTATCAAATAAGGGAACCCGAGGAAGTTCTAGAGGTTCAGGATATAGGGGAAGACATGGATCTTTCCGAAGCCACTACTCTAATTCTACCCCTTCTAGCACTGTATATGCAGCAGAAACTCGTGGTAGAGCCCTTCAGCGAGCTCAAAAAGAACAAGAAAGTTCTTCTGCCAATGGCCAACTTAGTTTCGGCACAGTTATTTTGGAAGACCGATTAAAAGTTCCATCTTCTTTATCTCAGCAAGTAAATGGATCTAATCAGTCTAATTTTCCAAAACCAAGGATGTTGCCAACTTCAATACAAGATGCATCAGCTTCCAAAGCATCTGCTTCCAAGGTACCTGCTAAACCGCATATTCCTATTGGGAAACGCAGACCTCTAGATCAAAAGTATGATATATTGAAACACTTGGCCCAAGTACCAGCCAAGTTATCAATTTTGGATGCTTTGAATCTGTCAAGAGATCTTCGGGAAGCACTCATCGAAGCTTTGTCAAGTCCTCAGGAGTTTGAAGCTGAAATTGCTGCAGCTGAAATCTATCACATAGAGAATAATCATGCGGAATGCCATGCAGTGATATCTTTTACTGATAAAGATGAAGATGATGTTGTGCATGGGCACATAAAACCATTGTACTTATCTGGAAAAGTCAATGGTATAGATGTTCGAAGAGCTTTCATTGACAATGGTTCAGGAGTCAACCTCATGCCCATTCGCACACTTCGTCGATTGGGCCTCACGGAATCTGATTTATCTCCTTCTACCATGATGTTGCAAGGATATGATAAAAATGAACAAGAACCACTGGGAGAAGTTACGCTCAGAACTCAGTTTGGAGATCTTGTTTCCAATTCGGATTTCATGATTGTTGATCAAAACTCAGCTTTCAATATCTTGCTTGGAAGACCCTGGCTACATCAGCATGCAGCTATTCCGTCATCATACCATCAATGTATCAAATACTGTTTCGATGGTCAAGTTGGAACATTGTATGGTGATAAGGCCTCGTTCAAGACATGTGAGTCTCAATACATTGAGGCGGAATTTTATCACATGAAGGGAAGAGAAAAATCTACAATGAAGGAAATTACCAAAGTTAATGCTCCATATGGTTTGGAAAAAATTCCAATAAATCCATTTTCACATGTGAGTATAGATTATGTGTTACCTATCAGTAAAATTGACAAAATAGGCCTAAATCAAAATACTCTTATGGAAAGATCCATAATGTCAATTACGGCAATCGATCCAGACAACATGGGAGAAATTGGTAACTTACCAAGCAGTGATGAAAGCATAAGTGGTGACGTTTTCATTTCGTCTGCTGAAATCCAACAAGTCTATACTTCGCTAATCAGGCCAGAAGAAGTTATAGCAACACCAGAGGTGAATATTGATATCGATTCTCAATCCATCATCTCCTCTTTATTTCCCAAAGAAGACCCTTTATCATCAATAGGGTCGGAGATGGAAGCTTCTTCTTCAAAATGTGAAAATTTTGACATCACTTATGATCATGAGAATTTCGTTTTTTCATCTACTTTGCAAGTAGAAACAGAAGAAATAACACATGATGAAGAGGAAGAGGAAGATCTTAGAGATGCTCCTCCAGCATTTGAAGAGGGTATCTCTACCACTGTGGATGAACTCAGAGAAGTAAATCTGGGTACAGAGAAAGATCCACGCCCCACTTTAATTAGTGCGGCCATGACCCTTGAAGAGCAAGAGATGTATATTTTTTTCTAAAGAAAAATAAAGATATTTTTTCTTGGAATTATACAGAGATGCCTGGCCTTGATCCTGATGTTGCCACCCATCATTTGGGTTTTCCAAAAGAACATCGAGGATTCAAGAAAGCCGCAAGAAGAACACACCCAACCTATGCTTCCAAAATCGAGGCTGAAGTGGATAAGCTTATCAAAGCTAACTTCGTCAGAGAAGTTCAATATCCCAAATGGTTGGCTAATATTGTCCCTGTAAAGAAGAAGAACAGACAAATTATGGTTTGCATCGATTTCAGAGATCTTAATCGGTATTGTCCTAAAGATGATTTCCCAGTTCCGATTACAGAACTCTTAATTGATGCGATGGCTGGCTATGAAGTACTTTCTTTCATGGATGGATATTCTGGATATAATCAGATCTGAATGGCCCCAGAAGATGAGGAATATACAGCCTTCAGAGCTCCTCAAGGTGTGTTTTGTTACCGGGTGATGCCCTTTGGTTTAAAGAATGCAGGTGCAACATATCAACGCGCCATGCATCTTATCTTCAAACCTCTTTTAGGGAAATTTGTTGAATGCTATGTAGATGATTTGGTGGTTAAATCCAAACAACATTTTGATCACTTGGCTGATTTGGAAGTCGTATTCCACAAGATTCGACAACATAATTTGAAGATGAACCCCTTAAAATGTGCTTTTGGGGTAACCTCAGGAAAATTCCTCGGCTTTGTTGTACGCCATCGTGGTATTGAAGTCGATCCTGAGAAGACCAAATCAATCCTTGGTATGTCACCTCCTCAGAATTTGAAAGAATTAAGAGGACTTCAAGGACACTTAGCCTATATTCGGCGTTTCATCACCAATTTGGCAGGCAAAAGTTTACCCTTTACCAAATTATTGAAGAAAGGAGTCACTTACCAGTGGACTGAAGAATGTAAAGAAGCATTTGATGTTCTCAAGAAATACCTCTTGAGTCCACCAGTACTTATGCCACCTGTTGAGGGTAGACCTATTATCCTCTACGTGACAGCTTTAGAGCGATCATTGGGTGCCTTTCTCGCTCAAAAGAATGATGCTGGGAATGAAAATAGTCTCTACTATCTCAGTAGAACTATGCTTGAAGCAGAAACCCGGTATTCAAGTATTGAAAAGTGCTGCCTAGCATTAATCTTTGCAGTTCAGAAACTGAGACACTACCTTCAACATCATGAGGTCCAATTGGTATCTCGTAATAATCCGCTCAAACTCATCCTTAGTCTTCCAATGGTTACAGGACGTCTGGCAAGATGGGCGGTTATTCTACAGCAGTTCGACATTCAGTATGTGTCTCAAAAGGCAATTAAGGGCCAAGCTCTGGCTGATTTCCTGGCTGAATATCCTTTAGTGGAAGACACGTATTCAGATATCGAACTCCCTGATGAGGAAGTATTCTCTATTCAAGAGATTCCTCAAACATGGGAAATGTATTTTGATGGTTCTTCTAGAAGTCCAACAGGGAAGAAAATGGAAAATCCTAAATTCAACAAAGTTGGTTTAGGAATTGTGCTCATTTCTCCAGATAAGGCAGTGTTACCTTATTCCTTTTTGTTGTGGGAAGGTGGTACTAATAATGAAGCTGAATACCAAGCTCTCATTACAGGCTTGGAGTTAGCGCTTCAAGCACAAGTGAATCACTTAAAGGTGAAAGGTGATTCAGACCTGGTAATCAAACAAGTCAATGGGGATTATGCCATCAGAAAAGAAGAATTAATCCCTTTGTATGATTACGTCAGAGAGTTAATGTCGGAATTCCCTTCAGAACCGACATTTTCTTATGTCCCAAGATCACAAAATGCTCAAGCTGATGCACTGGCTAATATAGCCACAACTTTAGCAGATCCAAATCGAGACGAGACAACCATCTGTATTGCCCACCGTCGTGCAATTTCACCTTATGTTCAAGTCAGAACAGAGGAAATTAATGAAATTAGTCCCATTCCTGAACCGTATGGTCATACTACAGGATGGATGTCACCTATCAAGGAATACCTTCAAAATGGAACACTTCCACCTGATAGAGCCGAGAAAGAACAAATTCGGCGACGTGTGGTCAATTTTACTCTTTATGATGGTCCAAACCACCTCGAGAAAATTCTCTACAAACGTGGTTTTGATGGAGTTCTCTTCAGATGTATTGATGGTGAAGAGATAATGGCTGTCATAAAAGAAGTGCATGCAGGAGTCTGTGGTGCCCACCAATCTGGACATAGACTGTCTGATCAAATTCGAAGGCTTGGATACTTCTGGCCTTCAATGATACAAGATTGTGTTAATTTCACAAAGAAGTGTCATTCATGCCAAGTATATTCCAACTTCATTCATCAACCTCCAGAGTTGCTTCATACAGCTAAATACTCATGGCCATTTTCCACATGGGGAATGGATGTGGTGGGACCTTACCCTTCAGCTACGGCCAAGCAGTTCAAGTACATTCTTACTGCTACTGATTTCTTTTCCAAATGGGCAGAGGCAGTACCTCTCAAAGAAGTCAGTTCTAAATTCATTGTTAGCTTCATCAAGTCTAACATAATTACTAGATTTGGTGTCCCTCATACCATATTGACGGACAACGGCACTAATTTATGTTCTTTTGAGGTAAAGAAATTGTATCAAGAATACAACATTAAGTCCAACCATTCATCTCGATATCATGCAGCGGCTAATGGCCAGATAGAGGCCTTCAACAAGACTCTTTCAAATATACTGCAAAATATGGTGGATAAAGATAAGAGGTCATGGCCTGATAAACTCTTTCATGCTTTATGGGCTTATCAGACTACCACTCGCAATGCAACGCGGTCTACTCCATATTCATTGGTATATGGAACAGAAGCAGTCTTGCCAATTGAAGTTCAATTGCCCTCACTCAGAATAGCCATTTGTGATTAGTTATCAATAGATGAGCAATCCCAAAAGCGGTTTAATGAATTGGAACAGTTAGATGAGAAAAGATTATGCACTTTGCACCACTTGGAAATCTATCAGAATCGGATAGCACGAGCTTTTAACAAAAAAGTTCGTCTTCGTTCATTCATTCAGGGAGAATTGGTATTGGTTCTCAGAGCACCAATGATACCAGGAAAGAAGCCTCCCAAGCTTGAACCAAAATGGGAAGGACCTTATTCAATACATAAAGTCTACTCCAATGGAGCGTATTCTCTGATCTCAATGGATGGAGAACACATCACGACTCCAACTAATGCTAGATTTCTGAAGAAGTATTTTGTATAAACACAAAATATTGTTCCCAGATCCAAAACAATCACATTAGATCATACTTCTGTCCTACATGACATTAAACTGTTATTATGTCCTATCTACATGACATTAAACTGTACAGAAGATCCTATATTTTGTCCGAGATGACATTAAACTATATTGTGTCCTAGCAACATGACATTAAACTGTGTGGCACTTTCAACGTCCAGCATGACGATAAACTGTAAAAAGTCCCCAGAACTGATATCCTCATATTGGTTCACCTTAGTCCTAGCTACATGACTTTAAACTGTACAGCAATGGTCCAGTATGACTTTAAACTGCAACTTCGTCCCACACGACATTAAACTGTGAAAAAGTTCCCTAAACCGTCCAGCATGACCTTAAACTGCATCATCCCTGGTCCATGTATATGACCATAAACTATTTGCAAATCCCTTATGTCCATCAAGATGTTAAACTGTGACGTCCTAAACTACATGACGTTAAACTGTATAAAAGTCCCTCACGTCTGAAAAGACATTAAATTATATAATCATCAAAGGTCCAGCATGACATTAAACTGCACCATCCACGGTCCATGCATATGACCTTAAACTATTCGCACTTTCATCCGACATGACGTTAAAATGGTACACTCTTTTGTCCTTACTGCATGACATTAAACTACACAGTCCCCCTTTCGTCCAATATGACGTTAAACTATTTTATCACCATCGTCCTAACTACATGACGCTAAACTGTACAGAAAATCCTTGATAGGTCCTACATGACATTAAACTGTATTTTGTCCCTACTACATGACACTAAACTGTGCAGCACCAATAGTCCTAACTGCAAGACTTTAAACTGTATAGTCCATTTTTTTTATGTCCTACATGACATTAAACTGTGCATCGTTAAGGTTGTTATTACCTCTTGTTTCTCACACCGAGTATGACTCACGTGATCTTAGAGCGAACATCAACCATAACATTCCCTTTGGGCCACTAACCATGTGTAAGTCCCAAAAATATTTTTTTTATTAGATCATTGTCCACAAGAACAACTTGATCATTAATTCATTCTTTAATTGAACTACACGGACTTTGATCCTCGCCCTCCAGGCTGGGTATGTAGGCAACCTCCCAGGGTTCAAGCCCAAAAACGATCTCTTCACATCGGTTCACCACAACCTCATATGATGTTGATTTGTGAAACCGCCCCTGGAATCAATATCTTTACATTGATTCACTTTCCTCCTTGTTATATGACGTTAAACTATACAACACTTTTGTCCGGTACGACAATAAACTACAATATTCTTTGATTTCCTCATTTGAGAAGGAACCATTATTGACATTGATTTTTTTAAAATCATGTTTCATTTTCAAAATACTACGTGCATACATGGTAATGCCTAAACTTTTTATCTCAGGTTAAACCATCATTGCACTAAAGTCCCCTTTCACCCTTCACATGTATGAACCAAATTTGTACAAAGGGTAGTTCTAGAACTACGTGGACTTGATTCCCATCCTTATGGGATACGTAGGAACATTCGAGTGTCCCTCGAATCCAGTCCCAAGTCTTTTGGGCCTAACCCCAAATTTCACTTTCAGTCCCTTGGCTGAAAAGTCCTCATGAAAACACACACTGTGTATTCATTATTATGGTCCGAATTCTATGACCTTAAACTAAGATCACTCATACTTTCGTCCTTCACGACGTTAAAATGCATTTCAAGAACTACGTATGGCTTGATTCTAATTCTTATGAGATACGTAGTGAATTCCAAGTTTCAATTCAGGACCCAGCGACAACATGATTATGGTTTTCATTGACCTATGTATCTCTATATACATTGGACAATACCCATATTTATGTGTTATAATCCTAACCTTAAATATTTTCAGATCTTCATAACCCTTTTCATGACTTCTAGTCACAAAAATGTCAAACTTCTGAGAATTCTTTTGCCTGACTATGTAGCACGTGCCCATAGGTGGCCTTGCATAAACAGTCCACATAACAGACTTGTCAGCCAAAAGATGCTATTCATTTGACCATGCAGCCAATGCCCATAGGTGGCCCTGCATATTTCAACCCCCTAGCGGGTTTTGTTAAATAATAGTAACTTCATTCTTGGGAAGAATGCCTCTTTTGTCCTTATTTGTCTTAAATGACAATATGTAGGGATCTGCAAAAAATATCCATCCTTAACATATTTGTCCCATATCCTTTTTCATGATCTGAAAGTATTCAAGTCTATGGTTTATTCTTCTTCCCTACGTTTGGGTCAGACCTTCGTAGGAGTGATATTCATCCAGTTCTTCGATATTCTTGTTTGGAAATATCTTCTCCATATTCAAGTACCTCTTTCCATACAACAAACTCTATACTTTAGAAAATTTGAATCTCCATAAAATTTCACTGGCTTTTAGCACTAGGAAAGTAAATTTCTGGGAGTTCTTTTGCCTAACTATGCAGCACGTGCCCATAGGTGGCCTTGCATAAATAGTCCACATAACAGACTTGTCAGCCAAAAGATGCTATTTATTTGACCATGCAGCCAATGCCCATAGGTGGCCCTGCATATTTCAACCCCCTAACAGGTTTTGTTAAATAATAGTAACTTCATTCTTGGAAACTACTTCTTCTAATGCCTTTTAGCTCTTTTTTCATATCATTCCTCAGATTCAAATATTCTTAAGCCATAGTTTACATTTTTTCCCTCATACTTGAGTATGGTAATATGTTTTCAGATAAATTGTCAAGGAATTGAATCCATTTTTAATCCATTTTCGGTCAAAGCTATTTCGACCTTAAACATTAGCCCCTTTATGTCCGGTGTGCATGACTTTAAACTGCCCACACAAAAGACAAAGGAACTCTGAATAAAAGTCAAGTTCCAGCTCACTAAATATACATTTTTGTATGATTTAGGTAATATTGAGCAGTTAAAAGATTCAAAGTTTGTAGGATTATTTGTAATAATCCTAGTAAAAATCAAACTATTCTTACTAGGCCCATTGGCTTAAGTAAATTTGAAGCAGGTAATGAAAGAATGCAGGTACAAATGATTGAAGACAAAAGTGTTTTTCATTGATACACAAGAGTTATAAGGACATCCACAGACTGGAGTCTCTTCTCTTCTTTCAAGAATTACAAGAGGCTTTCAACATAACAATTCATTTGATTTACGGCATCCCGATCTTCATTATCAACCACCTAGAATTCATTCATTCAACTGGATACAATAAGAGATGAAGTGATACCAGCTCTTCTTGGAACAATTGTAAAAGGATGTTCTTGAGTGCGGTTTGAGAAAATTTTCTGCTGATCAAACAGTGACTCTGTTTCTGTCCAAGAGACTTGGAAGATGGATACATGGATTTGAGAATGGAGCATTGGAAGTAAAGAGCCATTTGGAGAGAGTACTCTTTTCAGATATTGCTCTAATATCATGTTTGTCTTCTCTCCACCAACCATTAGTAGAAAAAATTTCAGCCCATGGGTTTGCCATTTTCATATCTGCAAGGGAATGACATGGAGGAAGAATTTGAAAGTTCACACCATTGTTGTTACTCTTAATACACAGCATAACCGAAATAGAGAAATAGCAGTGCAGCTGCATCTCAGGTGTATAATTGTCTGCATTTGGAACATTGACTCCTTGCAGATGACCATGAACACACAGAGACAGGTAGATGCTCTGTGGGAAATTAAGATGATATTTCTTCAAGTACTTATCCAAATCTAGGAAAGTGTTGTCGCAGATATCATAGTAATCATGGCCAATAATGTTCATCATGTCATCAATCCGCTTGCTAGCCAGTTCATCAGCCATTCCAATTCCCTTAGGAGCCATTGAATCTATACAAAAGTTGAACAAATTTAACTCTTAAATGGGTTTATTTTTTTAAAATTTGTGAAAAAATTCGGAAAAAAATGGCCAAGGTATTAAGTCGCGCAAGTCTAAACAAGGACGCGCAAGTATTTCGTGTGCCGCGCTAGTTTTTGACGCGCAAGTATAAACCGCGCAAGTACGAATACCTTTACAGGAGCGCGACAGCGAGGGAACAGTGGAAAAGAGACTTACGCGGCTTAGGTGACCTGCGCGGCGAGAGCTCGAGAAGGGATGAAGTCCGGAAATCCGGATACTTGTACGGAGGTGAGGCCATGTATTTTTAGGCCAGGAAGACTACCTGCGCGCCGCACCCAGAGCGCTTAAGGCCTGCGCGACGTAGACTTGCGCGCCGCCCTCTGTGCACTGCAGACTTGCGCGCCTCCCTTTTCCTTTGGAGGGATTCGATTTCCTTAGAGTCAAATCCTCATTTCTCTCCGAATCCAACTCTGAGGGGGGACTTTTGTTGAGGCTCCTTTCGTCACAGAATCTAAAGATCGGAAAAGGGAATATCTGAGCTCAAAGTGATTCATCCTTTGAAGAAAACATCAAAAATCAACAAAGGAAGGAAGAAAGGATCAACAGCAACCTCACCATGAAAGTTATCTAACTGGCGCGCAAGTGTACTTGCGCGGCTACCTTGGTCGCGCAGGTGACTTGCGCGACCTAATTGGTAACCGCCCGGTAACCGCCCGGGGTCTTCTTTTGCCTATAAATAGACCCTGTGGGCCCCCCATTCGAGAGGATCTTTTTCCAGAAACTCGGATTGAAGCTCCCGACGCCCAAGTCTCTTCTCAAAGCTTCTGGAACACTTCTAAGGTAATTTCTTACCTAGAACGGAAGATCTAAAGAGAAGAAGGAAGACCTAAGTGTTGAAACTTATCAAAAACTTGCGCGCCGACTTATTTCCTTCAATATAACTTGCACGTCCCTTTTCTGGAAGAAACTCAGGAAAATCTAAAGGGTTTAAAAAAGAGTCGCTCAAGTATTTCAATGCTGGTTGAAAATCGGGCAAGTACACTATGTGTCGCGCAGGTATACCTGCGCGACCAATACTTGCGCGCCCATGGAAGACATGCACGCCCCTATCTTTTTGGGTGCCCATCTTGCCCATTTTTACCCCTCTTAATCCATTTCACCTTTCCTTTTCAAGATTCAGTCTTCAAGACACTCTTCAAAGTCATTTATGGCATGATTTCTTGATTTGACTTTCTTATCTGAAAGGAATTATGTGGAATCTCTCTCAATGTTTAGTGATTTAAATATCCTTATGTCACTAAAATACGGAGAGTTCATTCATTCAACCTCATCCTTTAAGATGAGAGAATCTTAACCTGGGTCTCCTTTTCAGGAATAATCCCCAGTTATAAAACCTTTAATCTGGGCATCTTCCTCAGGAGTAAGCCCCAAATTCTTAAAGTTCCCAACCTCAAATATGGGCATCCTCCTCAGGAGTATGCCCCAAACCTTAATCCCTAACCTGGGTCTCCTTTTTCAGGAATAAGACTCAGTCATAATCTTGGGATTCCCTTTAAAGAATAATCCCCAAGTCCCCTAACCTGGGTCTCCTTTTTAGGAATAAGACTCAGTCATAACCTTGGGTCTCCTTTTTAGGAATAAGCCCCAAGTCCCCTTAAATTTGTCTTAACCAGTCATAATTTACCTTTGATTTGGGTTTCCTTTTTAGGAGTAAAACCCCATCATAAGTCCCCTCCTAACTTGGGCATCCTCTTTAGGAGTAATCCCCAAGATTAGAGTATTCAAATCTCCATGAAGCACATATAACTTTATGGACCCTATTCATGGATTTTCTCCCTAAAAGTAAATCCTAAAACTTCATCTATCTAGGCAGTCATCCATACATAAGCCCCAAACAAATTCTTATGATTGCATCTTTCATGGAACAATTGTCTAAATTTTACCAATACCTCTTGTTTCTCACACCGACCATGACTCACGTGAGCTTAGAGTGTAAAAGTAATTATGACATTCATCTTTGAGCCATCAATCATAAACATCATACTCCATTTTTTTGAACTACGTGGGTTATGATTCCTTTTCCAAAACAAAGGATACGTAGGTAGCCCATTTATGGGTTCGATCCCAACTTTGAAATAATCTCTGTCCTTCTGAATGACGATAAACTTCAAGTGCCCCACTGAGTGGCTTTAAAATCAGCCTGGTCATCATAAATGACCATGAGACTTTTATATAAATGTTTTGAAGGATACCATTGACCAAGAATCTCTAAACAGATATAGATGATTCTCTATTGATGAAGAACTTCGAATACATATAAAAGATTCTCTAAATTTCTTTGCATATTTAATCATTGATTGTTAAAACTAAAGGAAAGCACATTTTATACTTGGTAATGTAATAAGGATTCACGAACATAACTTAAATCTATAAAGAGAGTCCCAGAGTAGAGAATAATTCCCCTCAAAAAGGTGTGATGAGTCCGACCTCCCATCCTCTTGACCAATGAAAATTCCTAAGCCTCATTAGTCCACAAGCTAATGAGCGCCTGCCTTTGGAAAGTAGGTCCAAACGGATGTGGAATCATTGGATGTTTCCGGTTCTATGAACAAACCCGTTAGAAACCGATCAGAACGTTTGAATCTCCCGTCGAGGAGGTCATCCCCGGATTCCGTGCGAAACAGAGGGTTATATGTATGTAAATTACAGAATCAAATACATAATATTTATATATTTATGAACACCCAAAGAAACTAAATAGGTCTGGGTATTCACATAAATAAAACCAGAGAATTTCTGGGGAGAAAGAGATAGAAATTTTGAGGCAAAATTTCTGCAGCATAACGGCTATACAACAAGGTCTTAGAAAACATTGAAAAGAGAGGGTAAAAGAGTAACCCACTCATAAATAACTTATAATACAGTATAAATACAGAATTAAATGGAGATAATAACATGGTATGGAAATTTTAATGACATACCACATGAAAAAGAAACATGAAAAAAAAGATAATATGTGATTCCTTTTACGAAAAATTTGGCAGCCTAACGACGTCACATAAAAAGCCAAAAAAAGAAATTTATGAGAGAATAAAGGGTCTATCATCATTTTTAAATGAAATGGGAAGTAATAAGAACATATAATAACATACCGTCAACATAAAGAGATGGAAAATATAAGACACAACATAAAGGAAGTCATGACTTAAAAGAGGAGGGTGAAAGAATCCTTTACCTTGAAGAGTAACTTCGAAAGCTTGAAGTTCGGGACCTTGGGAGGCTTGAGGGAACCCAGGGAGGACTCCTTGGGAGGTAAAGATACCATAACTTTGTTTGGGAGGATTTGGAAATGAAATGAATCAGGGAAAGGCTTGGTATTTATAGGAGAAGTGAGGGGACAAAACATTAATTGCCAAGGGACACCTCATCGGTGGTATTGGAAAAACCATGGGCTTTCCCATGGTATTTTCCCATGGTATTGGCCACTTGGGACACCTCATACCTTATCTTACTATTAATAAGTCTACCAGAATTATTTCATAATTATTACATCCTTAATGATGTCATTACACACCCAAAACTCAAAAGCTGTATTTTCACTATTCACAAAAAATTCAACTTTCTCAGAAAAATCCCAAAATTTCACCTTAACCAAATATCGATGCTCTGATTTTAATAATGAACTCCATTTTATGAAAATAATTTTCTAAATATTTTTAATTTAATTTTTAAATAAAAACACTATTAACTGAAAATTCAACTGTTTCTGAAAAATCCCAAAAATTCACCTTAACCAAATATCAATGCTCTGACTTCAAAAATGAACTCCGTTTTATGAAAATAATTTTCTAAATATTTTTAATTTAATTTTTAAATAAAAAACACTATTCACCTAAATAAACTAATACTTAACCAATAATTTCTGAAATAGTTGTTTACCTATTTTATTGAATCACATTACTTAATAAAGGTGCCTAAATTATAATAATACTTTATTAAGTGAAGTTACTTAATCCATTTGGTCACATTACTAATCATAAGCATAAAATCACTATCCATAATTTACTCTTCATCAAAAATTAATTTGACATTATTAGACTCTAAATTTCATACTGAACACAACTGTAGAAGACCATTTTTTGAAAATCATTACACATTTTTAATTATTTAAGGTTTACATAAATATTTTAAAATATTCTTTTTATAAAATTCAACAATAATATGCATACTATATTTATCCGGACATTTGAAAATTCACAAACTTCACCATAAGAATAAATCACAATTTTTATTTAAATCAAAGGATTACACAAGGAAGTTACAGTCTCGTTACATATATCCTTATAACACCAGCATAGGAACTAAGAGTATGGTGTGCTAGGGTGATAGAATCTTGGGGCGGCTCGGCCAACATTGTCCGCGTAGTGATTTTCATCAGCTTGAACTTCTCACAAAGGTGATTCTATTCTAGCTTCACACGATGAATTTCGGCTTGGGTTTGGTCTAGAGCAAAGCCCAAAGGTGCTACCTCTTTCCCGAGTTCCGTCATATGGGATTCGATTGGCCCGAGACTACTAGATGGGGCCATCAAATCTTCTTTCTATATTAATTAATCAAGATCACTTGTATTTATAGACAATAATCGCAACATTTAGTTTCCAACAGTCCTATTGACCAATGGTCATATAACAGTCGAAACCCAACAGTCCTATTTTAATTATACTCATTTTATTAAATGAAATAGTTTTGTTGAGTATAAAATAAAATAACACACAAAGTTAAGAAACAAAATTTATTCAAAATTTCGGTTCATTACATTAAACTTTTTTAATATCCCACTAAACCTAGAAAAATTTAGACATCATAAACAGTATTGGGATTCTCCCAAGATTCAATGACTTTCACTTTCTTGTGGTCCACTTTTTCACCTTCCTCTGAGATTATGTGACCCAAGAAATATACCCTTTCAATCTAGAAATGAAATTTGGATAGATTGGAATATAGACTATACTCTATTAGTGTACTCAGTAATATTTCAAGATGTTTGGTATGATCTTCATGAGTCTTGGAGTACACCAAGATGTCATAAAAAAAGACAACTATAAACTGATCTAAGTATGAGTGAAATATTCAGTTCATTTGGGTCATAAACACTACTGGCACGTTAGTCAACCTGAATGAAATCATAATAAACTCATATAATACATACCTGATCCTAAAGGTAGTCCATGATATAGAAGAAGTTCTCACCCTTAGTTGATGATACCCCATTCTCAGATAAATTTTAGAAAACACTGAAGAACCCCTCAGCTGGTCAAAGAGATCATCAATTCGAGGAAGAGGGCATCTATTCTTAAACATAATCTGATTCAGCTTTTGATAACCGACACATAGCCACAAAGATCTATCATCTTTCATGGAAGACAACACTGTATATCCCCATGGTGACATACTTGGATGAGTAAACCCCTAGTTATCCAGTTTCTCCAACCGAGTTTTAAGTTCCAAGAGTTCTATCGGTGCCATTCTATATAGCAGAATAGAAATTTGTTCTAACCCTAGAAACAAATCTATTGTGAATTAGACCTATCTCTTGGGTGGAAACCCTAATAAGTACTTAGGAAACAAATCATGAAACAAATCCACCATATGAGGGAAGACATACTGCTCTACTTCCCCATCATCAAGCATAAGACAAGCCACTTGGGTTGTAAGCTTACCCAATTGTTGGCTGATTGGCCCTACATGGCGTGATCGTAAATCTTATTCCCCATGTTAAACATAAGTATTACCCTATAGGTATGTAAAATTTTCCCTATAAAAATAAAATAAATATGGTACCAGTACAAAACTATCCAATCCATCCCTAGAATTGGGTCAAATCCTGACATTTTGAGCACAAAAAAGTCCCACAGAAACTAGTACCCACCAACATCAAGGGAACACTCCTTATATAGACATATATTTTCTACTTTCACCCCTAACGGTGTGTAAATCAACATAAAACCACATATATGCTCTATTTTTAGGCAAAACACACTCACAAACTGAGTAGATATAAAATAATATAGGGAACCTGTATCAAATAAAGCGCTAGAAAGCTTGGAAGCTATAAGAATCGTACCTAAAACTGTTGATTTTATAGCCTTGCCATCTCCAGATGCTAAATGAACTATGTGTAGTCGACCTACCACTCTTCTCTAGGCTCTGTTATGAGTTACAGGCACTGTAATACCCTACTGATATGGGCGCTATTTCCCTAGAGTACCACACCCACCACCCCAACTGATGTGTCTAGTAGAACTCCATATGTCTGCCTGACAGGAAGTAACCGACCCCTACCTACACACTATTTTGGTCTTGATACTACATCAGTGCACATCTGTTGAGGGTTCCTATAGAACCTATACACATTCCCCATCCCTCCACACACTCGAAACTCAACTGGTGGTTGGGGGAACTGACCACACATGTGTCTTGGACTTCCACACTGATTGAAAAAACACATAGTCACCACCCATATACGTTGTTCCTCTAGTATAACTATCTTGAAAACCACTTCCCTAGTGAATACTAGAAAAGTGACACTTCCTACCCTTAGAATTCTCACCACTATATCATCCAACTATAACCACATGAACACCACCCGAAGCCTCCCTCAGGTTCCCTTATAAAATAATGGCCCGACCCACCACCTCAAAAAACATTTTTAAATGATAATTATTCACTTGGGACTTGATCTCATGTCTAAATCCATCCTGAAAGAATCTCACCATAACAAAATTGTCTCTTTAAAATGATGGGGAAAAGTGTTGTAAGTCAGTGAAGCAGCCAACATAATCCATCATCAACATGGTCCCCTAGGTCAACCTCATAAACTATGAGGCCTTCTCCTGTGTATGAACCCAGTTTTTTCACTTAGGTATAGGTCCTTTAAATTTCAATTTAATTATTTATTTTGGACCTAATTTGGATGCCTAATGAGTTAGAAAAGGTCTCAAGGGTGTCCAAAGAATATTTAGAGCCCATAACCCATATTTTTTGGATAACTAGGCCTGGGACACGTTTTTTAGTCAACCGTGCAGGGAGGTTGCACAGTTGGAGAAAACCGTGCAGGTGGCATGTTTTTTTAGAAAGAGAATTACCACATGGTTGACACATAGTTTCACTAACCTTGCAGCCTAACCATTTGAGTGACCCTCTTCTCTAGGTACCTATGCATGGTTTTTACATGGTTTGGAAAACAGTCGGGCCAAACCACTCACATGCTAATTTTTGGGTAATTTTAAATATTTACCCTTAATGATATAATTAAGCCCCTAATTATTCCCTAATCTAATCCCCAACAGAATTAACCTCCATTTATATAATTTTTGATATTTTTGAAGGCCTAACCTTTGGATCCAGATATCTCCTTCATCCGAGATCCATTTGAGATTTCGTTCATCACGTTGGATGCACAACGGTAAGTACTCGAGTCCTTTTGAGCCATTCTTCGTCACTCTTTTTCTCGACCTAGTTATCAAGGTGTGGGAGTTTTTGCCTTTTTTATTAGAAATACTCCATTATAAGATTAATTAGAGGCTAATAATAGAATAGTATAGTTGTAAAATCCTAAGGTGGGTGTTCTATAACTCATCCCTCAAGTTCGTTGATTTTAGAATTGACATGTGGGGCCCAAAAATTTCATAGGTTTTCATTTATTGAATTTATATTCCATTCTAATAATAATTATAAATTAATTGTTATTATATTTACAAATATGTAATTACCTATTAGTAGTTACTCCCACAACTCCATTCTTCCCATGTAGGATGTTTTTACATAATTTTAATTTTAATGTTTTAACATGTTTGAGTCGCCATTCGGGTGTTCCTTGGATTGACCTTTACAATGGTAATATTTTTTATATTAAATGGATTGATTTAAATTTTGAACTGTATAATTTAAAGTACCATGTATGCTCACCACTTGACCCACCTAAGGTAAGTGCTTCAATTCGATAAATAAATGTGAAATAGAAATTGCAAAGTATACTAAGTATATGACTTGGATTTTTTAAATGTAATTGAATAATTGGTTGAATTTTAATATCATACCTTGAATTGTTAATAGAAGGTAGTAGAGTGAACCTTTATTTATTAAAATTACTTAAATGGATTAAATGAATGGTTTCATGCTACTTGGCCTTGTCACACTAATGAAGGAAAGGATCGAACTAAGTGGATTTATCAATTAATTATGACTTGACTATAGGGTTGTAGGATACTTGGACTTTTCACACTAATGAAAGGAAAGGGTTGAACTAAATAGAATATTATATGACTTCATTATCAAAAAGTTAGTGGTCTGACTCGATCTCACCTTGGCTTCCTGAGGGAGTGCCTTGAGCACTCGAGGACCCCAATCCCAATTCAAGGATACAACTTTCTTATGTTGAGACCCACCAAGAACCCGATCCTTATCTAAATTTAGATACCTGATATGAAACCATAGTATCCCTCATGTAGTACAATAGGATCCCTTATATAAAGTCCTTGGATATAGCATTGGAAAGTAGGTTCCATAGTTAAATCCCATTAGTCCAAGTCATTGCTTATCCCTGTTTTACCCTGGAAGAACTCCTTGGATTCGGTAGGGGTCTCATCGTGGAATTACTTAGACTATGATCCTTGGATTAAAATCTTACCCTTATTAAGGATATAATAATTAATGAGTTGGATACCCTTGAGGTCTATGCTAACTTTCTTATTACCTTGGAAATTCATTATTAAATATCATTTTAGGTTTCCTTATTAAATCTTGGAACCTTAACTATTGTTAACATGTGACTTATTTATAAAATAGTATCAATAAAATAATGAGCTAGTTACATGTTCATACACCAGCTGAAGGATGAAGCAGATACATGGGTATTTAGTTACATTGCACTGCTTTACTTTACATATACATGCTTTCACACTGTTACATTTCCACTACATGGGCCATATGTTATAGATACCATTGGTGGTGGCCCACTTAGATTTATCTCACACCCTCTCTAGGTGCTGTTTGGTACTCGGGTTATATAACATGTATTGAGGTTTTGATAAAGGGAATCATAATGATTCAAATGCTTGATTGATTATTGTTCTAGGATAGAGATAACAGTAGATTATTGAGCTATATCTCAAGATAATGGGGATAGTTTATGTAATTCATTTTTCTACATTGGTTTTTGTATGTATGCTTTCTACTTTGTATCCATGTTTTCCAGCTTACTATATACATGAATTATCATCATTAGTTGTTGTATGTTTCTCCAATTATTTTAGTAATTGTTATCCTTGTCTATTTCCATTGTTCCTTCTATTTACTAATATATATTCCTCTATTTACCTTTGTTTAAATTTATCCACTATTCTACACTCTAGTATTGAGGTAATAGTCTCCCCATGGACACACCCTAGGACCTCACTACTAGTCAGTAGCCTTTGGAATTTGGGGAGATGTGTTTGTGGCAATGTGGTCCACCGGGCTTAGGGAACCTATTAAGTGGAATCTAGGCTTGGGTTGTTACAAAGTGGTATCAAAGGAAGGTATCCTTATTACTTTACTATTTAGAGATAATATCCAGGAGATTAGGAATTATTGGGACTTGGTCATAAGCCATGCTTGGGAATCACAAACCCATGTTTGAGGTAAAGGACGAGTTTCCTAGATTATAATTTGTTTTCCTATTATAGTTGATATCATTTCACCATTAGATTAAACAAATGAATTATGGTGTTTTTGATTATTCTTCTCATTGAAATTCTCTTTTATCCTTGGTCTGATGATATGATGGAAAGGAACATTGTTACACGAATCTTTATAAGAACCTAGAATTAACATGTCGTGCATATTTCCATGCCATATAGGTGCAATTCACTACTTGAATTTCTTTATATGCTTGTGATTGATGAGTGAGAATTTTTTGTATATATGCTAGTAATACTTTTGGGTTGTGATTGAGTGGTTTCCTATTTCAATTCATGAGGTTTTATGGGCCCTCATGGCTTGGAATGATTAATTTACCAAATCAAACCTTTATTTAGAAATTCCAATGGGTGTTGTTTTTAGTGATAAAGATCATGTGACTTGATTCAATAAGAATGAAAATTCATTTTAAAGAAACTTTGATACAAGTTCTAAGAAAATGAAAATATAAAAGTGAAATGGTTTCACATCCTTATCTCACTTTTTAATGATTACGAAAGGTGAAGGAGTGAACCTAAAAATTAAATGAAACTTATAATTGAGAAATTACAAGTACCTGGCCATATAAGAAAGTAGTTGGGGTAGTATACCTTTTTTAGAAAGCCTTTCCTTGTTTAGATTCTGTAAGTGTGTCTGTATATCTTCTTTAAGTTTTTTCTGAGGTGTGTGTATGGAATTTGTAGACCAATGCCACCATGAAATCCTCATATCATATTCCAGGAGGGTGGTGACGACCATACTCTAAATTTGGTGGGCCCTGAGTTTCTAGTCTTATTTCCAGAAGTGCCACTTGAGGCACAGACTATTGTACCTGATCTAGGCATTTATGGACAAGTCCATGATAGTTTCCTACATCTAATGCAGTCCATTCATGGTGATCCATGAGCTGCACCTACAATGAATAATCTAACTCATGGGTTTCAGCTGTAGCATCCTCCAAAATTCTTAGGGTATGATGGTTTTTAGGCTACTAAGTCTTGGATAGAGACCACCCTATATATCATTGAGCATCTAGAAACGCCTCCAGAGAGGAGGGTCGAACTTTCTACTTACATGCTGCGTGATTTGGCCAAGTGTTGGTGGGATGTGATTACCCAGACTGGTCTTCATGAGGGCATGTTATGGGTTGTTTTCCAGACCTACTTCTATGACTATTTATTTCATTAGAAGATGAGAGATGATAAATCTAGATATTTCATGCATTTTGATATGTTTTCTATGTTAGTTATGAAATATTCAGTCTGTTTCATCGAGTTGTAGCACTTTGCATTTCTTCTAGCCAATGATGAGCTTTTGCATTCTAAATGATTTGAGGATGGGCTTAATTATTCCATCCATACTGAGGTGAATGTATTTATCATACCTATGATTTATGAAATAGAAAATCAGTATCTTATCTTTTAGTTCAACCTGAGGGATGGAAATATAATCGAGCATAGAGGATCAGTGCCATGGACGGCAAATAGTTTTCCCAGTGGCAGGAAACATTCCCTTGAAGTTTCTCATTAGGGAAATGAAAATCAGAGTACCTGTTTTGATAGCTCCATGCTGTGTCATTAGTGTGGAAGATGGGGGAACTTGAATCCTCATTATGATAGAGTACCCAATGGAGTGATGAGATTGCGGCTGTATGGGGCATCGTTAGAGATTATTTAGGACCTTTACACCAACTTCGAGTGGAAAAGGATCAACACTAGCTCCACCTTCAAGAACAGGTTCTTTTGCACCATGTTAGGTAGGGAGTTGGAATATCACCGAAAAGACTGGATGAGGAGGAGGTCTTATCCATGGTAGCCAGATGTCATGACCGATCCCCCGAGGCCCGTGTTGTGACTTCCCCAAGGCCACCTCCCAAAGGCCTGAGGTTGGAGACTAGCACCGAAGGTTTCAACCTAAAAGTTGGAGGCATTTTCTTGAGTACCTGTATGCACACACACAAAACCACATCCCAAAAATTGAAAATGAAAACATGCATGACACTAAAAAATCACCGAGTAAAGTTACATGATTTAGGTCAAATGGGACATAATAGAAACCCAAAAAATATAAAACAGGAAAATAGGAAAGTACAAAAGATCTTTGGAAATCCTTCCGCTAAAAACCCCACCTGATGGGTAAGTATAGAGTAGCTTCTGAAAGCCATATAAGTATTCCCCGCTTGCCTGATCTCACTGGGCACCACCAGGTCCTAGGTCACCAAGTCCTCCATCAAGGCATTAGTCGTCTATAATAGACACAAAATGTGTGGGCGAATCCCATACAGGGGTGAGTAAAAAAATTATCAATAGGGGCCCCAAAACAAAAATTAAAAACCACAATGAAATCTAAAAATCAAACCATGAATCATTATCATGAAGAAAGATAGCTCATATAGGTATAATCTAAAGTACAGAAATCAAGACTATCAGTCGTAACACTGAATACCATAGACTGTTGAGGTAATCATACTTAATGAGTACCGTGGGTCTGCTAGGTCACACAAAGCCTCTTACCACTTAGTTCATCATAGATAGTCCATATAGGGCCTCTTGTAGCTTATCCAAACATGGTCTCTCAGAGCTGATCCATACAGGGTCGCTTATAGCTGATCCACACAGGGTTTCTTGTAGCTAATCCACATAGGGTCTCTTGGAACTGATCCACATGGGGTCTCTTGGATATGATCCACATATGGTCTCTTAAATTCTAGCCCTATAGGGTCACTTGGGCCCACTCATTAGAAGTATTCAAGTCTCAACCAGCTGTAGGATTCTTGCATGTAGCACGCTTGATTCTAGGAGAATCCACTCCTCAATCTATTCACCGCATTTCAACTTCCCTAAAAGCCTCCTTAGATCATTCCAAAAAGAACCACCTCATCGTGAGGGGTCCAACTCGTCAAATGGCTCATCAAATAGACACATGTTCTGAAAGATATTGACGTTTTAGTGAATAGGGGTTGGTGGTGTCCAGGCCCAGTCCGACCTAGTCAGACCGACCCGAACAACCCAACCCGGGGGCCCCGCATGCCGCAGACCAGTCCGTCCTAGCCTCTTGGCTAGGCCCATTGGGCCTTGCTGGACCCATCCCGATTTGACTGGGGGTCTAGCCCACCGGGTCGCCCAGTGACCTAGTTCCATCTGGCCTGGCCCGCAACAGGTGGGCCAGTTTGTTCCCAGCTCGGGCCACCCAACGACCTAGTTTTATTCCACCATCCCAACTTGAAAAAATGGTCCATCTTAATTCCATACCGAGTTTCTCAACAAGACACTTCGTGCCCCCCGTCTTGGATGCCAAGTGGCGTCCGGTTTGTGCACGTCATGGTTAGCTATGCTACCCAACCCCTTATCCTACACGCGGTCCCCACTAGACCACGTGCTAGCATGCCGCACCATGTCTTGATCCACCGATGTGGCTAGGTGGTCGTATCCCTATCCTCCAGCCACCGAACCACTACCAGCGGCCCCTGCCGCTCAGTCGCGGCCTGCCTCGGCACACAATTGTGGTGCGCTGCCACCCGCCCACAGCTGTCACCATGGGTGCACCTGCAGGATGTTCCGAAGACCATTGGGTCCACTCCGGTGGTCCGTTCTTCGGACCATCTCCACCTATAGCCTCCATGGGGTTCCATCTTCCATACTATGACCTTGAAAATTCCATTCTGTTAAACTGAAGTTGTGGCCATGAAGAAAACACAAGAACGTACAAAGGTGGAGGGGCTCAGGCCTTTTTCGTGTTGGCCAACACCCTATGCGTTAGAGTTTCATTAAAACATGGGGGGATAAGATTAGGATTCTATAAAAATTAATCCTAATGAAAAACACCAAGAATAAGATCCCTCTCACAAGAACAAGCAATCCGCAGATCAACCTGTTCACGGGTTGATCTACATTCATTTTTTTAATGAAGAATGGAGAATTAAAAATTCTAAAAGTAACACCTACCTGGGATAGATTTGATGGTTGGGGAAGAGCAGTGCCACACACCTTCATTCTATATTCCTAATCCTCCACCCACATTGCTAGCGATCCTTCGATGGGTAGAAGGAGAATTCATTTTTCTTTCATCGGTCCCGTTCTTCGAGGTGCATTGATGTCACTAGTGATTCACCAACATTATCCATTGCAGAGAATTTCCTCTTCATTCGTCATAGAAATTATAGCTCCGATTTTTCAACCCGTTATCTCGTTAAAATAAAAACACATTGTAATGTTTCTGTTATGATGCATTGTCGCGTTATTACACTATTTCATTAATGAAACAACATATCTTTTACACTTCAATTAATGATTCATTATGCTACACATTTAAGAGCCTCATTAGTGGGATTTATTTAATGTGACTCATCATTGTCTCATCGCCGCTACCATAGTGCTGATGTTCCACTACCCAATGGTGAAAAGAAATAAATAAAATAACTTTTTAAGTTATTTTATTTTTCTTCCAAAAAAGTCCAAAAAATATCTTTTCCAGTTAACCCTTGCTAGTCTAAGTTAGGCCCTTTCTAGGAAAATCCCATCGTTTTGAGTTCAACGGTGCCCTTAGGTTTCTGATCTGAGAACCTGTTTAAAAGTTACAAACCCCCCCCCCCACAAATTTATTTAAATGAACTAAATTTTTTTTCAAAATTCTATTCTGGGCTCACCGGGCCTCAGAATTAGGTGCCGTGTGAGCATATGGTCTCTAAATAATCCCATATAATTTAAAAAATTTACATGGAATTTATGGTACATTACATTACCCCAAATTTTAGGGATTCACATCCTCATAAGACAAAACAAGTCTAAAAACCCATATGGGGTTACTGAGAATGAATCTGAGCCTCCTGCTCCCATGTTCTCTCTTAGAGATTCCCGTGCTTCCACCGAACACACACCATAGGAATCGACCATCCACCAAGGACCCACTCCCGTCAAACCTCTATCTCCACTAGGAACTCCACAAATGTTTCCCCATCCTCAATGTGAAACTCTCCCCAATTGATGACGTGGGATGCATAATGAACATACCTCCTCAACTGCGACACGTGAGAAACATCGTGCACCCGATGCATCTATGGGGGTAGAGCTAGGTGGTATGAAACCTCACTAATTATACTCTGAATTTGAAAAGGTCTGATGAACCTTAGAGATAACTTGTCGCCCTGAACAAATATCTGCAATCCGAGTTGGAGTGACACCTGAAGGAACACATGGTCTCCCTCCTTGAACTCCAAGGGCCTCCGTCTTCTGTCAGAATAATATTTTTTCCTACTCTGTACAGTCCTCATCCACTCCTGGATGATCTGCACCTTTTCAATGGTATCTCATACCAACTCTAGACCCATGAGTGTTGACTCCCTTGGGTCTGTCCAACATAGAGGTGATCTGCATGGTCGCCCGTAAAAACCCTCAAACAGTGCCATGCTAATGGTGGAGTGATAGATGTTGTTGTGCGAAAACTCCACCAGTGGTAGGTGGTCATAGAAATTACAACCAAAATCAAGGATGCAAGAATGAAGCATGTCCTCCAAGGTCTATATGGTTAGCTCTGTCTGACCATCCTTCTATTGGTGAAAGGCTGTGCTCAAGAACAAATAAGTCCCAAATGCCTCCTGTAATCCATTCCACAACCGAGATGTGAAGAGAGGGTCACAGTCTGTGAAAATATTCGAAGGGACCCCATGAAGATGCGCTATCTCCCAAACATATAGGCATTCCAAGACCTCTACTAATCCCTAATACCAGATGGGTAGGAAGTGAGCCGACTTGGTGAGTCGGTCAATGATCACCCAGATAGAATCGTGGCCCTTGGATGTGCGTGGTAATCATGTCACAAAGTCTATCGAGATACCACCCACTTCCACTTTGGTACCTCAAGTGGTTGTTCCAAGACTTATAGAACCTAATGCTCAGCCATCACTTGCTGACAAGTGAGGCACCATGAAACAAACTTGGTCCCCACTTCTTCATCCCTGGACACCAGCACTGAAGTCGAAGATCCTGGTAGCTCTTTTCCACTTCAGGTTGTATTACCAAGGTGGAGGTATGAAACTTCTTAAAAATATTCTCTCGCAACACCATTGGTAATGCTGTGAGCCCTTTAAAAAGGATGATGTGCTCTCCACCTTTCAAAAATTTATTAGGATCATGTCCTAAGGATATCTAAGTGTGTCGGGTCTCACAGTCAACATCTATAATCTGTGCCTCCCTAACATGATGTAAGGTTGGGGGAGGGACAATAATCGACTGAAGGTAAGATTCTCCATCATCATCATCATCCATGAAGGATATCTGCATCATGACTAGATTCTCTATTACCTCACTCAACAGCTGCAAAACAAACATACTTATGAGTGCATCTGCCACCACATTCCCCTACCCAGGAGTATATACTATCTCTAAGTCATAGTCCTAGAAGAAATCTAGACAATTTCTCTACCTCAAGTTCGGGTCCTTCTAGGAGAAGATATACCTGATAATCTTGTGGTCATATTAGACTATAAACAAATCACCCAACAGGTTTTGTCGCCGCATCTTGAAAGAAATGACCACTATTTCTAACTCCTTGGTCATGGGTCGAGTATTTTTTCTCATGACTCCTCAACTTCCATGAACCGTAGGCGACCACTGCTCGCTCCTACACGAGGACACAACCAAATTTGGTCCCTGATGTGTCACAGAAAACTACATACCCAATTCCCTCCTCTGGTAGTTTCAATATGGGGGTACTCATCAGTCTCCACCTCTGCTCCTGGAAATCTCTGGCACTTCTCTGTCCACAGGAAGGGTTGTCCCTTCCATATCAAAACTGATAAGGGTGATACTACTCTAGAAAATTTGGGCACAAACCTCTGAGAGTATCCATCCTACCCTAATAAAATCCTCACATCAGTCAAGCTCCTGGGTGGATCCCATGCAATAACTGCCTCTATCTTCACCGGATACACCGCAACTTCAGCCTCTAAGATGACATGTCCTAGAAAGTGGACCTCCCAAATATAGAACTGGAACGTTGAGAGCTTCCTATAAAGATAGTACTCTTAGAGTGTATCTAGGACTATCCGTAAGTGTGTAGCATACTCCTCCTCTAATACCACTTTGTCACGACCCGTCCCGCAGGGCCCGTTCCATGACTTCCCCAAGCCTACCTCCAAAAGTATAGGGGTTGACGACTAGTGCTGAAGGTGTCAACCTGTAAGTGAGAGGCATTTTTCTGAGTACCTATATGCACACACACACAGCAAAATCCTAAAAAATAGAAATAAAAACATGCATTCCACTAAACAACCACTGAGTAAAGGTAAAAGCTTTATGTAAAATGGGTCTGAATACAAATCCAACAAAAGAAAAATTGAAAATTGGAAAGTAAATAAGATCTTTAGAAATACGTATGCTGAAAAACCCAAATGATGGGTAAGTATAGAGTAGATACCAGAATTCATAGAAGTATTCCCCACCTGTCTGATCTCACTGGGCACCACCGGGTCCTAGGCCAAAAATTCCTCCATTAAGGTATTGGTTGTCTGCACCAGACAAAAAATGCGTGGGTGAAGCTCGTACAAAGGTGAGTAACAAAATACTCAGTAGGGACCCCAAACCAAAAATCAAAGAGCACAAAGAAATCCAAAAAGAAAAACACAAAGGATGATCATGAAGCAAGACATCTCACATAGGTATAATCTAAAGTATAGAAAGAAAGAACATCAGTCGTAACATTGTACACCTTGGAATACTAAGGTACTCATCTCTGATGAGTATTTTGGGTCTGATAGGTCACATAGAGCCTCTTCCCACTTAGTCCATTATAACTGGTCCACACAAGGCTACTTGTAGCTGATCCAGATAGGGTTACTCAGAGATGATCTACACAGGGTCGCTTGTAGATAATCCACATTGGGTCGCTTATAGCTGATCCACATAGGGTCACTTGGAGCTAATCCACATAAGGCCTCTTGGTGATGATCCACACAGGGTTACTTAGAGCTGATCCACATAGGTTCACTTATCTTCTAGGCCTATAGGGTCACTTGGGAAAGCTCGTCAGCAGTCTTCGGGTCTTATCCAGCCGCATGATTCCTGTATGTTGAACACTTGATTTTGGGAGAATCCACTCCTCAACCCATTAGTCACCTTTCAACTTCCATGAAATCTTCCTTATAGAATTCCAAAAGAACCACCTAATCTCAAGGGTTACAACACTATAATCGGATCGTCAAACAGATGCCCAGTCTGAAAGATATTGACATTTTAGTGAACATGGGATTGTTGTATTCAGGCTCGGTCTGACCTAGTTGCACCAACCTGACCAACCAGGCCCAGGGCCCCCGCATACCCCGACTCGATTCGACTGACCCAACACGACCTAGTTTGGGTCTGGGTCGGCCTGATCCGGCCTGACCACTGGTCTAGGCCCATTGGGCCTTGCTGGACCCAACTTGGTTTGACTAGGGGTCCAGCCCGTTAGGTTTCCCAATGACCTGGTTCCATCTGGCCCGGCCCGCAATAGGCGGGATGGTTTTTTCCCAGCGCAAGCTACCCGACGGCCCGATTTTATTCCACTGGACCAACCTACAAAAGCTGGTCGACTTAATTCCATCCCGAGCTGCTCAACGGCCTAGTTTGTGCCCCCAGCCTGGCCCGCTCTACAGGCTGGTCTCCTCCATCATTGACACCAGGTGGAATCCGGTTTGTGTGTGCCGCACCGCGCCCCCAACCACGGCCCGCTCCACTGACGAGGTCAGGTGGCCTCTTCCCAATCCTCCTGCCGCCACCGGATCCTACCGCAGCACTGCGGACCACCTCGGCCCACCGTCGTGGAGTGTTGCCACCCGCCTATGGCTGCCACCGCCGGTGCCAGTGCACCATAGAGATATTTTTCAGACCACCAGATCTACTCTAGTGGTCGTTTCTTCAGACCGTTTGTGCCTCCATCTTCTATAGGGTTCCATCTTCCTTTATAGGGACTCAAAAATTCTTTTCCATCAATCCGGAGCTGCATCCACGAAGAACACACAAGAACGTACAAAGGCGGAGGGGCTCAGGCCTTTTTCATGTTGGTATGTACCCTCCACATTAGAGTTTCTTTAAAACATAGGGGGATAGGATTATGATTATATCAAGATTAATCCCGATGTGAAACCCTGATAATAAGCTCCCTCTCGCAAGAACAATCAATCCGCGGATCAACCTGTATGTGGGTTGATACACATTCATTGTTTTAGAATTAAGAATGGGGAATTCAAACATAGAAAAGTAACCCCTACCTAGGATATATTCATTTGCATCGATGTCTCTAGTGATTCACCGACATTATTTTTTGGAGAGAATTTTCTCGCCATTCTTCTGAGAAATTATAGCTCTGATTGTCCAACCCGTTATCTCATCAAAAGAGAAACACATCATATAATTTATGTTATGCTGCGTCATCACGTAATTATGCTGTTTCATTAATGAAACAACATATCTATTATTCTTCAATTAATGAGTCATTACGATAAAAATTTAAGAGCCTCATTAATGGCTTCATTTAATGCGACTCGTCGTCACCTCACCACCGCTGCTGTAGTTCTGGCGTGTCACTTCCCAATAGTGAATAGAAAAAAATAAAATAAAATTTTAATTTAATTTTTTTTCCTGAAAGGTCTGAAAACTATCTTTTCCAGTCGACCCTCATCGGTCAATGTTAGGCCCTTTCTAGGTGAATTACATCATTTTGAGTTAAATGGTACCCTCAAATTTCTGATCCAAGAAATGGTTTAAAAGTTAGAAAAACGCACTCACACGTTTATTTAAATGAAATAAAAAAAGTTCAAAATGCTCTTTTGGGATCACCAGGCCTTGAAATATGGTGCCATATAAGCGTCAAGTCTCTAAATAACCCCATATAATTTAAAAAATTGTTATATAATTTTCAAAACATTACACTAGAACACTGATCACTAGTAATGCCAGAAAAGTAGTTTTGATCATGGTTGTCCAGTTGTTGCATAGGGTCTTAGATCAGGACAGATGATTGCTTTATAGCAGATACCAAAGGATTAGGTTGTAGGACCATATAAAGTACAAGGTACTATTATAGTGGTATCTACTATAGTATCTTCTTTATTTGATATAGGTGCTTTGAAATCTTTTATCTTTGTATCTATCATAGAAATTCTCAAACTGGAGATACAGTATTACTATGGTGTAATTACCCTAGATACACCATTAGGAGTGAGTTAATAGGGCATAATCCAATGTAGGGACTATCCCCATGAGGTAAAAAGTTACCATTTATTATTGACCTTTTCATTCTCAAGATGACATGAGTCAATGTCATTATTAAGATGGATTGGTTGGTTCAATGTCATTCTTTTTTAGACTCCTATCACCATAGAGTATCATTTACAGTACTAGAGGGTAGGATTTATCTACATGAGGGTGAGTGGGATGTCTAGGCTAGTAGAGTAGGAACAGAGCATCATGGGATAGGTGGAGTGACCACCCAGATTGAAAATATCTTCATAGAGGATCAAGGCTTAGGTTCGGTTGAATTTTCTCCAATAGTGGATCATTTTATGGACGTCTTTCCCAATGAATTGTATAGATTAACTCCTAAGGGGGAGGTAGACTTTAAGATTGAGCTTATTCTAGGACCAGATCGAGTGTCCATTCCTCTATATAGGATGGAACCTACTAAGCTTCAGGATCTCAAATGACAGTTAGAGGATTTAGAGGCCAAAGGTTTTATATAGCCCGGTACATCCTCTTCGGGTTATCCCATGCTTTTCACTAATAAGGTGGATGCAAATTTTCATCTATGCACGGATTACAAAAATTTGAACCATCTTATAGTGAAGAACCAGTATCAACTTCCTTGAATAGATGATCTCTTTGATTAGTTATGAGGATCTATTTTCTTATCTTAGATCGACCTAAGGTCAGGATATCACCAAGTGCGAGTAAGTCCATCAAACATACCTCATATAACCTTACATAGTGGGTATGGTATCTATGAGTACCTTGTTATTCAATTTAGTCTTACGAATGTGTCCACCATTTTCAAGGCCCTAATGAATAGTGTTTTACATCCACACCTAGATTCTTTTGTCATAGTCTTTATAGATGTCATCTTGGTATATTCTCACACTCGTAACAAACATGAAAACAACCTTGAGATCGTTATGAGTACAATGAGAGAGCATCATATTTACGACTTGTTTTATAAGTTCGACTTTTGGATTGACAAAGTTAACTTCTTGGGTCATATCATATCAGAATTAGGAGTATCTATCAACCAAGAGATGGTTAGTGCTATAGTTTCCTTGGAGAATCCAAATAATGTGTTGGATATACATTGTTTATCAGGGTTGGTTGGATATTACATGCATTTTATATAGATATTCTCCCACCATCCTTCACCTCTTACTAGCCTCATAAATAATGGTGTTAAGTTCTTATGGTCAGAAGCATGTGAGAAATCCTTTCAAGAGCTAAAAGGGTGTCTTGTCTCGACACCTATTCTTTTCCTACTAGAGCCTGGAAGAGGTTATGTTGTCTTCTATAGTGAATCATGAATTGGCCTAGGATCCGTGATGATGTAAAAGGATAGAGTTATTATGTATGGATCTTTGTAGTTGAGGCCTCATGAGAGAAATTTTCTGATGCATGAACATGAGCTAGAAGCAGTTGTCCATGCCTTACATTGCTGGAGACACTATCTTTTGGGTGAGCACTTTTTGGTGTATACAGACAATAAAAGCCTCAAATATATATTTTCAAAATGGGACTTGAACCTCAAATAGTGAATATGGGTTGAATATATATAGTCCTTTTATTTTGAGATTTATTATATGTCTTGGAAAGGAAATGTGGTTTCATATGCACTAAGTCCAAAAACTCACACACATGTCATACATGAATCTAGTGATGAATGTAAGTTAATGGCCCTCTTTTATGTGAAGTATCTAGAGTTTCATGATAGTCACGAGTAGTATTAACTCTTATCTCTGATAGTAACCTCTTCCCTCCTTGAGAAGGTGAAGCGTAGACAATTTTTAGATCCTAAGGTCTTGGTTCTACATGAGGGTATATTAGGAGATAACCCACCTCTGGATTGGTCTATGGGAAAAGATGAAATTATGCATACTCATGAGAATGTTTGGGTTCATATAGATATGAGAGAGGATTTTATGTGCAATTCCCACACTTCTTATAAGGAAGTTCATCCAGGAATCTATAAAATGTATTGAGATATGAGACACCAGTATTAGTGGTCTCAGATAAAATATCAGATATAAGGATTTATCACTAGATGTTCTGCCTGTTAGTAGGTGAAGGTGGTTCACTAGATACCTACAGGCTTGTTACATCCGTTTCCTATCCTGGAATGGAAATGGGGATATATTTATATTTATTTCGTGGCCATATTACCTAGATTACCATGGGGAAGTGACACTGTATGGGTAGTTGTTGACTGGCTAATGAAAGTATCCCACTTCATTCCAATTTGGGAGACATTATTAGTTGATGAGCTAGGAAGACTATATGTCCATGAGATCACATGACTACATGGGGTCCCATGTACTATAATTTTAGATAGGGATGATCATTTCATGTCATGTTTCTAGAAGGGATTGTAGAAATCTATGGATACACATATTATTCTAAGAAGAAATTTTCACCCTTAGACCAATGGATAGTTAGAACATATGATACATGTTCTAGAGGATATGCTCTGAGAATGTGTCCTTGATTCTGATGGTTCTTGGGAGAAACATATCCCCATCATCTTGTTTTCTTATAATAATAGCTTTGAGGCCACAATTATGATGGCTCATTTTGAGGCCTTATATGGTAGGCCATGTCGTTCACCCCTGTGCTGACTGGAGACAGGTGAAGAAGCCTTACTAGGTCATTATCTCATATAGGAGACTTTAGAGATTGTAGAACTGATAATGAAGCGTATGAATGCTACTCAGTGTAAAAAAATCATATTCCAATCGACACTAATGACCTATAGAGTTTGAGGTAGGGGGTCATGTTTTCTTTAGGGTATTTCCCAGGGTAGGGCATATATGGTTATTGAATAAAGGGAAGTTTTCGCCTCATTACATAGGGCCGTTTGAGATTCTAGAGAGAGTTATGCTGATAGGCTATCAATTGATACTACCTT
This sequence comes from Viscum album, assembly GCA_963277665.1. Taxonomy (NCBI): domain Eukaryota; kingdom Viridiplantae; phylum Streptophyta; class Magnoliopsida; order Santalales; family Viscaceae; genus Viscum; species Viscum album. Next base: position 744,531,283 of record OY728125.1, read on the forward strand.
AGAGGTAACATGCTATGCATGATGTCTTACATGTTTCACAGCTTCACCAATATCATGCCAACCCATCTCATACCTTTCATCCTGAGGAAGTTGAGTTAGATACTGATGCTACCTTTGAGGAGTATCCATTATGAATTTATTATGAGATCATGAAGGCTCTATGAGGCCAGTTTATCCCTCTAGTATGGGTGCTATAGTAGCACAACCACATGAAGGATGAGACTTAGGAGTGGGAGGCCAACGTACATTCCCAATGGTTGAAGTTGTTCTAAAATAGTGTTTCACCACCCTTAGAAGGTGAACTCAGGGATGCATTCTTTTAAGGGGGAAAGAATTTAAGAACCTAGTTTTTCACTCAGGTATGGATCCTTTAAATTTCAGTCTAATTATTTATTTTAGACCTAATTTGGATGCCTAATGAGTTATAAAATGTCTGAAGGTTTTCTGGGGAATTTTTGAATCCCAAAGCCCATCTTTTTGGGAGAACTAGGTCTAGAACATGGTTTGTAGTAAACAGTGTAGGGAGGCCACATGGTTTGAGAAAACTGTGTTGGTGGAATATTTTTTGTGTACAGAGCCTTACAACATGGCTGGTTCATGGATTCCCTAACTGTGTGACCTAACCATGTGAGCACCCCTATTCTCTAGGTACTTGTGCATCATTTTTGTATGGTTTGGTAAACTGTATAGCCAAACCATTCACATACTATTTTTTGGGTAATTTTATACTTTTACCTTTAATGATCTAATTAAGTCCCTCCCTCTTCCCTAATCTAATCCCCAAAAGGATTAACCTCCATTTCTCTCATTTTGGAGCTTTTTGAATTCCTAACATAGGGATCAAGATATCTCCTTATCCAAGATATTTTTAAGATTCTATTCTTCATGAAAAATGTGCAATGGTAAGTACTCATGTCTATTTGAGCCATTCTTCGTCTCTCTTGCTCTCAACCTAGTTATCAAGGTGTGAGTTTTTTACCCTTTTTATTAGATATACTCAATTACAAGCATAATTAGAGGATAATAATGTAGGAATAGAGTCATACAAGATAAAGGTGGGTGGTCTATAACTCATCACCCAAGTTTGTTGATTTTGTAATTAACGTGTGGGGACCACCGATTTCATCGGGTGCCATTTATCGATTTTATATTCCATGAGTATAATAATTAGAACCATATGGTTATGATATTTACAAATATGTGATTATTTTTTAGTGGTTATGCTCACAACTCCATCCATCCCATGTAAGATGTTTTTCGATAATTTTGATTTTAGTGTTTCAATGCATTTGAGCCGTTGTTCTAGTATGCCTTGGCCTGAACTTTATAAGGGTAAGTTTGTATCTATTAATGAATTGATTTAAATTGTGAATTTCATAATGGAAAGTACCATTTATGATCATCACTTGAACCACTTAAGGTAAGTGATTCAATTTTATAATTAAATATGAAATGGAAATTGGCAAGTATACTATGTATATGACTTGGCATTTTTAAATGAAATTGAATAATAGGTTTAATGTGCATATCACTCCTTACCATGTTAATGGAAGGTAGCGGAGTTAACCATGATTTATGAAAATGACTTAAATGGATTAAATGAATGGTTTCATTCTACTTAGTCCTGTCACACTAATGAAAGGAAAGGCTTGAACCAAATGAATTAATTAATTAATTATGACTTGATTAAAGGGTTTTCATGCTACTTGGACTTGTCACAATAATGAAAGGAAAGGATTGAACCAAATGGAATATTATATGACTTAATTATGAAAATAGGAGTTTCATGACTTGATCTCTTCTTAGATTCCTAAGGGAATGCCTTGAGTGCTCGAGGACCCCATTCTGAATTCAAGGATACGACTTGCTTGGGTTGAGACCCACCTAGAACCCGATTCTTGTATAACACTATATTCCCACTGTGAAACCTTAGGATCCATCATGTAGTAATATAGGATGCCCTGGATACACTCCTTAGATCCAAAATTGACAAGTAGGCTCCATGGTTAAAGCCCATCGGGCCTATTAATTTCTTAGCCCCATTTTACCTTAGATGAACTCCTTGGACTCGGTTGGCATATCATTGTGGAATTCCTTGGACTATTATCCTTATATCACACTCTTAGCCTTATCTAAGATACAATAATGACTAATTTGGTGACCCTTAAGTTCTATGTTTACTTGTTTATTACCTTTAAAATTCATTATCAAATATCATTTTTGGTATCCTTATTACATCTTGAAACCTTTGATATTGTTAACATGTGAATTATTTATAAATTGGTAATAATAAAATAATGAACATGTTACATGTTCATACACCAAATGAGGAATGAAGTAGGTACATGGGTATTTAGTTACATTGTACTGATTTACTTTACATATGCATGCTTGAATATTATTACATTTCCATTATAGAGACTGAATATTATAGACACCATTGGTAGTAGCCTAATGAGATTTATCTCACACCCTCTTCGGGCACCGTTTGGTACCCATGGTATATTACATGTATGCAGGTGTTGATAAATGAAAGTGTAATGCTTCTGAAACTTGATTTCTTTCCGTGCTAGAATGTAGTTGGCAGTAGATGACTGAGCTATATCTTGGGATGCTTTGGATAGTTTATCTATTTCCTTTTGCTACATTGGTTTTTCCATATATGATTTCTACTTTGTATCCATGTTTTCTAGCTTACTATATGCATGAAATATCATCATCAGTTTTTTGTATGTTTATCTAGTTATTGTAGTTATTTTTATCCTTTCCTATTTCTGTTATTCCTTCTATTTACTTATATTTATTCCACTATTTACCTATATTTATATTTATCCATTATGTTACACTCTAGTAATGAGAGTATAGTATTCCCATGGACTCAACCTAGGCTATCACTATTAGTTGGTAGCCTCTGGCATTTGGGTACATGCTCTTGAGGCCATGTGGCGTGTGGTGATGGATCTCGGATCGAGGCTATCTCGATGGCAGGCGGGTGGACATGTGCATGGATAGGCACATTGTATGCTGGAAGGTGCGTGGCTTGAGGACTGTCGCATTGATATTTGGTTTTTGGATTTTTGAATTTGAAATTGAAATGGATTTGGATGTTGTGTATCGGTCTGTGGCGATGGTAATGCTCTGTATTGGGTACCAGCAACCCTTAAACTGGCCATTAGAAAACGAAAAAATGATTTCCACCACTAAAAAAAAGGTATCTGGATAGAAGTTTTCCTAAAATTTTTCCTGGAATTATTTACTTAACATACCATCTTCCTAGTGAGTTTGAACCAGAATATCCCACCAACTCTTCACCGGTCCCCAAAACATATAAGCCTGAAAATTGACTCACTTCTCAGGATGAGTCTTCAAGTGATCCAAAATCATCAGGATGGGCTCTATCCCTAAATTTTCTTCCTTTTTTCAACCCTCTATTGTGAATGTTGGAGGGTGGTGAAATTGAAAATCTCTGGTCAGATCAAACATACTAGACACAACTCTACCTGGATCCCAGTCCACAATCTGTATGAAATGAGCAAAGTTATCATGGAACTACTCCTCTCCCCTGATACCCTGAACCACCAAGATCTCCTGCCCCACTTCTAGAGGAGAATTATTGGTGATATCCTCTGGTGTCCTAATCAACACACGCCATTGTGGTGGAATTTCTCTACAATTTCAAACACACATATCAAAACAATTAACATAAACATCTATAGTTTTCACAAAAGAAGGATCTTTGATAGCCATAAAAAACTCATCCTACACACATTATTATAATTAATAAAACCACATATCTATCAACACACACTATATTTCTTGGTCAAAATGGGGTAAACTAACTCATAAAACTAGAGGTATCTTCATTTAACACCCATTTTACTATTTTCACTTCGACAACATAAATATTTCTCTTGTAGGAACCTCTGCATCTTTCCTTCTCATCACAATAAGATTTAAAACTATTTATTACTCTTCATTAGGAGTTATTACTTAAATATTTTATTAAATTCTCCCCATTTACATGTTCATATCATCTTTATTAGACACCTTTTCATTCAATTTTTCAATGGAAAAGATAAGAACTATATCTCTCATATCCCAAGACTCTTTCTTATGTTTTCCTACCATAATGAATTCCAACTATCTCCATAGGTTCCTAAAATTATGTATGAATGCATAAACTCATTCCATTTTGTCTAAAATTAAAATATCATAAAATAGTCACATCACAAAACAAGTGAATCACCCAACGGTGAAATATCATTCAACTATAAAAACACACATCAATAACAACAATTCCTCCATAGGTACTTGGGTTTTACCACACACATGTGTTAACTACTACCATGAACGAGCTCATTTACAAGAGTCAAAACATCCTAATCTCCCATATACATTCACATACTAGAGGCCACTGAGCCACTACCTCGAGCCAGGCGCCTCCTCGTACACCAGAGGGTTTCGACTAGTAGCGAGGGTATAACTAAAAATGTGGGGATACTATACCCTCTTTCTAGGAGTATTCCAAAATATATAATAATAAATAAATAGACAAAAAATGGACTATAACCAATCAACATTCATTACAAACCATTTTCCAAAACCGAGGACATTCCCACAACAAAATAGTGAATATGCAATGTCATATCATACAGTTTCAAGTGTAAAGAAAACTCAAAATAAGAAAACAAAATAATACCTAAAACATGTCCTAACTCCAAGTTTGAATCCCTCATCCATGCATATCTCGTTCCAAATAAAACCTCTAGAGAAAGGCCTTTTCCCTTGAAATGACTTTCAACCATGAAATATGCTCAGGTACCAGATGGAGGCCTAAGAAGGGTGTGATTATACCTCAGTAGGCCACCACCCACAATTTCTAAAAAATATATAGTCTAAATAGATAGTGTATTCAATGAATAAAATAAATAATAGGATAAAAAAGGGTAAATTGGTCATCATTAGTTAAAAAGTTTACCTAATTAATTTTTATCATTTATTCCTTGGGTTAGGCATTTTCATCAATTACACTATGGCCTATGCTAGTAAATTTATATGCATAATGGGATAAGTCATATTCCCCATCACTAGGGAAAACATTTAAAAAACAATTACATCACACTTACCTTGGATCCTCGATACCGGTAGTATCATAAAATGAAACCATTAGGGGCATATAGCCTAAATCCTCTCCCTAACCCATGCATAAAATGGGGTGTGGTTTAGAGCCTCATTATAACCTGACCCTTGGGCATAGATCATCAATTAAAATACCCCACACAACTTCAAGCCATGTAAACATGGTTCTTTAATAATTTACTACATTTAACAAACATAACCATAACCATAACCATTCAACACATTTTTCATTTTAATAAACCATACTCAAATAACATGTGTATCATTCAAAATTCATAATTCATTTAATGTATGAACCATCTCCATACCTTAACCCATTAACACATACACCACTCACAATTCAATACCCACTATCTCATTAACACTATACCAAATTCTCCCTTCTTCCATGTAACCAATTAAACACAATTATCATCAATTTCATTTACAAACCATGTTAACCAACTAAAAACAATTCTCATGGATTTATTTCATAGGACTAGGTTAACATGTTAAACACATTTATTATGAATATACTTTATAAAGAACCAATTCTACTATTAAACTTTTAATTTTTATGTTCAAAGAAAGGCACACTCCATGGGTGGCCCTTAACCCTATCAAATCATTCCCAATGCATCCCATAGGGATCATGAGGGGTTCAAATCATCATTTATCCAAACATTTTACCAAATATAACCAAGGAATAAAATGCACAACCAAAAAGAACCATATCACCACCACATACAAATAAAAAAACATCAAGAGTATGGGATATAAATTTTAGACCACCTACTTTGACTTTGGAGACAATCACATGCTCAACCCTACATTTTGATTCAGATCCAAACACCCCTTGAATCCCCAACCTAATATACACTAGAAAAATAGGGGTTTAAGGTGTTATATGAATAATAATGTCTATATAGTCCCTAATATGAAAAAGATAAGGAATAGAAGTGTTAGACTCACCCGAATCTTCGATTCACACACAATGATGCTCCAAATGGAATAGAAATGAAGGAGATAGATCCTTTGAAAACCTAAGGTGTCTTGGTTTATCACTAGGGTTGTAGGATGAAGAAATTAAGGAAACACCAATTTATAACTTTTAAGGAAAGATAGGGGAAAGTGTTAATTTCCCACTTTTAAAGGGGTGCACGGTTTGGTTGCACAGTTGGACAAACCATGCACCAACCACGCACCACCCTCTATCCAAGAGGAGGGCTAAGCCACACAGTTACCTGAGTATCACCAAATAGTTTGTAAAACCATACATTGATCTTACAGGGTGGCTCTGTCCATGGATACACAATTTTACCTCCCCCATTGCAGGGTTTCATCAAACCATTAACCCTTCCTCTAGATAACCATAGTTAGGGTACAGATTTACTCCTAACCATGAACCAACCATACAACATGCACCAGATGATCATTTTCTCCCTTATTTCAGGTCCTAAACCCCTAGAACACCCATGAGGTTCCACATAGACTTAGGAAACATTTAATTACCCCTATTTAAGGTATTAAAACCATAATTTTAAATAAGAACGTACCTCAAGAAGTATAGATTCTTACATATCACCCTTCTACAACTCATCATCTTTCTTCTTATTGCTACCAGAAGAGATACCCACTATATCATTGGGAAGTCCACAAGCTGATCTGCCAAGGGATATAATAAGACTAATTTTTTTCCTCCACTACTCCTTCCTCGATCATCAAGGCCTTATGATACACCTTTGGATGTGTCATTAGGTCAAAGCTCTTAACATGACACCTCAACTTTTATTGATGGTCGATCTTAAATTTTTGAGCCTCTTCACCTCATTCCTAGACGAAATAGAAGTGAGATGAATCAACTTCATGAAACAAGTTTAGTAAAAAGACACAAACATCAGTACCTATTGAATCCCTATAAACTCATGATAAAGGTCTAACCTCAGTGTATTAAAAAATAATTCCTCAAATAATAGGTCCTTGAATGTCAACCATGTAATATTATTACATATTACTTTATGGTTCATTAACACCTAACCTTTTATGGGTCCCTAAAGTATGAAAGAATCCAACCTTAATTTTTGATCCTTCAATGTATCTACTAGATGAATGATCCCCTAAATGATGCCAATCCAACCCTTAATATCCAAAGAGCTTCCAATACCATGAAAGGATAGATGATGTTGGAGATGGATGTTTGGAAAGTAATCAACCATTGTCCTGGGAGCTCCAAAACCTTAAAAATGAACTAATTAGAAAACTCTAGGCTATATCAAATCTACCACATGAACCATTGGAGTAGGAATAAAAATATATTTCCTAGAGGGATAATTCTGACCTAATTTTGTTGGTGGTCCTCTCATAAATCTTCTAAGAATAATTTTATAAAATTACAAACACATGATTATAATTTATATAGAAGCTTACTTAAGACATCAGACTAAGTAGTCTATAAAAATGAATAATGGATTTTGGTGGAAAACCTATCCTAGGAGTCCACCTATGATAAGAATGAATAACCCTACTAATACCACCCATGGTCAAGCCTAGTTATCCATACCAACACATTAGTCATGGTCATATCCATATAACAACAATCATGATAAAGTTAAAATAATCTAAATGTTAACACAATATAACATAGAATCACCAAGAATAGGTCATGAAATTTAATTTAATTAAATACTATGGATAATAAGCAATATGTATATATGATATGTGATCCTACATACCTAGTCATTATGTTTAAACGCACATAAATCCCTTAAACTATAATATAAAAACATACTCAAGATTAAAATGAATCCACAAAACCATAACTATAATTATAGTTCCATCACTGGTAACTCAGAGGTCTACCACATAAGAGATAGACATGAACTTATGTGACTCTCCTACCAGAGTTCCACACAACCTAAATCCTTTCCACATTTCCCAGAACATTTTCAAGAATAAAAAAAAGAAAATATCCTTTTATACCATTTTGTAATACCCCAACATAATTAACTTGGTCTTAGATAGAGTACCACCTAACCTCAAGTGCACCGCCCTATACATAAGAGGTTTCCAACTAATAGTGATGTCCTAGATGATGCAATGAGGAGACTATAACCTTAGTATTAATATCCATACACCATAATCATATAACACTATAACTTCTCAAAAATATAAAAAATAGATAAATAATAATAAATTATATATTAGATGGAATTACAGGTATAATAGAGTCTTATAAGAAAATAAATTAAGGACCCCCCAATGTGGCAGATCAACCCACATATCATCGATAAACCTAAAAAATAACTAAAGACACTACATCATCTATCCCGAGTCTATCCAGGTACTGCCCTCATTACTATGTACCACCTCCTCAACTCCCTATCACTGGGAACTTTACCATAGATGGTGTAAGGATAACCCATTAGGACACAACCAATGAATCCTTAACATAAATTCACATACATAATAGGTGTATACCAATATAATGAATATTTTCACAATCAAGAAACAATCAATCATTTTTCAAGAGGTTATGTTCTAACCAAGATACCAAAAACCCTATATGTACCTACTTCATCTCCATGATGAAATAACAATCATAATGGAAGTTGTGAACACGGTCATCCACAAGGCCACAATAGGAATCACTAGGTAGACATAATAAAAATGAGCCTCGGGTTAGTCCATAACATTATCAAGCCCCGTCTTGATCATATTCTAGGACATAAGGCCATCATTATCCATATACATCACAATTTAGGACTCAATGTTTTCACACTCCTCCATTATCTTAGGTCAGGAATCAAGTATGTCACACCCCTTCCCTTGTCTCAGTCCATCATCTTCATAATCACATGTCACACATTATCACCATCAAAGGGTTGTGGCCCACCTATCAATTTCTACTAGAAGTGAACCTAAAAAGTCCATAAATTCACACACAACAAGGAATAACACATATAGTCATGACATATCATATCAATAATGAGTATTATAATCCACACAAACACACATGTGATCAAAATCAAATATAGGCCTCACAAGCTATACATGCACACACTTATGACCAATATCAAACATGGGTCTCACAGGACACACACACACATGTGATACAAATCAAACATGGGACAATGAACATAAGTAGATACCATCATACCATGAAAACAACCATATACAAGGGCTCTATATGGTAAGGATATTCCTACCTGAAGTGTGTTGATGTCAACATCAACATTAGATAATATTCACTTTCCAAATCACACCCACACACTAAATAGATTTTACCAACATGCTAAGGGTCCCTAGAACCAATTCAAAACCAACCTAATAAGGGTTATATAATGATATTAAATAACGGAATCATTCCAAGAGGGTATAACCAGATCACTTACCCAACTAAAACCTCAATTAATAGTTGATTTAGGTCTCATTGAAGGAAGATAACCTCTCCCTCTAAGAACAACAACTAGAGAAGAGATACTAAATTCACAAAGAGTCTATATTAGCATGAAAAAGCCTCTATTAAAAAATGTATGATCTTACTACAAGTTCGAACAAGGATAGGGATGAGAATAATGAGGTTTGAATAAAATAAGGGTCATATAGATCTCACACTAGAATCATACAGATTAAAGAACTCACAATAAAGGAGGGTGAAACAATTAACAGAAAGAATAACATATTAATAATACATTAAAACCCCCTTACACAGATCATGATTGTTTATAATAAGAGTTGTACCCCCCAAAGATCAGTGTCTGAATAGAAAATTTCAAAAACTGAAACACCCATCACCATGATGTGGTGATACTCACCACAACCATAATGTCTTTGATCACTCCTATTTTTGGAGATCCACCAATATTACCCACCAAATTATGGTTCTAAAACCTTTCCCATTTTAGACTCACCATTCCTTCCACCATGTTATGGTGAGAATGATATAGTAACAGATCATAGGAGGACTCACAACTCTACACACCTGAGTTTAGGCACGTGTTGGTCCTTCCCATGTCACATAGGCAGGTTCCAGACATAAAATGACCCACACCATGATGAGGTCTTACCCATGGTACACCTAAAAATGTCCAAAACCCTATTTAAGCATCCAACAACCTTAAAATCACTTTGAATCCATGTTAAACCATCATTATATTGAAAATTACATACTATTAAAAACATTGAGGATATTAAAGTTAGAAATGAAAAAATGTAACTTTGATTATCATCTAGAGTGATCATGGTGGTGAATTTGTAAATTCTATTTTTGAAACATTTTATAGTAAGAAAGGTATTAAACATAACTTATTTTCACTTAGAACACCTCAAAAAATGATGTGGTTGAACAAAGAAATACAATTATCCTAGAAATTACTTGAAAATGTTTGAGTGAATATTATTTACTAAACATTTCTGGGCCAAAGCTATGAATATTACTTTTTATACCATAAATATTGTTTTAATTTTTATTTTACTAATAAAAATCCTTATGAGTTGTGGACCAGAAAAAACCAAAACTTTTAATCTTCAAATTATTTGGGTGAAAAGTGTTCATTTTGGATACTAAATATCATCTTAATAAATTTTAACCTAAGGATAATGACTAAATTTTTATTTATTATTCTATAACTATTATGGTCTATGGAGTTTTTATTCTATAACTATTATGGTCTATGGAGTTTTTAATAAATGAACTAATGTTGATGAAAAAACTACTGATCTAAAATTTGATGAAACCAATCCTTTTGTTTTTATAAAGTTTCATGAAATTAATACTCTAGATGGTTCTTTCAAAATTTATTCTATTACTTTAGTGAAAAATGAACCATAAAAACTAGTATAACATATTTTTTAAGTTACTTCAATGAAATATCATATTCTAGAATTTATTTCAATGGAATTAGTACAACCAACAGTTGAGGAATGATTTTAGATTTTAACTAGAAACCAATAAATACTAAGTAAAAATCCCATTAATAATATCATTAGAGACATATATAAAACAATAAGAACTCATAGTTACATGAGAAATAAATGTCAGAATCTTGAAATTTTAAGTGATCCAATATTTCTTTTTGACATTGTAAGTTTTTAATTGAAAAATTTAGGTCAAATTTTTAAATTTTATGCCTTAAGTAGTGGACCCAGATATGCGGATTCTGGGATGTAACAATATACACCAAAATCCAATATTTTTTTCTCATGAGACCTATTGATGCATCTAGGGGATATATAATTCTGACTCCCACCTATCACCTGATCAAGTACAATGCATTCAACATAAGAGTTCTCAAGGCCTTTTATACTATTACCTATGAAACCTCTTACTGAATAAAGCATGGAATATATATAATCATAAATAAAAAAAATTAAATACTTACCCATTCAATATAATAATGTTTATGTCTATGATAACATATTTTAATCAACTTAAAATCTATGAGGTATCATCAAAGTAACATGAAATACCCTTCTTAAAGAAATATATGGGTAATGGTACTTTAAATGTGATGATTTATTAATGGAAGATTGTAATTAGGGTTGATAGTTTGAATTGGTAGGAGACCAATAAAATGGTAAGAAAAATTCTTTATCATGGTTCATAAAGAGAGTGTGAATATTTCAAATCATATCCCATAGGGGTGTCTATCCTAGTGTGTAGTCTTAGGCCCATTAATTGTGCATCAGGGTGGTGATTGAGTCAATTCTCAACCAACCATTTTTTTGAGTGATTACACCTGGGTGAATATGTTCAAAAAACCATATCCACATTCCAATATCTTTAGAGTGATGTATTTTCTACAAAACTATACAAACTCTTACTTTACCAAAACTTGGGATGGTTTTTCCACCATGGAAAAGATATTTTTTTCTTACAATGGTTTTAGTAACTATTGAATCAAAAGAATATATGGGAGGTATAAAAATATAGAATTTTAAATCCCATAAATTTCATGAGTAATATGGTAAAATGTATTCTATGGAAATTTATACACCACACAAAAAGTAAATAGGTCATGAATATAACATGATTCCCAAAGAATGAAAATTGTGATGAAAAATTCCACTTATGGATTAGGCAGAAATTGAATCATAACATATTAAAAAATAGGGATTCAAATTGATCTTCAAATACCATGAACAAATGAATTTAATGATTTAAAATCTCATGTAAGTGTTATATATTCACCACATAAAATAAATTCGGTATATAATACAACACATGTCTCAATGAGAGGAATTTGGGATAAAAAACCCTTGCCACTTGTACCGAATTCCATGAATATACATTAAAATCCTGTATTAAAAGCATATAAATATTAATAACTTAATTGAAAACCTTAATCATATCTATTTTAATTCATACTCTTCATAAATATTCATTATCCACATGAATTCGACTGATTTTCCACATTGTGTGTTTATAATTTTGATCGTTTGTACTATTTTCACAATAATGGTGTTAATATTCATTATTATTAAAAATTTAATCATTAATAGGAAATTAAATTTATTTTTAGGGATGATTTATTATGTGTCAAATTCATTTCTTAGGAATTTTAGACTTCATACAGGAAGATGAAATCAATAACAAGCATGTTTCGGTGATTCTTGATGACCGAATGACGTTTTCTTTATTAATGAATTAAATATTGATATAACATACCCAGAATAAAAAACCATTATTTAAAAATTTATATTATATTATACCATTAATTATGTTCTCATAGTCATTCATAATTTACATTCATAGTATTGTTCAAGTAGGTGGTTAAACCGAATCAAACATGAACATACCCTGATTTAATGAATGTTTATGAGGTGGTTTTGTTGTAATATCATTATACCAGAAGAATAATGATATTATTTAGTGTTTATTAGTGTTATATATATCAAAATTTTAATAATTTATATGAATAATTAATCCATATGAAAATATTACGTAATTTGAATAAAATATTATCCTCGTAGTACACTTATTTTAAACGATTAAGTTAATAATGGTTGTTTATTGATAATAAAATTAATAGGTTCTAATTTTTTTAGTAAAAAACCTTTATAAAATCTTAAAAATCATATTTAACCTTTAATCCCATCCTTATATCCATTATTATATGGTTTTGAAGGAAAAAACATGTTGCATCTTGGAGGCGGTGGTCTGCACAATGCGCAAATGACGATTACTTTTTTCTTACGGGAAAGTGAAAAGGTGGTTAGTGTTTATTTAAAAAATACAATAACATTAATTATAATATAAAATTTAATTAATCATATAATATTTGGAAAAATAAATTTTAAATTGAAATATAAAAGAAAAAGATGTTAGTGAAATATCAAACTTACATTGAAAACTTTGGATTTGTCTTGGATGATTCCTTAGAAAGGAAGGGATTGGGATAATATCTTATAAATATAATCATATTATAGTGAAAGGGGATACTAGTTAAAGAAATAGTGTATATTTTAATTTTGAAATAAAATATTATAGCGTCATTGAAGGGGTGGTGAGAGCTCCCTTTTATAAAAGAAAAAGTGATATTTTTCATGGAAACTAAAGCTAGGAAAGGGGTAAGAATGGAATCATATGGGTGTTAGGTGGTTTTGGTGAATTATGTGGATAAATGGTATGTGAATAATGTTGTTATGAATTTATTATCTAACAAGTATTTATATAAGGTGCATGTGATCTTTTAATTCTTAAAAATTTGAGATACCTCATTTATCCATTTTACCCTTATTAAACTTGTTTCAAAATTAACCATGGTAATTATTTTATTAATAAAAATTTAATATAATCATTATTAACAAATATAAACATGATGAATCTAAATTATTTATCTATATAACATTATTCAACTTCTAAATATGATGAAATAAACTTTTAAATTAAAACATTTGATATAGGAAAACCTGTTTTTATAGAAAAATGTCTTTTTATATATTAAGAATTTTTATTTTTATTTACTATTAATTATTAATTGAATGGATTTATATATATATATTTTGTTTTTTTAAACATAACATTATATTCATATTTTATATTATATTAACCTTATTTATTTAGATAAAAATTATGTAACTAGTATAAAATTAATTCTTTGAAAACAAACTTTTTTTTACTTTTACCATGGTAATTGATCTGTATCCTAAGTAATTTATTTTAGATGAATAAAAATAAAATTTAAGTCATTAAATATTTTAGACCTACTAATTATAAATATAGATTATATTTTATTAAATAAAATTAATATCTATAGGAAAAATCAATTGTAACATTTTCGTGCATAAAACCCTTTTTTTATATAAGACCCATAAATTCATATTAATGTAATATCTTTATGATGAATTAAAAAATGATTTTTATTTTTTAAAAATAATATTCTAAAATTTATAAATTAAAATTTTAAATATAATTATGATTAAATTCTTCTTAGAGTGTACATCATGTGATAGTTTAGGATAGGGTATTTAACTGCCACAGTAAAATCTAGATATTACACAAAGGCCCTTGACTAAATTATTTATTCTATGTAAAACTGTTATAAAATAATAATATTATTTTATTCTATTATGTGTTATAACTCTTGGATATTTAAATACAATTTCTTAAATAAATAAATAGAGCAATATCTATTTAAATGATATTAAATAAAATATATCATTCCCCTTGGGCCTTTAACTCATCTCATCAATCCTCCATGACATTTACTGAACCTATAATAATAAACATTTTTACTAAATAAAGTTATTTATATTGTTAAATAAAAAATATTATAATCAATAATCTATGAATATGTATTTATAAACATTTAACTCACATATATTCTCAACCTGAATAACTGGTGATTTAATTTTTATGATGAACACATCTGGAATAATAATTATTCCTTTATGTTGATAATAATATTTTTTACCATATTAAAATAAAATATAATTGGACTAATATTTTATATAAACCTTTTTTTCTTATCTCTTGGTCTCTTTATTAGTGTAATTAGGCAGTTTTTACTAAAGTTCTAGATTTACATCTAAAAACACATCAAGGAACCCATAGATAAAGATTTGAATGTCACAATGACAATAACCTCATACAAATTCTTATTTTATAATATAACCCCTTTGTATCGATATCTCATCAAGGAGGATTAATACATATTTCATCAATATATATACTTGATATACCTTTCTTCAACTACCTTAAATGAACTCATCAATAAACTACCATGTCCCTGGGCTTAATCAGATAGTTCTATTTCAATCAAAGGTTTTGAGATTTCAACTTCTGATCATAGAAGGGATAAATCCATTCTTGAATTATATAATTAATTCCATATCACTTATGACACATCAAAATTTTCCTACTTCACCATGGGAATATGTTTTCATAGTTTTTGACAATACATCAAAGAACATGATTCGTAATATAAATTAATAATAATATCAAGTCTAAGGACCAATACACACATCCATAAATAGGAATATCCAATGACATATAAAATATTGAATTTTTATTGGAATTTTTCCCCTCATAACATCCCATATTAGATATTATATATTTTGAAATTCATGAGAAGAAGTCTCAATGTATTATGAGCCTTTGACATTTGATAGTCAAAAATGATTTGTTTCTTGATAGATAGATTTCATCTGATCACAAGACATGTTTAATAATATTAGGATAGAACTTAAATGTTATCATTATAGTGGGGAACTAATTTTACCTTTTTATGTAAAAAATAATTGATGAAAATTATCACATTAATGTTACCCATATGAATACTCATCATGTGATAATATTGATATGCCCTAAGAATGGGTGCACCACTGATAAGGGGGGTTGAATAGGTGGTTATATTATTTTATAATTTATTTATATTAAAATAAACCTATAAAATATGTTAGGATCTGATACCATCCATACTAAACTCAACCTTAACCAAATTAAAACATATATGAAAGATAGACAAGGGGAAAATAGTTTTTATAAGTTTTGGTCATAGTGTTGGTACTTACTCCTTACTGTGATCGAGGTGTGAGACACTGATTTTATAATAATAATAAATCATGTATTATAAGTGGTTTGGGTAGTATCATCCTCTACCACTATGTTTCTTAATACTATAAAAATCCAACAGGAAATAAACTAACTCCCACTAGTAAACAAGAATTTCACACCAGTGTAAGTAATATCAAAATAAAATATGGGTTTCTTCATCAAATAATGTTGATCTTCTTCTTAAGACATTAGGATAATTAGATTAGAGTATTCTAATAATTTTCAAGAAATATGACCTTTGATATTAAAAAATGAAATCATATTCCCATTTATATCTAATCTGTTGGACTTTCCACTTCCTGAAGAATCAGTTGATGATCTATTTATCAATATAAAATCACTAAATTCTCAGACTCTAATGATTTTTATTTTTAGTTATAAACACACAATTTTATTTTATGTTTTTATATATATTATCTCACTCATTATCACACAATATCTCACCAAACTACTCCCCTTAATCAATAATTCTCAATATTCTATAATTTATTTAATTCTAAAATTCAATTCCGTCTCACTTTACAAAAGAATTATTATAACTAAATTGTATAATATGATCCTCTATACTTTTCCTCAATCGGCTTTCCCCATGGAAATTATCTCACAATAATTGAATATACCCTTTTCATTTAACCAATATCTCTTGTGAAATTATAGTAACTCCATTCTTCATTTAATCTAATTTTATCTAATAAAGAAAAAACCTTGGGTATTTATTTAGCAGCAATCACCATTTAAAATAATTCACAAAAAAATGCATTTATAAATTCTATAAAGTTACAAATATGATCTCATCTCTCTATTTCCATGAATCAGCTTCAGTTAGTATCTCTCTCAGATAGATTCACTGTGTGACACATATCACTATAGTTTATCCATTTGACAACTTATCTTAAATAATATCATAATAAAAAACAAGTGATTTTTGAACTTAAGTTCATCATAACATCATACCATTAGATTACTGGAAGTATCTTTCAAAATCCTAACTTCATTGTTTTTTCAAAAAGCATATGAACCTTAGGAAGTCCTTTGTGTTTTCAGAGTAAGGAAATTCCATTATCTATTTAAAGGAAAGGTTATATTTCATAAGGTTAAATGAACCATATAAACTTCATATAAACCTTATACAGTTTAGGGACCATCTTTTCCTTTGCCATATTTTTTTTCTCAACTTTAATTTTATAAGGTTAAATGAACCTTATGAACTTTAAGTAAAACTTATGAAGCTTTAAAATAAATCTTATAAACAATAAATCAAATTTATGAAGCTCATGGAATTTTTTATTTTCTCATAATTACTACTCATCATCAACCTTATGAAGTTACGAAACAAACTTATTAATCCTAGTGTAAACATTATTAATTTTATAAATGAACCTAACAAAGTCATGCCTATTTCATTTTTTCATAATTATACTCAAAGAAAACCTTAAAAAGTCACATGATCAACCTTATGAATTCATACAAAGTTCATGAATTTTTCAAATTCACCAAAACTTTTAGCATCCAGATTTGTTTTAACTCAACTCAAAATCATTTAAAAAACCTCTCAAAAACTTCAAATCGGCCTAAAAATATTCTAAATTGCTTCAAATATTTTTCAAACCAGGTTTAATACAGATAAAATCCTTCAAAAAGTCCATTGGTGTATTTAATGATATTTATTAATATTAAATTATATGAATATACTAGTAATTGGAAGTATAAATTTGTTTCTAAGGCACCAACTCCAATAGACTCTTACTTGCACCAGAGATAACTCATAATAACTTTTAGTCTTCTAAATCTCACATGATATTCATTCTTCTTCTGAGATAAGGATTTTGTAAATTTTCCTACTATGTTCTATTATGTGAAAAGTATACTTACTATGATCTCACCCCTCAGAGAAAAATTCCTTAAGAGGTGATACTTATAAAATATATTATTATTATGCTTATGTGACCTTTGTTCCTTGGATAGGACCACCGTTTTAGTACTATCACAATAAAGTGTGATAAAATATTTACTATAAGACACCCCATCAAGATCCTAGATGGATTTATGTATCCAAAATTCTTACTTAACATCATTAGAAGCCACAACATACTTGAAATATACTGTAAAAATAATCAGCATTGGATTCTTTGAGATATTCCATCTCATAGCCCCTCCATTAAGGAAAAACACATATCTCGACACAACATCAGATCATTTTGGTCTATATTTAAACTAGAATATGAGTATACCTTGAGGACTAGTCTCTTATAACCTATATAAACTAGAAATATATTCTTAGTATGCCTCAAATACATTAGAAGAGTCTTTACAACAACCCTATGTTATTCTCTTGGGTCTACTTGGTATTTAGCAACAATGCTCAATGAATAGGCAACGTCAAGCCTAGTACATCACATGAAAGACATGACATATACTATCACTAATTTGTAAAGAATACTTCTCATCCCTTCTCTCTCCTCTTATATCTGAGGACACATTTTATTGGATAGATGTATACCATGTGACACTGACAAAAATAACCTCTTGGATTTTTTTATAATAAATTTATTCAATAACTTGTTAATGTATATACCTCGACTTATTCCATGAAACCTCTTAGATCTATCAATAATGATATTGATACCTCTAATAATGTATTCATTAGTTAAGTATTTCATGTAGAATAATTTTTTAACTATGTATTAACTGAATGTATTATTGGTATCTCATTTCCCATTAGTAATATATAATGAAAATATACTTACAAGAAAATGGATACAGTCCCACTAAACATATTATAGAGACATGGATAACATTAGTTCTATATGAAACTATTCTATTATGGATTCATCAAAACAAATATTCAATGAACTTGATTATTTATTCAACCCATAAAAAATATCTATATCCTTTATACCTTTTCATCATTTGGATTAAAAAACCATTCTATTTGATTAATATAAAAAATTTCCATAAGGTTTTTTATTAAGGAAGGTTGTTTTGACATCTTTTTTCCAAATTTGATAATCCTAGTAAGATGTTAAGGAAAATAGAATTATGATGGATTTTATCATAGAAATTTGTGAAATGGTTTCATAATGGTCTGTACCCTAATGTTGGTTAAACCCTTTATCCACTATTCATTCCTTACAGGTACTGAATTTACCATCCATGTCTTTTTTCTTATTGAATAACATTTTTTACCAAATATACTTTACATCCACTATAGAATCTACTAAAACCCAAACTTGGTTTTGATAAATTGAATCCATTTAATAATTTATGGTTTCCTTCTACTTGAAAAATTATGAGCTTCTCACATCTTATTTATAGAAAAAAGTTTCATCATTATCAACTAATAGTGAGTTACCATCCATGGAAACCCTAAAATCACATCTCTCTAGTTATCTAACCTCTCTAGTTATCCTATGTAGTACTTGTTTCTATAGAAAAAATTCATCCATGGGGATTTTTGGAACCTGTTCTTATTCTAACTCTTGGGTATCTTGATCCTCAACTTTATGAAAATCATTCTTTCACCCACTATCTCTTTTAGACATGTTCTCCATTTTAATGAGCATGGAATATCTAGCCATTATGACCCTCTTGTATGAGGGATCATATAATAAATTCCCTCTTTTTTCCTTGGAATTTCCAATAAAGATACACTTAGTTACATGAGGTGTATGTTAGTTTAAATAAGTGTCCTTAAAAAATGCCTTTCATCACCACACTAAAAAATTCAACAACATTGATTTCCTCACACACCAAAGCTCTTATAGAATTTTTTCCACTTTAGTTTGAACTTGGTTTAGTGTTATTTATTTATTTTTCAATTAATATCCCCAAAATTATAATTAAATACTTTAATGAATCATCATTTATCTCACCATGTCTAATAAGGTGTGGTTCCTCCTTTCACTCACACAATTCCACTATAGTGTATAAGGAAGAGTGAGTTGAGATAGTATCCCAAAATACCTTATAAATTTGATGAAATATTTATTAAGATACGCTCTTATGTGGTCCTAGTGTAGTTTCATTATATTTTTACCAATTTTATCCTCTACTTTATTCTTTAACTCCTAAAATTTCTTGAAGGATTCATATTTATACCTTATAAAATAGAAAAATATATATCTATCAAATTCATCAGTTATAGATATGAAGTAAGAATATCCACCTATATATTAAATTGGAAAATGTCCACACATGACTACATTAAACAATTGAATAAGATCCATGGAATTTTTATTCTATCCATTAAATAGATATTTAGTCATTTTAACTTTCAAACAATCATGAAAAATATCAAGTAGTTTTTGTTTAAATGAATCTAAGTACCCTTCTAAATATAGATTTGTAAAATGTTTCTCGTTTACCTGAAAAAGCTGATGATTCAAAATTGGGTGTGATATGAGTCATGTAAACATGATGTTTTATTTATTTACAACACTTGGTTTTCATATTATAGTATGTAAATACCATTATTAATATGTGTCATTCCATAACAAATTTTATATTTATAAAATCATCCCATACCCTGGTATATCCTTATAAAAATATAAGTTCTTATTTATAAACTAGAAAATAAAACCCTCTATATCTAAAATAAACATAGATATAATGTTTTTAATTAAACTTGGAATATAATAAAAGTTATTTAAAACTAGAATTTAACTCATCAGTAAAGTAAATGGTAGTCTCTAATAGCTAGTAGAGCTAGTCTTTCTTTATTGGAGAATCAAAGATCCACCTTACCTTTTGAAACCATCTTGGATCTAATTGTTTACTATAATTGGATGCAAATTTTATCACTATAATATGTATATAATACATAATTTATAGAATTAAAAAGAATATATTTGATAAAAAACTCACCAAAATATTACCCTTTATTCTCCACTGAGGTTAAATTCTTCTTCCAACATCCCTTCTCACCACATAAAAACACACTACATATTGATCCTTACCCTGTCCCTTGATTATCAACGTCCTAGTTAGGTGGTGTGAAGGTTCCTTTAGATTTGATGTTAGTCTTAGTGATATTTTCCACCATCCTTCTCTTATTCACCATAAGGACTAAAGGGTTTTCATGATCTGTGTCCTTATCTTCCTGGAAAACCAGATTCTAAAGAATTGAGAGCATCTTTTCAATATCATTCAAATTAAATTTTAAAATAAAATTTTGAAGGTCTGAAGAAGTGATGTGAGTAAAATGTTTGTGTACAATTATTTGGGTAGCTTGAATCAAAAAAATTATAGATTCTCAATATATAAAATCAACTTGACTACATGAGGCCCGATTGGCACACCTTATCCAATATTGAATGTAAAGTGTGCCTTGGATATCTTGTATCTCTCCTTTGTTTCCTTCTCTTAATATTGATCATGAATATGGGGAAATATTTTGTATGGATCCATGTATTGGTTCAAATTCTAGAGTTCACTATCGATGGATGATATAATAAGGCACAAGATATCCAACAAACCATTTTATGTTTCTAAAAGATAGTATTCTACTCATCACTAGCCTCCTTATAAGGCTCATCATGAATTGGGGACTCTGACACATAAAACTTATGATCTTGGTCTCGTATTATTTGCAGGTTCTTGTAAAACTCTTTGAATTTTAAACTAGTAAAGAGAGTGTATTTATCCAATATAAATCATTAGGTAAATTTCAAGGTTATATTACTTTCCATTTTCTATAAAAAATAAAATTATATTTTTAATACTTTATCATGATCACCAAATGTAATGTAATAAATTATATTTCATTAGTCTCCCACTATTTTATCAAATACCAATATCCCTCACCATCAGATTTAGAATTTCCTACCATATGGACATTCTAGTGTTTTGGATTTATATATTTATTCTCATAACCTAGATAAGGCCTTGGTCAAATTACTCAAAGGTATATAGGTAGGATTTCTAGACAACTACATTAACTGTCAGTTCCTTGATCCATTAAGTGGAATCCATAATACTGAAATACTAGTCTCAGATTCCCTCAAGACTTAACTCTAAGTTATAATAACTCATTGCGAGGGAAACAAATCATGATGATACATTAGTTACGTAAACCCAAAACTTTCATTAGAATTCCCTAATAAATGATAGTGTTATAACAAGGGCCAAACCAACACTTAGATATATGGTTACATTCAAAATCATGTAATGAAAGGATTTTCTAACTTAAAATATTCTTGAGGAATTTTATAATCTTAGTCATAGATATTTCTTATTTTTTCTATTACATGATTTTTAATATTATGATGAATTAACATAATTAATTAATGAAGTACTGATAAAATAATTTATGAATAATCTATTTATTTTATTTTATTTTATCTTAGCATTATTTTTATTCTATTTACTTTTATTTGACCACATTTAATCATAAATAAACATGAATCACATAAATAAATAACTATACATTGGATAAATAAAATAAATATATAGCACGATCAAGAGATTTTACTACTAGTTAGTTTATTGACTAGATGATAAACTAAATTTTGACCATAGTGAAATAACTCCTTCATCTAAGATAAGTTTGAGTTGCAGTATTCCACTTTTAACCTATGTATCTCCTTTGATTGGTTTCACCTCAACTTAGTATTGAACCATTTTATCTCTCATGGTATATCCTTCCTTTATATATTTTTACTCATTTAGAGGTGAGGGGAACCAAGAGTTTGGGGTTACATAAATAAATCATAGACATGCAGGCCCATACATAATAAGGTGGAATAGATGATATATATATCATCATACTTAAATTAATAGTCATATTATTACAAAAACCCATGAAATAAATTATTAAACTATATTGAAACCCAACACATACATTGGTTGATCAAGGTCATGATCATCCACACATGCAACGACTACACATTTAAACTATCTATCATACATTTCAATCCATTATTTATTAAGATAAATATCTTCAATTAATAAATGAATTTTTATATTAATTAATAAATTTATTTATCTTAATTAACCATCCAAAATATCCTTGGCATTCCTATCCATTATAATTTTAAATAAATAAAAAAATTATTATTAATTAAAATTAATTATGTACATAACATGTACTGGATGTGGCACAATATGTACCCTTATACTTATATTTAAACCCACTTATATATTTTAACAATTACTCATAATATACCATCAAATGAAATGATTTGTAACTAATACTATATATGGTCCTTTATATGTATTTTTTACTTACATGACTTGTATGTTTACATGACATGTCATGATATACATGACATTATTCTGTGAGTCAAATCAGAGAGTCTATGGGGTGTGTATAACTATATGATGCACCTTGAATATACATGGAACTTACTACTAGTGATTCTAGTGAAATAAATGAAATTTATCATAACCATACACATTGTGTATCAACGAAATAATATGGAAAATAATTAATAAAGAATTTAATATCACACAAGAATCGATGAAATCAATCATCATGAAATCCATCTCAAAACCCTATCACACAGTGTATATATCCACCTACACACCATATAGTTTAGTTCTAATTTAATTAATTAATTCTCTATACATGTTTATTTACATGATGTATATGTCTCAATATATTCATTATGTGAGTTGGATGAAATTACACATCATGTTCAAAAAGCTACATGATGTGTGATTTGTTATTTTCTACCTGCACTATACACCCAGGGACTTGGTGTGTATATCACATGGTTTATTATGTGCTACATAGAATGTATAACCTACTGTATTACATTTGAATCATAAGGTGTTGTATCACTATACTATTATTCAATACACAACATGTATTAATTACATGTTGTGTACTTCAACCACACAATTTCAATGATTTAAGCGATGAAAAATTATGTGGGGTTATTGTAACATCCCATTACCTTATTTTAGGTATTTATCATCTCTCATTTATTTCCCCTCTTTATTTGGGTGTATTTGGTGCCTTTCTATAATGGACAGTGTTTTATAGGGAAATGAAATAAATATCAGGGATTTATGTTTTTTTGTAATTAATGGAGTTTGGTTATAAATGTGAAAAAGGATTAAGAGGATTTCCTTTCGGTTCTAGGTTATCCTGAGTAATTTTTATAAATGCTTTTGCAGATTCAGCCTGCTGATAATTTTCACATCCCGAACTTGATACACAATGTGAAACCTTAACTGGGATGATGCAATGAACTGGTACAAAGAGTAAATTTTTTACATTTTGTGAAACTGGTTTATGTCATGTAAAGGTCGATTAGTGACTGAGGTGATTCACTTTTCAACATATATTCCTTTCTTGGATTTCACATGGTGAACACAAGATTCATGTTGTGAAATTTGTATTGTCGGTAGGTTTTTAGGTGATGCACGTCTATTTTTTTCTTTTTACTATAGCCTCCTCTCTGAAAACCTAGGATCTCTAACAAGAGATTTTTGGGTATCTCTGCTCCTTCTAGATCATTTCATTTAGTTATTGATCTTCATTATGGTTGCGTTGTGTCTCTCTTGGAAAGTGATCTCTCTGATTCTTTGTTTCCTTTGGTCATAGCAACACTGTTGATCTATATTTTAAGATTCTATTGGTATTTTAGTGTTTATTCTTCTTGATCCTTTCTAGATCTGTTGTGTGATCTTCCTTGAAAGAATGATCTTTGTGTTTTTCGTGGTGCGACATAAGATTTCCTTGAGGCACATGTTTATTTATCTTTTTTATCGACCATTTTTCTTGCTGAATTGATTATGTGATATATAGATTTATTCTAGGGCCTCTATTATTGTATTTTCATTATTCCTTGTTAATGGATCTCATTGTAGTCATGTGTAACTCAAGTTTGAGGTATGTATTTCCATATATATCCTATGTTGGATGAACCTTGATTTCCTTGGTTTTGATAAATTTTTTTATAAATAAAATGGAATAACTGACTGATTTATTTTCATGTGTGTGAAAATGAATTTTTGAGAAAATATGGTTTCCTCCTTATTTTAGTAAAATAAAATTTATTTTAAAATAATTTTGAAATGGATTTATAAAGTGGTTTTAAAATCATGTTTGTAATGAATTGGTTTAGAAAATTTAGAACATGGGAATCCTTAGGTATGTAGGTGGAAGGTGTAATATTTTTCCTAATCTATTGATACTGTTGGGGGTTCACTCATGGGGTGTTTCTATGCTCCATAGGCCCACTATTCTAGCGAATTATAGTCCCATTTCGAGGTTCACCTGTGGGGGTGTTCTTCTACTCTATAGATTCGATGCCTTTATCAAGATACTTAATGTGTGTGATTGTTTATGTCTAGGTAAAATTGTTCTAGCTAGCCTGACCAGTTTTCATCCTTGGCATGATGTTACCTGTGATTTAGTTTATATTGTTTTGGATTTGATATGATACCTGATGCATTCTTTGAATTGAATTGATATTTTTTATATGATTTGAAACTATTTTACTGAGGTTATTTGGAATTGTGTAGAAAGGGAAATACTTTACCATTCTTTTGATATTAAAACTATTTAACTGATTATTATACCTCATTTCCTTTACAGATGAGAATGTTTGGATTTTTGTAAAAATAATTGATATGGAACACATGCATGGGATCCTACTGATCTTGTTTAGATCACACCCTTCATACCCCTCGACAGTGTGTAGAAATTGTTATGTATTTTTATTTAGGGAAAGGAAAGGTGTTGCAATGAGGCAGTGAGGTTTCAGTTAGTTGTGTATGGATAAATAGTGGTTTGATGGTGGGAATTTTCCCATGTTAACATATGGAGTAGTTGATTCTCATTTTGTTTTTTCCTTTTCCATTATACTCATACTTTGGATTTTGTCTATACACTTTTGGGTTTTATCACTTCTATTTTTTCCTTTTAGTTATGGAATATATATTTCTTGTTATCTCTTCCACTGTTTCCCTCTATTATTTATATGTATTCCATGTTGTCTACTCTAGGTTGGGTTAAATCATTCCCTATGTTTATTGTTGATTCCTGGGTGTTAGTCACTAGCATGCGGGGATCGAGAATACCCATTGGGTATGTGACATGTCAAGTTAGGTATCGGTTCATGAGGGTATCTAGGTATGGTTTATCAAAGTTTGGTATTAAAGGATGGTTGTTCTCATCTTTGGGAAGTTAGTAGAATGATGATAGGATTTTTGGGACTTGAGAGGCAGTTTATCGTATGTGCTTGTCCATCTCTTTCTATGAAAAGACTCAAGTTACCATGGGATACTGGGATGTGTTTCTATTTTTGGGAGTTTTGATCTTAATATCATCTTTTTATTATGGTTTTCTGGTCTGAAATAATATTTTATAATTGTTTGATCACTTCTTCTATTTTTTGTGTTTACTGATATTCATCTAAGATGTATTTTATAGGTTCCATAGGAGGGTTCAATGGATATTCCTCAAGGGAATATACCTATAAATTATAATCTTACCGAGGATATCATGAGATAAGTCTGTGCTATAGACAACAATGTACCACAAATATAGAACATAGTTGTTGTGGTAAATTTAGCAGTTGCAGGAGAAAGGGATCGATCATGGGAGTTATTACGTGAGAATACACTATCCACTAAGGGTATGAATGAACCCCAAGAGGTGGAGGACTTCCTAAAAAATATTGACCTGATCTTAAAATTCATATATTCACCTGGGAATGTCAAGATTTAGTGATCATCATTGAGACTCAAGGGTTCTATAATGAAATGGTGGGATTCCATGGTGTAGGTGGACAAACACATGGTCTTGAATTTTAAGGGTTTCAAGACCCACTTGTTTCAGTATTTTTATCCATAGTCACTAATGATAGTAAAATATATATAGTTTATCTCTTTGTATTAGGGAGAGTGTTCAGTGTCAGTTTACACCAATTTTTTCCCAGATCTTGTTTGTTTCACTCTAATAGTAGTAAAGAATTGATAGATAAAGGCTCAGAAGTGATTGTAGGTTTTATGACCAGATATTAGGTCACAAGTGTTTATAATGAATATTTCTACCTATTAAGAGATTGTATAAAGGGAAATGGTGTAAAATATGGATATGTTATGCAATGTTGGTTATTTTTTACCTTATTTTCTACCCAGTGATATCTTTAATGGAATGTAGGGGAGAAAAAGGAAGTGGAATGATCATCACAGGAGTGGTGGGGTTGATTATCAGTAGCGGTCCTCCTATAAAACTTTAGTTATATTCAGTAGTGTTCCCATGACTTTTTATCAATGTGAAATGGTTGGTCAAATCCGTCGTTCTTATTATGCACCTGTGTAAATGTGTAACAGTTTTGGAAACAATTAACATCTACAAAATTTCAATTAGGCCATTTCTTTTCCCCAATATGGTCAATGATACTCAAATAAAAAGATTATTTTGTTGTATTCATATGCTTAAAATACTATAGGGCTCCTTCTAGAGGCTTTAGGAGTAAAGAACCTTCGTGCAGTAGATAAGTATCCAACATAGGTTGATGCGGGTCCATTGACAATGATAGGTACCATATTTATTTCATATTCTATATAGACTCCTTTATTTGATACTAGTTCCTCCCACTCATTTATTTATTCAAGTTTTTTGGTATGATTAAACTTCCAATGGATATAATTCCCTTTATTATGGAGTTTGAGATACTTCATTAGAAGAGGAAAGAGTAGGAGTTTCAATGTATTTCTTGTTCGCTGTTGATAACTGATGTGGAGTTATTCTGGGATCTTCTCATTCTTTATCTGGATCTATTTGATTCCATAATTATAATAGATTGGATTATTTATCACCATGATGAGATTGATTTTTATCATCGATGTGTTTTTTTATTTTATGTCAATGAGAGATATAAAGTGTTTTAGGGAGAGTGAGATCTATGTTCTGGTTATGTAATAACTTCCTTCCCAAAGATCAGGAGTTTATTGTTTACTGTAACAGTTGATCCTAATGGAATTTCTTATATAGTCAATATTCTCACTGTTTTTAGGACCTTATTAACATTTTCCAAGATGGATTCTCTAGTATTCCTCCATTGAGGGAGGTAGAGTTCACAATTGATTTGGTTCCAGGTACATATCTAATCTCTATACCCTCTTATCATATAGAACTAGCAGAGCTTAAAGAGATCAAGATTTAGTTGGATGATCTGATAGTGAAAGATTTCATTCTCCCTAGTATTTATCCTTATTCATCCCCAATGATCTTTTCCAAGTATGAAAATGGTTCATTCTGATTGTCCATGGACTATCAGAAGTTGAATTGGGTGATGATTAATAATATATATCCTTTTCCCCATGTGGATTATTTGTTTGACTAGATAAAATGGGAAACATTGTTTATAAAGATCGATCTTTAGTTATGTTATCATCAACTCGCAGTTAGAGAGTCTATTATACTAAAGATGGATTTCATAAACAAATATGGCCAACATAAATATCTTTTGATTTATTTTTGGGCTAACAAATAATATATCATTTTTCATGGATTTGATGAATTGGATATTCCATGATTATCTTGACACTTTTTTGGTAGTGTTCATGGATGATATTTTTTTTAATCAAGATTCATGTGAGACCATGAAAACCATTTGATTTTTGTTATGGACATATTGAGAAGTCACCATCTGTATGGAAAGATTTTGAAATATAGTTTATGGATCCATGAAGTGAATTTCTTAGGACATGTGATTTATGATCAAGGATTATTAGTTGATAATGATAAGGGGAAAGTTTTATTTTCATTTGAGAATCCATGAAACAACTGTGAAAATAATTACCCCACTCATGATTTAGATAAGGGGAAGGTCATATTTATGATCAAGGATTATCAGTTGTGTGATTATGGGGGATGATCATGTTGTGCCTTATGTCTCTCATCAACTATGGAAACATAAAAATAATTAACCCACTAACGATTTAGATAATTTCATGGTTATGCATGAGCAGTGTTAGAGGAACTGTCTTTTTGGGGAATGGTTCATAGTAATTTCTAATCATAAGAGTTTCAAATATATCTTCTCTCAGAAGGAATTTAATATCCAAAAAAGAAGGAGGGTTAAATAACTTCATACATTTTAATTTAAAATCAACTATACCCCATATAAGGGGAATGTAATTTCATACACCCTCAATTGAAATGTACCATCGAAGGTTGTTCTGTAATTGAAGGAGGAGTGAGACCATGTGGTACTCTTCAATTAGTTGCATCTAGATGCTCAAGAGGATGTTTCAGGCATTGTTTTGACTATTGTTCAGTTGTAATCATCTCAATTTGAGTCTATTTTGTAGCTTCATCAGTAGGATGATGAGTTCATAATAATTCTAGAAACCCTATATGGTGGGGAGATAGTTTTTGGTTGGTCTCTCTCTTCATATGGTATTCTCTATTTTGGGGATCAGTTTATCATCCCAACATCTATGAGGAGACCAATTTTTTGGATGTCTTATGTTTTTATGGCCTATTCATCCAGGAACTATGAAAATGTATTATGACATGACATGGTGATTCTAGTGTATAGGTATGAAGAATTGCGTTACAGATTATGTGTCTTGCCATTACACCTGGTGGAAGATGAAGGTAGATCATCTAAAACCATCTAGTTTTCTCATGCCTCTTTAAATGCTAGTTTGTAAATGGGATAAGGTTTCCATAGAATTTGTTTTTGTATTACCATAGACTCCCCAAGGGAGTAATTCTATCCATGTGGTGATTTATTAATTGAAAAATACATATCACTTCATTCCGATTAGGAACACCACTAAAGTTGAATACCTGGATAATATGTATGTTCAAAAGGTTATGAGGTTACATGGGGTTCCGTTTTCCATTTTTTCAAATAGGGATCCTAGGATTACCTCAATGTTATGAAATAGTCTCTAAAAGGTAATGGGGTATCACTTAAGGTTGAGTATAACTTACTATCCACATACAAATGTCCAGATAGAGTGTGATATTTAGATCATAGAGGATATTCTCCATACATGTGTCTTGGATATTGGTGGATCATGGGATAATAATATAAGACTAGTTTAGCTTTATTATAACAATAGTTATTAGTAATTGGTCAGATTTGATCCCTTTAAGTCTTTGAACAATCACCCATACAGGTCACCTCTTTGATGGGTAGATATGGGAGAGGCCACTTTTGTGGGACTAAGTCTTGTTCAGGAGACATCGATGATGATTTCACATATAGGTCGATGTCTAGTTATATATTAGAGTTGTTAGAAATCATATTCAAATCATTGGTGTAATCCTTTGGATTTTTCTAATGGTGAAGTTTGTTTCTTAAATGTTTCTCCTCAGTTGGGTCATCATCGACCTGTAAAATAGGGAAAGTTTCCTCTAAGATATGTTGAACCATTTTTTGCCACTGAGAGGCTTGGGAAGGTTGCCTATTAGTTGGAATTACCAATTTAGTTTATGGGTATTCATTATGTTTTACACATATCTCAGTTTAGGAAGTACCATCCTATTCCCTCTCACATTGTGAGTTAGGAAGAAATCAAGTTAGATATAGATGTTTCTATTTTAGAGAAACTAGTGGAGATTATTGGACCTTAGGTGAAATTATTGCATTAGAATTCAATTCCATTGGTCAGAGTATTATGGTGACACAGATCTGATTTGCATGAGATTTGGGAGCACGAGTCATTGATGAGGGAGTAGTGGCCTCACCTCTTTTTGGAAACCATTATTCCACATGATTCCTTAGGGATAAAAAGTATTATAGTGGAGATTTTTTAATATCCCATTACCTTCATCAATATTTTTCTCATCTCTCTTTTCATTTCCCACTTTATTTGTGTGCATTTTGGGATTTTGAGAAAAAAAGAATTTACAAGGGAAAATGACCTAAAGTTCAAGGATGTATGTTTTTTGGAATTAATGGATTCCCTCTATAAACCTGAAAATGATTAAGAGGATTTATTTTTGGGTTTGGGTTGACCTGGAAGATTTTTCTAAATGTTTCTACAAAATATTCCTACTAAAAAATTTTACATCATGAACTGAGATGAAACTTTCACTAATTTAACTCCTTGAACTCATATAAAGCATGAAATGTTTATAGACCATGAATCTGTTTTACATCATGAAAATGATGATTGGTTTTTTTAACAAATATGATTCATTTTTTGACATATATTACTTTCTTGGATTTCATGTCATGAACCTGGGATTCACATATTAAAATATGTATAGTATGTAGATTTTTGTGCACTATAGATCTTATTTTTTTCATTCTACTATAAGATCCTCTATTAAATCATAAGAGATCTACCATATGATTTTGTGGATCTCCACTCCTTCTGGATCATTTCGTTCAACGATATATCTTTATTGTTGTTGCACTACATTGCTGTGTGTAAGTGATATATTTGATTATTTGTTGTTATTGGTCACAATAGTGATATTGCACTATGTTTTTAGATCCATTAGTATTTTGGTGTTGATTCTTCTGGATACTTTCTAGATCCATTGTGTAATCTTCCTCTGGAGGCTAAACTTTGTGTTGGTTGTGGTGTGACCTACAATTTCCCTGAGGTATGTGTAGATTTATCTTCTCTGCTGATTTTTTTTCATGTTTAATTGATTTGTAGATGTAAGGATTTATTCTAGGGCCTCCTTTGTTGTCTTTTAATTATTTTGTATTGGTGGATCCTATTGTGGGATTGTGAAACCCAATTTTGAGGTATGTGGTTACGTCTCTAGCCTATGTTGGATGAACCTTGATTGCTCTATTTTCTATATATTATTTTATAAATAAAATAGAAAAATTAATTGATTGATTTTCATGTGTATAGAAATGGGTTTTTGATAAATTATGGGTTTTTTATTTTAGTAAAAGAAAATATATTTTCAAATCATTGTGAAATGAATTTATGAAATGGTTTTTAAATCATGGTTTTGATGAATTAGTTTAAAAAATATAGCACATGGGAAGGCTTTGGTACTTAGGTGGAAGGTGTAGTAATATGATTCATTCATTGATTTTGTTGGGGTGTTCAATCATGGGGTTTTCCTCTAATCCCTAGGTCTATTTTCTAGGGATTTTTTAGAACTATTGGGAGTTTCACTTTTTAGGGAGTTCATCTGATCTATAAATTCAATCCATATATCCGAGACTTGATGTGCACAATTGTCTATGTATGGGTATGAGTGTTATAGCTAGCCTGAATTATTATGATCCTTGGAATGATGTTACCTATGATTTAGTTTGTACTGTTTTGGATTTAAAATGATACTTGTTTTATGCTTTGAACTAATTTGATATATGTCATATGATTTGAAACTGTTTGACTTGGGTTATTTGAAATTGTTGAAAAAAGGAAATATTTTACCATAATTTTGGTATAAAAACAATTTAAGTGATTATTATGCCTTATTTACTTTAAATTTGATAATGTTAGGATTTTTGTACATAAATTTGATATGGAATGCCTAGGTGGGATCCTATTGATCCTGTTTAGTTCACAACCTACACACCCCCTCAACTGTTCACAGACCTTGTTATTTTATTTGATGTAGGGAAATGAAATGGGTCACAGTGTGACAACAAGGTTTTAGTTAGCTCTGTCTGAGTAGCAGGTGGTGAGACAGTGGGAGTTTACCAATATTATCACATGGTGTAACAGTTTATCATTTTTGTTTTTTCTTTTCTATTTGACTTGTACCTTATAGTTTTTATCGAAATTTGGGTTATATTAAATTTTCATTTTCCTTTTAATTGTGGAATATATAATTCATGCTATCTCTTATGATATTTCTCTCTACCATGTATATGTATCCATTTTGTTTACTTTAGATTGGGTGAAATCATTCCCTCTGGTTGTTGTTGATGTCTGGGTGCTAGTCGCCAACCCATGGTGATGAGGAACACCTTTCAAGTATGTGATGGGTAGGTTCGGGTATTGGATCGTGAGGGTATCTAGGCTGGGTTCACCATAGTTACATAATGTATATGCTGATACACATTGTGACACACTACCATGCCATGTTCTAATTGGAGGTCAATACATGGAGTGTAATGACACTTCGTACTAAACCCTCTCATGATGTGCTATGATTTTCAAGGCCTATCCTTATGTATTTGACTATAGGTTCATGACATGTAGTTTTTTCATTACACAATGTGTAACTATGTCTGGAAGCCATTATTTTTTCCCCTATAGATAAGATCTTTGTGAATTATTCATATGTTATTGACCTATTATTTTCATACAAAATTAAAAAATCATATTTTCTTGACTTTCAGACTTAAGAATAAAAAAATGGAAATGAAAAACTAATAATCATATGTGTAATTGGTCATAAAAAATAAATAATTATAAATTAACTTTTAACCCCTATGATACTACTTGAAGGTTTTAGGATATAGTGGAAGCAGTTGGACCTATGGCCAATAATTTTTTTTATAAATTTATTTAGATAAATCCTTAGAACTATATAAACACATCCATGAAATATTAAAAGAGAGGATATTTTCACATATAGTTTATAAATAATTTATAATAAAAATTAATTCATCTTGATAATTTTTCTTTGTTGATGAATTCGGTTCTTGTTCTAATCATACCATTATTGTGATGAAGAATCTATAGTATAATTCCTAGAGCAGTATCCCCATGTGATCCGTAAGTCTTGGAATGTTTCCAATGGAACTATATATGCTAGTGTTGAGGTGATGGTCAACTTGTTTCATTCATTCTTGATCACAGTAAGAATCATTTTTGGTTAAAGAATTATTTCTCATTCTCTCGATCTTGAGTGGGAGGATTAGGATGATCATAACTCATTATTGAGAGTGTTCATGAGTATTTATCTCTAGGGATTCCAGAGAATTATATTGAGAGAATATTATTGTACACAAAAAATATATCTCATATTTAAAAATGATATAAGTTTGGTTATATACCTAGGGTTAGAGAATTAATTATTACATAGACCCTTAACTAATTTCTTTATTTTAATAAAAACCCATATATAATAATAATAATAATATTATTATTATTATATTAAATGATGTGTTCTAACTCATGGATATTTAAATATCATTTCTTAAATAAATAAATATTTATTTATTTAAATAATATAAAATAAAATATATCATTCATATCAGGCACTCAAAATGACTTATCAATACCCCTCGGCATTTAACAAACCTAAAATAATAAACTGTTATCATAAATAAATATATTTATATTATTAATTCAATAAATAAATAAAATCATATTAAAAAACTGGAGAATAAATATTTATTAATACTATACTCACATATATTCTCAACTAGAATGATTAGTGATTGGATTTATGTGATCAACATATCCTAAATAATTATTATTCCTCTATATTGAGAATAATATGTATTTATATATTACTTTAAAATAAAATTTAACTAATATTCTATATACACGCATTGTGTGTCCCTCCTAGCCCCTTTCATAGTAGAATTAGGCAGTCTTGTCTAAAGTTAAAGATTAGCTTTTAACAACACTTCAAGGAAACCATAGAAAAATACATTAATTTCATAATGACAATAACTACTTATGAACACTTATTGTGTAATATATTATTTTTCTCTTGATATCTCATCAAATGGGTTTCATTTTTATGTCATAAAATTGTATTATTGATATATATTTCTTTGACTACATGAAATGAATCCATCAATAAACTTCCATATCCATGGACTTAATCATATAGTTCTATTTCAATAAAAGGGCCTGAGATATCATCTTTTGGTCTTAAAAGGGAGAAATCCTTTCTTCATTTATTCAATCAATGTTATATCACTTATGACACGCCAAATGTATCCTACCTCACCATGATAACATGTCAACAAATTTTTTTCAAAATATGTATAAGAACCTGATTTATGATATATATTAATAATAATATCATGTCTATGGAACAACATATATTTTTTCATCTAGGAATATACAATAATACAAATAACATATGGAATTACTATTGGCAGGTTTATCCTCATAACCTATCGTCTTAGGAATTACCAAGTGTGAAATTTATGAGAAAAAATATCAATGTTTTATTATCTTCAAGAAATAAATATTGAAACATAAATTGTGTCTCTTAAGGTATATTTAATCCAAAAATATGAAATTGTAGAGCCCAGATAGATCATGTAGGGACAATGAGGGCAGAGGGTGAATCAATATACCCAAATTTTTACCAAATTTACTTTCATTTTGATTATCCCATCTTACTCTCGAACATCTGCATGAATTAAGATGAATGGATATATTATGTTCTTTCAATAATTACATATATATTCAATGAAAATAATATAAGAAATAACAATACATAAAGATTTTTACAAGGTTTGGTACAAATACCTACTCCTTACTATAACCGACCTGTGGTTATTTCAAGGATTCTCTTATCACTATATATTATAGTGACTAAAATTTCCAAGAATTGGAACAGAATAATTATATAGAAAATAAAAAATCTTATTATGTTTGGTGTTCTTTATACTGGTTCAACTAGTATTCAATGGAGTTGTTTATTCTGGAACCACCAGTTCTTTAAAGATTTTCAATAAAAACACCGAACAAGATATATTTACTACACTGGATGAATTTGGATCAACTGGATAATATTTTTCCTCTATTAAATTTATTTTACTAATAGTGAATCAATAATATAATATGCATGTCACACTTATACTCTTCAATAATAATAAGATGCAAATCCCACTTCAATGCATTGTTTTTTTAGAATGAACAACTGATGAGTTTATCAATACACTGCAAACTGAATTCTTACTCAATTTATCAAATTCTTGGGTAGATACTCCTTCAGTGATGGATTTATAATCCTTAATTATGTGTGCAATTAGATCACACACTCTTTTTATATATTCTATGAAATAACAATACTTTAAAAACATCAAATAAATTCCACTTCATACATGTGTTGCAAGGAATACAAAACATTAACAAATGCATTTATTTTATTTATTATTATTATGAGATTTTTAATTATGTTTCATGTAGTTCTTAATGTTTTTATGTGTGCATGTATGCCTTCCTGTATTCCTCACAACCTTCTCCACACAAAATAATATGAGGCCTTAACAAATTCTTTA
The DNA here is from genome assembly GCA_963277665.1 of Viscum album. NCBI lineage: Eukaryota > Viridiplantae > Streptophyta > Magnoliopsida > Santalales > Viscaceae > Viscum > Viscum album. The sequence continues at coordinate 744,567,550 of OY728125.1, forward strand.
AGCAAACCTTTCACCCAACAAAATTCACACAAGTATATCACTCAGCCTTTGCACAAGTGTTCTCAAGTTCCTTCATGAAAATCTGGTATGTACTGTCTTCTTAGTAAAATCCTTCATAAAAATATAAAGCATGGGATCGTGGTGCTTCCCAAAAACCAAGAGAATAATGTGTGAAAAAATCATGTAAACTCAAGTGGCTTTAAAAACTAGTTATTCATGAATACTTTAAGTGTGTTAAACATAATTCAAAAGACCCGTGGCTTCCCTTATCTTTCACACAAGAAGAGATATGCAAAAACTCCTCCTTGTTAAACAAGGTTTCATGGACTCTCTATTTTTTTTAAAAACATGAGCTATCTCTCGATCGACAAGTATACCCTTGGTTGAGGGTATTTAATATTTGTCAGCGAAACTTATCATTCCTTGAACCACTATAGATCCTATTTTCATGCCATGTCCAATAGCAATTTAAATGCCCACAATTACCGCTGAGTCATGACCATTAAAATCCAGAAAGATCTTAGGTTATTTGAATCTCCATGTGATGCAAAAAATAATGGAATCTCTACTTAACGATCCTCTTTTGTTGTGAGGTAATCACGTGTATGAAACTAGTATTGCATGATACTCATTTATTCAAGATTAAACTCCTTCTTTTCATATGACCTCCTGTAACTTTTTTTGCAGTTCGGTCAATGTGAGTTATTTGGTTTATCTAGATTAATTCAATATGTAGTTTCATACATGATTTAGAGATGATCAAACGAACCTCATCTCATTGGAAACATCATTGAAGATTTCCAGAATAAATCGATGGTGGTTTGTACATTGTTATGGAATGTTAGAGATGCTTAAATGATATCCTAGGAAGAATATGATTGGAAAAATCGATTTGAAAACTCAGATCATGCGGATCAGATGGTCCACATTTTATCTATAATTTAAATGACGGGGGAACAATGTGTCGTCCCTTTTTTTCCCACATTGGACTTAATTTGGAGCTCCCCTATAGTTTATAAATCAAGGTATGTGACTAGAAGTTCAGAAATCCTAAACCCTCATGTTGTCATGTCATCCCTCATGTTGGCCCTGTCGCTCCAGCTATGCAGTCTTCATGGCGTGATATCCTCTGCGGGCCCCATACATGGGCCATCCCATGCATAGTGGGCACTATACCTTCACCTTTTATCTATACCACCCATAGGCTGGATGAGGCTACTCCCATGAACATGGTTGACCTATGGGTCCCACATATCTAATGGTTGAGTTTGGCCTAGGCCTCCCAGTTAGGTTGGACAATATTTTTTATGGAGGACCCAACTACTTCCTTCTTCAAATTCTTCTACAAAAACGATTATTCAAATAATAATTCCAACCAATCCAATTCAACTATTCATATTCTTATCTCAATCATCATGAAAAATATATATTTATATTTTTTCATGGCCACTACTTTACTCCATGAAATATGAAATTCATATTTGACGGTCTTCTAAATTACCCTTCTTTACTTCATGTAAATTAATGTTTTTCACGATCGAAAAATCATTCTATTTAAAATACTTTTCTCATAAAAATTTAAATTTTCATGGACTTGATCCAATTAAGAACTCCTCATGAAATAATGTTCATATTTCATGGTATCCACTTATTCCAATGTTGTAACAATGTGAAATATATAAACAAAATTGGAACTTGTCTTTGAACCGAAGAAAAATTCAATAATCATCTAATTTACCGACTTGCAAATATATCAAACATGACATCTAATGCTATGAATCCATAACAATTATCTTGGAATCACCACCTATCATAGATAATTATCTTACCAAATTAAAACCAATGGGTCCATAATAATTCTATAGGAATCATCATATCAAGCATGGTGAATTGTCTTAGTAAATGGGATCTAAGGAATCCATAACAATTCTCTAAGAATCACCATCAGAGTTCTTGAATATTTCTCAAAATCTTTCCATATTTCTCAATATATGATTAATCAGTAATCATAGAGGACTTAATCATACATTTAATTTTAATTCCTTATTATATATTGACAAAAAATACAATCATGCCCATCAACTATCCACATGGTTTTTCAATCACCCCTTTGTCTTTATTGTCAATACCATTTTCTTAAAGTCAATGTCCCTTCTCCCCCTTACTGATAATAAATTAAAATTATTAATATATGGGTTTCTTATTACTTCTAAGGAATTTGGAAATTAATTCTTATTTTTTTTAAATAAGGATAGTACCAAATGATTCAATTGGAAAAGTGCCTTTCGTTAGTCTAATATAAGTGTACATGGGACAACCTAGAGCAGAAAACAAGAGACAAAAAGGGTTGTCTATGATTTCTATTAAAAAACCATTCATTTTATATCATTCTAAAAAATATATCCCTCAAAGAGGGGAATATATAAAATAGATTCAACAAGTAACATATTCTTCTGAATACTTTATCCAACACATTAGAAATTTCAAGCGAAGGAATATTTTAGTCACCCTTTAAAATAGATTACTCATAAAAAATACCCCCTTGATTCACATGTTCGATACAATCAAGTCAAGAGAAAGATGTGTAGTTAGGTTAACTCCATTTTCAGCTTCTATAAAAATGACCCAATATTCATGATATTCATGAAACAAGTCTTTATAGCATCTTGTTTATGTTTTCCCCCTTAAGGGGTGATATACATTCCATTTTACATAGTGGAAAATTTCATAAGATAGTATTTAAGATATTCATGTTGATAATCCAACATTGTTGAAGAATTAATGTTTTAATGAGATCTTGAATAAGCATTCCAATTTGTTATCTTTCACTTTTTTCACTAATTTCTCATGTTGGGAATGAAATTCACCTTAAATTCCCTAAAATGTAAACACAAATACTATACTAGAATAAGGTAAAAATATGGAACACTTGTGGTGGTATTCTTAATAAGTTCAATAGGGATGATAATTTCATCTCAATCCAATGACTCCGTTCATTGTAGATCTACCAGAACTCTTTGTGCTTCTGTATCATTTATATTTTACATTTTGAGATTTATTTGACAACATAGACACTTTACTTCCATTAACCTTCATATTTTTTGGATTTCTTATCCTTATTTTTACTATTGGTGAAGTTGCTTCCCTTGGTTCTTGTTTTTCTATCTTCAACATCTCCCTTTGAGATGGTAAAACAATGATACAATTATTTTCAATATGTAAAAACTTCTTGACACTTCCACACAATTTTTGTGAGACACTTAAGTTGTCATGTGTTGAAAAACTCTCATTAAATTTGAGAAATTCATGCAAAACAACTTGTTTTCCTTTTTAATTTTCCCTAGCTAGTGCTTTATCCACAACTATCTACATTGATATGGAAATATGAAATTTACCAAGTGAGATGATTAATCACTCATTTTAAACATATTCAGTCTTGTAATTTCCATATGGATTATTCAATTCTTTCGAGTTACCTTTCTTATGTAACTTATCAAAATATTCATAAGAGATGCCTTCACTCAGTCTTATCTTATTACTTCTATCCCAGATTGATTCTCAACTTTATTTCAGCTTGCTTCCATTAATTTCCATGTATTGTATAAAATGGTCCATGGTGTGAAATCTCTTTCATAGTATAATAGTTTTTTCATGGATGAGATGAAATTTTTGGAATCCATATTATCATTCATCTTGGGAGTAATTTGTTTCACAGTTTCATTGACTTCTGACTTTTGCATATTCCCCAAGGAATACTTTTCAAATTTTTTTTCATTTATTCTGCAATTATTGTTTCCTTTTCTTCTCATAATCATATGAATAGTGCATGGTTGGAATATACCAACACTCATCATAACGATTACCACTTATCTTTAAATAATCAGAGAAGTATTCAAGATACCCAAATATATATTCTTGATAGAATTATTCCAATTCATCTATGTATTTTTCTTCAGTTTTTCTAGTTTATTCATTTCTTCACATCTATTATCCTTGAATGTAGGCCTTTTGTAATTTTCATATGTTGACACATTTTTAAAACAATCAATGGTCTGATTCCCAAATTTCTAGCAGCACCAACAATAGCAAAAAAATCTTATTCTTTTTCATGTAGTATAAGTATGGAGATATTTAGTACTGAGTTTTTATGGGGTTGTCTTTTCTTCCTTGAGAATAATTTTGTGGGATATTTTATTGATAATTCCATTATTAACCCTTAATATTTGAATGGATTTTCAATATTTTTTATCAACCCACATATTCCTAGATTTTGGATTTTAACCTACACTAAAAGATTATACTGCATTAGTAGAAATTGAATTAATAGGGTTATGATTTTCCTTCTTCCATGAGTTTTGAGAAGGATGATCAAGAGCTGATTTTGAGTTCTTATTTACCCCAATATGATTCTCTTCAAATACATGAGTCTCATCAATTGTTTCTGTAGAAACATCCTTTATTATATTTTGACTATCTTCATATGTTTGGGTAGTATAATTCATCTTCTCAACAACTTAGGAAGTTCTAGTACGTTTTCTCCTTTAAAATTTTCAATTGAAGCTCATTTTTAAGACACATTCATGCTGAAGTAACACTTATCATTTTCAAATGATGTCAGTCTACCTTTCCAATCACTTTTCAGATTAATAATATGATGTTTATTTAGTTTACTACCTTCACTCACAAAGTTGTCAAGGTCTTTGATACTTATGAATTTAACTTCCAATTAGGATTCCCTGACACTGGTAGTATCTTTTTTAGATTCTTCCAATTCATAGATCTTATGAGTATAATCTTCATGAAATTTGGTATTTTCTTACACTAACATGTCACGCTCCTTGAACTTACATGATTAGTCTACATGTTGAGCATCTCCGCCATTCATGGAATCATTGAATAATGTTTCAAGTTCATGGATTACTTATAAAAACATGTTTTCTCTTACTGCTCTCATAATAATTCCATTTAGATTATTCTTCAATTATTGAAATATTTTTATTTCAAAGAGCCACATACTCATCTGTTTCTTCAACAAGGTTTATGAAAGCATTTCACCTTTGGAATTTATTTGCAAGTGAATCCTCATATTTATTGATTTATCCATTAATATTTACTTTTTCATCAAAAATATCCTTGAATGAACAATTTATATATGAAATCAATTCTTCAGGGATATTCTTCATATATATTTCAAATTGATTGTAGAATCCTTCAAAAATATTTATAGATTCAACCTCATCATACTCTCCACAACTTGAACTATTTTCCCCATAAGAATCATTGTAAATGAATTTTATAAGATATCACTGATCCTTATATTCTTTATTTGATATTTTTATCAATATCTTTGATTCCCTCTTCTTCCTATTTTTAGAGTCTTGGAAGAAACCTTCATGTTTTATTTTACAGGAGTAGAGATTAAATTTTCCACATGAGGTGATTTAGAATAAGATTCAAATATGCACTTCATATAAAATTTAAAAAAAATAATTTGGGATAAAAATATGGTCTAATAATATCCATGACTATTCTTTGATACCACCTGTTGATCCCATATAAATCATGAAGGGACATTGAGAGGGGGGAGGGGGTAAATCAGTGTACCCAACTTTTACTAAATTTACTTTCTTTTTGATTATCCCATCTTACTCTAGAACATATTACGAAGTTAAGAAGAATGGATCTATTTCATGATTTCAATAATCATATACATGTGAAATGAAGATAATAAACGAAAAAACAACATACAAATATTTTTACATTGTTTGGTATAATGACCCACTCCTTACCATGATCAACATATAGTTATTTGACAGATTCTATTATCACTATATCTTATAGTTATTAAAAAGTTATAGAATTGGAACTCACTATTTATAAAGTAAATAAAAAATATTATTATGTACAATGTTCATTATAATAGTTCCACTAGTCTATAATGAGATTTTTTATACTGAAACCACCATTTCTTTAAATATATTCAAAAAACACACTGAACAATATCTATCTACTATATTAGATTAATTTGCATCAACTAGATAATATTATTCCTCTACTAAAGGTATTAAAATTCTATTGAATCAACAAGATAATATGCATGTTAGCCTTGTACTCTTCAATAAGAAGAAGATGAAACTTCTATTTCAACTCAATAATTTTTCATAATATATAATTGGTGAATTTATCAATACACTGAACGTTGAATTTATTTACATTATTTAATTATTCGGTAGAAACTAATTCAGTGATGGAGTTCCCTACCTTGATTATGTGTGAAAGCGGTGCACACAATCTTCTTAATAGTATATGTAAGAATAATAATTTCAAAACATCAAATAAATCCCACTGCAGACATGTGTTTTAGGGAATCCAAAACATTATCACATACATTTATTTAATTTATTATTATTATGTTATTCTTAATTAGGATTCAGGTAGTTATTAATGTTTGTATGTGTTCAAGTAATAATGCATGTATTCCTCATGGAATTCTCCACATAACATAGTATGTGGCCTTCTCAAATCCTTCAGGAAAACCTTAAACCCAAAAACCTTTTCACAGGTATACCACTCAGCCTTCACACAAGTGTTCTCAAGTTCCTTTTCACAAATATAGTATGCACTATCATCTTAGTGAAATACATCATGAAAATATAAGGCACACTATATTGGTACTTCATGCAAACTAAAATAATAACAAATGATATAATCACGTAAACTCAAGTGGCTCCATGGAATTTGTTATTCGAGAAGCCTTCATGTGTCTTAAACACAATTCTAAAGATATATGGATTCTATTATCCTTACCACAAGCAGAGCTGTTTGGAAACTCCTCCTTATGAAACAAGGTTTCTAGGACTTTGTTTTTTAGAAAATAGGTGCTATCTCTCGATCATCAGCTATCCCCTTAGTCAGGGGTCTTAGATATTTATAGGAAAAACTCATCAGGCCTCGAACCACCACAAAAATGATTTTCATTCTTCATCCAAGACATATTGAAATTACTATAAATAATCCCAATTCACAACCATTAAAATTCTTGAAGATATCTATTCATTTAAATCTTCATATGATGCTGAAAATAATAGAATATTGGATTTTTGATCCTACTTTTAAGTGACCTTTTCATGTGCATGTGATGAGGATCCCATGCCCCTCATTTATTTAATCTCTAACTCCTCCTATTTTTATAGACTCCTATTACTATCTATGGTAGTTTGGATGACTGGAGTTATTCAGTTTATCCATATTAATGAATGATATAGATACATACATCATTTCAAGATGATTGAATGACCCTCATATCATCAGAAACATCATAGAAGATGGATGTAATTTGTCGATGGTGGTTTAGCCATTGGTTCAGAATGATGGATATTCTCAAATGAGAGTTGAGGAAGATGATGAACGATTAAATTGATTAGATGTCTCAAATCATGCAGATCAGACGTTTCATATTTTATATGTCATTTAAATGATATAGGAACAATGTATCGTGCCTTATTTTCCCCACATTGGACTTCTCTTAGCACTCCCATATAGTTTACTAATAAAGGCATGCAACTAAAAGTTCATAAATACTAAACCCCCTACCACCATACTGTCCCACATAGTGGTTCCACCATTCCTACCATGCATTTTTCGTAGCACACTCTCCTCTGTGGGACTTATACACAGGCCTTCCCGCATATATTTGGCACTATGCCTGCCCCTTTATCCTATTCCACCAACATGCTCTCCCACGCTAGTCCCAAGCATGTGGTTGACCTATAGGTCCCACATAATCCATGGTTCAGTTTATCCAAGGCTTTATAGTTGGATTGGACCATATTTTTTATAAAGTACCCAACTATTCCCTTATTAAAATTCGTCTAGAAAATGTTTCTTCAAATAATAATGCCAACAAAGCCAACTCACTTCTTCATATTATTCTATAAATATTCATAAAAATATATATTTATACTTTTCATGGCCACTTATTTACTTCATGCAATATGAAATTTATATTGCATGGTCTTATAAATCCCCATTCTTCACTTCATGAAAATTTATGATTTGGGTGATCGTTAAATATTTATCTTCAAAATAATTTCCACATAAAAATTTATATTTTCTTGGTCTTGATGCAATTAGAAACTCCTCATCGAATAATGTTAATATTTAATGAAATTAACTTATTCAAATGATGTAACAATGTGAAACCTCTAAACATAATTGGAACATGTATTTGAACTTAAGAACAATTCAACAATTTTCTGATTTACCAAAATCGAGAATCGCTCAAGCGCGACAACCAATGATATGAATCCATAACAATTATCTAGTCATAATCACTAATCTTGGATTCTTTTCTTACCAAATGAAAACCAATGAGTCCATAAAAATTCTCCAGCCATCATCACGTCAAGCATGGAGAATTGTATTAGTAAACAAGATCCATGGAATCTATAACAAGTCTCCAAGAATCCTCATCAGCCTTCTTGAATATTTATCAAGCTCTTTTAATTTTTCTCAATCCATGATTAATCAATAATAATAGAGGAGTTCATCGTACATTGACTTTTGATTCCTTATTATATATTTACAAAAAAAACTATACTGATCAACAATCCACAAGGTTTTTTCATAAATATTTAAGAATATTATCATAACACATCAAGGTTTTCATTATTATTGGGAACTGCTATAATATTTTGATGCTATAAATATTATAAGGATATCATTACATTAATGTTCTATAGAAGAACACTCATCATGAGATAATATATTTATTAATATTTAAGTCTATAACTATACAGGTAATCAAAATTAAAAAGTTAGTAAGTACTAGGGATCTAACTCAGATAGACCCTTTATAAAACATGTTAAGACTTGTGGTTAATAAATGACATAATTACACAAAAATATTTAATTCTAGACAATAAATATATCTAAATACATAATACATGATGTGTAGATATAATTTAAACATTATGTTACACATGTCCACCCATAGAGATTTTAGGAATTTTATGTGGGTCAACACACAAGATAATTAAAGAAAAAAAACTATAGGGCAGGTAGCTGGCTATATACATAGTTTGATATGTTTCATTCCACACTAGGTACACATCAAGTGACTATGGTGTGTCGTGTTGGTATATATACTTAATAATTATTATCCACATAAAATCTACAAAAACAGTACATGTATTGGTTGTCATACAATCTATGAAATTCACAAGAATTTATTATAGAACACACCAAAATAATTATGGTATGTTGTGTGGTTATACACACCACACAGACTGTGGTTTAGACTATAGAATGACATATATTTTATATATTAGAGTTTGTGTTCTAAAACCAACTATTTTAATTTGAATAACAATAATATTATAATGTTAAATATTCAAAAAATATTTTATTACATATTGTTCATTGTTCTACATGAATTTAATGTAATAATATTCTAGAGTATCTATCGCATTGATCATGTAAGTTCTTGTACATAATTAGAATCTTGAAATTCCATGTTGATATCCTTAAATATATTTTTACATTCAGATAACATACTATTATGGAATGTATAAAATGTTGACTATTAGGTGTGAGTACTTGAAAGAAGATGAGACTTATTCTCATGATTTTTTACTTGGTAATCTCTAATATAGAGGATTATGAGAACAACCTGTTAATAAAAATGCTTCATGTTTAAGTGTCCTTATATATTCCTATCTATGGACATCTATAATGGTTCTTAGACTTTATTATTTTTATTAATACTTATCATGATTCACATACTTTGATGTAATGACCAAAACCATGATGTCATATGTTCATGGGAAGTAGGGTATGTTGGGTGAATTGTGAACGATATGTTATTAATTAATATTCCAAGGAAGGATTTTCACTTCTATATTAATAGAATTTTATATTTTAAACTTTTTATTGAAATTAAACTTTCATATTAAATTCCATGTCCATGGTGTAACGATGAGTTTATTTCAGATAGTCAAATAAAGACTTATCAAACACATAGGTTGGTGACACCTATGTGCAACTTGCTTAATGAGATATTGTGAGGGATTATATTACACAGTAAGTGTTCATATGTGGTTTACAATATTATGATATTAAATATTTTTTCTTGGGTTCCTTGACCCATTTATTGATAGTAATCTTGGAATTTTTTCAAGGTTGCTTGATTCTAATGAGAAAGAATCCTACAGGTTCACACACTATGTGTTTTCGTTGACCTCAATTAAATTATATTTGGAATTAATTTTTGGGATAAATATTATTCTTAAGACCAATGAATAATCGTATTCAGGATATACTGATCACAAAATACTAAATAAATATTTATTCATTAGATTGTGAATAAAATATTAATTTTAATTATTGAATATTTTTTCAAAATTTATTAACCAGATAGTGAATAGAATATATATTTATGAATAAATATTTAATAAATATTTATTCAAGTAGTAGATAAATGCTAAGGAGGATGAGCGAACCAAGATCATATCCACTGATAAATATTAATTTTCAAGCCAATAAAATAATATTTAACATATCACCAGTTATCTCACACTAAAATTATTATTTTAGTTCACAGAATCAGATAATACTTGTTATATTATTTAAGGGAAGTTGTGAAATTAAATAATATTTTAACCTAAATACTAACTTTATAAATAGATTGATATGTCTGTCGTGTAGGATAATCTAGAATTGAGAATTATCACACATGATGAATTTCTCTCTAGATTCCTCCTCTCATCCTCTTAAGAAAGAGAGGAATAAGAGAGAATCCTTCAATCTTGAAGGAACTAGAAATGGTCAGGATGAACAACACAAGACGATCAGTCTTCCGTACTAGAACCTAATATTCCATCAGTTTTGTTTGAAGATCAAATGGCCACATGTAGATCATAACTAGAGGGGATCTACTTTGGGTCCTCTCTACATAATAACGGTAATCCAAAAATGGGTTTTCAAAAGATCAAAAAAACCATAAAAAAAGATCCAAGGATAGGGTATTATTTCTTCAGAACTGATTAAATTAATTATAAATTTAACATACATAAGATCCTATATAGGTTTCAGGATGTCTATGTAAATATTCAATGAAATAATTTCATTGATTATGAAATTTACATCTTGAAAAATTAGTGAATGATCCATCGAATCCAATAATAACTATATTGTTTATTCTCCGAAAATGTGTTTCCATTGTGTCTAGAACCTTCATGTTTTATTAGAGGGTTCACATTTAAATTTATAACTATTTATTTGATTGTTGATTATGGGAAATAGTGGTTAGATATTTCATTTAAATATTATTCATTCTTGAATACAAAGTTCAATTATCAGGAATTATACATTTTAATATTTATTTTTCAAGATTCATATTTTCTTAAAGACTAAGAGTAGATGGAGAATGATCAAAGATAACCTCAGAAGGTGCTAAAGTATTTGGATAATTGATTGGGTTAAAGGGTGTGTAGCCAGAGTACATGCCATGTACCCAAGTTCAATGTACCTGGAGGTGTCACAAGATACATGGAACATCGAGCTGTTATTATATATGATGCATTTGTTATTCACCAGATGTTGACTAGGCTAACATGGAACATGGTTTTTCTGACTAAATTGTGTGTAGCTAGCATACACATCATGTATTATATACAATATAGAAATAAAAATTGTGATAATTGTGTGGTAAAATACATGAATTCTAACAACATAATATTGATAACTGGTATAATTAATGAAACACACAAAATCTATCCAGTATACACAAGTGAAACTCATTAATTTCCCTATATAAAAAAACTCCAAGTCATTCACTGGGTTACATAGACACATGATGTGAGGAACCCATATTGTGTATAAATAGTACATGTTGTGTAGTTCCATACGAAAATAAAATGTTGATACAATTAGTGGGTTAAAAATACACACGATAAGAGGAACACACAATATGTAACTGGTTAGTACATGCCATGTAATCTGACCAAGATACACACCATAGCCATAGTTGTTTATCTTGGATACATAAATATTGAGGAACATGGCATATATCTTATAAGTACATTTCATATAGTATCCCAATGAAGGACATAACTAAATTACATTAAAACAATTAATTAAAATATTAAATCTTTTTTACACTATTAGTCCCGAATGTTTTTGACTCTGAAATAAAGGTTTTGAAGAATTAATATGTAAAATCCCAGGTAAATAAAGAATAATAAATTTTAATACTTATTAATATTTACTAATTAAATATTAATTTTACTTTAAAGGGGTTTCTATGTTCGATAGCATACCCGATACGCAACAAAGAGTTTCTTTGAAATCTTACGTTGCACACTAGTAATAAAATAATATTATTTTAAATGGTAGTTAACATGTAGCCGTTGTATTGGCGGGAATGAATATAAATAACTAAAATATGATTATATATGTTTGTTAAATGTTTTTACATTTATCCAATAAAGGATAAAGGCTTAAAATACGAAAAGAATTCAATTTTAGGCATATATACTCTAATATTTACTAAAGGTCCACTTATCACCTTTTGATGGTGAACCGTCATTAAATATAGTTTTTGTCACTCTTATAAATTATATTTGACCAAATAAAATTCTTCTTTAGAATCCGGACATCAAAATTTACTTTGTGTAAATTTTTGGTATTTTTCCGATAAAGTTCATTTTTTTAATGAATAATGAAAAATGTTGTATTTTAATTCAAAACCTCTTTTTAATCTAATTTATTTATATGATTAGATTATCTTTGGAATTGTTTTTAAAGTTAAATTATAATATATTTTTACCATTTAATACAATTTTGGTCATTGGAATTAATTTCACTTTGAAATTGGACTTAAACTAGTGTCAATCTTTTGATATATATTGTTTTATAAAAACACTCTGTTTGTCCTGACAGTGGGAATTAATTATTAAATTAATTAATGTAACTTATATGTTTTCAATTTTGTAAAATAGACAAAGGTCCCCGAACTCACACCTCCTTTCGAATCCTGAACTTGTAAATGGTAAAAACTGAGCCAAAAGGCTAAAAATCCTGCCAGATGTGTCTTCGCTGGAAATTTCTGGTTCACTTCATACCCCCACTTATCAAACTCTCCTACTTCCATAGTTGGCCAAAATGTGCCCGGAGTACTCCTCTTTTCTACTCTGGGTCAACTAGTAGGATGAGTGCGGGAAGGTCCCTTCTATATCTTTTTAATCAGAAATATGTCCATCCACTCCTATGGATGGTTATCTTTTCTAGAGTGGGTTTTCGTGGTAGTGGTATTCTTAAGCTTGTAGAAAATTTTCATTAACTCTCAGGCCAAAGCCGTAGTCTTCTCCGAATCATTCTAGGTCACCTTGGGGGGGGGGGGGATGAATTCATCATACATATCTCCCAAAATTGGAGCCCCTGAAATCATGAAGACGTCCCACAAACTAATGCCTACTTCTCAATGAGTCAGATGGAAACAATTCATTTCCGGGCTCCACAGGCTGATTAACTTCGGTATGAAATTTTCATTCCTATAAATGTACGTCTGCCTAGCCCAGAAAACTTCATATATTGTAGCTCCCTTAAAATCATCGACAAACTCTGAACAAGTTTGTTGCACCCAATATTCCCACATCCAATTCGGCTTCACACCTTCTCTAGGATGGAAATCCCAACTCTTCTTCCATCCCTTAGATTGGTCCATATGAAAATTTTGGAAAATAGAGGGATATCAATGCAACTGCAGCTCAGGCGTGTGAGGATTCATATCTAGAGAACATGGGATATAATGAATTATATATGCCTTCTACACTGTCCCAGCATTGAAATGATCCTACAACTAAGACATTTTCCGAAGAGAAGTTGGTGTAGGTCTGAAACCAGTAATGAGGGATATAATTCTTTTCCTCTGGAATTGTGAATCCTTGCAGATGACCATGGCCATACAAGGGCAAGTAGATAATCTGTGGGAAATTGACATGATATTTCTTCAAGTGATTAGCCTAATCCAGGAGAGTGTTGTCATAAATAACATAATAATCATGGCCGACGACGTTCATCTTGTCATCTATTCTCTTGTTGGACAACTCATCAGCTGATCCAATTCTTTTGGGAGCCATTGAATCTACACAAAGATCAAACAATCAAATTTTAAGTAAGTTAATTTTGTGAAATTTTGATGAAGGAAATAAAAAAAATGGCAAAGGAATTAAGGCATGCAAGTCCCAACGTGGCGCGCAACTCAAACCAGTCACACAAGTTTTTCCGCCCTAGTCATGGCATGCAAGTCAAATACCTTCTGCAGAAGCGCGACACAATCCAGAAGGGCGATTCGCTAAAGACAGCAGCGCCTTACATGATGAGAGCTCAAGTTGTTGGAAGCTGAATGAGTTTCCGTGGAAGTGATCCTATATATATAGGCGATCTAGACCACCTGTGTGCCCTAGAATCTGCGTGCCAAACTTGCGTGCCACAGACCCTTGATTCCCCCGGCTTTACCTCAGAGCCAGATCCTCTTTCCTTTGTGGATCAAACTTTGAGGGGGGACTTTTTTTGACACTCCTTTTCGTCATAGAGTTAAATGAATGGTAAAGGGGAATACTGGAAGCACAAAGAGGTCCAAACTTTGAAGAACATCAAAAAAATTGACAAAGGCATAAACTAGGAACCCATTTGGAATAAATCGCGCAAGTCACTTGCGTGCCGCGCAAGTCACTTGCGTGCCACTTATGGGTCACACAACTCACTTGCATGCCCTATTATATTTTTTTCCCAAGGTGCATGGTGGCTTATAAATAGCCCATGTGGGCCCCCATTTCAAGGATGGATTTTTCCAGAAGTCAAGTTCAAGATCTGGTTACCCTAGTCTTCAACTCAGCTCTTCTTAAAGATTCTAAGGTAACCTTTTACCTTGAATAGAATACATAAAGGGGTAGAATAAGGCCTAAGTATTTATAATTCATCAACACTTGCGTGCATAAGTGTCTAGACCTCATTAGAAATGGAAACACTTGCGCGCTGCCTTACCCTTTTGATGAAAGTTGTGCGCTGACATTTTGGAAACATCTTAGGATAATACTAAAGGCTTGAGTTAAGTCTCACCCAAGTATTACCCTACAGATTCTTCATCGCCCAGGTGAACTCATGCTGCACACGTATACTTGCACGACCAAGACTTGCGCGCCAAATGAATTATGTGACCTACACTTGCGCGCAAACTTCATTTGTGTGCCTTTCACTCATTCAACTATCCTCTTCAAGATATTAGCCCTCAAACCCTTTTCAAAGCCATTTATGGAATGGTTCCTTTATTTACTTCCTTATCTAAAAGGAATTTCATGAGAACCTCTCCCAAAACCTCATGACTTACTAGCTTTATGTCACTACGGTTAGAGGTTTCCTCCATATAACCTCATCCTTTAAGATGAGAAGATCTTTTAATTAGGGTCTCCTTGTCAGGAGTAATCCCTAAGTCCCCTTAACTTGGTCCTCCTTCTCAGTAGTAAGCCCCAGTCATAAGTTCCTTTAACCTGGGCCTCCTTCTCATGAGTAAGCCCCAATCTTAAATTTATTTTGATTTGGGCCTCCTTCTCAGGAATAATCCCCAATCATAAGTCCCTTTTAATTTGGTCCTCCTTCTCAAGAGTAAGCCCCAAGTTATAAGTTCTCTTTAATTTGGGCATCCTCCATAGGAGTAAGCCTCGGGTTTAAACTCTAAATCTCTATAAAATACAAATACCTTTATGGACCCTACTCCTGGGATACTTTCTTGAAGTAAGTCCTGGTCTTCATTTACTTGGGAAGTCATACATACGTAATCCCCACATCATTTCTTGTGACTGCCTCTTTCATGGAACAATCATCAGGTTTACTGATACCTTTTGTTTCTCACATCGAGCATGACTCACGTGATCTTAGAGTGTAAACGTAATCACAACATCTCTTTTTGTGCTGTTAACCATGCATAAGCCTCATATTTCTTCACCCGAACTACGTAGACTTTGATCTATGCCTTAAAATTAGAGTACGTAAGAAGCCTTTATAAGGTTCAAGCCCATCATTCATTAGTTCTTTCCCATCCCACATGATGTGAAACTATATACTTCTTGTCAAACTACGAGGGTTCTGATTCCTCTTTTAACAAGGATACATAGGTAACCCATCTGCGGGTACGATCCCAACTCTGAAATAATCCATGTCTTTATGAAGGACAATAAACATCAAGTACCCCACTAAGTGGCTTTAAAACCAGTATGGTCATCATAATGACCAAGATATTTTTATATAATTTATTGAAGGATACCATTGACTAAGAATCTCTAATACACATGGATGATTCTCCATCGATGAAGAACCTAAAATATATATATAATATTATCTAAATCCCATACATCGATTTCCAAATCTAAAGGAAAACTAATTTTCAGGCTTGGTGAATTAATAAGGATTCTTGAACATAACTTAAATCTATAAGAGAGTCCCAGAGTAGGAAATAATTCCCCCCAAAAAGGTGTGATGAGCCTGACCTCCCATCCTCTCAACCAATGCCAATTCTTAAGCCTCATTGGTCCATAACTAATGAGCACCTACCTTTGGAAAGTAGGTCCAAATGGATATAGGATTATTGGGTGTTTCTAGTTCTACGAATAAACCCATTAGAAACCAATTGGAAAGTTTGAACCTTAAACAAACAAGTTCATCCCCATTTCCAGAGGAAAAAATTTCATTTGTGGAATACTTGGGGATGAAAAATGTTAGGTTTTAAACTATAGAAATTATGTGTTTAATTTGAAATTACTTCAGCTATTAAATCTCACAAATAATAAATGTTAAATCACTTTTGAAACCCCAATGGGATACCCCAAATAATAAAAATAGATAAAATAAAATAAAATAACATAAAATAAATACATATATCAGGTTACCTCTTAGAAAGTACCTATTGTAATGTCACTAGCTTGATATAAACCCCTAATTTATCAAGTTTTGTTTGGTATATTGGTTGTCTTTTTAACTCTTCCTCAATTTCAATATTATTAAATGATTTAATGAATATTTTTATCTAATGACCATTTAATTTAAATATTTGACCACTAGTGGGATATTTAATCTCTACTACCTTGTGAGGGTATACATGATGCACTATGTAAGGCCTTGACCACCTATAACTTAACATTCTTTGGTGTAAATAAAGTTCAAAACAATACAAGTGCACGAATTTTCATGATTCAAAGTGTCTATCTTTAATATTTTTAAATTTTTAGGCTTTATCTATAGATTTATTGATCCTTTAATTTTTATAAACCTCCATCCTAAGTTCTTTAAGTTTATTATGGTCTAAATTCCTCTTTTTCCCACTAAAGAGATGTCAAAATTCATTTTATTTATTTCCTAAAAATTTTTATTCTCAATTTCAACTGGTAAATGGATAGATTTTCCATAACCCAACATATATGGTGACTTTACTAGGTTATTTTTGAATGTAGTACACTATGTTTAATGTTTTTAAAAGAGTATATTAGGCCAATATTTCAAAGAAGGATTGATTATTTTTTCCAGAATTTTCTTAATCTCCCAATTTACTAACTTGTCTTGACCATTGGTTTGAGAGTTGCAGGTTGTGTACAACATATAGAAAATCCTATACATAGACATTAGTGTTGAGAAGTATGGTTATATAAATGGTTTTCACAATAACTTATGATATCCCTAGGAATTAACAAATCTAGAAAAGATGTTCTATTTTGGGAATCAGATCACAAATTGATGGTCATTGGACTTGGTGGGAATGGCCTCAACATATTTTTAGATGTAATAAATAACTAAAAAGATATATATATATCACATATAGTTTGGGAAGGGTACCATGGAATCAATTCCTAAGAAATAAAATATTTCGACAACCAGAATGAGAGTAAGGGTAATTTGATTTCTTTTGGTTATAGATCCTAATTATTGACACTAAGGACAAATTTTTAAACTTTTTATTGAATCCTTAGTGATTTTAGTCATGAATAAACTATTTTAAAGTATCTTTTTAGGGGTTTTATTTGTGGAAAAGTGGTCTTAACATGCCTCTACATGTAAAAATTTGAGAATGAGATCTTTCTCAACATATGGAACACATCTTATGAAGACTTAATTTGGAAAAAATAGTAGAGGTTTTGATCATCCAACACACAGTGTTCAAAATCAATAATGAATTAAATCATAGTTTGAGTCCCAAATAATTTCTGAATGAAACTTATAACCAAGTTGTTTTATATATCATTATACCATAAAAAATAACTAATATAATATAGGTGATAATAAAGAAATGAATCATACATAGAATGGGGAGATGAGTTTTCATTGAATTTAAACCTAGATAGGTGATCAACTACAAAATTATCAATACACTTTTTTTATCTTTAATAGTTATATCAAACCCTTTGAGAATAATGGACCACCTAATAATTATATCATTATAATATTGTTTTTATAAAATATATTTTAATTTTGAATCATTGGTGAAAAAATAATGGGATATCCTTAGAGGTAGGACATAATGTTTTATATGATAAATTCAAAAACAACCAGCTCTATATCAATGGTGGTGTTGTTGATTTGAGCATCATTTAATGTTTTTCTTTCATAATCAATGACAAATGGGCTTTTATAAAATATTTTTCTTAATATGGATCCTACAAAAAAGTCCCTCACATCACATATATTTATTTAAAGTAGATTCCAATTGGTATCTTTGATGATGGGTGGAGATATAATATATGACCTGAGTATAGATAATGATTCCTTAAAGCTATCCATCTAATGAAATGGAGCATCTTTCACAAGAATAGTACAAAGGGTTCAGGAAATAGAGTTGAAATTCCTACTAAACATTCTATTGAAACTATTATGTTCTTATAAATACCTCAATTCTTTGACAATTTTTTGGACATGGATGGTGATGAATGGTATTTACCTTGTATTTATCAACATAAATACCTCTACTAGATACAACATATCCTGGAACTAGTCCTTCACCATGAAAATATATGTTCCCAATTTAATATGAGATTATTATCCTCACATGTAAACAAAACCCTTTCAAAATTTATAAGTAATAACTAAAATGTATCTCTAAATATGGATAATTCATCCATAAAGACCTCTAAATAATCCCCCACCATGTTATAGAATATTCCCATCATGCACCACTAGGAGTTACCATATGTATTATATAAACCAATGGGTATTTACTTGAAAGAAAATGTTCCAAATGGATAGTTGGGGGTTTTTACCATGATATTATAAGGATACCCTAATTTTATTGTACTGTAAGTATCCCTCTAGGAAATAGTATAACTCATGCCCCTCTGTTCACTCAAGGACTTGATCAATGAAAGGAAAAGTAAAATGATCATTCTTAGTACATGAGTTTAGCTTCCTATAGTCAATCCACACCCTCCATAAACTACTAACCCATTTAGGTATAATATAACCATCCTCCTTGGTAATCATATTAACTCCATCCTTCTTAGGAAGATATTGGATTTGGATTACAAACTCACTCTTAGCAATGAGGTTGATGATAATAACTTTCAAAAACATTAGAAGTCATTTCCTTACCGTATGCATGTTATTGGGATTGAGTCTTTGTTGATGTTGCTGAAATGGTCTGGAGTGATACTCTAAAAGAATCATATGGGTTCCAATGATTGGTATAATACCAAGAATATTACGAAGTGTTGATCTAATATCTTTCTTTCAACTAAATTCCAAAAGAATTATCTCTTAGTTGGATTCAACAGAAAAATAGATATAATATTAAGGGTTTTATTATCCTCTTGGAATGTATAGTTAAGTTAGGTAGGAAATAAATTAAATTTTAGATTATTTTGGTTGAAATTTTTAGAAGCAGAATGAGAATTTGAATCAAACTCAGTTTGTTCTTCTACATTTCTTGAGAAAATTGGTTCCTTTTGAACTGATGTTTAGCAGAAAAATTGGCCAAATTGGTGTCAAGAATGGATATTGAATCAATTTTTTGTATTTATCCAAAGTTTTTATTCATTTTTATCATAAAAATCATCAAAGAAGATATCTAAAATAGATTTAATCCAATGAGATTAATTTAACCGAGTAAAAAAAGGAAATCAATCTCATCATGTCATAAACATCCTTAATAGACTCCATGATGTTCCCTATGAGAACAATCAAAAATAATTATCCAATTAATTTTATGAAACATATAATCATACCCAATATGATAGTTTTTATTATAAATGATTATATTTAGTATCATGTTCCCAATGGTTATGGTGACATTCATATTCTTTAATCAGATGATGGAGAAGATTATTGTGTAGAAGGGATGAACAAGGATTATTGGAGTTTAATCCTTAGTGCCTATATTTTGATGATTATCATTGAAAATAAAGTTGGTAGGGTATATAAAGTTTTCAGCTTTTATGAGAACATACCTCTGGATCCCCTTAGGAACATGAATATTTTGACCAACAAGTTGAAGAGTGACAAATGTTGGTTAGAGTTCATCATTCCATAACTAATAGTACACAACAAATGTAGTGATTTTCACATTAGATCCTAGGTCACTCAAGGTATTTAAAACTTTTTTCCCTCTTACTTAAATATTGATGTATGAATAACCTAGGTCTTTCAAATTAGGAATAATGTTTCCCTTAATTGTGGTACTCACATTAGCAATGAAAATGACTTATTTTTTATGTGAAAATTTTCTTTTAAAAGTGAAATAGACCTTAAGGTACTTTGAGTAGGAAATAATGGATTTAATTGTATCTAGAATGAGTATGTTCAAGTTTTTATTTTCCTCTCAAATGTTGTGGGAAGGAATAAATTTAATGGATTGTTTAGTGTGATGGTTGTTCATTCAGATTATGAATAGATTTTTTAGTTTTAGGATATGTTTCTTCATCATTTTCATGTTATATTAAAGCATTTAATGTTTTCAGAATTATTTTTTTTGGTTTTTAATGGGTTTTACACTTATTAGGGTTGTCACTTCTTTTAGTTGTTCACGTTATGGTTGTGTAAATATTGGTTCTCCCCTTAACATTTAGGGTGGAACAACCTATATTGTAATGGTTTCCATTCTAGTTTTAACTATTTTCAGTTAATGTTTATGTGATGAATATTTATAAATCATTATTTTCATTTTTCACAAAATATTTCAAGAAATGTAAGTCGAATGGTATGGGTAGGGTTTTTTTGTCATTTGTTTATCCCAGGAGGACACCTTTCTTGTTAGATTGGCTATTTAATTGGTTTTTTGAATTAGTATAGGATATTTTGGTATTGAAGCAATTGGGATTGAAAATTTTTATATTTTTAAATTTTTTGTTAAGGGTATGTGTTGAGACATTGTTGTTGTGTTGGATGTAGATTGTCTTTCCAAAATAATACTATATGTTTATTGTAACATCAATTGAGAGTGTTATGGTACTATGGACTTTTAAATCTCAATTAATTAACCTCCACTCATGGTATAAAAAAAATAAAATCTTTATAGAAGTGATGGTTGGGTATTTTTTTTCTTTTGGTCATGTTTGTCAAAAATTTATAAACATGGTTGGGAGTTTTAATTTCTTAGACTTTCTTATGATCAATGTCATCAACCTTGTTAAAAAGGGATTCATGTTTATCCCTAAGGATTTATTCTTCCCCAATAGTGTGTATCCCACTATATTTGAAATGATTCTAAAAAAATGAAGAGGTTAACCATGTTTAGTTTTGTTCAGTGAAATTTCTAAGAAACTCATAATCATTATTTGGGGAATTTTTTTAAAAGTTCCATTTAAAATTATTTTAAAAAAACATTTTTTACCAGGCCATAACCCCTTATAGAAAACTATCATGTATTATGGAATTGATAAAATATGGTGTGGTGCCAGGTTTAAAGTTTCTTGGATCCTTCCCCATGTTTCATAGAAAGTTTCCTCCTCTTTTATACAAATGTTTTAGATTTTAATTTTTAGGGTAATTTTTTAAGGTGGGGAAAATATTTCATATTAAAATCTCTTTGGAGTTAGTCACATGAGTGAATGGATTCTAGTCAAATATTTTTTTAACCAAGCCACTTATCGATCTTTATAGAAAATGAAAAAATTATAATTATATATGATTCAAGATGATTTGTTTGGAATATAGTTTTAAAAATTTCATTGTATTATTTGGCATAAACGAAATATATTTTGGACTCTATCCCATGAAAGGATAGAAGGTGGTTCAGGAAATGGGGTTTGAAAATATAGTGGTAATATCCTATAGAATCAAGCCTAATGCATGAGGGTACATTGTTCTAGGAAGGTTTAAGGTAGTCATTCATGGTTTGATCAATTGCATTCCCCAAGTAAAGGGCTACCTCATTTGGACTTCCAATTTGTTTCCAAACCAAGTTCATGATTTGGTTTTGTGGATGATTATCCATATGATTAGACTCTAGTTTAGAATATAAAATATTAGTAAGAATATGGTATTATGGAAGAATACTCCTAGGTTCAATGGAATCCTCACCCCTATAGTTATCTGTAATAACAAGTAAAATGGGTTTATTAAGAGTGTATGTAGACATGAACCAACAATGGGAAAATAATTAAGGGAGTAAAGATAAGAGAAATTGATGTGGTAATAGAGGAATGTGAATAGAAAGGTTGGTGAGAGCCAAATATTAATTACTTGGGTCCCTGAAAATGGATCCAAAATTTGGTCTCTCCCAAATTTACCCTACAGGTAGAAGCAGTCATTGAAGTAAGAGTTGATATTGAATCCCAAAATACCTAAGAAGTAACCTCAACTCACCTAGAGCCATTTAGGGGAGGGGGATATGGAGTGTCAAAATATTTTGATTTATTTGATTTTAAGAAAAAATAAATTAATTTTAGAAAAGGAATAAAATATTTGAATTAAAACAATCAAGAAAGATGAGTTGGTCCTAGGTTGTCACTATGGTGAGATTGGATGCATTTGTTTTCTTCGAAAATTTTAGCTCATTAATTTAAGAAGAATCCCATAAATGAGATAAGTTTACCCAAATCATTTACCAATTATAATCATACACAATTTTAAGTCTAATAACTAATTAAATTAGAAGATCAATTTTATGATCATTCAAAGGAATGGACCATATTAGAACTCAAAGTGAGTATTCGTTAAAATTGGTGAAGACAAAAAAAGAAAATAATTCATTAAATGGAGATCCAAAATAAATGAACTAATTATATGTTTAAATCACATGAAATAAAACACAATACATCCCCACACAACTCCTTAGGATCAACACATATAAGGGTTAGCCTTACATTCATGAAAATATCTCAATGTAATATTGGATTAGAGTTATAGAAGTGGGATTGAAGAAAGTGAAATAAAGAAATAATAAACACTCTATAATTGTGTGGATTTTTTTCACAATGGTTAATGCAGATAAATTAACACATTAAAAAAATAGTATCACTATAATTAAATTTTAAAAATATAATGAAAGTATG
This sequence comes from Viscum album, assembly GCA_963277665.1. Lineage (NCBI taxonomy): Eukaryota > Viridiplantae > Streptophyta > Magnoliopsida > Santalales > Viscaceae > Viscum > Viscum album. The sequence goes on from OY728125.1 coordinate 744,591,078, forward strand.
AATAATTTTTAATAAGAAACTATATTGATCCAAAAAACATACATTATAAGAAAAAATGTTTTCATGAAGAAAATGGAACATCATAACATTTCAATTGAAAACAAAAAAAATGAATCTCCCCAATTCCTTCAAGACAACCACCTTAAATAGTAATTTTAGGTGTCTTTTTTGATTCCTCATCATTCAATTTCATACCAACTAATTAGGTTAGTCAAAGGTGGATGGGAAGAAATGGAAAGTAAAATTTTAATCTTTGACCAAAAAATCATATTAGATTAATCCGCCACATTTACACAAAAAATAGTCATTGAAGAGGGATACTTTTGGAAAGGTCATAGAAGAGAAAAATGTTTTCTAGGATTTTTTATAATAACTACAAAACATTCAACCAGATTATATCATCCATTAATATATTATTATAAAAACTGTGTGTTGAATTTTTGGACCTTAAAATATGGCACAAAATTTTATCTTCATCTTAGGCCACATGGATCCACTTGACCATGTTATAATTAACTTTGGACATAGTTTAATAAAAATTTCCCCTTGAAATTTTATATTTATATTGAGAATTTTAGCTTTTTTGAGAATGAATTTCGAGATCCACATATATTTTATGGGATGAATGTTCAATCTGATTTACCAATAAATGTATGTATTTGAGTCCTAGTATGTCCATCTTCAGTTGAGAATTAACTATTAGTCCCTAAGAACAAAATAATAGTATCAAATTGTGAAATAATATCTTGAAATTTCAAATTCAAATCATGAATAGAATGTATTCCACAAGTTGAGGCTAAAATGGGCCCATATTAATACATTTTAATCATGAATTTAACATATGATGAGAAATGATGTTCAAATTATAAAATGAAATAACCAAGGCTGTCACAACCCGTCTCCCGGGGTCCGTTCTGTGACTACCCCAAGCCAGCCTTGCATAGGCCAGGGGATGGCGACTAGCACCAAAGGCGTAATTCCATAAAACTAGGAACGCATTGCCTTTATAACCTGTAAAAACACATAGCAGATATGATCATGAGTAAGATGAATAACCAACAAGTGAGTACCCTAAGTAAAAAGGGGCCAGAATACAAGCCCAACTAGAAAGTTCAAGAAACTGAAAGTACAAGTACAACTGAGGAAATAAGAAAAACAGCCACTAGGTCTTCCTCCGAGGTTCCTACCTGTAGGGTAGGTATAGATCGTATCCTCAGAACTCCATATCTGTCTGTCTCCTCCGTTTATCGACATGCCATAAAGTCCACCTCCGGGCACCATCCAGTCCTGGTACTCTCAGCCTCGGTCAGCGTTGTCCGTCGTTTGCATCCAACACAATGAGGTGAGGGAATAGCCCGTGCGTGGGTGAGTATAATGATACTCAGTAGGGACCCTGAGACCCTCAAGGTCTCACAAAATCCAACAAGGATAAACCAAAAGGTATAAAAACAACAGTTAACCCCACTTAGCTATATGACCATACATATACCTATGTTATCAAGTAATCCATATCAATCATGAGGTAAACACAAAAGTTACTGACTCATCTCACATAGGTATACAACTTATGTAGAGAAGTAGAGATGATTAGATATACCCACTGAATCATCTACTCTATCGAACCCACGTAGGATCCTGGAATATAAAACAGAGCTGTCAAACCCACATAGGATCTTGGAACAGTAGTCAGAGCTGTCTAACCCACGTAGGATCCTGGAACAGTAGTCAGAGATGTCTAACCCATGTAGGATCCTGGAACAGTAGTCAGAGCTGTCGAGCCCACATAGGATCCTAGAATAGTAGTCAGGGCTTTCAAACCCACGTAGGATCCTAGAAAAGTAGTCAGAGCTGTGAACCCACGTAAGAGTATCTCAAAGGTCCGCCACATCATAGGGGTCTCAACGCAACAGACGATGCGTCAATCGGACGCACGGTCTGTGAGTTATTATCCTTTTAGTCCCGGGGCCCGGTTGGATTCGTGCATGATCCAACCTGACCATATCTCAACTATACCCCAAAATCTACTGGGGTATACTCTAAGGGATCGACATGCTGCATGATTACTAGCACCACTGGCGGTTCGTCCAATGGACGTCCGGTGCCAAAGATATGGCCAAAAGAAAGTAAAGGGTCGGTAGTGGGCCCAGGTCCAGTCCAACCCAGCCCGACCCAGTCTGGGCCGACCCGGTCTGGGTTGACCCGGCCTGACACGTTGGGTCTGGTTTGGACCGTTAGGTGGGTCATCCAGTTATATTTGGCCCGACCTACTCGGCCCTGCCCAGCAGGATGTGAGGGGTTGCGAAGGGCTGCGAGAGCACAAATCGGTTACGATGGCACAAACTGTTCGCAGGTCGGTGTGAGGTCAGTTCGGCTTGGAGGGTGTCGTGTACATGGGTCGGTAAAGAGGCTCGGAGATGGTTTGGTCCGGAGTGCCGCGGGGGCATGGTTCGGGCGGCTCGGCCCGAAGAGCCGTGAGGGAACGGTTCGGGCGGCTCGGCCCGGGAGGTCAGGGGCGCAGGCCGGAGCAGTTTGGTCAGGGCACACAGGAGGCCGGCGGTGGTCGGGAGCCGGGTGGCGTGGGCTGGCGTGGTTTTACCGGGGCACACATGAGGTCAGCGATGAAAGGGAGCCGGGAGGTGCGGGCCAGCAGGGTTTGGATGGGGCGCACGAGAGGTTGACTGAGGTCGGGAGTTGGTTGGTGCGGGCCGACACGGTTCGTCCGGTGCGTACGGGAGGCCGACAACTGCCGGGAGCTGGGAGGCATGGGCCGGTGCAGCTCGGCCGGGGTGTACATGAGTTTGGCGGTGGACGGGAGCCGAGAGGCACGGGCCGACGGGCGGCCGAGATCTGGTTCGGTCGAAGCGCCGCGGGGGCGCCACGAGTTGTGGAGTCCGTGGGTAGCACGGTCGTTTCCTGTCACCTCCGTCACATCGTTGTTTCGTCACCATGCCGAAGAACATCACAATAGAGATCGGCGGAGGGAGTCGGGCCATGTTAGTTTTTCCATCACCCTCCGCGTTTAGGGTGATATCAATCAGTTCAAAACCTTCTTGATTTTTCAAAGAATTGTCAAGAAAAGAAGAGATGAGAATAAAACCCCACATCTTCCCAAAAATAAAGGTTCCCAACCCGCAAGGTAAACAACCAAAATGATACTTTGTTTTAGAAGGAAAGAAATATAGGAATAATATCATTTTCATATAAAACCCCTAATTGATCGTTGTTTGTCGATAGAGTCGCGGGAAAGAAGACAGATCGTTGGAAAGGACGGACGTCAGCATCTTCCTCGATCATCGGTTTCTGTGCCGGCTCGTCGTAGTTGAAGACATCCTAAATTGAAGGAGTTTCCAGGGAAGAAAGTTGAAGGAGATCATTGCCGACGTTCTTCATTGGAAGAACACGTTCTTCGTTCTTCCTTTGTGAGATATTTTCTTCCTATGCTCCCTCCTCTCCAAAGTTCTACCCAAAAAAAATGCCATGAAAGATTATAATATCATATTAAATAGTTGGATTAATATTTAAATGAGTTAATTAATTAATTTAAAGAGTGGGCTTAATTAATTAATGAGGAGGATTTGGTACATTAAGTGTTAGGGGAGTTGAAGAGGCTCCCTTACATTTAATGGAAAAATTGATGGTTTCTCCCCATTAATGGGGAGTTTCAATAGGGTTTAAAACCCGGGTGGTCCCCACCACAATTAACATGAAGAGGAGGTTAGGTTCGGGTGGGACCCACCACCATTGTAACGCCCCGACCCCAGCTACCCAGAGTCGGTGCATTACTTCGTAACATTGGCATGATCACAAAGGATCAAGTCTCGAAAGACCGATTAGTTTAGTAGCCTTGGAAACACTAGATACATTCATAAGTCTTTCATTACATCAAAATTAAACAAACTACAAAAAAACATGGTCTTCATAGTCCACACTCATATCTTCACTGATTATTCTTGCAAGTCAGTCATAAAATACTTCTTCACAACCTGGAAAATTTTTAAACATTGAAAGGGGTGAGCTCAAATGCTCAGTAAGGATAACAATAATGCTGAAGCTTTCATAAATAAACATTAACATTTAAGGCAATGTATAACTAAAACAAAAGCCTTTTAAACATGAACTTCAACATAATATGGCAAAAGTAAAATGAGATAATGCCATTCACTTCTTCACATGGATATTCTACTGGCCGAATAATCACATGCAATATCAATAACCACTTTCATAATGAGGGAATGTATAATGCCGGACATTCTGAAACATTTTGTCAAGGCCTCGGCCAAGACGTCTAAAATGATTAAGGCCTCGGCCAAAACCATAAATCAAATTGGGGAAGGGCCTCGGCCAATTCCACGTCTAGTTGTCTCATGAGACCTACCGATGCATCGAGGAGCTATAGCGGGCTCCACCCGTCACTTATTAAGTCCAATACATTCCTCATATGAATAGGTTTAAACATATCATAAACCATAACATAATTGTATCACATTAAACATACTTAAAGGAAACATAACATTTCCACATTTCAATCACAAGATATCAATACAACACATTGATATAATAAAAACGCTTTCAAAACCATTTTCAATAAAAGAAAAGTAAAACATGGTATTTATTTTTCTTTTAAAAAGAAGGTATGGCTTGTAGAGGAAGCCGAAACTCAAATAATGGTCACGGAGGCGGAGAAGTCGTTGTCGCCGCATAAGTACGGAAAGAAAAACATTCCCTTTTGTCGTTTAGTAAAACGCTTCGTATAAAAAAGATTCCTTTTGAATAAATGTAAAAGTCAAAGGGGTTTATACACCGTATAAAAGAAAGTTGTGTATAAAACCAAATATGCCTCAATGAAAGGGGATTGAGACGGAGTCCTTCAAAAGATCATTTTTAAAATAAAATAGATATATTATGTCTATTCACTATAGGTACACATAAAGAATACAAAATAAGACATAATAATATCATGACATAATTTGAAAGTAGGAGATTAACCCAAAGAATGGAAGTTGGGTTAAGAAATTCCCTTACCTTGTACTTTTCCTTGGTTGGGGTAGGTTAACCTCCTGTATAATGGTGAAATAATTGTTATTAAATTATACAAGAATCATATACATTCATATGATATCATATATGATCTTTTAACATTGCTTTGTTAACAATATCTTAGATTTATCGTTGTTTTGGGTGTTAACTTACTCGTTTTCTTTTATATGTTTTGTCATGTAAGTCTTGTTTTTCATGGATAGGTTGTATATTATTCATATCCAGAATGATATCATGTCCTTAAACATTATTTTTAAATCATAAAATGATAATTATACTTGAATGGATACGACGGAGAATGAATCTCATCGCGTTCGTGGAGACGGTAGTCCGTACGTACGCACGAGCGACAATATCATTATTTTGATATTAAAATAATATATAATTGGATATTGTATCATATATAAAGAATCATTATCATGTTATATTTATTATTTACATGAATTACATATCATTATTATACCCATCTAAATAATAATATAATGAATAACAATTACACCACGACGTGGAGACGGCAAGCCGTACGTACGCACGTATGGTGACATGTCATTCAAATGATGGGTAGAATATTGAATATGGTTGTTCCATATTTATAATAACATCACAGTATATAGAAGATACTGGAGTTATAATTTTAGAATTGAAATAATAAACAAAGAGGGAGTGGAAGAAGAAAGAAACTTGAAAGAGGGTGATGAAAATGTTACCTCTTCTTCGGGTTCTTCCTTTTGATTTGATCAAAAGGACTCCTTAGGGTGGCTTTCTGACTAAAGTAAAGCTTCTAGGACGAAGGGAGAGAAGTTGGGAGAGTATTTGGGCAGGGGTTGGCCGAACCAAAAGGCTTGGAAGTGTGAATAAGGTGGTAGAGGTGGGGGCCTTTTATAAGAGGAGAGGAGGGGCACTTTTGGAAAGATTGAAATGTTACATTATTTCACAATGATTTTCGGATTCTAAAGGTCCCACACTTATATAATTCGAGGCTAAGGTGATAAGGTTTCTAAATCTCTTCATCCAATAGGCTTTGGACAAGTGTAAGCCTTGGATTTTGCATTATCTTCTCATTTTATTTAAATCGTTAAATAATGAGGTCATCGCCACATCATAATGATGTCATAAATAATTTAATTTATTTAATGTCTAAAAAATTATAAAACAAATACTATGATGTAGGAAATCTTTTTAGCTTTCTAATGAATATTTATAGTCAAAATTTGGACTTCTGTAACCCTACTTAAAAATTGTTTTAGTAAAACACTTTATGTTAGTGTCATTTTCACTTTAACATTAAATAAAAAGTAATTTATGTTATTTCCCAACAAAAGTGGATCCATGGGGTCCCCAAGTTAGGCCATGGCTTGTCTTGGTCGGCCATGACACAACCAATGAGGTTGGGACATGTGTCTAGGTCATTTCATATTATTAAAGTATTATTTATACCTTAAACTACACTAATTACCACTAATCGCGATTAAGACTTAATAAGTTACTATTCACCAAAAAATTATTTTTATCCCATTGAACCACATTTTACTTCTTAATGACAACCATGTATGTCGGATTTTTGAAAATCAAATCACATAAGTGGTAATATTTCATTTAAACGAAAAATCAGTTATTTAACTACCACTTAGTGGTTTCACTATTCATCAAAAATTGAAGTTTCTCAGAACAATGCCAAAATTTCATCCTAAGCTATAATTGATATTCCGAATTCAAAAATGATGTCTATTTTACAAAATTCCAAACATATAAGTTGCATTAATTAATTTTATAATTAATTCCCGCTGTTACGACAAATAGCGTGTTTTCAAGAAACAATTTATATCAAAAGATTGGCAATTGTTTATGTCCAAATTCAATGTTAAATTAATTCTAATGACCACCATTGGATAAAATGGTAAAAATATATTCTAATTATACATTAAATCCACTCAATAGTATAACTTATCACTATAAATTATTTTGATTAAAAAAGTTGTTTTAAGTATTTTTCACTATTCATAAAAAATTAGAAGTTCTCAGAAAAATACCAAAAATTCAACATAGGCTAATTTCGATATTACGAATACAAAAATGAAGTCCATTTTGAAATATAAAATTTCTATAATTTTAAAAAGTGGTTATTACTATTCATAACGGCTAGTTTGATTTGTCGCGATGTTTTAGAACTCGAAGTTGCGTACAATGCAAGCTATTGTATTATTGAATGAGAAGCGTATCGTGGAAGCTCGGGGTGTTACATTCTCCCCTCCTTCAATAAATTGCGTCCTCGCAATTTGAAATTTTTCTTGGAAAATAAAAGGTTGAAAAGGGAAAATACCTTTGTGGAAAACCCACATCGGAAATAAGATTAATAAAATTTAGCCTTAATAAGAGGTAAATGGAAATAAGAAAGTCACCACCAAATTATAATCTCGATAAGGAGAACATTGGTGGCAATTAGAGACATATAATTGGAGGAAAAACGTAAATATTTGTAGGGAGTGATTGAGGTCATCAATAACAATCAACTGTCAAATTGAGGGCCTCAAAGCCTTCAATCTATATTGATTTAAAATATCATCAGTTCAACAAGACATAAGGTATTAGGATAACACATTTTTTTGTTTTAATATCCCTTTACTAAAGTTTAAGAATTAATTTATTCATTGAATAAGAGATAGGTATATATATATTTATGCTTGACAATTAGAGTTTCAACCTTCAACTCATCTTTCACTCAAAAAGATAATAGAACTCAAAAATATCATACTTATCCTAATTGTATAAGGTTCAAAATGTTAAAACATACCATTTAGATTAGTAAAATTATTTTGTAATAACCAGGGACTTCCTGTAGGCTAGTGGTAGGAAATAAAGGCTTGTCGCACTTTGATTGTGGGTTCGATTCCTACAGCTTTGTCCGACGCGACGGTTATTCCCCACCCTGCAGGTTGTCCTTTTTCTAAAAATATAGTATTATAGTATTCCAGAAATAATCTTCAGAAAAGTTTTAACCTTAAACAATACTATTCAAAGTTCAACTTAATCCATCCCAACATTTATAGTTATCCAAAATACCTCTGTCCAAACTTTCTCTAAAAGGTCTCTTAATTCCAAAATCAATTGTAACATCAGATTCCCCAAACAAAGAAAAGTTTCTCTTATTGTCACATACTAAAAATATGATTACCTTAATCATATTAAAACCTTACTGAAACCAACAAGTACTGCAGTACAATCCTTATATAGATCACATTATTCTAATAACCAGAATATAATCCATGAGTCCGAAAGCATCAATACATTAGTTATTCTGCTTCAACTGTAGTAATAGCATAAGATTGTCCTTGATCCCTTGGCCTTTTCTGAGGTAAGATTCCTTGACGCTTAGGACATTCATTTGCGTAATGACCCATTTCTCTACAATTGTAGCATTCAACTTTGACAGCCTCTTTCTTTCCCTTGCAATCACGTGCCTGGTGACCTTTTTCTCCACATTTATAACAGACTCCCATTCCTTTTAGGCAAGTACCAGGGTGATTCTTCCCACAATTATCACATAATGGAAAATCCTTCTTTCCCTTTTTCCCTTTATCTGTCTCTTGTTCCACCGTTCTCTTCTTCTCTTGCTTTACTTTGTTGTCATAAGACTTAGAGAATTCCTTTTCTGTCTTGATAGCACATGAGACTATATCTTCGTATGATGAGAAGGATTGTGATACTAAAGCTCGACGGAGAAATGGTTTTAACCCATCAAAGAAACGATCAATCTTACTCCTTGGGTTACGTATATAATCGGCAGCATGCCTCGCTAACCTTGTAAAGTTAGCCTCATACTTTGCGACATTCTCATCCTCCTTCTGCCTCAGACTCAGAAATTGCCTTTCCATATCTGCTCGATGGTCACGAGGAAAGTATTTTTCTAAGAAAAGCTCTTTGAACTCCCTCCATTCCATATTCGATACGTCATCATCTTCCTTTGTGTTTTGAATCAGTGACCACCACTGATCGGCATCTCCAGTGAGGCGGTAAACTTCCATGACAACCTTCTCCCTTTCACTACTCCCCAAGGCATGGAATATTTTCTCTAAGGAATTTATCCATTGCTCAGCTACTGTAGGATTTGTACTCCCATTGAAGGTTGGCGGTTGTTGCCTCATGAAACGGTCTAGCATTGATCCTCCACGTTGCGAATCAGGGTGCTCCATACGAGTAAGGTTGTTATTCATAACCTGCGTGAGTTGTCCCAGTATGGTAATAAGTTGATCAGCACCAGTTGTATCTCCAGGTCCACAATAATTATCTTGAGCAGGAGGGCAATCCCTACACGGAGTTCGTGCATTGATACAGTTTCCATTCCTTCTACTAGGCGCCATTTCTAAACAATGTCATAATCCAGATTAGTTTATGAATCAAAATACATAATTCCATACTTGTATAATACTTAACATAAATTGAACTATTTATGGATATAATCCATAATCATAAAAAGAAATGTTTCCTTTGAGGAAGTATGTACTCATAAACCTTACATAATGGTTTGTAAAGAAAATGAGAATTATCCTAAGCATATCCCCCGGGAGTGTCATAACCAAGAGTGCAGCAAGGCCCGTTGTCGTGCACCAGTTCCCGTTTGAGTCTAGCTCAAAGCGGTGTTTTCGGGTTTTACCCCTAGGTACATCTGTGCCAGAGCCACCTCTACCTGCTCGTATCCAGACAGGGATGTATTGCTCGGAAAACTCACAACATCTCTACAATACTAAAATTCTAGGAAGTTCTTCTATACTAATCCTCAAAGTCTATCTTTGGGCTATGTGCTCTAATCAGAGTTTATCTAAATCTAGCTTCCAAGGTTAGTACTAAACTGCCTCTGATACCAACTGTAACGCCCCGACCCCAGCTACCCAGAGTCGGTGCATTACTTCGTAACATTGGCATGATCACAAAGGATCAAGTCTCGAAAGACCGATTAGTTTAGTAGCCTTGGAAACACTAGATACATTCATAAGTCTTTCATTACATCAAAATTAAACAAACTACAAAAAAACATGGTCTTCATAGTCCACACTCATATCTTCACTGATTATTCTTGCAAGTCAGTCATAAAATACTTCTTCACAACCTGGAAAATTTTTAAACATTGAAAGGGGTGAGCTCAAATGCTCAGTAAGGATAACAATAATGCTGAAGCTTTCATAAATAAACATTAACATTTAAGGCAATGTATAACTAAAACAAAAGCCTTTTAAACATGAACTTCAACATAATATGGCAAAAGTAAAATGAGATAATGCCATTCACTTCTTCACATGGATATTCTACTGGCCGAATAATCACATGCAATATCAATAACCACTTTCATAATGAGGGAATGTATAATGCCGGACATTCTGAAACATTTTGTCAAGGCCTCGGCCAAGACGTCTAAAATGATTAAGGCCTCGGCCAAAACCATAAATCAAATTGGGGAAGGGCCTCGGCCAATTCCACGTCTAGTTGTCTCATGAGACCTACCGATGCATCGAGGAGCTATAGCGGGCTCCACCCGTCACTTATTAAGTCCAATACATTCCTCATATGAATAGGTTTAAACATATCATAAACCATAACATAATTGTATCACATTAAACATACTTAAAGGAAACATAACATTTCCACATTTCAATCACAAGATATCAATACAACACATTGATATAATAAAAACGCTTTCAAAACCATTTTCAATAAAAGAAAAGTAAAACATGGTATTTATTTTTCTTTTAAAAAGAAGGTATGGCTTGTAGAGGAAGCCGAAACTCAAATAATGGTCACGGCGGCGGAGAAGTCGTTGTCGCCGCATAAGTACGGAAAGAAAAACATTCCCTTTTGTCGTTTAGTAAAACGCTTTGTATAAAAAAGATTCCTTTTGAATAAATGTAAAAGTCAAAGGGGTTTATACACCGTATAAAAGAAAGTTGTGTATAAAACCAAATATGCCTCAATGAAAGGGGATTGAGACGGAGTCCTTCAAAAGATCATTTTTAAAATAAAATAGATATATTATGTCTATTCACTATAGGTACACATAAAGAATACAAAATAAGACATAATAATATCATGACATAATTTGAAAGTAGGAGATTAACCCAAAGAATGGAAGTTGGGTTAAGAAATTCCCTTACCTTGTACTTTTCCTTGGTTGGGGTAGGTTAACCTCCTGTATAATGGTGAAATAATTGTTATTAAATTATACAAGAATCATATACATTCATATGATATCATATATGATCTTTTAACATTGCTTTGTTAACAATATCTTAGATTTATCGTTGTTTTGGGTGTTAACTTACTCGTTTTCTTTTATATGTTTTGTCATGTAAGTCTTGTTTTTCATGGATAGGTTGTATATTATTCATATCCAGAATGATATCATGTCCTTAAAAATTATTTTTAAATCATAAAATGATAATTATACTTGAATGGATACGACGGAGAATGAATCTCATCGCGTTCGTGGAGACGGTAGTCCGTACGTACGCACGAGCGACAATATCATTATTTTGATATTAAAATAATATATAATTGGATATTGTATCATATATAAAGAATCATTATCATGTTATATTTATTATTTACATGAATTACATATCATTATTATACCCATCTAAATAATAATATAATGAATAACAATTACACCACGACGTGGAGACGGTAAGCCGTACGTACGCACGTATGGTGACATGTCATTCAAATGATGGGTAGAATATTGAATATGGTTGTTCCATATTTATAATAACATCACAGTATATAGAAGATACTGGAGTTATAATTTTAGAATTGAAATAATAAACAAAGAGGGAGTGGAAGAAGAAAGAAACTTGAAAGAGGGTGATGAAAATGTTACCTCTTCTTCGGGTTCTTCCTTTTGATTTGATCAAAAGGACTCCTTAGGGTGGCTTTCTGACTAAAGTAAAGCTTCTAGGACGAAGGGAGAGAAGTTGGGAGAGTATTTGGGCAGGGGTTGGCCGAACCAAAAGGCTTGGAAGTGTGAATAAGGTGGTAGAGGTGGGGGCCTTTTATAAGAGGAGAGGAGGGGCACTTTTGGAAAGATTGAAATGTTACATTATTTCACAATGCTTTTCGGATTCTAAAGGTCCCACACTTATATAATTCGAGGCTAAGGTGATAAGGTTTCGAAATCTCTTCATCCAATAGGCTTTGGACAAGTGTAAGCCTTGGATTTTGCATTATCTTCTCATTTTATTTAAATCGTTAAATAATGAGGTCATCGCCACATCATAATGATGTCATAAATAATTTAATTTATTTAATGTCTAAAAAATTATAAAACAAATACTATGATGTAGGAAATCGTTTTATCTTTCTAATGAATATTTATAGTCAAAATTTGGACTTGTGTAACCCTACTTAAAAATTGTTTTAGTAAAACACTTTATGTTAGTGTCATTTTCACTTTAACATTAAATAAAAAGTAATTTATGTTATTTCCCAACAAAAGTGGATCCATGGGGTCCCCAAGTTAGGCCATGGCTTGTCTTGGTCGGCCATGACACAACCAATGAGGTTGGGACATGTGTCTAGGTCATTTCATATTATTAAAGTATTATTTATACCTTAAACTACACTAATTACCACTAATCGCGATTAAGACTTAATAAGTTACTATTCACCAAAAAATTATTTTTATCCCATTGAACCACATTTTACTTCTTAATGACAACCATGTATGTCGGATTTTTGAAAATCAAATCACAGAAGTGGTAATATTTCATTTAAACGAAAAATCAGTTATTTAACTACCACTTAGTGGTTTCACTATTCATCAAAAATTGAAGTTTCTCAGAACAATGCCAAAATTTCATCCTAAGCTATAATTGATATTCCGAATTCAAAAATGATGTCTATTTTACAAAATTCCAAACATATAAGTTGCATTAATTAATTTTATAATTAATTCCCGCTGTTACGACAAATAGCGTGTTTTCAAGAAACAATTTATATCAAAAGATTGGCAATTGTTTATGTCCAAATTCAATGTTAAATTAATTCTAATGACCACCATTGGATAAAATGGTAAAAATATATTCTAATTATACATTAAATCCACTCAATAGTATAACTTATCACTATAAATTATTTTGATTAAAAAAGTTGTTTTAAGTATTTTTCACTATTCATAAAAAATTAGAAGTTCTCAGAAAAATACCAAAAATTCAACATAGGCTAATTTCGATATTACGAATACAAAAATGAAGTCCATTTTGAAATATAAAATTTCTATAATTTTAAAAAGTGGTTATTACTATTCATAACGACTAGTTTGATTTGTCGCGATGTTTTAGAACTCGAAGTTGCGTACAATGCAAGCTATTGTATTATTGAATGAGAAGCGTATCGTGGAAGCTCGGGGTGTTACAACCATAACTTCTCATGGGACGTTAAGGTGTGGTGGTCGCCACCTCTAAATTCCACATGGAGGATTTAACCAGTAAAATAAAAATAAAGCTACAGAACTTTATTTTTATTTAATGCTTTTACTAAAAACCCAAAAACTAACTTTTATTCTCGACCCACTGCCATTGAGGTGAAAGCATCCTTAAGAAAATAATGGCACTACGAGTTCAACGGTGAACTTGGATTTTAATTCTGAGCACTGGTTCAAAAGTTATAAAAATCCGCTCATACATTTACTGAACGTACCCGAACAAAAATTCAGAAATTGATTCTGGGCACCCCGGTCCTCGGAATCATGTGCCGTCAAGTTTCGCGGACTCGTAAAATTCTCATGTATTTTAATTTTTTTCCATGGAAATTATGGGTCTTTAAATTCTCTCCACCTCAGGGATTTATGTCCCAATAAGCTAAAACTTGAACTAAGGGAACAAGTGGGGGTACTGATCAAGTATCCGAGCCTCCTGCTCCCATGTGTTCTCCTGGAGGTTCCCGTACTGCCAGCGAACATGCTCCAGAGGTATCGACCGTCCACATAGGAACCGCTCTTGTCGATCCAAAATCTCCACTGGAACCTCCATGAAAGTCTCCCTATCGTCGACATCCAGTTCGTCATGGTTGATAATTTGTAAAGGGTCATGCACGTATCTCCTCAACTGGGATACGTGGAAGAAGTCGTGCACCTGGTGCAATTGAGGTGGAAGAGCTAAGCAATATGCCACCTCACCAACTCTGCTGAGGACCTAAAAAGTTCTGATTAACCTTAGAGATAATTTTCCTCCTCGGCCATATATCTGTAAACCTCGTCGAGGTGAGACTCTTAGACAGACGTGGTCGCCATCCTCAAACTCCAAAGGTCTCCGTCCTCCTGTCAGTATACAACTTCTGCCTACTCTATGCAGTTTTCATCCGCTCCTGGATGATCTGCACCTTCTCTGTGGTAGCACGTACCATCTCTAGTCCCATGAGTGGTGAGACCCCTGGGTCAGTCCAGCACAGAGGTGATCTGCAAGGTCGCCCGTATAACGCTTCAAAAGGTGTCATCCCAATGGTGGAGTGATAGCGGTTGTTGTATGAAAAGTCCACCAAAGGTAATTTATCCTACCAGCTACGAATGAAGTCGAGGACACAAGCACAGAACATTTCCTTGAGGGTCTGAATGGCCCACTCAGTCTGACCATCATTGACAGACTTACCATAAAGTTGGTTCTCTCGGAGTGTGTTTAGTACTACCCGCAAATGGTAGGCATTCTCCACCTCAGTAGTCGAGTAGATCAGAATTTCGTCGATGAAGTCTACACCAAAGAAATCACGGTATGGATAAAAGATTATATTCATGATTCCCATGAACACTACTGGAGCATTGTTTATGGCGAATGGCATAACCAAGAACTCGTAGTGGCCGTATCGACATCTGAAGGCCATCTTCGGCACATCCTTGTCTCGAACTCTAAGCTGGTGATATCCTAATATGAGGTCTATCTTATAGAACCACCATGATCCATTCGGTTGATCAAAGAGTGCTTCAATCCTTGGGAGTGGGTACTTGTTCTTCACAGTCACCTGGTTCAGGCGCCGGTAGTCAATACAAATCCTCAAGCTCCCATCCATTTTCTTGGTGTATAGAATCGGGGATGGCCAAGGAGAAACACTAGGCCAGATGAATCCCTTAACCTGCAAGTCCTCTAGTTTTACTCGAAGCTCATGAAGCTCCATGGAAGCCATCCGATACACTGGTGTATATATCGGTGTCGTCCCGAGGTACAAGTCAATATAAAAGTCCACCTCTTTTTGAGGAGTTAGACCTAGAACATCATAAAGGAAAACATCCGTGTACTGGTCCACCACTATAGGATAACTCAGACTCTCCACATCTACTGCTCCGAGGGTAAGTCAATCCAACTGATGAGTGATTGGCTGCACCCTCCTCTGAGTAAGTCCGTCCTGTGCTGCAATGGCTCCCTTCTTGTCAGTGAAGGTAAACCTGGTTCCATCCGTGTGGACACACCACACTTTGCGCCTAATAGAGTCTATCTAAGCATGGAATGTATA
The DNA here is from genome assembly GCA_963277665.1 of Viscum album. NCBI lineage: Eukaryota > Viridiplantae > Streptophyta > Magnoliopsida > Santalales > Viscaceae > Viscum > Viscum album. The sequence continues at coordinate 744,606,600 of OY728125.1, forward strand.
TAACCATTCCATTCCCAAGATGATGTTGTAAGGCCTCGACGCCACTACTAGACGATCCCAGCCGAAGCCATCGACTCCTAGAGTAAGCCCACACTTCCAGCACCAGTGCGTAATCATTGAATCTTCTCTCGTAGGAGTCTCTAACTGTAAGGATCGAGCCAATGGCTTCATCGGAATCTTAGACTCCAAACAAGGACAATGGAAATGAAAGAGTGAATGATACCTGTGACTATAAGAACTGTAGCTAAGGTGGAGTAGACACAGATCATACCTCGAATCATCTCCAGACCACCATGATCATAAGCCTCAACTTCCTGGAGATGAGTTCTCGCCTGTCCACCTACTCACTGCGGTAGGGGTGGACCTCCTGGTGGTGGTGGTGGTAACACCTAGTAACATTGTCTACCACCAGCTGCACTACCATATCCTCTGCCATGTCCGCCTACGCCCTGCGGATTGCCTCGATCAAACCTCTGCCTCTTCCTGGTAGGTCCGTCAACTGTCTACTGATCATATGCACGATGGTTCAGATAGTCTCGAGCCATGTGACCTTGCTCGCCACATGCGTAGCACTACCTGTTCCTCACATGACTGTCTCTGTCTCATGTGCCTCACACAACCAAACCTGTGTCCTGAGGTCATCCATCGAACGGTCTGGTCCGCTTGGATCTCTACGACATCTCTCTGCTGCCAGCTGCAGAAGACTCCGCTACGTGATGCCCGGTGGTGGGTCTCGCTGCTGGTGACTGCTCAGTAAAGAAAATCTCCACCAAGAGGGCTTGCTCCAACACCTCCGCCTGTGTCAGGATGCTGAGGGAGATCATCGAAGACCCGATCTATCATCTGAGCCCCTACTTGAAGGTCCAGGCCCAGAAGAATGGGTCCCGCACCATATCCGTGGAGTAGCGTGAGAGGTCGCTGAACCTCGGTGAGTACTATGCCACCGTCATCCTGCCCTGCTGTAGATGAAGTAGCTCCTGTATCCGCATTGAACGTAGGGTGGCTGGGACAAACACTGTCCGAAACAGGATCTTGAAGTCTGCCCAGAGAAGTGTCGCCTTTTCATGAATCTAGAGCATCAGTCTCCACCATATTCTTGCTGCTGCCTGAAGGAGACTCGCAACAAGGATCACCATAAGGTCGGCTGGTGTCCCTACCAGTCTGAAGACTCTCACTACAGCCTCCATCCAATCCTCAGCTGACTGCGGGTCCATCTCACCCCTAAACTGGGGTGGCCTCTAGAATTGGAACTACTGCAACGTGCTCAGGCGGTGTGCATTCTCTACTGCTGGGGCTGGTGGCATCGATGGCCCATTGGGTTTGGGTACCGCTGGTGCCTTTGTTGTGATATGACCCTGCACCGAGGCCCCATATCTCGGTGGGCTGCCTTGTCTGGAACCCTGGATGGCTGTCTGCGTGGGGCCATCCTGAAAAGAAACAGGTGCGCTACGGTCAAAAGATTATAACTGGTGAGATGGCTCAAAGAAATTTTTTGAAAACACACACGCAATCAGTGTTTTTGTGCACTAAGTCAGAAATCAGAAGTTAGGGTCCTGATGTAGGGATACGTCGACCGCCGCACCAACACTAGTCTCCCTGAACTGAAAACCTCACTCAGTACCCTTTAACACTATTGCTTCATAGAAAATATCAGAGTCCTAAGTTCTGCAGTAGAACCGAATCCTCTGATACCAATTTCTCACGACCTGTTCCCTGGGGCCCGTGCAGTGACTATCCCATGCCTGCCTTCCATAGGCTAGGGGCTAGCGACTAGCACCAAAGGCATAATTCCCTAAAACTAGGAAGGCATTGCCTTTATAACCTGTAAAAACACACAACAGATTCTATCACAAGTAAAATGAATAACCAAAAAGTGAGTATAGTAAGTAAAAGGCGGCTAGAATACAAGCCCAACTGGAAAGTATAGGAAATTTAAAGTACAAGTACAACTGAGGAAATAAAAAAAGAGAGCCACTAGGTCGTCCTCCGAGGTTTCTACCTATAGGGTAGGTACAAATCGCCTTCTTAGCACTCCACGTCTGTCCGTATCCTCCATGTATAGACACGTCGTAAATTCCACCTCTGGGTACCGTCCAGTCCTGGTACTCTCAGCCTCGATCACCACTTTCCGTCATCTGCATCCACCATAATGAGGTGCGGGCATAGCCCGTGAAAGGGTAAGTATAATGATACTCAGTAGGGACCCCGAGACCCTCAAGGTCTCACAAAATCCAACAAGGATAAACCAAAAGGTATGAAAACAATAGTTAACCCCACTTATGTATATTACCATACATATACCTAAGTTATCAAGTAATCTATCTCAGTAATTAGGTAAACAAAAAATTTACTGACTCTGCTCACACAGGTATACAACTTATGTAGAGAGATAGAGATGATTAGATGTATCCACTGAATCATCTACTCTGTCGAACCCATGTAGGATCCTAGAACAGAAAACAGAGCTGTCAAACCCACGTAGGATCCTAGAACAATAGTCAGAGTTGTCGAACCAACGTAGGATCCTAGAACAGTAGTCAGAGATGTCAACCAACGTAGGATCTTGGAATATTTGTCAGAGCTGTCGAACCCACGTAGGATCCTGGAACAGTAGTAAGAGATTTCGAACCCACTTAGGATCCTGGAACAGTAGTCAGAGCTGTCGAACCCACATATAAGTATCTCAAAGGTCCTCCACATCATAGAGGTCTCAACACAATAGACGACGCATCAATCAGATGCCCGTTCTGTGAGTTATTAGCCTTTTAGTCACGGGACCTCGATTTTATTCATGCACGATCCAACCTGAACGTATCTAAACTATACCCCAAACTATAGTGGGGTATAATCTAAGGGACCTCCATGCTCCATGATTACTAGTTCCGCTGATGGATCATCAAACGGACATTCGGTGCCAAAGATATGGCCAAAAGAAAGTAAAGGGTCGGTAGTGGGCCCGGGTTTGGTCCGACCCGGTCGGACTAACCCGACCCAACCCAATATGGGCCAACCGTTTCTGGGTCGACCCAGCCTAACCCGTTGGGTCTGGCCCGACCCGTTAGGTGGGTCAGCTTGTTAGATTTGACCGGCCCTCTGGGCCCAGCCCAGCCGGCCGAGAGGGGTCGCGAAGGGCCGTGAGAGCGCGGACCGTTCGCAAGGGAGAAGACCAGCCGAGAGTCGGCGCGAGGGTGGTTCGGCCCAGATATGTAGAGATGGTTCAGTCCAAAGCACCATGGGGGCACGGTTTGGGTGGCTCGGCCCGGGAGGCTGGGGCCGGTTTGGCCCGGAGCACCGCAAGGGCACAGTTCGGGCGGCTCAACCCGGGATGCTCGGGGGCATGAGTTGGAGCGGTTTGTCCGGGGCGCACGGGAGGTCGGTGCCGGACGGGAGTCAGGTGGAGCGGGCTGGAGTAGTTTGGACGGGGCGCATAGGAGGCCAGTGTTGGCCGGGAGCCGGGAGGCATGGGCCGATGCGGTTCGACCGGGGCGCACGAGAGGCCGACGGTGGCCGGAAGCCGGGAGGCGCGGGCCGATGTGGTTCGGATGGGGCACACGGAAGGTCGTCGGTGGGTGGGAGCCAGGAGCCGTGGGCTGGCGAGGTTCGGCCAGGGTGCACGGGAGGCTGGTGGGCGGCCGACCAGCCGGGAGGCTGGCGGGTGGCCGGAAGCCGGTACGGCCGAAGCGCCGCGGGGGCGGCATGGGTTGTGGAGTCTGCGGGTAGCGAGGTCATTGCTTGTCGCCTCCTTCACCTCGTTGTTTCGTATCCATGCAAAAGAAAATAAAAAAAGAGATCGGTGGAGTGAGTTAGGCCATGTTAGTTTGGACCGCACCCTCCGTGTTCAGGGTGATAGCAATCAGTTCAAAACCTTCTTGATGTTTCAAAGAATTGTCAAGAAATGAATAGAGGAGAATAACACCCCACATCTTCCCGCAAATAAAGGTTTCCAACCCGCAAGGTAAACAACCACAATGATAATTTGTTTTAGAACAAAAGAAATATAGGAATAATATCATATACAAATAAAACCCATACTTGATCGTTGTTCGTCGATGAAGTTGCGGGAAAGAAGATAGATCGTTGGAAAGGACAGATGTCGGCGTCTTTCTTGATTATCAGTTTGTGCGTTGACTCATTGTAGTAAAAACGTCCTACATCAAAGGAGGTTCCGAGGAAGAAATTTGAAGGAGATCATTGCCGGCGTTCTTCATTGGAAGAATGCGTTCATCGTTCTTCTTTGGCAATAGCTTTTCTCCCTAAGCTATCTCCTCTCCAAAGTTCCACAAAAAAATTCCAATAAAAGATTATAATATCCTATTAAATTGTTGGCATAATATTCAAATGGGTTAATTAATTAATTTAAACCGTTGGCTCAATTAATTAATGAGGTGGATTTAGAACATTAATTGTTAGGGGAGTTTAAGAGGCTCCCCTACACTTAATGAAAAAATTGATGGTTTCTCCCCATTAATGGAGAGTTTCAAGGGGATTTAAAACCCAGGTTGTCCCCACCACAATTAACATGAAGAGAAGGTTAGGTTGGGGTGGTACCCACCACCATAACCTCTCAGGGGAGGTTAAGGTGTGGTGGTCACCACCTCCAACTTCCACATTGAGGATTTAACCAACAAAATAAAAATAATGATACACAACTTTATTTTTGTTTAATTATTTTACTAAAAACCCAAAAATTAAATTTTATTATCGATCCACTGCCGTCAAGGTAAAAGTCTCCTTAAGAGAATACCGGCGCTGTGAGTTCAATGGTGCCCTCATATTTCAATTCCGAGCACCGGTTCAAAAGTTATAAAAATCCACTCATATGTTTACTGAACGTACCCGAAAAAAACTATAGAAATTGATTACGGGAACACCGGGCCTCGAAATCACGCGCCGTGATGTTTCATGAACTCTTAAAATTCCAATGTATTTAAAATTTATTTTTCCATGGAAAATATGGGTCTTTACAAAGGCATTAATGAAAAATTAATCACATGAAAACTCATAAAAAAATAATAAAAATTATCTAATTTAAATGGATAACCATCATTCTAAAGGAAACCACACCCCATGAATAAGATTTAAATACACGATTCATTTAGTTCTAGTTTAGAATGCATTAATTAAAATTAGGTTTTTTATCATAATTTCATAAAAGGAAAAATAATTTTTTAAAACTATTTTTGTAATTTTATTTAATTGAAAATAATCACTTAGAAAAATTTATTAGGCTGAAGAAATCATGATTAAAGTAGTATCTTGAAAAGCATGTTTTAAAACACTTTTAATATAGTTTGTATAATAAAATTCTTAATTCCATTTTTACTAAGAATAAATTATGATAAAAAGAATAAAAGGGTTATAAATCATAGGCAGAATAAATTAAGGTTTAAAAAAATAGAGCCATAAAATCATTAATTTAAAATGAGAATCATGGTAAAAACACCCCAAGAGTCATTAAGGGATAGAGAAACCCTATAACACACTTCACTAGCATATAGAGGAATGAGATAATGACACATCACTGGCTAGTGGAATTAATTCACAAACTTCACTAGCCTAGGCAGTTGAATGGGAACCCATGCAGTCTAGGTTCAACTACAAAAATTCTTTTAGTTCTCATGAGTTTTGAATGAAATTACCACAAAAAATATTACACATCACCACTAAAAGAACTCGGTATAGCCATAACCATAACAAATCAATTAAAAAACAAGGGAATATTAAAACCACACATCAAGTCCTTTAGAAAAGTGAGTTCTAATTAACACAAAGAATTTTCTATTTTAAAAACCATCATGGATTAATTTTCTTTTTGAAGGTCCCAAAAGGTACTTATAGTTTATTTTAGTTATCACATAAAACTCGTTTGAAAAGAAAATATTTAGTAACACTTTTAAAACCCCATGATATCCTCCATAATTATTCACATATACACCTACCCAAATATATATATGTATATGTTTCTATTATTTAAAAAATTTACACATTCCCATGAAAATTAGAACATACACAATAAAATATATAAATTTTCCCATGTATATTCTTACAACCATCAAAGAATAAAAAATTCAATTTGAAACCACACACTTCTATTAAATATATTTTGTAATGTTCTAAAAAAATAAATAACAGAGAGAGGAAGAATAGAAAGGATGGTCCCACACCCTAGGAAACCAAAACCAAAGAAATCATAGGCCATAATCTAGATATGGGTTAACCTAATCATATGACGAATAAGATGAAGAATAAATAAGAAGAAAGAGGATGAAGAATAAGAGAGGAAGACCTTACCTAAATGAATTTCACCCAGAATCACAAGGTAGAGGGAGGTTATGTAAGGGGGAGGCCCCCTAAGACATGTTCTTTGAATAGAGAGATAGGGGGTGAGACTTGATTTTAGGTCTAAAAAGGTAGAATAAAATAAGAGAATTCAAAATTTTAATCCCAGGGAGAGTCACAAGGTTTGTCCACATGATTGGACAAACCAATCATCGACAATGTGATCATCACTTAACACCCCAAGAACACTCACATTGTTGGTCCACATAGTTGTATAATCATGCATCAACCATGAAAATTGGATGGTAATACTTTAAACCATAATTTCAAGGCTATTATATAGTTTTTCCAACTGCGTGGCATATAAAATACCTTAAAATACTGAATATTTATAAAATAAAAAATATGTAAACCCAAATATTAATAATTTAAATAAATAGATAAATAAAATTTCTAAGGTAAAGGCGTGACATGGAAGCCATGAACCAAGGGGGAAACATATGAGTAAAAATATATCAAAAATTGGTTATCTTTTAAGGATATCAAATTGATTTGGAACATGGGATCTAAAAGAAACCCAAAATGGGTTTAAAATATTAATAAAGAAAAACCCAATTTCCACACTCTTTAAACTAAATAAAAACTTAATTAGGTACCCAAGTAAGTCTCATTATCTACTTGTTTGTATCCTATTGGGGAAATCCCCACTGATTTGTCTACCCAGTATCTGATGACAAACTACCGGGTACCTAGTAGCCACATGCTACCACCAACCTGAATATTATACTCCAAAATTTATAGTAATGATAACCCCAAATTTCTATACTAATATAACTATATTAAAATTTATATTTTGAACTTATTAATATATAATGAATGATATCTAAGATTATTAAATTTAAAAAATTTAAAAAAAGCCCATTTTTCATCACTTGATTCCTAAAAAAATACATTAATATATCTTTAGTTAATTCACTAACAAAAATATCACTACAAAATCCACAAAAATATACTTTCCATCCCCAAACTAAAAACCAGTATACTATCGAAATGATAAATACCTCACTTAATAATTAATTCTCAACAAACACTCCCATAGAAATCCCAAAGTATGCACCATGTTTCTGATATATGTCTCTAAAGGAAATAAAAATTAATAAATACTAAAAGATTATCATACCAAAAGATATTCTAACATACCCATGAGTTCCAAAATAATTAAAAATAAACAAGTACAATATCATGTTACTCCCCAAGATAAAAATCATTTAGGATTTACCTATTCATTTCCAACCACTAAATTTTTAGTTAATCATATATTTTCAATTTTAAAAATAGTTTTATATAACATAAAATTCAATTTCTTAATCCACAACACAATCCATTTACCAAAAATATAGATTTTATAAAAACAACTTAGTTCATAAATCATATTTAAGAAAAAAATTTCCAACACACTTCCTAAAAACCCTTTTCAAAGTAAAATACAAGATTGTAAATAGTTACCTTTTGTTTTGAAAATATATAAAAGGATTTATATAACTTTTCATATAAAATGGTAAAAATATCATGGAATCCTAGAAAGGAAACGACAAGTAAAATGATAAAGAAAGTTATTTCAATAAAAAATCATCAGTTCATCACAAAATATAGAACAAATAGTATTCTCAAGAATCTAAATTATATTACAATTTTATAATACATTACCAAATAGATAAATGACAATGAATAACACTTAATATAAATGTCTGTGAATTTAATTAATTAAATCATGCTTAATAATTTATTCATAAAAACATTAATTAAATTATATGTTTCATATAATTATTTAAATTTCTATATATATATATATATTAATTGTAGTAATCAAGATACACATGTTCCAATGTGTTATTCATTGGATAATGAAAAAATAGACAAAAAAATTATCTATCAGTTGATCACAATGTATCTTCTCAAATGTTTACCATTTTATAATGGTGATACTTAAATTAATATCTCACCTATATATATAGTTTTTAGACAGAACACCTAGACAGAACTAATAACTTTGGTTCCCACCATGGCCATGTTGGCCATACATAAACATGATGTACATCATAGATTCTGACATCTGATCTGCTCTCTATAAAAATAAAATCCTAGAAACCCCAAAATACTATTATGATAAGACTTGTAAAAATAGGAAATGGATACCCAAATAGTACCTAAGTTTGACTACTACTGATCATAAGAATGGGCCTCAATCCCCAGGGGATGGAAATTAGTATTGTGGGTCTCAATTTTTTATTGGGGAATTATTTACTATATTTAATTAATTAAAGTATTAATGAACCATTTATTTAAAAATATATCAATGTTCCATTTATATATCGTACATTTAGAAAATAAATATACAACCTGATTTCCATATGGAGTATCCTATGTTCTGGAGATACCTGTTTTAATTTTATAATAATATAAAATAAATCCATCCATATGAATGAAATAAAAAAATAACATTAGTCTAGACATATGACCATAATACAAAACATAATTAAAACTAAATAAAAAACTCAATTCAATCTAAAAAAATGTGGAAATAAGCCAAAAAAATCCAACTAGAAAATCTGGCCTCCCACTTTGATTCTAAATAGAGATTTAATATTATAAACCAACACCAAAACCAATATAGTTGAAAATAAATCTAAATATTTACCTATGAACCTATTCATACGTAAAATACCATAAGTGAAGTTGAATTTCCATCAAATTTCCCATTAAAGGTTTGATAATAAAGACTTATAAGGACATAATCAATAATGTCACAACTCACACAGTGAATAAATAGGTATATCTATATAACATGTCTATAAATTTACACACACAGACACCAAATTAGTTCCATATAAAATAATATAATAATGGTAAAAATGAGAAAATAAGAATCTTATAGATGAATACTAACCATTACATGTAACTCCTTATATAAGAAGGGTCTATATTTGGGCATACTTGATTCAGGACTAGATCAAAATATAAGTAAATTTTTTCTATGAATTTGAAGGTATAAGACAAACCCCATGTGAAATTTAATAATGTATAAAAATATAGAGAAATCATGAAATACATATAACACACTTATTATGGGGTGGTATAAAATAACATTTTTTTCCCAGTGCACCACAATGAATGACCTGATTCATCTTACAAGGTGCCTATTTGGAATTAATCAATTTCCATTAACATATAATTTTTTTGGTTTTTTATATTTTTATTAAATCATTGAAAAATTAGTGTTTTGTTTATATGGATTTGAAATATATTATATTTTAATAATTATTATTATGTTTTTAAATTATTTAATCCCTTCCCATTAATCAATTTGATCTTCTTTGGATCATTTTATATTTTTTGGTGAGTTTTGAGCTTAATGTGAAAATTGGTTAATTCTGGACATTTAACAGTTTTATATTGTCTCTGTATTTTGATCATAACTCCTACAATTTTCAATATATTAATATGATTACTTTTTTTAGGATTCCATGATTTGTGGGCTATAAATAAGTCTGTTGTACTCTTAGTCAATTCAAAATCCAATAAGCCAAAACAAATCGGTCAATGTGAAAACTTATTCTGTCTGGAAGAATGGAACATGTATCATTCAATGATCCATATCACGGGATAACGACCACCAAATGAGTTTATTACATCTAGGTCAGAAATAAAACTCGACGAGGAAGATTCATATTAAATTTCTTGGAGAAAGGAGTTGATTATAACCGTAATTCAACCGGTCAAAGTTTGGTTGGTGGAATAGTGATTGGAGGCAAGAATAAGTCAGGTCTACTAATTCGGCTCTAACACAGTCCAAAAAACTGAAAATTCTTTCAAATATATTGGGTAGATGAAAAAAATACATTCCTCACATCCTATAAGAAGGAACCTCATCCTGATTCTATGAGATGGTGGAAGAACCGAAGCTGAACTTCTGGTGGACAGATTCTGGAGGAAATGTTCATGTTCTTCTTTTCCCTATTTTCTTTCTTTTAGTTTTGTAATGTAATCTTTTTACCCCTTATCCTCAATTACCCTTAACATGGTGGGGTAAATTTTATGAGTGATTGGGTATGGTTAGATATTCCATTTTGTAATGTTTTAGTTCATGCGCTTAATGTTATAAAATAGTTTCTCTATTATGAAGCTGGTTTCAATTGTAATAACAATTTATATTATCTTGTGTGATTGTATTTGATTTTATATTCTATTGTTATTATTTCCTTTTTTAATTATAATTATATACCTCAATAGGTTATGGTCTATATAAGATGGAATATATTAGAACATAGTGGTGAAGTATTTGGCGATCGTTAGTACGTGTGAGATTTGTACTCAATATTCAAGATTGTTTGGGATAAACAAGACCCGGTTGGGAATTTCCTTAATCAATTGAGGGTATTCACTACAAATATTTCACAAGAGGATGGATATTAGACCAAACTAAGATATTATTAAGGTTTAATCTCCCCAACATCATTAAATAAATAAGTGAGTGGAAGCGATTGTGAAATATCATTTTAATCGATTTAATAAAAGAGGAATGAATAAATAAGAACTATGATAATATTGCAATTGTAAAACCAACCCCGACCTGATCTCACAATACTTATCACTATTTTTAATCACATTTTTTTTGAATTTGTTTTAAATATTATAAATTACTGATTTCTTCAGTTTTGTTTCATTGTTTTCAGAACCAAACAAATTAAAAAACAAAGTGACAAACATGATTGGGTGTGCGATCCTCTCTGGAGAAAACCTAGGTGAACCACTATACTATATTTTAACATAGTAAATAATTATTTTTTCTCTACCCCACGCCAGGCATGTTTTAGGATTCAAGAAAAATATAAATGAAAAGAATGAAATAAAAAACACATGTTCAAAAGAAAGAAGAACAATAATAGAGTTTTTATGGATTCATTTATTATTATTTTAAGTTATGTAAATTTAATTCAATAAAAAATCAATATCATTAATTGATTACCCTTTTTTCTTTATTAGTGAGTTACTAAACACACATGAGATATTTCCCATGCACATAAAGTCTCACCTCCTTCAACAGTGAAAGATGATGAACACACTTCAATTGTGTATGTGACTCCACCCAATACTTGGATCCATTATATTTTATTTCATTTAATATGTTGAACTAACCAAATCTATCATATGAAGATTATATTTAGAAGGTAATAATTATTATTCAAATAAGAGAGTGATTCGATCCTGCAAAAGTTAATGGTGAATATTGTCCACTTGATCCCTTATATTCTTACTAATCCCTATAAATGTGAATTTAAAATATTAATAAAATTCAAGAATGGGACTTAGGAACAATATGGACTTCCTAAGGATAAAAAAAAATCGTTATTTATCTTGTATATAGTATTTAGATAAGCACATAGTTAGATAACACAATAAGAGAGAGATTGAGAAAATGAGGAACAAAGTAATGTATTAAATTTCTCCATACTATAAAAAAAGTATTCTACTCACAAGATCAAAAGAAAATTTTCAAACTTTGATATGGTAATTTAAAAATTTGGGTAAAATAAATTTAAATAGTAGTATTGAGGAATATTGAACAGGTATGAAATATCTTCATAAACTTTCTTGGCTAGAGAGATTTTCTTTTTTAGTGGTGAGATTATAGGTTTTATTGGCTTATATTTCTTCAAAACCTTCCCATGATCTTATGTCCTAAAATCCCCGGAACTATTGATAAAAATATCATATTAATTCCCCATTAATTCCCCCTATTTATTTATCATCTAATTATTTTTAAAAAATTAGATTAGGATTCTTTTGAATATCTATATAGAACAGGAAAATAATTCATGTAAGGTGACATGGAATAAGGCATCCTTAATTAATTTAATCACACATAGGTTTGGGATTGAGGGATTAATATGACATGAGTATGGGTGTAGTAACTTTCAATAGAAAAATATCCTTCACATCCCACATAATATTATGAATCACAATGTGAATTATGTCCTTTTACAAATTTCATCATACTCCTTTGGAAAATATCATATGTATGTACTGTAAGATGCTTTTTTGGCCAATTATTTAGCAGTTCCATGTAATATATTACATGGGTTCAAAAATCTTACACATATACCACCATTTACATTTTTCAGTGCTCTCTTCAATGAAAAACTCACATTTTAAATAAAAAATAACATGTATCAATTCCATAGCTTATTTTACAACTATAGTCTATTTAGATAAAAAATATTATTTACTAATTTCAGTTTGTTCCTTTCACAATTTTCATACCATATAGATACAAAAACATATATATTAAGACACTTATGTATATCTTCACACTAAAATCATAATTTTCTAAAACTCTTCAAATAAGATCAGAACCACTTCAATTCTCCCTTAGACTTATCCATCAAATATAACCTATAACAAAAACATTTGAAGCACTTAAAAACAATATCATAATCCTCTAATGATTCTCAATCATTGTTAAAAAATATATAATATACCTTGAAATTTACAAGGGCTCTTAAAAACCTTCTTCATAATGGGATTCAAAAGATAGATATCATGAGTGGATCATAACATCAAATTAAATACCATATCATGTTATATTAAAATATATAGTCCATGAGCTACATTAGAATAAAACACAATATCTAGTCTCACATGAGATACACTCTCATAAATGTGATGTCGTGTAAGAATAATATTACGATCCAGAACCTCGCATTAGTTATGAAAATTTATGTTATTAATTAAATTTTAGGAGATGTTTTATTGGTTTTAATTATATGTAAAATATTGGTTTAATGTGAAGTATTAATTTTTTGGAATAATTTTTAAGGTATTGATAACCTTTAGGGTTTATATGATCCGGGATATTGAGGTAATTATGGGAAAAAATTATTATTATATTGATAACCATAAGATTGAAAAGTGGTTTGGTGACTATGTGATTAATGTTACTTCAAAATAATATTTCCACCTTTTTGGGTTTTAAATATGAAAGGTATAAGATAACCTTTTATGTTTAAATACTCATTAATTTTGAGGTTATTAATTTTTTTGGGATATAGGATTATGGAATGATTTATTTTGAACTGTGGGTATTAATTTTAAAGATTAAGGTATCATATGATGGTTCACTCATATTGGAAATTATATTACCATGTTCTAACCATTTTAGTTTTTATTAATGTCAAAATACATGTGGAATAGATCCACTATACATTTTATGGTTATTTGGTCTTTATAATATTATATTTATGCTTTGGGAATAAAAAAATTCATCTTGAATAATCATAGTCTGGTGAAAAAGGTGATATTTTAGTGAAAATTGACTAAATGATGAAATTATACTCATAAAGTATATATATTTCCATTTTTTTCCTTATTCTACATGGTAAGATATTTTTTTAATATTATGACAAGGATGTTGAAATAAAATGTTATCCTATTATAGTATTTTACATTGATATCAATGAACATTTCCACACCTATTTAGATTGTGGTTTTTTATCATTGAGTTCCTCTTAACCATGTTCACTATCATTCTATATTAGTATATGTGAATTAGTTTTCCCTTCCAAATATATCTTTTAATTTCCGCATGATGTTCTTACTATATGGAATCCTAGTCATGCACAACTTCCAATGACCCTTATGTTTCCAATTTTTTATTTTTAAGAGTATTTTTTATTAAACCTTTTTACGATGTGGGTTTGAATAAAATAATTCCTGAAATGATAATCATTTGACAAATAAGATGAATTTTTAGGGAGAAATTCATTTTAAGGTGGGTAGGATATAACATCCCGAGATTTTATGAAATATATTCTTTCAAATTCATTTAATTTATTTAATATATTTCATTACATGAAATATATATATTGGATTTCATCAAACAAAAAAACAAGTTTAACTCTTGTTGCACACAACATTGAGTTCCTTTGATGGCTTATGTTACACATAAGCCCGAGTCTTACCAGGCAACAATATTATATTAATATTATTCTGATTATTATCACCTTGCCATTATAATAGTAAGAATGAATGATATTAACTAAATTTTAAATATTATAGTTTAAATATTTTTATATAATTAATTCATTGGTTAAAAATTAATTACAAATAAAAATTAATTCCAATTGAATATAAAGGATATGTTTTTATGAAAAACTATTTTTATGTCTAGAATTGAGATTTACCTTAATAAATTATATTAATCACTATTAGTGAAAGATATTAATGAAATTTATATTTTTTATATTTAATATTTGTTTTAAATTCATCCAATAAGTTTTATAGGATTAATATAAAAATAAATCCAATTTTAAGCATAAAAAGCTATATATTTTTAAACGGTAGTTTTACCACCTTTTAAAGGAAAACTTGTTTTTAAAATGTATTTTTATAATTTAAAATTTTTTATTTGAAAAAATGATCTTAATTTTTGAAATTATAATATCAAAATTTACCTTGGGGGATGTTTTGGTATTTTTTGAGGTCTTTCATATTTTGATGAATAGTTAATGACCCCATATTTTAATTGAAAATGGATTTTCCTTCTAAATAATTTATATTGTAATTTTTTTAATTGGTTTAAAGTATAATCATATTAGTTTTATATAATTTAAATAAATTTAGGTAATTTTAATGTATTTAAAATTTAAATTTGATATCAAAATATTTCAAACTTTTGAACTTTTATCTTGAAAAACTTATTGTCTCGTCTCTTCTGTAGGATTAATTTTAAATTAAATTCTGCCACTTATGTAATTGGAATTTAGAAAAATGGTTTAAATATTTAGATAAGAATAATTTATAATTTATAATAAAGTCAAATTTATTTGTTATCAAAAATATTTCTGAAATTAATTAAAATTAATTTTAGTGATTAAGGTAAAAATGAGTTTACTTAGTGGTTTAACTTTAATATTAATGTGGTAAAATGACCTAGACACATGTAAAAGAAAAATATTCTAGAACTTATTCGACCATATAACCTATTTTTTTAGAATTTTTATCCTTATTTTTGGCACATTAAGTAATGAATACCTCCCAATAGTTCTTACCTTTTTATATTTACATAAATGTCACTTCCCCTCCACTAAAAAAAGAAACTCACCTTCCCTAATTATTCACAAAAATAAAGAGATTTGACACATACAAGACCTATAAAAATAAGTTCCGAACATACATAATCTAATCTTAGATGCATCACTTTGGGAATAAATAAAACCAAGAAATCCTTTTGGTGAAACTGAAAAGGTGTTACCCAAAGAGGAGGTAAGATTCTTCAAGGAGAACTTTTGTTTTATTTCTTTATCTAGCCATTAAATTATTCTTATTCCATGATTATATATTAAAATAATTATCATAAAAATGATTATATTTTTTTTGTTAAGTATTAAACATACACTTACACACACTTCCATAAAATGGGTAACGAAATCACCGTTCTTGTGTACGATGAACTGCCACCTCGCGAAACAATGTCGTTCATTTTTTCTTTACCACATCTTATGGTTGATAATTATGATCCACATAATATTTTTATGTGATATACATGATATTTATAATTTATTAATATTTATTTAATTATTATATAACACATAACTTCATGCTATACATTTTTTGGGAATATGATAACATCATTACTGGACGTGTGGACTACCGCGTCCTCGAAGCGATGTAACACATTTACACTTTACATGAAATGTTGTAAGGATGGTTTTAAAAAACTTATGTGATATAAATGAAATATTTATTATAATAATGACATAATTATCTATCTGGAGATATATTATATCATTTTATTCTTTCCATTTCACACACTGATAAAGTGATAACATCATTCATGGACGTGTGAACTACCGCATCCTCCAAGCGATGTGATTCTTCCTTTTTCTTCGCCAAATGAAAATAATGATATGTATAAGTATATATAATTAAATAATATAGTATTTATGATATAATATTCATTCTATAATGATAAAAAAAATTAACTTATTTTTATAATAATAATTGAAAAATAGGAATGTTACTCATGTGTATGTACGACCCCTCATCTCCATGATCGTAACATTGGTTCATTTTTCATAACCATATCTACTATATGATTTTAAAATTATAATTGGTGGTTTTTTTTATAATTATTTCATTTTTATTATTCTGGAGATGTTTAAAAAAAGAACTTATTAACCCTAGTTGACCTATCGAAGTCAGTTTTGACACATAAGCTGAATATGAACAAAACATCCGAATTAAACATTATTGATTAAGTAACTATATATGATTTGTTTATAAGTGAAATAAAATTAATAATAAAATTGATTTTTTTGAATTATTTATATAATTAACATAGGTTTATTATTCAGGAATATAGTATATAGTCATGATAAATCACACTCAATGTAAGGGATTTTTTATCTCACTTATTATATTTGTGAGATAAATGTCATATTCACCGCTTACTTATCTTGTGTGGTGTATCTACTGACCCTTTTGATATATTATATCTGAAATTATTTTATATTCATGGTATCTAAATGTTTCATTTTATTATTATTACTCTTAGGGGTTTCCAATTGAGATGTTACCATAGTTGTAAGAGATTTATTTAACTCAATTTCCATTATTAAGTTATACTTATATTCTGTTGGTTATGTTATGACAAGAATATGTGTGAAATGACCTCATATTATTTTATACTTTATTTTCAATTTTATTGTTTGGATTTAGAATTTCCACACATAATTATTTCATTGATTTATCCTCCAAACAATGATACGATCATTGTAAGGGTGTTTCTCATCTCACATTTATTTTTGTGAGATATATTACATATTCACCACTAATTTTTTTTTGTGTTGTATATACTTCCTATGAATGTATTTGAATATTATTATACATAATATTTTTGGGTTTTACATTTACTTCTTATGATCTATCTTTCATGGGGTTTATTGTTTTAAATTTTTTAAAGCAGTAATGGATTTTTTGTCACAATTTTCCTTCTCTGAGATGTTTATTTTGATATACCCTATATTACTTTTTAAGGATAGAATTCTTATAATTTAGTATGATATATCATGAATATAATTATTATAATGATATTATATGTTTAATTTAACATTATTACTTCATGGGTATTTTGATTTAATTTTTTTAAGGTGTTATGGGACACATTGGAATGTTTAAAGGTCATTTTCCTCATAATTTTTTTTAATGATATTTTAATGATATTTCCATTCATCAACATTAAAAAACCTTGTTGTTACTTATCATACACTATGGATATTTTTTTTATTGAAACCATACTCATTATTATATAGATTTATTAAGATTATTTTAAATAGATTTTTATGGAAGTCATTTCTTTTCCATGGGCTAACCATATTTCGAAGAGATTATTGTGGAACCCATTTTTTTCCATGGGTTTATCATGTTTCTATGAGATTGTTTTGAAACCTATTTATTTTACATGGGTAAATCACATTTTGAAGATATTTTTATGGAACCCATTTCTTTTCCATGTTTTAATCATATTTAAATGATATTTTTATTGAACCCATTAGTTTTCTACGGGTAAATCATGTTTTAAAGAGTTTGTTATTGAACTCATTTATCTTTCTTGGGTTAATCATTTTTCAAATAGATTATTATGAAACTTATTTATTTTCCATGGGTTAATAATTTTTCAAATATATTTTTATACAACCCATTATTTTCCTTGGGTTTATTATATTTTTTAATTTTTATGATGAATGTTCATTATTCATGGTACCTGAGAATTATATGAAATAGGCGATCCTGATACAACTTATACGAATGGTTGAGCCCCATTATAGCTCATGGGAGATCCATATATAGCTTATAAGAAGGGTTGAGACCCATTATAGCTCTTGGAAAATAGGTGATACCAATATATATTATATTAAGGGTGATCCCTATTATAGATATATGATGCATAGGGCAATGATAATGTCCGAAGTTGGCCATATGGTTATTCCAATTAAAACGGTTTTATGTAATGATCTATATTACCAACAAGTTTTTTAATTTATTTTTTTGGTTTTATAATGCTTTTAATTTTCAAGATTGACATCACATGTATTTTTATTATTTATTTTTATGAATATTTCCTTTTATACGTTTTCATATTTGACGATTCAGGTATTGATGGGTTTGAGTTATTTTATGATTTTCTCATACACATTGATTATGTCATCATACCATTATGAAATATTATTCTAATTGATGGAATTAATTTTCCAATGATAATACTTTTTCTTATTGAGTGTTGGAGTTTAGACATCTTATGTTTCCATTTCCCCTTGTTTTAAATAATGACGTTGAACGATTTATGTCTATGGAGGATTTCAAAAAGATAATGTTGATGACCTATTATGAAATAAGAAAATATAGGTAAAAGTGGATATTATTTTCAACTTTATGAACTAATTTTTATGAGTTCAAGTTGAATTGAATTGTTTGTATAAGAGTTTTTTCTAATTCTCTGGAACTCTACACCTAAAAAGTCCTCTAGAATATAAGTGATCCAAGTTTTCCTTTTGAGGTCGTAAGTTTAAGATGAAAATTTGGAGTCACAATTATAGGAATCAAAGATAAGAATGTAAATTTATGTATTTAAGCATAGTATCTAGGATTGTGGGTTTTGGGTTGTTATAATATCACATATACCTTTTTAATTTACATTTCATTGGGGATATGATAATGGAATTTATGTGTACGACGGACTACAACCACAAAAAGTTATTTGATTCCGTCACGATTTACATGGTAGGTAATAATGATAGTTTTAATGAAAATATATGATATATATATGACAAAAAATATATTCTATAATAGGAATATATTATTTAAATTTCTTTCATTATTTCCTTTAATAAATTAGAAACAACTTGATGCATACGTATGACATACTGTCTCCATGAACGGTGTATTTAATTTTATATATTTAACTTTTATGGATCACTATAAATATATATATATAATGAATATATATGATATTTATATCATGGTTAAAATTTTAGAGATAATGTAACCTTACTTAAAGTAATAGTACTGATAAAAAACATATATGAACAAAAAAGAACTATTGCTCGAAATATGGATTTAACATGGAATTGTTAATAAATAGATAATAAAATTTCATAAGAAAAGAATATATGGTATGATATATATGATTATGATTTTTAATATATATAAAATTAACTTATATTTATTATATAGGAGGTTTGAATGTGTATGAATAAAGCTGATACTTAAGGTAAGGGATTTCTAGTCTCTCTTTTATTTCTAAGAGACATATAAAAATTCACATCTCGTTTCTTTTATGTGGAGTATATACTACCCCTTTGGAATTTTATATCATGAATATAAATATTTTAATTATATTTAATGTTTCATTTGATGTTATCTTTTATTTGGTCTTACGATCCAAAAGATTACTATAGTGGTAAGGGATTTCCATCTCACTTATACTTCTATGAGACACATCACATATTCACCACCAATTTATTTTATACGGTGTATATAAAACCCATGAATTTATTTTATGAATTTTATCCTAAAATTTATTTTTATTTATATATACATTTAATGATTTTTCTTCCATGGGGTTCATGGTTCAAAATTTTCCAAAGCGATAAGGGATTGTTGTATCAATTTTCCTTCTTTAAAACATATATTATGTTATACAACAATTTTATTTTATGGGGTGTATATAAATACCCTTTGACATATAATACAATGAATTTATTTATTATCATGATATTTTAAGTTTCATTTAATTTTATTCTTTCATGGGTCTTACGATTCAATGTTACCAAAGTGGTAAGGGTTTTGTGATACAATATCATCATTTAACAGGATTGTTCATGCTTACGCTTCCAATGCTGAAATATTATGATCTATATATCACAAAAACTTATATATTTTATTATCGTATATTTATTTCCTATGAATAAATGTTTTCCCTTCATTTTACTCTATTTATGTACTTAATAGTTTAGAAGAATGTTTTAAATAAATTTATCTTTATTTGTCTCTTTGTCAAAAACTCTTTTTTTTCAAAACCATGTTTTCTAAAAATGTTTTTAAAATTATTATATTAATTTATTAAATAATTATTTTCCCATTTCTTACATTTTACCAAAAAATTTTAAAGTAATATTAATTTTATTTTTCAAACAATGATCATTTGGCTTTTACCAAAAATACAAAAGGAATATTTGTTTTAATGTGTACGACATAAAAAAAATTTCACACCATCATGAACATTATTTTATAGTAATCTACTATTATAATATTTCAAATTTATATTCAAATAAAATTATTTTCAAAATGTTTTATGTTTTAAAAACAATTTCAGTGTGGGAATGATATTTTCCTTAAGAAATATTTTAAATTATTTTTAAATCTTCTTATTAAGTTTGAAAGGTTATTTTTAAAGAAAAGTATTTAGAAAATGTTTTATGTTTTATAAAGTGTTTTTCAAAGTGGAAAGTCTATATTCCTTAAGAAATTCTCCATGTGATCTTTTAAAATCATTTTTCATCTAATATGAAATCCTTTGATATAACATATGCTTTATTGGGGAAATGATCCAAGGACGCCATTAGTATTCTTTATTTGAATTATTTGTGTTTAAGAAGAAATTATGTTTATGAAACTTATATCTCTTCTACATTTTATACCATCATAAAATTATTATGAAACCCACCTATTTTTTCTCAGGTTATACTTTGATGAACTGATGAAATGATTACGAGACCCATTTCTTTTCCATAGTTTATGTTATGATGAAATTTTTATGACAATAATTTCATTTAATGGGTTATGATATGATGAATGTTTTATGATTTTGTGGCACAAATATTTATGATTTTCATTATGTGATGGGTGGGTATTACATCTCACTCTAATGCATTGGTTAAAGATTTATATCTCATGAGATAGATAGGAATGTAATAGGGAGTGAACCCAATTCAGTAAGGGAATTTGTCCACTAGGATGGTCATAAAACTAATCCTTGACTAATATTATGGGTTGGGGAGTTATCCCATTCAAATATGATATCCTTGTAAGTAATCTTTAATACTATCTAAATTATTTTCTATGATTATGTGTATTCCACAATTCCATGTCTTATGCCAATGCTATTCTCATATGGCTCATGTTATTTGACTTCCTCATGATCCATATCTTATGAATTATTAATATTTATAGTATGAATCATGATTATGATATTTTAAATGTAGGGTATGGTTTTTAAATTTTCTAAACATGTTCACATAAACTTATTCTCATATTATGATTATGTATCTCCCTTGTTTACCCTTACTGAGCATATGAGATCAACCTTTCTTATCTTTACGTTCTTCAGGTTATGAGGAAATATATTATATATGATATATCTAAGAAGGGTTATAGTTATGAAGAAATTAGTGGGAGATGATTTAAGTTAATTAGGGATTAGTTATTTATGTTTCTAATTTTCCAATGGAACTATAATTTTATGATCCTCATGAATGTGTTTGTGTAATGTTATGAATATTCATTTAAAAATTTGTAGTAACTATTTATGAGAAGACTCAGTCTCTATAATGTTCTTGTAAAATTCATAATGTTTATTTTCCCCATGTATTTTATCATTCTTGGTATAGTGTAATAAGGTTATGTTACCATTATTCTAAGAATACCATTTCTTGTGACTAGGAAAGTGTTCATTGATGTGAATCCAGGAAGAATTATTTTTAGGGTTAGCAAATAAAAGGTTTTTTTGAATTATTTTGGGCCACTAAACAAGGAGAAAACTCCATGGAATGGGAATACATTTCTATGTTTGAGGAAGAAGAAGTTCCAAGTGAGTTAATATTATAGAAGTTTTAAAAATAAGAAGAGGCTAAAATGATGAATATTTTGGATGAAATGGTGGTAGAGGAATAAAAAAATTTCGAAGAAAAAAGAGGTAATCCATAAATTTGAGGATGTATAGTATGTAGAACCATCTAGAAGGGAGTCATATCCAAATTTTATGCCATTAGTTATAATGAAACAAACCGTGGAGATGAAAACATTTTTAAGTACACTCAATCATTCATTCTTGGAGGCTAAATACATGCTCCCATTCATTATACATTTTGAGATCACTATGGAACAAAAATATAGACTATTTTGAGAAAGTGGAAGCAATCAATAACATGGTGGTGTAGAATATATCAAGGGTATAACTTAAATGATGTGAACACAAAAAAATTTAATTAAAGAATGAGTAATGTAAATCCACTGACCTCAATTCACCCCACCTATGAAGGATGCTATTAAAAAATAGGTTTTAAAGTTACTTGATATTAGCATTATCTTATCCATTTCAAGTAGTGAATGAGTTATCCCAATTTAAGTAGTTTCAAAAAAATGAGGCTTAATAGTGGTACAAAATAATGAATATGATCTTATAATGACAAGAATGATCATAGGTTTGAAATTTTTCATTGGATACAAGAAGATAAATATAGTCTCTTATGAAGTTCACTTCGCATTTCAATTTATAGATCAGATTCTAGAAAGTCTAGTGGAGTATGAATTTAATTTTTTTCTTGATGGTTACTCTAGATATAACCAAATACAAATTGAATTGGAAGATTAATCAAAAACAATGTTCACATGTCTATATGAGACCTTCACTTATTGTAATATGTATTTTGGGATGTGCAATGCACCATAAAAAAACAAATGGTGGATGAAAAACATATTTTATTATATTTTGGATGAATTTAGAGAGATTTTCATGTATGAATTATCAATGTATTGTAGATATTTTGATATATTCTTGAATAATTTGGATCTCATGCACAAGTGATGTCAAGAAAAGTGACTCATTCCAAATTGGGTAAAATTTCATTTCATGGTACAAGGAGGTATATTCCTTGGGGGAATTTTTTAAAGCATGAAGTAGATGTCAATCCAGTGATAATAAAGGCCATTAAAGAGCTTTTTGAACCCACCACTATAAAATGGGTCATATGTTTTCTTGGTCATGTGGGATTTTATCACCAGTTTGTTAAATATATTTTAAAGATATCTTGAAAATTGATACTCCTTTTAGAAAAGATTTTTTCCTTTGAGTTTGGTGAATATTTATATTAATAATTTACATCTTTAAAGAAACAGTTAGTGGAATATCTTATAAATATATCCCCCAATTGGGAAATATACTTCAATATGATGTGTGATGCAATTTCTTTTACTCTAGGAGATATCTTTGGACACCAAGTTGGTCACATATTCTATCCTATATTTTATTACAACCACACCCTTGAGGAATCCAAAATCAACTACACAAATATGGAAAAGGAATTACTTATCATGGTGTTTTTATTTTATAAATTATGTTCATACCTCATGTTTTATAATGTTATTGTGTTTACTGATCATGCAACAATAAAATACCTATTAATAAAAAGTATTCCAATCCATGATTGATTCAGTGGATCATATTTTTATAGAATTTTATATAAAAATCAAATACATGAAGGGATCAAAGAATGGTATTATTGAATATTTTCAATACTTCAGTTTAGAAATATTGAATAATACAAATACCTATAAATCTTGGATGACTTTTAAGATGAGACGTTGGTCTATGTGGATTAAGGGGCTCGACCATAGTTTTTTATTATAATAAACAACCTTTATAGTATTAAACTAAAACATTACTTTATTTACTAGCAAAGGAAGAAGTTTGTGGTTTATTAATCACACTACTATTGAGATAAAAAAATATACTTTTAATAATGTATAGATAAATTAATGAAAATATGTATACCCAGGGTTGAAGTGAAAATCATAATGGAATTTTTTCATATATCGCCCTCTAAAGAACATAATAGGTCTAATCATATCATTAATAAGATACTTCAGAGTGTTTTTTTATTTTCAATGCTTAATTGCGATAAAATAAAATTTTTATAGAACTGTTATCATTTTCAAAGAGTTGAAAATATTAGAAGACAGAATGAGATTCCACAAAACAAGATACTATAAGTTGAAGTGGTAGATGTGTGCATCATCAAATTTATGTTTCAATTTCCAAATTATTTCAACAAGAATTATATTATTGTATGTTTGTATTATGTATCGAAATAGGAATAAGCGGATGCCATTACATTTAACACTTCTAATGTTGTTATGTATTTTTTAAAATATAAAACATCTTTACCTAGTTTTTAATCCCATGATTACTAAATAGTTATTGAGGAAATAGTTTCAATAACATTATGAAAAGGTGGGTAATTGAAAATTATTATGCTAGGTATAATATCATAACCCGTTATCACACAAAAATAAGTGGGAAATTGAAAATTTCAAACTATGAAATTAATCCTATTTTCTAAAAAACGGTAAACTCAAGATGAAAAGATTAGATCCAAAAGTTGGAAGATGCTTTGCGGGTATACCACATAGAATTTAAAACACCTATTAATATGAACCATTTCAGGATTGTTTATATAAATCCTTGTCATTTACCAATTGAATTGTAATTATAATCATTTTGGGATAATTTGTGTAACATGGTGAATTGGAGGAGATGATATGGGATTCCTATGAAAATACTAATAATTAAAAGGATGATACTAAGCATTAGCATGAAAAACACATTAATCATAGAATATTTACACTAGTAGATAAAGTACTTATTTTTAGCTCTATCTTGTGAATTTTTCTTAGGATGTTAAAGTCTCATTGGTCTGGTCACTTCACAGTCATAGATCTATCTCTGTATAGAGTTTTCACAATTTGAAGGCAATGGAACTTTATTCATAGTTAATGGAAAAAAGGATAAAACATTAAATAGAATCTTTATAAGAGGGGTAAATCATGTCATTGAAATTTAACTAACACCCCCAAATGAATGTCCAAATATTGACTACAATTGATGAACTAATTGGGAGACAACTTAGGAGTGTTCCCTTAGGTTATATTAAGTATTTCTAGGAGATGTAATTTTTTGGAGGAGAACCCATGGATCTTAATTAATAAAGTAGGAAAAAAATAATATAATCCATATTCCCAATGGGAATTACCACTTTACTTCATGGGTTTTTACAATTTTTTTAAAACTGACATTTCATGATTTGAATTCACAATTCATGTCATGAAAGGTTAATTTCCTTTAAAAATCAAATTATTAAACCTACTTTAATTATATCCCTTAATATAACCTAAAATATCTCCCCTATTCTGCCCTCTCTACCATAACTCCCCCCTATGATCCCCTATAGATCTTTCATTACTATTTTTCCATTGCTCATATGAAGAACACCATTAAGAGACCACTTCCAACGTGCCTGACCACATTCCCTATAAAACCCTGATCCTACTCTATTCAGAAGTATAAAACCTAGATACCCTCCCATCCACATTTTTTTGATCCATAATATTATCTATCCATGTCTTATTTTGTTTATAAATCACTTCATCCTTCTAAAGAGGAAGATATTCCACCCCATATTTATCACTATCTGTAGTTTTCAGACTAGAAGCTTCATCTTTGTCATTCACAATTAGAGGAAAATCCTATGTAGAGAAATAAAATGATAAATTTAGAGGTGTTTCATTAGATCAAATTTGATAAGGAATTTATGGATGAAAATTCCTAAATAAATCTATTACACATCATTGAGGTCAGGGAGGATACTTACTAGGTAGTCTTACTTGAGTCACTGACCATGTTTTACTTAGACATAGTCCATGTTTCATCCACTTAGGTGGGAAATAGTTATATTTTTCATTAAAGGAGTTTGGTGTTAGCCTTAGAGTTTACTATTATGATTTTTTGGATTCTTATTCATATATCTCATTTAGTTTAGAAAATAACATGGGTGAACCTCGCAAAATTAGGCAGCAATTGGACATAAAAAGAAGATCATGAATAATCATTTCACAACAAAGAGAACTTAGCTGAGTGGTAGATCTATAAGAATTTTTCAACATTCCCTAACTCATTCTTAGTTGGAACATAAATATTCTTATTGTTCCATCATCCAGTTAGAGGTCTTTATCCATACCACATCCATGGGTGCTCCCATAGTAAACATGGCCCACAAATGTCCACTTTTCTATAAATGGATGGTGTAGAAACTCATAAAATACTTTTGGGTAGATATTTCATCAACATTATAGCAATAAATATAGATGTATTCAACTAATAATTTTCCATTTCATCATTAGGCCAACTATATTTCATTAACTTAGTTATTTTTTATAAGATTTTTTTTCTTAGTAAAGGTTTTCAGTATTACCTGTGGGTTGATGATTACACTAAGTTCACTAATGAGGAACATATTCCATATGCCTTAGTATCCCATTATTTTCTCATCCCTACTATTGTTCTTATTTATTATATGTCATCCCATACAGGGCCACATCATTTCACCCATGGGGAGTGGTTGTGTTATTGTAGGTAACAATTATACAATCTACTAGAGAACCAACATTCCATATTCCATTGCTTGAAACACCCCTTAATCAAGCCTCTGATGCTTCCATTTAATTATTTAAACCCTTACTAGGAACCTCAACATAATTCCATTAATTATCCCCACCCCTTTACTTCTGATTTTGAGAAAGATTCCAGCTCTATGCCCGCTCCCACCACTCTCCATCCAGACACCCACTAATTCAATCTCCCTTAAGAGATCATAGAGCTTGAATTTTAGTGGGATTTTATTATTGAGAATACTTTGTGGGTAAATTGTATCATCATCGAGACTTAACCAGAAGTTCCTTTCATTGACCCTAATTCTATATCTTTTGTGCCTATCCAGATTTGTAGTTCTCTTCCACCACCTTCCACTCCCATTATAACCTTTTCCACCGATTCTTCATATCTAACTGCTATATTGGCTACCACTCCTCATATACTGAGAACCACTTCTAGAATTAATCTACATGTTAGTTTCAATATCCCAACCATGGAGAGGGTACCACCATTATCACTACTATTAGAGATGATAGTACTTTACTATAGTTTTTCCCATTTATTCCCCATATTTTTGTATTTAATATAGGTAATTTTGTATCATTTTAATGGGGACCAATTTTTATATATTTATAAAACTAATTTAAAAAGATATAAATTTTTTTCTCTCATAAAATGCCTTGATTTTTACTCATTTTTCACTAGTGCAATTTCCCTTGATGCCTCGATTAGATGAATCACCATTAACTAATGTATCCCCTCCTAGGGTGTAGATTTGATTTCTTCATGAGATTTACAACCATGATGCATTAAAAGGGGGATACCTTCAGAAATATTACATAGGGCTGGTAGGATTATATGACTACCTCATAAAACGTTATCTTTGTCCACTATCATGACTCTAAACCATTATAAGAGAGGCTTAGATATATATGTGTATATTCTAATGTAGAGAAGATTCCATAAACATATGAGCCTATGGACTAATATAATTAATATTTTTATTTTTTTAGATGAAGATGTAAAAATATACACTTGATGGTAGGTAACCCTTCACTCATCATTTATTTCTATTATTAATTTTATTTTACTTCTTACCCCCACTTTTTTCTCTTATTTAGATCTATCGTGTTGGTTCTTCGTAGTATATGTTAGTACATTAATTTCTCTGCATAGAATAAAATCTATTTTTTTGATTCGTTCAAAGCACCTCTACCTTATTATCTTCTTTATTTCTCATATATTTTTGAACTCACAATTATACAAGTTTAGGTTTTTTTTTCACTTTTTATCTTTTAAGAACCATAAATCCCAAACATTCCATTTAGATTCCCTAGGCACACTAAACATTTTGAGGGATAATTATTTGCCCTATAGTTATTTTTTCATAATTTTTCTATTTTCATTTCACCCTTCTCACCTAGATTTTGATCAATGAGTACACTGTTTGATTTCAATCATGTGGTGGGGGCAGTATGTTGGAGATTATTAGTTTCGCTTGTATCTTTTCCCATTATAATTTTTATGGAATAAATTTCTCACTAGAAATGTATTTTTAACAAGAAAATTTCATTGCACCCATTCAAAGAAAACATTTAATTTTTAGCTAGAGTTTTTTTTGGAAATTGAATCCTTGTTCTTTTTTTGAGAAAATATTTTATGAATATTGTTTTCAGTTGTGTTTATTTAATCCCCAATTTTGGATATTATTATATTGATTATATTTTTTACTTTGAGGTTATGTCGTGAGTGATTTTACTTTTTATTACCATTTACAAGAGTATTCTTGACCAACTTTTTCCAATTATTTATAAGAATATTTAATGAGAGCTACTTTGGATATGTAAACCTACCAGAACTTGAATTAGAAAGTTGTAAAGGTTATTAATTTATTAATTCATTTTTTTAAAATTATTAACACATTTAAATTGATGATACCTTTATCATGAGACCCATATTTAAGATAATAATATTAGCCTATAGAATCCATGAATTACCTTATTAGGATTGATCCATATTGCAAGATAATTTTATCCTTCCATACCCTACTCTTTGGTATTTTTAATGATATTAAATCAACTAGGTGAAGGGGTGAAAGAATGTATAGTGGAAATTGATTATTTATGTTGAGGAGATATGTGGAGGTATTTTATTAGGTTTCGGGGTTTCATTTCATGATTTCATTCATTTTATTTCATTGTTTTTCTATCTTGTTGTTATAAAAAATGATGAAAAAATAGAGGGATTGTTCCTAGGTAGGTAAATAATACTCATTACCATATCGAAAATCTAAAGATCATATGGGGGTTGGATGAAAGATATGAGACTTATTATGAATACCTCTTTCAAAAAAATCACATTAAGAGAAGGTCTTAATTCATTATTACTACATAGTTCATGATCCTTTATTATGTTCTTTGGGAAGTGCAGGAGATGGAATTCAGTTTGGTATGAGATTTTCATTACACTTTAATTTTGATTATCAGGAATTATTCTTAGTGATAAACCTCACTTTATGCATTTATTTTATTAAATCATTACTAACATACCATTATGCCTTTGAAATATTTGATCCTTAGTGTAAATCCCTCATGATTATTCATGTTATTTTTCTTTATAGAGTGGATATTTGAGATCCAATGAAATAATATGTCAAAGAGAATATATTCAAGATACAAACACAAATCATGTTTAAAATTTTTACCTTGAGTGATGAGAGGAAAATTTCATTGGAAGGTAGATAAATAAAATGGTCATGGTCACATAAATAAAGGTTGAGAGATAATTCTTAAATAGATGATGCATTTAAATGGAAACCTAAAAATAAATAAGTGCTAATGACCTAGGGGGAATGAGTCTTTGTGACCTAATTCACTTTAACTAATACTTGGTTTTATTTCAATGATTGTCTTCAATTTTCTGGTGTTAATATTTATAGGTACTTTGGAAATGTTTTTGTGATTTTTTTCTTGAGAATAAGAATTTATCCATGTGTGGGGGGTATTTCATTAGCCATAATTGAATAATTTTTTTTTGAAATTAATTTCAATGATATCTATAATTTTTTATTGGATTCCTTGATTTTCTTATGAATTTTTTAGAATTTTGAAATCTGAAGAATTTTGAAGAGATACTTCTAAAAAGATAAATTGGAGATAATTCACATTATGAATTCTATATCACAAAATGAACCATTGAAACAAAATACAAAATAAATTATTAGATATCATTAAAGATATGAGATACATTTCAAACTACAAATAATTTATGTAAAAAATAATTCATGATGTGAACTACAATTCACATTATGAATATGATGGTAAAAGTCAAGCCCCAAATATTTCACTAATGAATATCAAGACACGAATCAAGGAATTCACAGACCCTCAATTATTATATTTCCATATTCATGTCATGAAACCCTATTCATGATATAAAAGTTTGTGATAGAATCACATTTGGAATCACCTCAATACTATTTACAACATGAACTCCATCAACATTGTGAAACCATTTTACATATTTATATTTAGGTGTCTTTAACTTTTAATGGGCACTGAGAATTATTTTCCCTTATTTCATTTCTTCCCATTTTGTTATTTCTCTTTCGAAGGTCGCAACTTTCCAACATTTATGTGTGATTCCAATTTTTTTTGATTTCAATTAATCTTTTCATTGATGTGTATTTCTTCTCATTTCATGTAAGTTGCTTCAATTTCCATTGATTATAAATTCACTTTATTCTTTCCATTCAATTTTTCTTAGCTATATTTTCTTCCCGCATGATGGAATCCACCTCATCCATGCACATATAATTTTTTCAGGGTAAGGAATTAAAGGTAAGGGTATAAATCACTAATGAATCATTAATCAAAACTGAGGAAATCTAGATAGTTAGGAATTAGGTTAGAAATTAGTCAAATCATATCCCTTTGCATGATATTTATTTAGGGAGTTGTATAGGAGGAACCCCAATATGGTTAAGATAGTTGAGTTATGAAAAAAAAACTTAAATTTTCTTTCTGCTTCAAGAATTTCACTTAGTGCACCTAAATTCGTAACTACTTTGAGATTAAGGGACTATTATTGATTTATGTAGAATCAATTAATTTTACCCAAATAGATTGATACTTTTAGGAAACATTTGTAACCAATACATTTGGATTAAACCATTTACAAATTGATGAAATATTTTTAACAACTCCCTAAAAATTGAATTTCAATCCCTACTTTGTTTATAATAGTTTATTCAAACCACTTATTTTACTCTACCTTGTTCAAATAATGGTAAAGAGTCAATTCTAAGTGACTTTTTGATGTCTCAATGATATTTCTATCTTTCTATGTGATTGAATCAGATCTTCCTTTATGCTATGAATCATCATAGTAGTGCTAGATCGAGCGAAATAATAAGTTTATAAATTTTCCCTCTCATGGGAATGTAACAACACTCCATAAGAATGCCAGTTTTTGAAAATCGTTACTAATTCATAGGGATTTATTAAACCCTGTTTTCATTTATTGGTCGTTTTTAGCTCTAGTCTGAACCATAGCTAAATATAAAATATTATTTTTTACTTTTTATTTAATTTTAGTTTAAGTTTTTTAGAAAACACCATGAAATTAAAAATAATTAATAATAAGTATTAATAAATAATTACAATTTTAATTAATTGTTAATAATTAAGAATTAATAAATATTTAACCTTAATTATTTATTAAATATTAAAAAATAAAAATTAAAAATTAAAAATTAAAAATTAAAAATTATTTTAATTAATTATTAATGGTGATTTTTTAAATTATTTATAATCATTATTTATTAATTATTTGGAAAATTAATTATTAATTATTAATTATTTATAATCATTTTATATTAATTATTTACAAGTTATTAATTCTTAATTCTAAATTATTAATTTGTAACTATAAATTTCTAACCGATACTTGTTAATTGTTAATTTTTAATTGTAAAATTTTAATTATTAATCATCTATTATTAATTATAAATTATTAAATATTAATTATTTATAATCATTAATTATTTTTGGTTTGAATCGTTATTTACATGTAAATTATTTATTAATTACTTATTGTTAGATATTATTAATTATTTTTAGTTAATTATTGATAATTATTGATAAATTTATTAATAATTTTTTAATTAATTTTTAATTAAAAATAATAAGAATTAATAATTTTTAATAATTTTTAATTCATTTTGAATTTATAATTTTATTAATTAATTAATTATTTAATATATTTTGTTTTTCAAATTGTTTAAATAAAATTAATTGACATATTATTACATATAAATTCATTTAGTGGAGTAGTTAGTATGTATAGAGTTAGGTGAGAATGAGTGTGAGTAGTGTAAGGATGAGTGACATCTTGAGAAGTTGTTCTAAAATGTTAAAAAATGAAATAAGTAGAAAAAATAACATGTATTGACATATTAATAGATGTAAATGCCTTTATGGAGTGGTTAATATATAAACAGTTAAGTGAGAAAGAGTAGGGGTAGTGTAATGATGAGTGACGCTTTCGAAAGTTGTTGTGATCTATATGAAATGATATTAAAACAATTAGAAAATAAATAATAAATGGTAAATAAATAATATATATACAATAATTTAAAATCATATAATTTTTCAAAAAATTATATTTATAATAAAAAATAAAAAATATTTTTTTCAATTCAAAAAATATTTAAATAAAAAACCCATCGTTAATAATTTAGAAGTACTTTAAAACTCCTAAAAAATCATTGTTAAATGATTCATGCAGGTTTAAAAAACCACTATGAAATGATTTCTTACATATAAATTCCTGATTATTTTTGAAAATCATTGTGAATTATTTAGTGGTGGATAAAACTATCACTAAATTCCTTAAAACCACTACTAAATATAGTTTTGCATATAATTTATATTCAAGGTAAATGAAGGATCATGATAAGTACTTTAGGATTGTTCTTAAAGTTATTTGTTGAAATCCTCTTTATGGAATATTTTCCAAGTGTAAATTATTGGTGCATGGAGTACATTTTACTAGACATGTCGTTCCTCAGTTGGGAGTAGTTATCGAGATTTTACTCCTCCAATGGCCCGGATGCCTTGATTTTTTATTGATTTTTGATAATATTCCTTTCAATGGGTGAGGTGGAACCCTTATAAGACCCATAGGTGTAAGTATTACATGGATCATAGGCCTTAGAAGAATTCATTTCCTGTAGGCTTCAAACATTACATACAACCCAGACTAACTACTTGGAACTGCTTCTCCCAAGTATCTTCATCGTGAAATCACCTCTCCACCACCACTTGGTTGTTCGGCTAGGCTTTCCCGTGCATTCACAAGCTTGTCCTGATGGAAGGTGCCATATCCTCTCATTCTTACAATCTGTTTAGCTTCTTCTTTAGTGAAATCTCCTTGCTCATCCTTCTTCTAGAAGCTTGTTCCTTGTAGGTTTTTTGGTTTGTATCTGCACATTAGGTGGCCCAAATTCCTTACTGACCTGAAGGCCTGGGTAGCTCAAAGGCCTTAAAGGACTCGGTTACCAAATTGATAGCCTGAAGGCCCAAATGGGAGAATAGTCCTGGCTGGTATAGTGCCAAATAGTTCTTTCTACATTTCCCGCTATAATAATGTTATAGTATCCCTGGAAAATATGTCTCAACCTGGATTTGATCTCGGGTCACCTGGATGCACTTAAGGAGTCCTCACCAACCAGACTGAGGCTCATGTGCTTGTTATAGATCCTTTAAAAATTAAGTTAGTTCTTTCTTGATTACCTCCCAAGAATATCATATAGATTCATAGTTTCCCTAGTCTTACAAGCAATTAGAGGAGGTTTATGTAATATTTCTCTTATATTGTGGAACCTTTTATAGCTTTATATAGGAAAGAAAATTCCTTTGTATTTATTTATCAAAGTCAGGTGGAATTTGAAAACCCAAAGGAGAAATTTATTGGTGCTTATATAATTTAATTTATAGAGGTAGGAGCCTTATTCAAGGGTTCCATGATGTTTCTCATCTTCTTTTCATTATTTTTTAGATATAATAGAGAGTGATGGTCTCTTATGGATCTCAAAAGTTATATCGTCATTATCATAATTATGATACCCAAGATCATTAACATGTGGTGATGGTGTTCTTTTTGAAGTTATAGTGACCTTATCTCATCGGTGATCACTTTTAGGTCTTCAAATATCATAAAAAATTGAGTTATATTCTATTTTAACGTTATTTGAATTGGAATCAGTGAAGGTGGATGGAGTTATTTAAGGATTGTGACATGAGAATCTCTTAAACTCTTTGAAAAATAAATTATTTATTTATATTTTAAGTATAATGGTGATATTTCTCGAGAGTTTGGAGTTTTTTAGAGGATGATATAGGAGATCATATATTTTTATCTTGATATAGAGGAATATAGTAAGAGAGTTTTCATATAATATATGCTATTAAATTTTTTCGTGGCATGATAGGTAAACATCCTCAATTAAAATATCCCAAGGTTGTCAAATGAAGAGGTTATGTTTTTATGGAGAATCCCTAAAGGAATGTATAAAATATTATTATCAAATATTTTTATCTCTAGGGAGGATCTTTGTTATATTTTTAGTGAACACAGTGGTTCTTCATGAATTCCAAATCACAATTTTATCTATATATTCTAATATATACATGAATCATGCATTTAGGAGCCAGTTTTAGTGGTTGGGGATGAGGAAAATAGTATCTGGGTTTGTATCTTTATTCCTGGTTTTCCAGTGAGTGAAGGTTGAGAATTAGGTTCCTACTAGTTTGTTTCCATGATCGAATATTCCTTAGTGGAATTGGGAGGAAATATGGATGGATTGTTTTTAAAAAATTTCCTTATTATCTTGGAGGTTTTAATGGTATCTAGGTTTTTGTGGATCGATTGTTTGAATTGGATCATTTTTTTGAAATAAAGATTTGGGTTTAGTGGATTGTTTGGCATAGCCTTATATAGATAAGGTTTTATGGTTTAATGGGGATCCATGGATGATCATATCTAATTTGAATCCTTATTTTACATCAGGTATGTGTAAGATTCTTCATCATTCTTTTGGTTCTCAGTTATGCCTTATCACTTCCCTTTATCTATAGACATGCGGTTAAATGAAAGAGAATATCCAAATAATGGAGGCAATTTTATGTGCATGTGTTATATATTTTAATATTTCGTGAGAGAATCATTTTCATTTGGTTGATATTTGTATTAGAGTAATTATCAATCATCCATTAGTATCTCTATGTTCAATAAATTTTATTGGATACATTGGATCATGGATAGAGAGTCATTTAGTTTTTTTACCATATTTAGTACAATGTACAATAGGGAAGGTTATTGTGATTTATGAATGGATGAATACATATTATGATTATTATAATTCATATGTTTATCAAAGGAATAAAAATATGTAGTTTTATGTTAGTTATTGTATATTTTTTTAGGATTATCATTGTTATAGGTAGCAAAGGTTCGGAATAGCTTGTAAAATTTATCCTTAGTTTATCTAACCTTTCGAGGTGTTAGAGCATGCTGGAAAGGCAATGTATCAATTATATATTCCTTCATAAATTGATTGTGTTCATGAAATTTTAAATGTGTCAAAAATTTGATGATTTCTTCATGATAACTCCCATGTAATTGATTAGGATGAGTTGAATATTAAGGATGATACGAAATTTGTGGAATAGCCTCTTGAGATTTTATATTTTCAAGAGAAGGTGTTGCACTGTCATGTAATTCCTTTAGTTAATGTCTTAAGGAGTTATTGTGTCTTGTAAGAGTTTATATATGAGCATGATTCATAGTGTAATCTTGGTTTTTTTTATTATTGTTAAGATGTTGTGGTTGATTCTATATTAATATGCCTAAATTTATTATTCCCTTCTTGTATTGTATTTGTGTTTTTGTGGTGAATGGATTATTTTATGAGAGGTATCTCCTGGGGTGTTTTGGTTGTCAAATTGGTTTGGTTTTGATTGTGTTTTTCTTTGATTATTGAATAAAACAAATTTTTTAGAGGTATATAATCTAAGGATATGCTTTTTTAGATATATACTTTGTGATTTTAAATATATAGAAGTATTAGAGCTGATCTCAGAGGTATTTTTGAAGTGAGGATATCTGTTTTGGATTTTAGAGGAGAACTACATGAAAAGTAGTACCCCCTATTACAATTAAGAGTTGGGTGGTAATTATGGTTTTGTAT
This sequence comes from Viscum album, assembly GCA_963277665.1. Classification (NCBI taxonomy): domain Eukaryota; kingdom Viridiplantae; phylum Streptophyta; class Magnoliopsida; order Santalales; family Viscaceae; genus Viscum; species Viscum album. Next base: position 744,642,671 of record OY728125.1, read on the forward strand.
TGAGTGTGTATGATAACAAGTTTTTATGGATTTATGGAGGTGAGGTAAGAAATGATCATTTTGGGTAATGTTTATATCATGATTGATATTTGTGATGTGGAGCTGGTCATTTTAGTGAGCATGGTCCTATGTGGAATCTCAATTTGAAGAAGAGAAGTCCAAAACGAGTATTTTGGCTATTATGGTGCACAACAACATGTTCAAGAAAACATTATTCCAAGTTGGTATCATGAAGGATGGTGTAAATGTTGAGGATAAATAATAATATTCTATAGAAATTCAAGGATCAAATCAGGGAAGAAGGTGAAAAATTTTCAAGGTGTATCCACAATACTGTGGTGGTCGTTAAAGCCACATTCCTACAGTAATATGGTTTGTTTATTAAAGTGAGTTATGAACATTTTACTGGCCATAAAACATGAATCTATTTTGACAAATCTTCACTAGATTTTGTCATTTCATTTACCAAATAATTGTGGAGTCATCTATATTTTAATATAAATTCAGATACCCCTCTCTCATTGTCTAGTTTTATCCATCCTATTATAAATCCTTAGTGACAAGAGGCACCTTTTTTGTGTAATTTTACCTAGGTGGTGGATATGAATCCTTTCTCTTATCATGATTGATTCCTTAGAGTTTGGGTTCTTTTATCTTATTTCACCCTTCATTGTTTCCTCTTCTTTCTCCCTTTATTGTTTCATTTCTATTTCTTCTTATAAGGTCTTAACATGGGATGATGATTTGTTTTTGTGGGATTTTTGTTATGGTATTTATTTATAATGATATAATATAGGTTTTTAGAGGTAATTCATGTTATTTTTTTTATATAAAACTATACTTTTAATTTATAAATATTACATATTTTTAGATGAGTATTCAATACGTTTCACAAATATATACTCGATGACCATAAAGGTTTAATATATTTGGAGACTAGATACAAAATCTTCTAGTTTCGTGAAATATCTTTAAAATCTCCCATAAATATCTTAAAACATAATCATATTTAAATAAATACCCTACATAAATCATTCTTCATAACATGAGGAATGGAAACACAATAAATAGTGAGACTAGATGCTTAGTAAAGTCAAATATGGGAGATATCAATTGATGCTCATATGAAAGCATTGTATAAGAATAATGGTATGAGATCATGAAAATAAATTAAAAATATCATACCCAATCTATCATGTATCATAAAAATGAGTCATGGAATAAAATATTATCATTTCAAAATAAATGAATCATAAGAGAGAAATCATTATAAATCAATCATTAACCATAAGTTCATGTCATAAAAGTGTATCACCATCATATGTATATAAACCATTTCATATTTAATAGTTAAATACTGAGACCATAAATTCATATGATATTATGAATCAACACCCATATCCCATATCCTTAAGGATAATTCATCATTAACTTTTTCCCATAGTGTATCTAGTACATCAACTTGTTTCCCATTAGGGATCAATCACATAGTCTAATTTACCATTGTTATCTCATGAGATAAAAAAATATTCCCAATACATTGGAGGGATATATAATTATGGGAAAATCCATCTCATAATTAAAATCATACATATGTGTGACATAAGATCATAAAACAATCATCATATCATCATAATAGAACCCATGGAAAGGAAACAAGTTTTATAAAAATTTTATTATTTCATCATATCATAACACATGGAAAATGAATTCTTTTCATAAAAATATCATCATCATAACAATAAAAAATCTAGATATATAATAATTATGGTATAATTGTATCATATCACCAATAAATAATAATTTACATAAAAGGATATTGGAGTAGATGAAAATTCCTTTAAATGATCACTTTAATATTTATTGAACAAAATACACTTTTCATTTTGTAATCACACTGTTAAAACATAAATATTTATAAAATATTATGGAAAATATTTTTATTCACAATAACCATGAAAAATTAATAAAATAACCTTCAAATCATTGAGCATTCATGACATTAGAAAATTTCATTCATGTTGTGTATGTTAAAACAACGATTCATTTCAAATTTTGGATAAAATGGAAAAAGTACATCATCCAGAAAGTGAAAAGAATATTACTTTTATTTTTTATAAAAATTAAAACATACGTAAAAACTAATTTATAAAATCATAGCATAAAACTAAAAACATTATTGATTTTTTTTAAAACATGGACAAAGAAGAAAAAGGATCTTCAACCGAAGAGATAAATTAAGTTGATTTTCCTGTAAAAAATTTATTTCGGTATCATCAGTACATAAATGAGAGAAATGAAAGGAAAAAATGTAATATATAGATATAAAAATATGATAATATAAATTAAATGGATTTATAATACAATAATTTTATAATTTCTTCAATGGAAATTCAACTATAAATAATCACGAATAAAATGTGATTAAGATGTAAATCCCTTACCATAAGTCTTATCTTTCTCCATAGGTGTTAAAATTTCCAGTATAATAAATATATATTTGTTATATATATATATATATTATAAAATCATAATAATATGTATCATACCATTTATGATTTACTTCTGATGTTTTATCCCCTGTTTATTAACAATTTGTTATTAAAATTACTGTTCTGGGTGATAATGTCTTCATTTTTCATGCATGTTTCGGTTCTTCAGTCCCAATACTTCTAATTTGATCCTAGTTTCATCATATAAATAATTTTAATAATTATATAAATATAATATATATTCATTATATATATATATTCGTATTCATCAATAAAAGATATTGATAGAAAAATGAATTACACCATTCATGGAGATGGTAGGTCTTATGCCCACATGAACATTGATTATATTTTTTGATAGATAGAATGAAAGAAAGGTAAATAAAAATTAAAATTTATAGAATAACTATTATATCATATATATCATATTTATTAAATAAATATATCCTTATTACTATCCATGTCAAAATAAAATGAAAAATAGCTCACATTGCTTTGTGGAGGTGGTAGTTCACATGTACGCAGGAGTGTCGTTATGATTTTACAACAGATAAAAAGTTAAGAAGTTAGATAAGATATTATAATTATATAAGAATAAATTTTTCCTAAATATAATATATAAATATTAAATCTATAATTATAACCATCCATGAAAGATTCCGATGAAAAATGAATTACACAGCTATGTGGAGATGGTAAGTTGTACATACTCACGAGTGATGTTATCGTTTTATATGGTATAGAAAATATGATGAAAAACATTGTAACAAAATAATAATAACATATTAATTTATTTATTATATTTTATTAATAATTTTGTAATGGATACCATAGATTCATAGGAGGTATATGTAGAAATAATATTCAAAATGCTCAATTAAGAGTTATATATCTTCATTGAGAAACCTCTTTTTCATTACTCCTTAAGCCTTGAAGGATTGGTATTTTGGAAAAAATGGGATCTCTATAATGTGGTGAAGGAATATAGGATGATATTATATTATTTATTAGCCTAAATATATGGGTCAAAGTGGTGTAAATAAATGGTAGAATGGGTGTCCTTTTATAAGGGAGGGAAATGACACACTTGGAATTACTAAAAATATTATAATATAATTTAGTCACTCTCAATACGAATGATTATAAATGTAATTATATTCAAATAAAAATATTATAAGGTATAAATATCATCATATAGTGAAATTTAGATAGTTTTTGGTGTGATTTTAAACCTTATCATTGGATTTAACTCCTTAGTTAACCAATTTTAATCTTAACTGTGATAATGATTCTTTAAGTATTAAAGGGTTATAATTTCAATTATAAGTTTAATATTTACTCATAAATGAAAAATGGATGAAATTTTGGACCCATATTTAGGATAATTATCCTCTTTAATTATTTTTAAGCTTTTTAAATAATTTAATAAAATATTTTTATCATAAAATACTATTAATATCATTTTAAGATCTATTCACATAATTTGAATTTGAAACCTACACGAGAGTACTGTAATTAAAATATTAACCTTTAAAACATCTATAATATGTTATTTTAATCTATAAAATTAGTGGAACATAATTAATCAACCAAATTATATTACTTTTATAGTTTTTAAAATCATTCATTTTATTTTTTTATAAATTGAATAAACATTGTATCAGTTTTGCATAAGCGTTTAAGGTAATTAAAGGATCAATAAAAATTATAAATGAGGTAATATGATAAAAAAATTAATTTTAAATGATAATTTATAACTAAACTTATCATCATTTTATCCTTATATAGAAATTTTCGAGATATTAAATTCAAGAGGGTGAGATTTTGTATTTATTCTTTTCTTAAATTAATTTAAAAGTCTTAATCAAATAAAAATTTCAAAAAGTGGCCATATATTAGATAATTTCATCTAAATGGACGAAATAAATCCATCCCATAGGATAAAATAAAGTTTTTGAGGAACTTTATAGACTTATTTCAAAGTTTTAGCCTTATTTTACATGTTTTACCCTTACCGAGGAGACAAAAATTTTATATGGTTACTATTTATATAGAAAACAATATAAGGGACCTATTTAAAAAATTAGGTTATAATGATTCCATGTATTGAATAAATTTTTCAAGATATAATTTTTATAATCGGAAGATATTCATTTTAAAATAAGTACCCAAAACAGAATGTAAACTATTTTTTAGAAAAAATACACTTTAGGAATTAAACAAGATATATATTTTTATCGAATGAATAGAAAAAATATTAGATGGATTTTAAATTTTTTTATTTAATTTATAATATATAAATTTCTTTAAAATAATTATTCAATAGTGATCGGTTTAATTTATTAATATTTAAACACATTGATTGCATAAAATTATTTTTTCAGAAAAATATATATTTTTACTTTGAATTCATTTTTATTTTCATTTATAATCAATTTATATCCAATGAATTCAATTTATTCTTGTGTAAACCATAATTATATAATAATTTAGTTATTAATATTCATATATACCAATCTAATTTATAGGTGACAACTATATACTTCATTATGGTTCATTCGGACTTGGGGTTTCTTGTGTCAAAAGCTATTCAAGAAAATAAATTTATTTAAAGAGAAATATATCATAAAATCTTAGAGTGTTAAATTATAACCCCCTTAAAAAGAATTTTATCATCAAAATTACATCAATTTGATATAAAAAATTAATGAAATATCTATTTCATCACATCCTCGAGTTCCTAAGTAGTTTCCTCAAATTTATGGTCTCACCAAAAAACTTTGACCAGATGAGTGGTATTATTTCATTGAACATTCTCTCTATGATCCAAAACCTCCATTGGTTATTTCTCAAAAGATAGATATTGATCCATATATAAAACCTCTAAATTCAATACATTTGAAGGTTCAAGTATATACTTCCTTAAGAGAGATACAGAGAACACATCATAAATTTGTGAGAGATTTAGATAAAGTTACAAATGATAAGTTACCTTCCCAATAAAATAAATAATTTCAAAGGTACCAATATAGATAGGGCTTAGATTTAACTTCATTCCAAATATCATAAACTTACTCTATGGATAAATTCATTGGAATAAATTTCCACTAACTTTGAACTCTGTATGTTATCAATCACTGAAAACATAACTTTTCCATCGAATCTTATTTGATCTTATGTGCTAATGAATGGCTCTGAATTTATCTTCCATTTAATAAGCTAGCTTAAGTAAAAATATGTTTATTTCTCCAACTTCATCACAACATGATAGATTTATGCACTTATTACTATATATGACTTCAAAATGATCTATCTAAATTCTCTAGTGACATTTATTGTTACATGAAAACTTGATTATAGGAAGGTGTTGATCCCAACAACCTTTGAATTATATATAATAAGATATCAAAATATCCTTGAGATTTTGAATAGTTCTTTCATAATGATCAACATTATAAGGATGATAAGTAGTGATGAAACTGAACTCTTTATCCAGATCCTACTGAAGACATCACCAGAACATTGAGTTAAACCTTAGAGCTCAATTAGATATGATATAATGTGGTACTCCTTTAAATCTCATAACTTTTTTAATTTATAATCTGGTAAAATGATTAAGATAGAAATATTATCTAACATAAATAAAGTGTTTTTACTTCATAATGCGATCAACTAAAACCCAAATAGCATTTTGTCCTTTAGATGTTTTGGGGATTCTATAAATGAAATCCATGGAAATGTTTTTCCATTTGCATTCAATTATAAGTAATGGTTGTAACATCCCCTTATACCATTGTCTCCCAACCTGAAAATTTTGAAATACAAGGAATCAAGATACATACTTTACAATATTAATTTTCATGTTACCCCACTAGAAATAATATTTTAGATCTCTATACATATTTCTACTTCCATTATTTATTAATAATGATGAACTATGAGCTTTATCTAATAGTTCCTTCTACAATTATTGTATTTATGGCACACATAATCTATTCATAAACATTATCATTTTTTCGCTATCTTAGTTGAATTGAGGAACAGAATTAAAATTCTTCTATAATTCTGTATCTTCCCACTGCATATATTTAATCTTCACATGGAGAGATGATTGAACTTTCATATAATAAATATATTATCTATCCCATTTCCTCAGGATTTGAAGCTCCATATTCTAAAAATTTGTAAGTATTTGATATCTTTCAATTCTCATCATAGATAAGCTTGCATGATCCTTTTAAATCATAGCATGTACCAATTTGTTTTATTTCCTTTGCTGGTAATGTATTGAGTATTCATAATCTTTAATAATATATAACTATATTTTATAGAAAATATTCAACTCCTTCTATGTGAAGATATACTTCAAATGATTCTGATCTATATATATGTTACACCTTTCACCACAAAGACAATTCATCCATATCTTCAACACAACTTTTATCATTTCCATCTCCAAATTATGAGTCCTGAAATTTTTCTTATTTAGTTTCAATTGGTGTGAGGTATATGGTATCAACGTATCATTCTACACTAAGACACATCTCATTCCTATATTTTATGTGTCATTATATATAAAAAAACCCTTCTCTACTATAGGGTAGTGTTATAATAGGTACAATAGGTATCCTTATTTTTAATTCCCATAAATTATCTTCACATTCATCTATACACAATAACTTAACCCCCTTCTGACTCAACTTTGTGATTAGATGAGTCAGTCATGAGAAATATCCCACAAAGCATCAATAATATCTAGCTAACCTAAGAAAATAAAGAATCTCATTAACTATAATTAGTTTGGGTTATTTAACAATAACATGAATCTTTTAATTATCTATAGAAATACCCTCAAATGTGATTATATGACCCAATAATGAAACAATTTAATATCAAAATTCACACACGGTAAATTTTTCATAAAACCTATCATTCCTTAGGCTCTTTAGTGAAATTCTAAAATGATATTCACACTCTTCCTTTATATTTGAATATATTATAACATAATCTATAAATAATATAAAAAACTAATCAAGATAGTCTATAAAGACTCTATTCAATCAATCCATAAATATAGAAAACAAATTAGTAACTTTAAATAGAATCACTATAAATACATAATTCCCATACCATATATAGAAGTCTATCTTGGGTATATCATACTTCTTAATCCTAAATTGATGATATACATAAAAAATTTAAATGTTAAAAATGTATTAATCTTCTCATAATTTTAAAAAATAACTCATCGATATAGGGTAGAGGATACATGTTTTTAATAGTGATTTTTTTAAGTAACCAATAAATAATACAAATATTCATTAACCCATATTTATTCTAAAAAAGAATAGATTTATCCCATGGTGATGCACTAAGGAATATTATTCCATTATAAAGATTCTAGTGGAGTTTCTTATTTAATTCTTACAAATAGAATGGTTAAATTTTATAAGGATTTTTTTACATGGGTGTAGCACCAGGTATGAGTTCTATTAAAAACTCAACTTCCTAATTTGGAGGAATACAAGGAAAATATTTAGAAAAAACATTAACAAAACCCTATACAATAGGTGTATCTCCAATGTTGAGTTTCTCCCCAAACATCTGAGATATATACCCTTCATGGATAGGAATTAATATCCAAATTATAGAAGTAATTTACATTAGAAGTTCATATTCATCACCACACCAATAAACTATGAAAATACACCCCTTCATTTCATATTAATTCATGATTTATTACATAATAGTACACATAATACAACCTAAAAGGTCAATAAGTCTAGTGTTTTAGAGAAATAGGTACATTAAATAAAAACTTAAAATAAGTAATACATAATATTTATTGAAAACCTCCTTAACATGTTCATAATATTCCTTCTTAATTAATATTTCATGGGATAACTTGGGGACATACATAAGAAAGGGGTGAGATATAAATCCAAATAAGGTAATAAATATGACATAACATGAAGATATTATTAAATTTTAGACAATAGGAATATCAATGATATATTAAAGGGGTGAGAATCATAAACATTGATAATGCGGCATGATATAACACGATTATATAAAAGAAACATGGGAAATGTGGAAACAACTCAAAACACTACATCATAAAGATAGGTCAAGGATAACTTGCAAGACATCATGATGAAAAAATTACCATAAAGGAATAAGGTTTACTCCCTATCCCAATATGACGTCTTATGATACTAAACATTACCCAATGCATTGGAGTGCTATATAATTCTCGGTGCACCCATCGTAATCATTTTATTCTCATTCTTAAGTGTGCCACATCGATCATAAAACATAGAATCATTTAACCTCACATTTTATTCCTTGATATTGGAATATGGAATACATACATGTAAGTCCCCATTCAATAAGTATAATTTCATAAAGTTGAACACTCTTGTTATGAAATGGGTACGAGTATTCACAACACAATATTTTGGCATGGAAATACACGGTGGAATTTTAGCAATATAATGGCATCACATAAAAATCCATAAAATGGGTTGATGAGAGTAAACGAGGTCTCTCATCATTTTGAAAGATAGTTTAAAGTAATATGTACTTTTAAAAACTTGTACCAACAATATGAATTATAAATATAAGGCATGTGATAATGAAGAAACTTGAATAAAGAGGAGAAGGAAAAACCCCTTACTAAATTTTGGCATGGTAACAAGTGTATATAAATGTTCATGGGAGGGATAAATGATATTTAAAGGGGTATAAAACTATTTATAAATAAAATTTATAGTATGGTGGACATTTAAGAACATATCCCAACATGAACAAATTGAAATAATGATCCATAACATAAAATAGATGTTTGAATAAAAAAGAGAGTAGAAGAATATCCAACTAAATTTCTGCATGGTAACACGTGTAAAAAAGGTTCTTGGGAGGGATTAATGAGAGTGAAATGGAATATCATAATTTATAAATAATAGGGTAAGTAAGGGGAATATGGATGAACATACCACAAAAAAGAACATATAAGAATTTAGAGGCAAAACATAAAATAAGTGCTTAAATAAAAAAGAGACTTGAAGATCCCTTACCCTGAGAGTGTGACTCCAAATTCTTGGGAGGATATTTTGAAGAGATTTGGGAAACATGGAGACAACTCTAGAGATGTCATGGAAGATTAAGGGTGTTATAGAATGTTTTTTAGTGAATAGAAATTGTATCTTGGGTGGATTTATATAGGAAATGTGTGGGGAATTCTTTATTATTTCCTAAACAAAGGTTTTGGACTCTATATAATAAAATAACCAAAACTAAAAACCTTACCATGGTTTTTTCCCATGTGTTCTTCCAAAGGGGAGTGATTTTAATTATTTGATAGGTCCAAGGGCCTAACTTTATAAAATATTACCCTTGCTAATGTGGAAGAGAGTCATACTCTTAAAGAAATGAATTTATAACCTTGAAATATATTAATGGTTTTCGAGGATTCATAAAGGCTTTATAAAAATAATAAAATAAATATAAAATCAACTTATTCTAAAGGTAAAACATATATTTTGTCGTTTTATCCATTATAGAATTTATTACATCAATTTTTTTCATTATATTTCATAATAAACACTCTATATATATACGATATATAATCTTCACTTGAGAATTTGACTGTCTGGGAAATTTGGAAAAATTCACTACTGGATAATTTTAATGTCCTGATTAAAAAAATAGTATTTATTTTTACCAAATTGTTACATAATTATGTGATTTTTTACTTTTAAAATTAAATCTATATTTATTGAGAAATACTGGGTTTTTTTTGACAATAATAGTTTTCGAACACTTATAAAAATGACATTTGACTTCATAAAAATTACATGAAAATTTTAATTTAATAAAAATTATTTAATAAAATATTTTATTAAAATATTATTTATTTCAAAAATTTATTAATACATCAAAATAAATGTCTTAATTGAAATTTAATATTAATAAAAAATAAAATTTATGTTTTATTTTAAAAAAATCATAATCATTTATAAAGTGATGATAATATGAAAATATGAAAATCATTATATTAAAAATACAATATAAATATTTATATAAATTTGGTAATGATACATACCCCTTTAATATGCTAGAAAATAGCCTAAGGGTAATGTCCGCAATGGTGAGACTTTTATGGGGTGGTTCAACGTGTACGGTTTGGGCCATGATCTCAATGAGCTTGAAAATATCCTATAAATAGTTTTGATTGTGATTAAGTTATTGGATAATAGTTTGAGATTAGCCAAGAGAGAATCCCAGTGATTCTATCTTCCTTGGAAGCTCTAATAAATGGGCTTTATAGGGAACAATCCTACTGGTTGAGGCCATCAATTCCTTTGTCTATGTCTGTTAGATTTATCAAAAACCTATATTTATACTAATATTATTATCAATATTTGATGACTATATTATCAATGGTAATGATTCATAATGGGTTTTAAAATATTATAGTATATAATAAAACTAAATAATTTCATGTGTTTTCTATATCCATAATATATAATAAGACATTTTATTAAAATGAAATGGAATTTTTTTAATTTTTTTTGGGTTATTTCAATTCTCCCCACTTTAGAAATTTAAACCTTGAAATTTTCATTTACCACACTAAAATAGATGAGCATAATTCTGTTTCATCACCTCTTCTAGTTCCCACATCACTTCTTCAAAATTCTGGATTCTCCACATCACTTTGCCCAGGTGTATTGTCTTATTTCTTAGAGCTTTGTCTTTATGATCTAAGATATTCACTGAAAACTCCCCATAGGAAAGGTCATTCTCCAATGTTACCACTTTTGGATTTAGTACATGTGCGGGGTCTAGTGTGTACTTCCACAAAAGTGATACATGAAATACATCATGTACTTGATATAAGTATGGTGAGAGTTCTAGTCGATAGACCACCACACCGATGTGATCGAGGATGTCAAAGGGGATGATGTATCTTGGACTAATATTTATATTATTCTGAAATATCATTGCTTCATTCCATGGAGATATGCATAGTAATTCCATGTTTCTAACATCAAACTCTACGTCTCATTGATGATTGTCAACATAGCTCTTTTTTTGAATCTAAGTAGCCTTGATGTGCTACTGAATGGTCTTGACCTTTTCCACCATATCATCAACAATCTTTGGACTTAGTAATTTGTGTTACCCATCATTATCCCCACATTCATTTTTTCTGAACCACTTACCATAAAGGTCTTTATAGGGAGCCATTTGGATTCTTAATTTTAAATTGTAATTGTATGAGAACTTGACCAAATAAATATGTTTATCTCATCCCCCTTTGAAGTCAATTGTGGTTTCTCTCAACATGTCCTCAAGTGTCTGGATATTACACTCATATTAGCCATAAATTTGAGGGTGATAAGTCATGATAATTTTCAAGTCTATATTTATAGAATGTTGAAAACTCTTATATACCTTAGAGTTAAATATTGGATATCGATTAGATACAATAGACATGGGTGTTCTGTGCAATCTCACCACTTCTCTAATGTATATCCTTGAAAGTTGATCAAGTGACAAATCCTCTAAAATTGAAATGAAGTGAGGAGTCTACATAATATGATCAACCATAACCCATATTGAATTATTTTGTCTTGATGTATTTAAAATACCGGTGACAAATTCCAATGTGATATTTTTCCAATTTTTATATAGGTATGGGTAATGGTTGTATCATCCCCTTATATTTTTGTCTTTTTTCCTCACCTTGATGAAATACAAGACATATTGATGGATATTATGAGATCTCATTCTATATATTTTCCCACCAATAGTTATCTTAGAGATCTTGATACATCTTTGTGATTCCTTGGTGTATTTAGATGGATAATCTATGTGTATCATCCAACATATCCTTATTTAACTCAAGATTTGATGGTACACATAGTCATGACCCAAATCTCAAAACCCATTCTTCATTAAAATTGAAATATGAGGATTTACATTTTTCTATATCTTCCACTTTCTTATTAATTCCCACATATTCTCTTTTAGTATCCTTTATCCTCTCTAGAAGGGATGGTTAAGAAATTATTTGAGAAAGAATTGATGATGTTACTTCCTTCGTGATAATCATGCCCATATTTTTCAAATCTAATAAGGTCAGATCCTTCTCAATTATAATCAATAATAAAATTTCTGTATCTTTTATACTTATATAATCTTCCACTTTATTCACATACCCTGAATGGTAGTGAATTGAGGAGTTATAGTCCTTGATCAGCTCTAACCATCATTGTTGGCGCATATTCAGAACTTTATGTGTGAATATATACTTGAGGATTTTTTGATATTTATATATTTCAAAATTATCATAAAAAAGATAATGCTACCATATTTTCAAATTGAATGTCATTGTATGAAACTAAAAATCATGAATTGGGTAGTTATGTACATTAACTTTCAAATTACTTGAAAAATATTTTATCACTTTGTCATTTTTCTTTAACACACATCTGAATCCCTTCTCTAAAGCATCACTAAATTCCCTGAAAATTTCTACACTCGTGGGTAATGTGAGTACATGTGTATTAATAATATTATATTTGGCTCCTTGAATATCTCTTCACATTAAACATTCTAAAAACATTTTACTCCTTTTTGAGTTAGCTTGGTTAGAGGTTTTGAAAATGGTAAGAAATTTACCACAAATCGATGATAGTACCCACATAATCCAAGGAAACTATAGATATATGTCATATATGTTGTCCTTTTATATCCTTTAATTGCTTCTATTTTCTAATGGTCCATAGATATACCACTAATTTTGATGATATTCCCCAATAATGATACTTTCTACAACCACAACTCACATTTTATGTAGTTTCCATAAATCTTATCCTTTCGCAAGGTCTTTATCATAGTTCTTAAATGATTTTCATGCACATCATTACTTTTGGAGAATATTATTATATCATATATAAAGAATACCAAAAATTTGTCAAGGTAATCACTAAATACTCTATTCATTAGGTCTATAAATATTTCTAGAGCATTAGGGAGTCTAAACAGTATTACTATGAACTCATAGTACCCATAACTTTTATGAAAATTAGTCTTGGGGAAATCATCCTTATGCAACCTAAAATGGAAATATCTTGGCCATAGATCCACCTTAGAGAAGAATTTTTCTCCACCTAGCTTATTGAACTATTCATCAATTTGTGGTAGAGGACACAGTTTCTTTATAATGTTCTTGTTGAGATCATGATAATCAATTCAATGGCACATTGAACAATTCTTCTTCTTGACGAAGAGGAATGGTGCTCTCCATGGTGAATCACTTGGACATACACAAACTTTTTCTAGATTCTCCTATATTTTGTTATTTAGCTACTTAAATTATATAAAAAAAATCTATACAAAATCTAGGATAATGGTAATTCCCTAGGTATGATCTCAACTGAAAAATCAACCGCTCAACAAGGAGGATGATCAAGAAATTCCTCGGGAAACACATTAGTGTAATCCCTCGGAATGGGTATGTCATCATGGATGGTATTTGTAAAGACCCAAACAAGATGTAAATATACATTACATTACTTTTTCGGAATACTTAATATATAACAAAAACAGACGCCCAAAGACCGTATTAGTTTAGTGTCTTTGGAAACTCGGAACATAATCTTCTAATTATGGTGAAAGATCTTCAACATCTCCCATAAATATCTTTACCTTTTTTCTTACCTAAAAACTTTATTTATATACTGGGGAAAAGAAAACATAAAAAGGGTGAGCTCAAATGCTCAGTAAGGGTAAACATGGAGAACATAAAAACCATCCATAAACATTTGAATGTAAAAACATGAACATAAAACATCAAAATCCTCAGCAATGACATAAATCATGGAAATACATAAGGAATAAATCATAAAGGAACATTAATCATGATAAAATAGGATGAGAATAAAAAATGTAATTGTGGAAACCATTAAGTACATGTTATGATTTTCATAGTAGCCAATGCATTGATACCAAAACCATCATAGTGGACAAAGTCCATAAATGGACCAGGTTTACTTGCCATTCCAGCCCTGTATTACTAAACCGGGTTCAGTCTCTGTTCTATCCAAGTCTATATCATGAGATATAAATCTTTACCCAATGCATTGGAAGGGGATATAAGTCCCAACCATCTCATAACAAAATCATTCTTACTTTTTCCACAAAATAAACATAAACCATTCATCATAACCCAAAGAATAAAATGGGTTTCATAAACATCATCCTATCATAACATAATCCATATAAAAAAATGGATATAATTTCATCATAAGAAGAATCAAAACATGGAAATAATAGAGACATTATACTTGAAACACAATCATACTAAATAATTTCATCTTATATGGAAAATAGTTTTGACAAAACACTTGAAATGAATTTTGAGGAAAATATCTTTTCTTCTTAAAAATCATTTTCTTTTAAAAAAATTCCATTAAATTTTAAAAGAAAAGGATTTTGTTGATAATAATCATGAAATATTGTAGACAAATCTTCATGAAAATTAGAGATTATGAAACAGAAAAAATCTGTTCATGCTGTATATGTTAAAAAAACATTCTCCTTGTACTTTTGCTGGAAAAGTCAAAAGGTTCCTCGTATGGTAAAAAAAAGAAAGATTCCTTCCATAACACAATGTAAAAGTCAATAAAGGTAAAAATGACTTTAAAAATACATGGAATAATATTATACAATTTATGAAAAACATTTTTATGGGCATGGATGAAAAATATAACCCCAGTAAATACCTACGTATAAGTAATCTCGGATAAAAATGAGATGTGCAAAATTATCCCTTACCTTAGGTTCAATTTCTTCCATACATGTATGAAACTCCTGTATAGTGGGTTTGAACATATTATTAACTTTTAACAGAACCATAATAATATTTATGATATCATATATGATTCACATATGACTTTATATTACCCGTGCATTTGAAAATTCCATGTTAAAGCAGTGTTATTGGTAAAATCGTTTCATTTATCGTACATGTTTGGACTTGTTGTTAATGATTTTATTTTTAATTATATAATGATTTGATTACTTCCAGAATTTGAAACCTGATTTATATATCATATATCTTCAGGATATATATTTATATAATAGATAGATAAATTAAATGAAATACACCATTCATGGAGACGGTAGACCGTACGTACACATGAACACTGTTTTCATTTCCTTATTGAATTTAATGGAAGTAAGTAGATGACATATATACATATATATATATATATATATATATATAAATAAATCCAGTCACATTATTATTTCATAAATTTCATCATTATTTATTATATATATATACTTTATAATCATTCTGGAATGGTTAACATGGAGAATGAATCTCATCGCATCATGGAGACGGTAATCCGTACGTACGCGCGAGCGATGATATCGTTCCAATAATTATTGAATTGAATTAGATTGGATGATATAATATCTCAGAATTAGTATCATGTTATAATAACCATATATAGTTATTATTTACACCATTATACCCATCCAAGTAAGGTGGTGGTGGGAAAACATATTACACCACGACGTGGAGACGATATTCCGTACGTACGCACACACGGTGATTTCATTTTCCATAGGATGGATAGAAGGTGAAATAGGGTCGGTTCATATTTATAATAACATATCAGTATATGAGTGATACTGATGTTATTACTTTATTATGAAACAACAAAATAACAGGAAGTAGAAGAAGAAATGAACTTGAAAGAATCGGTAAAGGATATTACCTCATCTTCGACGCGCCTCTTCTAAACCTCCTCTTAGGGCACTAAAGTTGGTCTTTTGAGAAGAACAAAAACTCTATTATGTTTCTAGTGAAGTGGAGAATAGAAATTGTTAGGGGTTGTCTGATCTTGATGGCTCAAAGTGGTGTGAGGAAGAGAGGGAGGAGGTGCCATTTTATAAGAGAGGAGAGGGGCACTTTTGGAAACCTCTAAAATATTAATTTATTAGAAACTCAAAACCCCACTTAAAAACCATTAAAAATTACACAAATATGAATCTTAGATGAGATAGGGTTATAATCTCATCAACCAATACTATTTATACATGTTGGTAATTTATTTTAAACCTTATCAACTTGATTTATCCTTATTTAATCTATATAATTTTATTTGTGGTAATAATATTCTAAATTTTAAATTGTTATAAATAATTACTTATGTGTTGTTAATTGTCTATAATTGGATACTCTATGATATTTTAGACCATATAAATTTCAATTTTTAATTTTATAAATATTTTTTGTGATTTGTAAACAATTTTATAATATGTTATTTTTATAAAATAACAAGTGTCAAATTTGACACTGTTCATTTATTTGAATTTAAATGAAATCCACACAGAGGATATATTCAAACCAAAATATTTAATAGACTCCTAACATATCATATTAAAATAGAAAATTTTTTCTAGAACATTAGTTAGTTTATATAATATTTATTTTTATATTTTTAAAACCATTTATTTGATACATCAATTAGTAAAATAATTTATACATCACTATTGTGTCATCATTAGTGGTAATTATTTAATCCCAAAAAAATATAAATAAATTCTCATGATGTATATAATTTTATTATATTTCTGGAGACTATTTATATTTGAAGTTGTATGAGGTTTATCACGAAATTAAAAATATTACACTTATAATATATAAGAGAGTGACATGTTGTCACTTTCTTTGGTTTTACTAATAATTATATCATTTTCTTGGTCAAAAGTTCATGAAATGAATCTATTCCGACCCTTAAATGATATGGGTCTACTTTTATTCATCCAATAGAATTTTGGCAGGTCTTAGGGTAATTTTATTATCTTATTTTTACTCTTAATTAAACGATTTACCTTGAACTGTAGTAAATAAAAATTACCGTAGTTACTATTCATAACATCAGAAAAATAAAAGTATCCTATTAACATAATTTTGAACCACTTAATCCAAATATGGAATCTGTTTTTCAAAATTCAAAATACATAAGTTGCAATAATTAATTTAAAATTAATATCGTCGTTAAGAAAATGAGTTTTAAAAGTTAAATCATTATCAACGATTGAAATGTTTTTACCCATGAATTCAATGTAAAATTAATGCTAATGAAATAAATTATATTAAATGGTAAAAATATATTCTATTTATAAATTAAAACAATTTACTATTATAATTTAACCATATAAATCATCTCGATTAAAAAAGTTCTTTTTAAGTAAAATTTAGAGTGTTTTTACTATTCATCAACATAAGAACGTTGTCAAAAAAATATCAAAACTTTATCAAATGTAAATTTTATATAATGATTCAAAATAAGAAGTTTATTTTATAAAATTTAACTTATAAACTTGTCAAAAATTATATTTAAAATGGGTGTGCCATCAAAAGGCGGTAAAACTGCATTTTTAAAAAAATATTATTTTACCCGAAAAATTTATTTTGTTCTCATACCATGTTCTAGAAAATGTGTACGATGAATAATAATGTTATAAAATTAAAAATTCAGTTAATACTATTCAGAACAGCTAGTTCATAAAAATATTATAATAGTATATCATTGTTTAGTGAAACCCAGTATTGCATACTACCCACGCTATCAGTTTAGCGAAACCCAGTATTGCATACTACACACGCTATCGAGGAAAGTCGCGATTACGTGTAATGAAATCCAAGTCAGGGATGCGTGTAGTGGAATTTCCCTTTGGTGTTGTGTATAACATAACAAAAACTTATTTAATTTATACATTAATCAAAATCTATACTTAATGTTCCATAGAATAATTTCTACAAAATGAACTTGAAATTGTGTGTAACATGAGCCAAGAATAGTGTTGCGTATACTGCAACCTAATACAGTGTTGCGTATAGTACAAGATAATCTTGGTGTAGTGTACAATATAAGACATCAAAGAAATTAAAAAGAATATATCTCATAAAATATTGGGGAGTTACATTCTACCCCACTTAAAATGAATTTCGCCCTCGAAATTTGTTGGGGTTAGACATTGTTTTATACTTGAAAGTTTCATTCATAGAAACCCACATCGTAAAAAGGAATAATAAAACTTAATTTTAAAAAGTGAAGTATGAAACGTAATGGTTACCCAACTTAACTCATCATTGGGTTTCCATATAGGTGTATATAGGTGAAAATATGGATATGGAAGAGAAATCTAACCATCAAGTTCTGATGAAGAGTGGTAGAGAACATGGCTATGAAAAAGCTAACATTTTTGGTTTTCAAGATCATTTCCAAAATGTTGAAGAATTTTTGAATTAAATGAAATAGTTACTTGATTTTGGTAAAATTTCACTGTTGCTTGTGCCTTGAACAATTTCCACTTCATCTCTTAATGAAATAAAGTTGAATTTGTCTTTCCTAAAGTGTTAGTAGATCATGCGATAGGATGATAGGTCATTCCATCTGTGTCAAACATAAGGTTAGAAAAAGTTATATACATAAGTCTATATATGGTGAGATTAATCGTATATGGTTCCAAAAATAGACTTATACTTCATCTATCATACTTATTAATAAAATAAAACTAGTTCATACTATCTAGGGACTTCTTATGTGCCAGTGGTAGGTGATAAATGACTGTTGCACTTCGGTTGTGGGTACGATTCTCGCAACCTTGTCCGACGCGACGGGTTGTCGCCCGTTCTGCAGGTTATACCTTTTATTAAACTATACTATTACAACATTCCAGAAATAAAATCAAAAAAAAGTTCTATCCTTAAACAATACTATCTGATGTCCAACTTAATCCATTCCAACCTTAAGACTTATCCAAAATTCTTATTTCCAAACACATAGTATAAAAAGAACGATTACTAAAAAGGTAATATAACAAGAATGTGAATACCATCATTTATCCCTCATATATCCTAAGATATATCTTGTTGGTCACATTCCAAACATGTTATTACCTTAATAATGTATTCTCTTGAAACCTGTATTACCATAGAAACTTAGTGAAAACATGAATGCTATCAAAAGTTAACTCTTTCCACATACCAAAATCCCAAAAATTCTATATACTAAAACAATGATATAACTTTGTACTTATCTCAATCATGCGCTCATGAATACTATCAAACATATTATTTTCTTCTTATACCTTCATTATGCACATATCATCCGCTTTCCAAAAATATTTCAATCACTTTTCATGGTTACTGATACTATATTCTTATGGAAAACCACAATGGACCAATACAATGATATTCCAATATACCATAAAAATACCTCAACAACATTAGTCTTGAATACCAATACATAAACACTTCAATCCATCCTCTTCAATGATTGTCACTGAATAAGTCCATCCTTGATTTAGAAGTAACCTCTTAGGTCAGGGCATTGAGTTGGGTAATTCCCATGTTCTCCATAGATAATACATTGAACTCCATAATAGTCTATCGCTATATGAACCTTCTCTCTACACATACAACATCTCCCCCTCCATTTGATGTATTCATCAAGGTTCTTCCTCCCTTATTTATAAATCTCAATATTCCTTTCTTTATGTTCCTCACCATGAAAACACACATAAAAGTCCATCTTTCTCTTATTTGATGAATTAGGAATACCATTAAATTTCACCTTGTTAATCATATACCGTGATGACTGATTCGGCATAATCAAAAAATCTTTCTTTGTAGGCATTATTCAATTTCGTTTATCATAGTCACCAATTTTTTCATTAGATTCAATGTTGCCCCAATTCCTTCTGGTTCCCTCCATTGACTAAAACAAAAAACCATGTTGTAAGAAACATTTAAAATAACAAGGAACCACATAATCATAAAATGTCACTTATGGGATGTCTAACTTATCACACATTCTTTAATCCATGAAACCCTAGGTTCACCATAGGGTATTCATGATCATCAACATAATTATAGGAATGTAACCTATAGTTATAGTAAACCTTAGGGACATCCCTATACATACCTTAGAAATATCTCTAGGGATCTCACTAATGTTTTCGCATCCTAGTTTCCAAAGGTTAACTAAACCTTCACTCTGATTGTAACTATAGAGACCCAAAATTTATGTACATAGACATTACATTACTTTTTCGGAATACTTAATACGTAACAAAAACAGACGCCCAAAGACTGTACTAGTTTAGTGTCTTTGGAATCTCCGAACAAAATCTTCTAATCATGGTGAACGATCTTCAATATCTCCCATAAATATCTTCCCATTTTGTTTTAAGACCAAATACCTTTTTTTATATCATAGGGAAAAGAAAAAATAAAAAGGGTGAGATAAAATGCTCAGTAAGGGTAAACATGGAGATCCTAAAAACAATCCATACACATTTGAATGTAAAAACATGAACATAAAACATCAAAATCTTGAGCAATGACATAATTATTAGCAGTACATAAGGAAAAGATCATAAAGGAACATTAATCATGATAAAATATCATGGTAATAAAACATGTAATTGAGGAAACCATTAAGCATATGTTATGATTTCCATAGTATCCAAGGCATTGCTGTCAAGACCATCATAGTGGACAAAGTCCATAACTGAACCGGGTTTACTTGCAGTTCCAGCCCTGTATTACTGAACCAGATTCACTTTACATTCCATCCATTCCTATATCATGAGATATAAATCTTTACCCAATGAATTGGAGGTATATATAGGTCCCAACCATCTCATAATGAAATCATTCTTACTTGTTCCACAAATAAACATAAATCATTCATCATAACCCAAAGAATAAAATGAGTTTCATAAACATCATCCCATCATAACATAATCCAAATAAAACAAATGGATATCATTTCATCATAATAAGAATCAACCCATGGAAATAATATATACATTATACTTGAAACATAATCATACTAAATAATGTCATCTTAGATGGAAAATAGTTTTGACAAAACACTTGAAATGAATTTTGAGGAAAATATCATTTCTTCTTCCAAATCATTTTAATTTCACAAAATTCCATTAAATTTTAAAAAAATTGATTTTGTTGAAAATAATCATGAAATATTTTAGATTAAGCTTCATGAAAATTAGGCGTTATGAAACTGTAAAAATCTGTTCATGCCGTATAAGTTAAAAAAACATTCTCCTCATACTTTTACCGGAAAAGTAAAAACGTTTCTCGTCTGGTAAATAAAAGAAATATTCCTTCCATAAAAAAATGTAAAAGTAAAAGAGGGGTAAAAATGACTTTAAAAATACATGTAATAATATTAAAAACTTTATCAAAAAACATTTTTATAGACATGGATGAAAAATATAACCATAGTAAATACTTACGTATAACCAATCTTAGATTAAAATGAGATTTGCAGAACTATCCCTTACCTTAGGTCCAATTTCTTCCGTATGTGTCTAAAACTTCTGTATAGTGGGTTTAAACATATTATTAACTTTTAAAAGGACCATAATAATATTTATTATATCATATATGATTCACTTATGACTTTATATTACCCGTGCATTTGACAATTCCATGTTAAAGCAGTGTTATTGGTAAAATCGTTTCATTTGTCGTACATGTTTGGACTTGTTGTTCTTGATTTTATTATTACTTATATCATGATTTGATTACTTCCAGAATTTTAAAAATGATTTATATATCACATATATTCAGGATTTATATTTTTATAATAGATAGATAAATGAAATGAAATACACCGTTCATGGAGATAGTAGACTGTACGTACGCATGAACGCTATTTTCATTTCCTTATTGAATTGAATGGAAGTAAGTATATGAAATATATATATATATATATATATATATAAATCCAATAGAATTAGTATTTAATAAATTTCTCCATTTCTTATTATATATACACTTTATAATCATTCTGGAATGGTTGACATGGAGAATGAATCTCATCGCGTCGTGGTGACGGTAATCCGTACGTACGCACGAGCGATGATATCGTTCCCATAATTATTGAATGAAATTAGAGTGGATGATATAATATCTCAGAATTAGTATCATTTTATAATAACCATATATAGTTATTCTTTACACCATTAAACCCATCCAAGTAAGGTGGTGGTGGAAAAACATATTACACCACGGCGTGGAGACGGTATTCCGTACATACGCACGCATGGTGATTTTGTTTTCCATAGGATGGATAGAAGGTGAAATAGGGTTGGTTAATATTTATAATAACATATCAGTATATGAGTGATACTTATGTTATTACTTTATTATGAAACAAAAAAATAAGAGGAAGTAGAAGAAGAAATGAACTTGAAAGAATCGGTAAAGGATATTACCACTTCTTTGACGCGCCTCTTCTAAACCTCCTCTTAGGGAACTAAAGTTGGTTTTTTAAGAATACCAGGACCTATATTATGTTTTTAGGGAAGTGGATAAGAGAAATTGGCCGGGGTTGGACGATCTTGAAGGCTCAACGTGGTGTGAGGAGGAGAGGGAGGAGGTTCCCTTTTATAAGAGAGGAGAGAGGCACTTTTGGAAACCTCTAAAATATTAATATATAATAAACTAAAAACCCACTTAAAAACCTCCAAAAAGGACTAAAAAAAATAATCCTAGATGAGATATGGTTTTAATATCATCAAACAATAATATTTAGACATGTTGGTAATTTATTTTAAACCTTATCAACTTGATTTATCCTTATTTAATCTATTTAATTTTATTTGTGGTAATAATATTCTAAATTTTAAATTGTTATAAATAATTACTTATGTGTTGTGAATTGTCCATAATTGGATACTTTATGACATTTTAGACCATATAAATTTCAATTTATAATTTTTTAAATATTTTTTGTGATTTTTAAACAATTTTATAATATCTTATTTTTATAAAATAACAATAGTGTCAATTTTAACACTATTCATTTATTTGAATTTAAATGAAATCCACATAGAGGATATATTCAAAAAAAATATTTAATAGACTCCTAACATGTCAAATTAATCTATAAAATTTGTGGAGAACATTAATTAGTTCATATAATATTTATTCTAATATTTTTAAAACCATTTATTTGATATTTCAATCAATAAAATAATTTATACATCACTATTGTGTCATCATTAATGGTAATTATTTAATACCTTAAAATTCTAAATAAATTCACATGATGTATATAATTTAATTATATTTCTAGATACTATTTAAATTCTATGTTTTATGAGGTTGATAAATAAATTAAAATTGTTACACTTATAAGATATAAGAGAGTGACATGTTCTCACTTTCTTTGGTTTTAATAATAATTATATCATTTTCATGGTCAAAAGTCCAGGAAATGAATCTATTATGACCCTCAAATGATATGGGTAGAATTTTATTCATCCTATAAATTTTTTTAAGGTCTTAGGGTAATTTTATTATCTTATTTTTACCTTTAATTACCCGATTTACCTTTAACGGTAGTAAATAAAAATTACCGTAGTTACTATTCATAACATCAGAAAAATAAAATTAACCTATTAACATAATTAGGACCCACTGAATCCCAATATAGAATAACTTTTTCAAAATTCAAAACACAGAAGTTGCATTAATTAATTTAAAATTAATCCTGTTGGTAAGAAAACATGTTTTAAAAGTTAAAACATTGTGAAAGATTGAAATGTTTTTACCCATGAATTCAATGTCAAATTAATGCTAATGACATAAATTATATTAAATGGTAAAAAGTATTCTATTTATACTTTAAAACAATTTACTATTATAATTTAACCATATAAATTATCTCGATTAAAAAAGTTGTTTTAAGTAAAATTTAGCGTGTTTTTACTATTCATCAAAATAAGAACGTTGTCAGAAAAATATCAAAACATTATCAAATGTAAATTTTTTATATCTTGATTCAAAACAAGAAGTTTATTTTGAAAAAATTTAAATTATAAAATTGTCAAAAATTATATTTAAAATGGGTGCGCCATCAAAAGGCGGCAAAACTGCATTTTTTTGAAAAATACTTTTTTTCCTCGAAATATTTATTTTGTTCTCATACCATGTTCTAGAAAATGTGTATGATGAATAATAATGTTATAAAATTCAAAATGAAGTTAATAATATTTATAACGGCTAGTTCATAATAATATTACAACAATATATCGTTGTTTTGCGAAACCTGGTATTGCGTACTACACACGCTATCGAGGAAGGTCGCGATTGCATGTAATGCAAGCCAAGTCAAGGATGTGTGTAGTGTAATCTCCCTTTGGTGTTGCCTATAACAAAATAAAATCTTATTTTATTTATAAATTAAACAAAATCTATACTCAATGTTATGTAGAATAATTTATACAAAACGAACTTGAAATTGTCTGTAACACGAGCCAAGAATAGTGTTGCATATACTGCAAGCTAACACAGTGTTTCGTATAGCACAAGATAATCTTGGTGTAGTGTACAATAGAAGAAAAAAAAAATAAATTAAAAACAATATATCTCATAAAATCTCATGGTGTTACATTATTTTCCTTAGACTCAATCATTTGAGTTAGATACACTTACTCATAGGGAAATAATATCCATACTTGAGATGTTGTTACTAAAAAATATTCCTCCTCCTCCTTGCACTTTTAAATAATTGGTGGTCTATTTTCAATACAAAGTGTGACTTCTTTCTTGTGGTAATTAATTCTGGATCTATAAAGGGAAATCCAATCCATTCCCAAAATTGCATCAAATTCCACCAAAGTGAGTATCGCAAGGTTTACTAGGAAGTTCAGACCAAAATTTTTGATAGGGGATGATTTATATACATATAATTCAATATTTTTCCCATTTCCCATTTTCATCAACAACTCTACTTCCACGCTTTGTGGTGGTGTTTGAATAGTTCTAAAATTTTGTGATATAAAAGAATTCATAGAACTATCTAAGATAACCATACCTTTCACTTTTTGATTCTAGTTATACATTAACCAATATAGACTTAGGGATGAGTACTTTTAAACTATTGAACACATAAATGGGAATCTAAAGACATTAAATAGATAACATATAAATTACATGTATTGTATTAACATATTATGTTTTAGTGTTCAATCTATGTCTCCTATGATCTATTTCCAAACATATACTCTTATGGGATTATTGTTACCTTAATAATGGTTCATAATGAGATTTTGAATTTACCAAAGAATATCCCCTAGGAATTCCAAACCAGTTGTGTAGTAAAGACCATTATCGTGCAAAATTTCTTAGTCGAGTCAAGCTTAACACAACTTTTTGGGTTTTAACCCTATGTACATTTGTACCAGAGCCCCATCCACTCATAGTATATAGAGAGAGATGTATTGTTTTGATAAACCACTTACTCTGTACTTAATGAAATTTAGGGATGATTTTATATACTTAGTTTTATACCTAAGGATTTATCTATAATTTTCTAATCCAAATTCCCAAAATAACTAAACATTTACTTTGATACAAACCAGGACAAACATTCTCTTTACTACATGTTAATTCATGATTTATTACATAAGATTATACATAATAAAACCTCGAATATTTTTAGTCCAATGTCTTTGGGAATTAGGTACATTACATAACAACTTAAAATAAGAAATACATCATCTTTATTGAAAAACTCCTTTAAATGTTCGTAATATTCCTTCATACTTAATATTGCATGGGATAACCTGGGGACATATATAAGAAATGGGTGAGATATAAAGAAAAATAATGGAATAAACATGACATAACAAGAAGAAATTAATATTTTTAGAAACTATTCATACCAATGAGATATAAAAGGGGTAAAAATCATAAAAATGAATAACGTGACATGATATATCATGATAATCATAAAGGAATCATGGGAAATGTGGAAACAACCTAAAACACTGCATCATAAACATAGGTCAAGGATAACTACACAGACATAATTATAGAGAAAGTCCAATAAAAAATCTGGTTTACTATCTATCCCAACATGATGTATCACGAGGCTAAAAATTACTCAAATAATTGGAGCACTATATAAATATAGTTTCTACCATCACATTCATTTCATTCTCGTTCTTAAGTGTGAAACATAAATCATAATACATGGAATAATTTATCATCAAATTTTATTCCACGATCATGGAGTCTGGGATACATATATGAAAGTTACCAATATATATATATATATATATATAGGTTCATAAAGTTTAGCACTCTTGATAGTAAATGGGTATGGGTATTCCATAAAATATTGTTTGGAATGGAAAATTGCAATGAAATTTCGATAGCATAACGACATCGCTTAAATATTCATAAAAGGGTTGATGAGAGAGAAATGTATATATGATAATTTGGGTAGAAAATTTATAGAAATATGTACATAGAAAAACATATCCCAAAAATAGGAATTGGAAATATAAGGCATAAGATAATGAAGAAAATTTAATAAAGAGGATAAGGAAAATATCCCTTACTAAATTTGGCATGGTAATATGTGTACATTAATGCTCATAGAAGGGCCCAATGAGAGTGAAAGGGGTATCTCATCATTTAGAACTAAAATTTAAGGTATGAGGGATATGGAAGAATATATCCCAACATGAAAAAATGTAATTTATGAGGCATAACATAAATTAGGTTCTTGAATAAGGAGAGTTGAAGAATCCCTTACTAAATTTCAGCATGGTAACAAGTGTACAAAAAGGTTCTTGGGAGGGATTAATGAGAGTGAAAGGGATATATCATAGTTTACAAATCATAAGGTTAGTAATGGGAGATATGTAAGAACATAACCCAAATAATAACATATAGAAATTTTTCATCATAACATAAAAGAAATTCATGAATAAAAAAGAGAGTAGAGGATCCCTTACCTTGAGAGTGTAACTCCAAATGATTGGGAGAAACTTATTGAGAGATAAGGGGAACATTAGGAGAATAATAGAGAGTGGAGGGAAGATTAAGTAATTAATTAATGGTTTTTAGTGATGATAAATGGATATTTTGTGGGTTTATATAGTAAATGAGTGGGGAAATATTTTTTATTATTTCTCAAACATAGGTTTTGGACTCCATATAATAAAATAACCAAAACCAAAGACCTTCCCATGGTCTTTTCCCATGGTTTCTACTTAAGGATATTATTTTTAAATATTTTATAAGGAAAAGGTAAAAAATTAATAAAATATTACCCTTTATGATGTGGAAGTGAGTCATACTCCCAAAAAAATGATTTTAAAACCTTAAAATATATTAATGGTTTTAATGGATTAATAAATACTCTATAAAATTAGTCAAATAAGAATAAAATAA
The DNA here is from genome assembly GCA_963277665.1 of Viscum album. NCBI lineage: Eukaryota > Viridiplantae > Streptophyta > Magnoliopsida > Santalales > Viscaceae > Viscum > Viscum album. Next base: position 744,670,478 of record OY728125.1, read on the forward strand.
AATTATTTTAAATTAAAAACATATATTTGTTCATGGATACCATTTATAGTATTTATTAAATTTTTTTGGGTCATTATTATATCATATTTCACACCGTATATTTACACAGTATTTAAATTTTACCCAAACATTTTTCGGTCATAGAAAATTATGAAAATTTAACCAATGAGTAATTTCAAAATTATGATTAAAAAAATAATATTTATTTAAACCAAATAATTGTCTAAATATTTTAATTTTTACTTTTAAAATAAAATCTACATCTATTTGGAAATGATGGGTTTTTTTGACAATAATAGTTTTCGAACGCTTATAAAACATACATTTGACTTGAGAATAATTATATGATCATTTGTATTTAAATTTAATAATAATAATTTTCTAAAATATTACTTATTTTATAAATCCATTAATTCATCAAAATAAATGTCTTTATTGAAAATTAATACTAATTAAAAATATAATTTATGTATTTATTGTATAAAAAACAAAATCATTTTTAAAGTAACGATAAGAAGAGAATATAAAAATTATTTTATTCAAAACAAAAAATAAATATTCATATTATTATAGTCTTTATACATATCCATTTAATAAACTAAAAAAGTCCCTAATGACAAGGGGCATGATGGTGAGTCTTTTATGGGGTGGTTTAACATACATGGTTTGGGATATGATCTTGATAAACTTGAAATTCTCCCGTAAATAGTGTATCTCATGCTTATGTTATTTGATATCAAATTGGGATTGGTAAAGGGAAAATTTATATGATTATATCTTCCTCAGAAGCTCTAATAAATGTATTTCATAGGGAATGATCCTACTAGCTGAGTCCGTCATGTTTTTTCCAGTGTCAATTGGATTTTTCAAAACCCTATATTTTTACTAATAATATGATCCCTATTCAATGGATATATTATAAATGTTAATGGTTCTTAATAGTGTTTTAAATTTTATAAGATATAATAAAACAAAATACGTGCATGAGTTTTCTATACCCATAATACCAAATAAGAAATTTGATTAAAATGAACGGTGTATTTTATTTATAAAAGTTTGGGTCATTACATAAATGATCACAGGTTGATTTGGAATATAAAATATGACATTCATTCCATAGAAACTGATATGATATTCATATAAAGATATCTAATTTAATCCAAGAATCATGTCACATTTAACTAAATTAATAATCACATGACTTTTAGGAAGCACATTTCCAAAAAATTTAATTGGAGATAAACTACAGACTTGAGATGTGACCATAGTACCATTAGAAGCATTCACCACTAATTAAAAAAATAATTTTTGAACTAATAATTAAATACCTTTTAAAAATTACTTATATAAAAAAGAGTGGGTAGATCAAGAGTCAAATAATAAATTAGGTTTTATCGAGTAGATGATAAGTGTACTTTTCACCACTAAATTCTTGTAACCCACTTCGGCAGCCCTGATCACAAGATATTCCAATGTATCATTGATATATCGATGTTTTTAACACCTATCATTATCATAAACCTTAAAATTTATGAAATTTTTGTCATAATTTATATACTTATTTCATTTGAATCATTGGGGGTGTGGATGGTGAATTAATTAGAGACTCACTTTCCTCAATTTTATTAACTATCCTATTCATTTCCTTTTAACATTCATGGGATTTAAAAACCACAATTACAAATTTAAAAAACTTCTTAGTTTCAAGAAATTCTTTTGATGTTTCTTCCTTGATTTATGTCATGAATATGGCTATAATTTCTTTCCACAATGTGATTTATTCATGTTTTAATGAGTCTCAATATTCATTCTCTTATCAGAACCATGGGAATAGTTAGACCCTGTAATTTCCATTTCTACCATGAGTATACATTGAATTATTTATTAATAACTAATAAGTATCTTATATCTACCTCTTTTTAGGGACTTGTTATTAATCAATCAAAGAGTTGATTAATTTTTCTTTTAGGATTAATGATTATACCATAAGAATAACTTGAATGTCTTGTAGAATTTTTTTGATAAGTACCAATGGATTCATCCTCTATTTAATTAAGCTCAATGAATTATTTCTATCTCTTTGTATGTAGAATACTGGAAAAGAAATTTTTTGAAAATATCCTTTTAATCACATCATATTTCATAGAGTTAATTTATTCCTATTTTCTCATATTATTAATAAGGTTCCAAAATTGATATTCTACTCCTTACAAATGATAAATGTCTAAGAAACCTTGTTCATGTTATAAGAACTAAATAATAGAAAATATTTTCTGAATGATGATGATCCATACTTATCCACTAGCTGACCAGAAGATCCACTAAAAGAATATTGATGTTTCCTCATGAAAGGCTAAATAATATGTTGTTTCCTACTTTTATTGTTTAAAATATCAGAATGTTTAAAGTCATAAGAAATTCATGTGAGCATAGAAATAATATTATGAATTCCATATCCCATAGAAATTTATTACTCTATGGAAAATCATTACATTGTCTATCACATTCATTGTTAGCGTGATATCTTCGAGTTTTATCTATTGACTAAAAAAATCAAAGTGAAAGTGTAAAACTGAAATAATTATAGGAATCTATAAAATAATAATTAAATACAATTTTTTGGATTTTTAAATCAGGACACCATCTTCTCAATCAATGGAACATTAGTTTTAACTTAGGTTATCCATAGACTTTTCCAAAACATTAGGATGTTATCATATACTTAGAATTATCCCCAGGGGGTTCACTAAATGTTTCTTATCCTAATCATTAAATATTGACTAAAATTTCCCCATAATACCAATTATAGGGACTCATTATTGTTAAACATAAATATTATATCTTTTTTTATATGAGTATTCAATAAATTTCACAAATACACACATGAGAAAAAAAATGTTTAGTGTATTTGGAGACTAGATTCAAAGTATTATTTTTTAATAAAAGATATTCAACATCTCCCATAAATTTCTTCCCAAATAATACTCTTTATAGACATATCCTATTAAAACATTTCCTTATAAACCTGGGGAAAACATATGAAAGGGTGATCTCAGATGTTGAGTAAGGGTAAACATGGGAGATATGAATCAATGATCATATTAAATCATAATGGTATGAGATCATGAATATTTTTTTTTCATATTCAATATATAATAGATCATAATCATGATTCATGTTATAAAAATTTATCATTTCAAAAGACCTGAATCATAAGTGTCAGAAATTATTATAAATCAATCATAAACCATATGTTTATGTCATAAAAGTATGGAACCATCATAGGTATAGAAACCATTTCATATTGCATGGTTAACTACTGAGACCATAAAATCATAGTGTATTGGGAATCAACACCTATTTCCCATATCATAATATATCATAAATCATTACCCATTTCATATAGGGGATCAAGCATATCGACTTGATTCCCATAGTAAATCAAGAATGATGTCTTGTTTTCTATACTTATCCCATGAGATATAAAAATTTACCCAAAGAATTGGAGGGATATATAATTTCATTACCACTAATCACATAATGAAAATCATAAAAATGTGTTCCATAATATCATAAAACAATCAATATTTCATCATAATATAAACCGTTGAAAGGAAACATGTTTCATAAACATTTTATCATATCATAACCCATGGAAAATAAATGGGTTTCATGAAAAGATAATAATAATAATAATAATCCATTTATAGAAATAATAGGATTTTATAATTGAATCATATCCATTATAAATTATAATTAACATAAAACGATATTATCATAGATCAAAATTACTTTAAAAAATCACCATATCATTTTTCTGAGGAAAACACCCTTTCCATTTTGAAATCACTCCTTTAAAAACTAAATATTTCTATAATATTATGGAAATATTTTATTAAAAATAACCATGTAAAACATAAAATTGAGTATTAAAATAATTTATCATTCATTATTTATGTAAATTTTATTCATGTCATGTACATTAAAATAAATACTCCTTTTACATTTTAGGTAAAAAGTCAAAAATATCTCTTTCAAAAATGGAATGATGAATATTTTGATTTTTTTATAAAAAGATAATCATGGGTAAAAATGGCTTTAAAAAATCATAGGATAATATTACAAAAAATTATTGATTTTTTTAGAAAACATGAATATAGAAGAAAAAATATTTCTAACCAAATAGAGTTATAAACTCAAATTTCCTTAATGAAACATTCTTTATTTATATTGAGTAATTAAGTGAGGAAAATGAAAGGAAACTATGAATTTTATAGAAATAACCATTGTAGAAGAAAAATTAATTGTATTTTTAGATAAGGATCATATAATTTTCCAAATGGAAATTTAGGCATAAACAATCCTGAATAAAATTGGATTGAGATATAAATCCCTTACATCATGTATTGTATTTATTTATTTGTGTTCAAACCTCTTATATTATAAATAATGATTTATTATAATTTTTTCCAAAACAATACTCATTTATATCATCTAATTTATTATTTACTTAAATAATCTTATAACCCATTTATTAATAATTTTATATTAAAATCACTATTTTGGGTGATAACTGCTTCATTATTCATGCATGTTTCAGTTTGATAGTTATGAACCTTGTACTGTGATAATGGTTTCATTATATCATGAATATTAATAATTATATAATTAAAATATATATTCATTATATATAGAGAGATATCCATCTATAAAATTTATTGGTAGACAAATGAATTACACTGTTAATGGAGAAGATAGGTTGTACGTAAGCATGAACATTGTTTTTATTTTTCAAAGAATTAAAAAAAGAAAGGTAAATAATAATTCATCTTTAAATAATCAATTTTATTTCATATATATTCATTAAATCTATCCTTGTTACCATCCATGTCAAAATAATATTAAAAAAGAATCACATTGCTTCACAGAGGATGTAGACCACACGTATGCACAAGGGACACTATCATTTTATAGAGAATGGAAAGGTAAGAAGGTAGATAAAATATTAAAATTACATAATTATTATTATGTCATAAATATCATATATAAATATTAAATTCAAAATTATAACCATCAATGAAATATGGCGATGAAAACTGAATTACACCGCTACGTGGAGACAGTAAACCGTATGTACACATGAGCAATGTTTTCATTTTCTGTAGGATAGAAAAGTGGTAGAAAAAGTTTTTTCCAATAATCATAATAATATTTAATTATTTTATTGATACTGGATTCATAATTTTATAATGGATAATATATATTTATAGGAGGTATAATAAGAATGACAATTGAAAAAACATGGTTAGAAGTTATACCTCTTCATTGGGAAATATATTTTGGCTTACACCTTAATCCATGATAGGATGGTATTTTTGTAATGAACCTGAACAAAATACCATCTAAAAATGGTACCCAAACCAAACTATAACATATACAAAGGAAGTTCTCTATCTCCAAGGGATGATAACTAGTAATCATGTATGAAACACAAACTAGAGGGAATGATTTATCTCATCCTGAAACAAGATACATTCAACATAAAAAAAGTAAAATGAGATAATAGAAGAAAAAATGAGAAATATATATGATATAAATATGAAAAAAACAATAGTTGTAAAAATACATGAAATAAGTTAACCAAAATTCCAAGGTACATGCCCAATAACCAAAAAACACAACTGAAATAAGAAACCATTACTCCGTGTGATATATAGGAAAAATCCCACAATATCACAAACAGATACCCAAAAATGAATGACATAAACCTTTCCACCTCACTGTGGCACATTTCCTTTACCCACATCAAAATAAAAGACATGGTCTATACACATCTGAAAGGATGTGTAGGGTATGAGCTAAATAGGATTAGTAGGATCCCACCTAGGTGTTCCATATCCACTCTCTATTAAAATATCCAAAATGCTCAATTTTTATGAAAAATAAGGAATGATAAGCAGTTAAATATTTCTATGTAAAAGTCATGGTAAACAATTCCTTGTTTTCTACAATTCAAAAAAAGACAGGTAAAACAGTTTCAAAGATAATGTTTCTAGAATCATTTCACATATATTAAAAACTTATGTATAAAAGAAACATTAATAAAAATTAAAATCACAATGGAAAAACACGTCAAGGATAAATCACGGTCAGGCTAGATAGTTCACTTATACATCAATATGACTAGTGTGCACTAAAAGTCACAATAATCCATGCATTAATGTCAAGGTAATAAAAGAAAACCCCAACAAGTGAACCCTCCTACCATGTAAATAATGTCCTAGATCCAAATGAATCTTGATCTAGGAATAGAAGAACACCCCAGAAAGTGATCCCCCTTATAGTATCAAAAGATGAGTCCGACTACCACACCTTCCACCTAAGTACCAAAGGCTCCCATGTACTAAATTTTATCAAATCATTCCTGAATATATTATGCAGTCTGCAATACAATTTAAAACACCTTTTTACACAAAAACCTTATTGAAAACCAATTTTATAATCTTTTTAACAGTCCTTTGAAAAAAATGTTTCTTTTACCTAAATAAGGGGGAATCCATCTTTTCTCAAAAACCCATTTTCACACACACAATTGAATAATTTCAAAAATCATGATAACTTTTTTTATAAAAACATTTAAAAATCAAGATTAATCAATGGTTCATATAATATATCCTAGATACAGAACCACCTACCACAAATACAAGTCACACACTACCCGTAATGGGATCCAAACACACTAGGAGGAACAAAAAACAACAAAAAGAGGCCCCATAATTGGTTCGTATGTCTTATATTTTAATCACATAAATAAAAGGGTTGTAATAGAGGATAAATAAAAACATACCTTGAGGAACTCAGATTTCTTACCACATCCAACATGAGGGTTGGCCCCCAGAGGATGATCACATAATGAATCTAGAAGGGATAAAAGAAACATCATCATTACATTGTCATAGATCCATAAACCTAGCCCAACACCAATTCCACAACTAAGAGAAATGAAAAACGAAAAATATCATGCTCACCAGAAGAAAATAAATGCAACCAAGTTAGAGATTTATTATTTAATGACGGAACTCGAAGGAGATGAGATCACCCAAAATCACCTAAAAGGATACCTAGGGTTAAAGAGAGGAGTTTCCAACCAAATGAATATGGATTTACATTATTAGTAGATACATATATTATTGGAAGTAGGGATGTACATTATAAATAAGTTATTTATGAAATTAATTACCCATATTTCATAATTTCTGAAAAATATAGCACCTTAGGTTAATTTATCTTGAATGATAATTTTACGATTTAAAAGCGGTTTACAACATAAATTTTTTTACACCCTAAACTAATTTAATTGATTGTTATCCATGAAATATTTACACCCTAAATCATACATTTATGATGTAAATGTTTTCTACCAATAACATTAGGATTAGGTTCTATTGAAACTCCTAGAAATGACTCTTACACCATCTGAACCGAATAAAAAAGCGTTTAAACATAAAAAAGTGTGTTCCTTTTGTCTGGAATGTTATAATATACCCACTATAGAAATTTACATCCCTGAGAAATAGTGTGGAAGAAAGGTTATCTGGAAATAGGTGAGACCAATACTCCCTCATTAGCGATTTTCACTCCCATGCCTTGTGAGAATATGGTATGTGTTTCGATAACACTATGACCAATGAGATAGACTTCCCACACACTAATTTCACCTAAGAATAAATGTCATATACTTATTGATCGACAAAAATGACATCTGTATTGAACTCAATCTCCTCCCAACTTCAGAAATAAGAGGGATTAGGATGGTATTTTCCAAGAAGATATATGTGGAAAATATCATGCATACTCATCAACTGAGCCAGTAATACTAGACAATAAGATACCCTCCCGAGTCAGTCGGTGACCTCAAATGGTCTAACATATCTTAGATAAAGTTTCCTTTATTTTCCAAGCCAATGGTGATCCAACTGAGGATCAAATTTTAAGAACACTTGTCCACTTATAAAAAACTCAAAAGGTAGATGTCAATGATCCACATAATATATCTACTAAATTTGAGTTTTAATGTGATGTCAAAATATATCATGAATCGTTGATGATATATTCATGATGAGATTTGGTCCCACATGAGAGGACTCTCCCAAATCTTCTAAATAAATATGTTACCTATATGGATGACCGTACATGGCATCTAAGGGTTGAATTCAGATCAATGACTGATAATTATTGTTATAAGTGAACTGAAATAGTCTCTGATGGATATTCCATAATCCATTTGAATCTAAGATGAAAGCATAGAGAAAATCCTCTAGGATCTGAATAGAATTTTCTGTTTGAACATCCATCTATGGATGATAAGTTTTACTCAACCTAACATGTGTCCCCATCACTTACTAAATACTCATATAGAATAAGGAAATAAAAGAAGGATACCATTATGTGACAATGAAAAAGGGAACCCCATGTAACTTTATAATCTCATACACACACATGTTACCTAAATATTTAACATTATTGGTGCATTTGATTGAAATTAAATTAGGGGATTTCATCGATTAACCACCAGTTAAATATTATTATTCCCTCATGGAGTTCAAATAAATCTACAATGAATTCCATGGACATCTCATACTATTTCTAAACCGGAATAAGAAGATGTTGGAGATAGCTAGAAGATTTTAGATGCTCATCTTATATATGTTGTAATGGTTAATAATGGGATTCGTAACCAGCAATGTCAGTATTTATACCCATCCAGGGGAAACACCATCTCAATCCATAAAACATATTCACAGTGCTAGGATGAATGTCCCATGATGAACTACAAAAATTATGAATAACTTAATTATTCACAAATTCTAGAATGATTAAATGATACTTAAAGAGTATAATACCATCAAAAGAGAGAGACCATCCTAGAAGAGTCTCCCCACCATAAAGGATTTCTTTAATTCTTCTGAACTCATCATCCCACTATAAAATATTTTGAATAGAATTAAAGAGAGATGATGATAAATAGGAACTAGTTAGAACCATACCTAAATAATCCTCCCATATGTTCATATGTAACTGAGTAAAGATCCATTGTATGTTCTACTCTTCCTTCAATTCTAAGAAAACTTGTAGTGATCCTTTCCAACTGAGAGCATAAAAAAACATTTACCTTCCCTAGGGTGTAAGTGATTTCTAAGTCAAATGTCAGAAGATATTTCACGAACTGTATCTATCAATGATTCATGTATTTCTGAGAAAATATATAACTCAAACTCTTATGATTTGAAAATACTACGGACTTCTCCTCAAAAGGATAGTTACACTAATATTTAAGCACATGAATAATTGTGGAAAGCTCCAAATCATGAGTGGGGAACTTTTTATCATGTGGATATAGTTGATGGGTATTGTATGACACCACATAATATTTCTACATAATTACACAACCCAGACCAACACCAATATAATCATAGTATACTACATACCCCTTATCAAGTTTAGGTAAGATAAAAATGGGTGTCGATGTGAGAGGTAATTTAAAGTCATCAAAAAATATTAAAACTTAGTATGCCAGGTAAACCTCACACCTTTCTTGGAAAGAGCATTCAAAGGTGATGTGGACTGACTGAAAATTCATTTTTTTTATTTTTGAAAAACAATTTTTTGTTAAGTGAGAACCCACTATTAAATATCACTTTAAGGAAATGTGAGAACCAGCAGATCATTACAAGGATCTATTGATGGACTGAACAAACTGAAAACCCGCACTGGAACTAGCCACAATAAAACCACACCCAAGAGCCTCCAAGATCAGAAACTCTATCATCAGATCCACCAACACCATCCCAATTTTCCAAAGAAACCTTCGAACCAATCCAATGTTGGGATGTGAGTGAAGGGTAAGGACAAAAGAGTAGAGGAGAATCATCAATTGGCTGAACCTGAATTTGGAAAACAAAAATAGAACCTCATGCATAGATCTCGAATAAACCATGATATTATCCACAAACATAATGAAAAATGTGTCAAGGGACTAATGGAATATCCATCTTATCATAGCCATTAAAACATTAAGAGTGTTAGTCAGACAAAAAGGAATAAAAATATATTCATATTGGTTGTACCTACTCATAAAAGCGGTCTTTATAATATTAGATTTTTGAACACTGATTTGATGATAAACAAGGAGAAGACATATTTTTTAAAACCACTTTTCACCCCATTAACTTATCAAAAAATCATCCATATAGGAAAAAGGATGCATTTTCTTAACTGTTACCCTATTTAAATTTTTATTGTACACATAAAAATGATGTGAACCATCTTCCATCTTAGAAAATATTACGGAGGATTCCCATGGAGAAACACTAAGTTGAAAAAACCTTTCTCTACTAGATCATCCAATTTTATCTTGAGAAATTTCAACTGAGCAGGTTCCATATGATAAGAGGGTATATATATCTGCTGAGTACCCAACACCTGGTCAATAATAAACTATAACTCCCTCTATAGAGGAATAGTGAAGAATTTATTTTAGAAAACATCATAGAAATCCCTAAAAACCAAGGTAATATCACCAAAAAAAGAAACATCATTGAGATCATTATCAATGGAAGAAAAAAAATCCAGAGCTCTGGGTGGGAAGGTTCTCTAAGAACGGACCTCAGATCCCACTCCCCCTAAAATATATAAGATATAACATTGGTAGTAAACAATGAAACTTTCCCATGATACCATCTAAACTTTGGATGATGAGAAAATAACCAATCCATTATGATGATGATTTCAATTAGATAAAAATGGAGAGACAAGAAATCTTATACCAAATCCCCATCAACTATTAATTAAAAAAAATATGTACATTGAAACCCTTTCTCTTTCCACATTATAATAGGTTTTACCAGCTTTATAAAAAAGTATTTGATATCCATTGAATGTTTTATAAAATTAATAAAATCGATAGATATAAACAAGTGTGAAGTAAAAATATGAAAAAAGAAGTTATTATAAAATATGTAACAAAAATGTTACTTCACACCATCACTGGGCCCACATAAACCTCCATTAAAAACACATAAACCGTTTGAATGTGATTCCCTCCTGAGGCATATAGTTGGATTATTATAGTCCTTGAAGAATCTAACTACGATGTAGTGGTCTTTGAAGATGGATATCCCTTACCATAATTTGGCATTGACATAGGCTAGAAGAACCACTATAGATGGACTTGACAACCACATGAATTGAATATATTTGCAAGAATGGGAGAATTATGCCTAGTGTGTCCTTCCTTTCCACACTAATAGTAAGTCAAGAGCACAATTCCAATAACTGTTGTGGATAGATAGGAGTGACACTGCTAATAACCAACTCTACCACCCCTATGATCATCATGCCACTTCCCCCTATTCCCCTATATTTATATGAGACTACCACTGGGAGAAATAGAAGTATTAGAAGATAAAATATTTTTTTCCATGTTTATCTCTTCCATAATTACCCTATCCACTATGTCATCACAGGTTTTAAGATTCAACATATACACCTATGATATGATATCTATTTATAAACCCTACAAGTATTTCTAAGCTCCTGTCTAATAATTCATCACCACCTCTAGAACAAAAATAAACAGCTCAAAAAAATGATTGGTGTATCATGAAATCGAATTATCTCCCTACTACAAGGAGAGGAATTCCAAGGAATTATCCATAAATAATTATTTTTGTTGAAATTTTGAAATAATAGGGCCTGGAATCCCTCAAAATCCAATCCCATGTGCTAATATTACTCTACCATAGAATCTACCACAACTATCTGGAACCCTTGAGTATGAACATTTCATACTTCACCTTGATAGCCTTAGATGTATCTAAGAAGTAGAAGTCCCAATTTATCTTTTCCAGTCATTCCTACAACTACATAGGTTCATCTGTACGTCTAAAGGAAAAGGTATTATTTCCTAGGAACTTTTAAGCTCCAACTCTCTCTTCTTTATATCCTAGTTTCACCTCTACAAAAGTAGGGTTCTGGACTTGTGGTATGTTCTGGTAACTGAAAAAAAATTCACAAACAATAACCTCTATAGATTCTAATCCATAGAGTATTCCCTTGAGGATCAACTCTCACAGCACCATCAAGCGGAACCTATGGAAGATGTCTCAGGGTCATATTACAATACAATCGAAATATAAAAAAATAAATAGATAATAGTATTGTCTCAATTCAAACTAGAAAAACACAATCAAAATATAATATCAGTGTCAAAACCCAACATAGGATACACACATCCCAACATTCCATGGTAACATGAGGTTCATCATAGTAAGAGATGGCCAAGAACTCACCGCAACCTACCTCTCAAGTCCCAATAATCATATCTCCATTATACCAGACATACTAAGATAAGGAAACCGAGTATTAACCACCTATGATAATAATTTGTAATAAAAAAATTTAAAATACCCTCTAGAACATGTTTCCAGACCGATCTGTCACATACTTGAAGGGTGTTATAGATCTCCATGATCTAGAGACTAGCACTGGGGTATAAAAAAAACCAAAAGGAAAACTTTCTCCTAACTTGAAATAAGATACATGGAATATATAAATAGTAGAAAGAAATAGTTAATGAAACAAACACAAAGATATATTCCATAAATAAGGAGAAACTAATGGTATAAATATAACTTGAAAATATCTAAACAAAACTCTAAGGTAAAATTACAACTACCAAAAATGAAAAATGAAATAGAAAACCACTACTCCATGTGATATGTGGGAATGTCTCATCATCTCACCACCAGCTATCCATACCCAAATGACATGAACCTCTCCACCATACTATAGAACATTTCCTTTTACTATAAAATAAAATACAAGATCTATACACCATGAAAGGGGTGTTCAAGATTTGAGATAAATTGTCTTAGTAGGATCCCAACGATGCGTTATATATATATTCTCTATAAAACAATCCAATATACTCAATTTTTAATAAAAAAATTCATGATAATTAGTTAAAAAACATTATGTTAAAGGCTTGGTAAAAAATCCCCCCCTTTTCCACAATTATAAAAAAATAAAGATAATATAGTTTCAAGGAATATTTTATACAATCATTTCACATTTATCAAAAATTGTTATATAAAATAAAAATTAGTACAATGATAAAGAACAATGATAAAACACATCAAGGTTAACTGACATTCATAATATCTTTGTCACTCATACATCAATATGACTAGTACGAACTACAAGTCCTAAGAACCTATGCATCTAATTCTAGGGAACAAAGGAAATTCCAACAACGTGAACCCTCCTACCATGTCAATCAAGTCCTAGATACAAATTTATTTCAATATTGGAATAGAAAAACAAACTAGAAATTGAAATCCTATACAGTATCAAAATATGATTCCAAATACTACACCATCCACCTAAGTACCCAAGGCTCCAATATGTTATATTTTATCATGTATTTTCATATGGTCTTACACATTCAATAATAAAATCTCAAACAACCATTTTCCATCAAACTCTTATTTAAAAAACATTTTTTAATCTGTTTCACATTTATTTGAAAAACACATTTCTTTTACAAAAACAAAGGAAAACCCATATTTTCTCAAAAACTGATTTTCACACACAAAAGTTAATAATTTCATAAATAATTATAATTTATTTAGAAATAAATTTTAAATTATAGATAAATTAATGGTTTATATAGCAGAGGCTAGAGATGAAACCACCTACCTCAAATATGGGTTATACACTACCCATAATGGGATCCACACACACTATAAATAATTAAAAATAAAAAATGGAGTCCCTGGAATTAATTATAAGGTATTTGAATCTAATCACATAAAATAAAGGGTAATTTGATAGAATAAAACAAAAAAACCACAAGGAACTCTCACGTCACACCATAACCATTATAAGGGTTGTCCCTTGGAGGATGTCCACATAATGGATTTAGAAGGGATAAAATAAACATCATCATCACATGATCATAGATCCATATATATAGCCCAATGCAACTCCTGAATCAAAGAGAAATGAAAAAGTACAAAATTCACTCTTACCTAAAGAAAATAAATGCAACCAAGTTGGTGATATAACACTAAACAAAAGAACTATAAGAACAAAGATCACCCAAAATAGTCGGGAAGGATAACTAGGGTTTGAGAGAGGAGTGGCCTATCGAATGAAGAATGAGTTATATAATTGGAAGAGGGAGATAAACTAAGAAATAAGGTTTTACACCATAAATCTGGGATTTATGGTATAACTTCCCATATTATATAACAACTAAAAAATACATCACCTCATGTTAATTAATCCTGAGAAACAATTTTATGATGAAAAAGTGGTTAATGGTGTAAAATGTTTTTACAGCCTCAATCAGTTTTACAACTTATTCCCCATAAGAATATTTATTTAATAAATCTAAAATTTATGATGTAAAAGTTTTCTATTGGTAGCATCAATCCCATGTTCCACAGAAACTCGCATAAATAACTTCAACACCCTCCAAGCCTAATAAATAGGCTCTCAAACTTGAAAATGAGTGCGCCTTTTTTATCTTGGATGTTACAAGTTTTAAAGGACCAAAATTTATAGGTTTTGTTGAAGGAATATAGGATGATATCATAGTAGATATTGAAAAAACTATATGGCACAATGTGGCCTAAGAAATATGAGATATGTGGATTAATTTTATAAGGGACGAAAATGACGCACTATGAATTACTAAAAATATTAAAATATAATTAAGCCTTTATCAAGACAAATACTTCCAAATGGGAAGAGATTTGAAGAAAAAGATGATAAGGTGAAAATATCATTATCCAATTTAATTTATATAGGCTTTGGTTTCATTTTAATCATAATATTTTGGCTTAACCCCTTGGTAAAACAATTTTAATCATAATCATGGTAATGACTCTTTTAATATTAAATGCATATAATTTTACTTATAATATAAAATATTGACTCATACATGACCAAGGGATGATATGTTTTTACCATTTTTCATACTACTTGTCCTATTTTAATTTTTTATGATTTTTAAATAATTACATAAATAAATTTTATCATAAAATACTATTAATGTCATTTTATGAAATATTCACGTGATTTTACTTTGAAAAAAAACATCATAACAATATAATTCAAATATAAACCTTTAACACATCTCAAATATGTTATTTTAATATATAAATTTTATGCGACACAATTAATCACCTAAATCGTATTACTTTTAATGTATTTAAATTTTTTTTTATTTTTATTTTAATTGAATAAATATTGTGTTGTCATTGCATAAAAATTTAAGGTAAGTATTAAATCACTAGAAAATAAAAATAAATTACTATGATAAAAAAATAATTTTTATGAATATGAATATTTTGAACCCAACATAACTTCTTATTATCCCTATATAAATTATTTTAGAGATATTAAAGTCAAGAGAGTGACATTATCTATTTATAATATTTTTAAATTAAAATAAAGGTCATAATGAAAGAAAATGGAAACAATTTTCCATATATTAGATACTTGGATGAAAATGGTTAAACTCTATCCATCCAATAGTATAAAGTTTAGTGTCATATGAATTTTAAATCCTTATCCAAATGTTTAGACCCTATTTTATCTATTTTACCCTTATCAACAATACTGAAAACAAAGCCTATACCCATGGTTTAGAACCATGGTTATAGCCCATAAAACCATGGTTACTGGTTATATCCACAATTCAATAAATTGTGGCTAATGGGTCTGTCAGTACAAAACTATACACATGGTTTCTATAGAAATTGTGGGTATAACTTAGTAGAATTTCATAGTACCCACATTTTAGTTAAACCATGGGTATATAGCTGCACCCATAGTTTGGAGAACCATGGGTATAGCTTGTCCCACCAGAGATAATATAACCACGGTTCATTAAACTATGGGTATAACTACGTATCCCAACCTGGAAGAAATAACCATTACATCCCATCCGTAACCTATAAAAAAATACAACCCACTATACACATTCCATACAATACATATATTTATCATTTAGCATTCAACAAACTTCTTTAAATAATTTTCAAACCATTTACAATACCCTAACATACATATACATCCAAATAACCAATCAATTAAAGTCATTATAAAACATCTACATGTCTATTTATTGATAATTAAAAAATATGGGGGATCAATATCTCCCCCATCACCAATATCCTCATCCTTATCACCATCATCAACATCCTAATCACCACCATCCCCAACAACATTATCTAGATCACCTGCCTCTTCATCATAATCATCATCATCATCATCACCACCACCACCACTAGTATTATAATCTCAATATCCACTAAGAACCTCATTGAGATCACTCATGGAATCATATAAAGAGTGAATTGACTCCATAAATTAATCAAAAGATGTAACAACCTCTGATGAAAGTGATGGACATATAACAGACATATCATTTAGGAATATTTAAGTGATCATTTTACTTATTTTACGCTCCAGTATAACTATTTGTTTTGGCCTCATCTTCTTCTACATGAGAATTTTATAGCTCCGTGATTGGAGAGGTTTTAGAGTCACCTGATGAGGGCCAATACCTAGTAGGTATGATATTTTTCTGTGGTTGACATCAAACACTCCCCTCATTCTCCTCACAGAATAACTATCTCAAATGATCATTTGAACTCATGTTTTCATCTTCATTATCATCGAGAACTTCTATAGGAATCTATTTAAAATATCAACAAGATATATAATTATAAATTCCATATAAAAATTTGAAATATAAAAAATAAAAGTTACATTATTTTCTTATGTATGTTCATTTATAGCACTTCCATCATTTTTGTTCCTACTCAAGAAAAATAAATTTTCTTGAGCCACCCAGACTTTGATGCCAAATGTCGCATGCAACAAATGAAATTTATTTGTATAATACTACATTATTGAATAATATGAATATAAAACTACAAGGAATTAAAATTGAAGTTGTTGATGGAATCTATAAAATAAAAAATCTTCTAAATATAAAATTAATTATAAATTTAATGCTAGTGTCATGACATAAACAATATATACCAATTAGCATGCTAAACATGGGTATGATATGGATTCCACTTGAATATACATTTTAGTCCAATTTTATTTGTGTTTTATTATTTGGTTATTTTTTCACTTGGTAATTTTAATCATTTGGTCATTAGCTTCATTTTTTTGTTAGTTTGTTCGGTAATTTGGTAATTTGGCCATTTGGCCTTTTAGACTTTTGGAAATTTGGGCATTTGGATTTTTATCCATTTAGACAATTAGTTTATTTAAGGAAATGAATAAATTTAGTCCATTTAGGATAATTAGGCCTATTATCCCATTAAGGAAAATTATTCCATTTTATCCAATTAGTCCATTTAGTCTAATTAGTCCAATTAGACAATTTATTCCAATTTTGTCCAATTTAACCCAATTATGCCAACTTGGGTTATTTAAGACAATTTATATCAATTTAGTCCAATCATGATATTTATTTGGGAAATTAAGGCCATTTAGGTAAATTTATGTTCATTTAGGTCAATTAGACCAATTAGGCTAATTTAGGTCATTTAGGTCATTTATTTGGCCAATTGGGAAAATTATTCCTATTAGGCCAATTAGTCAATTTATATAAATTTGGATAATTAGGTAATTTAGGAAATTTATGCCATTTGACCATTTGGCTATTTGGTTATTCAGTCACTTGGTAATTTTGATCATTTGGTTATTAAGACATTATTACATTTAGTCTATTAGGCCATTAAGAATTATGCCATTATAACATTAGTCCACTAGAAATTTTTTTCCATTTGGACCATTAGTACAATTATTCAAATTAGTTAATTTAGGCTATTTAGGCCAATTAGTCCAATTAGTCCATTTAGGCTAATTAGGATAATTAAGACATTTTGGAAAAATTAGGATAATTAGTCCAATTTGGCCATTTATTTGGTTAATTTAGGCTAGTTATACCTTTCATGCCAATTTACGGAAATTTGGCCTCTTATTTGGGAAATTAGGTCAATTATGCCATTTAGTCCAATTCAGGCCAATTTGGCGAATTTAAACCATTTTTGGCTAATTTATTCCAATTATTTCAATTTAGGCCAATTAGGCCAATTTAGGCCACTTTAGGCTAATTAGGCCCTTTATATCAATTAGGCCAATTAAGAAAAATAGTTTATTTAGGAAAATTAGGCCGTTTAGGCCAATTTAGGCCGATTTATTTCATTTCGGCCATTTATCCCATTTATCCCATTTAGCCCATTTCATCCATTTAGCCCATTTATCCCATTTAGGCAATTTAATCCATTTAGGTCATTAGTCCATTATTCCAATTGGACATTATGACATTTGGGAATTATGAAATTTTTCCATTAGTCCATTAGGCCATTAGGACATTAGGCCAATAGGCCATTAAGCCATTGGTCCAATTTGGTCAATTTGGCCATTAGGTCATTTAGGCCATTTAGGACATTAGTCAATTAAGCCATTAGGTTATTTAGGACATTTAGGACATTAGTCCATTATGCCATTTGGGCATTTGGAAATTAGACCATTGGGGAATTATGCCATTGGTCTATTAAGAAATTAGGCCATTATACCATTATACAATTTGATTATTTGACTATTTAGCCATTTTGGCCATATTTCCCATTTAGAACATTAGTTCATTAGTCCATTAGGTCATTAGGACTTTAGGAAAATTTTCAAATTGGATAATTATCCATTTTCCATTAGTCCATTAGGGAATTTTCTCATTAGTCAATTGGTACATTTGGCCATTTGGCCATTGAGCCATTGGTCCATTTGGACATTTGTCCATTTATCCATTTGACTATTTTTACATTAGGTAATTAGGATAATTAGACTGATTTGATTATTAGGCCATTATTCCATTAGGCCATTAATCCATTTATGCCATTTTTTCCATTTAGTCCATTTAGGCTATTTAGGCCATTTAGGATATTTAGGGCATTTTAGCCATTTTGACCATTTTTTCCATTTTCCCATTTGGTAGTTTATGTCATTTAGGCCATTTAGTTCATTAAGCCATGTCACACTCGAACTTTTAAATTAATATTATTTTATTATTTTACCAGACTTTGAAACTTTCTATCGTGTTGCGGGCCAAGCCTGTTTGAAATTTTTTCATTTTTTTGATGAATGAATGCTTTGCCCTTGACGGTGTCCGATGCATGGGAAGTGTATGTTCAAAGCCGCATGGATTTGCTCGGGTCACCGTGCGTCCTACCTCATGTACAAGACAAATAAATAAAATGAGTTTTTATGAGTTAGTTTAATAATTATAATAATGGTGATTATTGTTATTATTATTATGGTTTTTTTATGTAAGGAACCCGGTGGACCTAAAGACCAATGAACTCAGCCACGCCTGAGCCCAGCCCTCTGGAAGATAGCAGACCTCCGCCCCACGGGCAGATAATAGGCCCCACCTCAGAGAGGCCTAGATAACACGTGGCCGGAACTGTCCCCTGCATGGTGAGGATTTAATACGCCCCCCCCGTAACTCGAACCCGTGACCACATGCTTAAATGCCAAGCGGGGAGCGTTTGGTACTCGTAACGCTTCCCGATTGGCCTTTAAGCCTATGGTCATGGGTTCGAGTTACATGGGAGGAGTATTAAATCCTCACCAGGCAAGGGATAGTTCCTGCCAGGTGTTATCTGGGCCGGTCTGAGTGGGGGCCTGTTATCTGCCCGTGGGGTAGGGGTCTGTTATCTGCCAGAGGGATGGGCTTGGGCGTGACCGAGTTTGTTGGGATTTAGGCCCACCAGGTTCATTACATAAAAATGTGCCTTTTCATGTAACGAACTCGGTGGCCATAATGCCCAATGAACTCAGCCACACCCGAGCCCAGCCCTCTAGCAGATAGCAGAACCCTACCCCACAGGCATATAATAGGCCCCCACCTCAGATTGGCCCAGATAACATGTGTCAAGAACTTTCCCCTACCTGGCGAGGATTTAATATGCCTCCCCCGCAACTCTAACCTATGACCATAGGCTTAAAGGCCAACCAGGAAGCATTACGAGTATGGCTAGTTTGGGTACTTTAATTCACCTTGTCGTCATCCTCCAAAGGCTTGTCGTCGGTGTGGCCATTTGGAAAACTTAGAGAGGTTCCGCTTACAACATCGTCAGAAGGGGTCCCGACTGGAGGATGTCTGTTCCTGAAAGTTTGGAATCAGATGCTTCAAGACATTAGAGCTCCAACCCATCACCCCTCCCCTCTTCCTCCCAGCTCCTGCTCATGCCGCTCACCTGGTCGAGATCCCACCTGGCGGTCCTCCGACATGACACCTCGGCCTGTTCGAGCCTTCTCCCTCCCTCCAGCCCGTCACGACCCCCCTCAACCCCCTCCTCCCCTCCAGTTGAAGCTGCTGGTTCACACCCCCTATCCGCATGACCAGACTGACCAGAAGAAGCTCTGGTGGGCCTCCCTCTCCCTCCTTCCCTAGGGTTTGGTTCGTTTTTATTTGGAGCGGGTTGGATGTTAGACTTAGGGTTAATTTTTGATAATTTTTTTGATTCTGTTCTTTGTTTTAGGTCCCTTGTAGTGCGATTGATGTGAGGCGAAGTGTGCACACTGCGTTTGCGGTGTTTTGACACCAAAGGTAGGTGTTTCCGCATATAAGTTTTCTTTGATGAATTAATTTTCTTGTTTAATTAATTTAGGATGTTCTTTAATTAATTTGTTGAGTGAAAGTTGTGTCTATTTGGTGATTTATTTTACTTACTTAAATAAAGTTGGTGTTCTTTGATTGATCTGTTTGGTGAGAAACTAGTATTAAGGAAGCTTAGTATGCGTTTGATATTTTATAGAATGTTTGTATGTAATGGAGTGTGATTTTGAGGAAAACTCATGTTGTTTTATTTGATGTTAATTTATAAATCATGAAGCTGGTTATTTAGAATTCTGTAAGTGATGAAAATGATGTTTGGAAAGGTTTTTGGTGTGCATTTGATTTTAAAAAGAAAAGAAATTTGGGTGTTTTTGAGGTATGTCCTATGTTTCATTATTCATGGTTGTTTTATGACTTCTAGAATTGATTTATTTAAGGACATTAAGGCTGCGAGTCTAGTTCTGCTTGAGGGTTGGGTTCATTTTGTTTTGCTAGTAGTGTTGTTATGAGTTTCACATGAAACGTTTCTGTGAAAAAAACCATGCTGAATTGTTTATCAGTGTTTCTTTTTTTAACTATGCAGTTCGTCTATTAAAATGTGTGTAGGCCGTATTTTTTGTTTTGGTGTTTCATCTTGGCGCGTTTAGTTTTAAAAAGGATGTTTTTAATGTTTATCTTTTGGTGCAAACCCTTGATGCGTTATTTTGAAATGTTTTGTAGATTGTTCAAGTGTTTAAGTTGTTTTATTAAATTAATTGTGTAGGGATTTAGACCTCGTTACGATGGTTTCATGTTGCGGGTGTAAAGAACTCCCACTTGTGCATGCATAAGGTAAGAAATATACATATAAATTCTCTCTTTGTACATATTACCTCACGGCATGAAGAATATGTGTAATTCAGCTAGGGGTATTTATATATATATATATATATATATATATATATATATATATAATTTCATGTGCATGGAAGTGCACAGGGTCAGTTCGAGTGGTCATTGACAAATAACGACATGTTTGAGGTAGGTCCCCTATGCCCTAATCTTTAATTAGAATTTCCATTTCTTCTTGATGTTTCTTTAAAAGAATTTACTTGTTTTTTTTAATGTGAAATCCATATACACTATATATATATGGTTGTGGTTCTTAAAAATTGGTTTCATAGGGGTTGAACATGAAATGGGTATTTCCAAAAGTTGTGCGGCCTTTCATTCAATTTTGTTATGAAAGTGTAATGAAATGCATTATTTAAAAAAAGGGGTTCCAAAGTGATTTTCAAAATGGATTTTTGTGTGAACATGAGATTAAAGGATGGTTTGACCTCCTTCAAAGTATTACCTCATTTTAAGTGTGGTTTTAAGATTGTTTTAAATGTATAGTACCTTTATGTGTTCTAAAATGATGAATACTCCTTCTAAAGTGATGAGGCCCATTTGGAACTTTGAGATTTGGTTTGTGAAAATGGAAAACACCCTTGATACATTCCCCTTAATTTGAAAAAAATTTGATGCAAGTGTTAATGTGCGGTTTGTGATATGTTCCCAGTGTAAAGGCTTGTACGTGGTTGTGTGATGTAAAGAGGGGGAATGCGCTTAAGGAGGGAGAGCGGTGGTGAGAGGTTGAATGGTTTTTAGATAAAGAAAGTGTTTTGTACTTGTATGTTTGCTTGATAAAGAAAAGTCACCACTATTTGAAATAGATCACAATGGGAAACCTGAGTATCTAGGTGGGTGACCAGGACTAGTACGCTAGATGACATAGTAGGGGTTTTTCCCGGTTTGTCTAGCAGGATTGATGCAACAACACTAACTAAACATATTAATTTCTGAGGGTTGTGGTCTTCTAAGCCATGTTTTATAAGGGTCATGGTCTTCTAAGCCACGTTTTCTGAGGGTCATGGTCTTCTAATCCACCTTTCACTGAGGTACGAGGTCTTTAGGTTCCTACTTTTTCTAGCTACCTATAGGGATTACTCATGGTGCTCATTTTCGACATGATTCTTGTGATGTAACTTTCTTTTCAGTTGTTTCAAACTTGATTTCTTGTTCGTGAAAGCCATATTTTAATCCAAACTAGTTTCTTTTCATTTTGAAACATTAATGCAAGCTTGGAACCTATTTTAAAAATGTAGTGGGAGTGAAATGCTTTACTTGAAAATGTAAACTCATTACTTGAATTTGAAAATAAGTAAAAACATTATTTTATTATATCTTATTTTAAAACTTGAATAATTGGATTTCTTAATAAAGGCAGGGGCATAGGACGTGGTTATATTTTGGCACTCCTACTAAGCATCTCAGTGCTCATGACAACTTTACCTTTCAGATGCAGGTTTCAGTCTTGGATCGCTTTTAGGAGCGAGTGTGGTTTACGTTTTTCATTGACCCATGGGGTCACCTGAGGTATGTCACATCACTTCCCTAATTCCTTTTTCCACTTCCTAATAGTTTGGTTTATTTCCCTTTATTAATCTGCTTGTTTAGCTTATGTTTATTTATCTTTGTTATGGTCCAAAATCATTCCCAACTGGTTTATTTTGATGCCCGGCACTAGTTTCCAGCCTGTGGGGATCAGGAACGCCCTTCGAGCCATGTCGCGGACCGGCTCGGGCGACCGATTTAGGGTCGACCCGGCTTGGTTCGTGAAAAGCCAATCTGACATTTGGCTTTTTGGAAATTAGGGAATTAGGCCACTAGTTCACTAGTCCATTAGTCCATTAGACCATTAGTCCATTTGACTATTTGGCCATTTCTCCATTTTTCTATTTAACCATTTTTTCAAATATCCATGTGGTAATTTTTCCATTTGGTAATTTGTCCATTTTTCAATTTGGTCAATTTCGACATTAGGCCATTTACCCATTTGGACATCTCTCAATTTCAAAATTTAGCCATCTAACCATTAGTTCATTCATCCATTTTTCCATTTGGCCATTTTACCATTAGTCCATTTGGGTATTTGACCATTTTTCAATTTCAAAATTTTCTCATTTTTCCATTTTTCCATTTGGTTATTTGTCCATTTGGCCAATTGAAATGGGTATTTGCAGTCTTTTATTTAGGGGATTAATGACAAAAAAATTTAATTTTAGCACAAAAAATATAGGGACCCTAGCCTTTTACAGATAACATTACATGAATTTAAGCATAAATATACATTAGAGTATAATCCAAGGATAGTAACGTATAGTTTCATCGAGGAATATGTATATAAAACTAAAAATATGGAACTAAATAAAACATTTCATTATTTAATCATCAAATAGGGCTCATAACTTACATATTTCTCAAACATCTGCATAGAGTACCATGGGGAACACATGAACAAAGGGATGAGATAAATAGCCCAGTAAGGGAATAACCATAAGAACAATGAATTATCACATGGGATATAAGGAACGACATGATGATATAAAAGGCATGTAACATATGTAATCATAACCCATAAACATAGAATTATATAAACATGGATTCATAGTATTGTGGAATCAACAAAAAAATGTCTTTATCATGATTCAAGTCTAACCTCCAAGACCGTTGCACATGGTAGCACAAGCCAAGGCTAACTATCAAGAACGTCACACATAGTAGCACAAGCCAAGGTTGACCGCCAAGACTGTCGCACATAACAAATCATGAGACTCAACATTACCCAATTCATTAGAGTGCTATATGTGTGCACCCATATTAACTTTTCATGAATATGTTTTCCGCATAAATAATCATACATAATCAATCTTACATATACATAACGGTTACCCATGGAAAGAACTGGGTTCCCCAATCATGTCATAAAGCATAATGAATGAGCATATCATAAAAGTGTTCATAAAATAAAAGCATTAGAACAAACATAGAAACTAATAAGGTAAAATAGGCATATATCATAGTAATTTATTTAAAACAGAAGTGACAACATGTGAAAAGAGTATTTAAAAATTCTTTGCCTTAAAACATTTTTGTGTGGTTATAAAGAAAATATTATAGAGACTTTAAAATAGAAAAGGGAAACATACTTTATATAAAACCATAAGTGAACCAAGAAGGATTTTATAATAAAATATTCTTATTTTATATTGAAAATTGTATCTTAAAATAGAAGATAGGGTGAAATTGAAATCAAGTAAGAATTCAGAAAGTTCCCTTAAAATAGGTTTTCTTATCTAAAAATATTGAGGAGGGAATCATATAAAAACATGTATATCCCTGAAATAGAATGATGAAAGTGTATTCATTAATTAATTTGGTAAATGAACACGTAATTTATATTATTCACATAAAAAGATAAGATAACTTCATTTTTGTAATTAGAAATACGAGGCAACCTGGAGAAATAAAGGAAGTTCGTGTAGAATCCATTACGGATTATCGACAAAGTATTAGGTATACTTAAGAAAGATTAACGATAGATAAAAGGGTTTATTATCACTTATAAATCACGAGGAATTTATGAGGGTGGTTCTAAATTATACCCCATCATTAGGTATTACACATAAAATGGCATAACATAGAAGACATTCTTGAATAAAAGTGAAATAGAGAGTATCCCTAACCTTAATTTCGATGGTGTTCTTCGCTTGATATTAATGAAAAGAATAATCAAACTGGGTTCATTAATTAATTATTAAAAAACAGGTTTTACATTTAAATTATTTATTATAAACTTTTGGAGTTCATTCATAAACATATTGATTGGTTATGAGGTTCAATTTAATTGTCTTGGTCTGTTTGTTTCATTGGTTTTAATGACCATTTCACTTATATTCATGTTCGGATACATGTGTATGATGAGAGTGGTTGTTTAGAATTGAATTAATAATTTATTAATGAACATACAAAGGGTTATATGGTTGTAAATTTAATTTGGTTACTTATAGTGATGTTGAATCATTATATAAAACATTAATGATAAATACTTGGATTAATTTGGCGATTTTGATCATAATTGACTGGTTTTGTATTATTAATTTACATCATGTGTGAAAAATGATTCTATAACATCACATGAGATAACAAACATATATTATGATCTGTTAAAACAATTAAAATGGTTTCATTACCAGTCTAGAAGATGGTAATGAAAATTGAAAACCTGTCGTCCTTGAATGTGTTAAATCAACACATCTCGAACAATATTTTTATATATAGAATAAATGGAGGGAGATGGAGATATTATGATATAACATACCATTATCAAAATAGAATTATATTACATGTATTTCCCTGTAGTTATCTTATCATTTGTTTGAAGGGAGGTGAGGGAAAAAATAAAAAAATAAAAGAACTTGAAAGAAAGTAAAAGAATCGAAAAGAGGAATTTTCCTCTTGAGTTTATCTCCTTTGAGAGCCTCTTATGGGGAGAGGATTTGGTATTTTTAGGAGACTAAGGGATTCTGAACGTGGGGGAGGAGCTTGGGGAGTTATTTGGGTAGATCATAGGTAACGAAAAATTCTTGAGGGGAGTGAAGATAAGATGGGAGTGTGGATGGTTTATATAGTGGAGGGGAGGAGGGTTTTCTTGATATTTATTTCCTTAGTTTATTAATTTCTCTCAACACCAGAAATAATGATGTTTACTTGAAAAAAATAGTAATAAGTTCATGTGAGTTTTAGATTTTAGTTCGTTCATCACTTATGATGTTAGTAATAATGGTTTTAAATTATAATGCATTTATATGATATATTAATGTATTTTAATATTCACAAAAAATCATGTTTTTCATAAAAATCCTATAAATTCACCCTAACCATTTTTTGAAGATTAGAATACACAAATGAAATCCATTTTTCAAAAATTATTTTCTAAATAAAATTAATTTAATTATTACTTAAAATCATAATTTACCTGAAAAATACGATTTCTAAAATTATAACTAATATTATAATGCCTCAAAATTTTTATAAAGTTTTATAAAATTATATTAAAAATAAACGAAATAATTTTTTAAATTTATAAAAACATTTTCAATTTTTTTTTTAAAATTAATTAATAAATTTTAATTATTTATTTACGACTTATAAGAAAACCAATACTTTTATGATGGTCATATTATCATTTATAAGATGACTAAATTTTATTTTTAAATTAATGTATGAGGTTACTATTATTTTGAATGATTTACTATTCATAAGGATCATATTTCTATTTATACGGGTGTGTTACTATTTATAAGGGTATGTTACTATTCACCAAAAATTATGTTTGTTCCATTAAACTCCAAACATCTTACTGATCTCAACTGTGTTTGTCAGATCTTTGAAATTCAAATCACAAAGGTAATAATATTATTTTTAATGGTCATAGAGCACTTAGTAGTTCATTGTGTTATAATTTCATGTGATCATATGACATAATTATAAGAATGAATTTTCATTGATAAAACATTGGTTCATTACATTATTTCTCCCTTATGAAATTTCACCCTTGAAATTTTGTTTTACATTCTAAACCACTAATAAGACCAAGTATTTTTCCTTCATCACCTCCTCTAGTTACCATGTTTCCATTTCGTAATTATGGTTATTCCATAATTCTTTGACTAGATGAGTAGTCTTGTTATATAGACCTTTATCTATACAATACAAGATATTCACTGGCTACTCCTCGTAAGAAAGGTCATCCTCCAACTATACCACCTCTAAAGAGAGTACATGTAAAAGATCGGGTATGTACTTCCTTAAGAGGGATACATGGAAAACATCATGTACTTTTTCCATGGTAGGTCAATGTTCTAGTAGATAGGCTACATACCCGAGACGATGAAGTATATCTAAGGGGTAGATGTACCTGGGACTTAGCTTCCCTTTCTTCCGAAATATCATGAACTTTTTCCATGGTGATATGCAGAGAAATACCATGTCTCCAACTTTTAACTCAAGGTATCATTGACGATTGTCTACATAAATATTTTTTCATCTTTGGTATTCTTTGATGTGTTGTTGAATTATTTTCATCTTCTCAAGGCTTTCTTAAACCATTTTATGTCCTAGAAGATTACATTCACTAAATTCATCCCAACACACAAGTGTTCTATACCTTTTACCATAAGGGGCTTCATATGGTGCAATTTGGATTCTCAAGTGGAAACAATTATTATAGGATAATTAAACTGGTGGAAAGTGTTAGTACCATCCTCCTTTGGATTCGATAGAGAATTATCTTAACATATATGATAGTGTCTAAATAGACCACTCAGATTGGCCATTAGTTTGAGGATGATAGGCCGTATTGAAATTCCAGTTCAGTGATTGGATCATTTTGGAGACTTTTCCAAAACATCGTGGTGAATCTCAGATCTTGATTAGATAAAATAGATAGTGGTACTCCATACATCCTTACCACTTCTTTGATATATATATGTGCAATTTGATCTAATGATAAGTCCTATCAAATCATGATAAAGTGATCTGTCTTTTTAAGATGATCCACAATGACCTATATAGGATTGTTTCCTCTAGATGTCCTTGGAAGTCTAGTGACAAAGTCCATGGTGGTGTTCTTTCACTTACATGTTGGTAAGGGTAGTGGTTACATCGTACCCTTAGACTTATGTCTTTCAGCCTTCACTTGTTGACATACGAGGAACTTTTATGTATACTCAACAATATCTTTCTTCATATTGTCCTACCAAAAGTTATATTAGAGATCTAGATACATATTTATTCTCCATTGGTGAATAAAGAAGGCTGATCTATGTGCGTCATTAAAAATCTCATTCTTTATATCTGGATTGAATGGTAAAGATAATCATGACATAAAACTTATGACTCAATCCTTGTCAATCTTGAACTCATAGGTTTCCTCATTTCTTATAGCTTCTACCGTTGTCAAAATTTCCACATCTTTTGTTTGAGAATCCTTTATTTTCTCTATGAGGGATGGTTAAACAATCATTTGAGAAAGGATTTATGATATTCCTCTATTAATTATTCCCGTGTAATTTCTAAGAAAATTTAAGAAGATAGAATACTTTTCAATTCTCATCATTGATAAAGATGCATGATTCTTTCTACTTAGAGCATCCTCCACCTTATTTGCCTTACCGGGATGGAAGTGGATTGAGAAGTCATAATAATTGATGAGAACTATCCATCTTCTCTGGTGCATATTAAGATATATTGGTTTGAAAATATATTGGAGACTCTTGTGATCATTATATATCTCACACTTCTCCCCATAGAGATAATGCCTCAAGATTTTTAATGTAAATATAACAACCACCAACTTAGATCATGCATAGGATAGTGTTACTCATGTATTTTCACTTTACTCAAGGCATATGATATCACTTTATCAATTTTCATCATCACACAACCTAAGATCTTATTTGAAGCATACCTGTACACCAAAAAGGGTTATCCACACGTTGGGAGTGTGAGTGCTAGCACAATGATTAGCCTCTTCTTCAATTCCTTAAAACAGTTTTGAAATTATTGAGTCTAGAAAAACTTTACTCCCATTCATGTCATCTTGGTCATTGGGTTTGAAAATCAAGAAGTTTTCTTTAAAAATAATCTATAAAACCTAGATAACCCTAGAAATCTACAGATCTCTATTACAGATGTTGTCTTGGGCCACTCTTCAGTCACCTTTACCTTGGAATGGTTTACATATATCCATTTATGGTGATAACATTCCCCAAGAATGATACTTCCTTCATCCAGAACTCACATTTACTATAATTTGAATACAACTTATCCCTTTGAAAAGTTTTTAACACAATATTAAAATTCTCCTCATGTTCCTTATTTCTCTTTGAGTATATCAGAATATCATAGAAAATGACTACAACAAATTTGTTGAGGTAATATCCAAAGACTCTATTAATTAAATCCATGAAAATTGATGGATCATTATTGAGTCCTAAGGAAATCACTATGAACTCATATTTTCCATATCTCATTCGAAAGGTAGTATTGGGAATATCTTCTTTCCTAACCTTTAATTGGTGATATCCTGATCGAAGGTCCACCTTAGAGAAATAACTGGCCCCATGAAGCTGATCAATCAAGTCATCTATTAATTGTATGGGATACTTGTTATTTATCGTTATTTTATTGAGCTAATGATAATAAATGAAAAATCACATTGATCCATCCATATTATTGATGAAGAGGACTGGAGGACCCCATGA
Organism: Viscum album; assembly: GCA_963277665.1. NCBI lineage: Eukaryota > Viridiplantae > Streptophyta > Magnoliopsida > Santalales > Viscaceae > Viscum > Viscum album. The sequence continues at coordinate 744,700,322 of OY728125.1, forward strand.
TGAAGCACTCGGGTGTATAAATCCCATCTTTAGATTCTCTTGCAACTGCTTCTTCAACACTTCCAGCTCTACAGTGGCCATTCTATAAAGTTAATTTTATATAGCAAGAAATCCAGGAATATGTTCAATTGATAACTCAACCTCTCGATCATGAGGAAGACTAGGAAACTCTTCAGGGAATACATCAGTTTAATCCATCTCAATGGGCATATATTTGAGTGAGATTATGTCCATTATCTAAATCATTTGAGCTGAAATTCTTGATCATAAAAAATTAGTATCCACACATGAGAAAATGATTCTAAATAAGATTCATCTTCCTACTTAAACTTGTAATGAATTTGAGGAAGCTTTGGGATGTGAAGAGTGATCTCCCTTTCCCGAAAGTTGATGTTGGCTTTGTATAAATATAGCCAATATATGCCCAAGATAACATCTAACTCAACTAAAGAAAGTATGATGAAATTTTCTAGGTGGTTCAGTCCACAAAAATTAACTGGGGAGGAGTTATAAACCATGGACGCAATGATTTCCCCTTTCTCTATTCTCATAGATAAATTTTCTTCCAATTTTTGAGGCAGTGTTTAAATATTTCTACTAAACGTGAAAGATATGAAAGAATGTGTAGTACCAAAATCAAATAGTACATTCACTATACTTATATGAATGACTAGCACACCTATTAGAACATCATTATTTGGCTCCACCTCAGTAGTAGTGATATCATAATCCCTTCCTTGTTTCCTTGGAGGTTGTTGTTGATTTCCTCTTACAAACCTCATCTTAGAGAAATTGTTCACATAATGCCCATGCTCCTTGCAGTTGTAGAACTGCACTATAGGATGATTTTTGATTTGAACCTTCTTTTCTTCTTCCACATTAGTAGGATTCTTCATATCCCATCGTCATTTTTTAGCCAGATGTCCTAACTTTCCACATTTGAAGAAATTCATGGTTCCATTTATAGAATTCCCAGGATGCTTCTTCACACCATTTTTACACATGGGATGATCGATCTTCTTCCCATAATGAAATTTATTTGCGGGACTTTCCACATTAGATTCTATTTTCCTCTTCTTGTAGATGGGTCCGTGATACCACTGAGAGTCTTCAATCTCCATTTCACCCTTGAGGTCATAATGGGCAATCTACTCATAGCTATAAAAGTCTCAAATCACTAGAACATTTCATAGAATCCACTTTACTATATTAAAGAATTGATCAACCTTGATTTCAGTGTTCATGACAAAACCAGAGGCATACCTTGAAATCCTTTTATAGTTTTCTTCATACGCCCTGATTGACTCATCTTCCTTCTGCTTGAGTCCTAGGAACACTATTTCTATCTTGAGATAGAGGGTTCAGAGAAAATATTTATTGAAAAACAGTATATTGAATTCCTCCTACTCCATGGAATCAATTTCCTCTTAGGGATTGATATTATTGGTCAGTGTCTACCACTGATTAGCTTCCCCATAAAGAGGATAGACCTCTAGTATGCCTTTCTCTTCTTATGAGCACTGAAGGATAGAGAATATCTTTTTAATGGAGTTTATCCACTCTTCTATGGGGAGGGGATCAGATGATACACTAAAAATAGGATCCCTTTTCCGCATAAAGGATTCAGTGACAACTTGCTCTTTCCTTGGAGGAGGAGGGTGTTCCACAAGATTCATGTTATTATTCGTAACTTTAGCGGACAGATAAAGTACTATCATGGAGTTTTGAGCACACATTCCCATCATATCTGGCATGTCATTATGTAAATTTTCACAATCCCTATCACATTTATTGTTGGTACATGTTCTTCTATTTCCATCCATCAACTAAAAAACATACAATTAGAGGGCATGAATACTTAGCTATTGAACATAAAAATAAAACTTTTTAACAAAAGAGGATAAATTTGTAAAGAATAAGTATATCCTAACTTGTGATTCCTTAGGTTTAATTCTAGGTTATCCTTGATATATTTATTAACTTATATTATTATGATATTTTTTTTTCATCCCCTTAATAATGGTTTGTACTAAGCTAGTGAATTTACCAAAGCATGTCCCCTAGGAGTGTCAAACCTAGAGTGTAGCAAGGACCACTGTCACACACCAGTTCCCATTCAAATATTCATCAAAGCGGTGTTTTTTGGTTTTAAATATAGATACATCTATTCCAGATACATCTCTACCTTTTTTTATCCAGATAGGGATTCATTTTCTTGATAAACCACTAACTCTATACTTACCAAAATATAGGGGTGTTTTTTTATTCTTAGTCTCATCCGTAATGTTCTTACTAAAGTTCTCTATTCCTAATATAACAAAATAACTAGATCATCCTATGATACAAAATATATAGAACCTATACTTTTACAAAAAAATTACATGATTTTAAACATAATTATACATCAGATTACCAGCCAAGGATCGTAATGTCTAGTGTCATGGATGACTAGGTACATAAAACTGAAAAAATGGAACTAAAAAAACATTTATTTATTTACTATTAAAATAGGGATCCTAACTTCAATTGTGCTTGAACATATTCATAGGGTTCCCTGGGGAACACATGAAAAAAATGACGAGCTAAATAGCCCAATATGGGAATAACCATTAGAAAAAATCATTATAATATGGTAAAAATGGCATGACATGATGATAAAAAAGGCACATATCATAGGGAATCATAACATATAAAAATGGAATCATATAAACATGGAATCATAGTAATATAGAAACAATATAAAACATGTATTTATCATGATTCAAGTCTAACCTCCAATACTGTTTCATATGGTAGCACAAGCCAATACTAACCGCCAAGATTGCCGCAGATAGTAGAACAAGCCAATGCTAACTTCCAAGAATGTCACACATAACATCTCATGAAACTAAAATTTACCCCATGAATTGGAGTTCTATCTGGGCGCACCCATATTAAATTTTCATGAATATGTTTTCCACATAAATAATCATACATAATCAATCATACATAAACATAAGGGTTACCCATGGAAAGAATTGGGTACCACAATCATGTCATAAAGCATAAAAAATGGGCGTATCATGAATGTTTCCATGAAAGAAAGGTATTGGAACATACATGGATATTAATAAGGTAAAATATGAATATATTATGGTATGTTAAGTCAAATATAAGTGACAACATGTGAAAAGAGTATTTTATAATTTTTAGCATTAAAACATTTTTGTGTGGTTTTAAAGAAAATACTATAGAGCCTTTAAAATAGAAAAGAGAAAAAAATTTTATATAAAACCAGAAGTGAACCAAAAACTATTTCATAATAAAAAATTAATTATTTTATAATGAAAATAGTGGATTAAAATGGAATATATAGTGCACTCTAAATCAGGAAAGAATTTAGGAAGTTCCCTCAAAAGAGGTTTGCTTATAGAGAAATATTGAGAATGGAATCACTTAAAAATATATATAACTAAAATAGAATTATGAAAGGGTGTTAATACATTAATTTGATACATGTAAACATTATTTATAATATTCACAAAAAATATATATGATAAATTAATCTTGGTAATGGGAAAAATGAGGCAACCCGAAGGAATAAAGGAGGTTCGGGTAGAATCCCTTACGAATTATCAACATGGTATCAGATGTACTTAATAGGGATTAAATAGAGATAAAAGGATTTATCATCACTTATAAATAATGAGGGAAGTATGTGGGTTGTTATAAATTATACCCCATAATTTTGGATTACACATAATGGGCATAACATAGAGGACAATCTTGAATAAAAGTGAAATAGAGAGGATCCCTTACCTTAAGTTCGATGGTGTTCTTCTCTTGATATTAGTGACCTGAATAATAAGATTAGGTTCATAATTTATAATTAAATAACCTATTTTACATTTAAATGATTTATTATAAACTTTTTGAGTTCATTCATAACATTTTTTATTGGTTGTTAGGTTCAATTTCATTGTTTGGTTGAGTTTGTTTCCTTGGTTTTAATGTTCAGTTCACTTATATTCATGTTCATATACACATGTATGTTGAGAGTGGTTGTCCATAATTGATGTTATATATTATTATTGAACATAAAAAAGGTTACATGGTTGTAAATTTAATTTTCTTAATTGGAGTGAAGTTGAATCATTATATAAAACATTAATGATAAATACTTGGATTAATTTTGCGATTTTTCTCACAATTGCCTTGTTTTGTATTGTTATTTTACATCATATGAAAAAAAGGATTCTAGAAAAACACATGAGATAAAATACATATATTATGATCTGGTTCAACTATTAAAACGGTATCATGACCAGTCTAGAAGATGGTAATGCGAATTGAAAACCCATTGTCCTTCAATGTGATAAATCAACACATCTTGGACGATATTTTAATTTATAGAATTTAAGGAGGGAGAGGGAGAGATTAGGATAAAATATCCCATTAGCATAATATCATTAAAATTCAGGTATTTTACTGGAGTAATAATACAATTTGGGTGAAGGGAGGTGAGGAATGAAATAAGAAAAGAAAACAACTTGAAATAAAATAAAAGAATCAGAAAGAGGAATTTTACACTTGAGTTTATCTCCATTGAGAGCATTTTAAGGGGAGAGGATTTGGTATTTTGAGGAGACCAGGGGATGTTGGACGTGGGGTAGGATCATAGGGTGTTATTAGAGAATAATATAGGCAAGTCACAAGGCTTTATAGAAGTTAAGAGAAGAGGGACTGCGGGTGGTTTATATAGTGGAGGGGAGGTGGGTTTTCTTAATATTTAATTCCTTAGTTTATTAATATCTCTAAACACCAACAATAGTGATTATTACATGAACAAAAATATTAATAAATTAATTTGACTTTGATATTTGGTCTCTTACATCACTTATGATGTTAGTAATATTGGTTATAAATTATAATTTATTTATATGGTAGATTACTGCATTTAACTATTCACCAAAAACTCATGTATTTCAAAAAAATCACATAAATTCACCCAAACTATTTTTTTATGAATATAATCAAAAATAAACTCCATTTTTCATAAATATTATTCTAAATATAAGTAATTAAATTTTAAATTGAAATCATAATTGACTTGAAAAATACAAAATTTAAAACTATAACTGATTTCATAAAGCTTCAAAAATTATATAAGGTCTTATAAAATTATATTAAAACCAGAAGACATAAAATTGAAAATTTATGAAAACATTTTAGGAAAATAAATTTTATTTTAAATTAATTAATTAATTGTAATTAATTATTTATGACTTAAAAAATACCTATACTTTTACTATAGTTATATTAGCACTTATAAGATGCCTAAAATTTATTTATAAATTCCTGGATGAGGTTACTACTCTTTTGGATGATTTACTATTCATAAGGGTCATATTACTATTCATAATGGTATTTTACTATTCATAAGGGTAGGTCACTATTCACCAAAAATTATGTTTGTTCTATTACACTCCAAACATCTTACTGATCGAAACCATGTATGTCATATTTTCGAAATTCAAATCACAGAGGTGAGCATATTTTGTTTTAAGGTTACATATCACATAATAGTTCATTGTGTTGTAATTTCAAGTGATTATATGACAAAATTATAAGAAGTAATTTCCAATGATAAAATATTTTATTGTTATAAAAATATTACTAAATAAAAATATAAATAAAGATATTATTTATATTCATATTAATGTAGTTGGAGCCTCCTATTCTAAGGCATTCTAGTGTGACCCAAAGTTTGGAAATGCATAATTGAATATTGGTTCCTTTTTTCCCGGCGTATCCTAATAAAAATAAATACTATTAATAAGAATTAAAATTTCTATGAAAACCATTAAAGATTATAAATACCGTAAATTCATCACTCTTCCAATATGAGATCATTTCTTGATATTGTGTTGCTGGACATTCAGGGAATATTTTTACACCCTCTAAATCAGAAATGACTCTACTCGCCCAACCAACATATAACTTGTGCTTTTATGATCACCAAAACTTTCCAAGACCCACCAATTAAGAAATTTTAATAGCTTAACCATCGGGAAAGTTAAAACGATGAAGAAATGAAAATATTAATTCAAATAATTACCAAAATAATATAGAAATAAATTAAAAAAAATTTCTTACCCATATATTTACCCAGGATTTTTACTTGATTTCATTAATGATAAGCCTCTATGAGGCTGGTTGCATCAGAATGATATTGTTATACTTGGATAATTTTTCCATGATGCTTCTATTTTTCCAACAATTTATACGTATCATCTTATTATCTTCACTGTAATCCACTATTATTTGTGTTTAGTTATTCTAAGCTTCAAGAATATGAGTGCACCCACATCACCTACTAAATGATGCAACTGAATAATATCAAACGAAAAAATTAAGCCACATTATAATAGGAAATAATTATGTCATATAATTTTGACACACTTATAAAAAAAACTTGAGACAAGACACTCATTAGGATTTGATGGTTCTGTGGGTTATCTTGAATCAGTAGCCTCTAAAGGATGTTCATGTTCCAATGAATGCATTGGGTGACATAAATACACTGGAGTGAAAGCATAGGGAACATAACCATCAGTTCTTAGATGGATAGTAGGAAATGGAGGTGGCATAGACATGGAAGGATATGGGTAGTGGGTTTAGAGATACATAAATGGATATGTATATGGTAAAGGTTGTAATATCCTTGGAGGCACCATATACATGTATGTAAAGAAGAGGCTAAATGAGATGATGATGAAGGAATGAGTGTGAACATCCATGTAGGTTAAAGTGGATGATAGAAAGGTGTGGTAGATTGGGTGTCCACTAGAAAGTCAGGGTGAGAATGAGTATGATAAGTTCTCCACCTAGCTCTAGGAACACCCCCAATTGGACCCATACTAGTAGGTAGAGATAAATTCAACTCTAGTTAAACTATATGTCTTTAATTGTTTTAATAAAGAATAAGAACATGAAATTAAATTTAATGAAGAAGAAAAATATTACAATTTTTATAATCACTAAGGAACCAGTGGAGGAAACCTGAGCTCACATATCTGTCGATAATCATCAAATAATCACTTCCTACAATATTATTTAATATTTTGCATAATCTGTATAATATTTAAATGCAAATTATTTAGATATAGTTTTTAAAAATCATTCATACAACTTAGAATTCATAAAAAATGTCGGAACATGTTTTAGCAACTATAATTTAAAACAATGTTATACATTTTTTAAAAATCTATTTTAAACCTAATTATTAGAATTGAAATAAATTTAATTAAATGAAATGAAAATAAACAATACAAAAACAAACATATCTTTCCAAACTGGTCCTAAAGTAAAGTAATTACAATAGTACCAACCTGAGAAACCCACGTCAAGGTAAACTAAATGAACTATGAACATATATGGTTTCTTTTATATATTACCCACCACTACATCAAGTTCAACATCAAATCTCCCAATGGGACAATTTGATTATTCAAATTAAAGATTCTGGTTAACACCAATGCAGGTGTCAATGGTGCTAATTTCATCCTCACCATCATGAAAAATATGTCTTGGTATTGCTCAATATTGACTCTATAATCAGATCTCATATGATCTTTCACATAAAATACTATATTTTTCCATTGATTCCAAAATATATGGTTCATATATATCTAAGAAACGTGTAATTTCAATAATTTTGAATCCACAATCATTAATAAATGTACCATGTTTTATCATTAAATCAAACCATTTAAAATTCATCATAGTGATTCGAGCATGAGTCTAGTAATCCACTAACATTTTTTTTCTCAAAAAGTCCATAATAAGACACATTTTCATATCAAGGCCTACTATATAATGCATTAACATAACATTATATTGTAGTAGTTAAAATAATTTCATCATTTTGTGTTCTCATTTTCACCCCTCAGTCTGTTGTAAAAAATTTATACCCATTGATTATTTATGATTTAAATTAACGAACCAAACAATTGGGACCAAAATCCAATGCTCTTAATTATTGAGAGATGAATTCAATAGGAAAACTTAATACCTGAAATATAGATATGAATAATAAATATATATATATATATATATTACGTTAATTAAATTAATAGTAATACATTTTATTTCAACCAAGTAGGAAAATATTTTATATGCAAAGCATCTCTACTTCTCAAAGGAAATGATCAAGGAACCATACTTATAATTTGTTTAATTTTTTTATATAAAATGATTATAACATTTTAAGGTATATATGAAATCACATGTTATGAGATAACATATAAATATTACAATTACTTACTTGATATAGTCATCAAAGAAACCATAGTTAAATACGATTGTGCGATGTGCCATATCCTGCTCTTCAAGGATCAATGTAGCCAATGTATATAGACAATGAATTGCTCTTATTTGAAGAAGATATGGAAATCTGAGATCAATTTCCATATGCTGTACATCTTCATTTCTCATTTCTAATTAGATATTGTTCTCACAATAGACAAAAAGTTTTCACAAAAGTCCATAAATTATTAATCCATATAACCTTTTATTAATGGAACCATTAGGATGATTCTTGTTTCAGATATAATATTTAATTGTGAAAATATTCTATTAATTAGGATACATTCAACAAAAATCAAAGGGTCCCCCAAGAAGTGTTTCAAATAGATAAGGAACTGTTAAATAAACCATGAAAGTGAAAAATGATGGATGAAAAAAAAATTCTAACTCACACAAAATTAATTGGCACATCTTACTGAATTTTTATCAAGAAATACATGGGTAAAAGTTTAGCATGAATTCTGATAAAAAAATGGCACACGAGAATCACTATCACCCTTAAATTATTGGATAGTAAATGCTGTATTGTTGTTGGAATCAATTCATGAAGAAGGATGTGATAATCATGAGTTTTTAAGAATTTTAGTTTATATTTTCTTTAGTTAAATAATTTAGATATGTTTCTATAATATCCATTAGGAATGGTGATATTCTCTAATACTTCTAGAAATTTACTTTTCTCTAAAGGTTTCATCACATAAGAAGCATAAAGAACTTTCCATTTGTTTTCACCGATACACACATGATGTAGTTATGGTGTAATACCCCAATCTAATAATTCCTGATGATATATGAAGTCATTTTTGATCTTATCCTCGATATTTAAGTGAATTGAAATAAACATTTCACATATATTTTTCTCAATGTGTATTCCATCTAAACAATTACATAACAAGTTGCTAAACCAATACGGAATCTCAAAAAATATACTTTCCTTTTTCCAATTGTAAGTTTCTTTAGTGTCAGAATGCTTCCAATTTTAAGATTTCATTTAATATTTATCTAAGTAAAATTTGAAATCTTTTAATTTATTTAGCATATCACTTCATGATATACATTGTGGTGGTTTTTTAATTTTAACAATATTATCAAACCTTTAGCGATTCTTTCTGTATTGACGATCTATTAGAAAGAATCATATATGCCCCATGAAACTGAAACTACAACAATATTTAAGCCTTATTGATCATTTATTCCTCACAAAAATAGGACATTATAGTTTTCCATTTGTGATATAATAAGGCATAATTTCATAAGAAGGGAAATAATTTATAGTTCATAGAAGGGTAACACATATATGAAATATATTTTTCTAAGAAGTATCAAATGTGCACACACCCATATCCCAAAACCAATTCAACTCTCTTATTAAAGGTTTCAAGTTGGTGTCTATATAATTTTATATATTATAAGTTCTAGATATTAGTATAATCAAGAATATTAAATGTATTTTCATACACATCTATAGAATAAGATTATAAACATGAAAATAATTGGCCACTTGTTTTGAGTAGTAAGAATCTGAACAAGTTGATTAAAATCATCATAGGATAGAACCAATCTAACATTACAAACCTCAACTAAAAAATATGGATATTGTGAAACAAATTCTCTAAATTATAATCCATCTTCAGGATGAACCAACTGATCATTATATTTAATTTTCTCATTATCATTCCATCACATATTGGTTGATGTTTCTACAGATGTGAACATATTTTAAATCCAAGGTATCAATAGAAAGTGTCACATGACTTTATGTGGAACATGATACAGTGTTTCATATTTATTTCCATACATTGAGATGTACCATATTCTTTAAAGTCATTAAGGCTTGATGTTTCCTCCCAAAATAAAATGCAATTTTTGGACAAGTATGAATTTTATTAGTAGAAAATTAAAGTTTCTTAATTAACTACCATACCTTATAATGAATTGTGAGAATATTTTCACTATAAGGAGGAAATTGATTAAATATGTATGAATATAATCAATTTTTTGTATTAGAAATTACATACATGGTTTTTCAATGATATAATCACATTAAAAATTCAAACTTTTTAATTTTAGTACATTCCTTATATACATGGGTCCTTAAATCATACATTAATTTTTTCACTCTCTAAACTTAATCATCTTCAGTATTTTCCTCATGTGTTTTGATATCATTTCCTTCTTTCATTGCAATACTATCTCTCTCATGATGATGCAGAAATGGAAACCGATCAAATATGAAATTTTCTATACCACTTATTTCTTTCTATTCATATAGAGTAGAAGACTATCTTGTCTCTCCATTTTGATACCAGACATAATAGTTTGTTTGAAATCCATATGTTTTTATATGGTAGCTTACTTCTGGTTAGATTAACCATAGTTTTCCAACAGAATTATGACAAGGAAACCATATATGACCTCAATTTGAAGCACTGTTAGATACAAAATCTAAAAAAATCCCAAGTTCTATTGAAACATTGTTGAAATCCAATCTGTGTGATACATCAAGCTTCAATACATTCTATTACAGGGAAAAAAGTTATATTCAATAAAAAATGTAAACCATAATTAAAAAAATCAGCACAACTAGTTTCAATATGAAATCCATCATAGAATTATAGTTGCTAGAAATATAAATAATAAGAGAAACACTATATTCTATAAGCGATGACGAAAAATAATTAACTAGAAAAAGTATAAGAAATGGAATGAGAAACAAATATTACATAATCCAATTAAATAAATATGTCTTTATGAAATATTTTTTTTAAAAACATCCATGTTTTGAATATGAAATTTATTTAATTAAATAGACTTGTATTTATGATGGAAAACATTTACTCAATAATAAAAACTATGGGCCACCAACATTACAACCACAAAAACATTTTATAATAATATCATGGAAATTATACCATAATTGATATAAATATAAATAAAAATCCAATACTAATATCATAGATACTAATATTTTTAAAATAAAAAAATATATCAAAAATGTAATAAAGTAGAGGGAATCTCAAATATGTATGATATATAAAATTAAATAATTTTTTTTAGAAACAATTACTCATCTCTAATTAGAAATCATTCATTTCTAATTCCAAATTTAATTATAATGTTAAAGTTATGTTTATAATCATATTACTTGAATAATGGAAACATCATGTTCAATGTAAATACTTATATATTATTTGATGCATTTTTATACAAAAAAATAATAAACCATTTTAATATTTTATCTAAGTAATTAGAAATTATCATTGGAATCATTATTTAAAAATAGGAAAGGGTCACAAAACTATATAATAATGAGTAATAGAATTAATGAAAAAATTTAAAATATTTTTTATTTCAATATACCTCCCTATTAAAAACATTTTCTTTAATATATAAGAAAATATAAAAAAATACACAATCATATTTTCAAATATAATAATTTAACTAGTTATTTCATATTATAAATCAAGTGTAGTCGCATCATAGAAATATTATAAAAAATGACATGTATAGAAGATAATACCAACCAATACAATCTATCAATGAGTTCCTCAAGCATCATTAATAATTAATCAACCTCCTATAATGAATAAATAAATTTCTAGAACCAATTGATTCCAAATTAATCATCTCTAGTAAATAATAAAAACAAATATGGAAAGGAAAACCATGAAGATATATTATAATAACATTTATAAATATAATTTAACAAAACCCATAATTTCCCTTACCTCATAAGTTCATGATTTGAACCCATATTAAATAAATAACTTGAATAATTTAGATAATAGATTACCTCCAAAAAATAGTGATGAATATTTTTTAAATAATCCACCACAAACTCCTTTTTCTAACGTATATAGAATCATCATCACCTCTAGTGAACTATCTCATCCACAAGCCTCATATAATGTTACAAATGAGACTAGTGCATTCCATGTGTATACACATTATAGCTCATAATTCAAATCCATTAAGGTATTTTGGTTTCTTTGTTCACTATGATAATCACACACAAAAATAAATACGTATGTATAATATAACATAAACCATTAAAGAATAGATGGCCCTTTTAAAACTAATTCCCACCAACTAGTACCAAAATTCCTAATATCCAATGTCCAATAAAAACACTCAATATCATAAATTCAATATATCTCTGTCAATTTATCAATCTAAACCATAATATAAGAAAATATATAATAACATGTGAATTATGAGGGGGGATATTATATATAAAATAAAGTTGGTCTGTCCACCAACTAATGGTTGGTTTAGAAAATAGGATACCAACCTTATATAGTGGTAATGAATATACTTGTTCTCATATCATGGATATAAAATGTTTAATAAGAAATCACCCACTAATATACAACAATATAATATTAAGGTCTCATCCAAATTACAATCATTAAACCAGAATCCCAAAAATAAAACATCACCTACAAAGAACCTTATTTCAAAAAATCTGGAACAATCATGATCTAACTGTATCTTGGTTACATTTTCATATATATAAAAATGAAAATTATAGTCAGTAGAATAGAAGAAGTATTTGGAACTCACTATAAAAGAATATTATAATCATAAAATCACTGAATCAGGGGAAAATGCTGGAGGAGGAGATTTTTTCATATTTTATTGGGTGAGGGAGGAACATGGATCGACCAAAGGTGGGAAGATACAGCTTAATGAGGGAGGGGGGGGGGGGTTGGAAGGCTAGGAAAATATATGGGACACTTTCCCAATGGGTTTTAAAAACCCATTAATATTACTTATCTATACCCATGTTTTATAAAAACTGTGGGTATAGATAGACTCTAGAAAATATTTACCTACGATTTCTATAAACTATGGGTATAGCACTGTGAGAAAATCCCCATTTTCTAGTAGTGAGAGGTGAGATAAATTTACTATGATTACTATTCATATTGAAAAAAACTGAAAGGGTCCTATTTACCTACTTTTATCTTGTTGATTAAAAATATAGAATACATTTTTCAGGATTAAATTTATATAAGAAGAATAAATTCATTTTTAAATAAGTGCAAAAAATATGAAGAAAACCATTTTTTTTGAAATTTTTTTAGAAATAAAACTAGATATATATTATTATTTCATGCCTAGAAATAATATATTATGAATGTTAAAACATTTGAATGAATATATAATATATAAATTTTATTAAAATATTTTTTATATGGTGATAACTTTTTAATTTAAAAACAATACACAATAAAAAATCATTTTTTAGAAAAAACAACTATTTTACTTTAAAATAATTTTTATTTTCATTTTTAATCAATTGATAACCAATGAATTCATTTTATAAATGTGTAAACCATAAAAATTTATAATTTATTTATTCTTGTTCATACCCACCAATATAATTTCTAAGAGATAAATTTATAGTTCATTACAGTTCATTTAGACTAAGGGTTGTGTGTATCATAAGTTATTGAAGAAATAAAATTTATTTAAAGATAAATATACCACAAAATCTCAAGGTGTTATATTACTGGTGTTTGTTTTTTGTTTTTTATTCATTCTTAGTGAAATATTTATTAAATATTTAATTAAGTTAGGTTATTTATAAATTCTTCTAATTACTATTATATTGACGAGGAAGTATCATGATAGTGTTTTTTTGGGTTGGGATTCTAAATTTGATTGTTCAAGATAATAAATTATACAATAATAAAATAAATAGTAAGTATTGTGAGTATGTTTTTATATGACTCATTATTTTTTATTCATCATTTTGTTGATTGTAGTGTTATTATGATGTTATGATGTTGTCATTTTTTTGATGTATTACAACATGTTTGAAATTTTTAAATGATTTGAATATTGTCAATTAACTAAGTGATGGAAGAAAAATTTGGAAATTTTGACTAATTAATAAATTATAAAGTATGATATGATAATTAAATGTTGAATCATATTGTTCGCTACTTTGATAGTTTATCTTGTTGATGTTTTTTGTTCATATGGTTGCATTGTTGCAATATTATTATTATTATTTTTGTTGTCTTGATATTGTGGAGGAAAGTATTATGATAGGTTTTTATGTGGATATAATTTGATGGGTTTCACATGATATGATGTGGTTGTTTCTACAAAAGTTTTAGAGGTGATGTTGTGTGTCGTTTGCATGGTTTTTAGTGAAAGGGTGTGATGAGGTTGTTATTGTGAAATTGTAGTAGATTTCCATTAATGTGGATATAATTTATGAATTATATGAATGAATTGAACATGTGAAATGAGAATAAGATATGTAGAGAAAGTTATGTGTTGAATATAATTATGGAGGTGTTGATGAAATTCATAGTAAATGAATTGAAGTTGTTGATTAATATATAAAAATTGAAATGTAAATGATGTGCAATAATAATGTTTATATAAAAATTATAGTTTTTGAAATTAAATTTTTAATGAATTTAAGTTTCTTAGTGTTGAATATATGAGGAAGTGGCAATGAATTATGAAATGGGATGTTTTTTGGCTGTTGTGTGGTTTTTATATGGTAATGTTGGGATTGATTTTTATTATGTCTATAGGTGGATATAGATTGGTAATGATTTTTGTCATTTATGGTTTTTTTTATTTTTAGGTCATAGACATGTTTTTATAGAAAATAGACCTTAGTTTAGACTTTATAATAACCTATTTTATTCATTTTAGTTTTTTTATTTCTTATGAAGAACTACTTGGGTTGGATAACACGACTGATTCCCTCAATGATATTTGGGGTTCCATGTAATTTCCCCAAATTCCAATATTTATGTGATATGGATGAATGAATACTCCACCTTATTATATCTCTCATAAAAAAGTGGTATAGGTTATGAATTCTTAAGGTTATAATATTAATGAATATAGTTATGGGGAGGTTGTGCGGCTGATATGTATATGGAATGATTTGGGGACAATGTTAATTTCCATCAAGATATGTTATCTTATTTGAAATGGTATAAGAATGTTATAGTCACATGATCATGGTTTGTAGTATATGGTCATAGATAGGTTGTTTTGGCTATGATGTAATAATTTGGTTGTTTTTATATGGATATAGAGAGGATGGTACTGTTGGGACATATGATGTAATGACATGAGTATGACAAGTTCAGTGTGGAAGTTGATATGAGGTAACTTTATTGATACATTTTCATGACTATTTTATTATTATACTTGTATATAGATTTGGATGAGAGAGCCTTGGTGAGGATAATTGGTAATTAACATAGTATAATTAATAATTTGTTTATTCTATTTATTCATTAAGGATATAATACACACCATCCATATTTACATAAGAGGGTATAGGGAGGAAAAAATTGAGTATAATTTTATTTTCACCCCTAATAAATATATACTATTTTATAGGATATAAATAGGGAGTTAGTGATAATTATGGACACTATAGGCTCATTTTTTATGTTAGAGGAATTGGAGTTACTACTGTTAGGGATGTTCGTTTGTGTGTTTATTTTGGAGAACTTTTTTTCTGAATGAAATTGAATTAATATTTTGGATAATTTGTTTTATTTTATAGTATCTATTATAGTTTATTGGATGTTTTATATTATTATAATACACAATTTTATGGTAAATGGCTCCCATATGTGTATTTTATACAATCATTTCTAGTCTCCAACCCATGTCCTATTATTGGAAGGCTTTAAAGGTCCCAATTTTCATAACTATCATCCGATGAGGGGTTATAGAAAGGGAAGGTAGTGATAGATGACATTGATAGAAATATACTAATCTTGTTTTTTCAAATAGTTTTCTCTTTGGTAGGGTAGTGTTTTTACTCTCAATGCTAGTGGGATGAAATACATTATGGTTTGAATTGATTTATGGACCTAGAGGGCCCCATCTTCACCCTTATTAGAACTCTGAAAATGCTTGTGTCAAATTCCAGAGTAATTTTACATTTAAGATGTTTCAACTAGGGATATAGAGTGAATATACATCCCAACTTGATGATTTTGGAATCCCTCGATGATTTAATGTGGGTGGTTGACTAACTTTTAGGAAACTGATTTTTCAAATGTTCAGGATTTTTTTAATTACTCTTTCCCTTATCCTTCTAATTATTGTAGGACAATGACTATGTGGGTTACACATGATTTTGGGCTATCCATCACCACTTCACTATCATCCACTAACATTTATAGTAAATGCTTAATGATGAAGAAATATTGAATAATGTGCCTCAATATCAAATAATAAGGGAAAATATTAGGTTGATCATCAAGTCACGCCTCATCGGGCTTCTAGATTTTGGGTAGTATGATCATATTATGCTCTATGGAGGATGAAAAGTACCAAGAATCTATTCCATCTTAAAGTAATATGTTTTATCTTTCCAATATTTTAATTCGAGACACTTTTTCTCCCCAAGAGAATATTGTTTGTTTGGGTTAAGTTTCACATATTTTTTTTGTTAAGGTTGAGTTTAAGGTTATAGTTCCACCTAAAACTTGATTGGTTTTAGAGATGGTGTGTAACATCACGTAATGGTTTCAGGTACTTTTGATGTTTCTAAGTACCTCTGTTTTGGATTAGTGACATGGGAGAGTTGGGAGAACATTAAATGTTGTTTTGGGGCAAAGGGGAAGTCACACGGGCGGCGCACGAGTTATCTAAACCGTGCGGCCAAACCGTGCGCAGTTGGTCTTGGAGGTAGTAGCTTCCGCACAGGTAGCGCATGGTTTGTCTAACCGTGCATCCAAACCATGTGAGAAGGCTGGATGAGGCAGAAGCTAATGCACGGCTAGCGCACGGTTTGTTAAACCGTTCGAACTAACCATGCTGTCACGTAAATGATATCCTTAAATTATGGATCTCACTCGGTTTTTACTCTAAGTGCCTTGTTTTTCCTCATAATAATCCCTAACTCCGGATTCTTCTTCTCCTAAGGTCAGAGAAGGTTCTCCCATCATTCTGGAGGCGATCCAAAGGCTCCTCTTGGTGAATCAAATTGGTATTCTTGAGGTATGTGATCGTTCTTCATCGTTCTTGATAGGTTTCTAAGATCTACATAGATCTACTTCTCCTCTTTACTAGGTTTCTTAGATCTACACCTTTTATGGGTATATCTAAGTGTGTGGCACCATGTTTTAGGAGATTTGGTCTTGATCTTGTAGGATAAGAGATCTAAGGGGGGTTCTTGAAGAAGCAACCCTGTTTTCTTAAGCGTTCTCGACCATTGTGGTTTTGGTCAAAACCTTCGAGGTAGGTAGTTCTGTCTCAACTTACCAAATTTATTATCATTTTATTTGATTGATTTATATCAGTTCTTGATTTAAATTCAATTGTTAAAATTTTCTTTCAATTAAATTGATAAAAACTCGATTCCAGTGAATCAATATATTTGAGATGGTTTTGGCATAGAAATCTAGAAAACCCCAAATCCATTGAATTGGGTGTGTTTATGGAAATTTTCTGATTTAAATTGTTTAATTTAAATTGTGGATTTTATGGAAATGATTTCAATTAAATTGTTGAATTTAATTTAGGAAATAAATTGTGTAATAATGTAATTGGTTTTGAATGGATTTAAAACTGGTGAAAATGGCTTAAAATGATATGGTAGAAACCCATTGGTTTTATCTTGTGAAAAAAGGTATATTTTGAATAAACCCAGTTTTGGTTTCAAATGGAATGAAATTGGAACTTTTGAAAAGGAATAATGGGATTGATTGTATTTTAATCATTCTTAAAATTGTTTTCCCATCATGTAAGAGCGCATGAAAGCCTTAGGTAGTTAGTGAGTTATTTGGATACACTCTATGTTACGACAACATTCTAAAACATACTTGTGGAGGGTAACATCCCTGATAGGTTGGTAACGAGTCTCCTTTAGCCAGTGTCATAGGGACGTGTGTATACACATTTTTTTGAGTTCACATAGATAGTGCGGAATCCTATAGCTGGTTAATACTATTGTACCTTTTGACAGATGACCATGTTGATCACTTGTTTATTTATATTTGAGATATAAATGTATGCTAATGATTTTGAAGTTCTTTACATGACTTCTGAATTTATATAAACAATTTTATATAAATTTTTTAATTAATCCATTGTTTTAAAAATATTCCATCATTTTTAAAGCCTTTGCTTAAAATATTTATTTCCATCATTTGAAAATGTATAACATGTTTTGTTAAAATATTCTTTTGAATTTCCAAACCTGTTTATTTGAAAATTGAAAGATTTTATTTGGATAATATATATTTGGAATCTATTATGGAATCGTTGGTGGTATCTTACTGAGCTTATGCTCACACCCTACATTTTCCATTGGGTGTTTGTAGATTTCCTTCTTCCAGGCTCGAGCAATGGTAAGGAATCTCTTATAGGAGGATCGAGTTGTTGATCTTCTCTTGGTGTTTTGTGTCCTTAGGGAATTTGGGAATATTTTTCCCATTTTAGTACTTGGGTTTTCGTACTTTGGGATTTTTATGCCTCTTCTCTTTCTGGTACATTACTCCCAGTGTAGTTTCTTTTTTGTTATGTGTACTGTCCTGTTTCTTTTACTTCCACATTCTTGTGGAAAAAATTGTTCCCACTTGTATGTTGTATGATGCAAGGTGCTAGTCACTGACCCATGGGGATCAGGAACACCCTTTGGGCTATGTTAGGGCCAGCTCGGTTATTGGGTTACCAGGGTACCTGGGCTGGTTCGTGACATGGTGTTGGTGCTATTTTTTGGTAAAATGTTATGGTGTTTGTTTCTACCTTCTTGGTCCATTTGATTTCCTGTGGTGGTTCTAACCATGATTTTACCTGGGCTTTACAAATTTCATATTCTAGGTGTTTTGTTCGGTTTGAAAACTCCTAGAATCATATAGAGTATTTATATGGGGTTAAAATTGTGGAAAACTCATCCTATATGTTTTCCATATATATTTCTTAAAGTTGGTCCTTGTGAAATTATATCTCCAATAATTTTTTCAAAACCTTACATCATCTAATAAAGTCATTGACTCTATAATTTTATCTCTATTAGAAATTCAAGAGGTCACAAGTGTATATCCTCCTCAACAATGAATTAAATGACATAAAAAAATTTCAAGAAGGTCTTCCCAACTAGATATTGATCTGGCTACTAGACTGTTATAATTAAAAAAAATTGAACCTTCTAATATTTTGACAAAACATATGAGTTTAGTCACCTTATATTTCAAAGGGGTTTCCAATATTTGGACACACTAGGAAGAAAAATGGGTAAGATTCTACTCTTAATCTTCTATACAATCAATGGTTTAGAAATTTGGGTTACTGAAATTGAATAGTGGAGGCATTATATCATCCCAATTAGGATATAGATTCCTTTATAGATATATTAGTAAATGATTAGCCTGAATTTCATCCAATTGAGGAGTAATAGATTAATGTTTTTTATCCTGTTATATTATTCCATGTGTTGGGATATGTCTTGGATGGATCGCTTAAAATTGAGTTAGGCTATACTTAGAGAAAGGTAAAACCTAGTGTTCTATTATATAAGTGGTTTATTAGATAGGATATTGTTGTATATGTCCTATTTTAAGAGTATGTTCTATTTGTGCTGAGAGTTTATGTTTTTTATTCATTTTATTTTTTTGTTAAATTTAAATCCATTATTTTTAAAATCATTTAATTTTTATCATTTATTTAAATTTAGTTGTCAAAAAATTTATATTTTTTAAATTTTTATTGGTATATGTTAATTGATTAAAAAAATTTCTATCACACTTTATTTTTTTAATTATTATTATTCTATATATAATGTATAAAATTTAAGTATTTATGATTATACAATTATGAGATAGAAATATCAGCGGCCGATGTCAATTATTTTGAGGGCCTATATGTAGGTGATAATGAGGATCTTGCTCATAAGATACTTGATAATATTTTCCCAACAGTTAATGAACAGTAGAACAAGATGCTGATTGTGGTCCCCCTTGAGTGTGAAATCAAGGGTTCCCTTTTTTCCCTGAATATTGATAGCGTGACAGGTCCAGATGGATTCACCAATAAGTTCTTTATGTTCAATTGGGATATTGTTCAGCAAGATGTCATTGGTGCTGTCAGGGATTTTTTTCATTAACACCTCAATGCCGCATGGTGTGAATGCCTGCATTATTTCCCTATTACCAAATAAGGATAATGCTCTGAATACCAAGGACTTTAGACCAGTTCCCATTGGGAACACCATTCCCAAAATTATTAGAAAAATCATTGTATCTAGATTGGGGGAGATTCCTAAGAGGGTTATTACTTCAAATCTATTTGGTTTTGTACCAGTGAGAAGTATTCAAAACTGTATTTTTACTGCTTCTGAATGTGTTAAACTCATGAGAAAGAGGGTTAGGGATGGGTGTTTTTCTATAAAGATGGATATTTCGAAATCCTTTGATACCATCAAATGGGACTTCATCCCCTCTATATTAAAGAAACATGGCATTTCCAATTCTTTCATCAAGCTTGTCAATGCTATTTTTACGAGTGATCGTCTTTCTGTCCTTATTAATGGATCCCAAAGGGGGTATTTTTTGTGCTCGAGGGGTGTGAGGCAAGGTGAACCCCTCTCTGGGTTTCTTTTTGTAATGAATGAAGATTACCTACGTGTTGGTATTAATGATTTGGTGCAGGCTGGTCTTTACAAGAATCTGAATGTGGGAAAGAATATCTTCTCTCTGTCGCACCTCTTATATGCTGATGATATTATTATGTTTGGCCAAGTTGATAGAGGCACTGTTTCTTCTATTCAAAAGATTTTAATTCACTATGAAGAGGTCTCGGGTAAAGTGATAAGCTGAAATAAGTCATCTGTGTTTTTTTGGAATGGTATGACTCTTCATAAGAAAAATAAGATTGCCATAATGCTTGGAGTTAAAAAAGGAACCTTTCCTTTCACATATCTGGGAGTACCCTTATTTTGGGGTAGGGTGAAAAGAACTCATCTTGAGAACATATCAACTAAAATTATTGCCCATATTTCCACGTGGAAAGGGAAGAATATGTCTTTGGCTGGGAGGGTCTGTCTCGTTAACTCAGTTATTACATCAATGTTTGTATAAGCTTTCTCAGTCTATAGATGTCCTAGAACCCCCATTAAGGAGTTTCAGGCGCTTATCATGAATTTCATATGGACATGATCTATCTATGAGCAGAAGTTGATTACTGTGGCTTAGAAATAGTGTACAAAACCCATTGACATGGGAGGTTTGGGAATCAAGGATCTTCATGTTTTTAATGATTCTTTTTTGTGTAAATTCACTTGGAATCTTTTGAGTTCTTATGACATGTCTTTAGAATTTCTCAGTCATAGATTCCTTCACAAACTGCAAAGTGGTTATTCATTGCATGTCTTATCATCCACTGGGCCTGCTATTAAAAATGCATATCATCATATTATGACCTGCTCACAATGGTTGGTTTGCAAGAAATTGTACTTGAATGTTTGGTCCAGCCTATGGCCTGGTGAACCTTTAAATGCTATGATAAATGTTCCCCTGTCCATGCAGCGGCTTTATGTTGCTGATGCACTTAAGTCGGATGAATTCAATGGATGTATCCCTGTGAATATAAAGCAGAAAACCCAGTGATACATTTTTATTGATACTGAACACACTATTTTTTTTTGACATTATCACTAAACCTACCACTAGACTATTTATTCACAGTCACTCAGCAAAAATAGTTAGTACATTAATTTTTTTACTTTGATAAAAATTTTATTTTCAAGTATGCTCTATTTTAGTAATATTTGGATTTTTTAATTAACCAAAAGATTATTAAATTTATTTTAATCATTATTTTTATTTGTAAAATAATTTTAATATATAATAACTATCTGAAAAGTATTTTATAGAAAAATATCATAGAAATAAAAACGGTAATAATAATTTTGATATTATATATTTTATACTATGTCTTTTTATAGTTTTTGAATTATCAAATTATGACATGTTAGTGAGAGTTTTTTTTAACTATTTTGATTATTTAAAAGACTACCATTTATTATAATGATCAAATTTGATGTGTTTTTAAGATATTTCATGTCAGCATAAATGATCTTGGGAAATTTATGAATATGAGCATGATAATTCAATTTAAAGGTAATTTTATTGTTCCAATTTTTTTTATTTTATAACATAGAATTCTGTGATTATTTGTTTAGAAGGTTTATGTTCTTGGATTTAATGATGTGGTATTAGTAGTTGGAATGAAATAAAGGGGGAAATTGATGAAATAAAATTTATGTAGTTTATTCGAAAATATTGAAGACTATGACACATATGACTGTAAAGAAATAAGGATACATCATTCATATAAGAATTTTTAATTAATGAATTTATACTTTGACTAATTCTCCACTAGTATGATCATGAAGGACTTCATAATTTTGATCATCCATTTTTAAAGTGATTGAATTTCATGATCTGAATTGACATTGAAAATCATATTCTCCACTTATGATTTTAAATTCTCTTTGGTTTTCATTATTTTATTTATTTTATCTTCTGTCCATGCTTATATATTTGTTTCAAAAATTTCCCATCCAAAATATATTTAACTATTTTATTTCTCCTATCCAAAATAAAGGTCAGGTTGTGACTCCCAGAAAAAATTCTGGTGGGTAGCGACTCTTGTAAAAGTCAGTTAGGGTTATACTATAAGGTGAAGAAAAGGAGTGAATGTAACTAGGTTATCACTCCCTATCAGAGGTGAGGAATTAATAAATATCAGTCTCCAACCTAAGTAGATAATATTTAAGAGTAGACTAAGATATTTGTGATCTAGAATACTATAAAAACAACTCATGTTTTTTTATTTTCTGATAAATGATTAACAATGTTTATTACATTGATAATTATACATGAATGAATATTTTAAAAAAAAGGATTATTCACCCACCCAAGTTATTATTTCCATATCTATGGGACATAATAATTGGTATTAAAGCATATTTTCTTCTTAAGGATTTGGTTATTACCTTTTCATTATCTTTTTCAACTAACCATTATCTTAGACCAAACAGTCTAAGGAAATATCCATTGTTTGGTTATATAAAATATGAATTCGATATTTTGAATCCCAACAGACTAAAAAATTTCAATAGAAGTGACTATGTATACTGGAAGGATTAGATGAAGGTATTTATAAAAGATATAGGTATTTAATTATTTTCTATGACGTCTAAACCTAAGAAAATTCATAATGTAGATTTGTAAACTCTAATGGTAAATGATGTTGCAAAATGTGTACTAAACTACATATTTCTGAATTACCTATAATTTTTTATGTATAAATATGTATAGAAATATTTATTCATGTAAAACTAAACCTCAAAACCTATATAACTTTAAAAGTCACTCATAAATAAACTAATAAGTTGTAGAGAATGATGTTCGATATTCCTAGGGCTATGTTTCAAGAATTTATAATGAATGATCAAGAGAGAATCAATGAGATGTAAAATGGATTTACTAATATTGTAAAAAACATCATTATACTTAGGGATACCATAAATAATAGATTTATTATTTAAATAATACCTATATCGCTACCTAAAAGATGCCACTCAAAGAAAGTTGCGACTGAATAATGTAAGGATTTCATTGAGTATTAAATGAATGAAATGGTAGGATAACTTCTTCAAAACAAGCTGGAGATAAAGAATAATAAAAA
Organism: Viscum album; assembly: GCA_963277665.1. Classification (NCBI taxonomy): domain Eukaryota; kingdom Viridiplantae; phylum Streptophyta; class Magnoliopsida; order Santalales; family Viscaceae; genus Viscum; species Viscum album. Next base: position 744,724,361 of record OY728125.1, read on the forward strand.
TGAAGAACATGAAAAAGAAAAATTATAATATTCAAATATAATATAAAATTTTATAATAATTATTATGTTTCTGAGTTGTATAAAATAGAGAAAATTGAAAGAGAAAATTTTACAAAAGGATTCAATAAGTACATGAAAATGAAGTGAGGCTTTCAGATGAATTTCAGAGGAGATCATCAAAAGGATGAAATAAAGGGAAGTAAGAAAGATAATAGTAGTAAATAAAATGTGTTATAATTCATTTTTTATAAGTATATAAAAGAGGGACATATCAAATCAGACTAAAAAAATTGAAATAAGAAGCTAAAGAAAATAAATACAAGGAGTTAAAATATGCATATCATGATGGATAAAGATGAAATTAGGATTAAAACATGGGTATTGATGATTATGAGAGTGAAAAGTAATCACCTTGTATATTTTTGATGGAAATAAGTATTCATTAGGTGAACAATGATTCTAATTATTGTTTAGGTTATGATTCTGAAACTAAAAATAATGTCAAATAATTAATAGTTCAAAAAAATATCATAATGAAATTTTGAGAATGGATGGACTATATTAAAAATTTCAAAGATAAAATAATAACATAAAAGATTCAAATGAAAAATTGAAAGTATCTAATTTAAGTAATGTTTAAGATAAAATGGTTTCTAATTCTTGACTTATAAAGTTCACATAAGGGAGTTAACCAATAAAATATTTATTATAAAAAAATAAATAAGATGAAGAAAAGAAATTTAATTTATTTTATATTGACAAATAAAAATTTGAAAAGGAATGAAATAAGCTCATACAAGAAATAAATAAATTTAGAAATACATTCTCTTGATCAAATGTAAATTTTTTTGATGACATATAAGTTATTAAAAAAGAAAAAGAAAATATAAAAACGGAAGTTACTGAATAAAAAAACATATCAATTTTCTTTCAAGGAAAACTAAACATTAATAAGATAATAGATATTAGAAAACAAAATAAATTAAAACTATATTTGGTTATGATAGTCATATTCTTAATATGTATTGAACTACTTTTTTTAAAGGATGTAAAGGGAATGTCCCACCTATTACTTGTTTTAGATGTAATCTGAAAAGGAATTATTCAAATGAATGTTTTTTAATATTTTATCAGTCACTAGGGAACAAAAATACCTTTATTTCTTAGAATATATCTTTTATAATACCTTATAATAAATATTTTAAATCATTATGGCTTCCTAAAAGTATTATCACTAATCCAGTTGGACGAAAAATATCTTGGGTAAAAAAACAATTATATGCTTAGTCTGTTTTATAGGAAACCTATATAATGAGTTATAAAGATACATGGTATATGTATAGAGGGTTCTGTAAGTTCATGACTGGTAATATTTATAAATTTTTATATTTTAATCAATTTTATGGATCCACTGTCACTTTTGGTGATAACTCTAAAGGAAAAGTCAATGGTTTTGGTGATGTAGGAATATTCTAATCTTTTAAAATTTCTAAATTACTATTTTTAAATGAATAAAACATAATTTAATTAGTATTTCACAACTATTTCATGGTTTATTGGGTGAAAATATCGAAGATATTCTGAAACAATTTCTTATATATTCTATTGGAATATTTCAATGATTTTAAAGCTACATTATTTGTATTTAAGTCGATTTCCTTTGCATGTTCCCCATTTTCACTTGATCCAATCACGAGCCTAAAATCTATTTTAAAAATAAAAACTCATGAATTTTATTTTGGTTTTTCTCATTAAATTCCTCTTCTATATTTGGAACATGAATTTCTAAAATAAAACGTGAAGGTAAAACTACCTATTGAAGAAGGATTCACTCAGTTACTCTTTGGAATTATTCAATAAAGATAATACTATCTTATTTTATTCTAATAGAAAAGAGAATATCTTATATATATATTTTTTAAAACTAACATCAAAAAATTAAAGTACTTAAATAATGTATAAATAGATCATATACTTTTTTATATAATATTGGTACATGTTCATCTTTAAAAATTTTACAGCTTGAAAAAAAAATAATTTCTGGTACATCCAAAATTTAAAGTAAGTATGTATTTATTACAAGATAATTGTATAAACGGTAAGTAAAAAAATAAAATTTAATATTTAGAAACTTTTCCAATATTTATTGATTTTTATAACTATTTCATCTTGATTTATTTAGACCCATGAGAAATACTAGTTTAGTTAGTTAGAGATATGTGTTTGTAATTGTAGATGATTATAGTATATTCACTTGGGATATATTCTTATATCATAAAATTGAAACCCTAAAAACTTTTATTACTTCTTGTAAATAGATCCAAACCCAAAACTTTTATTTAATAACATCAATTATAAGTGATAAAGGAGGAGAAACCACAATAAAATGGTGTTGTATGGAGGAAAAACAAAACTATTAAAATAATGGAAAGGGATATGCTAAATGAATTCAACTTACCAACATATTTTTTGTCTGATTTTGTTAATAATAATTTTTATATATTAAATATTGTTTACATTATACCCATGTTAAAGAAAACCCTTTATGAACTATTTAAATAAAATAAACCAAATATTTGTTACCTTAATGTTTTTAGTTTTAGAGTTTATATTTTAAATAATAAATATGAGTTTAAAAGGTTTGGAGAAGGAATTTTTCAATGAAATTAAAATAAAAGAAAATATTATGGATTATTTAAAAAGATAACCATGTCAATGGTGGAATATACACATGTATGTTTCATTGAAAATAATGAAACATAGATTACAAAATCTGATAATACTATTGAATAATTTAAAGATTTAAACATTGATAAATATAAAAATGAAAATGATAATTCATCAATTCAGTGGGGTCACATCTCTTCTTAACCAAATCCTATGAATTTTAAATTTCTATGGTATAATTCGTGAAAAGTTTTATTTGATATTTCAAATCTTGAATAATAACTATAAAATTAGATATTATTTTTTATATTAATTTCTCTTTTGTGGATGATTTTTTACTTATCAATGTAAATGAATATTTGAATGATTAGAACTAGAAAAAAGTTATAAAGGATTGACTTAATTAGTCTGATAGAAATAAATTCTAGAATATTCTTAAGGTATATAAAGATAAACAATGCATTAGAACCAAATGAAGTTTTCAAAATAAAATTGATGTGTCTATTAATATAGTTAGAAATAAGGTTAGACTACTTTCCCAAGTTTATTTATAAAAAAATTGTTTGATTTTAAAGATTCATTTTCACCAGTTGTTATAATAGAATCTATTCAGTTTCTATTATCTTTTTCAAGTTATCAAAATTTTAAATAGTTTCAAATGGATGTTAGAAGTGATTTTTTAAATGGTGTAATTTTTGAAGTGGTGTATTTTAGTCCACCACCTAGTTTGAAAACAATTATGCATTTCAAAATAATTATTTCAAAATTTTAAATACTTATATGGTATAAAGAAATTTTTATTATCTTGGTAAGATAGACTAATTAAATTTTTGTTGTGAAATGATTTTAAAAAAGTAATGTTTGATCCAACTTTATTTATAATGAAACTTTATAATGATATTTTAATGTTAAAATAATATGTTGATGATATTTTATTTTGATCAAAAAATGATATACTTATTAATGAGTTTTTGAAATTAATGACAAATGAATTTGATAGGAGCTTAATGGGTAAAATAATATTTCACCTTTTCTTTCAAATTTTACAGTGAAAAGATGGAATTTTTAAAATCAAAGAATAATTTCTTAAATATTTGGTTAAAAAAATCAATATTGATTCATTTAAAAAAATAATAACTCTAATGAGAACAAAATCTAAAATAGATTTGAATGAATATAGAAAATATGTGAATGATAAAATATATAGAAGAATGATATTATTTCTACTTTATTTAACTACATCAAGGCCTGCTGTTATATTTTCAATACGTTGTGTGTAATATATTGATTAAATTAAAAATAAAGTAATTCATAATTTATTAAAATAATAATCATTAATGTTAAATAAATGTTAAAACTAAATTATTTTACTCCAATTAAAAATATTTTAATTTTTTATCATATTAAAACTCTAATTTTGGAGGATGCAGACTTGAAAAGAATAGCACATGAGGTATGTTTCAAATTATTAGTAAATGTTTTATATCATGAAGTAACAAAAACCAATTTAAAATCACATTTTCCTTATCTAAGGTCGAGTATATTGCTTCTTCAAAATTTTGTGCTAAAACTCGTTGGATAAAACAAAACTCTATCTGATTTCAATGTTCTCTTAGATAAAATTCCATTATGTTTTGATAATAAATATTATATTTCAATATCGAAAAAACATGTATAGAATTCTAGGACAAAGAATATTGATATTAGATTTAATTTTTAAGAGATCATTTTAATAAATCAATATCATTCATGAATACATTTCAATAAAAAATCAACATGTAGATGTTTTTACTAATGCATTAGATTATGTGATGGTTTAGAAATTAATGTTTGAACTAGAGATGATGGATATTTAGTTTTTGAAAGAATTATAATATATTTTTTATTGTTCATATATCTATGATGTAAATGCACGAATTCATGGGGAATTATCCTTTTGCTTTTTAGAATATTGTTACTAATAATTTTTTAATTTAGATATTCTTTTTATTTTTTAATAAATTTAAAAAAAGTGAGAGAAAATTGGGATTTTTTAAAAAATTAAATTTTTGGTTTCGGTTTTTCAATTTTAAAAATTGGGAATATTGTTTATACTAAGAGTTTATGATTTTACTTTTTTTATTTTTTTTGTTAAATTTTAATATTTTACATTTAAAATAATTTAATTTTTTATCTAATGCTTTATTTTTTTAATTTATTTAAATTACAATGTTTAAACATTTATATTTTTTTAATTTTAATTTGTATATGTTAATTGATTAAAAAAAATTATGTCACACATTATTTTTTAGATAAGTATTATTATTCAATATATAATGAGTTTTTTGTTAAGGATTAGCATGTAAATGTTTTATTTCATTAACATATGTGAAAATATTTTTATATTATTCATGATACTTTTTTTATTTTCTTAATTTGATTTTAATTTTTTAATTTAAAAATATATATTTTATATATTTTTAATATTATAATTTTAAAATTAATCTTTTATTTTATGTGTATTTGTTATATATATATATAGATATGTGTGTCTGTGAAAATATTGTATATTGTTCATCAACATCTCTCATGCACTATCCACCATTCATCAAGATTCAACACCTCCAATAGAAGTAGCACAATCCATGGAAGCAGTTTAGACAGCATACACACACTACACTGCTCCATATTTATTATTCATGCTCAACCATGAAACACTGGAAAAACATCTTCGACAATGATGCTATGGTACTTTGCATGGTTGCTCGACATCATCACTTGACTATCCTCTATGTTTGTATATGTTGTATCATCAGGTCTCACAACACCCAATTCCTTCTTTGGATTGACTCATATAGTATCTCTGACCAAGATCTCGACTGAGCATTCTAATTACCAGTTTTGGATAGAGTCTTTACCATCCTCAAACTCCATTCATGCACATTATTTTTATCTTAATTAGGGATTCTAGTGGAAATAGTGCACACATTCTCTTTTGACTGTGCTGGATTTTGGTCTCCACCACTTCATGAGACAAACCTCATCCTACCTTGGTTAACCAACCATGAATCATGAATTGAAGTTACTATATCATTATCAAACCAACCTTCCATGAGTGGTATATTCAAGTTACCAAACTCATTATGATGTATTCATGAAGGTAAATTGAAGTTATCATGAATGTTGATTTCAAGTTACCATAAATCTAAAATGAACTCACCATAAATCCACTTGGATTTCCCATGAGGTATTATTAAGTTAAAATAATCCTAGTATTGTTTTAGGTGATCATATGAAGTAAACTGACCACAAGTATCATTTTAAGTGGCTGTGAAAATTTGTTTTTACACGACCAGTATACCAATAATATGAAAAATTCGTTCGCATGGTTATTATACTAACCTCATAAAAAATTTATTCGCACAGTTATTATACCTTATTGAAGAAAATTTTCTCATGGTCACTTAGAAAACATCAATAGTAAATTAAATTATTTTATTTATAAGAAAACTTATATTTTAAAGTATTCCCCGTTTTAGAAATAATTGTATGTTTTAATTAACTTCAAGTTTATTAAATTTATTTTAATCTTTCTATTTCATTGTAAAATAATTATATTATATGAATTATATGTTAAAACTATGTGATAGGAAAATATAATGAAAATAATTATGGAAATAATAAATTTCATATTATATATTTTACACTCTAAATATTTATAGTTTTTGAATTATCAAATTACAGGAAGTTAGTGAGAGAAATTTTAATTGGTTTAGTTAGTATAAAAACTATCATTTATCATAACAATAATATTTTAAGTTTTTCAAAGATTTTAAGTGATAGAATAAAAGAGATTTAGAACTCTATAATTTATGAGCATGATAATTGAAATTGTAGGAAACTGTATTATTATAAGATTTATTATTTTCTAACAGGGAATTTTTTGATTAGTTGTTTAGACACTCTTAGATCTTGAAGTTAATGGTGCAGAATTAGCCATTAAAAAGAAATAAATGGGGAAGGAAATAAAAATAAACACGATATAGTTTATCCAACAAGATTAAATATTGTGACACATATGATCATATATAAATATGAATAAAACATTCATATGAGAATTATGATGTACTGAATTTCTACTTAGACTGCTTCTATATTTTTGTGATCATGGAAGAATTCATCAAATTTGATCATACATTATTGAGTTATCAAAGTTCTTTATTTTCAATGATATTAAAAATCTTCTATACCACTAGTAATCTTAAATTCTGTCATGTTTTCATTATTGTATTTCTTTTATGATTGGTTTGTTCTTCTAGATTAAGTTTAATATTTTCCCATACAAAAGATGTCTAATGAGGCTATTCATCCAATCCAAAAGGAAAGATGAGTTTTTAATTAAAAACAAAAGTTAGGTGGGTTGTAACTCTTGAAAAATTCAGTTAGGATTATACTTATAATTTAGAAAAGGGTATGTATATAACTAGGTTATCACTCCCTACCAAAAGTGAGCAATTCATAAATACCAGTCTTCAACTAGGATCTTGGTGATGAAAACTACTATAAAAAAATACTCTGTTTTTGTTTTATTTTCCACTACACTATTGAAATTAATTATTACGCAAATAATTATATTTGATTGATTAAATTTTTAAAAAGTATTATTCATCACCCATTAGTGAATCATTCCATATCACAAGGACTTAACTGGTTTCACCCTTGATGGATGAGAATTCCCTTTATATCATAGTGAATCACCCATTATAAGATTATATTCTTCCTAAATATAACTAATTTTGGGCAAATTTCATCAATAGATCTAAATTGTAAACCACAAAAGTCCTAATCTTCTTCTTACATTAAAAAACATCCCCCTCAAGTAATAGTAACTCAATAGAATTGGGTGGTGGGTGGGTCCAATGATCGGTGATGCCTTTTAAATTATCCTTGTTCAATGTACATTGGGTTACTGAATAAGGAAATTTTTATGGGGATATAAATACTAGATACACCTTTGGAGTTGGATATGCACACCTTATCCTTCCACTTTTGTGTAGATGGTGTTTTAAATTGGAGGTTCATCCCCACTGTGCTCATTACCAATGTAATGTTCATAAAACTCAAAAATATTAATGGTGATGACACATGGTGATTCATACATTTTAGTTTCTATATAATTATTGAAACCAATGAGGTACATGGTTTCATCCCAAATATAATACTTATCATATCCATCATGTCGATCAGCTATATCAAGTAACCATTCTAATGGGTTCATGGATTTCTAACCCTTATTATATTTTATCATTTCATGGAGGGGAGATTTTTGGGATGTGTCGAATGGTTCTATATGATATGCGATCCTAAGATAATTACATTTAACATCAAATAAATTGTTTATTGGGAGAGATATTGGTTAATCAACTGTATTAATATGTTTTATTCATGGTAAGAACCACCATAGTTGATCCATTTTTTTATTTTCTGGTGGTGTGGGTGGTGATGTAAGTTCGGATAAAAATGCACCCAACCCTTACAGATTTCATTGTCCTCAAAGTTCGTTGATGGGAGTTATACCTACAAATCTTCTTGCTTTTCAAGATTCTATGCTTAGAAGGACTGAATAAAGGTTGTTTTTTGGAGGTTTCCTTAACATAACTAACACTAACTAGGGGGAATTATAGGATGTGATCAATTCATAATAGGGTTCCCCTTATTATATTTTACCCCTTCAAAATGATGATATCCTTCTCTATGTGTCTATTTATTTATCAAAATCTCTAATAACATCTCACATGATCCTTATAAATGGGACAATATAGTAGAGAATAAAGTCTACCCACTTTATACACTTTTATGGTAGCACTAAATATCACAACATCACATGAAACCACTAATGGTTTCTTTATTGATAAAATTAGAACTGATTTTTCTAGATCCTCCCATTGTCATACAAGAGGGGTGAAGTGGTGGGAATCAAATTCACCCTATCTTATGATACATTTATAGGGGGGATATTAACCTTTTTGAATTGTGTCCAAGATATCTATCCAAGCACATTGAAGGAACTCCAATATTTTATTAGACATTGGTCTTCATACTATTGAGAGGAATATGCGATCAACCTTATAACATCACACATCATTCATTTTGAGGTGTTTTTTTTTGTATCTCATGTATGGTATATAATGGTTTCTAATGTAATTTACCATTGCACACAGGTTTTGGCCAAGTTAGGGTATGTATTTAGCCTCCATATTTTTGGAACCACATATTAGTGGGTGGTGAGAGGCTATCACATAACTGGTATTTTATCCTCCTTTAATTCCTTCAAATTTTATAAAGTGTAATTCATTTTTCATAGATTATTTTCCTTCTTATTTTTTATATCAGTTTTTTCACTATAGATTAATCATGGATGGTCATATTTCGTTGGGTATTTCTTATCTCACCGAGGGTAAGACACTATAGTGGCATGAAATGTGATGAAAATTGATTTGTTTTGTTTAAAATTGACATAAATGTATCATTAGATGATATGGAAAAACATGTCATAGGTAGTTCTGTTCTCAATAGGATCTCATCGTAAAGTGGTGATTTTATAGTGAAAGGAATATCATTTTACTAATTAGTTGTTTATGAAATTGACTTAAATTATAAGTATTATAATCTATAAGATAATGGGGTTGATATCTAAATTATATACCTGGTGTATATATATTTATAGAGGAACTCCATGATATTTTTCTTTTCCTACTTTGGTATGACTTGTCACATAAAATCGGCCATCAGTTTCAAGATTACTAGAGTCATTTCACAGTAAGACCCCATGCTATGAACATGGTTAGGACATCTATGTTAGTTAATATCTCTATAGGGAGGAAAACTATGGTATAAAGTATCCTTTATGAAGTAGGGGCCAAATACTAGGTCTATCAGAGCATGGCCATAATGTTATTGGGGACTCTTGGACATCGTGGAATGAATTCTACATGAGAATATATTTTTATTGAATGCAAATCCTTATAGGTATTAGTGAAAATGTCCAAGGAAATTATATAAAGACTAATATCATGAGAAAGATCCTTAGGGTATCCTCATAGATTCTCATGGTTATACTACCAGGTTCAAATTGTCTCTAGGGGATCAAGGGAATTTGAATGATAAAGACTAATATCATGATAAATATCCCTTATAGGTTATTATTTTGTAGATGATCAGGTATAAGTAATATCCTTGTAAACCTACTCCAAATATGAGAGGAATGTGTTGTTTCATTTTGGATAGAAACTATAAAAATCTTCAGATACTATGATGGGGGAGTCCAATTCCCCACTACACCTTGGGAATTGGGCTGGCCTTCATGGACTCAACCCCTCTAGGTTCTCTAAATACAGGATGTTTTTTAGGACCACATCGTCATGCATTTATTCCCACTTAATTGCATTTTGAATTTGTCGATAGATGCATGAGGTGGGAGAGATAATGTGATGGTTATTGAGAGATTGGGTGGAGGTAATGAAAATAGATACATAAGTGTGAGAAATCATATAGAGTGGTTTTGATTCACAAAACCACTGATTGATTTTATTTTTCCCTCATTACTATTTTTAGATGAAGTAGTTAAGTTTTCACCTAAATACATTTGGATTCTAAAGGATATTGGAAACAGAAAACTCATCATAGAATCATCCTAATTAGTTACATATTGTTGATTAATCTCTTTTAGGTTTAAAGAATTTCACATCGAGTTTAAAAATTTTATTTGAAATTTCACCCCTTACCGATTTTGGTGGCCTCTTTCTCATTTTAATAGAATAACAAAAAATGGGTATATTGGGGTATATATTCTAAAACAGAGAGGATAAGAGTTTAAATCATCTCTTGAATGATTATATTCCTAGTTAATGACTTTATTATAGATTTAATTCATGTTTTTCAAATCCTTCCCAATAATAATACTAGTTTTTACATCATTTTCCAACTTATCTGAGAGAAAACCTATTATAAAAGTGGATTAATTGATTCATACATTTAATATAATCTATAATTAATGTGAATTATATTATTCTTATAAAATATTTTGTCCTATTCTCATTAAAAACGGTTGCATATGTGTGCATTTAGTCTACAGTTTAAATATATATATGAGGTTACTCCATAATTTAATGTCTTATAGAGAGGCATGAATGGATTTTATATTCATACTCATCAAGTATATAATGGTATTTTTTGTATCTATTTTCACCAGTAGATTGATTTATTGGCTTATCATCCATAGTAGTATGGGTTTACTGGCTCATTAGTACTATATTGATTTACTATATTATCACTAGTATATATATGTGTGCACTAGATCATCACGAATATATTGATCTATCATATCCTCATCAACAATGATATATAATTACAAGCTTATTATTGATGGACTAGACTATTATCTTGTTGAAAAAAAACAGAGGCTTATGAAGGGTATCTATTTTGGATGATACCAAGTAAAGAAGGTTATATAGGTGTTTGTTGATATCCAATAAGGACTAAAGCTTATTATAGAGTTTTGATACATCATATAAGGTTTAAAGGTTATGCTATCGTTTCATGTTTTGTATGATGTCTTAAAGGGTATTCTTGAGTATCATGTTATCCAGGAAGGCTTAAAGGTTATGTTCTAGTTTTTTCCATTCATGAAGGCACTTGAGTTTCATTAAATCCAAGAAGGATTAAAAATTTAGATAAGGTATGTGGTGAGGTGTTGTTAGGATTGAGACCATTAAAGGGGATTTCAACATATCCCTATGAGTAAAATTAAAACCCATGTATTATAGAGTCAAAGTTTTATAGACATGTGTTAGAGAATATAATAACTTTTATGGTCATTTTAAAAACTAATTGTACACATTTTAGGGTCATGAAACTAGGAAAAAATGAAACTTTTAAGGTCATTCTCCCATGAACTGTACATTTTTAATTTATATTTAGATGACTAATACCATTATATGAAAGATTTATAATATAGGTATTGTGTGTGACATTTAATCAAGTATCTATTTTTTAGTTTCTCATGATAGATGAGTTAGTTAATAGAGATGAGGTACTTACACTAGAATGGAATACCATTTGTAATTGCCTCCCATTTAAAATGGGGAGAAGAAATATTAGTCCCTTGGGTGGTTGGAACTAGTGGGAGAAAATTAGGATTATTTCAAATCCGTATACATCACAATGTTATTTTCTAAAGTGCTGAGAGTTTTACAAATAATTTAAATCAAATTATCCCATGTAACATTATTAGGTCTTATGTATGAATGATTCAATGTGAATTGAATCTCAATTGGAAATGGTTGGTTGGTAATAGACTGAAAGAGAGTGTTACATAACATGAGTATGGGTTATAAAAAAATCTGAAGGATGGAGACTGTAAATAAACATAAGTAAAGGTATTGACCTCCTTGAATTTACTAGGGTATTAATTAGTCTATTGGTAATAGAAAATGTTGAAAGATATATCATGAAAGGATTACATCCTTTTGATAAAATTATATACATGAATGTGCAAAGGTTTCACTCCATTATATGGGATTTTAGACCTAGACTCAAGGGAAGACCTTCATATTCAATATTTATGAACATAATACTCATCCATAATATAAACTATATGCATAGGTTAACGTTTTTATGTTTTAGAACTTAGTAGTAGTGAATAGAGTTTATAGTTGGCCATTTTAGTGCATTGATACTAATACGAGTTCATGTGGACCCTATGTCCATTAATATTTAGATTTTTAGATTCCTCGAATGTATGTGTTTATCATCTAGGTTATTTGTGTATAGGTACATATTAGAACCCATGAGAGATACCTAGTGTGTGAGATTCCTTTATTTTTTGATAAGTTATGAACTTATAGAATCATCGGGTTTGATTCTAGATTTTAGTTCCCATGGGTCATACACAAGTGATGAGATTGTATAAGAGGTGAGTTTATCTCACACAAAAATTTTATACCTTGGATGGATTAATAAAAAAAATCCCAACCCCATGGTTGTTTAGATTTAATTTTATTTACTGGAATTTGATAAATTCGTATTAGAGTGGAGATATAGGAGTGAAAATGTTACATATGAACCAAAGTGATAAGAATAAATGAGATGTTATTATGTGCACTAGGATGGTCATGCATGAATTAATTACTCACTGAGGTCAAGGATACATTTGAAACAAAAAAAATATCAATGGCATCCAACTAATGTGCTGATGGACTCATCATACTAGAATTTGTAAATGAATTAGATTTCTAGTGTGAGATAATATCATTATTACCTACTATACAAGTTCCCTACATCATTTTCCTTGGCTAAATTTTGTGATGTTCAATGTACATGATTTGAGGATTAGATAACATGGTTACATTTTCACATTATCACTATGATTTCCACATTAAGAAACATTTTTATCTTTTCTTTGAATACTTATGTATCACTGCATTGATCAAGGAATTCATTTTATTAGAAATTTTTTAGTTCCTACATAAATAAATGGATTCATTATTTTATTAAGATTACATTTTATAATAGTCCTAATTAAGTGGTTATAAAACATAATACTCATTTAATAAAATCATTTTTATAGATAAAATGACACCATCATCAACTATGTATTTGAAATAAATTCTATAAATACTTTTGTTGGATAAATCACTTTTTGATGAATCGATTGGTGAAGCTATCCAATAAAATGATCTAGATACTTACTTGAATCATAATATGGATTCATTTAATGTCTCCATTTTCATGCTTGTGTCCATGGATCCGATGTTTTAAAATAAATATGATAAAATGGATTTATTTAATATAATTGATAAGATAACAAAAATATATCAAGAAAAAATTAATGATAGATACATGGGTTCAAAGGTAGTTTTTTGATTGCAAATGACTAAAGGAATATCATTACCTACAAGTGCTCATAATATTATTGGACCTGTTAATGACTTGGTGTATCTAAGTTATCATTTAAGGTTTGAACTAGTTATAAACCTTATTCTACAATAAATTTTCGAATGTTTTTGACAATTTATTATAAATTAAAATATGAATGAGTTTAGTAAATTTTTACCCAATATCCTCAGTGTGTTAATGATAATTGAGCATGGAATGGGAGGTCCAAATTACTATGCTTTATTGATAACATATAGTGGTATATGTTTATTATAGAAGAAGAATATGAGATTGTACAGCAGTAAACCTTCGTAATTAGAAACTAAAGGAGGGGGTAATGTTTCCATAATGTAAATCATAGACATTAGGGATAAAATTTACTAGAAAACTTAAATGGTTGTAAGAAAAAATGTGGCAAGTCCATGTTTGGTATTAATGATATAGATTTTTTTTCAATTTTTAAGGGTATATTATATCAAATTCATATTGTTTCGGTGCGGATGTGCGTCGGGTTACGCTGTTCCGCCAGGACGCGTTCGCGCGTGCACCCGTCAACCCGAGGGGATGGGCGCGCGGCTTGTGGTCCCGCAGTCCCGCTTTCCAAGGGCGGGCGGCATTCGTCCCTTATTCAGGGGCGTCTGCTCCTTGATCGAAACCGGGATGATGGGATGTCGGCTCCTCCTTCCTTGGACGTCTCCTCGGAACTCGTCGCCTAATCCGGGTCTTCCTCATAGACTTAAGAATGTTCGTGAATCTCGTTCCCGGCGCCATATCTTCATGGACACCGGTTAATTATGCTGCTTCCGCCCGAACGCTCCAAGGAGTCTGGTCGGGACAGCAACCTGCGGTGAGAAGGCTGGGTGGCTCTGGGTGCTGGGGGCGTGTCGTAGCACTGCGGCTCTGCACGTCTGTCTTCCGTCCCTAATAGGGCTTCTCGAAGGCATGATGGCCCGAGGCATCCCGCACTGGGTGCGGGGAACTGTGTCCCCTGAGGTTTTCCTCAGCTTCCCATGTTTAACACGGGGTATGCCGCAAGTTTAACGTCCAGCGGGGACGGCATCGGACCGATCAACACGAAAAGTGGATCAGATGACAGAACCCCTTGCGGGGAACCTCCGACGCTGGGGCCAGCACATGGGCGGCTTTCCAAGTAATGTGGAGTGGAGTGAAGTGGCATGACCCCACCGGGATGTGGCGGCCCGGGTAAGGATCAGGATGGATGATGGAGTGAAGAGCTTGGACCCCGTAGATGCTTCCTACGTACTGCGCGTTAGCACGGATCAAAGTCAACGTAGTTCGGGTATACAGTTTAACGTCATGCTGGACGTCGACAAGCCGACTCACGAAGAGGTCGAGGCCGCCGGGCGGAGGATTGAACCGAACCACCTCGCACAGAGGGGGATGGAACGGCCGGGTGGATCACAGTTTCACGTCATGCTGGACGATAAAAGGAGAAATGAAAAAAGGGGCTGTGGGGAGGCACAGTGGAGATACACACGGGCAGTCTCCCACAGGGGCGGATTCATAGGTGAATCGATGCAAGCGTGAACCCTGGAGGGGTCCACTGATGGACGAACCGACGTAAATACGACCGGGATGACCAGGTGGTGGGCTTGGACCTCAGGGAGGCTTCCTACGTACCCTGTATAGAAGACAGGGATCAAAGTCCACGTAGTTCATTCTGTCAGGACTTACGCACTTGAGGCAGCCCGGATGCGACAAAACTCAGTTGGAAGGGACTTGGACCGAAAGTAGGAGACACCTCGATCCCAGTCACACCCTCTACTGGCTTCGGTAGTGGGGGAGCGCAATGGAGATACACATGTGCAGCCCCCCACAAGAAACTAGGGGTTTGTAATACCCTGCCCCCGTAGGGAAAATCCACTCCCATTAAATCGTCCCAAAAGGGGGACAATCCCGACATCCCTGCAGAGACGAGCGGGTGGGGGCCACATCCAAACCGGGGGAGACCCTGCGTGCGAGGCACGGGATCGAATGATGCGGACGGTTTAACGTCTTGCCGGACGAAGTACAGTTTAACGTCGTGTGTTGAGGACGAAGCGGACGGTTTAACGTCTTGCCGGACGAAGCACGGTTTAACGTCATGTGTTGAGGACGAAACACTTGGCAGTTTAACGTCTTGCAGCGCAGACGATGGGGGGCTAGGTAGTTTAGCGTCGTGCAGCTTGGACGAATGTGCAGTTTAACGTCATGCTGGACGTATGGGCAGTTTAACGTCATGCTGGACGAATGCGCAGTTTAACGTCATGCTGGACATATGTGCAGTTTAACGTCATGCAGGACGAATATGCAGTTTAACGTCATGCTGGACGAATGATTGCCGCCGATGGGTCCGTGTCACTTCGCACGAGCCTGGAAGGCTGCACGGGAAGACAGCGCATGGTGCGGGCACCTGCGATGAAGACCATCGGGCGCCACGCAGGCGGGTACCCGCAGGGGGTCAAGGGAGGCGACCCTGGCGGATTGCGCGCAAAATAGGAGCTTTGCGCGCAAAACCGCGGATCGGCGCGCAAAATGGCGGGCTGGCGCGCAATTGGGCCAGCGCTTTGCGCGCGGATGATTGGGATTGCGCGCACCGGGCTTCGGGTAGCACGCGGGGGCAACGTCTCATTCTCTAACGAATGGCCACTTTGAAGATGGGGGGTGCGCGCAATCGGGTTGGATTGCGCGCACCCAGGGGCAATTGCGCGCAAGAGGCTTCTTTTGCGCGCAAAGGCCTTAGGGTTTGAAATTTATTCAAAGTAAATGAGCCAAGGGGATTGCGCGCGAAGGCGGACCCCAAGGCTCTATTGCGCGAAAGAAAGGCGGTTACCTGAAGATCGGCATTGCGCGCGGAAGGGGTTGAATTGCGCGCGCGGGAGACCGTTCGACTTCCAGCAACCTTTGAAACGTTGGGGGTCGCCTAGTATTTATAGGCAACCCCGGGCGCGGAATCCAAGGCGCGAGCGCGGAATTCTCCTCGCGGGCGCGGAATCGGGCACGGCGCGCAAGGGAGTTGCGCGCATCCCAGGGGTTTTGCGCGCGGATCATCATCTTTGCGCGCAGACCTCTGAAATTCCGCGCAAGGCCTCTAGGCCCTCCGAAACATTCTTCCGACTCCAAATATGACCTCGCTTTCCGCATCCGGAGCTTCGTTTGGGAACAACGGACTTTTCCGGCGTCTACAAAAGCCCCCCCTCGGAATCTGATCGGCGAGAGGTCGCAACGATCGGGTTCCGAGGGAGACGCCGGAATGCCGAAGTCCTGGGCGGCGCGGGACTTAGGCGCGCAAAAAGGGGCGCCGGTCGCGAAATTCGCCGCTGCAGTCGCGCAAAGCGCTTTCCGCGCAGCGCGGACCCCGGCCTCGCCTATAAATAGGGGCCCTGGGTCCCGCGTTCCGTACTCATGCCTTCCGCGCGATAAGCTCCAACGCTCTCGTGCGCGAAATTGCCTTCTCCGGCGCGAAATTCGCCCGATCGGCGCGCAAAACCGTCCGGATTTCGCCTGTCTTTGCGCGAAAACCCGGAACTTTGCGCGACAGTCTTCCCAATTGCGCGCCGTCCACTTGGATTGCGCGCCGACCTTCAAACTTCTCTACCAGCCTCGTCCGATCCCGCACGCTTCATCCCTTAACCCGCACGACTCCCGAAACTTCTGAGATGGCCGCGCACAGAGGAAATGAGGGGGATGCCGCCACTCGCAGGGCTGAGATGGCGACGAACGAGGAGGTTTACGGAGCCAAGGAGATTGTTTCCAACAATCAATCCTTGTTCGACTTACTGAAGCCGGCCCAGAAGACATATCCACTGTCGGACAACCTGCCGCTCTGGAACTTCGGCATCCTAGATGAGGTTCCGGTGCCAGGGTTCGAGATTGATGCGCCGCGGACCTGGGTGACCCGGGAGGACGAGCTTCTCCGCTATAACATCACCAACAATGGGCATCCTGCCAGGGAGACCAGACACTTGGATGTCTATGTCCTGAACCCGAGGACGCGAACCATTGACGGGGGTGAGCCTACTTCGGAGAATTCTCCAGCCCTCTACTCGAGCACATATCGCCAGAGTGTCACTGACGACACCAAGGGCTGGCTGAAGGACTGGGACTTGCGGTCTGGGGGAAACTTCACCAGTGAGTGGGCCTGGGCGTTCTGGGTACGCCACACTTGCGATCACTTCGCAGAGGAGCTGCGGTACATCGGCCTGTTCGAGGCGGTGTGGACGTCGCAGTTCCACTTCTACCAGCAGTCCGAGCTCGGGCCGGAGCTGTTCACCCGATGGTCTCCGGATACCAACACCTTCCATCTTCACCATGGGGAGGTCGGCATCGGTCTCTGGGACATCCACTGCATCGGAGGTATCCCGCTGGAGGGCTACCAATACGATGAGTTCCTGCCACCGAAGAACACCTGGGAGGACAGGTCACAGACTCCCATCCTGACCTGGCATCTGCTTGACCTGGCTACGCAGCGGCTCGGGATCAAAGACTTCCAGAAGGACATAGCCTACAAGGAATGGTTCGGCCAGTTCTTGGAGCATGACCCGGCGGTCAAGATGCCAGGCAGGGGGAAGCGGTGCCCGACCGCAGCTCAGAGGAGCCGGAACGGGTCGTACTGGCGGGTCCTGGAGACGGGCGACTACCGCTCATGGGGGTACCGCGTCATCGAGGCCCGGGACCCAAATGTCCGGTACGCGGCGTTCCTGGCTGCCTTTCTGAGTGGGTGGCTCCTGCCAGTGCGGGACGCGAGAATGGGCGTTCGCCCGGCGACACTGGCGGTGGCGGGCGCTATGGCCGCCAACAAGAGATACAACCTCGGGGTCCCAGTGTTGGCGAGGCTGTATGCCATCCTGGGACGCATCTCACGAGGGGGGTCGCCACGAAGGATCTGTGGGCCCTTTCAGTTCTTCCACGGCTGGGTGGCTGCTCACCTCGGTGGGTACACGTTTCCGAACGCCATCATTCCTCCGGGCAACGGCCTGCGACCCTCCCTGCTGAACATCGCGGGGGTCGCTCCGATGACCCTAAGTGAGGAGGGCGTGCGGATCCGGATTGGCAATCATGCCAACTTCAACTTCAGTCCGTTCCCCACTCCCGTCGGCCAGATGATCGACAATGGGCAGGGTCCGCTGGAGCAGCATGAATACTTCATGAACATGCGGGGCGGGGTGCTCGTGGCTCGGATCGACGGGAAGGTGATCTGCGAGCCTGACGTGCCGACCCGTTTCGCCAGGCAGTTCGGGTGCCTTCAACGGATGCCGAAGAGGGTATTCACTGCTGTCCGGGAGGAGACGAACCCTGGCGTCCTTCGCCAGATGTGGCTGATGTTTGCCGCTTTCGGCTCTGGCGACGTCATCACTCTCCCTCCTACCGGAGTTGACGCAGGCTTGGCAACCGAGTACGCCGAACACTGGGCCATCGCGTACCCCGAGGGGCTATTGCGGAAGCTAGTTCGGCGGCTCGAGGTTACCCGTGCGGAGACCGGGCGTCAAGGAAGGAGGCGAGGCGCCGCCACACGGGGGAGAACGGAGGCGCGCCAAGCAGCGGGGCCGGCGTGAGCAGGGACTGCGGCGGCGGGCACATCGCAGGCTGCCGCTACGACCTCAGCGCCCAGAGAGGGGGCACATGCGGCGGTCGAAGAGAGGCCCGGGAAGCAGGTGAGACGTCTGCTCGAACCCTCCCACGATGCAGTCTTCCCGGCGCTGTGGTCGGCCTGGATAACCCTGCGGCAGACACTGGGGATCGACGCCATCTGGCGAAAGATTCTCAGAGAAGGAATCCATCTGCCAGAGGTCGGGCGCCTCCACATTGCCGACAGGGTGGACTTCAACTGGCAGTATGCGTATCTGACGGCCATGGACGAGTACGCGCGCCAACGTGGTCAGCGCGCGGAGCCATCCCTTCTGGTGAAGGTGATGCTCGGTCTCGAGCCCGCTCCGGAACAGATGCCGCCGGAAGAAGACGACAGTAGCAATGACTCCGAAGAAGAGGAGGAAATGGGGGAGGATGAAGGCTCTGAGGGAAGATCCCATCAGGGGAGCCCACGGGAGAGCGGCGAGGTGGCCGGCTCTGACAACGTTGATGTCACTGAGCTCCTCGAGGTCCGCTTCTATACCTACTCAATCTGCTTCATCCACTCTCTTATGCAGCTTCTAACCCATTTCTCCATCTTTCTCAGGAGCGCACGGATGTTGGTCAGGCATCCTCAGCGGGAGTAGGAGGGGCGCCAGCAGGACAAGGCGGGGGCCAGACACCCATCATTGAACTGACAAGCGCGGAAGGGTCCCCTGCTGCAACTGTTCCTGCGGCGGCCGGGATAGCGGAAGATGATGCTCTGACCTCCCGTAAGTCTCCTTACTTTACTGCTGGTGCTTGCCGTTGACGATCCGTGACTAACCATGGCATGCCCTGCGTAGTGATCTCAACACTGGAGGCTCATCGGGTTGCCGAACCCGGGCCATCCACGAGTGGACCGGTGGCAGACATGCCGTCTTCTCCGGAACAGACTTCCCAAACCGAGCCGGCCCCACCAACTGCTGATCAAGGGGCTCCGGACATCGGCGGTGCTGACATCGGAGAGAGGTTGGGGGCTGACGAGGGTGTCAGCGCCGCTGGGGAGAGAGAAGAAGGTCGCCCGGATGTTGGGGAACCTATCCCTCGTGAGGACCTCCCAGGGGCGGACCCTGCAGCAGACCTGCTGGCTGCCTTCCCTGCCTACCGGCCTGCCGATCCCGAGGAGATGGACGACTCAGACAAGGAGGCAGTCGAGGAGAGCCGGATAACGCGCCGTAGGGGGTGGAAGTGCATCCAGCGCTTCCTCAAGCGAGACCCATCGGAGTGGCTGGGGCGCATGGGATCACTTCAGACCTGGCTGCGCTTCCTGTGTGCCGGGGGAGCTGATGCTCAACGCCTCCATCTGACGGTCCGTGATTTCATGGCCGAAAAGATGCGCGAGAGCTGCCGGCGTGCCGACGTCACACAAAGTCGGGACATGTCGGAGAGCACGCGGGCGCTCCTCGCGGCGGAGCAGGAAGTCCGGCGCCTCGAAGGGCAGGCGGCAGAGAAGGAGGCCTTCGTCGCGACGTGTACCGAGCTTGTGGAGCAACTAGCAGCTCAGCTGGTTGACGCCCAAGTACAGCTGACGGAGGCGGGCCAACAGATGGTGACAATTCAAGTCGAGCGGGAGCGTGCACAGGCCAGAATCGACGAACTGCGTGCTGCGACCGCCGACGAAGAGAGGGCACGCAGAGAGCGAGAAGCAGCTCTGGAGGCCACCAGCCAAAGGGTAGCGGCATTAGAAAGACTCATTCAGCACGCTAATACCTAAGGGCTTTGTTTTGCCATTCCCAAAACATTTGCTTCCGCTACTTTGATCCATCAATATATTTATCTGCATCTTTTGGTTTAACATGCTCAACCACAATTCACTGTCTTGCGGGAGTGTTAACCAAGCATCAGGCATCCATAATTGGGCCTGGATTTCTGGAGAAAAGAGGGAGGTCATTCCTAGGAAAGGAGACCTCAGACCTAATCAATGTACCATTCCCCCAACCTGTTCCAACACACGAGCGGGACAATGCTAGGGGCGTTGAGATTTTATCCGAACATAGGGAAATGAGAAAGGGTGAATCGCGTGTCCCGAATCCAGACATCCACAACGGTCGGCCTTCCAGGAAATGCCCAAGACGGTAGGCGGATAGTGGATCGACCATAACAACTGCAATAGACGGACCGAAAAAGGCCATCATTCATATTGCAGGAGGCGGACCACATGTCATCATGAATACCGCTTTGGGGTTCCTTCAGACACAAGGGTGGAAAATCCAGATCAACAGGGCATGCGAAGCGTGGGGCAAAGTGACGATTTGTTCGGACAGAATCCAACGCTCTCAAAATTGCGCCACCGTGGGGGGAGCGTATTAGGCAGACGCACTAATCTGGCCGTGAGTCACCTCAATTCTCAGACAGCACCTCTCTGACGAGGAAACCGTCGCTTCCCATCCTTGCGATGGGGCATCCCGAGCTGAATCGGGGAGAATATCACAACTGCACCACTCTACCCGAAGTCAGGCCAGACGGCCGGCGACGAGGAGGGGCGGGACTTAACGATCCCTGAGGCTGGACCCGAGTCGGAATGCCCGGGCGTTCCTACGTACTCCATCAGGCTGTAGATCAAGCCACACGTAGTTCTGAGAGTGCAGTTTAACGTCATGCAGGACGTAGAACCCCATTTGGGGAGATCTTAGTTTAGGGTCGTAGAGCTCGGACCATAGGGGTAGATCTTAGTTTAAGGTCTTAGAGCTCGGACCGTAAGGGGGGATCTTAGTTTAAGGTCTTAGAGCTCAGACCGTGGGGCTAGATCTTAGTTTAAGGTCTTAGAGCTCGGACCATAAGGAGGGATCTTAGTTTAAGGTCTTAGAGCTCGGACCATAAGGGGAGATCTTAGTTTAAGGTCTTAGAGCTCGGACCATAGGGGGAGATCTTAGTTTAAGGTCTTAGAGCTCGGACCATAAAGAGAGATCTTAGTTTAAGGTCTTAGAGCTCGGACCATAAAGAGAGATCTTAGTTTAAGGTCTTAGAGCTCGGACCATAAAGAGAGATCTTAGTTTAAGGTCTTAGAGCTCGGACCATAATGACCTCAAAGTACGCCGCATCTGGTCATATCCCCTGGATATGCGAAGATGCACTGAGGGATAGTGTCAAGAGTGTCGAGGTTTCGCCTGGTCAGAATGGGAGGTGGGAAATGTGAATCATGCGACCATTCACTCAAGGACTGGGGGCACCGGAGTAATGATATGGGAGTACTGCCGACCGTGGCGGAAAAGCAGCATCAATATCGCACTAACCGTTGGTGGAATGAGGCAGCAAACGAGCATCGACCGCTCAATCGCAGGATTCATATCGATTTGCTGCCCGAGGCCATTGGGGGTACCGGCCCGAGTCGGTGGGAGAGCACTGAGGCATTGTGTCCGAACCGTTCACGGGGGCTCCACCTAGGGCGTAGACGATGGGTCCGAATGAAAGGGAGCACGAAGCCTGAAAAGCGGAGGAAACCTGACCAAGCGGATCCTGACCCTCCTGGCAATAAACCAGAGTACTCTTGACACCGGTGGACCACTGCAAGGGGTCGGGGAACACGCCTTGAGGGTGACCTGAAGGCGGCGGATTCCCCAGAGAAGGGGGAATCTCTAAGAGGTGGGGGGCTGGACCCGAAGTTTCACACATCCGGGCGTTCCTACGTATCCCATAAGGATGGGAATCAAGCCGCACGTAGTTCTTGAAGCGCGGTGCAACACAATCGGGCACCAGCGCGGGGAAGAGTGTGGGTCTGACCCTCGCACACAAAAGGAGCGGCATTTGATATTTCTTGTTTGTCCTTAGAGATGAATGGTTTTTCGTGCGGCGACATGCCTGTGATTGAGAAATCTCTGGCGTCGCCACAATGATCAAGCCATGGAAGGCATTGATGAATGGCGTGGTTATTAACCAGCGCCCAACATGAGTGCCCCCTGAGGGGAACATCACGATGCAGTGCCGTTTCTCGTCGGGCGGCCAAGACGATCACAGTTTATGGTCGTGTGGTAGGACCAGACAACACAGTTTAAGGTCGTGTGGTTCGGACCATGGAGGAATCCGCTTATCGCGGTACGGCGGACACGGCGGAGGTGGGAGCATACCCAGCCCTGCGGTCACGCACGATTCCAGGGGAAGAGTCTTGGGATAGGGGCCTGCGTATGTCCATCACCCGAGGGGCAGAGATGCTAGCCTCCAGACATACTGGGCCCAGAACGCAATTGTTCGGGCGACTCCTCCCTCCTTATGGGGACGAGGGTCCAGCTACGCATGGCCCTTTGGGAGAACATCCGCATATATCCTTGGTGCTCAGATCATGGGAGCCTCGAACGACATCATTACCTTGGTTGGTCTGCCTAACGTGCAGAGGTGTACTGAAGGTCAGTATGAAAAGAGTGTCAAGATTCCACTACAACGCATAAAGGCGGAGTGTGATGAGGACTGCGCAATCCAATGTTCAGAGCCTGAAAGAGCTGACATGGCGATCGAGGATGTTGCTGACGCATTCGCAACACAACATCCGATCGCGTCAGCCTAAGACGGGGCAAGCAAACGAGCATCAACCGCTCAATCGCAGGATTCATATCGATTTGCGGCCCAAGACCCGCCGGTAAATCGACCCGGAGCGGTAGGAGAGCACTGAGGCATCGTACCCAAGCCGCTAACGAGGATCCCTTTGAGTGAAGGCTCGAACAAGAGGAAGCGCGAGGCCTGACAAGCAACACAGGACTTGTCGGGATTGAATCTGACACTACGAGTCATAGACCGAAGTACCCAAAACATGTTAACAGATCTCCGGAAAGGGTCGGAGGACTCACCCTGAGAGCAACCAGAAGAGGGCAGATTCCCGTGATCAACCAAGGAACGGGGCTGGACCTGAAACACAAGCGTTCAGGCGGTCCTACGTATCCCATAAGGATGGGAATCAAGCCGCACGTAGTTATTGAGAGGCAGTTTAACGTCATGCAGGACGATGAGGGGTGTGAGGTAGTCCCACACACGGGGGAGGCGTACGGCGCGACCAGTAGACCGACGTGAATGAGGACATAATCCCCCGCTCACGCGATACGCCTCGCACAAAAATGAGGGGAACTGGGGCCAGAGGCCCAACGCGGGATAGAGATTCCCGGGAAATGGGGCTGGGCCTGAAACATGAATGTCCAGGCGGTCCTACGTATCCCATAAGGATGGGAATCAAGCCATACGTAGTTCTTGAAAGGCAGTTTAACGTCATGCAGGACGATGAGGGAAAAAGAAGGGGGGAGCAGAAGGCATCCCCAAACATGGGGGGGGGGCGTACAACGTGACGAGCAAACCGACGTGAATGAGGGCATAGCCCCGCACTCACACCATACGCCGCACACCCGGGGGCAACTGGGCCAAGGGCCCGAGATGGGATGGAAATTCCCGAAGGATGGGGCTGGGCCTGAAACATGAAGGTTCAGGCGGTCCTACGTATCCCATAAGGATGGGAATCAAGCCGCACGTAGTTCTTGAGGGGCAGTTTTACGTCATGCAGGACGAATGCTGAACAGTTTAACGTCTTGTAGCTCGGACGTAGTGCAGTTTAGCATCATGCAGGACTAAGCACTTGGCAGTTTAACGTCTTGCAGCGCGAACGAATGCTGAACAGTTTAACGTCTTGTAGCCTGGACGAATGCAGTTTAACGTCGTGCAGGACGTATGCAGTTTAGCATCATGCGGGACGAATGTGCAGTTTAACGTCATGCTGGACAAATGTGCAGTTTAACGTCATGCTGGACGTTGGTACACTCAGACAAAGTACTGCTTGAGGAACCTAGCGTTGGTGGGAGGAGTGACACGCTCACCATCCATAGTCGCTAGGGAGTACGCGCCATTGGGATAGACCTTGTGGACAACAAACGGTCCCTCCCACTTGGGCTCCAACTTGGGCGGCTTCCTGCCGGGGATCATCGGCGCTCTTAGGGCTAGCACTAGATCACCCTGCAGGAAGGAGCGGAGGCGAACCTTCTTATTGAAAGCTCGAGCCATTCTGCTTTGATGCCTCTCCAAGTTGTGCAAAGCGCAAAGTCTATTCTCATCCAGTGCTTCCAACTCGACTAGACGGGCTTCAGCAACTCTGTCCGGCGCTTGCTGGTCGTAGACCGTAGTGCGCAAGGACGGTAACTGGATCTCGATGGGCAGGACGGCCTCAGCTCCATACACCAGGGAATAAGGGGTCATCTGGGTGGAATTGCGAGTCGTCGTCCGATAAGCCCAGAGGGCGTTGGGGAGCTTGTCCGGCCAACTCTTCTTGTTCTGACCAACCATCTTTTGCAGAATGTTAGAGAGGGTTTTGTTGAACGCCTCGATCTGTCCATTCGCCTGCGCATGATAGCGAGATGTATGGTTCGAGCGAATGTTATACTTGGCGTACAACTTCTTCAACTCGGCTGCTCGGAAATTGGTTCCGTTATTCGTGAGGATAGCGTGAGGCACTCCAAATCGATAGATGATGTTGGAGGTCACGAAGTCAGCGATCGAACAGGATTTGACCTCTCTGAGCGGAATCGCTTCTGCCCATTTGGAGAAGAAGTCCGTGGCGGTCAGAATGAACCGGCACTGGCGAGCTGTCGCCGGCGGGTAAGGTCCCACAACGTCCAGTCCCCAGACTGCAAAGGGTCAGGAATACCTTGTAGTATGGAGTGGCTCCGGCGGCCGATGCACAAAGTTCGCATGAACCTGGCACGCATGGCACCTCCTGGCATACTCGATGCAGTCATGGATCATAGAGGGCCAGAAGTATCCCAACCTCCGAATCTGGTGGGACAGCTTCGGCCCAGTCTGGTGGGCGCCACATGAACCAGCATGAACCTCTTGCATGACTCGTGGGATCTCAACTCCCTGAAGGCAACGGAGGAGAACACCATCAAATCCGCGTTTGTAGAGGATCTGCTCCAGGCCGGGACTGCTCTGGAGGACGAACTGCGATGCGCGGCGTCGAACTTGCTCGC
Source organism: Viscum album (assembly GCA_963277665.1). Lineage (NCBI taxonomy): Eukaryota > Viridiplantae > Streptophyta > Magnoliopsida > Santalales > Viscaceae > Viscum > Viscum album. Next base: position 744,750,487 of record OY728125.1, read on the forward strand.
GCTCGGCCCACTCCGATGGAAGAATGCCATGTTGGAGGTACTCAACCAAAGGCGTCCTCCAATCAGGGGCTGATCCGACTGTCATATCTGGGGTACTCGGGGCTCCGGGCATAGGGGCAACCGTGGTGATGTTACTTACCAACGGGTCGCGATCTTCTTTCGGGATAACGGGAGCGATGAGCCTGCAGCGCGTCACGCGGACGATCAGGTTGTCCTGTTCAGGCTCTGCAAGTGACGCAGCGAGGCTGGCCAAAGCATCTGCTCGACCGTTCTGCGACCGGGGAACATGGACAATTTCCGGCCGAGAAGGGAACCGAGCCATCAGAAGGAGGGTGCACTCCAACAATGGCACAAGTTCTGGCTTCCTGACAACGTAGTCGCCATTGATCTGCTTAACGACCAGCTCGGAGTCCCCTTTCACGCACAGACGGGGCACGTCGATCTCGAGAGCCAACTCGAGGCGGTGATGAGGGCATGGTATTCCGCCTCATTGTTGGTACAGCCCTCTGACAACAGGAAAGAGTATGGCAGCACGGCTCGCTCCGGGGTGATGAAGACGATGCCCAAGCCCACTCTGTTGAGCTTAGGATTATCGAGTCTTCTACCGGTGGGGCTCCGGGAGGCACCGTCAAAGTGCATCTGCCAGCATGGATCGGCTCGATCAACCGAGAGAATGGTCTCATCAGGAAAGCCTAGATCCAGCGGCTGATCCGCGGAGGTCGGGTGAGCTGCCAGAAAGTCTGCCAATGCTTGCCCTTTGATGGCCTTCTGAGACACATACCTGATGTCGAACTGCTGGAGAATCACAGCCCACCGTGCTAGACGGCCAGTCAACATAGGTCGGCTCAGGATATATTTCAACGGGTCTACCCGAGAAACCAACTGTACCTCATGGTGCTGCAAGTAGTGCCGTAATTTCTGTACGGCAAATACGAGCGCCAGGCAGCTCTTCTCGATGGGGGAATACCTAACTTCCGCATCGAGGAGCATGCGAATGAGGTAATAGAGGCTATTCTCCGTTCCCTCGTTGTTCTTCTGGGCGAGAAGGGCACCCAGGGACCGTTCCAGGGCGGTCACATAGAGGACCAGCGGCTTCCCGGATACAGGCGGCATCAGAACCGGAGGTTGAAGCAGGTACTGCTTAATCTCCTCGAAAGCGGTCTGACACTCTTTATCCCATACATAGGTGGCACCTTTCTTCATGAGCAGAGAAAAGGGCTTACACTTGCCGGCCAGATTCGCGATGAATCGGCGTATATAGGCTAAGTGGCCTTGGAACCCTTGCAGTTCCCGGACGGTACCTGGGGGAGGCATCTGACTAATCGCCCTGATTTTCTCTGGGTCGATCTCAATACCCCGGCATCTTACCACAAATCCAAGGAACTTTCCGGAGGTGACCCCAAAGGCACACTTCAACGGGTTCATCTTCAGGCAGCGAGACCGGAGGAAGCTGAACACTTTCTCAAGATCTTTGAGATGGTCCTGATGCTGGCGCGATTTGACCACCAAGTCGTCGACGTAGCATTCCACCAGTGTGCCGAGGATTGGCTTGAATATGCGGTGCATCGCCCGTTGATAGGTGGCACCTGCATTCTTCAGGCCGAAAGGCATGACCCGGTAGCAAAAGGTACCTTGGGGGGCCCTGAAGGCAGTGAACTCCTCATCCTCAGGGGCCATCCGAATTTGGTTGTATCCGGAGTATCCATCCATGAAGGAGAGGGCTTGGAACCCTGCCGTGGCATCAATCAACAGCTCTGTCACTGGAAGGGGAAAATCATCCTTCGGACAGTGGCGGTTGAGATCGCGGAAGTCGATGCAGACTCTGATCTGCCTGTTCTTCTTCCTGACCGGCACAATGTTGGCCAGCCATTTGGGGTACTGAACTTCCCTCACGAAGTTGGCTTTGATAATCTTGTCAACTTCGGCCTCAACCATGGCACCGTGGGATGGGTGCATCTTCCTGGGAGGCTGCTTGAACCCGCGATTGTTCGCCGGGAGACCAAGGCGGTGGACGGCTACCTGAGGGTCTAGCCCCGACATCTCGTCATAGACCCAAGCGAACACATCACGGTGCTGCCTGAGAAAGTCCACGTACTGCTGCCACTCCTCAGAGGGCATGGCGGCACTAACCAATGTGGGTCTTGGATCGGCCTCGGTTCCAAGGTTCACCTGTATTAACTCATCGACCGTGGAGGGGACGCCCTCCTCAAAGGCTGGGGGTGCATCTTCCACGTCCTCTCCGCTCGGGGAGGGATCGTCCACGGGAGAGACTGCGTTGGAAACTGCATTGGGGCTACCAGATCCTGCTGGGCCACTGGTGATGGCGCGGGCGGTCGCGGCCATCTCATCAGGAGACTCGCGGACCGTCAAGACCATGGCGACGTCCAACCGGTGAATCGGGAGGACGTAAGCGTCATCCAGACTTGCCCAGGGATCGCTTGCAACAACGACAGGCTCAACCTCACCTGCCAGGATCTGCTTATCCTTGCTCTTGTAATAGTCCGCGTCCAGATAGTGGGCTTCACATGAGGCAAAAGGAGAGGCATCTCCTTGAAGCACGCCTACTCGACCATTAAGGGAGTATTTGAGGCATTGGTGGTATGACGAGGGAACCGCCGCGTGAAGATGGAGCCATGGCCTGCCCATCAATGCATTGTACGCAGTGTCCTGAGAGACTACCATGAAATCGGTGTTGGCAACCAAGTCACCGAACTGGGTCTTCAAACGTGTCTTGCCGACCGGGGTTTGCTCGGTGCGGTCGTACCCCTGGATCCTGAGGTCGGATGGAATCAAGTCATCCTCAGACAACCCCAATCTCCGGAGCGTCCGAGTTGGAATCAGGTTAATCCCGGACCCCGTGTCGACAAGACAGCGCCGGACTTCAAGGCCATTGAACTGGCCAGTGACATACAGCGGACGGATATGTCCCTGTATAGGAGGGTCTTCATCCTAACCAGAGAATGAGATAACTGCCTGACATTCGGCGTCCTCGATCGTTTCGGCGTGAAAGGCCTCTGCAGCCGCAACCTCTGTCTCAAACTGGAGGGGGCTTTTCAGGGCTTCAGCGAGTGCCTCGCGCATCTCAGATGACATGCGCAGAGCCTCAAGGATGGAGAGCCTTGCTGGGATGTCGGCCAAGTGCTTCAGGACATCATACTTTTTGGCCAAGCGCGAGCCCCTGTTTGCAGGAGGTTGCTCTGCGGTTGGTGGCATGACGGGCCTTGCCGGTTGGATCGGCGGCCGACTGGTACTTGGCGCATCTCGCTGTTCACTGGTCACAGTCCGGGAAATGGTCACCGTACTGGAGTCAGGAGGCCGGGATGGACTTGTGGCAGGGCGGAGCTGGTCGCGACGCGGCTGAGGCGGTTCTGCCTGGTCCCACACCACAAACAACGGCGGAGGCGAATCCGTCATCCCCGAATGGGGGGGCGGCGCACGTTGCACTCGGTTTTGAGCCTGCATCCTAGTCTCGGTGGCGTGCACGGCCTGGCTGGAGGCACCAGCGGCTGTGCCCCGGCGACTCCTGCTGCTGCGGTTCTTCCGACGGTGGCGACGACCGGGGACACTAGGGAGGTCCACCTGGTGTTCTTCAACGTCGGGAACCGAAAAGGGATTTACCAGCTCGACGGTATTAACCGAAGCGTACCCAATACCATCATCGGACGAATCATCCATCACCGGGCGGATCCGAGGAGGGACCCCCATCTCCGGGGGCATGAAATCACCGAGAGTGCGGGATAGTGGCGGAACCGGCGGGGCGCGCTCTTCCTTCTTGCGCTGCCGCCGTTTTCTCCTCTTGGAAGAGGCAGGCTGGGACGACGATGCCGAAGCAGCACCCGCAGATTCTGGGGGCTCAGGCTGATTCAAGCGCGCACGGATGATTCCATGGGCGCGAATGGTCGTCTTGCGGGCCATCAAGTTATTATACTTCTGGGATCCGCGGTTGGAGACCAGCTGCCATTCGTCCTCGTTGCCACTATCGTCATCTGATCCCACGAACACGCCCGCCACTTGTGCTGGAGCTGGGCCCAACCTGATTACATTGTTGTTAATCTGGTCTTGGAGCCAATCCTTAAACACATAGCACCGCTGGATGGTGTGCCCCAGGGCCCGATGGTAGGGGCAGTAGCGGGGGTTATTCGTAAGATGTGCCTCCTCTGGCTTCCAACACTCAGGCAGTCGCACAATCCTCTGCTCCAGGGCGCTCCGGAAATAACCGGGGACCTGATCCTCATGGAATGAGTAAGTCAGGTGGCGCGGGCCCCTGGGAGCGTGGTCTTGACGAGGGGCTGGAGGGGCCTGCCGAGGAGGTGGACCCTGATTATCTCGCCTGGGTTGCGGCGGTACATTACGCGGAGGGGCCGGCCGGTTCTGAGGCTGCCGCTGCTGGGCCGGGAACTGAGCCCGTGGAGGCGGATTCCTGTGAGGCTGTGGAGCTGGCCTCACCGGCAGCAGCTCCAACGGCCTGGGGGCCTCTATTTGGGCGACAGCAGCGGGCTCAGCCCTGCTGACTCTCCTTGCAGGAATCATAGGAGGCAGCGGGTGTGCCTGGCTGGCCTGTTGCAGGGCTTCCTCAAGACGTTGAGCTTTGTCTGAGAAGTCCCTGAACCCTCCGGGGTAATTCTGAGTAATCAGGGAAGGGACCAGCTCGGTCTTGACGTTCCCGACGCACATTGTCAGCAACTGCTCCTGAGTCAATGGCATGTCAAGGGAATACGTGAGACCCTTCCATCGGGCGACGAAGTCCGCGACTCGCTCATCAGGCCTCTGCTTGCACTTGAAGAGGTCTGCGATACTTGTCTTCCGGGTCGTGGAACTGAACTGGTAGAGGAACTGTCTACGGAGGTCCTCCCAGCTGGTTACCGACCCGACGGGGAGCTGGCTGTACCAGACAAATGCTGGCCCTTCCAGTGTCTGAACAAAGCAGCGAAGCTTAGCGGCCTCTTGCTGCGCCGGAGTCCCCAACATAGGCCCGCACCTCGAGTTGAAGTGGGCTAAATGCTGTGGCGGATCTCCAGTCCCGTTGAAGGGGGCAAAAGTGGGATTCCCGAATCCCGGAGGCGCCGGCATGTCATCCACCCATGCTGGGTAGGGCTTGCCGTCCGGTGGGATCGCCACCTGCCGAGTCTCCAAGGCCTCCAAGCGAGCAATGAGTGCCGCCATCGGATCGTCCGGACATGGGTTACAGTCCTGGCGAGGATCTCTAACCACGAGCGCATTGCATGGCCCTTCAATCGGGTCGTCGACCGGGTCGTCGAACTCGGCAGCTCGTGGGATGGCGGGCGGAGCGGCCCTTGGGGCAGCGGGAGGAATCCGAGCGGGATCTCTCGGGTAGTCACGCCGCTCGGGAGGGTGTGGCGAAACATACCGCGCCCTCTTGCCATAGGCAATGGCCTCTCTCCTGTCGGCGAACACGGCGTAATCACGGTTGCCCGGGAGAGTCTCATCGAGGAGCGGTTGTTCCAGTCCCTGCTGTCCTGGCCTAGGATCACCGTAGTCAGGCCGCCGTTCTGCAGCGCGCTCGGCGAGGAGCTGGTCAACCGGCTTCTTCTGTTCGGCGAGCTGCTGACGTAGCGTAGCCTTCTCAGGATCCTCCTCTGCCCTCTGCATGGAGGCAGATGGGTCGGCGGGCCTTATAGCCTCGCTGTGCTCTTTTCCTTTGCTGACGTTTCGGCTCAACGTCAGTGCTTCAGTGGGTGCGGGGAGCCCCAGGAGGTTCCTCTGATGACGAGTAACTCTCACTGATGGATCTGACGACGGCTTGTCTTCGGGGGGGAAGCCCCCGTCGAGAAGTTCCAAGTCGTTCCCCTCTCCCGACAGGTCAGCCATATTGACTGTTTCTGTCCCTGGGGATATACCCTCAGGGCCACCCAGCGAATCAGGCTGTCGGCGAATCACACTGAAGCGTAGGGAAGCGTACTGCCCCCATCCACGGATATACACGTGGGGAGTGGCTTCCTCGATAACTTTGCGGAGTACTTGAAAACACTCAACGCATCGTTGTTGGAGGGCCTCGTGGTGCCCAAATGACCCGGGGTGCCGAACCGCGGGGAGCATGGCCAGGTCAATTTGACGGCACTGCTCACCAATATCCTCCAGGTGCGCTTGACTCCCGGGGTATGGCATTTGTAGGCGGTGAAGACAGGAGCGAGTCTCCCGGAGAGTTCGGCGGAAGCATTCGAACTCATCCGGGGTGAGCGATTCGGGTGCATCAAAGTCCGGTCCTGCGACTGGCCAAAACTTCTCAGGGAAGTGCCCCTCTGCTAGGACGGTCCAGAAGCTCCACGACTCAAACTCGGGACCCAGATCTCCTTGGTCCTCTTCAATGGCTGGGAACGGACGGGGAACCGGCAGTGGTGCCGAGGCAGGCCGCCGGGCTGACGGGCTGGCCGGCGGTGAATACGGCGAACATGCCGATTGGCCTCCATATCCCGGGCCGCCCCCTGAGGGTGGCGGTGCCCTGGCTACCACATCACGATAGGACAGGCCGGTGAGCGAACATCCTGCCGTAGCATCGGTGCTCGCCGAGGGTGCACCAGATCGTGGTTCGACCGTCGGTCCCCAGAAAAAGTCTCCGGCTTCTCCGACCGTGACGGAAGGCACTTCCGGAGGGGCCGGTACCAACCGCAAGCTTGATCCTTGGGGGTCTACCAGGCCCTCGCTACTCCGGATATACCTTCGGAGAGAAGCGGGGATCACATCGATCTCGCTCTCAGGGAGCACGAGGCTGACGTGCCGCATTCCTACCCCTGCCCTTGACTGGCGGGATTGGGGAAGGGGATATGTCGCCGAATCGTACTCCGCCTCTGAGTCAGAGAAGCAAACCGGTCGGATCTCTGTCCGGAATTCCGTAACATTCTTCCCTCGGCGTCGACGCCTTGCCTTCCTGCCCCTGGGTGGTTCTTCGGGGCAGGGCTGATCTCTGTCCTGGCGTCCTCCGGCCGCACTGGTGCTGGGGCCAAGAGGACTGGGAACCAAGGTGCGAGGGGCACCGGGACAGATATCAAAGGGGACGCGGGGAGAGATGATTCCGGGCAGGACTCCGGGCCGAGATCGGAAGGTGGGATGACCCATGCCTCCTGGATCGGCCACACAGAGTAGATCCTGCCGGTGAATAGCGCTACCGCGAGGTGGTCCGCGGTGGCTACTGCCAGTGCCAGCAACCGGGAGAGTCGACCCAACCTGCCTTTGGGGCGGTCGGGGCCTCGATCCAGGTCGGGCATAGGAGTTCCCCTGCTCAGGATGCGCAGAGGCCTGGCGACTGGAGCCAGCAGTGGCTTGGGCCAATGCGGCCGCTGTTGCTAGAGCCCCAAGGTGGGCATCCTCTTCCGCTCGTGCCCGACGTTGGCGTCGGGACAAACGAGTCGGGATGAGCGGCGCGGGCAGGTGGAGAGTCCGCTCTTCGACTTGAGAGGCCTGGCGGTGGTGTCGCCGTGGCCTGGCGGGAGCCCTTAACGTAGATCCCTGGGGCGAATCCCGGATAGGGCGATCCCGGACATCTTCCACCTCATCCGCATAGGGAAGGGAACTGTCAGAGCGCTCCGGGGACAAGCTCCCGAAGCGGTTGGACGTTGAGGTGGGCAGCGGTGCCTCCCTGCGCGGCCCTTGGGGGCGGCGGTGGTGGCGAGGCGCAGCCTCCTCAAGGTCTAGGTGAGCCATTTCCCTAGTGGGGATGACTCCCTCTTCCTCGTATCTCCGCACCAGGGTGTTGATCACCCTTCTCTGGATGACCTCCGAGGGGGAGAGAGGGCGTGGTCGTCCCGCAATTGCGGCTGCTGGGACAGCTGTGGAACGGGCGGGACCGCGCGGAGTAGCCGCGTCGGTGTTTCCCCTGCCCCTGCGCCAGTGGGCGGGTGGCGATCGGGCACTGGATCGGGCGACCTGATTTCTGAAAGCAGGGAGAATGACCCATTAACACTGACAGGAAAAAGGAATCGACAACCAACCATTAGTGCCACGACGCCTTCCGTGGGGGGAACCCAGGCCCTCGACGTTGCGAGACGGAGTGCCCGATGTCCCTTCCCCAGCCCCTGGCAGATAAGACTGAATGCTTGGCCGGGCAACACGCCGGTCTTCCAACACCTCTGAAAGCCATCGGTCTTCGTATCGAGGAGAAGAGATTCACGTCGGGTTCACCATTTTTCTGTTTCGGTGCGGATGTGCGTCGGGTTACGCTGTTCCGCCAGGACGCGTTCGCGCGTGCACCCGTCAACCCGAGGGGATGGGCGCGCGGCTTGTGGTCCCGCAGTCCCGCTTTCCAAGGGCGGGCGGCATTCGTCCCTTATTCAGGGGCGTCTGCTCCTTGATCGAAACCGGGATGATGGGATGTCGGCTCCTCCTTCCTTGGACGTCTCCTCGGAACTCGTCGCCTAATCCGGGTCTCCCTCATAGACTTAAGAATGTTCGTGAATCATGTTCCCGGCGCCATATCTTCATGGACACCGGTTAATTACGCTGCTTCCGCCCGGACGCTCCAAGGAGTCTGGTCGGGACAGCAACCTGCGGTGAGAAGGCCGGGTGGCTCTGGGTGCTGGGGGCGTGTCGTAGCACTGCGGCTCTGCACGTCTGTCTTCCGTCCCTAATAGGGCTTCTCGAAGGCATGATGGCCCGAGGCATCCCGCACTGGGTGCGGGGAACTGTGTCCCCTGAGGTTTTCCTCAGCTTCCCATGTTTAACACGGGGTATGCCGCAAGTTTAACGTCCAGCGGGGACGACATCGGACCGATCAACACGAAAAGTGGATCAGATGACAGAACCCCTTGCGGGGAACCTCCGACGCTGGGGCCAGCACATGGGCGGCTTCCCAAGTAATGTGGAGTGGAGTGAAGTGGCATGACCCCACCGGGATGTGGCGGCCCGGGTAAGGATCAGGATGGATGATGGAGTGAAGATCTTGGACCCCGTAGAGGCTTCCTACGTACCGCGCGTTAGCACGGATCAAAGTCAACGTAGTTCGGGTATACAGTTTAACGTCATGCTGGACGTCGGCAGGCCGACTCACGAAGAGGTCGAGGCCGCCGGGCGGAGGATTGAACCGAACCACCTCGCACAGAGGGGGATGGAACGGCCGGGTGGATCACAGTTTCACGTCATGCTGGACGATAAAAGGAGAAATGAAAAAAGGGGCTGTGGGGAGGCACAGTGGAGATACACACGGGCAGTCTCCCACAGGGGCGGATTCATAGGTGAATCGACGCAAGCGTGAACCCTGGAGGGGTCCACTGATGGACGAACCGACGTAAATACGACCGGGACGACCAGGTGGTGGGCTTGGACCTCAGGGAGGCTTCCTACGTACCCTGTATAGAAGACAGGGATCAAAGTCCACGTAGTTCATTCTGTCAGGACTTACGCACTTGAGGCAGCCCGGATGCGACAAAACTCAGTTGGAAGGGACTTGGACCGAAAGTAGGAGACACCTCGATCCCAGTCACACCCTCTACTGGCTTCGGCAGTGGGGGAGCGCAATGGAGATACACATGTGCAGACCCCCACAAGAAACTAGGGGTTTGTAATACCCTGCCCCCGTAGGGAAAAGCCACTCCCATTAAATCGTCCCAAAAGGGGGACAATCCCGACATCCCTGCAGAGACGAGCGGGTGGGGGCCACATCCAAACCGGGGGAGACCCTGCGTGCGAGGCACGGGATCGAATGATGCGGACAGTTTAACGTCTTGCCGGACGAAGTACAGTTTAACGTCGTGTGTTGAGGACGAAGCGGACGGTTTAACGTCTTGCCGGACGAAGCACGGTTTAACGTCATGTGTTGAGGACGAAACACTTGGCAGTTTAACGTCTTGCAGCGCGGACGATGGGGGGCTAGGCAGTTTAGCGTCGTGCAGCTTGGACGAATGTGCAGTTTAACGTCATGCTGGATGTATGGGCAGTTTAACGTCATGCTGGACGAATGCGCAGTTTAACGTCATGCTGGACATATGTGCAGTTTAACGTCATGCAGGACGAATATGCAGTTTAACGTCATGCTGGACGAATGATTGCCGTCGATGGGTCCGTGTCACTTCACACGAGCCTGGAAGGCTGCACGGGAAGACAGCGCACGGTGCGGGCACCTGCGATGAAGACCATCGGGCGCCACGCAGGCGGGTACCCGCAGGGGGTCAAGGGAGGCGACCCTGGCGGATTGCGCGCAAAAGAGGAGCTTTGCGCGCAAAACCGCGGATCGGCGCGCAAAATGGCGGGCTGGCGCGCAATTGGGCCAGCGCTTTGCGCGCGGATGATTGGGATTGCGCGCACCGGGCTTCGGGTAGCACGCGGGGGCAACGACTCATTCTCTAACGAATGGCCACTTTGAAGATGGGGGGTGCGCGCAATCGGGTTGGATTGCGCGCACCCGGGGGCAATTGCGCGCAAGAGGCTTCTTTTGCGCGCAAAGGCCTTAGGGTTTGAAATTTATTCAAAGTAAATGAGCCAAGGGGATTGCGTGTGAAGGCGGACCCCAAGGCTCTATTGCGTGAAAGAAAGGCGGTTACCTGAAGATCGGCATTGCGCGCGGAAGGGGTTGAATTGCGCGCGCGGGAGACCGTTCGACTTCCAGCAACCTTTGAAACGTTGGGGGTCGCCTAGTATTTATAGGCAACCCCGGGCACGGAATCCAAGGCGCGAGCGCGGAATTCTCCTCGCGGGCGCGGAATCGGGCACGGCGCGCAAGGGAGTTGCGCGCATCCCGGGGGTTTTGCGCGCGGATCATCATCTTTGCGCACAGACCTCTGAAATTCCGCGCAAGGCCTCCGGGCCCTCCGAAACATTCTTCCGACTCCAAATATGACCTCGCTTTCCGCATCCGGAGCTTCGTTTGGGAACAACGGACTTTTCCGGCGTCTACACATATTTTAAAAATATTGTAAGTATAAATAGTTTGAAAGGGTATATGATATCAAATATATATTTTATAACTGTTGTAAATATATAAAATTTCAAAACTGAAGATTAATTTATATTTGGAACTTAAATTTTGTATTCGAGTGATGAATCAAAGGGTAGGTACAATAAAAAGGTGGATCAATGGAGTAATTCAATGCTCGAATTGTAAATTACATGTATTATAGCCCATTTTATTTGTCTTATATGATACGATATTGATTATAAATAAGTTATCTAAAATAAAATGGGATAATGTTTTTGATACACATGTTTTAGTATTCATCTAATTTTATAACATGTTTTAAAAATAATATAAAATTATTTTTTCTAGAAAAAAATGATTATCTAAGTTATTTGTTAAAATATTATGGAAAGAGTTCGCAATAAAAAATAGTAACATATTTTAAAGAATAAATACTTCTTTTCAAAATATTCCTCAAAAATAAATAATGACATATTTTTTATGATTATAAAATTTATTTATTGAATATTCCCTTTATATAAAAAAGTTTCATTTCCTAACATAAAATAGTTTTCCCTTTAGAAAAATATTTTGGAAAAAATATAATTTCTAAAAGGCTATTGAGAACATGTTTTAACTTAGTGAAGGTAAATGTGTAATAAATAAATGATAATAAAAATGTAATTAAAAGTGAAAATCATTTGATATTCTAAAAGGGTTTAATATTTTTTGGTAAGGAAAGATCCTAATAGAACAAATTATATTTATTTTTCTATCGAATGGTTTTTATGAAAAGATTGAATGGAAACATTCAATGATGATGACTAACTTATACAAAGTTACAGATATTTAAAATAATGTACGTTATTCACATCATAACATTGGATAGTTTGAGGTAAAGAGGTTTAAGTATTTTTTTTAAAGACTTGAACATAAGGATTAGGAATCATAATCATACCACTATTCAAAAAGTATTTTTCCATCACTACACACACATTATTCCTTCTATAAAACATATTCTCTTGCATGAAACTTATTTTAGTGTGGTACCTGGGGTTCTAGTGTGATCTATTTCCTATAGATATAACTTTTATAGCTTATTACTATCACCTTTAATATATATTGTAAAAATTCTCTAGGATTACTTAAACCTTTTTTAAGATTTTTTTTCATATTTATTAATAGAAACAACCTAAAATTGTTCAATCTTATTTTTCTAATAATATACCACTTTGGGTATTTTTACAATCCTTTAAGACATGTTTATCTAAATAATTTATCACTAAACATCAACATAGGATGAAACATATGACCTTTATATAGTGTATCAATGATTTAGTAATCATATAATCTAATCTCACATGAGTTAGGTTCATTATGAGAAACAAGATTTAAATAAAGTTTCCTTATGAAAAAAATTCATTGAATATCATACTCTTCAACACCCCTTAATGCATAAACTTTATGAACACCCCCAATGTAAATTAAAATTCTCTCCCATCAAATATCATTTCCACACCACTTTTCTAGAAGGGGATAAATATTCATTTTAAAAAATAGAGAAAAAATTTATACATCTATTAATCGTGGAAAACTTCTCACCATTTATTGATAAACATAAAGAGAACTTATATGAATGTTAAAAATAGAGGATTATACATCTAAAAAATTAATCCACGAGATAAATTACTTTTCTGTTAAAAATAAACTCTTTAGGAAAGTGGGGGTCCCTTTACTAAATTACCATGCTAGATAGAGATTGTTAGACTCTAAGAGCCAACTGATTCCTTTCAAAACCATTCTTAGGTAGTGTCTTTTTCATGATGTCTATATGTTGATTTTTTATATAAACATAATCTAACCTCACTATTACTTATTCAATAATCTCCTTGATTAAGTGATAATTTATCACAATGTGCTTTTATCCTTGAGTGATGGAGTATATTTTATCGAATATTGATAACACTGGAGTCATCACACAATATTAAAATAAGAGATTTCACATCAAATCAAACATCATTAAGGAGTTTATTCATCCATAGAAATTGAGTACATACCTGAGTAGTATAACCATATTACAATGTTCTCAAATAAATTTAATCATACCTTTTTTTTTTCAAACAATACACATTCCTCATTGAGAAAATGCACTACTCACTGTTGAATTATGATTATATGATGAACTATCCCAATCAGCATTCGTAAATCCCAATAGATCCTACAATGAACTAGCATTATAAAATAGTCACAAAATCACCATACCTTTGACACACCTAGGTATTATTTTCAATGATTTCAAGGGGTATTATTTGGGATTACATTGGTGCTAGGAATCTTAACACGTTTCAAATACAATGTTGATTCATGTAGATGTTAAGTACAATAGGCTTGCCATAATTTTTTTTATATTACATCACATAGACCTATTTTTACATCGTAATTCCTTAAAAATTATCTAAGTATAAATCAGTGATTTCATTACCTTGGAATCCTCTATTAAATTTTTTGAGTACCTCCTTAGAATATTTAGATTTTTAAATAAAGGTTCGTGGTCTTCCTTGTATCTTATATATATTACGGAAAAAATATTAAATCACCAACTATTGACATTTTTATATCTCACCTTATGAATTCTATAAACTGTTTTCATTTTCCCACATTCAATCCTTCTAATATTACTTCATAAACATAAATTATACCCATAATTAGTTGAACATTCTTCTTTTTGATTTAGATATTTTGATTAACTCTTCATTGGTGCAGTCCAATATTTTTCAACTATTGATCAAGCCTAGAATACAAAAATATTTGAGATTTCATCATCCCATATAAATCATTATTTAACTAAAATAAATATTTATTTCTTCAGGAATAACAAATACATCTGATTATTTGATGTGTATCTATTCCTAAAGATACCAATTAAGGAATACTAGTTTGATTCCCATTTATAACGCTTTGAATCCCCTTTTCACTTAAATTGAAAATAAAATTTGAATCATATTTATACAATCTATAGGATAAAATTACTCATCTATATCAATTTATTTGATTTGGTAACACCAATTTTAGACTAGTCATGCCTTGTTATGAACTATCTTTCCATATTCATTGAGTTACTTTTATAGAAAACCCCCTTGGTTCTTATAACATCCCAACCCAACCCATTGGATTGGGAAGGAATGAAATGACACTAACCTTAGGTGACAAACCCAAGGTACCAAATGATGAAAATAAATGTGATGTGATTTACCTAAACAAGGGGGATTATTTTACCATAAATTAAGAACATAAAAACAAGACAATGTTATGCATGATACAAAACAATACTAAATACAAAAGTATAACCAAATAATAATAAAAGTAACATTAAAAGAATAAAAAATATTATATAACTCAAGATAATAATACCCAAGGTAAATAAGATTCAAGATAAAAAGACACAATGATTCAAGGTGGAACCACTCTAAATTCCATGACTTGACATCCAACCCAAACTCAAACTCTATAAATCAATGATCATAGAATCACACAACTCTGGTGGTAAAAGAAGAAACCTCCCCTTTCCTGTATCATGATAAAAACATATGAATATGGAAAATGTGAATATGTAAGGGTGATTATACAACTCAATAGGTAAAAATCAATACTTCGACCAAAATTCCACTAAAACAATAAGCATGTTAGTTCAAATTTTATTTAAAAAAAGGATAAGTAAAAGAATGAGAAATGGTGCACAAAACACATAAAAATACATATTCATGAATGCAAACACACACACACACATGTATATATATATATATATATATATATATATAGATTCACGCTCAAATTTACCCAAGAGAAGAAGGTAGGAAGGTCATTGTAGTTTAGCTTGGGTTGTCGAATCCCCAGAGACCTAAGAAGAAACCTATAGACACCTACATTATATGAACTATTTTTGGATATTAAGTGGCCAACTTGGGTTGATTTTAGATGGGTTTAATAAGAATATAAGAGACTTAATGAATTCAATTTAAAATAATGAGTTGATCCTAGGTTATCACTTAGGGTGGATTGGACGTGTTACCTTTTCAAAGATTTCAATTTCTTATATTTGAGATGGGTTAATTTAAGAAGATAAAAAAACATCATCACTTACTAGTTTAATGCCTACACCATTTAATATGAATCACCTATACACTTGAAGGATCAATGTTTTGAGCACTTCAAGGTAAAGGTTCGTATTAGCACTTGAAGTGAGTGGCGTTAAATTCAACAAGGATGATGGAGTTTAAAAATCATCAAATAAAAATCCCAATTAAAGAAGTGATTAGACATTAATGGGATGATAAATAACATTCAATCCAGCCCCTTTATACTCCCTTGGATCAACCCATAAGTGGGTTATCCCTCCATTGATTCTATGGTTTCAATGGAAGCGGAATGTAGACTCAGGAGGGAGGAAATGGAGAAGTAAAGAAAACAATAAAAATAAAATGATCACTCCACCATTGTGTGGATAATTTCAAGAGATTTGGTGTGAATAAATTCACACCTTAAGGAAAAAGTATCAAAGTGAGATACAGAACAACATAATAAGAGGAGAAGAAGAACTTTTATTAAGAAACTAGGATGAATTAAAACAACTTACATGTGAATGAAGAACATTACAAAGACAAATTGGCAGCATAACATTAAGATGAAAACAAAGCTCAAAGATGAAAAAATCATCCAAAAACACTGCCTTAAATTGGAATTTTGGGATCCTTAGGTTGAGCCTTCAATATTCCAAGTCTCCTCAATTAATTTTGGTAGGCCATAAGTGGGTGGAAAGTTGAGGGAGAGTTGAGTTTTCCACCCTTGACCCGAGGTTGCATCCAGCTTTCATCCACCAAACAGACGCACATGGAAGACCTTTTATATGGCAGAATCAGAGTGGGCCATAAACGAAGAAAATGTATCCCCGGATGGCTCCTACACGAATGTAAAATTGGGGCCCATTTGGAGTTGTGGATTAGGATATATGATTAGATTAGTGGACTGTTATTCAGGGCCGCAGAATCTGGCCCATAATTTTATCTCAAAATTGGGATACATTAATGACCACCATGGAGGTAGAATTAGCTTTGGATCCTGTAGAGTGATTTGTTTTTATACATGTTTTCTAGCAGTCCAAGAAATTTGGGATTCATTGGGTTTGTATTGTGGGTCCTACATTCTCATCAGTGGGCTAGTGGCCAATATGCATTCTCTAGAATTCCTTCCTTTCATCATAAAATATCCCCACCTTATTCCATGAATTATCCATTGATCCCTGAATGATACATGTTCATATTGAAGTGTAGATCAATTTCCGAAAATATAAAATTAAAATATTTATACTTAAATTCTTTAAAATCAAATGAATCATTGGGTACTTTAAATGATGTTAAAAAATGTACCACATAATAGTGCATTTTAAGAAGGAATTAAAATCATAATGTGAAATGATGTTCAAAGTGTAAAATTCACTAATATGGTGTTTATGAAGAAGAAATCACATGAATATTATATATATTAACAATGAAGATTAGCCTCATTTAGTGGCTAATCACACCCCCCAACTTGAGTTTTGGTAGTCCCGAGAAAAATATATCTCAACAATATGAAATTCGAATTCCCTTTTCCAAAAACATTTTAATACACAATGATCACAAAAAACCCTTATACGAAACAATCAAGAAACCCATAACAAGTTTTTAATACAAGATAGTTTCATAAACAGATCCCAATCCCATGCCCATTCCTTTTTTCAAATTCATTGCCATATTTCATCTAATATCAATTAAGTATGAGGATGTTTCATGCATCACAATAGACATGGGAGTTCATCTTTATTCAAGGGGGAAATGACGGAAGCACTAGGTGAAATTACATTTCAATATTAAGATGAGTATTCAATTTTTTTTGTATTATATTTTTTTGTTTTTGTTTTGTTTTGTTTTCTTTTTGAAATTTTTCCATGGTAATTGAAATTACACTCAAAAGAGTCAACCCATGTGGCGAGACTTTGCCCAGGACTCCCAGGCTCAAATACCTTAGGGCACCAAGTGAATCCCACATAATCAGGCATCATCTCGAGTTAAATCAGTCAAAAAAATTCAAATTACCAAAAATAGAGATTAAATTACTAACTCTGGGCCAGAAAACTATGGAGTCACGATCCTCAAGTGCCGAAAGCCACACATTAGGTCATTTCATTGATCTACACACAAATTTATTGTTTTTTTATTTTTTTATTGAATACTCATATTAAATCTAAAATGACCACCAAAACAATTCTATTTAATTGGGGGACCCCGTGAACTCAAACTAATACCCCACTATACAAAGGTCATGCATTGTGATCTTTTTTTATTTGGATGAAAATATAAACATTGAAATATCACATTGGATAACCACACTTTCCAAAGTCTATGCTCATGAAATTATACAAGGATTAAAATTAGAATCAGGGCATGTTAAATTATTTGATATTCAGTTTCAAAGTGTGCAATGTGTATTACCATGTTCAAAGTTAAAGGAATTTTCCTTCCATTTACACACATTTTTTTTCAAATCATTTTTTTTTCACAAAATCAATTTTTTTTATTTCATCACCCCCCCAACATAAAACAACACTGTCCCCAGTGTTTCATGAAATGAAAATTTAGAAGGATTAGAGGCAGATAAGGGAATTTCAAAAAGATAATTGAAATATGGGGATCGTGGAATGAAGTCACCTAGTGGTTGAAGTTGACGTTCTTGCTGCTCCAAATTAGTCATTTGATCTCTTGGGGGATGTAGGCACCTCCTTGATTGAAAACGTATCACCCAAAATAGTACATAAACCATACAAACAAGAACAAACCAGAAAAAACAAATAACAAAATGACTTATTTAATTCCAAGTATCATCATTTTTATGGTTTTCTATGTTTTTTTGTTTTTCTTTTGTATTTTTTAAATCAAAATAATGATACATTGTATTCTTTTAAATTTCTGGGTAAGATATTACTCAGGGATGACACCGTGTGACAGAGATGAATACTATGATCCCCTTTTATACCCATCCATACTTGTAAAATAAGAACAAATCAGTAGTCTAATTTTTTTATTAAATACCAAATTGATTAATTAATCCAATTTAAAATACAAAGTTGATTAAAACAAAAAAAATTCTAGGAAACTTGAAAACCATGGGTTGTCTCCCATGTAGTTCTTTGTTTAACGTCGTTAGCCTGACATGGATCCTTAATTGATTAATTATTTTCTTCATCTATGGTAGGTTCACACAATTCTACATCAACTTCATGTTTTTGGAATGGTTATATGAATGGTTTGACTCTATGAACATTAACATTAAATGTTTGACCATTGGTGGGATCTTGAGTTTCCATATCCCCATGGGGGTACACCTTATGCACTATGTATGGACCTGACCATCTAGATATTAACTTTTTTGGGTGTAAATGATGTTTTGAACTATATAAGAGCACAAATTTTCCCAGTTCAAAATGTTTGACTTTGATATTCCTAGATTGGTAGGCTTGAACTCTATCTTTATTGATCATTTAATTTTCATAAGCCTCCATCATTAGATCCTCCAGTTCATTGAGATCTAATTTCATTTTTTTCTGGACAATGAGAGGTCATAATCTATTTTCTTATTTTCCCAAAAGGCGTTATGCTCAATTTCAACAGGTAAATGACATTATTTTCCATAAACTAACCTATATGGTGACATTACTAGGATGGTTTTGTATGCATTTCGATAGGCCCAAAGATCATCTTAGAGTTTTCTTGACAAATCTTTCCTAGATAGTTTAACAGTTTTCTCAAGAATTTGTTTAATTTCTCGATTGGAAAACTGAGCTTGACCATTGGTCTGTGGATGGTTTGAAGTGGACAAATTTTGCGAAATTCTATACTTTTCCATGAGTGATGAGAATGGATGATTGAAAAAAGGAGTTCCACAATCACTAATGATAGCTCTAGGAATTATAAATCTAGAGAATATATTTTCTTTTAGGAATCTAATCATAGTTTGATGATCATTGTATTTTGTGTGAATGGCCTCAACCCATTTTGAGACATAATCAATAGCTAAGAGAATGTAAAGATATCCCCTTGAGTTTGGGAAGGGACCCATGAAATCAATTCCCCAACAGTCAAATATTTCAACCACTAAGATGGGAGTGAGTGGCATTTGATTCCTTTTTGTGATGGACCCTACTTGTTGACACCTAGGACAACTTTGAAAAAATGTGTAGGAGTACCTTGAGAGGGTGGGATAGAATAGACCACACTAAAGACTCTTAGAGAATGTTTTGTTAGAGGAAAAGTGAGCTCCACATGCCTCACTATGACAGAATTTATGGATGGACTCTTGTTCAGATTCTGGGACACACCTCATAATGACTTGGTCAGGGAAGAACTTATAGAGTAATAGCTCATCAAACACATAGTGTCTAACATGAGAAATAAATTTCCTTCGATCTTGATTCCCTAAGAATTTTGGGATGACTCCTGTAACAAAGAAATTGGTTATGTCAGCATACGAAGGGCAGTCACTCACAGAGTATAGGTGTTCATTAGGAAATGAATCAGACACCGAAAGGTGATTTGAGTTATCTTTGAATTCCATCATAGAGAGGGGATCAGCTACAACACTTTCAATGCCATTTTTATATTTGATTGTGAGGTAACATTAATGCAAGAGAAGGACCCACCTAATCAGTCTAGCCTTATCATCTTGTTTTTGGAAGAGGTATTTTAGTGCAGAATGGTCAGTGAACACAGTGATGGGGGATCCTAAGAGGTAGGAACTAAACTTCTGTAAGGAAAAAACAATATCAATTACCTCATTTTCAGTGGTGGTGTAGTTGATTTGGGCATCATTTAAGGATTTTCTTGCATAAGAAATGACATAAAAAGTTTTATCACAAATTTGTACTAACACAACTCCTACAGAAAATTCACTGGAATCACACATAAGTTCGAAAGGAAGGTTCCAAATTGGTGATTTCATAATAGGAGGAGAGGTGAGAGAGGATTTGGGGGTTGATAATGAACCCTCACATCTTTCTGTCCAAACAAATGTAGCATCCTTTACTAGGAGAGAACAAAGGGGACGAGAGATTGAACTAAATTCCTTGATGAATCTTCTATAGAAATCGGCATGTCTTAAGAAAGATCTCACTTCCTTGACAGTTTTGGGTGATGGAAGGTGATGGATGATGTCAACCTTGGATTTATCAACTTCAATTCCCCTACCTGAGACCAGATGGACTAGAACTAGCCCCTCTTTCACCATGAAATGGCATTTTTTCCAGTTTAGGACCAGATTATATTATTCACATCTTAAAAAGACTCTCTCTACATTCCTCAGACATTCCTCAAATGTATCCCCAAACACAGAGAAGTCATCCATGAAGACCACTAGAAAATCCCCTACCATGTATGAGAATATTCTCATCATGCACCACTAGAAGGTTCCATGGGCATTTCATAACCCGAAGGGCATGTGTTTGAAAGAAAAGGTGCCAAATGGACATGTGAATGTAGCCTTCCCTTGATCTTCTAGGGATACCTCAATTTGATTATACCCCGAGTACCAATGTAAGTAACAGTATAAGGCATGACCTGCCACTCTCTCAAGGACTTGGTCAATGAATGGTAAGGGGAAATGGTTCTTCTTGGTGAATGAGTTTAGCTTCCTATAATCAATGCAAACCCTCCATCCACTACTCACCCTAGTTGGAGGAATCTCTCCATCCTTATTAGTTATCACTGTTATTCATGACTTCTTGGGAACCACTTGGATCTGGCTGACCCACTCACTCTTAGCTATGGGATATATGATACCATCTTTTAAAAATTTCAGAAGTTCCTTCCTTACTACCTCCATGATATTAGGATTGATTCACCATTGAGGTTGATGACATGGATTTGAATTAGATTCTAGAACAATCCTATGAGTCCCGATAAGTGGGCTAATCCCAAGAATATCAGACAAGGTCCATCCAATGGATATCTTATGTTTCTTAAGGACATCTAGAAGAATCCTCTCATGATTGGATTCAAGAGTAGAAGAAATAACAATAGGATGTGGTTGATTGTCCCCTAGGAAGGCATACTTGAGTGCAGTGGGAAGTTCTTTCAATTCAGGATCAGGATGGTTAAGAATTTCAGAAGAATATTGGGACATCAGATCAATAACAATTCCTTTTTTTATAGTTTAAGATAGGATTGATTCCCCCATGTGTAGAAGGTTCATCTACTATATTGGCCTGATTAGATTTAGGGAAGGAAGCTGGAGTGGTCTCCATGAAAGTGGTTTCTTGAAGGGATTCACTGATTTTTGAATCTAAGACCTCATCATAAGAGAAATTTGAAAATGATTCAAGCCAAGGAGATAAACTTCCTTCATGTGAACAAAATAAAATCAATCCCATCCTGACTTAAACATCGATCAAATATTCCTTGATGTTCTATGGATTAATTATCAATAATTCCTATCATGTTTACTTCATGAATGTCCTCATCATCCCCTATTTGTGAAATTCCATTATAGATGTTCAAGTCTAGACTCATGTTTCTAATATTGATGGTCATGTTCCCATTTCGAACTCAGATAACAGAGTTGATTGTTGCAAGGAAAGGAAGACCAAGGATTATTGGGGTTTATTCCTTATTTCCTATGTTTTGATGGTTTTCCAGGATAATGAAGTCAGTAGGGTAGATGAAGATTTTAACCTTTACCAGAACTTCCTTTAAAATCCCCTTTGGAATGCTGATGCTACGATCAGCAAGTTGCAGTGTGATAGATGTGGGTTGGAGATCTTCTAGGCCTAACTGGCAGTACACAGCATAGGGGATGAGATTGACACTAGCACGTAGGTCACATAAGGCCTTGACAACTTTTCTCTCTCCGAGTTCAACATTGATGTACGGGAAACCCGAGTCTTTCAACATAGGAGGAATGGTCCCTTGAATGGTGGTACTCACATTAGCAGCCAAAAGTACTTTGTTTTTAAGTGAAATTTTTCTTTTAAAAGTGAAAAAGTCCTTAAGGTACTTTGAGTAGGAAGGTATGGTTTGGATGGAATTGATAAGGGGAATGTTTAACTTGATTTGTGATAATATTTCTATTAATGTTTCACTTAATTCAGGCTTGGTTTCCCCCCTCATGCGTTGAGGAAATGGTGCAGGTTGTGGGGTTGTTTGTTGACGAGTTGTTTCTTTGAAAATGTTATCGTGTTTTTCAGTTTGATTATTTGGTTCATTTGAATTTTCATCCAAGTTTGAATCTTCAGGTGGGTTCTGAATTAGTTGTTCAGGTTTCTCAATTGATTTCCCACTTCTTAAAATAGTCTCATCCTTTATTTGTTCATGAGTTGTTTGAGTACAACTTGACTCTCCCCTTGAGGTTGAGGATGACACCAACTGAGTAGGCATGGGTGCCTTTCTAGTTTTAATGGTTTGATGTTCTTGTTTAATGGAAGATACTTCTAAGTTCATCCTTTCCATTTGTTTGTACATTTGTTCTAGTAGGATTTATGGAATAGTTTGGGTTGGTGCTTGAGAAAATTGGTTTATCCTTGGGGGATATTTTGGAGGTGGGATGGTTTGTTGAAACTGGACCAGTGGCAGTTGATATTGGATAGGATGGGTTTGGAACTGGTTATTTGTAACATCCCAAGTAAGTAATGAATAATAGATATTTTTATCTATGTCTATTAATGAATTAGATAGTGTTTTAGAGGCTTAAAATGAAAATAAATGCAATCTTAAGCATAAAATACACTAATATTTTTTAAAGGATTGTTTTACTGCCTTTTGATGGAAAACCATATTTAAATCTATCTTTTGACAATTTTATAAGCTATGTTTTTCAAAATAAACTTATTCTTTATTATTGGGACATCAAAATTTACTTTGTGTGAATTTTTTGTATTTTTCTGACAATGTTCATTTTTTTATGAATAGTGAAAAATACTATATTTTACATCAAAACTGCTTTTTAATATACTTTATTTATATGATTAGATTATCTTTTGAATTGGTTTTAAAGTTAAATTAGAATATATTTTTACCATTGAATTCTATGGTGGTCATTAGGATTAATTTCACTTTGGAATTGGGCATAAACTAATGCCAAACTTTTCATAGATATTGTTCCAAAAAAAACCCGCTATTTGTTTTGACAACGAGAATTATTTTTAAATCAATTATTTCAATTTCTGTGTTTGTAAATTGGTAAAATGTATTACATATTTGGAATCAGAAGGTCCAAATTATGTAATCAAGACACTTTTTTTTGGACATTATGAATAGTAACAACGGTAATTATCTTTAATTATCTTGATTAATGAGTAATCAGGTAGTTAAGGATAATAAAATGATATCATAATAATACAAAAAGACCACAACATGTGTCCTAAGGATACTTTTTCTCTCATGGAAGACCATGGTATGCCTTGTGACAAACTTGGGGGCCCCATGGAATCACTTTTGTGAGAAAGTGACTTTTTATCTTTTTATTTTTAAAGAATGTTAAATATGACAAAGAATGTATCACCTAAGTAAAATATTTTTAATTTTGTCTAAATAAATGATCTTTTGGACTATAAATATTCATTAGAAAGATAAAAAGATTTCCTATATCATGATATTTGTTTTATAATTTTTAGACATTAAATTTATTAAATTATTTATGACATCATGATGATGCAGCGATTACCTCATTAATAAAGGATTTAAATAAAATGAAATGATAATGTAAAATCTATGACCTACAGAAGTCCAAAACCTATTTTATGGGTGTATTTCGAACCATTATCAAATTAACCTCGAATTATATCAACGTGGGACCTTTTTAATCCGAAAACAATTTTCAAATAAAGTAACATTTCTTTACTTTCCAAGTGTGCCCCTCCTCTCCTCTTATAAAAGGCCCCCACCTCTACCTCCTTACCCACACTCCCAAAGCCTTTGGCTCGGCCAAAACCTGCCCATTTTGACTCTCCACATCCCTCTCTTACTCCTTCAAGCCTAACTTTGGGAATAAGTCTTCCCAAGGAAGCCTTTGAGCTCAAACCAAAGGGAGTTACCCGATTTTAAGGTAATGTCTTCACTTGAGTCCTTTTGTTTTATTTTGCTTCTCCAACCCCCTAAATTCTTTTATTAATTTATTTTGTAACAACTCCAGTATCTTAAATATACTATGATGTTGTTATAAGAAGGATTCGATCTACACTTACACACACCTACATCTAATGGTTAAAGGACATACTGTTTCTGTGGATGGTGAATTTATGCCTCCCGAAACGATGATTGTTCAACATTCTTTTAACACCTTCAAAGGTGGCCATTAAGATGTCACTATATTTATATATGATATATAACATGTTTATGTTTTACTTAAGCTTCTGTATTTTTCATTTTGGGCATACCTTTATGGTTTCCATTATGGGTAAACGCGATATCTTCATTTAAGGAAGTGCGGACTACCGCCCCCTCAAAGTGATTTGATTCGTTAAATACCATATATGGGACGTATAAAGGATGTAACTATGGTATTATATATGATATTATACTAGAATTATAATATAATTTTATATCATTATGATTCCATTCTATAAAATACGAAATAGAAATGAAAGTAGCGTTCATGCGTACGTACGGCTTACCGTCTCCATGAACGGTGCATTTCATTTCTTACCTCTAAATGATTATGTAATATTATAAATGCATGTATATACTTGATATATATGATATATACATCATGATGATAATTCTGGATATAATGGATACATGAACAAATTGTAATTATAAAGGGTTTATTTTTTACTCAAGTTCCAATGATCGTTAAAACGGCCGTTATTAACTTAAATAATTATATAGTGTTCATGACATGGAAATAAGTGATATAAAAGGAATAATGAACATGAAAAAGGTTCTTAAGCAAGTATAAATTAACTCAAGTTTATTATTCAGGACATTAAAGAATGATCGAGTCAAGTCGGACCTGAGGTATGGGACTTCGTCTCAATCTCCTTTCATTGAGGCATATTTTGTTTTATACACAACCTTCTTTTATACAGTGTATAAACCCCTTTGACTTTTACGTTTATCCAAAAGGAATCTTTTTTTATACGTAGCATTTTACCAAACGACAAAAGGGAATGTTTTTGTCGTATGTATGCGGTGACAACGACTTCTCCGCCGTCGTGACCGTTATTTGAGTTTCGGCTTCCTCTACAAGCCATACCTTTTTTTTAAAAGAAAAATAAATACCATGTTTTACTTTTCTTTTATTTTGGTATTTAAAATGGTTTTCATAATGTTTTTATATCAATGTGTTGTATTGATATCTTGTGATTGAAAGGTGGAAATGTTATGTTTCCTTTATGCATGTTTTATGTGATACGATTATGTTGAGGTTCTTGGGCATTATTATGAAGACGGGTGGTTCCGTGATAAACTAAGGGCGTGTGAGCCCGATATAGCTCTCCAATGCATTGGGTAACGCGAAGGAGTGAAACGTTAAGGTTTCTCCGAATAGATTTAGGGAATATACTGTGATGGGTATTCCAAACGTAACCAAGAGGGTTACTCCCTACGTAAGACTATTATGAATGCCTCAAGTTACCTTTTTCTCTTATGATTTCTATGATTTATTCATGATTTGATGAGGTATGTTAAAGTGCTTATGTTTTATGGGTAAAGTATGATTTCATTCTTATGTATATATGTACCCATGTTTCCTTTCCATATTTTTATAATCCATACCGAGATTTTTATGCTCATCCCAATTTTTTGTAATGTTTTTCACAGGTCAAGGGAAAGGTACATGATATGATGATAATGTTGAGGAAGTGTCAAGAAAGAACCCATGTTTTATTTTAAATATGCTTCTGTTGATGGGAAAAAAGAATACTATCTTTATGTAACCACTTTGTTTATATGTGGAATGTAATGCAAGTTTTATAATCTAATTCTCTAAAACTCTAAACCCAAAAAGATCCTAAATGTGTAATCTTGTAATAACTCAAGATTAAGTAATGTTCAAGGTTGGGTCCTTATAGTTGGTATCAAAGGTCGGTTTAGATAACTTTAGGAGTTATAAATCTATTAACTGATTGTCCAAAAATATTTTTTTATGGTAAAATTGAAGTGATATAATATTTGAAGATTACCATGTTGCTTCATCTAATAAATGTTTGTTTAGAATGGTTTTCCACAGAGGAAACGGGGAATCAGTGCTAGGAAGGAATGCAGAAGGAAATAACCTTCCGAATCAGCATCCTGAGATGGTCGGAATTGGAACAGAACAGTTTTTTGCAATAATGGCGCAGTTGAATCAAGTGATAAATGGTGGTGGTATACATGCATGAGATCATCCAGATCAACCGCAGAAGAACATGTCAGTGGTGGAACATTTCATGAGGCAACATCCCCCATCATTCAGAGGATAATCTTACCCTGTTCTAGCTGAAGGGTGGATTAAAGCACTAGAAGAAGATCTTCGATGTCATGGGGTGTTCAGACAATCAAAAGGTTAGTCTTGCTATTTACCGTTTGGAGGGTGAAACAGATCAGTGGTGGTCGATGGTTAAAAATATCAGGGACGCTGATGAGATTGATGCTCTCGACTGGGATGAATTCAAAGGTATTTTTCTTGAAAAGTATTTTCCTAAGGCTGTTCGACTTAGGATGGAAAAACAATTCTTGGAATTGAGGCAAGAGGAAGACTCAGTGGCTACCTATGAAGAAAGGTTCACTCGATTGGCAAGGTATGCTCTAAATTTTATTCGAGACCTTGATTGTAAAATCAATCATTTTTACTCAAGATTAAAGCGAAAATATTGAAGGGCATTAGCTTCTCGTGAGTTTAAAAGTTAGGAAAAGCTTGTTTGATGTGCTGAGAAGGTGGAAATGGAGTTTGCAGATGATAAAGTGTTCTATAACAACCAGAAGAAGAAGAGACCAAGGTGGCAGGAGAAAGGGAATAATTCTTCAAAAAAGTCTGATGGTAAGAAATCTAAGTTTGTAGTTTTTGATAAATGTGGTAAAAGGCATGCTGGGGAATGTCTTCTGAATTTTGGAAAGTGCTACCGATGTGGTAAGATGGGACATAAGGCTCGTGATTGCACTGAAAAAGATCAAGGTGAAGGTAAGAAAAAATTTAATTTACAGTTAGTGAAATGTTTTAAGTGCAATGAGATGGGTCACTATGAAAACGAATGTCCGAAAAAGAGCATGAGTGATGGGAAGCAGTTAGACAACAAGCAGAAAGGGGTGGTGAAATCCTGTGCAACTAATTCAGCAGATGTCGGGCCATCAAATGATGTTGTATCAGGTACTTTGTTTGTTTTTTCAGATTATGCCAGTGTGTTGTTTGATTCGGGGTCTACACATTCTTTCATCTTTGAAAACGTTTCTAGTAAAATGGGAATACCATCTCAAGAAATGGCTCCTAAAATTTTGGTAAAAACACCTGAGGGAAATGTTGAGGAAAAAATAATTTATAAGAATCTTCCTATCCTTATCTGTGGAAAGAACCTACTTTCAAACCTTATTGTTCTACCTCTAGTAGAGTTTGATGTTATCCTGGGTATGGATTGGCTCTCTATTTACCATGCTACGATTGACTGTAGAGTTAAAGAAGTTTTTTTTCAGAAAGACTTTCAGTTTGTGTACAAGAATGAACCCTTACTATTGATAACTTATCAAGAGTCCAAGAAACTTATAAAAGATGGAAATGAATGTTACCTTGCACACATTGTTGAAAACAAGGGAACTGTTCAGATTAATGATGTGCCAGTGGTAAATGAGTATCCTGATGTTTTTCCTGATGAGTTGCCTGGAATAATACCAGATCAGGAAGTTGAGTTTACTGTTGACTTAGTTCTTGATGCTAAGACAATTTCAAAACCCCCTTATCGAATGGCTCAAATTGAACTTTTAGTTTTGAAGGATCAATTGTAAGATTTATTAGAGAAAGGTTTCATTCGACCTAGCACATCACCATGGGGTGCTCATGTTTTATTTTTTAAAAAGAAAGATGGTTCAATGAGACTTTGCATTGATTATAGATCCTTGAATAACATCACTATTAAGAACAAATATCCTTTTCCTTATATCAATGATTTGTTTGATCAGCTCCAGGGAGCTTAGTATTTTTCAAAGATTGACTTGAGATCGGGGTACCTTCAGCTGAAGGTAAAGGAAGAATATGTTCCGAAGACCACATTCCGTATAAGATATGGCAATTATGAATTTGTAGTAATGCCTTTGGGGCTAACCAATGCACCTGTTGTATTCATGGACTTAATGAATATAATTTTCCATGAGTTTTTGGATAAGTTTGTGGTGGTTTTCATTGATGATATTTTGGTGTTTTCTAAAAGTTAAGAGGTGAATGAAAGACATTAAAGGGTTATCTTGCAAAGATTAAAAGAAAATAAACTGTATGGAAAATTCAGCAAGTGTGAGTTTTGGTTGCAAAAAATTTCTTCCCTTGGTCACATTGTTTCTAAAGATGGGATAACTGTTGTTCCTGCAAAAACAAAAGTTGTGGAAGACTGGCCAAGACCCACAAATGTAACTTAGATTCGTAGCTTCCTTGGTTTGGAAGGCTATTAACGAAGTTTTGCTAGAAAATTTTCACGGTTATCTATTCCAATGAATAAGCTAACTCGGAAAGGTGTTAAGTTTATCTGGACAAAAGAATGTGATGATTGTTTTCAGGAACTGAAAAGAAGATTGGTGAATGCTCCAGTTTGGCACTACCTTCCAGGAATGGTGAGTTTGTTACATACAGTGATGCTTCATTGAAAGGACTTGGTTGCGTCCTAATGCAGAATGATCAGGTAATTGCTTATGCTTCACGACAGTTGAAAACTCATGAGGTGAATTACCCTACACATTATTTGGAATTAGCTGCTGTTGTTTTCACTTTAAAAATTTGGAGGCATCATTTGTATGGAGTAAAGTGTGAAATATATACTGATCACAAAATATTAAAGTATATATTCACTCAGAAAGAGTTAAAAATGAGACAGAGGAGATGATTGGAATTAATCAAGGATTATGATTGTACAATTCATTACCATCCGGGAAAAGCAAATAAAGTGGCTGATGCTTTGAGTCGAAAAAGTAATGCTTCATTAGCAATGTTGCGTTTGGAACGTGATCCTTTGGTTAAGGATTTGATGAACTTTGGCATAGAAGTTGTTGGTGCAGGAAGTTCTTCTGTTTTGTTTCAGGTATCAGTGAGATCATCTCTATGAGACAGAATCAAGCAAGCACAAAAGCATGATAGTGAGTTGCAGAAAAAGGTAGAGTTGGTTCAGAAGGGTAAGTTGCATGAATTCAACATTGATAATGTTTGAGTTTTGAGTTTTGGGAACAGATTGTGTGAGCCTTGTGATTCACAGTTGAAGAGAAAGTTGTTATGTGAAGCTCATAGTTCTCCGTTTTAAGTTCATCCTAGCAGTACTAAGATGTACAGAGATCTGCGGGATTATTACTGGTGGGATGGAATGAAAAGAGATATTTCTGATTTTACTGTGAAGTGTTTGACATATCAGCAGGTTAAAGAAGAACAGTAGTTACCGAAAGGGATGCTTCAACCTTTACCAGTTCCAGAGTAGAAATGGGAGAATATATCCATGGACTTTGTTGTGGGATTACCGAAGACATATCGAGGTAATAATGCAATCTAGGTTATTGTTGATCGCTTGACTAAATATGCTCATTTCCTTGCTATACGAGATAATTTTCCCCTAGACCAACTTTCCCATTCTTATCTTAAAGAGATAGTCAGGTTACATGAAGTTCCCATATCCATTGTATCTGATCGTGATACCAGGTTCACTTCTAACTTTTGGAAAGGCCTTCAGAAGTCATTGGGTACTGAATTAAATTTTAGTACAACATTTCATCCTCAATCAGATGGGCAGTCAGAACGAACAATTCAGACCTTGGAGGATATGCTATGAGCTTGTTCGATGGATTATCAGGGAAGTTGGGACCAACATCTTTCTTTGGTTGAATTTTCATATAATAACAGTTTTCATTCCAGTATACAGATGGCACCATTTCAGGCATTATATGGGAAGCAGTGTCGAACTCCAGCTTTATGGGATGAAGTGGGTGAAAGGAAGTTGATGGGACCAGAATTGGTAGAAGAGATGGCCGAAAAAGTTCATCTGATTCAGAAACACATGAGAACAGCTCAGAGTAGGCAGAAGAGTTATGCAGACAACATGAGAAAGGATC
This sequence comes from Viscum album, assembly GCA_963277665.1. Lineage (NCBI taxonomy): Eukaryota > Viridiplantae > Streptophyta > Magnoliopsida > Santalales > Viscaceae > Viscum > Viscum album. The sequence continues at coordinate 744,780,619 of OY728125.1, forward strand.
TAACTTTTGAGGTAGGTGATCATGTTTTTCTCAAAGTCTCACCATGGAAAAGTGTGATGAGATTTGGTAAGAAAGAAAAGCTGAGTCCAAGGTTCATTGGACCATATGAAATTCTGGAGAGAGTTGGATCAGTTGCATACCGAGTGGCTTTACCTCCGATTTTATCTCAGGTACACAATGTTTTTCACGTTTCGATGTTGAGAAAGTATATGCCAGATCCATCTCATGTTTTGAGTCCATAGGGAGTTCAGCTGGAAGGGAACATATCTTATGAGGAACAACCGGTCCAGATTCTTGACCACAGGGAGAAAGTGTTACAAAATAAGGTGATTAATCAGGTAAAGGTTTTGTGGAAAAACCACATGATGGAAGAGGCAACATGGGAATCTGAAAATGCAATGAGGGATAAGTACCCCCATTTATTTGATAAGTAACTAAATTGCAGGGAAACAATTTTATAAAGGGGGGAAGGATGTAACATCCCAAGTAAGTAATGAATAATAGATATTTTTATCTATGTCTATTAATGAATTAGATAGTGCTTTAGAGGCTTAAAATGAAAATAAATCCAATCTTAAGCATGGAATACACAAATATTTTTTAAAGGATTGTTTTACTGCCTTTTGATGGAAGACCATTTTTAAATATATCTTATGAAAATTTTATAAGCTATGTTTTTCAAAATAAACTCATTCTTTATTATTGGGACATCAAAATTTACTTTGTGTTAATTTTTGGTATTTTTCTGACAATGTTCATTTTTTTATGAATAGTGAAAAATACTGTATTTTACATCAAAACTGCTTTTTAATCTACTTTATTTATATGATTAGATTATCTTTTGGATTTGTTTTAAAGATAAATTATAATATATTTTTACCATTTAATCCAATGGTGGTCATTAGGATTAATTTCACTTTGTAATTGGTCATAAACTAATGCCAAACTTTTCATAGATATTGTTTCAAAAAAACCCGCTATTTGTTTTGACAACAGGAATTATTTTTAAATCAATTATTGCAATTTCTGTGTTTGGAATTTGGTAAAATGGATTAAATATTTGGAATCAGAAGAACCAAATTATGTAATCAAGACTCTTGTTTTTGGACATTATGAATAGTAACGACGGTAATTATCTTTAATTATCTTGATTAATGAGTAATCAGGTAGTTAAGGATAATAAAATGATATCATAATAATAAAAAAAGACCACAACATGTGTCCTAAGGCTACTGTTTGTCTCATGGACGACCATGGGATGCCTTGTGCCAAACTTGGGGGCCCCATGGAATCACTTTTGTGAGAAAGTGACTCTTTATCTTTTTATTTTTAAAGAATGTTAAATGTGACAAAGAATGTATCACCTAAGTAAAATATTTTTAATTTTGTCTACATAATGATATTTTTGGACTATAAATATTAATTAGAAAGCTAAAAGTATTTCCTACATCATGATATTTTTTTTATAATTTTTAGACATTAAATTTATTAAATTATTTATGACATCATGATGATGCAGCAATTACCTCATTAATAAAGGATTTAAATAAAATGAAATGATAATGCAAAATCTATGACCTAAAAATGTCCAAAACCTATTGGATGTGTGGATTGAGAACCCTTATCACCATACCATCGAATTATATCAATGTGGGACCTTTTGAATCCAAAAATCATTTTCAAATAAAGTAACATTTCTTTACTTTCCAAGAGTGCGCCTCCTCTCCTCTTATAAAAGGCCCCCACCTCTACCTCCTTACCCACACTCCCAAAGCCTTTGGCTCGGCCAACCCCTGCCCATTTTGTCTCTCCACATCCCTCTATTACTCCTTGAAGCCTCACTTTTGGCAGAAGTCTTCCCAAGGAAGCCTTTGAGCTCAAACCAAAGGGAGTTACCCGATTTTAAGGTAATGTCTTCACTTGAGTCCTTTTGTTTTATTTTGCTTCTCCAACCCCCTAAACTCTTTTATTCATTTATTTTGTAACAAATCCAGTATCTACAATATACAAGTATGTTGTTATAAGAAGGATTCGATCTAAAATTACACACACCTATATCTAATGGTTAAAGGACATACTGTTTCCGTGGACGGTGAATTTATGCCTCCTGAAACGATGATTGTTCAACATTCTTTTAACACCTTCAAAGGTGGCCATTAATATGTCACTATATTTATATATGATATATAATATTTTTATGTTTTCCTTAAGCTTTTGTATTTTTCATTTTGGGTATAACTTTATGGTTTCCATTATGGGTAAACGCGATATCTTCATTTAAGGATGTGCGGACTACCGCCCCCTCAAAGTGATTTGATTCGTTAAATACCATATGTGGGACGTATAAAGGATGGAACTATGATATTATATATGATATTATATTGGAATTATAATATATCTTTATATCATTATGATTCCATTCTATAAAATACGAAATAGAAATTAAAGTAGTGTTCATGCGTACGTACAGCTCACCGTCTCCATGAACCGTGCATTTCGTTTCTTACCTCTAAATGATTAAGTAATATTATAAATGAATGTATATATTGGATATATATGATATATACATCATTATTATAATTCTGGATATAATGGATACATGAACAACTTGTAATTATAAAGGGTTTATTTTTGACTCAAGTACCAATGATCGTTAAAACGACCGTTATTAACTTAAATAATTACATAGTGTTCATGACATGTAAATAAGTGATATAAAAGGAATAATTAACTTGAAAAATGTTCTTAAGAAAGTAGAAATTAACTCAGGTTTATTATTCAGGACATTAAAGAACGATCGAGTCAAGTCGGACCTGAGGTATGGGACTTCGTCTCAATCTCCTTTCATTGAGGCATATTTTGTTTTATACACAACCTTCTTTTATACGGTTTATAAACCCCTTTGACTTTTACGTTTATCCAAAAGGAATCTTTTTTTTATACGCATCGTTTTACTAAACGACAAAAGGGAATGTTTTTGTCGTACGTATGCGGCGACAACAACTTCTCCACCGCCGTGACCATTATTTGAGTTTCGGCTTCCTCTACAAGCCACACCTTTTTTTAAAGAAAAATAAATACCGTTTTTTAATTGTCTTTTATTTTGGTATTGAAAATGGTTTTCATAATGTTTTTATATCAATGTGTTGTATTGATATCTTGTGATTGAAAGGTGGAAATGTTATGTTTCCTTTATGCATGTTTTATGTGATACGATTATGTTGAGGTTCTTGGGCATTATTATGAAGACAGGTGGTTTCATGATAAACTAAGGGCGGGTGAGCCCGATATAGCTCTCCAATGCATTGAGTAAAGTGAAGGAGTGAAACGTTAAGGTTTCTCCGAAGAGATTTAGGGAATATGCTGTGATGGGTATTCCAAACGTAACCAAGAGGGTTACTTCCTACATAAGACTGTTATGAATCCCACAAGTTACCTTTATGTCTAATGATTTCTATGATTTATTAATGATTTGATGAGGTATGTTAAAGTTCTTATGTTTTATGGGTAAATTATGACTTCATTCTTATGTATATATGTACCCATGTTTCCTTTCCATATTTTTATAAACCATACTGAGCTTTTTATGCTCATCCCAAGTTTTTGAAATGTTTTTCACAGGTCAAGGGAAAGGTACATGATATGATGATAGTGTCGAGGAAGTGTCAAGAAAGATCCCATGTTTTATTTTAAATATGCTTCCGTTGATGCGAAAAAATAATACTGTCTTTATGTAACCACTTTGTTTATATGTGGAATGTAATGCAAGTTTTATGATCTAATTCTCTAAAACTCTAAACCCAAAAAGATCCTCAATGTGTAATCTTGTAATAACTCAAGATTAAGTAAGGTTTAAGGCTGGGGCCTTATATTATTGGTCCATTAGTTCTGATGGGGGTAAGGATTTTTTCCCTGTGGTTGGCTAGGTTATTGGTTATCTTTCCATCGGAAGCATGGGTGATCATTATACCTTGGGTTGAAGTTGTTTTATTATTGATGATTTTGAAAGTTCAAGGCATTTACTTCCGTTGGGGGTCCTCCTTAAAGAACATCCTTGATGGATGGAATGGTTGGGAATTTATCTATCTTATGTTCACATTTGTCACAAATTGTGTAAAAAAGGTCTACAGTTTGGATTTCATGGACTTTTCTAAGGTCTATTTCTTCAACCTTCCTTGAGAGTGCTGCGAGTTTAGCCCTAAGACATTCCTCTTCTCTAAGTGTATGAATTCCAGTAGTTGTTTTTGTCGTTTCAAAATAATGTGAATTTCCCCATTTTTGGTTTTGTTCATAAAGGGTTTCTAGATACTCGTAAGCATTATTTGGGGCTTTGTTTTTAAAGGTTCCATTACACATCATGTCAATGAATTGTTTGTTCCCCGGACCCAACCCTTCATAGAAAATTTTCACTTGTTCAGGAATAGAAACACCATGGTGTGGAACCATGTTTAGAGTGTGCTTGAACCCCTACCATGTTTCATATAATGACTCTCCCTCTGTTTCAAAAAAGTTTTGGATGCACTTTTTAAGTGCAATTGTTTTGTGGTGGGGAAAGTATTTTTTGCAGAATTATCTTTATAGTTGGTTCCAAGAGTTGATTGATGATGGTATCAAATTTTTTAGCCAATTTCTAGCATGATCCTTTAAAGAAAAATGAAATATCCTCATCTTAGCTGATTCTAGTTGATGTGGAGGACACATGGTTTCTAAAACTTCATTGAACTCCTTAAAGTGAAGGTAGGGCATCTCGAACTCCATTCCATGGAATGTGGGAAGGTGGTTTAGGACATGGGGTTTAAAGATGTAGTTGGAATCTCCTAGGTAATTGTGTCTAATGCATGAGGGGGTATTGGTCCAGCAAGGTGTGAGGTAGTAATTCATGGTTTGATCAATTGCATTCCCCAAGATTGGGGCTGCCTCATTTGGGCTTCCATTTTGGTTTCTACTCGGGTTTATGAGTTGGTTTCATTGAAGACCTTCCATTGAAATGGGATCAATTTTTGACTCTGGAGTATTAGGAAGATTAGGATCTAATGGAAAGAGTTCCCTTGGTGTACTTGACTCCCCAACACCAGTACTATCCACCCTAACTACACGGTTTGATTGATGGTGGGTGTAGGCGGACATGCGCCAAAAGAAACAAAACAAGAAATGGAGAAGATAAGAGATCCTGGGTGAGAATAGAAGAAATGGGGGAGAATAGAATTGGTGTTTAGATGACTTACATGGGTCCCTGTAAAGGGCGACAACATTTTATTCACACTCAAATTTACCCAAGAGAATGAGGTAGGTCTGTCCTTATAGTCTAGCTTGGGTTGTCGAATCCTCCGAGACCTAAGAAGAAACCTATAGACATGTACATTATAAGGACTATTTTTGGCTATAAAGTGGCCAAATTGGATTGATTTTATATGGGCTTAAAGGAAATATAAGAGACTTATGTTAATTCAATTTAAAAGAACGAGTTGATCCTAAGTTATCACTTGGGGTGGATTGGACGTACTCCCTTTTCAATGATTTCAATTTCTTATATTTGAGATGGGTTCATTTAAAAAGATAAAACAACATCATCAATTACTGGTTTAATACCTACACCATTTAATAATAATCACCTATACACTTGAAGGATAAAAGTTTTGAGCAATTCAAGGTAAAGTTTCGTATCAGCACTTGAATCAGTGGCCTTAAATTCAACAAGGACGATGGAGTTTTAAAATCATCAAATAAAAATATCAAATAAAGAAGTGATTAGACATTAATGGGGTGATAAATAAAATCTAATCCAGACCCTTGATACTCCCTTAGATCAAACCATAAGTGGGTTATCCCTCCATTTATTCTATGGTTTCAATGGAAGCAGAAAGTAGACTCATGAGGGAGGAAATGGAGAAGTAAAGAAAACAATAAAAATAAAATGATCACTCCACCATTGTGTGAATAATTTCACAAGATTTGGTGTGAATAAATTCACACATTGAGGCAACTGTATAAAATTGAGATGGAGAACAATAGAATAATAAGGAAGAAGAAATTTTATTAATAAACTAGGATGAATTAAAACAACTTACATGTGAATGAAGAACGTTACAAAGACAAATTGCCAGCATAACATTAAGATGAAAATAAAGCTCAAAGATGAACAGATCCTCCAAAAAAAATGCCTTAAATGGGAATTTTGGGAGCCTTGGGTATATCCTTCAATATTCCAAGTCTCCTCAATTAATTTTGGTAGGCCATAGGCGGGTGGAAGGTTGAGGGAGAGTTGATTTTTCCACCCGTGACCTGAGGTTGCATCCGGCTTTCATCCACCGAACAGACGCACTTGGAAGACCTTCTAGATGCCCGAATAAGAGTGGGCCATAGAAGAATAAAATGGATCACCATATTTCTCCTACCAGAATGTAAAATTGCGGCCCATTTGGAGTTGTGTATTATCAAATATTATTAGATTACTGGACTATTTTTCTGGGCTGCAGAATCTGGCCCAAAATTTTATCTCCAAATTGGGTCGCCTTAATGACCACCATGGACGCAGAATTAGCTTTGGATACTGAAGATTTATTTCTTCCTATACATGTATTATAGAAGACCAAGAAATTTGGGATTCATTGGGTTTGTAATGTGGGTCCCACATTCTCATGAGTGGGCTGGTGGCCAATCTTCCTTCTCCAGAATTGCTTCCTTTCATCATATAATATCCCCATCTTCTTCCATAAATTCTCCATTGATCCCTGGATGAAACATGTTCATATTGAAGTTTATATCAATTTACCAAAATATAAAATTAAAATATGTATAATTACATTCCTTAGAATCAGATGAATCATTGGGTACTTTAAATGATGTTAAAAAATGTACCACATAATACTACATTTTAAGAGGGAATTACAATCATAATGTGAAATGATGTTCAAAGTGTAAAATGCACTAAAATGGTGTTTATGAATAATAAAGCACATTAATATTATATATATTAACAATTAATATTAGCCTCATTTAGTGGATAATCACACCCCCCAACTTTAGTTTTTCTAGTCCTGAGAAAAATATATCTGAACAATATGAAATTCGAATTCCCTTTTCCAAAAACATTTTAATACACAATGATCATCCGAAACACTTATACCAAATAATCACGAAACCCATCAAAATATTTTAATACAAGATAGTTTCATAAGTGGATCCCAATCCCAAACCCATTCTTTTGTTCAAATTCGGTGCCATATTTCATCCAATATCAATTTAGTATAGGGATGTGTTGTGCATCACAATAGACATGGGGGTTCATATTTATTCAAGGGGGAAATGATGGAAGTCCTAGGTGGAATCACATTTCAATATTAAGATGAGTATTCAATTTTTTTTATTATATTTTTTTGTTTTTGTTTTGTTTTGTTTTGTTTTGTTTTTTTTTGCAATTTTTCCATGGTAATTGAAATTGAACTAAAAAGAGTCAACCCCTATAGAAAGACTTTACTGATGACTCTAAGGCTCAAATACCTTAGGGAACCAAGTGAAGCCCACATACTCAGGAATCATCTCGAGTTAACTCAGTCAAAAAAAATTCAAATTACCAAAAATAGAGATAAAATTACTAACTCTGGGCCAAAAAACTATGGAGTCACGATCCCCAAGTTCCGAAAGCCACACATTAGGTCATTTCATTTCTCTACGTGCAAATTTATTGTTTTTTTAATTTTTTTATTTAAAACTGATATTAAAACTAAAATGATCACCAAACCTATGATATTTACTTGAGGGAACCCATGAACTCAAACTAATACCCCCACTATCCAAAGGACGTGCATTGTGATATTTTTTTATTTGGATGAAAATATAAATGATGAAATATCACATTGGACGGCCACACTTTCCAAAATCTATGCACATGAAATTATACAATGATTAAAATCAGAATCGGGGCATGCTAAATTATTTGATATTCCATTTCAAAGTGTGCAATGTGTATTACTATGTTTAAAGTTAAAGGAATTTTTCCATCCATTTACACACATTTTTTTCAAATAATCTTTTTTCACAAAAGCAATTTTTGTTATTTAATCTCCCCCCAACTTAAAAAAACACTGTCCTTAGTGTTTCAAGAAATGGAAATTTAGGAGTAGAGGCAGATAAGGGAATTTCAAAAAGGAAATTAAAATATGAGGATCATGGAATGAAGTCACCTGGTGGTTGAAGTTGAAGTTCTTGCTGCTCCAAATTAGTCCCTCAATCTCTTGGGGGATGTAGGCACCTCTTTGATTGAACATGTATCACCCAAAATAGTCCCTGAACCATACAAAGAAGAAAAAACCAGAAAAAACAAACAACACAACGACTTATTTAATTCCAAGTATCATCATTTTTATGGTTTTCCTAGTTTTTTTGTTTTTTTTGTTTTTTTAAATCAAACTAATGATACATTGTCTTATTTTAAATTTCTGGGTAAGATATTACTCAGGGATCACACCGCGTGACACAGATGAATATAATACTCCCCTTTCATACCCATCTATACTCATAAAAGAAGAACATGTCAATAGTCTAATTTTTTTATTAAATATCAAAATGATTAATTAATCCTATTTAAAATAAAAAGTAGATTAAAACAACAAAATGATAGGAAACTTGAAAACCATGGGTTGTCTCCCATGTAGCACTTTCTTTAACGTCGTTATCCTGACATGGACCCCTAATTGATTAATTATTTTTGTCATCAAAGGTAGGTTCACACAATTCTTCATCAACTTCATGTTTTTGGAATGGTTCTATGAATGGTTTGACTTTATGACCATTAACTTTAAATGTTTGACCATTGGTGGGATCTTGAATTTCCACAGCCCCATGGGGGTACACCTTATGCACTATGTATGGACCTGACTATCTATACCTTAACTTTCCCGGGTGTAAATGAAGTTTTGAACTATACAAGAGCACAAATTTTCCCAGTTCAAAATGTTTGACTTTGATATTCCTAGATTGGTATGCTTGAACTCTAGCTTTATTGATCCTTGAATTTTCATAATCCTACATCCTTAGTTCCTCCAGTTAATTGAGATCTAATTTCCTTTTTGTTCCGGCCAATGATAGGTCATAATCCATTTTATTAATTTCCCAAAAGGCCTTATGCCTAATTTCAACAGGTAAATGGCATGCTTTTCCATAAACCAACCTATATGGTGGCATTCCTAGGATGGTTTTGTATGCAGTTCGATAGGCCCAAAGAGAATCCAAGAGTTTTCTTGACCAATCTTTCCAATATGGTTTAAAATTTTTCTCAAGAATTTGTTTAATTTCTTGATTGGCTAACTCAGCTTGACCATTGGTCTGTGGATGGTACGCAGTGGACACTTTGTGAGAAATTCCATACTTTTCCATGAGTAAAGAGAATGGACGATTGCAAAAATGAGTTCCACGATCACTAATGATAGATCTAGGAATTACAAATCTAGAGAATATATTTTCTTTTAGGAATCTAATCATAGTTTGATGATCATTGGATTTTGTGGGAATGGCCTCAACCCATTCTGAGACATAATCAATATCTAAAATAATGTAAATATATCCCCAAGAGTTTGGGAAGGGACCCATGAAATCAATACCCCAACAGTCAAAGATTTCAACCACTAAGATGGGAGTGAGTGGTATTTGATTCCTTTTTGTGATGGACCCTACTATTTGACACCTAGGACACCTTTGAAAAAATGTGTAGGAGTCCCTTGAGATGGTGGGCTAGATGAGACCTCCCTGAAGAATCTTAGAAAAGGTTTTCTTAGAGGAAAAGTGACCTCCGCATGCCTCACTATGACAGAATTTAAGGATGGACTCTTGTTCGGATTCTGGGACACACCTCCTAATGACTTGGTCAGGGCAGAACATATAGAGTTATGGATCATCAAACACATAGTTTCTAACATTAGAAATAAATTTCCTTCGATCTTGAGTCCCTAAGAATTTTGGTTTGACTCCTGTAACTAAGAAATTGGCTATGTCGGCATACGAAGGGCAGTCACTCACAGAGTATAGGGGTTTATCAAGAAATGAATCAGACACAGAAAGGTGATTTGAGTTGTCTTTGAATTCTATCCTAGAGAGGTGATCAACTATAAAATTTTCAACGCCATTTTTATCTTTTATTGTGAGGTCAAATTCTTGTAAGAGAAGGAACCACCTAATCAGTCTAGCCTTAGCATCTTGTTTTTAGAAGAGGTATTTTAGTGCAGAATGGTCAGTGAACAGAGTGATGGGGGATCCTAAGAGGTAGGACCTAAACTTCTCTAAGGAAAACAAAATATAAGGTAACTCCTTTTCAGTGGTGGTGTAATAGATTTGGGAATCATTTAAGGATTTTCTTGCATAAGAAATGACATAAGGATTTTTATCACAACATTGTCCTAACACAGCTCCTACAACAAAGTCACTGGCATCACACATAAGTTCGAAAGGAAGGTTCCAATTTGGAGATTACATAATGGAAGGAGAGGTGATAGAGGATTTGAGGGTTGTGAATAAACCCTCACATCTTTCTATCCAAACAAATGGAGCATTCTTTACTTGGAGAGAACAAAGGGGATGATAGATTGAACTAAATTCCTTGATGAATCTTCTATAGAAACCAACATGTACTAATAAATACCTCACTTCCTTGATAGTTTTGGGTGATGGAAGGTGATTAATGATGTAAACCTTGGCTTTATAAACTTTAATCCTCCTACCTGAGACCAGATGGCCTAGAACTAGTCCCTCTTTAACCATGAAATGTCATTTTTCACAGTTTAGGACCAGATTCTTTTCTTCACATCTTGACAAGACTATCTCTACATTCCTCAGACATCCCTCAAATGTATCCCCATACACAGAGAATTCATCCATAATGACCTCTAGAAAATCCCCTACCATGTCTGAGAATATTCCCATCATGCAACACTGGTAGGTTCCAAGGGCATTGCATAACCCGAAGGGTGTGCATTTGAAAGAAAAGGTCCCAAATGGACATGTGAATATAGTCTTCCATTGATCCTCTAGGGAGACCTCAATTTGATTATACAACGAGTACCCATCTAAGAAATAGTAGAAGGCATGACTTTCCACTCTCTCAAGGACTTGGTTAATGAATGGTAAGGGGAAATGGTCCTTCTTGGTGAATGAGTTTATCTTCCTATAATCAATGCAGAACCTCCATCCACTACTCACCGTAGTTGGAAGAATCTCTCCATCCTTATTGGTTATCACTGTTATTCATACCTTCTTGGGAACCACTTTGATCGGGCTGACCCACTCACTCTCAGCTATGGGATATATGATACTAGCTTTTAACAATTTCATAAGTTCCTTCCTTACTACCTCCATGAGATTGGGATTTATTCGTCATTGAGGTTGACGACATGGCTTTGAATCAGATTCTAGAACAATCCTATGAGTCCCGATAAGTGGGATAATCCCAGGAATATCAGACAGGGTCCAACCAATGGCTTTCTTATGTTTTCTAATGACATCTAGAAGCATCCTCTCATGATTGTCTTCAAGAGAGAATGAAATTAAAATAGGATGTGTTTGATTATCCCCTAGGAATGCATACTTGAGTGTAGTAGTAATTTCCTTCAATTCAAGATCAGGTTGGTTCAGAATTTCTACAGAATATTGGGACATTAGATCAATATAAATTTATTTTTTTATAGTTTCAGATAGGATTGATTCCCCATGTGTAGAAGGTTCAACTACTAGATTGGATTAATCATATTTAGGGAAGGATGTTGGAGTGGTCTCCATGAAAGTGGTTTACTGAAAGGATTCACTGATTGTTGGACCTAAGAATTCATCATAAGAGAAATTTGGAAATGATTCAAGCCTAGGAGATAAAATTCCTTCATGTGAAAAAAAGAAATCAATCTCATCCTGACTTAAACATCCATCAAATATTACTTGATGTTCTATGGATTCATTATCAATGCTTCCTATCAGGTTTACTTCACGAATGTCCTCATCATCCCCTATTTGTGAACTTTCACTATTGATGTTCAAGTCTAGACTCATGTTTCCAAAGGGGATGGTCATGTTCCCATTTCAGACTCAGATAACAGAGTTGATTGTTGCAAGGAAAGGATGACCAAGGATGATTGGGGTTTGTTCCTTATTTCCTAAGATTGGATGGTTGTCCAGGACAATGAAGTCAGAAGGGTAGATAAATTTTTCAACCTTTACTAGAACATCCATTAAAATACGCTTTGGAACCCTAATTCTACGATCAGCAAGTTGAAGTGTGACAGATGTGGGTTGGATCTCTTCTAGGCCTAACTGGAAGTACACAACATAGAAGATGATATTGACACTAGCACCTAGGTCACACAAGGCCTTGACAACTTTTCTCTATCCATGTTCAACATTGATGTAAGGTCAACCCGTGTCTTTCAACTTAAGAGGAATGGTCCCTTGAATGGTGGTACTCACATTAGCAGCCAAAAGGACTTGGTTTTTATGTGAAAATTTTCTTTTAAAAGTGAACAAGTCCTTAAGGTACATTGAGTAGGATGGTATGGTTTGGATGGCATTGAGAAGGGGAATGTTCAACTTGACATGTGAGAATATTTCTCTTAATTTTTCACTTAATTCTGGCTTGGTTTTACCCCTCATGCACTGAGGAAATGGTGCAGGTTGTGGGGTTTTTTGTTAAAGAGTTGTTTCTTTGACAATGTTATCGTGTTTTTCAGTTTGATTATTTGGTTCATTTTAATTTTCACCCAAGTTTGAATCTTCAGGTGGGTTCTGAATTAGTTGTTCAGTTTTCTAAATTGATTTCCCACATCTTAAAACAGTCATAGCCTATAGTTGTTCATGAGTTGTTTGAGTACAACGTGACTCTCCCCTTGAGGTTGAGGATGGAACCGCCCGAGTATGCAAGGGTGCCTTTCCTGTTTTTATGGTTTGAAGTTCTTGTTTAAGGGAAGAGACATCTGAGTTCATCCTTTCCATTTGTTTTCACAGTTGTTCTAGTAGGATTTGTGGAACATTTTGGGTTGGTGCTTGAGAAGATTGGTATATCCCGAGGGGATATTTTGGAGGTGGGACGGTTTTTTGAAAATAGACTGGTGGTTGTTGGTATTGGATAGGATGGGTTTGGAACTGGTTATGGGTTTGGTAGTTCTGACGGGGGTAAGGATTTGTCCCTGTGGTTGGCTAGGTTGTTGGTTATCTTTCTAGTGGAATCCTGGGTGATCATTACACCTTGGGTTGAAGTTGTTTTGGTATTGAGGCTTTTGAAAGTTCAAGGAATTTACTTCTGCTATGGGTCCTCTTAAAAGAACATCCTTTATGGATGGAATGGTTGGGAAGTTGTCCGTCTTATGGTCATGTTTGTCACAAATTTTGAAAACAAGGTCTATAGTTTGGATTTCATGGACTTTTCTAAGGTCTATTTCTTCAACCTTATTAGAGAGTGCTATGAGTTTAGCCACAAGGATTTACTCTTCTATAAGTGTATGAATTCTAGTAGTTATTTGTGGATTTTTAAAATAAGGTGAAGTTCCCCATGTTTGGTTTTGTTCATAAAGGCTTTCTAGATACTCGTAAGCATCATTTGGGGCTTTGTTTTTAAAGGTTCCATTACACATCATGTCAATGAATTGTTTGTTCCACAGACCTAATCCTTCATAGAAAATTCTCACTTGTTTAGGAATAGAAAAACCATCCTGTGGAACTATGTTTCGAGTGTCCTTGAACCTCTCCCATGTTTCATAGAATGACTCTCCCTCTTTTTCAAAAAAGTTTTGGATTCTATTTTTATGTGTAATTGTTTTGTGATGGGGAAAGAATTTTTTGTAGAATTCTCTTTGTAGTTGGTCCCAAGAGTTGATGGATGATGGTCTTAAATTGTTTATACAATTTTTAGATTGATCCTTTAAAGAAAAAAGAAATATCCTCATCTTAGCTGATTCTAGTTGATGTGGGGGACACATGGTTTCTACAATGTCATTGAACTCCTTAATGTGATGGTAAGGCATCACGGACTCCATTCCATGGAATGTGGGAAGGTGGTTTAGGAAATGGGGTTTAAAGATGTAGTTGGAATCTCCTAGGGAATTGTGTCTAAATCATGAGGGGTCATTTCTCCAGGAAGGTGTGAGGTAGTCATTCATGGTTTGATCAATTTCATTCCCCATGTTTGGGGCTGCCTCATTTGGGTTTCCATTTTGGTTCCCACCTGGTTTTATGAGTCAGTTTCTTTGAAGACCGTCCATTGAAATAGGCTCAATTGGTAACTCTGGAGTATTACGAAGATTAGGATCTAATGGAAAGAGTTACCTTGGTGTACTTGACTCCCCAACCCCAGGACTATCCACCCTAACTAGACGGTTTTATTGATCGCCAGTGTAGGCGGACATGCACCAAAAGAAAAAAACGATAAAGGGATAAGATAAGAGATCTTGGGTGAGAATAGAAGAAATGGGGGAGAATAGAATAGGTGTTTAGATGACTTACATGGGTCCCTGAAAACAGTACCAAAAATTTGATTCACGCTCAAATTTACCCAAGAGAAGAAGGTAAGACGGTCCTTGTAGTTTAGCTTGGGTTGTCGAATCCTCAGAGACCTAAGAAGAAACCTATAGACACGTAAATTCTATGGACTATTTATAGCTATGAAGTGGCCAAATTGGGTTGATTTTAGATGGGTTTAAAGAAAATATAATAGACTTAAGTGAATTCAATTTAAAAGAATGAGTTGATCCTAGGTTATCACTTGCGGTGGATTGGACGTATTCCCTTTTTCAATGATTTCAATTTCTTATATTTGAGATGGGTTAATTTAAGAAGATAAAACAACATCATAACTTACTGGTTTAATGCCTACACCCTTTAATACTAATCACCTATACACTTGTAGGATCAAATTTATAATCACTTCAAGGTAAAGGTTTGTATTAGCACTTGAAGTGAGTGGCCTTAAATTAAACAATGATGATGGAGTTTAAAAATCATCAAATAAAAATCTCAATTAAAGACGTTATTAGACCTTAATAGGGTGATAAATAACATCCAATCCAGCCCCTTTATACTCCCTTGGATCAACCCATAGGTGGGTTATCCCTCCACTGATTCTATGGTTTCAATGGAAGCAGAAAGTAGACTCATGAGGGAGGAAATGGAGAAGTAAAGAAAACAATAAAAATAAAATGATCACGCCACCGTTGTGTATATAATTTCACAAGATTTGTTGTGAATAAATTCAAACCTTGAGGAAACAGTATCAAAGTGAGATGGAGAACAACAGAATAAGAGGAGAAGAAGAACTTTTATTAAGAAACTAGGATGAATTAAAACAACATACATGTGAATGAAGAACATTACATAGACAAATTGGCAGCATAACATTAAGATGAAAACAAAGCTCAAATATGAAAAACTCCTCCAACACCACTTCCTTAAATAGGAATTTTAATAACATTGGGTCAAGGATTCAATATTCCAAGTCTCCTCAATTAATTTTATTAGGCCATAGGTGGCTAGAAAGTTAAGGGAGAGTTGATTTTTCCACCCTTGACCCGAGGTGGAATCTAGCTTTCATCCACCGAACAGACGTGCTTGTAAGACCATATAGATGGCCGAATAAGAGTGGTAAATAGATGAAGAAAATGGATCCTTGTATTTCTCCTACCCACATGTAAAATATTTCCCCATTTGGAGTTATTGATTCGAAGATATGATTAGATTAGTGGACTGTTTTTCTGGGCCGCAGAATCTGGCCCAGAATTTTATCTCCAACTTGGGCCTCCCTAATGACCACCATGGAAGCATAATTAGATTTGGATACTGAAGAGTTATTTCTTCCTATACATGTCTTATACCAGAACACGAAATTTTGGATTCATTGGGTTTGTAATGTGGTTCCCACATTCTCATCAGTGGGCTGGTGGCCAGTCTGCCTTCTCTAGAATTGCTTCCTTTCATCATAAAATATCCCCATATTCTTCCATGAATTATCCATTGATCCATGAATGAAACATGTTCCTATTGAAGTGTAGATCAATTTACCAAAATATAAAATTAAAATATGTATAATTACATTCCTTAAAATCATAAGAATCATTGGGTACTTTAAATGATGTTAAAAAAATGTACCACATAATAGTGCGTTTTAAGAAGGAATTACAATCATAATGTGAAATGATGTTCAAAGTGCAAAATGCACTAAAATGGTGTTTATGGATAATAAAGCACCTGAATATATATATATTAACAATGAATATTAGCCTCATTTAGTGTATAATAATATATATATATATATATATATAAAATGTTAAAATAACTCACAAAAAACACACCCATGGAATAAACCCACAAACCCATTTATAACACCAATCGATGTCACCACTACTCGAAGGTTACTCCTAAATTGCCTAACTTTTGAGAAGTTTCCATCCCTCCAAACCCAAAAAATCACTTGGTAGTATAATATAATGTGACATATAATTAGAACCATGACCAGGTCTACCCATATGGTCCTTCCCATATTAATGTGAACATACACCCACTAAATTCATGTCATATTCTCACTTTCAAAAACATTATTTTAAAATATAATTTAATTAAATCATTTAACTGATTACCTTATGAATGTCACCAAAAATTCTGATATTAAATAATATCCAAGGAAATAAATTTTCAAAAGATATTTTAAAAGGATTTTCCAACTAAAATAACAATAAATTTAATAAGAAAACAACAACCCTTCTCTTTTTAGGTGAAAGTTTAAGAAAAAGAAATGAAACCCACCTCTGATGTTTTCAACAAGTATAATTCTCTCACAAACCTAAATATATGGGCTTCTTAATTATTTTCTTCAAAAAATCCATAAAATAATTTATCCAAACAATATACAACTAATATATCTAGGAAATGAAGGCATGATCTTAGGTTACTCTTTAGAGATAATAGATTAACTAAGGAGGGAGAAGAAGAATAAATATCTTAAATTCAATTTATTTCATCCAATTCTCTTTGATCCACTAGAATCAATCATTGTAAGGGATAAAACCATAAGAATATCCTTATAGAGTACTATAATTTAGGGGCATGGGTTGTGGGAGGATAAATGAGGGTTTTCAGGGAAGTTTTGAGCTATTAATTGAATTTTAAGATTTAATTACTCTCATCACTCGATATTTCCATATATATGGAGAACTATGAACTAACCATGAAAATTAGCTATGTATCTAAAATTTAAAAGTCACATGGTTGTTGAATGGTTAGGCCAAACCCTATGAATACTTATAAGATCACTCTAGATCTTGCATGGTTACTTGGGAAATACACACGGTTTACCCTAACCGTTCTCAAACTGTTTACCCTATAAAACCTCTCCAAAAAACATCAGGAACATTTAAAACATTATTGTCACCTAAACCAACCATTACATAGCTTAAAATCTAAATAAAACAAGGAAATTCCTCAAAACATGGGTCTTACACTCTCCTCTCCATGGTGATTTCTATCACTGGGAAGCAGGAGGTTAGTGTTGTCAGTAAAGAGTTTTGGCAACTATTCAGACATAATTCTCATCTGTTCCCATGTATCATCTATAATATTTCCATGATGCGACAACACCCATACCAAAAAGATAAATCTACCTTGTAATATCTTATCTTATTTATCCAAAATTTAAATTAGGGCATAGATAAATGTAGATTCAAATTTACAAGTGACACAATACCAGTGTATCACATTAATAGGGTTTGGTTGGTAGATATTTATTTAAGACACATGGAAATAATTATGGAAAACACTAAATCATGGAAAAAATCTAACTAATATAGAATGTCACCAATACGTTCCAATATATCAAATGGCCCGATGTATTGAGGATCCAATTTTCCATACTTTCCCAACCGGTGGTGATGTATTCTCAATGATACTTTGAATAATATTTGGTCACAAAACTCAAAAGATAAAGTTCATTGATAGTGATATAAATATTATTTTTTATATATTTGGGTGGTTTTTATCTATTTATTGATCATCTAGATTTTGGAAATTGTTTCATGAACAAGACTTAGTCTGATCAATATAGTTTCCCATGTCTCTTCCCAACATAGTGGAAGTCAACATGAATGGCCATAAAATTATATTAATGGAGCTAGTTTTATCATCTCCTGATAAATATTATTATATGAAAACCCCACTAAAGAAAAATTATTTTCCCATGAACCACCAAAATTTATAACACATGATTATATCATACCCTCCAATGTTTGGATCATAAGTTTTGATTGGACATCTATTTATGGTTGGTATGTTATTCACAAAGACAACTGAGCATCACAGGACTGTTGAAAGAATCACAAAAATCATGATGTAAATTGAGGGTCTTGATTGGATAAAATCGTTATTGGTACTTCATGAAATTTCACCACTTCCTTGGTATAGTGCTGTACCAAATCCTCCACTATATTTCACTCTTTAATTATAAATAAATGTTATATCTTAGTGAGTTATACCATAATCATCTAAATAACATCATGTTTATGAAGTGTCTATGTTAGACCGGTGAAAAAGACCAAAGTAATATGTTCCCATTTCCAAAAGGGTATATGCATCGACTACAACATGCCTAATATTAATTGGTGTCTATATTTTACCTATTGGAAAGTGAAAAATATCATAACATAGTAAAAAAAATTCATGTCTCATTCCTAACCACAAAAATTGGTCTTCATTTCCATATACATCTTTTGAATTCATGAGGGAACTACCCGTTTTGTATAGTGAAAAGCAGAAAGAAGATATTCTTGGAATGAAGAAGGATATATGATTTAATTTTGAAATCAGTCCTCATAGATTGCATCAAATTTTAAAACCTAAATGGTCTCCCCACCATTGAGTTTTGATCTAAAGGAAATTCAATATAGGTCAGATTACTGAGTCTCCTTGATCATAATAACTAAATTAGAAATAAGAGTAACATAAAAGAAAATTGGATTTTGATTATGTTTCTAGAAATCCAAATTCAATTTGGTAATTACTCTTATAAGATGACACTAGTTATGGACCTATTTAATAACCTCCTTATATGACTTTCAACTCAAATCATCCACCGCTGAATTCACATTTCCTTGTGTATAAACTATTTCTAAGTAAAACATTTATAAATATTTCATTCATAGATGTTTCCTTAGGTTCAAATACATTAATGAAAATATATGTTTCAAGATTTTATGATAAAAAACACAGTGAAAGTTTCAATAAATATGTAGTGACACCGTTTATTTAGTGTATGTACCACCAAAGTTATCTCTATGTCATGCATCAGATAATTCATTTCATGTGTTTTCATCTATCTCAAGCCATATGAGAGAACATAGTATCCTTGTATGAAAACACAACCTAGTTTTTATCTAAACACATCACAATAGACTATATATCCTTATCCTAATTATGGAAAGTTGAGGAAATTTTTTAATGTGACCTGAGTCTTAAGAACTTGAAAGTATTTTTTAAATCCTCAATATATTTTAATTGAAAGACATTTCTTATTAAAGTGTTCCTAGTATAATAAATCCTTTAAAATCCAATAAAAAAGAATTTATAATATCACGTTAATCCTAGAAATATTCATATCTTGGAGACATTCTTAGTTGTTTCCAATAAATCTCTACTTTAATATTTTCAGGAATAATAGATAATCCAATTATAGAAATTACATGGCTAAAGAAAAAACCTCTCATATCCAAAATTCACACAAAGATAATTTAGTATAAATTTCATGCTTAAAAAATACACTCAATACAATCTTTTAGTGTTTCTCATTAACATTTCTAGTTTTAGAGGACACCAAAATTTTATCAAAAAATTCCATGAAAAAGAGTTTACATACTTATGGAAAATATGATTCATTACATCATGAAAAACTATCAGTTCATTTGTAATTCCAAAGGGCATAGATATGTTTTCATAGTGACTATAATGGATTGAAAAATATAGATTTGGAATATACTCTTTAATAACTTAGGATTGGTGATATCCAACTTGTAGATCAATTTTTGAGATCCATTCTTCTCCCTTCATGTGATCTAAAATTTAATCAATCTCAGGAAGAGGATATCGATTGTTGATTGTAACTTGATTCAATTTATAATAGTTAACACATAAATGAAGTGAACCATATGAAATATTTATGAAGAGGACTAGAGAATACCAAGGTGATGTTATTAGTCTAATGAATCCCTTGATTTATAGTTCTTCCAATTGGAACTATAATTCCTATAATTTAGTTGGTTTCATTCTATATAATGAAAGGGAAATAAGACACATTCCCAGAAATATATTGATGAAAAATTTGATTTCTCATTTATTTGATTACCCAATTAAATCATGTAGAAAGACTTCGAGGTATCATTTTACTATAGTAGGAAGACTCCAGAACCCATTTTCTTCGAATGTACCAAAATTCATCACCTAAAATTGAAAAGATATAGTTCCATCTACTACCGCCAAATGACCTACTCTACCAATATTTATATCTCAATTCCCTTGGAATAAGTGAACAATAGCATCTAGGGATGTAAAGGTTACTTATTATGAGTAATAGCCATTATACACTTTTAATTACTCCAACCAGTATATTCCAAATATAAAACCAAAGATATCAATTTCCAATACTATAAAATTTCATAAAATTTTGACCTTATCTATGGTAATGGGATAGGATAAACATTTTAATCCTTTATATTTCTATTTCATAATATGTTTTTCTATTCTTAATTCGCGAGACATAATTTCCATGTGCAACCTCAATTTATTTACCACATGTAATGTAAGAAAAGAGTGGTATGTTTATGTATCAAAAAATACTTACATTAGAGTGGATTTTATAAGAATGATAACTCACACTATCAAGGGACATGGTTGTTAAGTTATGATTTTATGTCCAAATTCATACAGTTTTTGGTCAACTCTAGCTGGGAAGTCCTTATTTCCTTATTAAAAACGTGTTGGCTAGATGATTGAGGTGTTCATAGAATCAGGTTGAGTTTATTGACTATGAGGTTGATAACTATTATGATGAGGCCACCCTAGTTGAGCATGAGAGATCTAAGATAGATTCAATCCATTTGCATCCATTGGTTTTATGGTTCATGTAAAATAATGCTTGAGATGTCCATTTTGGTCACAATTATGGGTCTTGTGGTAGTTTTATACAATACTATTTCTTATGTTTAAATAATCCACATTTGAAACAACTTGGTTCCACAATATAGCATGATGGTAAAGTGACTTGTTTTCTATTCTTATTTTCTAGTGCTCCACTTTCCAAGGAGCAATACTTCCTCCTCCTTCTCTTCTTTCTAGTATTTGAGTTTCTACACGTGTCTCTGATGAAAAAGGTGTTTACTCCACTAAAATTCATAGTTATGACTCTTTTAGCTATCATTTCTGTTTTTACTATGTCTTTCTAACCGTCAATCAAGAACATAAAAACCTACGAAATAATATCAGGTCATATACCTTCCCCAAATACACATTCCCTGATATGTGTGCTAGCTAATACCTTTGGATAAAAGTAAACTAAGTTAATAAATATAACTATTTATCCAATCATGGTTATATTTCCTTACTTGAGGTTAATGAAATATATTATTTTGGTTACCTTGAATATATGTGTATATAATTATTTTTTGAACAATTCTTCAAATCTCTCCTGTAGAGACCCAAAACTTGACGTACATGGACATTACATTACTTTTGCGGAATACTTGGTACATAACAAAAACACACACACAAGGATCGTAATAGTTTAGTGTCTTTGGAAACTCAGAACATAATCTTCTAATCGTGGTGAAAGATCTTCAATATCTCCCATAAAGATCTTCCCTTTTTTTTAACCTAAAACTCTTTTTTATATCCTGGGGAAAAGAAAACATAAAAGGGTGAGCTCAAATGCTCAGTAAGGGTAAACAAAAGAAATATCAATCACATCATATACACAAGCACATAACTTTTGGAAATCTTAACCTGCAAAAGAGATCATAATTTCATAACATGGTATAAATCATGGCAGTGAAATGTAATCATAATAATCATAACTTAAAACATGAAACTTTGTGGCATTCACACATAATCATAGAGAATCATTTCTTGTTAGTCAAGACTCATTGCCAAGACTATCTTAGTGGAAAAAGTCCCTTTCTGAATCGAGTAACCCTCGTTTCAGTCCTGTTTCACTGAACCGGTATAACCTACCGTTCCAGCCCTGTCTATCTCATGAGATATAAAATCTTTACCCAATGCATTGGAGGGAGATATAGGTCCCACCCATCTTATAATGAATCCTTTCTTATGTGTGCCACATAATCATAAAACATACATCATCGCATAACACATGTAACAAAGATGGGATTCTTGAAACATCATGACATCATAAATCAATTCATATAAGATAAAGTAATTCATAAAAATAATTCCATCACAACATGATCAAATCAATTTAATAATAGGGATAAAAACAGAACCCTTTATTATCTTAGATGGAAAATAATTTTGATAAAACACTTGAACTCCATTCTTGAGGAAAATATCCTTTCTTCTTCAAAAAACATTTTTCCTTTCATAACATGTCATACAAATTTAAAATAAAAGAAGTTGATTAAAAATAAACTGGAAATCTTTTAAAGGAAGCTTCTTGGAAATAATGTTTTAAAAATCCATTCATGCCGTATAAGTTAAAAAAAACATTCTTCGTACTTTTGTCGGAAAAGTCAAAAAGTACCTCGTACGAAAAACGACAAAAGATTCCTTTCATTTCATTTACTAAAAACTCACCGAAGGGTAAAATTGGATTTAAACAATTGTAGTTGGATGGAAATAATATTACATATTTATGAAACATGGATGTGGATGATAAAATACACCCCAGTAAATACTTACGAATAAACAATCTCGGATAAAAATGAGATTGTGATATTTCCCTTACCTTAGGTCCGATTAGCTTCGTATGTGTCCGAAACTCCTGTATAATGATTTAAATAATGTCATTGACTTATTATAGAATCATATTCATTGTTATGATATCATATATGGTTCACTTATGACATTATATTACCCATTCTTTTGTAAATTCCATGTTAAAGAAGCGTTTTGGGTAAAATCGTTTCATTTATCGTAGGTGTTTTGACTTGTTGTTCTTGACATTATTATTACTTATATCATGATTTACTTACTTCCAGAATATAAAATATGATTAATATATCATATATATTCAGTATATATATACATATAATAGATAGATAAATGAAATGAAAAACACCGTTCATGGAGACGGTAGTCCGTACGTACGCATGAACGCTGCTTTCCTTTCCTTATTGTCTTGAATGGAAGTAAGTAGATGACATACATATATATATATACATAAATCCAGTAGCTTTATAATGTCATATATTTCATTATTATTTCTTATATATACTTTATAATCATTCTTAAATGGTTAACATGGAGAATGAATCTCATCGCGTCATGGAGACGGTAGTCCGTACGTACGCATGAGCGATGATATCATTTCCATAAATATTGAATTTAATTGGTGTGGATTATACAATATATCAGAATCAATATGATGTTTTAATAACTATTTATAGTTATTCTTTACACCATTATACCCATCCATGTAAGGTGGTGGTGGAAAATAGATTACACCACGGCGTGGAGACGGTATTCCGTACGTACGCACGCGCGGTGATTTCTTTTTCTGTAGGATGGATAGATGGTGAAATAGGGTTGTTTCATACTTATAATAACATATCAGTATATGAGTGATACTTATGTTATTACTTCATAATGAAACAACCTAAGAAGAAGAAGTGGAAGAAGAAATAAAGATGAAAGAATTGGTAACGGTAATTACCTCTTCTTTGAAGCGCCTTTTGGAGACCTCCTCTTAGGGAACTAAAATTGGTCTTTGAGGAAGACCAAAACCTCTAGGATGTTTCTAGGGAAGTGAAGAAGAGATTTTGGCAGAGGTTGGCCGAGCTTGAGTGCTCAAATTGGTGTGAGGAGGAGGGGGAGGAGGTGTCCTTTTATAAGGGAGGAGAGGGGCACCTTAGGAATATCTCAAAATATTATTTTATATTAAAGTCAAAATTGGTTTATAATGGTTCCAAAGGGTCTTATTTTGAAGCTAAAGTGGGGATGGGTCGAAATAATATCAACCAATAAGATTTAGACAAGTTTAGGGTATTATTTTAACCTTATCAATTAGATTTAACTCTAAGTTAAATAATTTAACTTTTACCGTGTCTTTTTGTTTTCTTTCACTATATGGTTAATACACTTACTATAACATGCCAAACGAACCCCAAATTGTTTATTATTAATATATATATTCTTATCTAAGTCATTTGGCCGAACCTTAGATTTTTAGGAATAAAATAACAATTAATAATATAATATTTGATTTAAAAACTATTTTGTGTCAATTTTGACACTATTTGATATATGATTTTTGTGAAAGTCATAACAGAATTATATGTTCTAACCAAGTTGATTACATCAACACTAATATATCATAGTAACCTAGAAAATTAGTGTAATTCATAAAAAGTCTCAAATTACATTCAGTTTGGTGTTTATAACATCAATTATGTCAATATTTCATTAATAAGATAATTACTGCATCATCTTTGTGTCATAAATAAATTAAATTATTTGATGTCTAAAAATTACAAATAAAATACCATTATGTAGGAAATCTTTTTATATTTCTAATGAATATTTACAATCTAATTTATCTTTTGTATAACCCTATATTAAAAATGTTTTAGTAAATAAACTTTGATTTTAACTCTTTTAACTCTTCTTTGAATTAAATAATAATAAATGTCCTAATCTAATCCAAGTGGGCCTAAATGGTCATATTTTATTCATAAGGTTGTTTTTGGTCGAATTACACTTATCCAATAGAATTAGGACATGTGTTAGGGTAATATTAATATCATTCTTACAATTAATTACCCTATTTACTATTAACCGTGGTAAAAAAAAGTAAAAAGTTACTATTCACCAAAAATTATTTTCATCTCATTGAACCACATTTTACTTACTAACATCAACCGTGTCTCTCGGATTTTTGAAATTCCATTCACAGAAGCGGTAAAATTAAGTTTTATGAAAAATTCATTTTTTTAACTACCACTTAGTAGTTTCACTATTCATCAAAAATTGATGTTTTTCAGAACAATGCCAAAATTTCATCCTAAGCTATATTTCATATTCCGAATTCAAAAATGAAATCTATTTTACCAAATTCATAACATAGAAGTTGAATTAATTAATTTTATAATTAAATCCCGCTGTTAAAATAAATAGCGTGTTTTTAGGAAACAAAATATATTAAAAGATTGACACTTGATTATGTCTGGTTTAAATGTGAAATTACAACCAATGACCAACATTGTATTAAATTGAAAAAATATATTCTAAATATACTTTAAAACCACTCAAATTAATAATTTATCTCTATTAATTATTTCGATTAAAAAAGTTGTTTTTAATTATAATTTAGTAATTTTCACTATTCATCAGAATATGGAAGTTATCCGAAATGTACCAAAATTTCACCTTAGGCTAAATTTGATACTCCGAATCCAAAAATGAAGTCCATTTTGAGAGCTAAAATTTCTAAAATTTAAAAAGTGGTTATTACTATTCACAACGGCTAGTTTTAATAATATCTTAATAGCATATCATTGTTTAGCGAAACTTGGTGTTACGTACAACACACGCTATCATGGAAGGTCGCGATTACGTGTAATGGAAGGAAAGTCAAGGATGCGTGTTGTGAAAGCTCCTTTTGGTGTAGCGTACAACACAATACATTAATAAAAGTAAAAAGAATATTTTTCATAAAATCTCGGGCTGTTACATTCTACCCCCCTTAAAATGAATTTCGCCCTCGAAATTCGTCGTGGCTATAAATGGTTTACTATTCGAAAGTTTCTTTAATAGAAACCCACATCGTAAAAAGGAATACCAAAACATGGCTTTAAAAACTAAATTATGAAATGTAACGATTACCCAAATAAACTAATCACTGGGTTTCCACATAGGTGAAAATATGGATATGGAAGAGAAATCTAACCATCATGTTCCGATGGAGAGTGGTAGAGAACATGGCTATGGAAAAGCCAACAATCACAAATCCATAAATTTGTGACGATCTAAGGTACCATCCTATTCATCAGGTATAAGATCACTAGGACAACATTTTTGGTTTTCAAGATCATTTCCCTAAAGTTGAAAATTTGAATTAGAATAAATACTTTCATTATTTTGGTACAATCTCACTGTTGTTCATGCCTTGAACAATTTCCACTTCATCTCTTAAATAAACGAAGTTGAATTTGTTATTCGTGAAGTGTTAGCAGATCATGTGATAGAATGACGGGTCATTCCATCTGTCTCAAACAAAAGGTTAGCAAAAATTATATACATAAGTCGATCTATAGTGAGATTAATCACATATGGTTCCTTATATATCATGCTGCTTAATATAATAAAACTAGTTTCTACTAAACAGGGACTTCCTGTAGGCCAGTGGTAGGCGATAAAGGCCAGTCACACTTCAGTTGTGGGTTCGATTCCCATAGCCTTGTCCGACGCGATGGGCTGTCGCTCGTCCTGCAGGTTGTCCTTTTTCTAAAACTACATTACTATAACATCCTATAAAAAAAGAACTTCTTTAGGCTTATCCATATTATTGCAGTCCACTTTCATAACATAGTGAAAATTATTACAAGAGATTTAATACCATCGTTGATCCCCATATATCATAAGATATGTCTTATTGGTCACATTCTAAACATTCAAAGTCCTTAATCATGTATTCTCTTGAATACCCATTGAACCTTAGTGAAAACATGAATGAAGTTAAACGTTAACACTTTCCACATACAAAAATCCTCAAAATTCTTTATAATCAAACCATGATATCACTTAGTCCTTATATCAATCATGAGCTCATGAATACTGTTAAACATTTCGTTTTCTCGTTTTCCCTTCATTATGCGCATATCATCTTATTTCCAAAAATATCTGAATAACCTTTCATGGATACTGGTAGCATTAATCACACACTTTCAAAACTCAAGGAAAGACAACAATGTATCAATCCTTAGATGTCTCTTTATTCCATAGTACCATGAGATTCTTTATACAACATTACACTTGATAAACATGTAATCATTCCACTACCTTCTTAAACCATTGACCGAGCTTCAACAATTCTTTCATCTCACATATCATTTGTAGTCTCTTCATCATCATCAACATAAATACTACCCATACGACCATACTGATTCTCTTCATGAGACTTTCCCTTAGGACATTGGTTTGCATAATGCCCGTACATTCCACATTTAAAACATTTAACCATTGTTGATGTCGTAGCAATACCATTATCCTCATCCATGGTGTTAACTAAACCTTTTCCTTTGCAATTACTTGCTTTGTGTCCTTCTTTTCCACACCCAAAGCATCTTCCAGTTCCTTTGAAACATTCTCCTTGATGCCTCTTCCCACATGATTTACATAGGGGAAATTGAACTTTCTTTCCTCTATGATCATCATAAAACTCCATCTTTCTCTTATTAGCCGAGTCAGGAAACTTACCAAATTTTACTTTATTGATCATATTATGAGATTTCTGATTCGGCATAATAATGATGCAAACACTTCCAAATCCCATTTCATTATGAAGAATATCATTCCATTGTCCATCATATCCTCCATTATCGTGAATCATCTTGTTTCCAGCCATTTTATAAAACCCAGAAAAGAATAGTGTGAGAGGAAAAAATCATGCTAGGGAAAACAACATAATAAAGGTGGAGTATCCTCAATATCTAACACCTTAGGTTAAATTCTATGATCGTTACCGTAGTTCTAGGACTGTATCCTATACGTATACTTATCCTTAGGGACATCCCTAGACATACCTTATAAATATCTCTAGGGATCTCACTAAAGTTCTCACATCCTAGTTTCCAAAGGTTGACTAAACCTTTCCTCTGATACCAACTGTAGAGACCCAAAACTTGACGTACATGGAAATTACATTACCTTTGCGGAATACTTGGTACATAACAAAAACACACACACAAGGATCGTAATAGTTTAGTGTCTTTGGAAACTCGGAACATAATCTTCTAATCGTGGTGAAAGATCTTCAATATCTCCCATAAAGATCTTCCCTTTTTTTTAACCTAAAACCCTTTTTATATCCTGGGGAAAAGAAAACATAAAAGGGTGAGCTCAAATTCTCAGTAAGGGTAAACAAAAGAAATATCAATCACATCATATACACAAGCACATAACTTTTGGAAATCTTAACCTGCAAAAGAGATCATAATTTCATAACATGGGATAAATCATGGCAGTGAAATGTAATCACAATAATCATAACTTAAAACATGAAACTTTGTGGCATTCACACATAATCATAGAGAATCATTTCTTGTTAGTCAAGACTCATTGCCAAGACTATCTTAGTGGAAAAAGTCCCTTTCTGAATCGAGTAACCCTCGTTTCAGTCCTGTTTCACTGAACCGGTATAACCTACCGTTCCAGCCCTGTCTATCTCATGAGATATAAAATCTTTACCCAATGCATTGGAGGGAGATATAGGTCCCACCCATCTTATAATGAATCCTTTCTTATGTGTGCCACATAATCATAAAACATACATCATCGCATAACACATGTAACAAAGATGGGATTCTTGAAACATCATGACATCATAAATCAATTCATATAAGATAAAGTAATTCATAAAAATAATTCCATCACAACATGATCAAATCAATTTAATAATAGGGATAAAAACATAACCCTTTATTATCTTAGATGGAAAATAATTTTGATAAAACACTTGAACTCCATTCTTGAGGAAAATATCCTTTCTTCTTCAAAAAACATTTTTCCTTTCATAACATGTCATACAAATTTAAAATAAAAGAAGTTGATTAAAAATAAACTTGAAATCTTGTAAAGGAAGCTTCTTGGAAATAATGTTTTAAAAATCCATTCATGCCGTATAAGTTAAAAAAAACATTCTTCGTACTTTTGTCGGAAAAGTCAAAAAGTACCTCGTACGAAAAACGACAAAAGATTCCTTTCATTTCATTTACTAAAAACTCACCGAAGGGTAAAATTGGATTTAAAAAATTGTAGTTGGATGGAAATAATATTACATATTTATGAAACATGGATGTGGATGATAAAATACACCCCAGTAAATACTTACGAATAAACAATCTCGGATAAAAATGAGATTGTGATATTTCCCTTACCTTAGGTCCGATTAGCTTCGTATGTGTCCGAACCTCCTGTATAATGATTTAAATAATGTCATTGACTTATTATAGAATCATATTCATTGTTATGATATCATATATGGTTCACTTATGACATTATATTACCCATTCTTTTGTAAATTCCATGTTAAAGAAGCGTTTTGGGTAAAATCGTTTCATTTATCGTAGGTGTTTTGACTTGTTGTTCTTGACATTATTATTACTTATATCATGATTTACTTACTTCCAGAATATAAAATATGATTAATATATCATATATATTCAGTATATATATACATATAATAGATAGATAAATGAAATGAAAAACACCGTTCATGGAGACGGTAGTCCGTACGTACGCATGAACGCTGTTTTCCTTTCCTTATTGTCTTGAATGGAAGTAAGTAGATGAAATACATATATATATATACATAAATCCAGTAGCTTTATAATGTCATATATTTCATTATTATTTCTTATATATACTTTATAATCATTCTTAAATGGTTAACATGGAGAATGAATCTCATCGCGTCGTGGAGACGGTAGTCCGTACGTACGCACGAGCGATGATATCATTTCCATAAATATTGAATTTAATTGGTGTGGATTATACAATATATCAGAATCAATATTATGTTTTAATAACTATTTATAGTTATTCTTTACACCATTATACCCATCCATGTAAGGTGGTGGTGGAAAATAGATTACACCACGGCGTGGAGACGGTATTCCGTACGTACGCACGCGCGGTGATTTCTTTTTCCGTAGGATGGATAGATGGTGAAATAGGGTTGTTTCATACTTATAATAACATATCGGTATATTAGTGATACTGATGTTATTACTTCATAATGAAACAACCTAAGAAGAAGAAGTGGAAGAATAAATAAAGATGAAAGAATTGGTAACGGTAATTACCTCTTCTTTGAAGCGCCTTTTGGAGACCTCCTCTTAGGGAACTAAAATTGGTCTTTGAGGAAGACCAGAACCTCTAGGATGTTTCTAGGGAAGTGAAGAAGAGATTTTGGCAGAGGTTGGCCGAGCTTGAGTGCTCAAATTGGTGTGAGGAGGAGGGGGAGGAGGTGTCCTTTTATAAGGGAGGAGAGGGGCACCTTAGGAATATCTCAAAATATTATTTTATATTAAAGTCAAAATTGGTTTATAATGGTTCCAAAGGGTCTTATTTCGAAGCTAAAGTGGGGATGGGTCGCAATCCTATCAACCAATAAGATTTAGACAAGTTTAGGGTATTATTTTAACCTTATCAATTAGATTTAACTCTAAGTTAAATAATTTAACTTTTACCGTGTCTTTTTGTTTTCTTTCACTATATGGTTAATACACTTACTATAACATGCCAAACGAACCCCAAATTGTTTATTATTAATAAATATATCCTTATCTAAGTCATTTGGCCGAACCGTAGATTTTTAGGAATAAAATAACAATTAATAATATAATATTTGATTTAAAAACTATTTTGTGTCAATTTTGACACTATTTGATATATGATTTTTGTGAAAGTCATAACAGAATCATATGTTCTAACCAAGTTGATTAAATCAACAATAATATATCATAGTAACCTAGAAAATTAGTGGAATTCATAAAAAGTCTCAAATTACATTCAGTTTGGTGTTTATAACATCAATTATGTCAATATTTCATTAATAAGATAATTACTGCATCATCTTTGTGTCATAAATAAATTAAATTATTTGATGTCTAAAAATTACAAATAAAATACCATTATGTAGGAAATCTTTTTAGCTTTCTAATTAATATTTACAATCTAATTTATCTTATGTATAAGCCTATATTAAATTTTTTTTAGTAAATAAACATTGATTTTAACTCTTTTAACTCTTCTTTGAATTAAATAATAATAAATGTCCTAATCTAATCCAAGTGGGCCTAAATGGTCATATTTTATTCATAAGGTTGTTTTTGGTCGAATTACACTTATCCAATAGAATTAGGACATGTGTTAGGGTAATATTAATATCATTCTTACCCTTAATTACCCTATTTACTATTAACCGTGGTAAAAAAAAGTAAAAAGTTACTATTCACCAAAAATTATTTTCATCTCATTGAACCACATTTTACTTACTAACATCAACCGTGTCTCTCGGATTTTTAAAATTCCATTCACAGAAGCGGTAAAATTAAGTTTTATGAAAAATTCATTTTTTTAACTTCCACTTAGTAGTTTCACTATTCATAAAAAATTGATGTTTTTCAGAACAATGCCAAAATTTCATCCTAAGCTATATTTCATATTCCGAATTCAAAAATGAAATCTATTTTACCAAATTCATAACATAGAAGTTGCATTAATTAATTTTATAATTAAATCCCGCTGTTAAAATAAATAGCGTGTTTTTAGGAAACAAAATATATTAAAAGATTGACACTTGATTATGTCTGGTTTAAATGTGAAATTACAACCAATGACCAACATTGTATTAAATTGAAAAAATATATTCTAAATATACTTTAAAACCACTCAAATTAATAATTTATCTCTATTAATTATTTCGATTAAAAAAGTTGTTTTTAATTATAATTTAGTAATTTTCACTATTCATCAGAATATGGAAGTTATCCGAAATGTACCAAAATTTCACCTTAGGCTAAATTTGATACTCCGAATCCAAAAATGAAGTCCATTTTGAGAGCTAAAATTTCTAAAATTTAAAAAGTGGTTATTACTATTCACAACGGCTAGTTTTAATAATATCTTAATAGCATATCATTGTTTAGCGAAACTTGGTGTTGCGTACAACACACGCTATCATGGAAGGTCGCAATTGCGTGTAATGGAAGGAAAGTCAAGGATGCGTGTTGTGAAAGCTCCTTTTGGTGTAGCGTACAATACAATACATTAATAAAATTAAAAAGAATATTTTTCATAAAATCTCGGGCTGTTACATCTCCCAAGTAATTCCTTGGCCGAGTTTATATTGAACAACTAATTCCCACCATTTTTGTGTAAGATCCTCTATCATAAATATATCTAGATTCACATTTATGTTATTCTACAGCCAAAACAAATTTAAAATTTAGTTTATCATATTAATAAATTCTTCTTCTTGTTTAGGTTCTGAATCCACTTAAAAAATTGGTGGATACTATTTTTAAAACTAGATGGTATGAAAAGCATGGATTGGTTTCCTAGTTGAGTTTTATTTTTATATATGTTGGAATGATTGAATAATATTCTAAACAAGTTCCTTGTTCACCCATGGTTCAAGTGTAACCACATTCATCACTGACCCCTCTTGTTGGTTTCTATGTCTTCCAATCAGTTCCATTATTATAAAACTATAGTAACAATATCCAGTGAGTTACCACAATTTTCTTAAACTCATATTTATAGAGTATATATATAACAAAAATCAATGTCATAATATAATAATTTCAAAATCATGTATTTGAAATAACATATGAATGATGAAATCCTTGAGGGAAGTCTCTTTACTACTGCATGATACTATACACTCATTGTTTAAACCCACTATAATGAGTTCAGAAGTTTCTGGATGTGTTTACTAACACTTTTTGTACCCAAACCACCCTAGTAACATGAATTTCAATATAAAGAGGTTAGATATATATTTTTATTATATAAATTTCAAGTCCTAACATATGCTATCTCCTTACAACCAGTCCAAAATATGGACTATTACAAACTAATATCATTCATAATATCCCACCCAACCCATTGGATTCAGATGGACTAAAATTCCACTAACCTTACATAAAATCCCCAAGGAACCAAAGGTTTATAATACATTTCATGGGATTTACCTAAACATGGGGTATTATTTTACCAAAAACGAACAACCTAAAAACATACCAATATGATGAATTAGGTAAAAATAGAATAACTGAAACTGTATAACCAAATTGTAATCTGAGAAGGCAAGAAAAATAAAATAAAATTAAAGTCTATGAAAAAAGATAATAACATTGAAGGTAAAGAAGACTCAATATTAAAAATACAAAATGCACCAAGGTGGAACCACTCCAAATTCCAAGACATAACATCGACTCTGAGCTCCAAATCAAGATATCAAAGATCACAACATCACATATCTTTTCTTATAAAATATGAAACCTTCCCCATACTAATATCATGATAAACAGATTCTACATTCACACCAAAGTACATATATAGGTGGTGAGTATACAACCTAGTAGTAATACCCTAATGCTTCCCTAAAATTCCACTAAAACAAGAATCATATTAGCTCACATTTTATTTAAAATAAAATACATATAG
Source organism: Viscum album (assembly GCA_963277665.1). Taxonomy (NCBI): domain Eukaryota; kingdom Viridiplantae; phylum Streptophyta; class Magnoliopsida; order Santalales; family Viscaceae; genus Viscum; species Viscum album. Next base: position 744,814,240 of record OY728125.1, read on the forward strand.
ACGCATGAAAACTAGCACACAACAAACAAACACACACACTCTCTCTCTCACACACATATATATCCAAACTTCGTAAAATAACTCACATAAAAATCAAACCCATGACATGAACCCACACACCATGTATAAAACCAACTAATGTAACCACTTCCCAAGACCACCCTTTAATAGTCCTAATTATAATAAATTTTTGTCCCTTTAGTACCAAGTTATCACTTCATGCCATAATCCAATGTGACAAAATATTGTATCCATGACCATCTCTAACCCACATGGTTTTACCCATATTCATATGAACACACCCACTGGATTCATGAAAAGTTATCACATTCAAAACCTTTATTCTGAAAACAAGTTTAATTAAATATTTTATCCGAACTCTTTATGGGAATCACCCAAAATTTATTTTTTAAAGAACAACCAATAAAAAAGATTTATAATAGATATTTATAAGGATTTTCAAACTAAAATAATAAAAAATTTATTTAGAAAACAAAATTCATTTTCATTCTAGGAGAAAATAAAAAAATAAGAGAATCCACATACCTCTAAAATGTTCCACACGCACAATTCTCTCATGATGTCAAATATATGGGCTTCTTAATATGTTATTTCAATGAATACAGAATATAATTTTTCAAAATAAGATATAACTAATAGACATGGGAATGTTATGCTAGATATAGGTTTCCACTTTTGAGATAATAAAAAAATAGAGGTGGTAGAAGAAGGAAAAAATCCCTTATAAGGCCTCGAATCCTTGTAAACCTTCCCTTTGCATGTTTTCTATTTTTGGAGTGTGTTTGCAGAAAAGGGGGTTCTAATGCCAAACAATGACATAAATAATTTGTGAAGTGATGTGCTACATCATATTTTTGGTAGTTTCTATGGATGGGATCCTGGCAGTGGCATATGGGTTATTGTAGAGGAAAATAAGGCTACTACCTTTTCAGACATGGATGCACCATTGAGGCAGGTTGCGGCATAGTCCCTTATTTTATAGTAAAGTGTTGTGGTGTGGAGTGAGGATTCTATAGTGTGGAATGTTTTGAATCTACTTTCAAATCAGGGGTAGCTGTGCAATGATGGTTGTGTTGTATCATAGCCTCCCTATTGGTTAAGGGGGTTATGTAGCATGGCGCTTAAGGCTATGTTGTAGCCCCCATATACGCTTTTATAGGACCTTCTAATGAAACTCGGACATTTATTTGATAGAGGATGGATGCATCATAGTCCCGCACATTGAATTATAGAATTCATCATATCATTCAGTTCTATGGCATAGTCTACTGGGGTTTTGTCATTGTACTATTATTTTAAGGGACATATAAATACCCCAATCCCATTCAAACATCACTTTCTCCCACATTATTCCCTCAAACTTGGGTTCCTTGAGGTGGTTTTTGAATACAATTGAATCCTTTTTCGATAGGTATTTATCATGAATTCTTAAGTTCAATCTGTAGTGATTTGAGGGATGTTCTATAACCTTTTTCTAGTATGTTATCTCTATTTGGTCATGTTTCTTGTTTTTTTATCTTAACATGTTATGGATTTTTTTCTATTTTTCTAATGGGGGTTTTATTGGTAGTTTGTTTGAATAGTTATGGTGTGAAATTATTTTTGGGAATCAGTTTCTTGTGGGAGAGGTGATTAGAGGTTCGGGATAATGATTTGTTCTCATGTGAAGAATGTTGATGCTTTTGTGGTAGGTAATTTGTTACTTCTATTTTATATACATGTAATAAAAAATTTACCATGGTTTATCCCTCTATATAGAAGTGGAATTAACCAAATAAATATTAAATTATATTAAATAATACAATTGGTTTATGTTTTTGGAAATCACATGTATTTTCATTCCATTGTGATAATGGTTTCCCTATTAATTTTTTAAATTGTGTTTAATCTATAATATTCTTTTTATTATGTTTTTATTCTTTTATTTTCATTTTTAAATGGATAGAAATGGTAAATAACTTAAATTCAATAATAATTTGTTGGTTGGATAGAGAACTAAAGAAGATACATGTTTAATAAATCTGGTGTTTCTTATGATATGATGATAATAAAATTAATGTGAGTATGAATGTTTAACAGAATATGTAATTCCATGTATTAATGGATTTTTTAGAAAACATGAATCATGTCAATGATTAATAATAATAATAAAAAGGAATATAATTGAGAATTTTTATTCTCACAATTTGATGAAACTGGGGTTATGCTAGAGGGAATGCTTAAATAATAGATAGATTGTTATAGTTGATGCCTTATTATTGGATCCTATTAATATTTAATTGGTTAATTTAATATGGAATAAAAACTAGTTTTTTGATAAAGTTAAATCCTTAGGTTCATAAGTAACCATTTTTTATAAAGGTTTGATGCCTTCAGTTGGGAGTCATGAGCAACTATTTGCTTGTAAAGGTTGAGTGCCTTGTTTTTAGGGCCTATAATGACCTATTGACTATGATTGTTTATTTTATTCACATTTTGTACTCTCTATGTGAGACATACTATGAAATGTAGCAGCTAAGCGTAGGTTGACTGATGAGATATTTGTGGGGAGGCTCAAGGTTGTGGAAGTAGTTGAAACCTATGATGGTGAGATGCAAAGGGATATTCATGGTAGATGTCAGGGGTGACACCAAATAAAATGGAATGGGATTCATTTAGGATTAGCCATTGATGTGATAAATCTATATGATTACTTGATATGAATCTGTTGAATTACTTGATGGATGGGTTTCTAGTTTTAAGATATATTTTTTCCCCACTGCTTTATATAGCTGAATTTGATTGGTTTCATCTTCTGATGGTGGCTTAGGATGTTTTTATAGAGTACCTAGAATCATGGAATGATAAATGAATAAAAAATGCTTGACCCCATGGGGTGGTTCTAGATGGAATACTAATTAGATGATACTGAGAAACCGTTGACTCAATTTAGATTATGCCAGAAGGGCATGGACATGACTTTTTTGTTTATAAAATAAATCATGAATAATTTTTGTTGTCAATTAATAAGTAATGAATTAATTAACATAAGTGGAATTGTAAAAAGAAAAGAATAATATTAATGTATCTCATTTAAATACCAAGATTCTTATGGGATATTTAGTCCCTAGAAGTGGAAGTCGGTGGTCTAAGTGATGATATCTGCAGTGGAGCCTGGGACTAGATTATTCCCATAGTGTGGTTATGAGATATATTATATCATATATAATTTTAGATTTCATATTCTTACCCACCCATTTTTAGGGTTATTAAGACCTAATTGACTGTAGAAGTGTGTTTTCCCCAACATCTCGATGGGGGAATGGATGGCTGACTACCCTCTCTAGCCCCACTCTCTTATATCAGTAGTGTAATGTGTTGGTATGCATGATAGTTAGTTTTTCATATATGTGTGAAGAGGGATATAATGGATTGAGGTTATTTCACACACATGTATCTATAGATATAATATCCAAATTATTATTATAGGTATGGAATGTATAAGTTGTGATGGATTGAGCTACTTTACTCGGTGTATGGGTTGTGATTGATTGTGGTATTATACCTGATGTATGATACACATCATATGGTATTTGGTGGCTCCTAGAAAATAATTGGTTACCATATTAAGATATTTTATGGGATGAAATGATGCAAGAGGTTAATGTTGTGATGATTAGCCTTGGATGTTTTAGACTATCTTAGTTTTGGATAGAGATGGCTCAGGACATGTAACATTTGGGAAAAGTAGAAAACCAGTGGGGAAGTGATAGCGGGGTTCCCTTTTGTATTATTACTATAATAAATGACCTATTGCGTTATATAATTAGTTAAATATATCCACGGTGAAGCTAGGAACATAGTATACCATTTAGGTGTTAGGTTAATTTCACTTGTTGTTTACTAGGATTCAGTATTACTTATTTATCTTTTTCATTAGATACTCTGGGAAGGATCCCAATGGGTATAATTTTATTATCACCCCAAGTATATATAATTTTTTACAAGATCATTATGAGTGTTATGAAGATAAATTTTGATATTACCATCTCATGGTTTTGTAGGAGATCTTTGGGATTTTTAGTCACTTCCATGTTTACCATTTTGTACTTTTACTTTTCCTTTTAGTTGTTTTAGTATTGTATGAAATTACATGTATGCACTTGGTATTTACTTTAAATATTTTTCGGAATTTTTTTTGTGTATCTATATTATATATCTATCTATTTTATATATTATATTTAAGGTTCAGGCCTCTCATCTGTATATATTATATACCCCCAATGATAGTATATATATAGAGAACTATTAGAGGCGGGACTCAGGAGGTAACCATCTAACTTATCTCATTGTTGGCATAAGAGGGATACTCTCGGGGGTGGGGGTGGTCATGAAAAAGTGGTATCAAATGTTCATGTTAAGGGATATGATGGATTTTAGATCATGGAACTTGTGAGACTGTATGGGTTGGTAAGTAAATAATGTCATCTACGTTTTTCAAGTGATGTAAATATAGGATATCAGCTGAGACATGCGTATTTAAGAACCCCAATGATATGGTGCATATACCATAAAGTTTACTGAATCTGATAAATGAAGTGATATTGGTTGTAGGTTAGAGACATAGGAATAGATCATGAATCATTATTCTTTGTGCCTATTTTTTAAATGGGTAGAACTTGGGATAGGTTAAACCTTAAATATATAAGATAAAATTTTTAATTAATTGATAATAAGTATTCCATATTCTAGGTTTAGGCGTATAAATATTTTTTCTTATTATAGATATGTCTCCAGGTCAGATTCTTTATTAGGTTCTCACTAAATATTTATAGCATTATGTTCTAACAGATCATCTTAGATTAGAGGTCGAACATCATAACACTTGGAGGATGACACTCATAGAGATTTAGTTCCTGAGTCAATATAAGTATGAGAGATCCATTTTAGAATCAGTCATTGAAGACTAGTTAAAGGAGGTGTAATTCACATTAAATTTGATATGTGTTTATAATGAGCACCTGGTTTATTTGTCTATGATGCCTTTTCATGGGACCGTGAAGTAGTGGTAGATCTTACAGTGTTTGTTCTTGATTCAGAGCAGTGATTCAATTGAGAAATGGTCGAGTCCTTGCTGGCAAAGGGATTGGTTAGATGTTGATGGTTAATGTTGTATATGGTGTGCTCAAGGAGGCTCGTAACCCGTGATGATTTTTATGTTTGATAACTTTTAAATTGTTTTTTGAATTTGAATTTGTTGGTGTACTGTGATGCTGGCTGCCTTTTTGTTTTTTCTATGGTGTTTGAAACATTGAAATGGTGGCAGTTTGTGAGGTTCCCACTTAGCCATAAAAATGGTTTTTATTCAGAAAATGAAAAAAGAGATTTAGACATTCATATACTTGTTTTGAGAATATTTTCATTGATTGAATTTGAAGGAATCCAGTTTTCATGAGCTTATTACCCTTTTATAGGAGAGTTCTAGTGTATAGTTGTTTAGGTTCCATTTTAAGACCCTTCTGCGATAACCATATGTACTATTCATAGATAAGTATTATTGGGAGAGGAATTTTGTGGAGTCCTTGTATAGTGACCCATGATTTTAATACATAAATAATTCATATTTTAGATGAATATTTAACACATATATCAAATACAAACCCAATGACCATATAGGTTTAGTGTGTTTGGAGACTAGATACACAATCTACTTATTTCTGGGAAGATATACAACATCTCCTATAAATATCTTACCACAATGTACTCTTCTTAGACATACCCAACATAAAACCTAATTTATAAAATGTGGAAGGGAAATATTTGATAGGGTGAGATCATATTCTCAATATGAGTAAAAAATGGTGGTATCAATTATCACTTATGCATAATATGATCATTAAGGTTATGAGAACCTTATCTTAACATTTTAAAAACCATATAATATATTAAATAAATCATAGTCCTTTGTTATGGAATAAATATTTGCAGTTCATAAGACATGAATCATAAAATAAATTAATGAACATAATCTATGATACTATAACATAAATATTGGAATTTGAAAAAACATATGCATTTAACATTGTGAACATGTATAAATAGAAATAGGTTCACTCATTAAGTTAAGGATATGTAGTCATTCCCTTACTTAAACTTATGAACAAGAAAAATAGGTCCAAAAATGGTCTTATAGACATGAAATCCAATTCCAAGCATAAACATTTAGACATGCAAACTAGGTCAACACTTAATGTTATATATATGTGTTAGCTCAAATAGGTTAAATACCCTGGGGGGGGGGGGTTGTATCAGGTTATGTAATATAAAAAAAACTTCCCCTTTGGATATTATTTCATTGTTAAAAAAACAGTTATCTCCATTTCCCATATCAATATATGAACAGAATTGAAATCATAAACAAGACACAACAATTTTATTTGGTTCAACCTCACTGGGATGCATCCAAGGATAAAAAAAAAGATATGCCGATGTACCAGATACACAATGGCTCACTAAAAAATTATAAGGTTTAGGCTAGATCACATATATACCCAATATCACTACCTTTAAAAAGTCTTGAGCCAGCTCACCACTTTTTCAAGGGTCACTCAATGAGTCTATTTCTGTAGCTTATTTCTGGTGGAAAGGATCATTATATTTCTCTTCCATTTATCACTACATTGGAAGAGATCTACACACATTTTATGTACTTGTAGGTCCCTTCATTTTCATGAATCCACATATCATCATTTTTATATAGATGCTCTATTGAAGTATTATTTTCACCCGCAGATGAAATCTACTTTTCAGTGTACTATTCGTTTTAAAATTTTAATTTTCGAAAAACTTTAATGCATTAAAAAAATTCTTGAATTATCCATGAATTTAACTTCTTCCTCCATGAACTATCTTTCACCGTGTGGTGTGAGTGCTTCATGGACCACCTCTTCCTTCACAGAACTCCCCAACTTCTGTGGACCATATCCTCTTCCATATATGTTTTTTCTTCTATGGAATGCCTATGCTATGTGGTCCCTCTTCCATTACAGGCTATAGATCCCTACAAAATCCTTTCACAAAATTTTTCTTATGAACTACTTCTTTTTTGGAAATGATCTCCCGTTAACTACTTCATTTGTGTAAGTGATCTCCCACAGAATACATCACCATTAACATAAATCTACCTCACAAATCACTTCGATCTTTTCTGAATTTCTTTTGGAACAATAATATTTTATAATTAAATTCAATCTTCATAAAAATCTTATTATTGGTCCTTATATAGGAAAATAGATCCAAAAAACCGACTAATTTTATTTACCCAAAACATTGATGCAGTACAACCTTCGTCGTGAAATATGCTATACAGTCTACATAAAACCTTTCTCATTTGTGGTGGCTAATGTATTTCATGAATGAAAACCTATGCGATCCCACAAATCACCTCCTCATTTCACAAACCAATAGACTCCCACAAACATTAAGCCTTACATGAAATGAGAGACTCCCATGAACTATTTTCCCTATGTTCTCTACGTAGCATGCTTCACGATTCATATCGATATTCTATATGGAATATATCTTCTACGAATTTTCTTTCACCATGCATACCTCCTTTATACTCATAAAATTTAGCTTCAGAGTCCACGAACTGTGTTCCCGGAACTCCTTTTCATAAAAAATTCATATTATGTTTTAACAAACTCTTGGTTTGAAGGGTCAAATTTTTTCCAAACACTGGGAAACTACACCACCTTAAAAACCTAATTCTACAACACCAGCCATACCAACTTACATTCATATGGATTTTTCAACAAACATAATCAACCCAAAAACAATGAGAAAAAACCTTCATGGACTTTTTCCCAACAATATGAAAACTATGTCCAAGATTGAAATTGTGGATATGAAATCAGGTTCATGCATGACATATATACCACAAGAGTTATACATCTTTACTCAATTAATTAGAGGGATATGTAATTATGGACCCACCCCTAACATAATAAAATCATAAATATATATTAATATATATTATAAAACATTCATCATATCATATAATAGTGAAAAAAATGGTTTTGATAAACATTTCCTCATAGAATAACATGTGGTAAAGAAAAATGTTTCATAAACATTTAATCAATTAATATAAACCATTAAAAATGGGTGAGTTTCATAAACATATTGTTATCATAATCATAAACCATCTTGTGAAAGAATAAGGATAATATCATTGGACAATATACCCAATATATCATAATTAGAATAAAGGTTGTTTTTAATGATGAATATAAATACCGTGAAAGGTAATTAAAACATTCATGAGGAAAATAAAACTTCCACTTTGAAAATAAGTCATTAAAATATAATAAAATCCAAAATATTAAATAAAATATTTTATTTTAAAATAACCTTGGAAAATATTAAATGAATCTTTAAATAATTGTGTGATCGTGATGGTTTAAAATACCATTTATTCCATACTCATTAATATACATATTTCTCTCACATTTTTTAAAAGTAAAATATATCACATTTAGAAAAAGAAAAAAAATATTAATTTTAAATATTTATCTAAAAATTCAAGAAATGATAAAAATTACTTTAAAAAATAATTTGATAATAGTAAAAACATTCTTTAAAATATTTTTAGAAAACATGGACATGGAAGAGAAAGGATTTTCAACGGAAGAGATAAATACAATCTGTTTTCCTTAAAACATTATTTTAGTATATTCATTTATTAAAGAGAGTAAAATTAAAAGAAAAATTATATTATATAGAAATAACCAAAGTATAATAAAATTCATGAGTTTCTTAAGAGTTATATTTTAAGGTTTCATCATTAGAATCATAATAATAAACAATCTCGATAAACAACGAGATTGTAACATAAAACCCAAACCACTTGGGTAAATTTTGGATCAAAATCCCCATGAAATAAATACAATTTAATGGGTTTTAAAATATCCCTAAAATTCATGATAAAAACAATAAAATACATTCATGGGAAGTGTATACACCACATAAAAGAAACATGTGGTGAATAGTACATGTGTCTTATGAAAATAAAGATGAGATAAAATTCACTTACCTTTGGCCTTGAATTCCTTCATACATTTTTAAACCAGATATATAATTTATATATTTATTATAAATATAATAAATGACCACAATAATATATATCATACCATGTATGACTTACTTATAACCTTTTATCACCCGTTTCTTAACAATTCATTATGAAAATCACTATTTCCGATGATAACTGCTTCGTTTATCATGTAAGTTTTTGTTTAGTAGTTTCAATACATGTATATTAATAGTGATTAAATTTTATTTATAATTTTAACCATTATATAATATATATATATATATATATATATATTATATAATATTTTATAATATTATGTAAAGTTAGGGATAAAAAATGAGTTTCATTTATGAAGATGGAAGATTGTGCATATGCATAAATGTTGTTTTTATTTTTTCAATGGATAGAAAAAAATAAAGGTAAATAGTAATTAAACATTAAATAACTATTATTATATAACATATATAATATGTATCTATTAAATATATTCATATTACCATCCATGTAAAACATAAACATAAAACGAATCACATCACTTCATAGAGGTGATAGTTCACACATAAAAATGAACAAAATTATCATTTTCTAACAAATTGTAAGGTTACAAGGTTGATGTAATAATATACTTTGATAAAAATAATTATTTAATAAATATAATATATTTTAAAATTAAATAAATTATTTTATCAAACTCTGATAGGTGGTGATGGAAAATAAATTACATCTATTCATCGTACACACGATCGACAATCTTGTTTCCCATTTGAACAAAGATGATATGGATATAGTTTATTTAATAGAAACAATAAAATCTAATTATATTGTATATTTTGGTGATAAAATTTTGTAATTATTAAGGAATTATTTTTTAATAGAATAAGTGAAAAGACCGAGCCTAGTGAAGACAATTACCTTTTCTTAGAAAAACCTCCTTTAGATATCTTATTAAGGGTCCTAAGGATCATATTTTTAGAATAACAGTAGATATAGAACATGTATAAGGATTTTTGGGAGATATTTTTGAATTTTTGGTGGAGATAAATTTCTTAAGTGGTGTGAAGAAGTCAGGGGTGGCGGTTCCCTTTTATAATTGAGGAGGAGTGACACCTTTGTAAATACATAAAAACTATTCAATAATGGGATGTCAGTCTCAAGACATGTGCCAAAAAATTGATAAATAATATCTTTTAGGTAATATATGGTCAATAAAAACCTCCACAGTAAAAATAATCTTTTTTTAAAACATTTTATTCTATTATCAGCTATGTTTACTCAATTTTACTATTTTAGTTTTCCCCATAATAACTTGTCTCTTTTTATTTACCTAATTAATTTATACTTTTATAATAAAAATAAAATTAGAATTATTAGATAATTTGGAGACAATTATTATAAATATTAATTATTTTTTATTAAATAAAAAACCAAAGTTCATGGAAATTTAATTTTAACACCAGTGTATGTCACGCCCAAAACCCCGTTTTAACCTTTACAATGATAATTATTTTTTACTATTGTTACAATTAGTTATATCTAAAAAATTGAACTTATTATATAATATTAATTAATATTATTAAAAATAGTTAATATATTATATCAAATTCAATTCAAATATGTATAATAATGTAAATTAAAATTAAATTCACAGAGGTGATGAAAGATAGGTGTTCTAAAGAAATTTGTTCATAAGTATAAAATGTTTTTATATCAATTTTTAACATAAAATTGATTAAAATAACCTTAATTGGATGAATAAAATTGTTATTTAAGTAATTTTACTTTAAAATAGAAATTTAAACAAAATGGATCCTTATAAATACTATTAATGAAAAAAAAGTTTTTTATAAAAATTAGTGTTGTCCCTACTCACTGAAAAAATAATCTTTTTAGAAAATTATCAAAAAATAACCCTAAGAAAATATTTATATGTTTATTTAAAAATAATTTTCTTTTTTCCAAATTAAGTTTCTAAATTCAAAAAAATTAAAATAAGTGCAAAAAATAGGAAACAATTTCATTTTAGAAAAATATTGTTTTTATGAATAATGTTGGATTTATCCTTATCCCAAAATTAGAAAAACTATTCTATGCATTATAAAACATTTTATTTGATATATAATAAATAATTTTCATAAAAATCATTCACCAATAGTGACTCATTTAAATTATTACGACAAAAACACTTTACGCACATAAAGAAAAGTTTTTTTAAAAAACATTATTTTACATTCAAATGATTTTTATTTTCATTTAAAATAATTTTATAGACAATGAATTTATTTTATACATGTTTAAACCATATAATTTTGATAATTTATTTTGTCTTATTAATAACCACAAATTTATCAACTAGTCGTAAATGGTCATTTTAAATATTTTAATTATGTATCACAATTTATTTAAACTCAATTTTGCATGTAACAAAATATATCAAATAAATTAAATAAAAAAATTACAATGTTTGAAATTGATCTTGATAATCAAGGGTTTTACATTTCAAAATTATTTTCATAAATCTCACATCATAAAAGGGTTAACAAAACATTCTCATAAAAAGGCGGAATGATTAATGAGAAGGTAATATAGGATGACACATAATTAGGTTCTTGAATAGGATATCATTAATGGGAAGTAAAAATATGGACATAGAGGAGAAATAAATGATCAGTACTTTTAGAGATTGATATAGAACATGATTAGGATAAATCTGATAATAAAAATACATAAATCTGTGATGGGTGAAAAGGCAACTGATTCATTGGAAAAAAAGGTAAAAGTATAACATGTTTATTTCAATATCCATTCCCAAAAATGGAGGAATTATTTTATTATAAAGATAAAGAGATCCATAATATAAACTTACATGATATATTTTCATTCAATAGGTTCAATTTCATTCTTTTATTATGCTTTAATAAATTTTCAATTCATTTCTTACTCCAAGAAATGGATACTCGAGATGATATTTTTTATCCCTAAGTCACTAAAATCAATTTTTATGGATCATGATATACATAAAATAATGAAAAGTGTTTCAATTTTTCTCTATAAATTTACCAAAACAAAATTTCTTTTCCCAAGTCATCCTTTAAATTAATTTAAGGAACCATAATAGTGAAACCCAAATTCCAAATTAATCCATTCCACAAATATTTATCCTTAAAACCATTCCAAAATATGTCTGGCCAAATTCAAAATCTAAAAATTTATAAATAAGGGCATTAAATTTCAAAAATAAACATAAAATTATTCCCCCAAATACCATGAAGTGACTCTTAATGTCACATACCAAATATTTTAATACCTTGATTACCAAAAAATCTTAATGAAAAGATAACTTCTTCCAAAATTAACTATATCGTTATTCCTTAAATAAAATAAAAAATAATAAAATATATTACATGAATCCGTAAATGATGTAAACTGCATAATAAATTAATTTTTCACCCAAATAAATAATTATTTTCAAGTTCATAAATATTATCTGATTTACTTAAACAATTATAATTAAATTTTTATACCAACTAAATATTATTTCTTCAACATCAGGCATATATTAAGGGTTATATTTCCACTAATAATGTGTTTTCCATAAAATATCACCTTACCTTTAAATCACTTTTCTAGGACATCAGTGAAATTTCACATTTGATATCAAATCCTTAATGAAAAACAAATTTAAAATAATCCTCATACGTTACATGATTATTTTATCCAAAATATCATTGATATATTACATCTACAATATAATTCTCAAATTCTAGTAAATTAATGCTTAAATAATTTCACTTCATTATTAAACCATTAACTAGTCTTCATCATATTATTCCTTAATACTTATTTCCTATGATATGAAATATGAATCATGTATTAAGATTAATCAACAAAAACTTAAGAATTCTTCTTACTTTTAAAATCAAAAATTTAATAAAAAATCCCATACCTTTGATATGTAATTCATAGTCTCCTTATCATCAATTGTAAAACCCTTACTTGTACAACCTTTATGATTATATTCTTGAGTTTTCCACCTTTTACATCAATTTTATTAATTAAAATACATTTCACATTTCAAATATTCAACCATCATTGATTACTTAGGGAAACTGTTATTCTCATCCATTACATTAACCTAACTTTTAATTTTACTTAGTAGTTGTTTTCTTTCTGTCCTTCTTTTCCAAAATCAAAAAATAATTTCATTCCCCAAAAAAATTCACTTGAGTGATTTTCCCACATTCTATACATGTTGGAATTTGGATAATATTTCTTCTATGGTCTTCATTAAACCCAATATTTCTCTAATTAGGTTTGTCAGTAAACTCATCAAATTTGATATTATTAATCATATAATGAGATAGATGATTATGAATAATAATAAGGTTTCATAATCCATGTGTCATTTAATGTTTTTTTCATGGTGAAAAGAATTCCATTGATCATCACATTCAATATTAACATGATTAAATCATGTTACATCCATTGAAAAAACCAAAAAAACATGGTGTGAGAAATAATAATCATAGTGATAAACCACATAATCATGAAAATAATTTATTGGGGTTGTAAATCATGACATATTATTTTCAATGTATGAAAACTTAGGTTATAACTATGTAATTAATGATGACTATCTAATAAAATCCATCATGACTTTTCATAAATAGTTTGTGAATTTCCAAAACATATCCCCTAAGAGTGTGAAACTAGGTGTGGTGCAATGCCCAATGTCATGCACCAGGTAATGATCGATTATATGCCCAATACACTCGTTTTGAAGTTATTACCTATAAATAAAACTGTTTTAGTGGTACATCCACTTATATTATTTAAATAGATATGTATTTCTAAGAAATACACATAATCTTTAAATTAAAAATTTTAAAATTTTATCCTATACTTAAGATTATCCCTAGGGTTTTAACTAATGTTATCTAATCCTAATATCCATATTTTGCCTATTCCTATCCTTTGATACCAACTATAGCGACCTAGGATTTTCATACACAAATAATTATTCTTTTAGGTGAATATTTATTACATATCATAAACATATGAAAAAGTATCATATAGGTTTAGTTTTTTTGGGACTAGATACACACTATTCTTTTTTATTGAAAGATATTAAACATATTATATAACGATAATCCCACTTAGTACTCTTATTAGATATACCATACTTAAAACCTTATTCATAACTTCTGGAAAGGAAACATTAGAAATGGTGAGCTCATATTACCAAAAATGGTAAATAAGGGTGGTATCAATGATCACTTAGGCATAAAATTAAAAAAAGGAATTAGAATATAAACTTATAATTTTAAAACCATACCCTATATAACATAGATAATAATTCTGTGTCCTAGAATAAATATTGGATGTTTATGATACATGAATAAAAATGAAAATAATTGAATGTGACCAATGAGAGGATACCATAGAAATAAGAATGTGGTAAAACATAAGATTATAACATTGTGTGTGTAAATACAAATAAGTTCACTAATTGAGTGAAAATATATTAAATCAGACCCTCTTATAAACTTATAGACATGAAATCATGGTCAATGTATAATTATATAGGCATGAAATCTAAAACCACACATAAAAATCTTTATATGAAAACTAGGTCCATGCCTAATATTATCGACATGGAGACTAGGACAATGTATAATATTATGAACATGAAAATCAGGTTGATGAAAAAAATATTTATCACATGAGTTATCCATTAGTATCCAATGCATTGGAGGGATATATAATTCAGGTCCCACCAATCACATAATTAAACCATACATATACATATTATAATATCATTAAACATTCATCAAATAATAATATATCAAAAGAAATGGGTATTATAAATATTTCATTATATCATACCCTGTGGTAAAGAAATATGTTTCATAAACATTTCATCATTTCATATAACCCATGTAAAAGGGCCAGGTTTCATAAAAATATTGTTATTGTAATTATAAAACATCCATTGGAAGAATATGGATGATATTATCAGACTATATATTGAGTATATAATATGAATAGTCAAGGTGTTTTGTCATTGATGAATATAAATACTATTAAAAATCATTAAAAACATTCATGAGAAAAATACCCTTTCAACATTGAATATAAATTTTTAAAATTTAAAAAATTCCAAAATATTAAAGAAAATATTTTATTTTAAAATAATCTTAGAAACATTTAAAAAAATCTTTAAAAAATTTAGCGCTAATGATGTTGGTAAATACTATTAATACCAAATATGTTAAAACAATGTGTAATTTTACATTTTATGTAAATATTCAAAAGTTGTTGATTCAAAAAATAAAAAGAAGATTCATTTGAAACCATTTTTTAAGAAGTTTAAATGGTTAAAAATGAGTTCAATAAATAATTTTATAATATTGAAAACATTTATTAAAACTTATTTAGAAATCATAGATATGAAAGAGAAATGATTTTCAACTGAATAGATAAATAATTTTGGTTTTCCTTAAAAAAATATTTTGACCTATTTAGTTATTAAAGAGCATAAAATTAAAGGGAAAATATTTATTCTCTAAAAGTGACTGAATTATAATAAAATTAATGAGTTTCTTGAGAGAAATATCATAACTATTCATAATTATAAGCATAATAACAAATAACCCCAATAAACAATGAGATTATAACATAAAACCCTTACTGTATTGAAAAATTTTTCATCAGAATACCAATGAAATAAATAAACTTTAATGGGTATGTAAATACTAATAAATTTCATGATAATACTCATAAAATACATTCATGTGATGTATATATACAACATAAAATAAAAAATGGTGAATATGGCATGTATACCACAAAAATAAAAGTGAAACAAAAATCCTTTACCTCAAGTCCCAACTTCCTTCATTGATATTTGAACCACTAGTATAATAAATATATATTTATTATACATATATTCAATCACCATAATAATATATATAATAACACTTATGACTTACTTATAAACCTTTATCACTTATTTATTAATAATTCTTTATTAAAATCACTATTTCTGGTGATAACTGCTTCATTTTTCATTAAGTTTTGGTTTAGTAGTTTCGATAATTGTAATTTTATCATGGTTAAATTATATATATAATGTTAAAAATGATATAAATATCATATATAGTCATTATATAAATATTTAAAAGAGTTCATGAAAGTTTGGGATAGAAAAATGAGTTAGACTGATCATGGAGATGGTAGGTCGTATGTACTCGTGAACACTGTTTTAATTTTTTCTAAGGATGGGAAAAATGCAAGGTAAATAGTAATTAACCTTTATATAACCATTATTATATCATATATATTATATTTATTCATTAAATCTATAATTCTTACCATCCATGTAAAATGGAAATGTAAAAAAAGTCATGTCACTTGTTGATGGTGGTAGTCCTCATGTAGGCACAAGAAATATTAAAATTTTCCAATAAATTTGAATGTAAGAAGGTAGATATAATACTATAATTATAGAATTGTAAATATTTCATAAATATCATATATATATATATTAAATCTTTCATTATATCCAACCAGGAGAGGTGGTTATGTATAACGAATTACATTAGTTCGCGAGGAGATAGTCTGTCATACACATGATTGATGGTTTAATTTCCCATTTGTGGGAAGATAAGATGGATATAGTTTATAAAATAAAAATAGTAATGTATTAGAATATTATATATAGTGGTGTTATTATATTTTAATTATTATGGAATAATTTAACTTGGTAAGAGAATAATGGAAATGAAAGAGCTTAGTGAAGAAAATTACCTTCTCTTAGAAAAACCACTTTTGGATAACTTATCAAGGACCCACGATTTGGTATTTTCGGATGAATAATTTCTATAGAACATGGGTAGGGATGTTGGGGAGATATTTATTAGGTTTTTTTCATGATAAATGGATCAAGAGGTGTGAATAATTGAGGGGGGGGGGGGGGGGTTCCCTTTTATAATTGAGGCAGACTGGAATTTTGTAAATACCCAAAACTATTCAATAATGTGAAGTCACTATCAATGATAAGTTTAATTAATTTTACCATTTTAGTTTTCCCCACGGTAACTAGTCTCTTTTAATTTATTAAGTTAATTTATAATTTATAACTAATAATGAAATGGGTCTTATTTGATAATTTTTACATATTTATTATAAATATTAAATCCAATTTATTAAATACAAATCTTACGTCTATGTAAATTTATTTTTAACATAAATTCAAGTAACATGGAAAACCCCCATTTTAACATTAACCATAGAAATTAATCTATAATTTTTTACTATTCATTATAAAAAATTGACATTATTAACTAATATTAATTATTATGAATATAAATATGGAATCCATTTTACAAAAATCAATTCATAGAAGTTGAAAAAATTATTTTAAAATTAAACATGAAGACATGATGAAAAATAGTTTTTCAAAGAAAAGTTCTCATAAGTATAATTTTATTTATATCAATGTTGAACTCAAAATTTATTAAAATTAAATAAATTAGATTAATCATAATATTATTGAACTAATGTTAATTTTATAAAATTTTTAAAACAAAATGAAACCATATCAATTATTTAAACGAAAAGGCAATTTTCAATAAAAAATATTATTTTCACTATTCATCAAAAAATTAATTTTTTCAGAAAATTATAAAAAAATAACCTAATATAAACTTAATAATGTAATTTAAAAAATGATTTTTATGTTTTCAAATACACTTCCAATAATTAGAAAAACATTACACTTAAAATTTGTATACAAAATGGGATGAAATCTTATCTTAGAAAAATATCGTTTTTAAGAATAAAAATTGATTTATCTTTATGTCATGTTTATTAAAAATATTAGATGGATGATAAAAAATTTAATTGAATATATAATATATAAAATTATAAAATTATTAATAAATGGTGAATAATTTAATTTATTAAGAAAAAAACACTTTTCGAACAGGAAAACATTTTTTTTAAAAAATTTCTTTTACTTTAATTTTTTTTCATTTATAATAAATTGATAGAAAAGTAATTTATTTTATACATATGAACACCATATAAATTTCATAATTTAGTTAGTTTTATTCATACCTTACAATTTAATGTCTTGGTTAAAATGGTAACATTTGAATATTTTAATAGTCTATAATGGTTTATTTAAAATTTGTGTTGTGTGTAACATAAGATATCAATGAAATTAAATAAAAAACAATTTCATAAAATCTTGGGGTACTATACCTTGTATCCATAGATCCAATTCCAGGTCACCCCATTCATGTTGTTGACATATCCTGACGTATCGGAGAAAGTATAGGTTGTTGAGAGGATGTTGTCCAAAACTATATTTTTACAATAGGGGAGTCATCAAGATTACTCACAAACAATATATATGGTATTTAATTCCCAGTTTCCTAGATAGAAGAGTTTTTGGACTGCTGGGTGTATTTCCCATCCCTCATAATCTCATTTCTCCAAGGGTGGAGGATATCCAACCTCTTTCAATGGATCAGATGTGTGTTTCTCTTATGGAGGTCAAGGTCATCGATGATGAGTGTGTCTAACATTTCAGAGTATCCACTGTGCACTAGGTGTTCCACTTTAGATTCTTCCATTGAGGAAATTTTAGTTGAGGCGACAGTAATAGGGGATTCCAGTTTGGGATCAGTAGAGAAGAGATGTGGTGGGTAGAAGACAACCCTGAGATACTCCTCATCATTATATAGTAGAGTGTAGGCATGTAGGTGGTCATTACTTGGGTTATAAAGGCTATAAAGTAGGTCACAATCATCTTTATTCTCTTTCATTTTTAGTATCTGGTGAGCTAGATATTACTCAAGGTGCCATTTGATTTCTTTCTACATGGTTTCATGTTTTTTTTATCCAGGATCCAAAAACCCTTTCATACCACCTACCCTTATCCATTCTTTGGTAAATGAGATAGAGATGTTTCTAATTCCCTTGGAATTGACTGATCTAGTTGGATGTTGATATGACTTGTATAAATTATGTACAGATTACGACCTAGTGTTGGGGAAATAAAAATCTTAGGGAGACTTCCAATGTTTATAGATACATCCATACAATATAATCCTCAGCATTTATTGTCTTCATTTGATAAGGGATATTGTTTATTTCTTTTGGAGACAAGTTGTGTTCTATGATTCTGATGGATAGACAATAGTGTTTATTAGTGAGAGAGACCCATTGATGGGTTATAGGTGCATTTCAACCTTTGTGGTATGTTTATCTGATGGTGTTTCCTCAGGTGGTAGAAGATTACCCTAATGTCTTTCTTGAAGAGGTTGTAGCATTAACCACTTGATGAGAGATCAAGATTTGGATCGAGCTATAATAGTAAATTTATATTATCCTAATGTATATTTATAGGATAAAAACTTATTATTTGTGAGAGATATGAGTACAACTTGATGATCTATTATGGTGATTTTTTTTCAGCCATGTGCATCCCCATGGGGTGCTCTAATATTGTTCATGAAGAAGGTTGATGTAAATTTTCATCTTTTTATCTATTATAATCTGTTGAATTATGTGACCATAGATAAATGAAATCCTCTTCCTAGGATTGATGGTTTATTTTATCATCTAAAAATATCAAGTTGTTTCTTATATATCGATCTACGATTAGGATATCATCTGACATGGGTAAAATATGGAGATATTCCAAAGATTGAGTTATGATTTTTTTTCATTGTAATAATGAGTTTTTTATGTAGTTCAATGTGATGAATTCTCCATTAATGTTCATAGTTTTGATAAATACAGTGTTCGAGGAGTTTCAAGATAGGTTTTTGGTGCTTTTCATCAATTAAATCCTTGTTTACTATGTTCCTGAAGTGGAGCATAAAGAGAATCTCTATAAAATTTTGGGAGTTATTAATCATCAGAAGATATTTATGAAGTTTTCAAAGTATAATCTCTAGGATCATGATGTTCATTTTATGAGTAATTTCATGTCCTATTATCGAGTATTTTTAGATCCATTGAATATCAAGGAATTCATTTCTTGGAAGCTCCCAAGACAGTAGCATAGGTGTGAAAGTTTGTATCTAATTTATCTCAAGTTTTGGATTATATGACAAATTTAAACAAAAAGTATTAGATGTTCTTAAAGAATATCTATTTATAGATATATTTTTAGTACCTAGAGGAGAATATATTCAGTACGCCTGTAATTGTTTTCTAGAATAGAGATTTGAATATGTTTGAGGTACTATATGATGTTTCGTATCTTGGATTAGCTGTTGATGCAGTATAGATTATTAATATCTTATGTGTTTCTCTAGTTATTTTCCCATGAGTGAAACTATTCCAACTATGAACATAATTTTGAATTAGTTGTTATTTACATGATTGTTTTGCTACATTATCTTCGTGGTGAGAATTTTGTGGTTTTTACTAATCATAAAAGCTTTTGGTATGTCTTCTACCAGCTTGAATTGAACTTTAATCAGTGATGGTGGATTGTATTTTTCAATTATTATGGATTTTATATTTCATATACACTAGGAAAGGGAAATTTTATGTAAATGGATGGTACAAGAAGTCATGTAGTGATTCCATGCATGAATCTTGGAATACTGGTGAGTTATGAAAGATCTCCTAGTGATGAATCTAGATATGGGATTGGTTGGATGTAGAAGATGTCATTTATAAATGAAATTTAATTCATATTTAGTGAATCAAGTGGAAGATTTCTCTATTAGGGTTTATAGGGTTGAGGTATAGAGTGACCTATTTGTTTTTGGTGATTCCCTTGATGGTTTCCCTAAAGATGAACAACATTGGGTATTGTTCAAAGGGATGATTTTTGTTCTAGTGGTGATGCATGAGTTGGTTCTTTATGAGTTTCATGGATCAGCCTTAGGGTACATATATTAATTAAAAAGATGTAATTTGTTTTTAGTGGTTAGTTTTTGTGCCTAGGGTTGAAGCATGTAATTGTTGAGTTTGTCTCTCTATGTTTGGTCTTCCAAAAGTTCATGGTCAAGAACCATGTTTCTAGTGGTTTACTCCATCTATTTGATGTTCCTAAATAGAATTGGGAGGAATTAACGATGGACTTAATTACCTATTTACCTTGAGTTTTTTTTGCTGTAATTTTATAAGGATAATATTATATGTTTGGATGAAATCATACCAATTTCTAGGGATTAGGGAGTTGAACATAGTAGAGGCTTTGTCAAGGTGGTATCTGGAGTAGGTGGTGTAAATCCACAGAGACCTAAGGATGATCATCTTTGATCATAGAATTTTTTTCCTCTATGGTATAGAGATGTATCCAATATAATTTTGTCTCTATGTTATTCCTTAACACTATTTTTCATCCATGTATGGACACCCAGATCAATTGCACTATCTAGAATCTTAAAGATATGTTGTGTTCTTGTGTACTAGGTTTTGAAGATTTGTGTATGAGGAACCTTCCTTTGGTTTAGTCTTCTTACATAAATACTTTCCACTATACCATTGGTATGTCACTATTTTAATCTTTTTATAGTTGACTTTTCCATTAGCAATTATTCTATACTTGGGTTAGAGAGTTGGTAATTTTGTGGCTATAACTAGTAAAGTATATGATATAGATAGTTCAAGTGATTCACTAGAGGAAGAAGGAAGTGTAGGATCATAAAAAATATTAAAACAATCATAGGAGGAGACCTTTTGAGTTCAATATTGGAGACAATTTGTTTATGAAGGTAACTCTTAATAATGGGCCGTGAAGGTTTTCTTACAAGAGAAAGCTTTCTCACCGGTTTGTTAGGCCTTTGGAGGTGTTGGTTTGTGTAGGAGTTGTGGAATATTATATGTCACTTCACCAAAGGATGATATAGATACACAATGTTTTTTCACAATTTGAAGCTCCTCCATTACCAGCATGATGACTCTTACATCATTTAATAAGGAGAGACTGATGTTTATGATAATGTTTCCTTCAAGGGGTAGTTTGTAGAGATCCAGAACCACTAGGAGAAGGTGTTGTGTGGGAATGAAATTATCTTAGATCATGTCCTTTGGAAGAATAGTGGAATGTAATATATTAACTTTGAATATGTGTTATATATTATAACTTACTTTCATGATCTATTTTTTATCTATTCTCTTGTAACATTTATTGTTTGTGGTTATAAACCTTTTCCGGTTTTTGAGATGGCCATTACTCTTTATGTTTTATTTTACGGAAACCTTACACTCATTATAGAGGTATCTCCCCCAAGAGAGTGTTTGGGAGGTTTTTTTTATATTTTTTGGTTTTTCACTTACCTCATCTAAGGATGTGGTTGAGCTCCTGTGATTTTGAGACTCTTGAAAGGTATCTTGTGGGGTGGTTACTCGAGAAACCCTTTATCTTTCATTATCATTGGGATTTTTTTTGTATTCTCAAGGACAATAATGGTTTGATAAGTTTTTGATGTTAGGTAATAGATCTTGGTATCCCTTCCCTTAGTGATTGTTTGGTGTTTGGGAAAAAAGGGGGTGCCACTCCAAAAAATGGAATGGTTTTGGCATGGAGGGATGAATTGCATCGTAGTGCTAGTAGTTGTGGCGTATGGGATCTTGGCTATAGTGTAGGAGAGATCATGGAGGGAAATAAATATAATTCATTTTTAGGAATGGCTACATAATGAAGGTAGGTTGCGGTGTACGACCTTCTTTGGTGGCCAAGTAATACAGCCGGAAGCAAGGAGGAAAAAGTGTAGTTAATTTTTGAGGCTACTACCAATTCAATTGTAGTTTTACATGGTCGTTGGGTTATAGTGTAGCCTCATTGTTGGTGAATAGGGTTCAATATCATGGTTCTTAGGGATTCATCGTAGCCCCTGTATACACTGTTATATGATATTCCCATGGAACTGGGACATAAATTTGAATCAGGGTGGCTACAATGGGGTCCCCCATGCTACGTTGTTGAATACTTCATAACAGCTAGTTCTATGGAATAACCCATTAGGCTACTTTTTGGTCTTTTATTTCTCAAAGGTTCTATAAATACCACATGATCATTCAAACCCAACATTCTCCCACTTCATTCCCTTAAAACCAAGGTTACCTGAGGTTGGTTTCAAGGATTTTTTGAGATCATTTCAATAGGTATTGATCCCATCTTCCTGTGTTTGATCCACAACGATCTGAGGTGAGATCTTAATCCTTTTTCTATCAGCATCTCTATGTTTGATATCATTTCACACTGCTTCCTTTTTCTACATTATAGAAATTTATATCTATTGGAATAATTAGGTTTTATTAGTTGTTTTTTGGTGTGTAAATGGTATGAAATCCATGGAGGGATTCATTTTCTTTTGGGAGAGTTGATCATAGGTATGTGATATTGATCTTTTATCATGTGAAGAATGTTAAAAAAATTTTGGTAGGTAATATATTACTTTTTTTAACATTCAATCATAAATTTACCAGGTTTTTCCATTTGTTTAGATTTATAATAAACCTAAAAAATACTAATCCGAATAAAATAATGGAACTGGTTTATGGTTGTAGAGATTAAATGGCGTTTTTTCTCACCGGAATAACAGTTTGTCACTTGATTTACTAGATAGTTTTCTATAAATACTATGATTTCTATCATCATTTTTATGTTTTTATTATTGTTTTTAAATTACTAGGAATGGTAAAAAATGTAAATCCAATATTTTTTTTGTTTTTATAATGGACTAAAGAAGAGGCATGCTTCATTCATGTTCATATAAAGAATAAAAAAGCATGTAATTGATAATTGTTCTTATAAAATTTTTATGATGTTAGTGTTATTATATAGAAAAATATTAAATAATTTAGTATCTTGTTATAGCTAATGCCTTAAATTTACTATATTTAGAACCTATAAATAAATTATTTTTTAATTCAATATGGAATAAAAACAGATAGTTTGATAAACATAAATTTTTTGGGCTAAGAGTGTCAATTTGGTTATAAATCATGGATTCCTTGAGTTAGGGATTATGAGTGATCTTTTTCAAGTGATGTATGAATGATTTATTTTTACGGACTATATTTCCATATTGACTGTGGTTTTTTGTTTTTTTCCATTTTTCATTCTATAGATTTGAGACTTGCAAGGAGATGTGATGGCTAAGCCTGGGACAGATTATTAGATATGGGTGGGGAGGCCCATGGTTGTGGAAGAAGTTGATGCCTATGATGGTAAAATTATTGGGGATATACATGACAGATTCCAGGGATGACAATAGAGATGATGAAATAGATTGAAGCTATTCCTACCAGTTGATTTGATAAAGTTGGATGCATGATTTATATGAATATATTTAAATGGTCAACGACTAGGTTTCTTTTTTTATCTGCATTTATTGACCCACTACTTAAGGTAGTTGCATGTTCTTGGTTTCATCTTTTTATAGAATCTTTAGGTGTTTTCCTAGAGTACATGGAATCACATAATGAAAAATGAATAATAAATGTTTAAAACAATTGTGTAGGTTCTCGCTAGAATTATAATTAGATGATCTTGAGAAATCATGGAATCAATTTGGATAATTCCTATAGGGAATGGAATTGACATGATTTTTTAATAAAATGTACATGGAATAATTTTTATGGATAACTAAAAGATAATTAATTAATTAACATAAGTTGAATTTGAAAAAGGAAATAAGTAATTTAATGTATCTCTTATATATGTTTGTGTGCTTTAAGGATATCTAGTTCCTATGAGTGGTAGACTGGTGTATGAGTGACGATAACTATAGGGGATCCTAAGAGTTGGTTATTCCCATAGTGTGGTTTGAGGTATATTATATCCTATAAAATTTTTATTTCATATTATAACTTATCCATGATAGTAAGGAAGAATAAAACCCAATGGAATCTAGGAAGGTGTTTTCCCCACAGCCAGGTTGGAGGATAGATGGATTAATACCCCATAAATCCCTGTTCCCTTCTCTTGGTAGCATTATGTGTTGGTTTTCATAGTGGATAGCATCTCATATATGTGTGTATAAGGATATAATGTCTTGTGGTTATTTCACACACATGTATCTCCAGATATAGTATCTAAAGTATTATTATAGGTATAATTTTTATAAGTTATGATGGCTTGAGGTACCTTATTCGGTGTAGGGTTTGTGATGGATTGAGGTATAATTCCTTATGTATGATAAACAGTATACGGGCTGTGGTGGATCCCTAAAAATACTTGGTTACTATATAGAGATCTGGTATGGGTTGATATAATGATATGATGCATGAGGTGCATGTTGTGATACATATACCAGGGGTTTTGGGGATGGTGTAATTGTGGAGAGAGATGGATTAGGACGTGTGATGTTGGGGTAAAGCAGAAAACTAGTGGGTAAGTAGGATCATAGAACCTTATGTTTTATTACTATAATATATGATATATTATATGTGATATTTGGTGATACATTTCCATGATGATTCTAGGAAATTAGTATACCATGTTTCGTAATGAGTTAGTTTCAATTTTTGATAATTGAGATTTGATATAATTTCTTTATCTTTTTTATGTGAGGCTCTAGGGAGGGTCGTACTGAGTATATTTTTATTATCAGACCACATATCTATAAACTATTTTCTATTTAGTGGGAGAAGGTTTGAGGTCAGGGTTGATATTAATAAATTATTGTTTTGTAGGAGCTATCCTGTATTTGTGCCACTACTGAGTTTACCTTTTAAGTACTTTTAGTTTTTCTTTGAATTGTTTTAGTATTGTATGACATTAAATTTATGCACTTGGAATTTATTTTATATATATCTTAGTAGTTTTTTATTGGTGTGTTTTCTTGTCCCTCTTTATTCCACATGTTCTCTTAGAGGGTAATGCCTCCCATTCATATTTACGATATACCCTCTATGTTATTCTTCAACCTAGGGCTTACTAGATGTGGGAATTGGTAAGTCACCATCTCCCTTATCTCATTTCCTACATAGGATAGTAACTCTTTGGGGGGAGTGGTTCATAATAGCTATTAAATTCACTTTTATATATCCAATGCCCTTCTATCCATTGGAATCAATCATCATAAGAAATAAGATCTCCAAGATCTCATAGGGGAGTGCTAGAATTCAAGATCCTAGATAATTTGATAGTAATGATGGTTTTTAGGGATGTTTTGGGCCTTTAATTAATTTTTTTGGATTTAATTATTCCCATCATATGGATTGGATAACCATTAAATAAACATAAACAAAATATTTTTCCCAAAATTTTCAAATTTTCATGGTAATCATAAGGTTTGGCCAAACCATGCACCAACCATGCATCTTCCCAGAAGACCTCAATATCTCTGTCATGGTTACGTTGAAAATATTCACGGTTTCTCTTAATTGTTCTCAAACCCTAATCCATTAAAAACTCTCTAAAACATTTAAAAAACATTAAAAATATTCTTTTGTCCTAACCCAACCATTCAATAGCTTAAATTGAAAAATAAACTAGAGAAATACCACAAATGTAGGGTGTTCCAGTATTCATGAAATTTTTGTCTTCCCACCTTTGAACAATTTCCTAGGTTTTATATTTATAAATTTGGTCAATCTATTCATGAATCTCCTTGATCTATTTTTTATCTTTAGATTGATCATTAAAATTATTTATATTTTATCGATATAGGAATTTTTTTAGTTAGAGTCTTCATAATTTTCTATTATACTAGAGCTACTCAGTCACCAATGATGTTCTGTTCATTGATATCAACCATACTTACAGACTTATTTATTTCATGTGATGTTGGTTCATAGAACACATCACCATTAACTTCTTCATAATTACCCAAAACTATATATTCTCCCTCTGGTCAACTTACATGAAAATTACATTCCTTCAAACGTTTCTCACTATTTCTGGAATTCTGCTCATATTCTACAACAATTATGACTTAGAGTTCAATGATTTTTTAATACTTTTTTTAAAACATTTTAATGCCTTATTATTGGATGAGAATCCAATAAATATACCTTTATATCTATAATATAAAAACATATGATGTTTCTTTTTTTGAAAATAAATCACACACTCATAAAAATTGGAAACTATTTCAACATTGGTTTCTTCTTATACCATATCTTATAAGGTATCCTCTCTTAAACCAAATAAAAAAATCCTTAATAGTATTGAAGATAAATTTCAGGACTACTTCCATCCAATATCTCTATTGTAGTTCATTTTCAACGATCATTGTTTATTCCATATTATGAATTATTGTGTCATTTATCTTAATGAATCCATTTTATTGAGGAGTCCTCACTACTTAGATTTTGTTCCTTATCCTACGATTCTCAATGTTATATTTCACTTTATTATTTGTAAATTATATTATATTATGAGTTTGAAAATTTTTTATTTTCACCCCAAGAATCTTCTATTCCAATATATAAAAACATGTAATAAACTTGATAACTTTTTATTTGTGAGAGATCATCATAAACCAAGACATTATACTACAATCCTCAATTCATAAACCATAGATCTTCTTTCTATCAATTACTTTAGGTTATATTGACTCGCATAGATAAATATGAACTAACTCAGGTAAATTTGTTAACTTATTTTCCTTCGGCTTGTTAGACTTCCATATAATTTCTCCATTTTGAAAAGTATCACTTGTATAGGTTTGATCACATGTAAGTTTAGAGATATCATAGGATCCATATTCCTCCACTAAATCATCTAATTAATTTTTGATCATGTAGTAATTTCATATACCATCTTACTCAGTAGTAACTATATTGGAGTTCCACATAACCTCAAGGACACATCTATGTATATTAGAGGCTGTAAACTATCTGTGATGGAATATGGTAAAAATGTGGGGAGGATATACCCTCATATCATAGTAAAACAAAATAGTTAGAATAACACAAAAACAGTGATCACAAAACAAAATATAGTAAAAAAGAAATTGATACAGCTATGTAGCCAACCAAATAAAAATAATATATCTAATGATATAATAGAATGAAATATTTATATGTTATATGAGTTAGGAAGAAACTAACAAGATTTCCTATCGGAAGATCATATACAACCAAAACCAAAATACACAAAACTTAAAATAACAACAACCTAGCCACGAGTCTCAACCCAATCCCATATCTTAACTCCTCCAATATATATAGCTTAAAAAACCAACATCATTCCTTTTACCTATACGTTCTTGTAAATATAAAATATGATCAGGTGCCTGAGTCTTAGGGATGCATGAGCAGGGTGTGATTACAACTCAGTAAACCACTAGTAACAGTTTCCCTAACATAACATGTATATACAGTGTATGAAAATTTTATATTCTCAAAATAAATAAATAAAATACTATAAACATAATACTTGTGGGGACCATGGGTGCTTCTTATGCCACACAAAAGTGACAATACTTACACCGACCAATGTCCGGGTGTCTTTGAACAATTTACAAGAATACCAAATGGGGATAACATCCCCTGACATATCATATAGAATACCATATTATATCAGAACAAAACCATCATCCTAAGAGGCATCACATCCTACCATCCACATTAAATTTATATTGGGAGGAATTACGTCAAACAAACCACATTACAACCATATAGGTAAAAATCAAGTCTAACATTACACATCACAGTCATCTTGGGAGTCATCATGTCTTACCATCCACATCCCGACTACCTTGGGAGTAATTATTTACAACCAATAAGATCTCAAATCAGTCCATATCACAATACCACCATTGTAGTAATTAATGCCCAACTCATTACACACATTAATGGATAGTTGCATGATACCCAACTCTTCCCTTTTGGATAATCATGGTTGGCATGTTTTATCCACCCATACCATAATATCTAATCCATAAACACTCACATAGAAAGATTAAAAAATACAAAGAATATTTTTAGAGACCACCTACCTCAAATTGAATCCATCTCCCCTAGAAAATCCTACTATTATAAAACATCTCAACAAACAACCATAAATTAACATGAGACCCTAAATCCATCAAAAAATAACTTCAATTAATTGTAAACATTTATTATTAATTTTTATACTAAATAAAACCTAAGTGTATAATTATTACTTTTATTATAAATAAATTACAACTCACGAGGTGAAAACCCCATCCCAAAACCACAAACAATGGGTTGTGGGTCACTTTTAACACCACCTCGAACACATGCCTAAAAAACCCTAACCATTCAACTTCAATTAAATAATTAATTTCACCAAAAAATTGATGAAAACCATAAATAAATTAATAAAGTAACATAACTCTATTAAATTATTTGAACCCTAGTGTGTCAATCTTCTTAGGACTCCCAATAACCATCATGAGAAAAAAAACCATCAATTATGAATAACTATACCGTGATCTGGTGGAGT
The DNA here is from genome assembly GCA_963277665.1 of Viscum album. NCBI lineage: Eukaryota > Viridiplantae > Streptophyta > Magnoliopsida > Santalales > Viscaceae > Viscum > Viscum album. Next base: position 744,843,729 of record OY728125.1, read on the forward strand.
GTATATTAAAAACCTAATCCTAATTAATTGTAACTAGAAAAACCAATTAAATAAAACAATATGTGGAGGATATGAGAAAAAAAGTCATTGAAATCAATGAAGAACTTCATCTGAACTAGGTACCTTGTCACCTAGAATCGCCCACCCAATACTCCGCAAGTTACTCTGTGCCATGCATAGGCCAGTCAGTGGCCCAAGATAGGGATTATCTCTTCTTGGGACCTCCATTGGGTATCCAAATCCACCAAATATGGTACCCATTAGCTTTTTTAGCCATTAGATTGCAGTATCCAACCTCCTAAACCCCCAAAAATCAAACCAGGCCTCAATTACTTGAGTAAGCACCTACATAACCCATATTTAATCATTTCACATACATTCTCAAATTCCCATCAGTGATATGATAAAAAAATTCAAATAGATGCTTCCACTTTCTTTAGAACATTGTGCCCTTTTTCTAATACCAGCCTAAATAAGGGCGAGTTATTATAACCTCCCCACCATAATGCTAATTATCCCTGAAAAGTCTTCATGTGCATCATTTTTAATGAATTCCTATCACTAAACCCCAATTCATAATACAATTTCATGTCTCCAGTTGGTTATGGTCATATCGATATTACACCCAAACTTTCTCCATTTCTCAAAACCCCGGGAGCCTCTTACCCCATGTTACATTGGTCATTCCTAGAATAATGTTCTTAGATTATTATATGAATTTTCATGCTTGATCATGAACAAATTAATGTAGTCGATACCCACCGCAATAACCATTCTTGAAAAATTATCATCCTATGCATCCTGGTACCAATTAATTCCACCAATTCTAAGAAACATTTCCCACTCTAAAAAGAATTAATGGATTCTTAATCTATTGATTTCATATATCATCAGTTTATATCACTATTCTAAATAATACCATCACTCACTTGATGTCTCACTAATGCATCACCCAACCATTACCACCAAAAACCATAACATCATTCTCAAGAATGTACCTGCAATAAAAATCCCTTCCTTATAATTTTAATTGTCACACTTACATGGGAGTACCAACATTCCACATACTCGGTCACCCTATAAATTCATTTCCAAAAAACTCATACTCTTTCATACAACTAGTATATCATCTCACATCCTGTGTTTTTTAGATACCGAACATATTAACCCAACATCTGCATCGTATTAAACACACATATTTATGTATTTAGAATCTACTGATATAACAAAAAAACTTGTATATAAGTTTCAAAGACAAAATGAAACCACTTATGGGTAAGGTCCACTAACACATCACCCCTAAAATTTACTAAATACCACTAAAAATGAGCAACACATTCTTAGATCATCTATGGTGTTCTCCCCACCAAATATTTTCACTTATTATCAATAAATGGGAATGACCCTTTACGATACCAATCATTAACTAAATTATAACACTCACAAGAACCACTCGTATTTATTGTATATGGTCACACCCTATTCCCCACTCTAGGGTTCTATAATGTGAACACACCCCATGAAATCAGATCCTAACTCTATAGATAATTCATTAGTATAACACTCACTCTCATGAGGTTTATCTCAACATCCATGACCTTTCTCATTTCCTTGTAACTCTTATTTCCCAACAAACTATAGACTCCACCTAGTCCTTATAGAAACTCAAAATATTATCATTCCAAACTCACCAATCCAAGGATATCCCCAATTTCACATCCATAATTTTTATCCAATCAACCCCTAATAATTTATCAAGGCCTGGTAGTAAATCTATGACACCTCATACTCACAAAGAGGTCATTTCTTGTCACTCAACTGATATATCCACCTCAATTACCTATGATCATCATGAAACTTTAGTTATTATTCTATCACACCACTAAGATCTAATATCATAATCTGTTCATATCTTGATACACCAGTTTGGACTAGTCAATCACACTTGAGCATCCCTTAACGAAACCCCCAACTCTAATCAAGGTAAGAAATACCATTAAGGGTCATCGCCTTTTTACATCCATTGATCAAAAAAGGTGTCTCACACCATTCCACTATCATTACATATCTTATCAAAATTCACACATTATCATACACCAAACCCATGAATGACATATAACACAACTCCCAGAAGTAAGGAAAACCATTGAGTCCTAGAACCCATCACAATAGACAAGAACCCCTCAAGGTACTCCAACTCATAAGACCTAAAATAATAGATAACACAACTTAATATGACCTATCTACACACTAAGATAGTGTCTAATGTAACCATACTTCATTTAAATTGGTTATCAAGAACTTATCTTAAGAGTTTCATACCCTTCAAAACACAATATCCATATCTAAGATTTTTCCTAAATTCCAATCATCAATATGCCCCACATGTCTTCCAAGGATGATCATTCCTAAATGATATCAAATATTACATTCCCAAGGTCAAGATTATGTCTCCTCATCCCACACACCACATAGGTTATGAAAATCTCACTCTCTTGCACCATGATAAGATTTCACCTAACAATACACTCACAATGTTTCTGAACAACATGTATTATTACTCACTTATCAGATTGGATAGGCATACACCCTAGTGAAACCCTGATACAAAACTAATGTAAAAACATTATTCAAATATTTTCAAATATTATCTCACTATCCAAATTAATTAGCTGACCATGCCTCTCTTGCATGTCAAACATATCAAAAAATAGACACCACTAGCACTCTAACATTCTAAATTCCCAAGGAATATCCATACCTGACTAGGTACAGCATCACACCTCAAATATGTGTTTTCTATATACTATAAGTAATAAACACATGATTTCAATGTTTTAAGGAAGTCACATGTTGAGGAAAACCCCTCTCTTGGGTCACCCTCATACATCACAACTCATTTCAATAATAATAGAAAATATCCCTACTACACAATTTAAAAACGTGACATGACAATATTCTAAGTCATATTTCAATATCAATAGGCCATATAAAGTAGTATATAGGTCACATACCACCTAGTTCATATCCCACATATATGGAACTGAACTTAAAACCTTACATAATCTTGAATTAAATGAATAATTCACATTGAGGATATTTTTAGGATTAGAGTTTTAGAGAATTAGGACATAACTATTAAATTTAATTTCAAATACAAAGTAGACACTTCTACACAATTTCAATTCTTTCATAAAATATAAACTCTTGAAAAAAAGAGTCATGTATATTTCCATGTTTAAGACAACATGAATTTTCCGTGATCCCATCCTTGACCCTATTCCACATTATTTCCTGTGAAAAACATTTCAAAAACATTGTGTGAGCATAAAAAGCTCAGTAAGGGATACACAAAGAAGGAAAACTGATATTTTTTTCAAAACAATAGGTAAACCATGAATACTTTATCATTAGTAATACTTTTCACCTTTATGAAGTATTGAATACTCTTCACTGAATAAAATATCATTACATACCATTTTGTAACTAAAATATTACTATAAAACCCATATAAAGAACACATAACATATAAAGGTAACTTGGCACATAAACATACTTAAATGTAATAACCATACGGTAGACTTACACAAATATCACTAAATGGAATAGCTATACAGCTGAATTCCATACCCAATGCATTAGAGGTTATAATGTAACCACCCATCCTTGTATTCATGGAACCACCTGTCATTTGGTTTATCACGTAACCACCCGTCAAATGTCCAAGTACCATTATAAAATCATAATACATAAAACAAATATAAAGGAAAGAAAATACTTCCACATTTCAATCACAATATATCACTTAGATATATTGACATAACAAATCCATTAGAAAAACATTTTCACTACCAAAATACATAAAAGATTATATGGTATTTATTTTCTTTTAAAAATATTACGACTTATTGAGGAAGCCAAAGATCAAATAATACTCGTAGCGGCGGAAAGGTCATTGTCACCGCTTATGTTAAAATAAACATCTCTTTTTTCGTTTTGAAAAAATCTTCATAGAAAAAGATACGCTTTGAAAAGTCAATGGTGTTTATATAGCTTATAAAATAAAGTCGTGTATTAAAACAAAATATGCCTCAATAAAAGAAGATTGAGACGAAGTCCCTTACCTTGTGTTTGGCTTCACTCGATTGTTCTTTAATCTCCTGAATAATAAAATAAACTTAATTTCTACTTTCTTGAGAACTTTTTTCAAGTTTATTATTCCTTTTATATCACTTATTACCTTGCTATAAATATTATGTAATCATTTAAGTTAATAACGTTCATTTTGTCGATATTTGGTACTTGAGTAAAAAATGAACACCTTATATTTACAAGTTGTCCATGTGGTCAATAGTCCATTATATCCAGAATGATATTCATGATTTAGATATCATATATATCATATATATCCAATATATACATGTATTTATAGTAGTACATAACATTTGGAGGTAAGAAATGAAATGCATCGTTCATGGAGACGGTAATCCGTACGTACGCATGAACGCTACTTTCATTTATATCTCTTATTTTAATGGAATTAAAACATAATGATACATAGTTATATTATTATTCCATTATAATATCATTTGTAATATCATTAACTACACCCTTTATACGTTCAACATAAGGCATGAACAACTCATATCACTTTGAGGGGGCGGTAGTCCGCACTTCCTCTAATGAGATTATCGCGTTTACCCATAATAGAAACCATAAAGGTATGCTAAAAAAATACAGAATCATAAAGAAAACATAAAAATAATATATATCATATATAAATACAGTTCCATCATAATGTCCACCATGATAGGTGGTAGGAGATAATCAAACAATCATCATTTCGTTAGGCTTTAGTTTTCCATCCACAAAAACACTATGTTCTTCACCCATTAGATGGAGGTGTGTGTAAGTGTAGTTAGAATAATTATTATTACAACATCCTAGTATATTGATGATACTGGTGTTTTTACAAAAGAAAGAAATAAAAATAGTTTAGGGGTTGGAGAAGTAAAATAAAAGAAAATAATTTAAGAGAAACTGTTACCTTTAATTTGGGTAACTCCCTTTGGTTTGAACGAAAGGACTTCTTGAAGTGAATTTTTACTAAGGTAAGACTTCTAGAGGGAGGAGAGAGATGTAGGGAGATTAATTGGGCAGATTTTGGACAATCAAAATGGCTTTAGAGGTGTGGGGAATTGGTTAGAAGTGGTCTTCTTTTATAAGGGGGAGGATGGGCTCTTTAAAAAAGTGTGAAAATATTATTTTATTATATAATGATATTAGGTTTCAAAAGGTCCAAATATAATTAGAGTAAAAGATAAGATGACTCATGGAAGAAATAAAATCAGCCAATAATAATTGGACTGGTTTTGGCTAATATTTTAATCATTATAATCTTATTTATTTAAATCATTTATTAATGAGGTAAAAACTCCATCATTATTGTGTCAAAAATAATTTAATATATATGATTTTTCAAAATTATAAAACAAATACCATGATATAGGAAATATTTTTATATTTACAATTAATATTTATAGTCAAAAATATTACTTATATAATACCATATAAAAATTAATTACAAAAATATGTTTTTTAAGTCATTTTGGCCTTTACATTAAATTAATTAATCTAAATTGTCATTATCACTCCCAAGTGGCTCAATGGGGTCCCAAAATCGACCAAAAGATTCCCATGGTCGTTAATGACTAAACTAATAAGTTTTGGACAAGTGTTAAGGTAATTTGGAGTTATTATAATAATATTTTTACCTTGAATTACCCTATTTATCTTTAACCGTGGTAAATAAAAGTCAACAGTTAATATTCAACAAAATTATTTTCATCTTATTGAACCAAATTTAAGTTATTTATAAGAAGCATGTATGCTGTATTTTTTAAATTCAATTCATAGAACTAGTAAAATTTCATTTAAATGAAAAAGTCAGTTTTTTTATCTAATACTAAGTGGTTTCATTATTCATCAAAAAATTGACGTTTTTCTGAAAATTACCAAAAATTCAGCCTAAGCTATATTTGATATTCCGAATTAAAAAGTGATTTATATTTTATCAAATTGAAAAAATAGAAGTGGAATTAATAAATTTTAAAATTAATTCCCGTTATCAAAACAAATATCATGTTTTTACGAAACAATAACTATCAAAAGATTGACACTTTTATATGTCAAATTTCAAAGTGAAATTAATTCCAATGACCAAAATTGGGTTAAATGGTAAAAATATAATCTAATTACACTTTAAAATTAATTAATAAGATAATATAACTATATAAATAAATTATATTAAAAGGTACATTTGAATTAAATTACAATATTTTCCACTATTCATTAAAAAATGAATTTTATCTACGAAATACCAAAAAATTACCCAAAGTAAAATTTGATGTCCCCAATCTATAGAAGAATTTTATTTGTTAAAATAGAACATATAAAAATGACCAAAACAATATTTAAAGAGGGTTCACCATTAAAAGGTAGTAAATCGACCTTTTAATGTAAATTATGCTTAAAATTCGATTCATTCCCATTTTAAGCCTCTAAGTTTTATTGGATAAAAGTAAATACATATAAAAAACATGTATAATCACATTTTAGTTATTTCTATTCATTACTGGCAATACAACGACTATGAGTTAACTACCATTTAAAATAATAATATTATATTATTCGTGTGAAACATAAGATTTCAAAGAATCTCGTTGTTGCGTATCGGGCACGCTATCGAACATAGAAACCCCTTTAAAGTAAAATTAATATTTAATTCACAAGTATTAATAAAAAGATATTGTATTATTTCTTTATTTCCCTAGGATGTTACATCCTTCCCCCCCTTTTGGAAATTGAGTCCTTACAATTTTTATTCACTTATCAAAATAAGTGGGGGTATTTATCCCACATAGCATTTTCAGATTCCCACATTGCCTATTCAACCATATAATTTTTCCACAAAACATTTACATGGTGGATTACCTTATTCCGCAACACTTGCTCTGTACAATCAAGAATTCGGACTGGTTGTTCTTCATAAAAGATATTCTGTTCCAAATGAACTACCTCTGGGCTCAAAACATGATATGGATCTGACATATACTTTATCAACATCGAAACATGGAAAAAATTGTGTAACTGGTATAAACATGGAGGTAAAGCCACTCTATATGAAACTAATCCAACTTTATCCAGAATTTCATAAGGTCTAATGAACCTCATACTCAACTTTCCCTTCTTACAAAAACAAATCACACTTTTCAATGGAGAAACTTTAAGAAAGGCTTGATCACCTACCTCAAAAGAAAGATCTTTCCCCTAGTTATATGCATAACTTTTCTTTCTGCTCTGAGCTGTTCTCATGTGCTTCTGAATCAACTGAACTTTCTATGCCATCTCTTCTACCAATTCTGGTCCCATCATCTTCCTTTCACCTACTTCATCCCAAAAAGCTGGAGTTCGACAATGATTTCCATAAAATGCCTCAAATGGAGCCATCTGTATACTGGAATTAAAACTATTATTATATGAAATTTCATCCAAAGAAAGATGTTGGTCCCAACTTCCCTGATAATCCAGTGAACAAGAATGTAGCATATCCTCCAAGGTCTGAATTGTTCGTTCTGACTTCCCATCTGATTGAGTATGAAAATCTGTAGTAAAATTTAATTCAGTACCCAATGACTTCTGAAGGCCTTTCCAAAAGTTAGAAGTAAACCTGGGATCATGATCAGATAAAATGGAGAGGGGAACTCCATGCAACCTAAATATCTCTTTGAAATACATCTGAGAAAGTTGATCTAGAGAAAATGTATCTTGAATAGGATGGAAATGAGCAGATTGAGTCAATCGATCAACAATAACCTAGATTTCATTATTACCTCGATATGTCTTTGGTAATACCACAATGAAGTCCATGGATATATTTTACCATTTCCACTCTGGCACTAGTAAAGGCTGAAGCATCCCTTTTAGTAACTACCGCTCTAATTTAACTTGCTGAAAAGTCAAACGCTTCATAGTAAAATCAGCAATATCTGTTTTCATTCCATCCCACCAGTAAAACTCACGAAGATCTATGTACATCTTAGTACTGCTAGGATGAACTGAAAACAGGGAACTATGAGATTCACATAACAACCCATTCTTCAATTATGAATCACAAGGCACACAAAATCTCTTTCCAAATCTCAAAAACACAATCATTATCAATGTTAAATTTAAGAAACTTACCCTTCTGAACCAACTCTACCTTTTTCTGTAACTCACTATCTTCCTTCTGTGCTTGATTAATTCTGTCTGATAGAGACGATTTCACTGACACCTGATACAAAATAGAAGAATTTCCTGCACCAACAACTTCTATGCCAAATTTCATCAAATCAAAAACCAAAGGATCTTCTTCCAAACATAACATGGTTAATGAAGTATTACTTTTTCGACTCAAAGCATCAGCCACTTTATTTGCTTTTCCCAGATGATAATGGATCGTGCAATCATAAAACTTGATTAATCCTAGCCATATCCTCTATCTCATGTTCAATTTTTTCTGAGTGAATATATACTTCAAACTTTTGTGATTAGTATATATTTCACACTACACTCCATACAAATGATGCCTCCAAATTTTTAAAGAAAAAATAACAGCAGCTAATTCCAAATCATGTGTTGGGTAATTTAACTCAGGGGGTTTCAGCTGATGTGAAGCATAAGCAATTACCTGATCATTCTGTATAAGGACACATCCAAGTCCTTTCAAAAAAGAATCACAATAGATAACAAACTCACCATTTCTGGATGGTAGTGCCAAAACAAGATCATTCACCAATCTTATTTTCAATTCCTGAAAACAATCATCACATTCTTTTGTCCAGAAGAACTTAACACATTTTTGAGTTAACTTAGTCATTAGACTAGGTAACCATGAAAAATCCTCAACCAACCTCTGGTAATAACCCTACAAGCCAAGAAAACAACGAATCGTGGTTATATTTGTGGGTCTTGGCCATTCTTCAACAAATTTTGTTTTAGAAGGATCAACCGTTATGCCAATTTTTGAAACAATGTGATCAAGGAAAGAAATTTTCTATTGCCAAAATTCACACTTGCTGAATTTCCCATACATTTTCATTTCTTTTAAGGTTTTCAAGAAAACCATGAAATGAATTTCATGTACCTATTTACTTTTGGAATAAACCAAAATACCGTCAATGAACACAACTACAAACATAACCAAGAACTCATGGAAAATTATATTCATAAGATCCATGAATATAGAAGGTGCATTGGTTAACCCAAAAGGAAGAACTAAAAATTCATAATGGCCATATCTAGTATGAAACACGGTCATAGGAATGTATTCTTCCTTTACATTCAATTTATTGTACCCCGATCTCAAGTCAATCTTCGAAAAATACTGAGCTCGTTGGAGATGATCAAAAAAATCATCGATATGTGGAAAAAGATACTTATTCTTAACCGTGATGGTATTCAATGCTCTATAATCAATGCAAAGTCTCATTGAACCATCTTTATTTTTAACACAAAATACAGGAGCACCCCATGGTGATGTTCTTGGTCGAATGAAACCTTTATCTAATAACTTCTGGAATTTCTCCTTTAACTCTAAAAGTTCAATTTGAGCCATTCGATAAGGGGGATTTGAAATTGGCTTAGCATCAGGAACTAAGTGAACAGTAAATTCAACTTCTCGATCAGGTATAATACCAGGAAACTCATTAGGAAAAACATCAAGGTACTCATTTACCACTGTCACATCATTAATCTGAATAGTTCCTTTATTTTTAATAATATGTGCAAGGTAACCTTAATTTCCATCTTTTACTAGTTTCTCAGCTTCCTGATATGTTATCAAAAGTAAGGGCTCATTCTTGTACACAAACTATAAATCTTTCTGAAAAGAAACCTCTTTAGCTCTGCAATCAATCATAGCATGATAAACAGAAATCCAATCCATGCCCAAAATAACATCAAGCTCTACCAGAGGCAAAACAATAAGGTTTGCTGGTAGATTCTTTCCGCACACAAGGACATGAATCTTCTTATGTTTTCTTTTTGTCTCAACATCTCCTCTAGGTGTTTTTACTAGAAGTTTTGTATTCATATCCTGAGATTGAATTCCAAATTTTCTAGAAAACTTCTCAGAAATGAAGAAGTATGTAGACCCTGAATCAAACAACACATTGGCATAACATGAACAAAAAAACAGTGTACCTGATACTACTTTGTTCGATGGCCCCACATCTACCGAAGTAGTGGAAAAGTATTTCACCACCCCTTTTTTCCTGTAGTCTAACTACTTTCCCTTAGTTGAGTTCTTCAATGGACACTCATTTGTATAATGACCAATTTCATTACAATTAAAACATCTTACCGATGGATTTTCATTACTTGCTTGATCATCCTCCTTACAGTTACGAGTAATATGATCAGACTTACCACACCAGAAGCACTTTACAGACATTGATAAACATTCTCTTGGATTCTTTTTACTAGACTTCTCCCATGTTGGATATTTAATTATCTTACATCCAGGCTTCTTTGGTGAATTATTCCCATTTTCCATCCAACTGGACCTCTTATTCTATTTTTTGTCAAAGAACAATTGATCATCGACAAACTCTATTTCCACCTTCTCCACGCAAAGAACAAGTTTTTCATAACTTTTGAACTCACGAGAGGTAAATGATCTTCGATAACGTGGTTTCAGTCCCGAGTAAAATCAATTTATCTTACTATCAAGATCTCAGATGAAATTTGGAGCATACCATTCTAGTGGAGTGAATTTTTCTTCATACGTAGCCACTGAGTCATACTCTTGCCTCAATTCTAGGAATTGTTTTTCCAACCTAAGACGAACCAACTTAGGAAAATATTTTTCAAGAAACATTCCTTTTAATTCAACCCAATCAAGAGGATAAATCTCCTCACTATCCCATATATTTTTCACCGTCGACCACCACTGATCATCTTCACCTTCTAAACAGTAAACAACGAGACTATCCTTTTGATGTTCTGAACAACCCATGACATAAAAAATCTTTAACAGTGCTTTAATCAACCCTTCAACTAGCACAGGGTCAAATGATCCTATGAATAATGGGGGATTTTGCCTCATGAAATGCCCCACAAATGACATGTTCCACTGTGGTTGATCTAGATGATCACGTACATGGATACCACCACCATTTATAGCCTGAGTCAATTGTGCCATCACTACAAAAAACTGTTCAGTTCTGATTCCGACCATCTTAGGTTGCTATTTTGGAAGGTTTCTTCCTCCTGATGTCATCCAAATATAGCTGCCATGTTTCCTCTGTGGAAAACCATTCCGAACACAGAAATATATGAGGCGAAGCAACATGGTAATCTATAAATGCTATATCATTTCAATCTTAACATAAATTATTTTAGGAACATTAATTTAACTATATTCTAAATACTAATGTTTTCTAACCGACCTCTGATACCAACTATAAAGACAAAGCCTTAAATCATTACATAATCTTCAATTAAATGAATAATTCACATTGGGGGTCTTTTCAGGTTTAGAGTTTTATATAATTAGGATGTAACTATTATATTTCATTTCAAATAAAAAGTAGACACTTCTACACAATTTCAATTTTTTCATAAAATATAAACTCTTGAAAAATAGAGTCATGTCTAATTCCATGTTTAAGACAACATGAATTTTCAATGCTCCCATCCTTGACCCTATTCCACATTATGTCCTATGAAAAACATTTCAAAAACTTGGGATGTGCATAAAAAGCTCAGAAAGGGATACACAAAGAAGGAAAACTGTTAGAATTTTCAAAACAACAAGAAAAACCCTGAATACTTTATCATAAGTATTAATTTTCACATTTATGAAGTAGTAAATTGTCTTCACTGAAAAAAATATCATTACTTACCCTTTTGTAACCAATAGATTACCATAAAACCCATATAAATAACACATAACATAAAAAGGTAACTTGGGACATAAACATACATAAATGGAATAACCATATGGTAGACTTCCACACATATCACAAAATGGAAGAACCATACGGCTGACTTCCATACCCAATGCATTAGAGGTTATAATGTAACCACCCATCCTGGTATTCACAACACCACTTGTCATTTGGTTTATCACGTAACCACACATAAAATGTCCAAGTACCATTATAGAATCATAAGACATAAAACAAATATAAAGGAAAGAAAATATTTCCACATTTCAATCACAATATATCACTTAAATATATTGACATAACAAATCCATTATCAAAACATTTTCAATACCAAAATACATAAAAGAGTATATGGTATTTATTTTCTTTTAAAAACTTTACAGCATGTTGAGGAAGCCAATGATCAAATAATACTCGCGGCGGCAGAAAGGTATTTGTCACTGATTATGATAAAAGAAACATTCCTTTTTGTCTTTTAGTAAATTTTTTCATAGAAAAATATTCCCTTTGAAAAGTAAAGGGTGTTTATACAGCGTATAAAGTAAATTCGTGTATTTAAACAAAATATGCCTTAATGAAAGGAGATTGAGACAAAGTCCCTTACCTTGTGTCTGACTTGAATTGATCGTTCTTTAATCTTCTGAATAATAAACTAAAGTAAATTTCTATTTGATTAATACCATTTTTAAAGTTTATTATTATATTTACATCACTTATTACCATGTTATAAATATTATGTAATCATTTAAGTTAATAACGTCCATTTTGTAGATATTTGGTACTTGAGTAAAAAATGAACACCTTATATTTAGAAGTTGTCCATGTGGTCAATAGTAATTTATATCCAGAATGATATTCATGATTTATATATCATATATATAATATATATCTATTATATAAATGTATTTATAATAGTACATAACATTTGGAGGTAATAAATGAAATGCACCGTTCATGGAGACAGTAAGCTGTACGTACGCATGAATGATAATTTCAATTCTATTTCTTATTTTAATGGAATTAAAACATAATGATACATAGTTATATTATAATTCTAGTATAATATTATTTATAATATCATTAACTCCACCCTTTATATGTTCCACGTAAGGAATGACCGAGTCATATCACTTTGAGGGGGCGGTAGTCCGCACTTCCTCTAATGAGATTATCGCGTTTACACATAATGGGAACCATAAAGGTATGATAAAAAATACAGAATCATAAAGAAAACATAAACATAATATATATCATATATATATACAGTGCCATCATAATGGCCACCATGAGAGGCGGTAGGAGATATTCGAAGAATCATCATTTCATGAGGTGTTAGTTTTCTATCCACAAAACATTATGTTTTTCACCCATTAGATAGAGGTGTGTGTAAGTTTATTTAGAATACTTATCATAAAAAAATCCTAGTATATTTATTATACTGGTGTTTTTACAAAATAATGTAATAAAAAGATTTTAGGGGTTGGACATATAAAATAAAAGAAAACAATTTAAGAGAAACGATTACCTTTAATTTGGGTAACTCCCTTTGGTTTGAACCAATGGACTTATTGAAGTTCCTTATATCTAATGTAAGGATTCTAGGGGGAGTAGAGAGATGTAGGGAGGTTAATTGTGTAGAGGTTTCATGAGAGAAATGCCTTGAGAGGTGTGGGGAATTGGTTAGAAGTGGTATCCATTTATATGGGGGAGGAGGGGCTCTTTAGGAAAGTGTGAAAATATTTTTTTTATATAATGATATTCGGTTTCAAAAGGTCAAAAAATCATTGCAGTCAAAGATAAGATGACTCATGGTCGAAATAAAATCATCCAATAAGAATTGGATAGGTTTTGGATAATATTTTAATCATTATAATCATATTTATTTAAATCATTTATTAATGAGGTAAATACTGCATCGTTATTGTGTCATAAATAATTTAATTAATTTGATGTCTAAAAATTATAAAAAAATACCATGATATAGGAAATATTTTTAGATTTATAATGAATATTTAAAATCAAAACAATTACCTATATAACACCATATAAAAATTTATTACTAAAAGCTTCTTGTTTATGTCATTTTGGCCTTTACTTTAAATTAATTAATCTAAATTGTCATTATCACTCTCAAGTGGCTCAATGGGGTCCCAAAATGGACCAAAAGATGCCCATGGTCGTTAATTACTCAACCAATAAGGTTTGGACAAATGTTAAGGTAATTATGAATTATTATAATATTCTTTTTAGATTGAATTACCCTATTTACCTTTAACTGTGGTAAATAAAAGTCAAAACATACTATTCACCAAAAATTATTTTCATCTTATTGAACCACATTTATGTTCTTGATAACAAACATGTATGTTGGATTTTCAAAATTGAATTCATAGAACTGGTAAAATTTCATTTAAATGAAAAAGTCTATTTTTTTAACTACTACTAAGTGGTTTTACTATCCATCAAAAATTGAAGTTTTCCAGAAAAATTTCGAAAATTTAGCCTAAGCTATATTTGATATTCCGAATTCAAAAATGATGTCTATTTTCACATTTTCAAAACATAGAAGTGGCATTAATAAATTTTAAAATTAATTCCCGTTATCAAAACAAATAGCATGTTTTTAAGAAACAATAACTATCAAAAGATTGACACTTTTATATGTAAAATTTCAAAGTGAAATTAATTCCAATGACCAACATTGGGTTAAATGGTAAAAATATAATTTAATTATACTTTAAAACCAATTAAGAATATAATATAACCATATAAATAAATTAGATTAAAATGATATTTTGAATTAAAATACAATATTTTCCACTATTCATTAAAATTTAATTTTATCCAAAAAATACCAAGAAATTACCCAAAGTAAAATTTGATGTTCCAAATCTATAGAAGAATTTTATTTGGTCAAATAGAACATATAAAAATGACCAAAACTAGATTGAAAGAGGGTTTACCATTAAAAGGCGGTAAATCGATCTTTTAATGTAAATTATGCTTAAAATTAGATTCATTCAAATTTTAAGCCTCTAACTTTTACTCGATTAAAGTAAATACATCTAGAAAACATGTATAATCACATTTTAGTTATTTCTATTCATTCCTGCCAATAAAACGACCATGAGTTAACTACCACTTAAAATAATAATATTATATTATTAGTGTGCAATGTAAGATTTCAAAGAAATCTGTTGTTTCATATTGGGTACGCTATCGAACATAGCAACCCCTTTAAAGTTAAATTAATATTTAATTCGAAAATATTAATAAAAAGAGAATGTATTATTTCTTTATTTCCCTGTGATGTTACAGCACATATCAATATTCTTACTACCATATCAGACTATATAGGGCACTTGAAAGGTATACCACTCAATATAGTGCTTGATACATATACACTTGTAATCACATATGTAAACCATACTACCCAATCTAGGGTACTAATCGACACCATACATCCAAAAAAAGTTATTTTGGAAAATATCACGTTATTATTGAAACATTAAATAACCATTTCATATTTTTCTTAATAGGTTTTAGTACCAAAACACATAGAAGCATCCACATGACATGTGAACCCATATTCCTGATGTTATTATTGAATGTAAACCTCTTTTGACTCTAGGACAAGAGGATAACCAAAAAATATATAAATACAAAACATTATTCTTGGGAATAATCAACTCACTTATTACATTGAAATGTAAAACATAAATCCCAACTCCTAGGCAACTTGGAATTCAACTTGTGTAGGTATTGGACATCCATAAACGTAGTATTTATCCCATGTTATGATAAGTCGTATCTCCTTGATATAATATTAAAAAATATAAAGAAAAATTTAATAGGTCTTTAATACCACCTTGTAACATCCTAGCTCATCTCACCCAATAGTAACCATGCCAGAGAACCACATGACCTCAAGAACACCTCCTTGTATACTATAGGTTGCTGAATATTAGTGAGGGACTATGATAATATAATGGGGAGACTATACCCTCTTATTAGAGTAGAAAAAATTAATAGAAATAACAAAAGAATAGTAATTAAAAAATCCAATGTATTAATAAAGGAAGAAAAATAGTTAATTATCCAACCAAAATTAAATAGCATACCACATGATATAATAGAATGAAATATCTATATGTCACATGAATTTGGTAAGAACAAATAAAATCTTTCATTGATAAATCATATATAACCCAAACCTAAATAAAAAAACTAAAAATAACAACCTCCAGATATCATGTATAAAACTTGTCATATATCCTAACTATATTATATTATCTTTCCCAAAAAAACAATTTCTAGACTCTTCCCTTCATGTTCATGAAAACTTTGAGGTTTGATCAGGTACTAAAGTGACAATGTATCCCAAGCCTAGAGTGATTACAATTCAGTGGGCCACCACCAATGATGACCCAAACATAAGAAGAATATATAGTGTATAAAAAATATTCTATGGTCAAAATAAATAAATTAAAACTATAAAACAACACAGATTACTAATAGATGTGTTGTCCAAGACACTCAAGAGTAACCATACCTGCTTTGGAAAATGCCATGGTGTCTCTAAACCTTTCACAAGAATAACAACTTATCATGAAATATCAATTTGTATCACATATTATACCTTATTCAATAAAAAGAAACCATCATCCTAAGAGGCATCACGTTAAAAACAACATCACAAAGTCTAGCCTTCCATATCACAACCATATTAGGTGGCAACACATCTATCCTGCAACTTCACAACTATCTTGGAAGGTTTCATGTCAAGAATTCCACATCAAAACCATCTTGGGAGACATCATATCCAACCTACCATCATCACAACCATCTCAATAGGCATAATGTACAATATTCTTCATCACAAATACCTCAGGCAGTATAATGTCAAACCTATTTCAAACATTCAACTTCATACCACAAATACTTAGGTGGCATCATATACAACCTATAGAATCTTAAATCATCACATATCATTATCCATATTAATTTATAAATAATTCCTATACCATAATTCACATTGATCCACACATGACCCATCTTCGATGGTTAAAATGAATGCCCGACCCATTATTCACATCTAGTGATAGCTAACATGTCACCAAACCCATCCCTTAAGCACATCCATGGTTGGCATGATTTCCCAAACCATATTATAATATCCAATCAATAACCACTCACACATAAATGGTTAAAATGAAATCCCAACATATATAAAAATATATCCACTATTGAAATTTCATTTAACCCATAGCATAATCCACTCCGAACTATAACACATCACCATGGTTGGAATGATCACCCAACATATACACATATCTTATCCCATCACATATCATTTACCTATATTTGCAATGATCTCACAACCACCTCCACATTACATATTAATATTATGGTTTTAACAAGTTACCAACCTTTACAAACCATGTACATGAATCATATTTAGCATTTTCATTCATATAATAAAAATAAATTCTCATTTACACACATAATCCTTAAAACTATACAATAATTCACACATATCATGGGGTTTATATGGGTCATCAACTCATCCAAACCTGATATAAATTTCATAGGATGGAATATCATGCACACAACCTATTCCCACTTTCATTCGATTTAATGTCACTTATTTGTTATCCTAATTCCATTATTCCCTTGGTCCCCAAAATAAGACTACAACTCATAAATGGACTATTAATGGGAATTATAATCGAAAAAACCCTTCTCACAGTCTACATATAAGGACTATAGAAAATGATAATCAATTTATCAGGACATAATCCATTTACATAACCACACTCACATCTAGATATAATAAATGGCTTAAATAACATGAATTGGAAAAACAAATAAGGGATGAAATATCGTTAATCTCACTTTCAAGATCCCATTATGTTGGTCCTCTCATTCCCAACCAACAAACAAGTCCAAGGATATGTTATAATCACCCATATACCACATACTAATAAGGGATTAACACTTACCCAATACAATAAAAAACTCCCCAAGGGGATAAAAGTTAACTCAATATTCTATATGGTCTACCCCTAAGACAACCACCCTCAATCTATCCCATACCCTTCTCATAGGAGACTAAAGAACCTATCCCAAGGTCCATTAGGTTTTAATTACCCAAATTCATTCCCCTATTTGGTCACCTAGAACAGAACAATTAGTGCTCTATCAAGTACAAAATGCTATGTATCAACCGGTAAATGGCCCCAAGAACAAAGAAATCCCCCCCTGAGACATCCATAGTGTTCCCATTAGCACACATTTAAGTATTTTTTGGACCTATATAACCACCTACCTATGCTATCTAGTCTACCTAACCCCCAAAACTCCAACAGGCCATCCTTCACCAAACCAACCACCTAAAAACCCATATTTAATCATTTCAAATATGTTCCCAAATTCTAATTAAAAATAAAAAGTACAAAATTCAACCATGTTTTGGTTTTTATACCTTTATAACCCAATTCACTTATAAATCTACTGACTTAAAGTAGTGTGGTTCATTAAAAAAGTGTTTGAGCATTATATGCCGCAAAACTTTCTCTATATTCTTGTTCAAAAAACATATATCTTCTTCTCCATTATTAAGGTAGAGTTTCCTCTTTATGTTTTTACTTTACATCAAAATTATATCATTTATTCCTTTTAAAATAAAATTATTTTTGGAGAAATTTATTTCATACCCCAAGTCACATAATTTAATTACACATAGAAAATTTTGACAAAGTCCTAAGACTAACAGTACATCCTCCCACTAAAATTCTATACCTCTACTTTTGGATTCCCTAGAAGCAATAATTTTTAAACCATTATCATTTCAAAATTTAAAAACACTATATTTATCTTACTTTATTCCCATGATATGATATTTGTTTCCCATAATATGGTAAATACATCCACTATAAAATATCCACAATCCTACATAATCTTTTGTATTCAAGTCAATTTCAATGATATTTTCCTTTTTCAAATATTCCTTTATTAATACATGTATAATAATTCAAATTATTGGTTAGTGAATATATTCATTTCTCCTTTATAAAGTATGGATGACCTTTATATTGAAAGGATTGAAATTGGGTTTACATTTTCATCCTTCTTGATGATGATTACAGTTGATTAAAATTTCATCACTGAGTCTCTTTTAGAAAACATTATAACATTTTTAATGTGAAATTCAATAATTTGTGCCAATAAATGATTATCTAAAAATATCTATTAAAAATATATCGAGTGTAAGAATTTTGTTTTTATATATTTTTATATATCTAATTCTCTAAAGTTATTCTTTTATATGGACCACATTTATTGAGTATGTATCATGTTTATAAAATAACAACCCCATAATTTTATTTTATTTTTGTATGTTTTATTTAATGGACCAACTAACTTTAAGATATTTTATGATTCACCGATGACAATATTACTCTGTGGTGTGGTTGCTAGAAGCTTTGAATTAACTATCACCTATTTGTTTCTTGCTGTAATGACCACTTTATATTTTCCATATTTATAAACACTACATTTTTAGAAATCCTCCAAATTTTTAATTGGATCACCATGTTTCTCCACATCCTTATTCATATCATGCACATTAAAACTTATTAATGACATTACAATCATTGAGAGCCTTTCCAAACCGTTATTTTTTCTATGTAAATTGATAATTTTTACTTTAATATCTTTAATCCATTTGAATCTATTTTTTAATGTTTTAGTCATGTTTTCAATGATTTTGGCCTCCTATTCAATTTTGATTTTTTTGGTCCATATTCTATGCGTTTTCCATATTTCCATATTTGATTAATTTAATATCCATCTTAAACCTAGAATTATCATATTCTTATTGTTGTATATAAAGTTTAGAAACATAAAAAACACTATAGTAATTTGTTTTTATCCCTTCAAATATAAAGATCATTAATTATTAATTATAACTCTAGTTTGAGGCCTAATTTTCACAAATATTATAATTGTCACCATAATTTCCCTATGGTGGTGCTTAATCTATGACATACACAATGAATTCTTCTTTGAGGTCTTTATAGTCATCAATTTATTCTATATCTCTCTCTTCTGAGATCATATCTTATTAAAAAATTGAGTTTTTATTCATTGAATAATCTATGTTGTGAACTCCTATTTTCCTTTACATATTTTGATGATTTCTTCATGAGTATTTTTTCTTCAGCATCATATCAAAACTTATTTGGATAATTTTTATTTTTTATGTCCAACTTTTCCACATAGAAATAAAGTATGTGGAAGGATTCCATTGATTTTTCCCTTTCCACATTTTATGTTACAAGAAATGAAATACACGAACTTATTGAATTCTATATCTTTGATATAATATTTCAATGTGTGTTTCATTATTTCCATGAATTCCACTTTCTGAGTGATCACATTTTCCAGGGAATCATTTTTGTTATTCCTCATCATATATAAAACAATATATATTCATAAAAAATCCAATGTAACTTCCTTTGGATCTTTATCTTTGAACACTATGAACATTTCATTAAATAAAAGTGGAAAATTTATCAGGATCCAATTCAAATTTTTGATATCATTGAAGGTTTATTTATATCCATGAATGTACTTCACAATCACATTCACATGTTAAAATAATGAATTAACAATATCATTTGGGTGTATCCTAAAGTCCTTTTACTTTTTCCAAATAAAAATCAATTTAGATAAATGTATATTTGAATAACCTTTATAGTTTTTGAGAAATATTTACTATATGACTTGTGAGGATTTAAATAACATAAACTTTATATTGATTACATTATACAATCCAACCTAATTAATTGACTCATTTTTCACTAAAATCTATCACCCCTTGGCCTTCCTATGATAATTTTCCATATTCCACGTCGATCAAGATGTTGTGTATGGAAGTCGTATAGACATACAAGCCTATTTGTCATAAATAATGTTTTATCTGATTCTCCCATTATTAAAATTTGTTTTCATAGAAGACCATAATTCCATTTTTATTGAAAAACACTACCATGGATTCCAAGAAAAATATTTCACTAAGAAATGTTTGATCTTATATCACATATTGGTCCTAAAAAGGTAAATACCATGACAATAGGAGTAAATCATGGTATATTGAACTGATTCAAATGAATATTTCCAACTATCTTATTCCCCTATTATTAGGAACACTTCTCTTACTTTTAATGAACATGAATTGATAAATCAAGTAAATAATTATAGAATAAATTTATACCTGGTTCACCTGCATTGATATATATCCAAGGACATTACCACATTGATGTTTTTATGTAATAAAATAAATAAATGAATATATTTTTTTCATATAATTTAGATTTGGTTTCAATTAAATTCATCAATAATAAGGGAACTCGCTACCCTCATCCATTCAAAATGATCACCGATCCTCCAAGTGAATCTATCTTAATCTCCATGAAATAATAAAGTACATTACTCTAATGTTGGTGTAGCATTCAGATCCTCCTTCACTAATGTAATGAAAATATTTAATTTTTATTCTAAGATATACTCATTTATATTATTATATTCTATCATTTCATTTCTAACAATGATCTCAAATATCATTTATTTAATTCATGATACTACTTCCATATTTTTAGTTAAATATAACCCTAAAATTAGAAGATAATCTCAAAGTTTCTCTTGTAATTGATCCTCAATTCACCTGGATTAAGATGGGAAAATTATTCTAAAATAGATCTCTAATTTTGATCTAGTATTATGGTATATTATTCTCACAAAATCACTAAAATATATTAATTTTCAATTATAGAAATTCTTATTAAATCAACCCTATTTTGGTATGATCATAATCATTATAGAAAAATGATATCCTTCAATTAAAATATCAAAATCAGGATTTTTTTAGTTTATCAATAAACAAAATGTGATTACCTCCCTTGTAGTGTTATTTAATTCACTTATAAGATTCGTGGTTGGATTACAACATTTATAGTATGAGAAAATAGTAGAAAAAATATTTTACTAACCATTCACAGTGAAATACTATCATCATGGTACAATGTGGAACATCCTGTAGAAAACCATAAATTATTGGAATTCTCTTCATGATTTAGAAGAATCCTTCTTAATAAAATATTTAGAGTTATGGTGTGAACTTATTCCATATTAAAACAATGAAAAAATAATTTTTTCACAAGGTTTACATTACAATATGACAATTTCTCATGAGGTACATTCTTATAAAAAGTTAATCATACATATTAAAATTATGTAGTAGATTCATCCATCAGAGAAGAAACATTATTCAAACTATAAAATATATTTTATTATGTGAATCACGTTGTGTCATGACATATAATTTTATGGTGTGATCTTGATTCTATAAGCATAAATTCTCTATATTATTCCAATTTCCATAGAATCAATTATTCATAACTCTTAGAACCTTTTTGGAAGAATCTCTATCATCTTTTTCAAGAAACACACCCAAAAGATGTTTCAAGATTATTTTTTCTAACATATATAGTAATATAACGATTTTATCAAAACTATGAAAATATAGCAAACATAAGGTCTCTCTAGTGTTATATTATATTAGATATGATTAGATGGACACTTATGTATGGATTTGTTAGTATTATTAATGGTGTTTATGAAATTAAAGAATATATAAATTTATATAAAAGAAATCATCACTTTATAACTCTT
This sequence comes from Viscum album, assembly GCA_963277665.1. Lineage (NCBI taxonomy): Eukaryota > Viridiplantae > Streptophyta > Magnoliopsida > Santalales > Viscaceae > Viscum > Viscum album. Next base: position 744,866,456 of record OY728125.1, read on the forward strand.
CCATGTTGGATTTATATTTTACCTGAAGTTAAATGATAATTGACTTCTCAAAATATGATTTTGATTTATCCCTAATCAATGTTCATCATGGATTACTATAGGTTATAACAACATATAAATATTGTCATGTGTTAGGTATTATATAGAGATACATGAAAAAAATTTATATGTTCCATAAAACACCAATTATAAAACATTAAGGCTCTCACACTATGTATATAGTATACAAGGGGTCCACATAACACCCTATATTTAATTATTGTAAGGTTTAATTTTTAATGAAATAATTTCACAATACACATAGTTTTATTCAAGAATGCAATTAAAACATAAATTATAAAAATTTATAAATTTAATTTGTTTAAATTAATATTATTTTTTTAATAGTAATGTCAAAATTAACTTAGGGTTATGTTTTGGGAATTTTCTAAAATGAATGTTTTTTAACTGAATAGTGAAAAATATCGGTTTTTCAAATACTATCACTTATTTTCATTAAATAAAGTAATTTAAATAATAATTATATTTTGGATTTAGTACTAAAGTTAAAATATGATCCATTTTATTTATAATAATCTAATTTTAATCAACAATTTCCATTATTTGGATATATGTTAATTTTTATACTTAAAAACACCATTTTCTAAACAAATATTATCCTTGATTTATATGAATTTATATAAAAATATATTTCTACCAATCCTATAAAATGAATATTTAAAAATTGATACCATTTTTATAATCATGATTTTAAATTTTTTGAAATAGTTTTCTTTTATTTTTAGTCAATATGAATAGTAATTGTGGTAAAATTTATCACATCGGTAAAGGGTAACTTGAGTAATTAAGATGAAAAATAATGTGATAAGGAATTAAAAATCAATGCAAAACTTGAACTTATTTCCTTTTAGGGATTTAATACTTCCATATAAATCATAAATTCAAGTATATGTCATTTTCTCCCCTTTTACCTTGGTAATAGAATTTATATAATTTGAAATAAAGAAAATTCCAAAATTTCACTCTGTTACTTTAAATTTATTTTATATGATAACATAAAGAAAAATAAAGGTTATTTTTCAGAGTTTATTTAAAATATGAAATAATTTTTTTATCATTGTAATTTTTTTTATTTTTTAGTGATTGAATAATTACATTAAATTCTTAGGCAACGCCACCAATATATTTGTTCAATTAAGAGAAAAATAATATAAATAATTTTAAAAAATATCAATAATAATATAATTTGGATAAATTATTTTTTACGTGACTTTTATATATGAATATATAATATTATGGATATGTGAAAGGATTATATTTGAATCACATCTCCATATGTTTTCTTTAATTTCATGTTAAATGAATAGTGTCAAAAATGACTTTGATGATATTTTATGAAAATAATATTTCATTAGATTATTTAAAAATAATAAAAATATTCAAATAGTACAAGAGGTAATATAAAATTTATAAAATATCATACCTTTTCCATTAATCATCCAATTTTTTCATTATAAGTAAAATTATAACCCATTAAGATTTAAAATGTTGTTTCCGTGGTTAAGATTAAATTTGGTTAGCTATGGGGTTAAACCAAAAGATAATATTTAAAATGACACCAAAACCTATCTAAATTTTATTTTATAAGGTTATTTAGACCTTAAAATAATTTTATTTGAATCTCTACCTATGTTTTATCGTTTTTCTGCTTAACGACTTAATTATATTTTATTCTTTTTAAAATTCCAAGTGTGTCACTTACCTCTGTTTTAAAAGGACACCATATTCTCTCAATTATTCACCCCAAATTTATCTATACATCTCAAAAAAAATATAACCATTTATATTCCTAAAATTATTATAATGTTATTTTGGTGAATTTATTTTTAAAAGATAAACCTTATGTCACATAGAGGATATCTAAATGAAGTCTATTGAAGAAGAGGTAATCATCTCTATGACTCTTTCAAATTTCATTCTTATTATACTTCCGTTAAATATTTTTTACCCATCGTAAAATAATTAATCAATTATAATTTATATAATTATATTATATTATTATTATTGATAACTATTTTCCACCACTTTTCCATCCTATCAAAATTGAAAACATCTCTTGTGAAAATGTATGACATACTATCTCTATGTAGCGTTGTAATTCATTTATCATCACCATTTTACTTGTATGGTTATGAATATGGAAATAATGAATATATATTATATTTATGACATAATTATTCTTTTATATTTATAATTTTACATCTATCTTTTTACCTTCCAATCCATTGGAAAATGATAACATCACTTGTGTGTGCATGTGGACTACCACCTCCACAATGCGATGTGATCCATTTTTTATTTGGGATTTACATGGATGATAATAAGGATATATTTATATAATATATGTGATATTTATATCATGATAACAATAATCAAAGTTTAAATACCATAACTTCCTTGAAAAACATGTCTGGGAAACTAAAGTAGTTAGTACCTAAAACAACAATAGTAATGAATTATTATTGATAAATGGGTGATATGTCATAATAGAGTCATATATTATATTACAAATACTAATAATGTTCTTAATAAATTAATAAAACATTTTAAACCATTATTATGGATGTTAAAACATGTTCAACTATGAAGAAATGTGAGGTAAGGGGGTTTATCTCAATTTTCACCCAATTGGAACATACTTGGCATTCTACACATATTTACATTAATGTGGTATATATAAATCCTCTTTGATATATTTAACATGAATACATATTTAATCATTAATATTAAATATTAAAATAAATTTACTCTTTCAAGGGGTTACAATTTGAATGTTACCAAAAAGGAAAGAATTTATTTTACAATATAATTTTTGGGATTGATCTTATTTTCATTGAAAGAATATTATAATATATCCTTCATGAATTCCATATAATTTCTTATCATATGAATATTTAAGGGGGTTCCATATTATATTTTTTACTGCCTTTGGTACTTGAATCAAGTAAATAAATGTTTAAAATAAAATATGAATTTATTTCTCTTTTTGAACGGGTGCATTTTTCTTCAATGTCTATATATTAAATTTTTTATAAATTTATTTTTTATTTACTCAAATGAAAATTTAAGTTACAAATAAAATTTTGAATTGTTTTAAAAGAATATTTCTAATGTTTTTTGAAAGTTTCATTCTCAATTTTCTTTACAAAAAAACTCAAAATGAATATTTTTTCACATATACGATGTCAATAGATTTCCCACTCATATAACCAATTTACACTATAAGATTATTATAAAATACTTCTATAGTATTTGAAATATAAATATTTAATGAATTATTATTTAAATATTTCACTTTATTTTTATTTATTTCTCTAAAGGACATGATTTAATTACAAAAACAATATTTCTTATGAATTGTTGTTCATTTTTATCTATTATTAATTTTGTGGTCTTTAAATTTCTCTTAAAACATTAACATTCTTTTGATCATTAGAAATAAATTTTCTCTTAAATATATATTATTTGTTTCATTTATATAATTATTTATTAAACACAATACCATTTATAGGTATAGTGTTTGACTTTGAAGGTTATTTTATTGATTGGGGAAATATTAATATCTAGTATTCTTTACTCAATATAATTTTTTTTGATATAACATATCATTTATGAGTTAAATTTATCATTAAATATATTACAAATATATTTGAAATTAAATTATAGGTATGGACAAAAATTTTATATCCCATCGATGCATCGACTTGTCTCCTGAGACAAATTGGTTGACTAGCCTTTAAATGGGGTTTTGGGGTATGTCGACCCATATTTTAAATTTTATTAGCACAAGGACTTGGTGGTACATATATAATGATTTATGACATTATAAATTTAATTTATTTAGAATTTAGTTATCATTATACCTGATATAATGACATTTTATATTATTCATGGTTGTATTTCATGCTCAAGTTATTGATTAAATGGAATGTGTTTTAGTTATTTACCTTACCATATTGATTATGAATTATTTACTTGTAAAATATTAAATTATAGTTAACTATTATTGTGTATTTTATATCACCCTTATTTGTTTCCTATCCACATGATAGGAGTAATAATTATTTTATTGAGTTTCATGGATGTTATACATTTACTTCTGTTATGTTTTGTATTTTATTTCCAATATAAAATCATAATCATGTATGTAGATAGTTTTTCAAGACTAATAACCTAATTAGTACTTTATAATATGATCTCTTTTATCTTATTTCAATGTAATAAAATAGACAATAAATTTGGGTTACTGGATTTGGTGGTATTATAATTGGAATTAATGTAAAATTAGTAGAAACTTTGAGAATTAGATTTCAAATGAACATAGCTGAAATGATAATTATGATAATCCATTATAGTATTTGAGGAGTTTTACTATTAAAAGTATTTTAATTTTTTTGGAAAAATATTTATGAGTAACATGTTCTATAATAGTGTGTTTTATTATTTTGTGATGGTTCAAAATATAAGAAAGGGAATCAACAACCATGGTCAGTGTAGGTACCACCCTACAAAGCAAGCTAATAAAACTGGTGTTAGAGTTGAGAAAATCATTTCCATACTAGGGTATATAACCTAGTTTATGAATATTATCCATTTAAATATGGGGAAATATTATGTTCCATATCATTATTCCCTAATATTGGATCGTTTTATGTGATACAATCCACCATATTTTATTGGAAATACTATGTAGTGGTAGGCGAGTAATAAATTAAGTCACTTGAAAAGATATTTTTGGCCTTAGGATGCAATGAAAGCGAAAAGGTTTTTCTTTAACTGTATTAACATAGAGAATATTTATATCAATGGTGGTGATTAATCTAGAATACTAGGGATGGAGAAAAAATAGATTATATGGAATGGATTGATTTTTAAGTAACATTATTTGAAAAATATTTCACTCATGAGAAATGAACTGAAATAAGAAAATAGTTCAATAGCTTAATGGAAAAGGAAGAAGAATGTGTCACAGGGCATGAGGATAAATTTACAATACTAAAACTATATTCTACATATTACATAAATAATCAAGAGAGAAAGATTGACCAATTATTTTATGGCCTTAATTCAAGTCTCAAAAGGGAACTGATTTCTCAATAATTTTAATCATATAATGAAATATTATTATGTTCCATCAAAATAGTGAAGAAATTATATAAATACTATGTCTTAAATGGGAATAAAGAGAATAATAGGTTGAATTAGCACCATGGAAAAATGTAAAATTTCATAGAAGAATAAGGGAATGGATCAATTTCCATTAAGTGAAAATTGCGGAAAGAAACATCTTGGAAAATGTTTGAAGGTCATGGGGGTTTTTACAAGTATGGAGATAAGGATCATAATGCTAATGAATGAAAGGGGAATAAAGAAACCAATACTATCCATTTCCTTAACTATAGATAAATGGGGAATTATTCAAACAAATGGCCCAAACATCAAGAGAACCTACTATATGAGAGGATGAGGGGAGAAGTCAAGCTTATGAAATCACTACAGTTGAGGTTGAAGTTCCTTAAGATGTGGTGAAAGGTACATTAATCATGGCATCATATTTAACTTCTAATTTATTTTATTTTGGATCCTATCACTCTTTTGTATCTTCCATGTCTTCCATGAAAATTAGATATTTCCCTATCACCTTAATAATGGATTTGTATTCAAAAATCACAGTGGAAATATCACTATAACAAGGATGTGTTAGTCAATTCCTATAATTAAAATTAAACATGCCATATTTTCAGGCTTTATTACTATACCAATGGTTTATTTGGACATAATACTTGGTATGCATTTTGTGTCAAAATATAATTCAAAATATTATTTCCAATGGAAGTAAATTATGATTCATGATAAGGATATTGAATCCATTATCTTTATATGGGAGACTTCATCATCTGAATCATGTCTAGATCCACCCCTAGTAGCTCTTATGAATTAGATTATTTTGGAATAATAGTAGACATAATCTATTAATGGAAAGTGTAATCTTAAAATTACTAATATAACTATTGTATATTAATATACTGATGTATTTCCTAAGGAATTACCTAGTCATTCACCAAAATGTGAAGTTCATTTTTCCATTAATTTAACCCCAAATATAATACATATACAAAAGACTCCATATATAATAGGAACATTGGAATTAGGGGAGTTAAAATATAACTACATTTTTTGGGGGATAAGGGATTTATATTACCTAGTGTCTCATTATGGGGTCCACTTTTGTTTTTATTAAGAAGAGAGATGGCTATATGAGGTTATGAATTCATTATAAGGAAATCAATGATATTTTTCTAAATAAAAAGTTTCTTAAGAAATTAATGGATGACTTATTCAATCAACTTTACAAAGATCAATATTTTTCAAATATTGACATTTATTCTCGGTATAATCAATTATGTGTAAAGAATGAATATATTTAGAAGACAACATTTAAAATGAGGTATGAACATTATGAGTTAGAAATAATTTCATTTTTATTGACTAATTCACCCACTATTTTTATGGATATAATGAGTAGAGTATTCGATAAACATGTTGATAATTTTATTATGATATTTATCAATGATTTCCTGGTGTACTCTTAAAGTTATAAAGACCATGAAAATCACTTGAGGATTTTTATTGAGACTCTTAGAGAAAAGGATTTATGAATTATACTTCTCAAGTGTAAATTATGGATTTATAAATTTTCTTTTCTTTCCCATATTATCTCCCTGAATGAAATATCTGTTGATCTTTAAAAGATAAGGGAATATAAATAATGGAATATACTGATGAACATAACTGATGTATATAGTTTCATTGGATTGGCAGGTTACTATCAGAGATTTTTTTCAAAACATTTCGTGATTGGATAACTCAATTAAGAATGATGAAACATAAATGGGTTAATATCACATAGCCAATTTAATGTGAAGAATGTTTTGAATAATTGAAGAGGAGATTGTTGAATTCTTTAGTTTTGACTCTACCATTGAGAAATAATGTATTTTTGATATATATAGTGATGTATCAAAGAAGAGACACCATTTTTTCTTTATAAGTAAGGATACATTTATTTCATATACATCGACGTATGTAATGATTCATGAGGAAAAATATCACAACCAATCCCAATAGGTCCTAAACTACAACTACCCCAAGCTTTCCTCTAATATTCCATAGGCTAATGACCAACATTGAGTAGGCATATCACAAACCTGGGAGGCATAATCCTAATGTACATATACACACTAAAACATCTACATGACTATACAGTGTATAAATATAAAACAAATTAAATCAATGCATTCATATATCTATAATCCTACAATCGAGGTATGGTAGTAAAGTACAGAAAGTGAAAAAGGGGCCAAATACAAGCCCAAAAAAAACTAAAGAGGGCCCAAACATCTCATAAAGTGAAAAAAAAACCATCAAATTCAATGAATTGAAAAATACCTAATTATTTCTAGCTCAATTTATGCTTCATAATCAATACATTATCAAAATCTCCATTTTATGCATACGGCACAACAAATGAGAGAAGATCTAATGCATGGGTGAGTATAACAATACCCCGTAGTATATCCAAAAAAATAAAAACCCAATAATTAGAATAGTCATATCATAACATTAATATAGTACTGAATAGTTTTATGAAACCATATATACTCAAGAATGACACCATGCCTCCAAGCGGTCACAACCCAACTACTAGCCACATCATTATACTTGAAGAAATGTTTTTTCCAGGAGAATCAACTCCACAAGCCATGATATCACCAGAGATACTCATTGAAGTGGTCATGATCATTAGCCCTACCAAATAAAGATTACTGTCATCTGAATTCCTCAAAACCCAAATAAGAGATCACACCTATGACCATTGGGGGAAACCACAACCCAAAATTGATCAACTTGCTATATAGGGGATCACATGACAATGATACCATGCACACTACTAGTAAAACATTCTAGATTTAAGATAAATTCCCCACACATGGAGGTCACACCAATTCCACAAACACAACCTAGGGTATAAGAATAAATGATATAAGATCATACTCTAACCTCATAGAGGGACACCACACACTCCACATCTAAGACTCATCCTCTAGAGGGGATCATATATATAGATATGTGAATGTAATTATACCCTGTACCCTCTAGAGGAAGGACAATGGGAACATTCTCAATTGATACTGGTACAAACTAAAAAAAACGGGCTCCAAACACCCAGAAAGGGGGTACAAGGTGCGTACTGAGGGTATGTGATGTGTCCATCCAACTCTTAGTTATCTTATGTGGTACTTACACACAAGGTGTGAAAATATCCATATACACGATATGTTGGAAATAGTACATTGTGTGAATATATTGTTCAACAATTTTCTAATTATACCTAGTTGTGCCCACATACATTGGACCATGTCTATGTACTCTAGTCATGTCCATATATCTTGGAATTATTGTTCATGTGTATCCTCTGAAATACATGCTGAGTAACTAGAACGGGTCACACATTGTGTGATAGGGGTCACATGGTGTGTGATATTTTTACCTCTATGGAAAACCTAAAACTATACAGGGGGTCCCATATGAGGTCTAATTCTAGATTACATGTCATGTAACCCAATATTTATAGATCTTTTGGGTTCCTCTTCTCACCATCCTTCATTTTTCCACTGTTGATGTTCTCACTGAGAAATATATATTTGAGGTCATGCGACCTCATAGTTTCCTTTTCATCAGATTCGGGATCTTGATCTTCTTAGAAATTGATCCTTCAAGCTGAAAACATTTCCACATTTTGAAACCATCGTGTATCTATCACAAGAATGGATCCCATAAGCTGATCTATTTTTTTCCTCCTCAAATCATCCACCATCTTCGTCAATCATCAATTCACAACCTCAATTGCAAGTCATACCCACGATATTGATCTGTTGTGTTAGATAATTGTTGAGAATGATCAAATACTAGGTATTCATTGAACCATTGTAAAAATTTAATATCAATGATGAACATGTAAAGAAATAGAGGAGAAATCCATAAACCATAGGATTTAAGTAATGAACCTCTGCCTTTGTTCATTTTTTTCCTTGATCTATTATCGAAGAAATAAATGAATGAGGAGGAAAAAAACCAACGAACAAAATAAATAAATTAGAAATAAATATACCATTGATTCAAAAATATATTCGTATTCATTGATTATTCTATATTTTAATGAGACAATACAATGACATGGAATTACACAAATCTATATCATACATGAATTTTGGATCAATTTCTAGTGAATAATAGTTTTTTATTTTTTTTGTTGGAGAGATCTATGAAATCCATTGGCACATAATCTTTAATATAATATAATGTGATGTAATATTCCAATAATCTATCAATGGATTCAAGTAATCCCCAAGTTATGTGTCTAACCCTAGGGTTGAGGCATGATCATGCTTAAATAGAGTAAGTAGGTCGCCGTTTGAAATAAAATGAAATAAAATAAATTTAATTATTATATTTTTATTATCTATTACCGAAACAACTTTTTCACAAATTTCTGATTCTAAAAAATGTTATGTTGCACTTGGTTAAAACATTAATTCTAAACTCAATAGTGCCCTATGATTTCTAATCTAGGCCCCTGTTTAAGAGTAATTCAACTTTTTAGAAAAATTGTGCATGCATGATATTAAAATATTCATTATTTTTAAAATATTAATTTCAGGATCACTAGACCTAGAATTATTATAGTGTCTCAATGACTATATTTTAAAATAATCGATATAATATTCAAAATAAATACATGGAGAAATAAAATTTGTTATATTCTCCTCAACATTGGTATCTTCATCTAAAAAAGAAAAAAACGTACTAAAAAGTGGATGGTACATGGATCAAATTTGTGTCTCCTTCCCTTAGGTGATCTCTTAAATATTCCCATGATAGAACAAGACATGTACTAGGGGAATGAATATCCCACAAATTATCTCTTATACTGATCCTCAATATCCACCAAGTACTCAACAACGATATCTATATCCTTAATGTATACTTTTCCCCAATGAATAACATATGATGGGTCCTACAAAAACCTCCTTAGCTATGACACATGGAAAAAATCATGTACATTGTCTAACTATAGAAGTAGAGATAAGTGGTATCCAACCTCATCAACTCCACATAGTATCTGGAAAGGGATGATGACTCTTGAAGATAGTTTGTCACCCAATCCAAGTATTTATAATCTACATTGAGGTGAGACCATTAGAAACACATGGTCTCCCTCCCCAAACTATAGATTCCTTCATCATCATTCTTCATAAAACTTATGATAGATTTGTACAGTCCTATACTGCTCTTTGATGATCTCTACCTTCTTTATAGTAAAATAAACCAACTCTCAGATCATGAATGCTAACTCACCTGGATCAGTCTAACAGAGTGGTGACCTGTAGGGTCAGCAATAAAAGGCCTATAATGTTTCCATACCAATGGTGGAATAGTATCTATTTTTATACCCAAAATCCTCCAATGGTAGGTGATCTTCCCAACTTTATAAAAAACCCAACATGAAAACTCATGACATATCCTCCAAGACCTGAATAGTTTACTTAGTTTGGCCATCATTCTTGGGGTGAAACACCACAATCAAATGAAACTGAGTCCCAAAGGCCTTCTTCAATCCTCTATATAATCATGATGTGAATTGGGAATCATGTTCACAAATGATCATCCATGGAACACAATAGATCTAGACAATATCTTGCACCAAAAAGCATCCCATGATCTCTTCTGAACTCTTATCTCTTATAGAAAGGAAGTGGTCCAAATTTATTAGAAAGTCTATTATCACCTATATGGAATCTTGTCCCCTATAAATATATAGTATCCTCATAAGAAATACTATGTGAATCCCATAGATATTACCCTATATTGGATGCTTTATATTTGATGATTTTTGGGTGTCCTCCTGAGTATTATTATACTACCCATTAATGATCTCTTCCTGCACATGTCATGTCTTTTTTAGATGACAGACCTTTCGATAGAGTTGTATGTGGACCAAAATATAGACAAGAATATTTGATCTTGAGGGACAATAGTCGGTTCTAGGAGTTTAATTTAAATGTAGTACCCTACTTACTAGCAGGTTGGACTCTTACCATTTTGGTGGGATTTTATTTGATCCTTTTATGATTTCCCTTAATTGTGTCATACACTTATGTGAGTTTAGTTGAATTCATGCACCATGGTATTAGTTATATTTTTCCTTTTTTTATAATTTTTGTGTTCAAAGATGTGCACATATATAAAGGTACATTAGACTAAGGCCTTACAAGTGTGTGATATACCCACTCAACATTTTTCTCCAGGCCTATACCTATTAGAGGTGGTCTTGGGATGTCACACTCATATTTCCACTGACCAGGTGAGGCCTAGTGTGTCAGTTTATGATATCATTTCAACACACATCAAATAATTTTTTCTCTTCTATAAATTCACTCTATTTTTTTCTTGTTTTGTAGTTTGTTTTTTTGTTCGGTCACAGAACTTGTACATTTGTGTTATTCAACACCTAGTCAACATAGTAATAGTTGTTAATCAGTTTATAAATAACTGAAATTTTTATGAGTTCAATGATATTCATATCAATGTTTATCATCATTACCAAGGATATTTCCTAATTCACTCACGTGATAAGTGCGTATACTCACAATAATAAAAGATTCCCTTGGGTCTCTTTCATGGTACACAAAAATAAGTCTTGTAATGTCTTCAAAATATTTATCTAGAAGGTCAAAAATGACAAATTGAATAAACCCGTTTTCATTCAAATTGATCATGTGGGATAGTTTGATAATAAAGAGTTTTATGAACCATGTTCTTCAAGAGGTTATAATCATACTTTTCCCATTCCTAGAAAACCTCAACCAAATGGGGTAGTCAGAAGACATAATGAAACTCTTCATCGAATCACAACAGACCACTTAATTGATTTCAAATTCCATCAATACTTTTAGGCTAATTCATCCAATACGATTGTTCTATGTTAAATCATTTTCCAAAAAGACCCTTCCTCAAAATACACCTTATGAATATTAAAAAAATAAAATAAACAATGTTTTTTTTCAAAGTGTTTTTAGATATAAATGATATATTATTAACCCAAAGGACATCCTAGGGAAATTCGATCCAAATTTGATGAATGAATCTTTATCGGGTACTCAAACTCACGTAAATATCACAAGTATTTAAAAAAATAACCAAAACCATTGGACAATTCATTCATATAAAATTCTATGAAAATATTTCTAAACCTTTATCCCAATTAGAAGATGTGGATAACCTTGAACCTTTGGCTTTGAATGATCAACATTCTCCTAAAAATTTTACCGATGATGAATCTCCTTTAGTACTATACAAAAATCATTGAAAAAAAAATCTAAATAACATCCCTTGGAAATGTTTTTCAATTATTTACTAGCTAATAATCATACTAGATGTTCCATTTGAAATAATGTTGAGCATCATTATTTTATTTACATTTTAGAACCCAAAAACCTTTATTATATTATTAATGATGAAATTTAGGGGCTTTATATGCAAGAATAAATAAACCAATTCCAATGAAATATTGTTTAGACTATTGTTAAAGGACCTAATTATCACATTGTTATTGGTATAAAATGATTTTTAAAAAATAAATTAGATGAAAAAGTTGACAACACACATAAAAAATCTAGAATCATAGAGAAATGCTATAATTAAGAAGAATGAATTGATTGTGGTTTAAATTTCTCCCTTTCTTACCTCCTAGAATCAAAAATAATTGTTAAGGAAATATCCACCCATCCAAATTTAGATTTTTTTTCAAATAGATGTTTATCATTCTTTTCAAAATGATTTTATTTCTAGACATGTTTTTATTGAACAACCACCCAGTTTTGAAAAATCCTAAAAATCCAAACTCTATTTTCTAGTTAACCATTACTTTATGTGGTTTAAAACATTCCAATCAGACTTAGTATAAAAGGTTAAACAAAATTATTTTATTTATAATTTTATAATGAAAAAATTGGATTCCGAATTATTTCTAAAAAGTATTTGAAATGATATTTTAATCATTTAAATCTATGTAGATGTAATGTTTGGATAAATAACTGGATCTCTTTGAACTGAATTTTCATATATAATGAGAAAAGAATTTGAAATTAGTTGTACAGGTGAGTTAAATATATTTATTTGTTTTAAAATCTATAAAAATAAAGGATGATACTTTTTTTAGACAATGTAAACACATTACTGAATTATAAAAATGATTGGGCATGGTTTAATATATGGAAATTAATAAACCTATGAGTATTTATTTTAAGTTAACGTTGGATGAAGCTGATATACTAGTTAATAACAAAATTTATTAAAGTATTATTGGGTGTATTATTTACCTTAATTCTACCCTATCTAGCATTATCTTTAGTGTTCATCACTGGACTCATTTTCAAACAAACCTAAAAAATCACATAAAAAATTTCATGAATATATTTCTAAATTTTTAAAAGGTTACAAAAATTATTGTTTATTTTATTTTGAAAGAACCTATTTTAATAATTTACATTTTTCGACACATATTTTGGTGTATTTCAACTAGATAATAAAGTAAAAGTGATACTTTCCACTTTATTGCACATCCCTTAATCTCATGGAGTAGTAAAAAGAAAATTTTAGTTTCTCTTTTTGTAGCTGAAGTATAATATATAGAAACAGGGGGTTATTATCCCCATATTTTATGGATGAAACAAGATCTATTTGATTTTAGGCTAACAATTATTTATTTTATAATTAAATGTGATAGTTATAGTGTCTCAAATAAATCTAGAAATCATTTTCAACACGCACACAATAAGAAAATTGATATTCAATATCGATTTTTGAGAGACCACCATCAAAAAAGAGATACCATGTTAGAATATATAAAGTAGAATCTTCCACTTGTTGATATCTTCACAAAAACCCTTGATTTCTTTTGTTTTAATTTTATTAAAGGGGAGACAATAGTTACATGATTATAATTTTTATTATTTATCTCTTCCAGTCTATGTTTTCTTTTTTCCATATCTTGATTGTTTTCCAAAATCTTTTCCTTGTTTTTAAAACATCGTTTTCAAAATTTTTAAGTCATTATTTATAATCAACTTGATTATATTATATTTTATATGTTATATATATATAACCCTTTTTCTTAATAAGTCATTTTTATAATAACAAATGTGGAGAAATGTTTAATTTTGCTGATAGAGAAATTATTAATGTTAAACAGGTGAAAATTATGAAAATTTCAAAAAGGGGGAATATCTCTAAGAGAAGGATCTTGTTTCAAGGGGTAGAATTATGCTTTCACATTAGTGGTATTAAAAAATATTTTATCCTTTATCTAGTATTTTTCACCTATTTATAATATCACATACTTTATTTTTTTATTAAATGAGTGTTTGTGATCATCAAAATGGAGGAGGTTGTTGAAAATTTATTTCTTTATGATCACAATCCCTTAAATTGCTTCTAACCAATATGTTTTGGTTTTTTTGGTTTTATTATTTGAATTTTTTTCTAAGGAATAATCAAACCATGTAAATGCGTCATGATGAGCTTGGAGGAGAATTTCAAAGGTCCTCACCATCAGGCTGCACCGACTACCCGGTAGGAAGCTACCAACAAATCGATGTTAATATATAGAACCAACATTCCTCAGAGAGTACCATCACCTACCTAGTATAATGTCCCTAGCTATCCAGTGGAACTGGAAAAAGAATATTACTTATAGGTGGACAATCAGCTACCTAGTTGAGCTCTCTAGCTGCCCGATGAAGTTTTTAATTGACCAGCTAGCTACACCATCTACTTTGTGGCATCAGACTGACTAATTATTGGCTTCGATCTATATTTGTCAAAGTGCATTAAATACAAATATTAAAGTATTTAATATACTATTTAAATCATTATATCAAACCAAGAGAAAAAAAATACTATTAATGTTATAAATAGATGTCAATATAGGATTGGATCTCATCTATGAACATTTATGAATACTACTTTCCAGAAAATTGATTTACGATTTGATTTTGAACGTGATCTTCAAGAAACATCCAATTATCAAAAGGAAAACATACATCAATGTCATCAATATAACTTATTTTATATTTTTTCTTTGAGAAATATTTCTCCATTTTTATAATTATTAAATGATCCTCTTTACGTTATATATATATCTCTCTTCCTATCCCCGATTCACATTATTCTATATCTTCTATAGAGATTTGAGGGTTTTTAAAGGGTTTGTAAAAACAAAACTATATATATTTTTTTATATCAACTTGTACTTGCTATAAATGCTAACAACCAAGCTAAACTCAATAAATATTTGGAGTATTTAGCTCATGGTCCTTTGAAGAAATATATTATCTTTAATTATTACAACATTATTGGTTTCAATTTTTAAAATATTGATTGTGGGGAAGATTTGAAAACAAAAAAACAACAGAATATTCGTAGTTTCATATGAGGTTTACTCTAATAAGTTTGTTGATATTTTATAATTAAATTATAAATGAAAATTTATAGTTGTGTTATTTAAATAAAACTGGTTAAATATTAATTTGGGTATAAATAATGATCTATTAAAATTTACTTATGTCAATTTTTCTCGGATGATTGATATTAGTGAGCGGGAAGAACACATTCCATATATTTTGGCTTCCCATGAAAAAATGGTATATTTTGTCGGTAATATAGTAGATGAATTGTGATGTTTTTTTTGTCCACATAAAACTGAGAGAAATATATAATATTAGTATGAAGGTAAAGAAATTTGTGACAGTTAACCCCATCAAAAAAATAAAATACATTTTTTTACTAGATGATAATGAAAATTTTGATCTTTTTACGGAGAGTGAAGAAGAAGAAAAAAAATAAGAATAATTAATGTCAATAATAGAACATGATAACAACTTTTCAAACAAAAAATATTATACGTATGTTTCTTTTTAGATAATTATAAATTAAAGGAATGTTTTTTATTCACAGGTTAAATAGGTCCATATTAACCATGGATGTTGTATTTTTGATATTTTTTATAGGGATGAAATATCAAAAGATGTTTAGTGAAAGTAACTACTCTATTTCATATAATTCTCATTCTACCACTTTAACAAAAGTTTCATGAAACACCCCAATATTTTAGAATATATTTATCATTAAAAAATTGTATGTGTTCAATATTTATGTTGACATGCAACATCAAGCATAAAATAAACTATGATAAATTATATCATAGCTATAAATTGATGGGTTTGACTAGGATCAACTAAATTTTAATATATATATATATATATATTTTACATGATTCAAATTTATTGAAGAATGAATAATAAATAAGCACCCTATTTTCTGAAAAAGTCATTTCATGCATCAAAAATAAATTTTCATGAAAAATGATTTTTATCAATTTCAATTTTTTTAGAATCCCATTTTTTTATATAATTCAGTTATCATGGTAAAAAGTTATGTTATCACGATTTAGGTTAAAATTAATTTAATGTGATTTAACAAAGATATAAGGCTTCAAATGAATACAAAAATTTTCTAAACATGATTGGTTGAGTTTATTCAGAACCTATATCATCTTATACATTAATTTTAGGTTACAAGGTTCTACATTTACTATTAGGTCGAATAGAAAGAATATATAAGGTCTAGAGGGGGGATAAACCAAATTAAAATTTTATTAAAATATATTATTTATCAAACATTAATTACTAGAGTTAATTATAAGAGTTTGTTAGTAGTGAAATAAAAAATGAAAATAATGATTTTTTATATTGGTTCAGTACAATGTGGACGTATCTTAGTCTTATACCTCTATACTCAGTGAGAGATACATTGTGAATTACCTAACTTTTAAAGAGGAATTATAACCCAATTATAACCTTCTTTTTCTAGTGGATGAATATCTAAACAACTAAATTTTGTATGGGGAGTCACAAACCAATTACAAACCTGAATTTATAATATAGTATTCACAACTATAAAACTATTGACATTAGAATCTGGGAGTCACAACCTTAAGTAGATAAGAAGAAATAATTTTTTTACATAAAATAATATACAAAAAAATAGTGTGTATGTGAATGATAAGATAAAGTGTTACAGACTCGAGAAGCCATAAAAAACAGATAGAAGTAGAATAAATCTCAGGTAGTGGTTCTTGGTTGTTTTATTAGATCAATAATTTAATTATGGTAGTAGAATTTGAAGAGGTTTTTCTTATCCCTTGAGAAATCATCCAACATCAGCAAAAATAGTTTACAAGATCACTTGAATGTTTATAATGTATGGACACTTTTTATCTAACATATTGTATCATCATTTAAAAATCGTATCCTTATAATATTACCCTATGTTTCAAGGATACTCTACCTACCATTAAATAAATAACCACAAATAGTAACAAAAACCTTCTATAGGTAAAATAATTAAAAAATAATAATTACAGTTTCTGTAATATCAGAGAGAGAGAAAGAAACATTTATTATCATTGCATAAATATCTATCAACTCATGACCAAAACATAGAAAAATAAATTCTGATTCAAAAAAACATAAAATAATCCAATAAATAATGGAAATTTTCTCCATAATAAAATGTGATAGATAAATCTCTGAAAATTAGAAAGATTAAATTTGAAAATATGAAATTAAAAAACGTTCTGTTTAAAAAGGGAAATAAATATGAGAATAAATTAAAAAATTAATAAAACCACATTAAAAATATTAAAATAGTTTTTAATGAAATTATTATCATATAATATTAATTTATAAATAATAAAATTTAGAAAAACAATATAAAATAACAAAAATGTTTTTTGAGTTTTCAAGCAGTATGTTTCATACGTGAAACTAAAAAATTATTTTACCTTTATAAGAGCATGTTTAAAATAATATGAAACACTTCTCATAGGATATAAATAATTAATATTAATTTATATTTTAAATAGAATAATTTAAACATGTGATATAAACTAGAAGTGAATTAGAATATGAAAGAATACATAAAACAAACCATTTTTCCTGTGGGGTTTATTTAACTGATTCTCATGTAGGAGTTTTTCTATACGCAGGTGAATTAACCATGTAAGGGAACTGATATAGATGATTTACATAAAAATATATTTGTATGATAATAATGTAATGTTTTTATATAGGAGAATTCATCATGTATATGATTTAAATATCCAAGTTCCTCACGTATGCAATTCACGTAAGGGAATTTCGGAAAAACTGAAAATATGTTGACATTTCAATATTCAAATCTAAAAAATTCCTTTCTAAACACATAATTAGATTATTATACCTTTTAATTATATTTATAAAACTTCATTATATTTCTAAATAATTAATAATCAAATTAATAAAATCTATTTGAATCAAGTTATCAAAAAAATTAGAAAATAGTTTATATCAAAATAAAAATCAGATCGAAAAAAATGCAGTTACTTCAGACCTAATTTTAGACATATTGAACAACGATTTAGATGTTTATTTCTTATAGTCAAATTAAATAAACCTTATTATTTTTCAAAAAATATAATCCCTCAATTTATAGTTCTATAGCTCGTGTTATTGTGTAAATATATAGAGTAACTTAAACTAGAAAATCAGCTACATGAATTCATAATTAGAAACGTGGATAACCATTTGGCTACATGGTGTACAATGTTTTTTCTATATGGGAACAGTAAAAAAACATGTATAAATGAAATTTTGAAGACCCAAAGGACTTATTTATCCTATAAAATAAAAATAAAACATGTAGAACATGTTACGAGCTTTGAAAACAAGAAATCTAAATAAAATTTAAGAAATGAATATAATGAAATAATCAAGATTAAGATAATTTAATCAATATAAAATTAAAATATATTTGATATATAAAAACATTAAAACATTTAATTTAAAGAAATTAATAAATTAAATGTATGATAATATTAAATAAGCATGAGGGGATATGTAATTAATCAAAATTAAAAATATATACAAGAACATGCACAAAAAATCACCCCTTTTTGTTTCATAACAAAAATAAACATCAATAACAAAAATAATTATACCCCTTTTGTAATAAACAAAAATAAAACAATTTTTCAAACATGTAACAATGATCCATGATAATTTCATCCAATTTAAAAACAAAGAATTAATTTTAGAGAGCATAAATATTAAAAGTTGATTGAGAAAATATAATGAGAAATATTTTTTAAAATATGATTTTAGGAAATATGAATGTTTAAACAGTAAGTTGAAATCATATTGTATTTATGATATGTTTTAAATTATTTATATTAGAAAAAAATATTGATATAAATTAAACACAAGTAATTTGAAAAATAGATTCAAAAATTTACAAATTATTTATAAATTTGAAATTTTTAGTAGAAATATATACTCAAACTCCCCCTAAATTTATGTAAACATAAAAACTATTAATATTAAAAAAGTACAAGATGAAATTTAGGTTTTCAACACTGAGAAAAGTCTAAAGGATTTGTAAAGATATCTAAAAGTTTATTTTCCTTAGGTATAAACTCTAAAAAAATATCTCCCTTATTTACATGAACTATAATACAATGAAATATATCATCAATACTATTTATTATAGAATGATGCAATGAATTATTAGAAATAGATATTTCAGATTTATTGTCACAATAAATAGATAATTTATCAAGAAAAATACCAAAATCACACAATGTTTTTAAAATTCATAAACTTTGAGTACAATAACTAGTAGTATAAATATACTCATCTTCTATAGTGGATAGAGAAATGGATAATTATTTTTTAGAAGACAAAGAAATTAACTAATTTCCATGAAAATGACACATATATGTTTTGTTTTTTCTATAAATTTTATAGATTCCACATTTAGAGTTTGTATATGATATTAAATCAAAAAAATATACTTCAATAAAAAACTATAATTATCAGTTCCTTTAATATATCTATTTATTATTTTCATAGAGTTAATATGATATTCTTTAGGATAATCTTGAAATTTTGCACATAAACATTCAATAAACATGATATTAGGTCTATATGTTGTTAAATAATGTATGATTCCTTTCATTCTTATATAATATTTAATATCGGTATATTTTATATGTTCCTGAACATCTAATTTACATCTTATAATCATAGGAATTTCCATTGATTTAGAGGAATCGTGAATAAACCTTTTAACTGACTATTTATCATACTTATATGGATTAAAAAAATTGTATATTTCCTTTGTAAAATTTGAAGTCGAAGAAATAACTTTAATTCTCCCATTGAACTCGTGTCAAACTCATATGACATCAAAGTAGAAAAATAATTAAAAATAAATTCACTAGAATAACCAAAAACTACATCATCAAATTAAATTTCCACAATTAAAATATCATATGAAATTATTCTAATAAAATTATATGATCAAAATTACTTTTCATAAAATAATTATTTAATCTAAACAATGAAATCCTTTCACACTAAGAGTTAGGTTCCTGTTTGAGACCATTCAAATATTTAGATAATTTAAAAACATTATTAGGAAATTTTTCATTATCAAAACCAGGGGGTTGAGAGACATATACTTATTTAGTTATAAAACAACTTAAGAAATCACTTTTTACATTGATTTTATATAAATTGAAACCTTGAAAACCTGAAAAAATATAACAAGATTATAATAGCCTCTAAACTAAAATGAGATGAAAAATAATCTTCAAATCCTATACATTCTTCTTATGAGTGTCCTTGGGAAACATGTTTGGATTTATTTTTATGATCTTCCTAGGTTAATATAGATTTTTTATAAAGACCCATTTAGTCATAATTGACTTATTTTACTTAGAAATGTTTTTTAAAGGCCAAAAATTATTTCTAAAAAATTTATTAATATCATCTTACATAGAAACAATACAGTATATATATTTTAAAGCATCATTAAAATTATTAGGAAAAAAATTAGAAATAATAGAAGAATCAACAAAAAAAATATAAAAACGAATTTCTAATTTCAATACCATAATCAATATGAACGATAAAATTGTTAACAAGATAATCTAAATGAATCTTCCATGATCTTGGATCTGGGTAAGAATGAGTTTACTCCCCTTCAATTTATTTATCCTTATCATGAGGTTTTTCTTTACTAAAATAAAAATCTCTAAACTGATCAATAAAATCATTAGAATCAAAAATTATTTTTACATTATTTATATCATATAAAACATGAAACAATTATTTAATAACTATAGTTATTTTTATTATAAACTCTATATGATTTATAATTATTATAATAACCATGACAGACACGTTCATCAGTTTTAGCATGAAATTTATCTAAATTTTCCTTTGAGTTTAAAATATAAAATTTTTAACTAGAAAATAAAGAGTAACGAATTTTAAATTTTTTATTTTAAAACAATTCATATGAAGTTTTATTTATTAATGGTCTAAGAATAATTCAATTTTTAATATTAAAAGTTTCAAAAATAGCCTCATCTCAAAAATATATTGTAAAAATAACTTCACTTAACATAGTTCTGAGAATTTTAATAAGTGTTCTATTTTGATGTTATATAATACCATTTTTCTGAAGTGTTTTAGAAGCATATAAATTATGAAAATAACCATTCTTTTCATGAAAATTTTCTAATTATAAATTATTAAATTCACGTACTTTATCACTATAGATAAAAATAAATTACAGAAAGTAATAAATCTAGATAAAGCACGATTTTTATGAGTAATAAAGTAAACCTATGTAAATATACTATAATCAAAAATAATAAAAAAGTAAATTTATTTCCACCATGTCTATATATTTTAGTAGGACCAAATAGATCAATGTGTTTAAATTATAATAGTATATTATTTATTATCAGATTGATAGGTATGAAATATAATTCATGTAGTTTTCCTTTCATGCGATCATCATAAACATGATGTTGTTCTTTCTTCAAAGTTGGTATGTTTAGAACATTCTATTTTTTTGATATTTTATGTAACATTATGAACGTAATATAACCAAATAATCGATTCCAAAGAATGTTGTCACTCTATAAAGCATTCAAACACTTAAAATGTTGAACAATTAGATTTAAAAAATTAATAATATAAATATTTTACTTTTGATTAGTGTAAAATAAAAAAGAATCATCTTCAAAAACTAGTTACTTATTATTTTGAAATTTCAATTCTATTATACTATGAAATAAGTGAGATATACTAATTAAATTATGTTCTAAACATTGAAAAGATAAAAGTTTATAAATTAAGATAGAATCAGAAATTCCAACTTTTCCAAAACCTTTATCTTTTCCTTTAGAATTATCACCAAAGGTAATAGTGCACCAATCACATATGTTGTATGTTGTAATATTTAATGGGTGTCTAGTAATATGACTAGATCATATATTATCCATTTTCCAAATGTCATTCTTGATACATTTAGGGAATTTTTACTACAAAAATAAATTTCTTGACAATTTGGGTACTCAATCTACTTTGGGTCCAATTAGAATAATAATATGATTTTTATATACCCATAAAAAATTTAAAAAACGATTTTATGGTACTTTAGATAATAATAATTTATAAGTATGGGTTTTTTCGTAAATATTCTGGATAATTTTAATCTAATGGAATAATCATTTGCATACTAATCTTTCATGACACATTGAAAACATGTAACCCTAGACCCACAACCATTTTTACATTTAATAAAATGGTTTTTATAAAATTTAGGTAGTATCTTTTAATATCCAATACCATAATTATTTTTGATTTTATTTATCCAAAGACATCATATTATGATGTTTCTCATGACCTGAAATAAAATTAGGCAAACCTTCCTTAATATTTTCAACATCATTTTTTTAATTTTCCATTAAATCCTTTACCAGATTTAAAATTATCATAAAACATAGAATGAGAAGTATAATCAATATTTCATAATTTTTAATTCTCTTATAAAGGAATATTATTTTCAAAATCACGTTTTTAATTATTTTCATTAAGCATATTATATAAATCAGTATCTTTGAAAAAATATTTTCTCATCCTTTCTATTTCTTAATTTAACTCCTAAACATTCATATTTTTAGAGTCATAATCAAAATCATAAAAACTAAAATAAAATCGTGTATCACTAGCCTTATATTGTGAATGCATAAAGAACAAGTTAACTGATGCTTTTCCAGATTCTTCACTATAATCAGATTATTTTGTAAAACTCCAAATAGTTTTTAATTCATTTTTGTACTTATATTTTTATTTTTCATTATTCTACAGTTTTTATGATTAGGTTTTATATGTTATTTCCTTATGTATTCAAAAAAAGTAACACATGAAGTATTGTAAATAATACTACATTTTTTTTCTCCCATTTGTTTTTAATTTTGGGGATTTTTGTCTAAATAAGTTCTTAAATACTTTCATTTTTTCATTCATATATAAAATCTAGTCACAATCTAAACAATATCTTACTTTTCACTATCTCGTAGATTAGAATTAGAATATTTAGTATAAAAAATATTTACAAATTTAAATACTACCCATTTTTTGTCTCCTCTTCCTCTATATTCCACAACTCATGTTGAAACTAATGTACTGGTCCAATCAATTCATCCATATTGTAATATTTGAAGTTATTTATTTCATTAATAGAACCATTTTTTGCATGCCATTTATTCGGTAGAGCTCATCAGAATAATTTAATAAGTACTATATTTTTAAATATTCTCCAATGGAATTCATTCCATTCCAAAATCTTTTGAATCAATGGAACATTTGATTTACTATTTCATCTTTACCCATCATTAAGTCATGATACACAACTCAAAGAATTCCATGATTAGTTTGTATCATTTTTTAGACAAGTTGAGTAACTTACATGATATAACAAATCTATTGAGATGTATTAAAAGTATATACATTACTAAACATAGTTCTGTTAATAACAAAATATAAAATATTAACAACTCTGTAATTTAAAAAATATCTAGTAGCATCACTTCTAATAAGTGTATCTGGGTCATCTTTTAGTAGTGTTTATGATTTTTAAATGATGTAATAGTGTTCTATAATTAATTATTTTATCCATGTATCCATTATATCTTTCCAGTATACATAATCATTACTATCACAGTGTTGTGGATTCTGAGGAATCTAATCATCATTTTCATTCACTACTAAAATCCTAAATATCTTGATCATTAAATTGTTAGGTCTAGGTACAGGTTTTCATAATAAAATATAAAAAACAAACTCCATATAAGGATTGGATAATTCCAAAAGGAACAACATTTGATACAAATTTTTAGGTATTAGGAAAAAGAATAACTGAGCTAAACTATCCTGTAGAAGATAAAATTTTGATACCAATTGATAGGTTAAATAGAATGTTGACATATTTTATGGAGGGGGTAAATATACTATTCTAACTTTTTAATGAAATATATTTATTATCAAAGTTAATTAATAGGGGTAATTATAAGAGTTAGTTAGCATCATAATAAAAAAAATGAACACGTGGATTTCTATAATGGTTTAGTCTAAAATGGAACTAGTCCAGTGTTCTATCTCCATACATGGTGAGAGATATGTTATGAAATACTTTATTTTTAAAGATGAATAATATACCAATTAAATACGTATTTTTCTTAGGGAAGAATAATTGGACACATTAATTTATTATGGGGTGTCAAAACCCAATTGAAAACTTGATTTTTGAATATAGGAGTCACAACATGAAAAATATTGAATTTAGAATTATAGAGTCACAACCTGAATAAGAGAAGAATAAATGATTTTGTATATAAAATCATAAAAAGAAAATATAGAGTATGTGAAATATTGGAATAATTGTTACAAGATGAAGAAAGAAAACAAAATAGATATAAGAAGAATAAAACATAGGTTATATAATTTAAAGAAACTTTCATTCATCCCTTGAGATATTTTCCAATAGTATTAAAAGTAGTGTACAAGATCACTTGAAGGATCATAATGTATTAACACTTTTTATATCATTAATTCATATTCACTTATCATGTCATAATTACATCTCTATGATATTACCCTTTGTTTCAAAGCTACTTGGTATCCATTTATATAAATAACTACAAAGAGTAATAAAAAAAATCCTTGAGTAAAATAATTTTAAGAAATAATAATAGTTACTGGAATATCAGAGAGAGAGAAATTAAAATGATATAATAATTTCATAAATATCACTCAAATTATGAATAAAATTTAAAATAATAAAGGATAATTTAAACCAATTTGAAATCCTCTAATAAATAATTTAAATGGTCTCCATAATAATCGGAAAAATATAAACCCTGTGAAAATAGTAAGTTTGAATTTGAAAATATGAAATTAAAAAATGTTCTATTTAAAATGGCAAGTAAATATTTAGATAAATTTAAAACTTAATAATAGCAAATTAAAAATATGAAAATATGTTTAAATAAAATTAATAACACTTAATATTAATTTATAAATAATAATATTTATGAAAATAATATAAAATAATAAAAAATGATTTTCGTGTTTCAAGATATACGTTTCATGATTGAAACTAAAACACTCTATGAAAATTTTAAAAACTTGTTTAAAATCATAAGAAACACTTTGTATAGGTTATATAATTTTAATATGAATTTATAATATTATTATAATAATTTAAACATGTGAAATAAACATGAAAAAAATATAAATAGGAAAGAATTTGTAAAATATGGTGTTTTTCTAGTAGGATTTACATAAGATATTTTCATATAATATTTTTTTCTCCATGTAGCTGACTTAACCATGAAAGGGAATCGATTCGGTTGAATCAAATAAAAAATTTATTTAGGAAAATCACATAAGGTATTAACTTAAGAAAATTCATCATGTATTTGATTCAAGTATCCAAATTACTAACGTTTGAAATTAGCGTAAGGGAATTCCTTAAAAAATAGAAACAGATTGACTTCTCAATATTTTTTCAAAAAAATACCTTGAAAAAGGTAGAATTAGCTTTGGTTCTTTTTTGATTATATTTATAAAATTTCATTAATTTACTAAAAAAATAAATAATTATCTTAATCATATCTATATAACTCAAGTTAGCATAAAAGAATAGAAGAAAAATAGTTCCAAAAATTTGTAGAAATCATATAGAAAACATGCAGTGACATTGGAAATAGTTTTATACATCATAAACGTAGATTCAAAAGTTTATGAATTCTATGAAAATGTACTAAATATTATTATCTTCACAAAAAAATAATTACTCAAGTTGGAGTTATATATATCTGGTTATTGTCTAAATATAGAGAGTTACTGAAGCTAAATAATCGACTATGTGGATTCAAAATCAACTAAAATAATAATGAATTTCCTAAGTGGATAACCATTTGGTTACATGGTGTACAATGTATTTTCCACCATTGGAATAATAAAAAACATGTAAAAATGGAATTTTAATGACCTAAATGACTTAATTATCTTTGGAACTCAAACTAGTACATATATAACATGTTATAAGCTATCAGACCATGAAATATAAAGATAATTTAAGTAATTAATATAATGATATGATCACGATTAAGTATAATTGAATCAATATAAAATTAAAAGATATATTAAAGATAACAAGATTATAACATGTAATTGAACACAATGAGACATTTAAAATTATGATAATATTATACAATATTCAGAGGATATGTAATAAATAATAATAAAAAAATTCATTCAAGAACATTTATAAACATTGACATGATTATGATATATATATATATATAACATAATATTCTAAATAATTAAAAGTGTTCCCTTTCACTCACTTATAAAAGGGAAAAACACTTCCTCCATTATTAACAAACGTTTTCTCTCCATAGTCAGAAAATACCTACCCTAATACCATACTATATTCCTTCCCCATGTCCTATATCTTTTTGTATTTCTAAATGGAAATCATTTCAATTATTAAGGTATAATACAAAGGATTTTTCTCAACAAAGAGTTATATCTCTTATTTGGGTACCCTCAATTTTATTTATTCTTCCACCTCCTCAAAATAAATAGTATCCATTATTAAATAATGAATTCATTATCTTCAATATACTAAATTATTATTATGATGATGGAAGAACCATTATCTACCTCATTTCTATTCTATGGGAAAATAGAACACCGATCATGCATAAGTGTGGACTTACACCTCCACGAAGTGATGCATTTTTTTTCATATCTATTTCACATTGATGGAAATAATGATGGATTTATAGAATATGTATGATACTTATGATATTAGTAAAGTTATATAAATTTGAATTATTATTTACGTTTCTATTGTTCCATCTATATAAAAGTGGAAACATTACTCGTGTATATATACAAACTACCATCTCCACGATGTTATGTAATATATTTTTCATCATTGCTTTATAAGAATAGTTATAAAGGTGTATGTAATGATTAAATATGATACTCAATAAGTAACTAAAATTCTTCATATTATTGAACCATGATCAATTTATAAATACTAAGACTTTTTAACTGAAATAAGCAGGAAAAACAAAGATGTTACATCATGAAACATTGATTTTAATAATGAATTATTAATAAATGGGTGATAAGATGATATAATTAAATAATATATGGTATGGTATATATTTTTATGTTTTTAGAATAGATGTATAATTTATCTATATTTATTATACATGAGGTTCAAACCGTATGAAGCAATAGTAGACTCGAGGTAAGGGATTATTGTTATAATCTTATTTTAATTAGGATTAATTATGCTCGGATTTACATTAAGGAATATTATATAGTCCTTTAATAATAAAAATCATTAAGTTTTGTTATTATTTGTGTATTTTTAGATTTTTATATATTAGTACCATTTTTTTCTATATGGTATTTAAAATGAGAGAGATAATATTTTTAATGAAAAGCCAACATTTTTTCCTATTTGGTCAACAAACTTTTTATTCTATGTCCATGATCTTCAAAATTATTTTATGAAAGTTCTTGAATATAATTTAAATGTTTTAAAATTTTAATTTATTAATACAATTGAATTTATTTATAGTGGTTTTAAAAGGAATATTTCTAAGAGTTTTTGAAATAAGTAATTTTTTACTTTTTAACAAAAGTGTGTGAGGAATGTTCTCTTTCAACATATAAGAAATTAATGGATTTTGACACCATTAAGATCACTCATTTATTTGAATATTATTTTAAATGTTTTCAGGGTTCATTTCATTGAAAAACATTTACTTAATATTTTGTAAATTTTTATAATTTAAACAACTGATTTCAAGTTGAAAAGTGTATTTTTCTCAAGAAATATTATAGTGATATTATAAAGGCATTGTTTCTTCAATGATAATATACTTTGATGTTACTTATGATTTACTGGGGATATAACCTAATTATTATATACT